>CM070553.1:63507972-64932056 GCA_036346405.1 Phyllostachys edulis | reverse complement strand
TGCCTCGTCAATTAATAATTGTCAACTGTCGTTAAATGTTGTTACAATTGTCGTTAAATATTGTTAAATATCGTTAAATGTTGTTAAATATTATTAAATATCGTCAAATATTGTTAATATCGTTAAATATCGTCAAATATCATCAAATATTGTTAAATACCGTTAAATATTATTAAATATCGTCAAATATTGTTAAATGTTGTTAAATATCGTTAAATATTGTTAAATGTCAGTCAAATATCATTAAATGTCGTCAAATATCATTAAATATCGTCAAATGTCGCTAAATACTGTGAAATATCGTTAAATGTCGTTAAATATCGTTAAATGTCGTTAAACGGGATCAAACAAGTCATTACTGTCATCAGGGGCATTTCAGACATTTCACATTTCGGAAGCTGCAGCTAGTCTAACTAAAAGCCGATACCAAACACCAAATCGAAAAAGCCCACTGCTCAACAAGACACCCGAAAAAGCCTGCGAAGACGATCGAAGCAGCTTTTGAAAAGCACAGCTGAAACAAACCAACACAAAAAAAAAGTTGATACGCCATATTTGGCGGATTAGGCGTTATTTGGTTTCCAAACAGAGCTCTAGGTAGCGTCGGTCCTATCTTAGTTCAGATGTCCCACTTATTGTAGACATTAGTGTTGCCAAAAGGCCTGAAACTTACGCGGCCAAAAAATAAGTCCATTGTGATTTAGACAATTCCTCTTTATGAGTTTTGGCGCAACTTAATTTTTCATTAATATCTAAACATAGGGTGGCACAGAATCAACTATTACAGAAGCATATAAGGGCTCACATTTTTTTGAAAGGTCTTACAAAAAAAGAGAGGGAAACAATAGTACTCTACGTCCGAAGAACCGGACGGTTCTCATCCACTCTATCCTACTCGCTTCTTATCCTCCCATCAAACTTCCCTTATCTCCACTGCCACTCGTTTCTTATCCTCTCCCCCGTTCCCCTTCGTCCCACTACCACTCATTCCTTTGCTCTCCCCCGTCCCCTTTTCTCCCCACTGCTTGAAGCTCAAGGCGAGCAAGCTGCCCAAGAAGCATCCGCGCTGCCTCGCCGATGGCAACGAGCTGCTGCGCTTCCACGCGCGCCACGCTCTCGTGTGCCCTAGGCGCCGGCGCCAGCGCAGGCTCCAGCCTCTACGGCTCCAACAAGTGCGCCGTCTGCCGCATCGTCCGCCACGGCTTCTCCGCCAAGAAGGAAGGCAAGGCAAGGCGTCAAGATCTTCACCACGCCCACCAGCCGGTGTTCGAGTCCATCGAGGCTCACGACAACGACACGCCACGCAGCGAAAGAGTGCTAGTCTGCAGGTCATCGCCGGCGGTGCACAAGCCGCCGACAACCTCAAGGAGTTCGTCAGCCAGACGGACTTCAACTCGCTCGCCGGCAAGGTCGGGCCCTACTCCTCGGGGTGCGGCACCCTCCATGCCAGCCTAGCTCCTCCGCGCCGTCCTTCCTTCCCATCCCACGCAACTCCCTCCCTCGTGTCTTCTCCCCTCCCTCGCGAGGTGGTCGTGAGAGCACAGTAAGAGAGCCGGAGGAAAAAATGTTGCAACCGTGGAAAAAATTATTGCACACGAGGGGAAAATTTATTGTATTTTTTTTATATATGTTGGCGTATCTAGATGTGTTTGTGTGCCTGATTTTTTTTTATAATAATTGTGTTATTTTGATTCTGAATTTTTTTGTTTGCTTGATCCTGAGATTTCGAGGTAATGTTGCATATGCTTGTTTGATATGCTGCAACAAGAGAAAGAAAATATTGCACTGCTCTTACTAAGGTGTTGCATCGGACCCAAACCGTACGGTGAAAAGGCTCCCACCGTACGTCGGAGTTGTAGTTTCTCCGAATAAGAAAACGAGAAAGGGAACAAGACAAGCGAGGAAATCTCTCAAAAGCACCCCTCCTTTGTTAAAATTTCCAATTTCGGCCAACACCAGCGCTCAACTTAATTGCCTGAAAAATTATGGCGTGGTAGTCACAACTAAGCGCGGTTGATCCAAACATTACACTTAACCAACCACCCTGTGCAATGTGCATTGCTCTTGTATGTTTCAGTTCAACCATACCACTGAGCATGCAGGAGTAGTTGTCCCTGAAGATTTCTTCTTACCAAAATTTTGCTGTAGCGGCGTATTTTTGTCAAGTGGGAAAACAAGTGGACCCGGTTGATGGTATTTTTCAGGTGGAAAAGAAGCAGTTCCGAGCCTAATCGAGCTAAGCCCAAGAGAAGTCAAAGGCTGGTGTGATGCAAGGATCAGAGATCATAATTGCTTCATCTATGCTGTATATATCTAAGTTTCTGAACCATTTTTTTCCTATTTGTCTCGCTGAGAGAAATGGGCTCGCAAAAGAACCGTGAAGAACATATGATAATTTTAAGGGGGCAACTAGCGACCATACATACAATGGGAGTGCTCCTATCGTACACCCATCTCACCCGTCAGATCTTACTTAAAACATCGATCTTAGCCGTTTGATTTGGTGCAATAAAAAACCTAGAATACAACAATTAGTTTCATAGTTTATAACAAATCTTGACTAGAATGCAACAAACACGAAATAAACGTTCAATCCGCCAACAAAATGCCGCAACAAAAAATAATAGCAAGCGCAACAGTGATAACTAAGCATGCAACTAAACCCCATTCGGTGGCAACAAACCATAGAAGCAAAGCGCTGCAACAAATCACATCCCCGATTGCAGCAAAAAAAATTTCTTTGATGCAACAAAAATACTTACTACAATATTTTTGCGAGTACACACTATAACAAAATAAAACTTGTTTCAATAATTGAGAAAGGTTGCTACAACAAATTGAGAAAACATATGCAACAAAATCCATCGAAGGAGGAGGTAGCAGTACCAAGGTGAGGAGACGAGATCGAAGGAGGAGGATGTGGTGGCTCGATGCCTCATCGTTGGCGCCAGGATCTTGCGAGGCGAGGAGATGGTTGGGCCCAATGCCTATTCTTCTGATGAGCTCGGGATGTCGTTGCACCTAGCGAAGGTCACGGTTGGTTGCAGCGGCGGAGCACAATTGACCCCGAGGAGGAGTGCACAAGGGATGGGAACGTCGGGGAGAGGAGCACCTGAGAGGAAAGGAATAATCAATTATATGCCATTGCAAAGATGTGGATTTTACAATTTGCCAATGCATGTGTGGATGATATCTGGGTCCCAGAGCCATATATCATCCACACATAAGTAGCAAATTGTAAATTACAGATCCTTAATAGTGGCAAATAATCAGATCTCCCGGCTGTGGTGCTCTTCTAAGTTATGATGGAATATGGGCTAAGGAGTGGGTTGGAGTCCGAACGTCTGGGTGTCGCGCGGAGCTCACGGATGCCACGTTCGATGCTGACAAAGAGGCTATGGCTGCCTTAATGGCCTCCTCTCGAATCCACAGGCGTTAGTTTGGGAATGGTATGTGGCAGAAAGAGCCTTTGCGTCTAGCTCGTGGCCAAGGCGGTTGATGGCCTGTCTGACGTGAGTCATCTTATTAGACGTAGGAGCCCAAGCAATATCCTAATTTTAGATCTTATCAGACGTAGGAGCCCAAGCAATATCCTAATTTTAAAGAGTGCAATTGTGATGTTCTCTTTATTACTAGACCTAATGATGCGGATCAAACCTCGAGGTGAGATTGATCGCTTGGGCTATCCAATCTCTCACGGTGGTAATTCCTAATAAGATATGTGAAGCACGATAAGATATGCAACATTGGTTCTTCGGTTCTAAGTGAGATTGATGTGCCCTGTTTTGCCAAGTGATTTTCATGTCTTTGATTTGATTTCTTTCCAAGTGTTGAATAGGCGAAGGAGGCGTATTTTTCTCTCTGCTTTGGCTACTGTGCAGGAGTGGAGCTGACCTTCGAGCTGCCGGGGCATGAGAGTAATGGTCTTGATTTTCAGCACACAACAGTGTATAGCCCAGGCTTAGAGCCCAGCCCGACACTAACACACCCAGCAGCCTCCCCTCCCGTCCTCCTTCCCTCCCAAGCCCAGCAGCACGGACAGCCCACTCAGGGAGTAACTGGCATGGACGGCCCACTCAGCCCTTCGCTATCTTGATTGCTTCCCTAGCTCTTGGCTTGTTCGACTGCCGCCCTCTCGCTCTCTCCACCGTGCAACGACTCTCTCGCTCAATCGCGCGCCGCGCGCCGCGCGCCCACCACTGCCTCAAGCCGGCAAATCGCCAAGGGCCGAGGCGGGCGCCCTCTCTGCCGTGCCGCCCCTCGCTCGGGCACCTCCTCCAAGTCCCCTCCACTCCAGACCGCGTCGCGCCGCCGCCCTCGCCGGCGACGCCAGCCCACCGCTGCCCCAAGCTGCGGCGAACGCCCACCGCCGACTCCCTCCCTCGCTCGACAACACGGCCTTCTCGCTCTCTGCATCGGTCGTCTCCTCCCACGCACGACCGCGCCGCGCCGCCGCCCCCCTCCGTCCCTCGCTCCACCGCGCCGTGCCGCCCCCCTTCGCCCCCGCCCCCGCCCCCTTCCCCTCCCTGGCTGGTTCCCTCCCAGCCGTGCCGTCCCCCCTCGCTCGGCAACCCCTTCAAGTCCCCTCCACACCACACCGCGCCGCCGCCCTCGCTTGATCATCCCGCTCGGAGCTGCTTCGCTCCGTGCTCTGTGCTGATTTACTCAGGTGAGGATTCCTTTTGCTTTTGTGATCATTGTACCATATGGTGAATTTGATCGTAGAAGCAGAAGTGTTTAACTGAGTGCCCTTTTGTCATGCTGAGTTTATCTAATGCTTATTGAATTCGGTTCGTATCAGTTATTTTCCATTCCCATGTAATAAAGTAACTTTTAGAGCAGGTTAGAATTCGATCGACCAACTTTTTTAGTTCATACACTAGATAGTGAAGGTACAAAAACAAATGAAAATTGATAGTCTAATACTCTAATTTGACAATCAGGAAACACATCGTTTGGCAGTTCGTTGAATAACAGAAAAAGAAAGCAGTACTACAGATTGTGATATTTCTGTCTTTTTGAGAAGGATATTTCTGTAATTTTTTTTATTAATTAATTTTTTTAAAAATTTTTAACCATGTGAACTTTATTTCTAATTCTAACCAATTTGGTCATGCCACCACCCGTGGTATAACAAAACAACACTGCCACATCAGCCCGTATCTGGGCAAGCTCTTGTCACGCCATCACCTGTGGCGTGACAGTGTGGTTTCGTCACGTCATGACCAGTGGCGTGACAAAAAATGCTATTTAGCGGACTTATTATATGGCGTGACAGTGTTGTTTTGTCACATCACGGGGTGTGGCGTGACCAAAGATGTCAGAATTGGAAATAAAGTTCGTCGGGTTAATTTTAAAATAAAATTTTAAAAAGGGTTAATTAATAAAAAAGCTCATATTTCTATGATGTCTTGCTAACAAGAAATAAATACCTGACCAAGAAAATACGCTGCCCCCTCCTCCTAAAAGCCCTAGCTGTCACCAAACAAGCCCCCCTCTCCTCCTCCCTTCCTTCTCGCCGTCGATCGGCCAGCGGCGGCGGCGGGGCTTCTTCTTCTCGGTGGTGGCGTTTGATCTGCATTGCGCTCCTGACGCCCGTCGTTTGTCCGTCGATTTCCAACGGTGTAGACTGTCGTCGGGGTTGGATCTATGGTCCTTCTCTGCCGGCTCGTCTTCGGGCGTGGCGATCTGGGGCCCTTCTCCGCCGGCTTCTTCCGGCGGCGCGGCTTCGTCGATGGCATGATGACGCAGGTGGCGCGGTGCAGATCCAGTTTTGGCGCAGCTGGTGGAGATCATGACGGCTCAGTGGCGGTGGTTTGTGCGGCGCTCGACTCCTCCCCAATGGACGGTTGTTAATCGGCCAACGCGTGGGCTGTGGTGGACGTCGCCTTCCGTGGGTGTTGGTGGCGGTTGGCCATTGGGGATGTTGCAGGCGTTGTCTTAGCGATTTGGCCTTCATTGGTTGGATCCAACGACAATGTCATACTGTGGCATGGTCTTGGAGCGCTGATACATTCGATCTGGGGTGAAAACTCTTGATCTGGCTTTCGCTGGTTGGATCCGGCAACGACGTTGACCTGAGCAGTGTTACCTTCTTGAAGGCGTTGTTTTGGAGAACCGGTACCTGAGTTCCGGAGTGAAAACTCCTGATTTGACCTTCGCTGGTTGGATTCGGCGACGACGACATAAGTCGTATCCCTTCTTAGAGGCGTCGCTACGGAGACTGGTCCATCATCACCTCTTTATTGCGCAGTTGCTGTTCGCATGTGGACGATCTCTTGGTTGATTCCGGAGGCGGGGCTAGATATTTTTTTTATACTAACCTTTGCATGACAATTTGTTTATTATTGTTGGCTTTTTAGCCGTTTTTTGTAATAGCTGTGTGCATCTTTAATTGGTACAGAGACCAAGAGTTGTACTTCCATTACGTAAAAACAAGAAATAAATATACCGGTGCTACAGTATTGCTGATGTATTTTTCCCAGAGCTATTTTCTTTGACCAGTCTCTCCATGAAGTTTAGTTG
Source organism: Phyllostachys edulis (assembly GCA_036346405.1). NCBI lineage: Eukaryota > Viridiplantae > Streptophyta > Magnoliopsida > Poales > Poaceae > Phyllostachys > Phyllostachys edulis. The sequence goes on along the minus strand of CM070553.1, from coordinate 64,925,531 downwards.
CAAAACTGCGTGTTGTTTCATTTTCGTTTATTTCGTTTAGTTGCAAAATTCTCTGCCTCTATAGGCAAGAAGCCCATGGGCCCACATAAAAACATCAGCCGATCGAAGCCGCCGCGCTGCTCACCACAGTCTCTCTTTCTCGCAGCCCTAGGCCAAAGCCCGACGGTGCGCCGCTCCACCACATGCCGCCACCGCCACTAGCTGCTCCTATCAGCGTAAGAGCATAAGAGGAGGGCGCACAACTACCTTCCTATTCTGCCCTATCAGCAGCAGCGTAATCTCCGTAGGTAAAAAGAAAGCTTCTTCCATGGCAGACACCTCTGCTATTTCATTTTCTTGCCTCTTCTATCCATCTGTGTTTGCTTCGAGTTAAATTTGCAAAGTGGGGTGCGGTAGACTTACTAGGACCAGTGGCAAGACCGATGCATCTTGCTCCTTGCGTGGTTTCTTGGTGGGATCGCAAAGCAGCCACCAAGAAGCAGCTGTTTGGTTGCTGCTTGCTTTGCTTCCTTCCTCTATGCCTGTGTCTGCCATTCCAAGAATGGATGTGGCTTTGAGTTGAGGAGCAGTGCGTGCTCCTCGCCCTGCAGAAAAGGAACGATGCGTGCTCGATGAAATAGCAAGCAGGCCAGGCCTCTGACCACCTCTCTCTGCAGGTGCTCGACGAAATGCTTGACCGGCAATGCCGCCTCATGGTCACGCTCTGCCGGTGCGCTACGAAATGCCTAGCCGGCGCCTTTGCCTCAGAACACTCTCCTTTGCGAATATGTGAGCTTCTCCTTCTAGCACTAGAGTGTCGGTGTGCAAGCACAGTGTGAGGCACTTGCGTGTTTAGTTGTTCTTGTGTATGCGCACACCGTTACATACAAGGAGAGCGAGGGCTTTTGGAGCCTGCAAAATGTGAGGCACTTTGGCCCTGTTTGGATACAGGGCTCTTAGGCCAATGTTTGATACAATTGTGTAGAAACGGATGACAAATTGGTATGCTGGGGAGTTAACAACTTTCAATTGCTTCTTTCGTCTTATTTATGGTAGAATTGGACCTTAATCTTTTTTTGTCACATATTTCTCATGGATTACGGAGATTTTAATATACCTTGAGGAACAATTTTGGTTTGCATATTTTTTTGGGTAAAAACTGGATAGCATGCCTTTTCTCCTTTCCTGAATGAAATCATGGTAATGCGGCTTATCATGGTTTATTTGAAGTCCACTATTTATTAATATAAGAAGTAGACACAGTAAGTCCTATTGTTTTGTTCTTCTTCGATCAGTTTCTAAGAATATGGTATGTTCAATACGATTTTGTAGCCTTTGGTCATGCCTATGTGTGCAGCAGTTGCTGCCTCGAGTTTTTGTCATGTTGCACCCTTATGTTACCTAACATGCCGACTCAAATCCTCATTTCCAGGTCGCATTGTTTTCGAGCCGAGCCCGAGCCGCTCGTGAGGCTCGTTTGGCTGGTAGGGCTGCCAGCAGGCCCAGCCCATACAAACATTGAGGCCTAGGCCCAGCCCATTTCAAGTGAACCTAGAGTAGACAGCCAGCCATTGTGGTTTTCCAATCCAGATCCAGATCGAGTGGGCGGCCCGTCCTCCTCTGCTGCCTCATCCTCCGCCGCCCCGTCCTCCTTCGGCTGCCCCGCCGCTCCTTCAGCCGTCCTGTCCTCCTCCGCTGCCCCGTCCTCCTTCCACCTTCCTCCCCCCCTCGCCCACCTCCTTCCGCCGCCGCCATCTTCATCTCCTCCAACTCCACTGCAGGCTCCATCAAACTCCTCGTCGCCGTCGACGTCTTCCTCGGGCCAGCTCTTGCCTCGCTTCTACGCCCTGTCCTGCCCGGGCGTGGAGCTAGCGGCGAGGGATGTCGTCAGGTCGGCCTCCACCTTGGACCCTACCATCCCCCAAGCTTCTCAGGATGCTCTTCCATGACTGCTTTGTAGAGGTACCAAAATTAAGGAATAATGTGCACTAGGCTACTACTTGCATTTGAGCATTTGGCAAATGTGTGTTATTGCAATAATATTCATGGTTACATGCAAACAAATGGTGAAATAGGTGTCTGTAATCTAGTTGATCATATTCTGATTTAATTTTACGCATATCCATGTGCTAGATCTACGCTTAAATTGAGGGACTCTTCCAGAACTTTTTTCCTGATGTGATGACATTGGGGCATTGCCTAGTCAGTTCTTCGTATTTTCGGTGACAGCAGTGGTAGCTAAACGATGTAGTAATGTATTTTTTGTTTAAATTTACCATAACTATGAATATTGATTTATTTATCCTCAACCAGTAAGAGCTGATAAGTAAATTAGTGCTCATTCTGATTCTATTGACTTTTCTACAAAAAAAACTTTCTCCCAACCAGTTTCCTGAAAAGAAAAACTAAAGTTAATGGGCCAAGAGAATGGTTTCTGGCTCGTTCTGTGGATATTCTGTAATGTCAGCTTGGCTCTCGAGCCCTCACAAGCCAGCTTGAGCCTCATTTCAAGCCGAGCCGAGCATAGTTTTTGGCTCGTTTCATTCATGAGTTGAGCCGAGCTTGGGCGAGCTAGGCTCGAGACGTCTCGGCTCGTTTCCAACCCTACCCATTACCCTTGCCCAAACCCGTACCCATCACTAACAAATACCACCTACTCATCTCTCTCTCCTCCCGCTACTTTCCTCTACACAGCACGTGCCCTTCTCCTCCCACTACTTTCTCTGCACAGCACGTACCTGACGAAGAGTGTGTGTTAACATATTTATGATCTTTGCCTCTATTTTTTTACTGCACCTTGCATCATTTTGTATTAATTGAAAAAACTATGTGTATGTACCTTCTAATTGTGTCCTATTTGGTTATACAGTGATGCGGCTGTTTTGAGGATTTAGTGTGCATAATGATATTCTGCTGTCGTTATGCTTTTCAACTTGCCAAAGGCAACAAAACCAATGGGAGGACGGTTCCTCTCAGTTGCTAGTGCAGCATGCTTTGGTATAGATGTTTCTCCTATTCATTTCGCAGCCCTGTTAAAGGAATGCAAGTCTGTGAATTCAGTTCGTCAAATTCACCAGCAGATAATTGCTTCTGGTCTGCTTTCTTGTCCAGCATCATTTTTGTCAGTGTCATTTCCACCATTGCCGTCTCAACCATTTTTGTCACCAAGATCTTTGGGTACTGGTGTTGTAGCTTCTTATCTTGCTTGTGGTGCTACAGACGATGCTCTCTTAGTGTTAGAGAATGTTACACCGTCACTAGCTGTATGGTGGAATCTACTCATCCGAGAACACATCAAACAAGGCTGCTTGGACCGTGCAATTGCCATATCTTGCCGCATGCTGCGTGCTGGAACTAGGCCAGACCATTTTACTCTGCCGCATATACTGAAAGCATGTGGAGAGTTACCTTCGTACCGTTGTGGTAGCACATTCCATGGACTTATATGTTGCAATGGCTTTGAGTCAAACATCTTCGTATGCAATGCATTGGTGGCGATGTATGCCCGATGTGGTTCTTTGGAGGAAGCCAATCTGGTGTTTGATGGAATAACTCAGAGAGGAATTGATGATGTTATCTCATGGAATTCAATTGTTGCAGCCCATGTTAAAGGTAGTAATCTGTGGACTGCATTGGATCTGTTTTCAAAGATGACAATGATTGTCCATGAGAAGGCTACAAATGAAAGGTCAGACATCATTAGCATTGTCAACATTCTTCCTGCATGTGCTTCTCTAAAGGCACTACCTCAAACTAAAGAAATACACGCCAATGCCATTCGGAATGGTACATTTCCAGATGCTTTTGTAGGCAATGCTCTGATTGATGCTTATGCAAAATGTGGGCGTATGGAGGAAGCAGTAAAGGTTTTCAACATGATGGAGTTCAAAGATGTGGTTTCTTGGAATGCAATGGTGACTGGGTACTCCCAAAGTGGGAACTTTGAGGCAGCCTTTGAGCTTTTCAAGAATATGCGCAAGGAAAATATCCCATTAGACGTGGTAACCTGGAGTGCTGTAATTGCCGGGTATGCTCAGAGGGGATGCAGCCAAGAAGCACTCAACGTTTTCCGACAGATGGTTTTTTCTGGATTAGAGCCAAATTCTGTCACAGTCATCTCTCTGTTGTCTGCTTGCGCTTCCTTGGGGGCATGCTCTCAGGGTATGGAAACTCATGCTTACTCTCTTAAGAAATGTCTTCTATCCTTGGATAATAATTTTGGTGGTGATGGCCATGGTGAAGATCTTATGGTGCACAATGCATTAATAGATATGTACTCGAAGTGCAGAAGCTTCAAAGCTGCACGTTCCATATTTTATTCTATACCTCGAAAGGAACGTAATGTGGTGACTTGGACTGTCATGATCGGTGGGTATGCACAATATGGGGACTCAAATGATGCCCTCAAGCTTTTCTCAGAGATGATTTCAAAAGCACATGCAGTTACCCCAAATGCTTTTACTATTTCCTGCATTCTGATGGCCTGTGCACATTTGGCAGCCCTGCGAATTGGTAAGCAGATTCATGCTTATGTGATTCGTTACCATCGATATGAAACATCTACGTACTTCGTGGCAAACTGTCTTATTGATATGTACTCAAAGTGTGGTGATGTCAATACAGCTAGGAATGTATTTGATAGCATGCCTAAAAGGAATGCTGTTTCTTGGACGTCAATAATGACAGGATATGGAATGCATGGTCATGGTAACGAGGCCCTGGACATATTTGACAAGATGCAAAAGGCAGGCATTGTTCCTGACGATATATCCTTCCTGGTTGTTCTTTACGCTTGCAGCCATTCTGGAATGGTTGATCAAGGTCTGGATTACTTTGACAGCATGAGTAGAGATTATGGTGTGGCTGCCAGTGCAGATCATTATGCTTGTGTTATTGACTTGCTGGCCCGCTCTGGGCGAATAGATAAGGCATGGAAAACAGTCAAGGACATGCCAATGGAGCCTACTGCAGTAGTCTGGGTCGCATTACTTAGTGCCTGTAGAGTACATTCAAATGTGGAACTTGCTGAATATGCTCTGAACAAACTAGTTGAGATGAATGCAGAGAACGATGGATCCTACACACTCATCTCCAACATATATGCTAATGCAAGACGGTGGAAGGATGTAGCAAGAATCAGATACTTGATGAAGAAATCAGGGATTAAGAAGAAGCCAGGATGCAGTTGGGTCCAGAGTAAGAAAGGAACTGCATCTTTCTTTGTTGGAGATCGATCACACCCTCTATCCCCTCATATTTATGCTCTTCTGGAGAGATTAATCGATCGCATCAAAGCTATGGGTTATATCCCTGAGACAAATTTTGCGTTGCATGATGTCGATGATGAGGAGAAAAATAACCTTCTTGCTGAGCACAGCGAGAAGCTTGCTCTCGCCTATGGCCTCCTCACAACTTCCCCTGGTTGTCCAATAAGGGTCACAAAGAACCTGCGTGTTTGCGGTGATTGTCACAGTGCATTCACCTACATCTCAAAGATTGTTGACCATGAGATCATTGTGCGAGACTCCAGTCGCTTCCATCATTTCAAGAATGGCTTGTGCTCTTGCGGTGGCTATTGGTGATGGCTTCTATTGTGAAAGCAGCACAGGCAGAAGCATAAGCTAACATTGTACTGCAATAGGTTTTCCCACAGAAAGAAAATACTAATGTACTTATGATTCTTTGTTACTGATTAACCACTCAGAGATGAATAGTCCCTGATTTCTCATTATTGTTGTTTTCCTTACGCGTCTCAGTTCTTCTGTGATATATCACCTGCAGCAGTGTTTATGTTCTTTGGATATCTTCATTTCTTATGCTGATTTGGTTAAATCCGTAATTCTAATGGAAGGTCTATGCATCTCTGGTTTGAAAAATGATTTTTTTTATCTTTCAATATACTTCAAAATTTTAGTTTTGGTCAGACCAAAGACAGATTAGCTGTTTTCTTTATCTTTCGATATACTTCAGAACTTTAGATTTGCTCAGATTAAAGATAATTCAACTATCATGTGTCAGATGCTTGACTGTTGTGCTTAATAAAATCATGAAAGTGAAGTATTGATTATCATTCTCTTGGCCCTAATTTTCTATCTCAGATTGATTTTGCTCATCTTAGGAGGTGCTATAGTTCAAGTTCTTTTATATAGAATATAAGATGTTTTTATAGTTAATTGTATCATCATTGGTTTTTGTTGTAGTTGAGCATGCCTATGCCGCCTATTTTATCAACTAAATAGATATGTTATTGATATGTGTTGTGTTCTTGCGAGACTTACGGTGAATCGACAGAGGAGGAAGGAGTTGATCGGATGAAGTCCAACGAGAACGTAGAGGATAACAGAGAGAACCGAGTTCGCCTTCAGACGCTCAGCAAAGTTTGTCCTCCGGCAGCGAAGAAGCTCTGAACAAGTCTAGATGGATTTAGAAGAATAAAACTAGTTTTTGTATTGCTTGTCTTCTTCGAATTACATAGCTGCATATATAAAGACTTGTAAATTACAAACGTACTAAACTAGACTCCGACTTGCTATCATACTCAATCGGTACAATGGAAATCGAACTGAATTCTGCTGTCGTTACGGAAACGAACTTGTTTTGTCGGACGGTGCTGTTCCGTCCGAAACACTAGTTGTGTGTGATCCACTGGACTCCTTCCTTCTACGCCTTTCATACTTTTTGCCGTAGAAAGAATCCACAATAGTTACTCCCTCCATTCTTAAATACATGACGTTTGACCAAGCGTGCAATCAACCTTATATAACTTTCACTATTACTTTTCATATGATTTTGTTAGTAAAAAATTACAAAATTATTATATTATGAAAATATTTATCATGACAAATCTAATGATACTATTCACTCATGATCAATCTAAATAGTTTTTCATATATTATTAGTTAAAGTTAGATAAGTTTGACTGCACGTTTGGTCAAACGTCATGTATTTATAATCGGAGGGAGGATAACCCAGTACTTTTCCAAATATTATTCACAACTTGCTTTATTATCCTAGATACTGTCCATACTACTAACAAAACACAGGTTTTTCTGGAAGATATAGTGCTGTCAAATAATCAAGAACTGATGAGGCATCTTCTTGGTCCAAAAATTGCCCAGGTTCAAGTCCAAAGCATTTCCCCCCATATGTTGAGTTTGCACTGCATAGCTTTCTCCTGCTGGTCTTTCTGTATTATTAGTTCAAGACAACTAAATGGTGAGATCCACATCTAATGTGTTTGTTAAAGAAACGTTCAGGTTTTGCTTGCAGTACAATTGCGCTAAAAAACAGTGCATTCTTAATTATGCAGAAGATGTAATCCCATCAATAGAACTTTGTTTCATGACATTACTGCTAGTTCCAATTTTCTCAAAATCGCAGTGTCCTGTTTAATCATTCAACTCATGTGTAACACCCCAACCCACCACCTGGGTCCGGAATGCTACCACCACACATTATATAATACAAATTCTGCGCAGCTAATTTAATAATTAAACATCTTATAACAAAAGATGGATTATCTAAGGAGAAAGAGTTGCATTAGAAACTACATGTGACGTAGATGATCTATTCTCCCTTCCCAAAGCATGTCATTTGCAACGATCACCTAAAAAAACATTGACAAGCAAGGGTTAGTCCGAAGACTCAGTAAGCACATAATAGAAACGATAATCATTACCACTCAAACATAAACATATCCATTTCATTATTTCCATCACAACATTCCTTTAGTGCAATGCACCACCATTCTACATGCTCATTTGCTTATTGCATTGCCCATGTATGCAAATGCACCATCATGCTCATGCTCATACGCATCTCAATTGATACCGGTATCGCGGAGTTTTCACCAATCGATGACACACTCTTCCCCCATCTTCGTCAGGATGGGGTCCTTACATTGTCGGACTTTATCTAGTCCCTACAGATGTAAGACTTCATCTAGAGCACACCGGACTAGTCATGTAACTTTCTCACTGACCTCACCGGATTAGTTACATAGCTTTCTCACCGACCTAGCTCATGCATTCTTGCCATGATGCAAATGCACATGTCCATTATCATTATCATGATTCATCATTGTCATCATTAATAAGGTAGTCTCATTGCTCACCTTGTCCCATCATTATTGCCATCAACATGTAACCATTATCATGTAAGCATCACCATATAAATATTATCATGTACACATCATCATGTAACCATTAGCATGCAGCATCATGTAAACATTTCCAAGTAAGCATCATCATGTAAACATTTTCATGTAAGCATCATCACAAAAGCATCATTATGAGAACATCATCATATCACACGAACATCACATTCTTTTTAGCACTTACAGGTTATCGCTTTACTACGCACTTGCCTGTTAACCAAGCGGAGCGGAGTAACGTGCAGATGACGCCATTCCCGAACCCCCTCCTGAACAGGCATTCAACTAGATTCAATACATTTAGCAATACACGCACACACACACACACGGGCAGCGTTGATCCTACAGGCAAAACGACACGATTAAACCCCTTTCACTGGGCATTATTCCACTAATCCCGGTGCCAACAATAAATCATACCAATAGGTTAGAGATTCACGTCGTCAATTTAGGTGCGCACCCAAATTCTTTCCTTTCTTTTCTTTCTTTCCTTCTTTCTTTTCTCCTCCCCTTTTCTCCCTTTAGCCGAAGCCTCCCGAGCCCCCCTAGCCTCATTTCTCACCTCCCCCTTCTCTCACTCTCATTCTCTTCCCCCTCTCGGCGCTCTCTCTCTCTCTCTCCGGCGCCGCCGACGGCTCGGCACATACCCTCTTGCCCGGCCGCGCCCTTGGCTTCCCTTACGCCTGTGCCTGGCTCGGTTTCCCCCTACGCCGCTTGACCAACCTGCGCCCAGCCCGCCACCTCCGACTCCTCCCCACGCGCCCTCGCGTTGGCTCGGCCGGCTCGGCCTTGACCGCCAGTGCCTCCCCCAGGTGTCCATTGCGGCGCCGCCTCTCCCTCGGCTCGCCTTCAGCCGCCGTGCACCTCCCCCAAGCGACGCTACCACCCAAGCTCCACCCTGGGTAAGATCTGCTCTCCCTCCCCCTTTTCACTTTGTGCTTCCTAGTGCTATGCCCTACTTGTTCGATTGGGATGGATAAGAGGTGGAGGGATGGAGGAATCTACCTGGTTCGCCGGTTTGCCCTCGCCCTGGCTCCTACTGCCGCCCGTGGCTGCCGCCTTGCTTCCTCTTGGTTGCCTTCGGTGGGGAAGAAATGGGATGGGAGGAGAGAATGGGCTGGTGGCTAGGTCTTATCCCTTCTCTCTCTCTCTCTCTCTCTCTCTCTCTGTAACATCCCAAACTCGGGTTTGTATTTTAAATGTATAAAAATGAGGAGAAATTAAAACTTTTGATGCCACATGATGCCATTTGAAATTTTCTGAAAATTTTTCCAAGGGTTTCCTAATTTCAAAAACCAATGTTTCAATTAATGGAAGCATAGTCCTTGAAAACTCCTTAAGAAAATCTTGGGATCATCATCTGAAAATATTTTTCCTAGCTTCTAGATCACCCTGGTGATCCCTCTGAAAAATTTTATGATTTTTAGAAATTATTTACTATTTTTGAGAGTCTAGTCAATCCAATTAGATCCTTAGTCAAACCCTAGGTCAGAACCTTGAGAAATTTCTAGAGAAAAATTCAGGGCATAAAAACCCCTGGAAATTTTATACAAGGTTAATCTTGGAGTCAGGAACCTCCAGTAAAAATTTTGGAATTGTTGGAGTTGTGTAACTCTATCTAAAAATTCCTCTAAGCTCAGCCTATTTTTCAAACCTAGTCCTTGCTACTGTTCCTCATGCCGGACCCAAGCCTTTTTGGTCGAACCCAACCGCGTTCACGTTCGGACTTGATCCCAGCTAATGCGCACGAGCTGTTGGATTTCAATCGGACCGTCCAGATTGGTTGGGAACGTTCGGACCGTCCGAACGCCCATTTCAATCAGGACCGTCCATTTTCAATCGGACCGTCCGCATCGCTTGAGAACGTTCGGACCGTCCAAACAAACACTCGATCAGGACCGTCCATTTTCAATCGGACCGCCCAAATGTTCTGACCTGTATCTTTTGACTCGAACCGACCCAAGCCACTTTCGAATGTTTCGCTGACTGGTGGGCCCGCTTGTCAAGTCCTCTTCTCCACGTGGCCCTCGCGCCCGTGCTAGCTCGCCATGGACAAGCTCCGCCAGTGCGTCACCTTCAACGACTCCACCACTGGTTTTTGACACACGCTAGTGGTTTGGCCATGGTTTTGCACTCGCCCATACTTCTATCACCTCGCCATCGTGTCACTGTCGCTCGTGGTGGAGCCATGGACCAAGTTCACCGTAGGAGCTCCATTCTTGTGATTCTCCACCCCAGAGCTTATAAAAGCTCCTCAATGGCTTCACTGCTTTCTTTTTGACACCACCGAACCATCCACACCTCCAATTTCCTCTTCCACCGAAAGAAATTGCTTTGAGCTCAAGCTCTCAATTCCGCCCGCCGCACCTCAACGCCGTTTCGGCGCCACAGGGGTTCATTTCCTTTTTTGTTCACGTCATTTTGCGCCCCTCATCACCATCATCATTTCCCCTAATCCAATTTTGAATTGTATTCTTAGGAATCATCAAATTTTGGGTTTAAACTTCTTCGACCGAAATTTATCCCCTTCGTCCCCAACTCCGGTAAGGTGCTCTATTTTTCAATTACTTGCTCTTGTACCATCTATGAGCCTTACTGAAGCTTCCCGTATCACTTGGGCCCTTCCTTTTTGCTCAGGCTACCGCCTCCTCGTTGTCTTCCTCGGTCTTGATCTTGGACTTCGCCTTGAAGACGACTCAGACTAACTTATCCTCCACCTTTGCCTCACGGTATACTCCTAGCCCTCCTTTGGTACTGGTGCGCACCTTGGATAGCTCAATGTGTTGCCATATTGGCTTTGTCGTAATTCCTATAGTTTCACCTCCGCTCCACCTCGTCGCGCTGCCACTTAAGCTCGTCTTCAGCGATGCTCCGGCCACCTTTGGGTGCGCAATAGCATTAGAAACCCATTTTGACCCTTGGCCGGCACCGCCATGACCTCCTTCACCGGCGATTAGCTAGACAAGATCACGGCCGGGAACGCCTCTGTGTTGTCGTTTTTGGACACGCACTGTAGCACAATCATTAGCCATTAATCGTTGTCCTAAACCCACTTTTCTATGTTAATCCAGTAGTATGGGGTTAATGTATCTCTTACATGTGGGCCCTTGAATAGAAAACAAGAAGTTTAAACTCCGGTCAAAGCTTGAGTCTTTGACATGTAGGACCCACCTGTCAGTTCGCTTCGCTTAAGCCAGAGTCCAAACTTGTATTTTGTTTGGACCGTTCGATTTCGTTTCAACGGCCCATATTGTTTTGAACGTTCGGACCGTCCGAACGTCCCTCTCGTTTGGACCGTCCGATTTCGTTTCAACGGACCAGATCGCTTTGAACGTTCGGACCGTCTGAACGTCCCTCTCATTTGGACCGTCCGATTAGATCTCAACGGTCCAAAACGTTCTCAGTAGGGTTTATAAGAAAATCCATATATCAGTTATTTTTGTATTGTAAATTGTGTTAAACTGCATAAGTATTTCATTTTAACTACTTTTTGCATGAAATTTTTTTGTTGGTTTACTTTTTAAATTTAGTTTATTCTAAAATTGGTTTGAATCTTGTTGTTGTTCCATAAAAATGTTGTTAGTAGAATTTCTTTAGGTATAATGTTATTGTTGCACTAAAAATTGTTTACTTTCAAAAATGCATAAGTCTTTCTCTATAACTCCAATTTGGGCAAACTCAAGCTTGTTGGTCTCCTCTGTTACTGTACTTTATTGTAAAATAGGTTTTGAGTATGTTACTGTCTCTGAAAATATTATTTTACTTATGGTTTGTGCACTACTTTCATTACCTTGAAAAATCATAAGAAATTCATTTTAGCTCCAAATGAGGTGAATCAAATTCCATTATTCATCTCATGTGGTGCTCTGTCTACCATAAAATTTTCATGTTCACCACCTCTCTGGAAAATTTCACCAAAAAATTAATTTTGGATGAATAGTACCCAAAAGGGATTTTTCTGCATTTCTTTTGAAAGCTGATTTTGTTTTGGCTATAACTTTTGCATGCATCATCCAAATCATTTGATTTTTGTTGCTAAATTCATTTAAAATCATGCTCTACCTTCTGGCGAATTTCATGATTTTTGGATGACTTTGAATTTTTGAGTATTTTCGGTGTTATTCGTTCCTATTGTTCTCTTCGTTCTTTCAATAGGTTTCGACGAAGTTATTGAAAGCATCTAGGCCTCTAAAAATGGTTTTGGTAATTAATGATAATATGTGAATATGGGATTAACGTGTTTATTGAGTATTTACAAGGTTAAGTCCCATTGGCGTTTTTGATGACCTGGAGTTGCACGTGAAAGGATTACATGAAGATCTTTTGGCTCAAAGACAAGGCACAAATAGTCTAGGATTCTCTTTATTTTTACCGACTTAGGTGAATTGGTTGGAAGACCGGGTTATGAATTTTTTTTAAATAATCTATTTTTTAATCAAAATATCAAAAATATTCCGGCGATATTTGTTTTTACAACAATATACGTCTGTCGCCCAATGGTTGAGCGATTTGATGGAGTCATTGAGCGGTTGGCGGCGGTTCTGTCGCCAACCGTAGGGCGATTGAAATTAAATCAGCGTAACGGTTGGGCGGCGCAACGATCGCCAGATCCTCGGCCGATGGGCTTGCGATGCGCCTAACGGTAAGGCGGCAGTCGATCGCCCAACCCTACGGCGACAGAGGTCTGTCGCCCCACCCTATGGCGATAGGAGCCCCATGTACTTTTACCTTTTAATTATTGTTAATTCAGTTGTAATGAATATTACATTTTGTAGGTTAATTAAATTTAGTAAATCTGATTATATCATGTTATTTATTTTGAAAATAATAGTGTTGCCACGATGTTGGTTGATGCATTTGTTATTTTAAGTAGAATATCATGGGTGCGAAATTTGTTAGACTCATAATAACATTTTGTGATCGTTGTATATTGTTGTAGTGTGGTAAATTTCATTGAATTTTGTGAGGGCGATTGAGACAATAATGATATGTAAATACAAAGGTAAGTGATATTACGATCGCTAGGAGTCTCTCCTCGATGAAGTCGTTCGAGCGTATATCGTATGTACGCACGTAGTCGATGTCATACTTTATGGAGCTTATCTGAGAATATGAGTGAAGAGTGAGAACGCTCATTGTGATTATGAAGATGGCCTAAAACATGGAGGATTCAATGTCGGTGCGAATGGTTTTTCTCGATTCCACTAGAAGAGGCATACTTGCAATATAGTCTTGCTTTGATGGATCTCGGAACCGAACTACATTAGAGTCGCGTCTGAAGCCGTTACGTAGTCACATGGCATGATGGTTCGGCTAATTGCTTTAGTCATCCTCGCTACTACTACGGTACATTGTGACACAAGCATCCGGACCATGTAAGTATACATGCCTTTAGGGGATAGTAAAAACATAGGGGTAGGGCGGGGACTACTACGTAATGACGACCTCTGCGTGGACGGGGCCATTTTCCTTCCTTGCCACTTTCGGTGTTGAACTCCTCGCCGGCCTTCCCCTTCCCCTTGTCGCGGGAGTGTCCACGTCGGGCTGGTATATCGAAGTCGTCCATATCCTGCAATTCCATGAAGTAAGTGCACCGTATATTTGAAATTGTAAAAAGGATTTACATTCTTCATAACTCACGTCGTCGTCTGGATTCGCCGGCGGCCGGATCTGTTGTGGCGGTAGACTCGGCCGCGATGAGCCTTTCCCTTGCCCTTGTCGGCGGGATCGTCCCACGTCGGTTTGGTATGTCGAAGTCGTCCATATCCTGCGATTCCGTGATGTAAGGGCACCGTATAGTGAAAATCGTAAGAATGATGTAAATTCTTCGTAACTCACGTCGTCCATATGGATTACGCTTGGAGGCGGCGGATCTGTTGTGTGGCGGGGTCAACCGCATGAGCCTTTCCCTTGCCTTTGTAAACATAACATCCCAAGCTGTATAAGCAGGGTTTGTTCAAGTATAATTATATGTGTAGAAATTAAAACTTTTTCTCACATCTTGAAAACCCCTAAACACTCATGTAATTCTTGTCCAAGAGTTGTGTAATCCAAAAACACAAAGCTCTTGTTGACCAAAAGTCAAACTCATTTTCCAATTGTCTAAATCTTGTGCCAAACATTTGGAAATGTTTTTCCTTAGTCCTAAAGTTGATGTGGGACCCCTCTGAAAAATATCATGAGTTATAAAACTTGTTTGATAAATTATGGAGGTAAAACAAATCCTTGGACAACCTTCATGAATTTTCTGAGAAAAATGCATTGCATAATAACCTCTGGAAATTTTATGCAAGATTAATCTCATTGTCAGCAAGCTCCTGTTAAAATTTCATGAATTTTGGAGTTCATTTGCTATCCCAAACAATTCTGCTAAGTCTCAGCAGTTGAAAACTAAACTTAAAAGCTTATACTGTTCCTTGGGCTAGCCACTTTGCAAGCTGGTCCAGCCCAACCATGTCTGCACTTCAGCAGACCTCTTCTCCACCTTGAGCAGGTCGCAGCCGTTGGATTTACATCCAACCGCCACGACCTCCTCATGATCAACACCGCAGAGACCTCCTCGCCTCATCGGTCATAGCCCTTGGATCCAAGATCCATGGCCATGACCTCCCTCCTTGTTAAACTAAGCAAACCTCCCACCTAAGCGAGGTCGTGGCCGTTGGATCAGATCCAACAGCCCACGACCTCTCCCCTCAAAATATCCAGCGCACAAGACCTCCCCTATCTCGTGTTGTGCACCGTTGGATTAAAATCCACATCACGACCTCCTCCTTGTCTTATCGCATCAAACCTCCTCGCGCCGCGTGAGGTCGTTGCTTATAGATCTAAATCTAATGGCCATGACCTCCCTTGTGTGTTGCAAAGCTCAAGACCTCCTTTGCGCCCACGCCATGAGGCTCGAGACCTCCCTGTCTTGATCACCACCGTTGGATCAAAATCCAAAGGTCTTGACCTCCCTCGCTTCACGCAAAGCCTCGAGCCGTCCTTTTTGGTTGTGTGCCCTTGGATTTGAATCCTAAGGCCATGACCTCCCCCTCATGTTCTTAAGTTCATGTGCGGTTAAGACCTCACAGGAGGTCCGCACCGTTGGATGGAGATCCAACGCTTTGGACCTCCTGTCTCATTTTCCCACGTGCGTATACACATTAAAGAAATCGTGAGGCCATGACCTCCCCATCCTTGATCGTGTGGCTGGGACCTCCTCCCAGTCATTTAGGCGTAACGGTTCAAAAACCACATCGGAGGGCCAGGACCTCCCCGTGGTCCTATCCAACGGTCAAAATGACCTCCCCTGTTCTTCTCCTTCCTTGGTCACGCATGCGTGGCCACGAGCAAATGATTTAATCTGGCTTTGTCCTTTGTGTACCTTCAACCACTCCCTTGTCGACCGCATTAATTCTTTGCTCGACTTTCCGCCTCGATGCACAAAGTTTGTCCCCATCAACTTTACATCTGTCCAAACCCCATGGACCGTGCCTTGGGCCAAGCTCACCGTGAGCCTAACCAGTGGTCTATGACCTCCTGTGCCCTAAGTATAAAGCCTCCCCCACGGTTTCTTTGGCTTCCTTTGCACACCATTATCCCCTTGCTTGCACCCCTATGCTTGTGAGCTCTAAACCACCAAAGCTCTCCTTGGCAGCCATTGCTGGAGCTTGAAGCTCCTCGGTGGACAAGGGTCCTGAGTTTTCCTCCTTCTCTCCTTGCTTCCATTTGTGCCCTACCCTCTGGGACCAAGTCCTAACTTGATTTGTTGGGCATTTGCGAGAGGGGACGAAGTGGAGCTTGGAGGCTGAAGCTTTGGCCGTGGAGCACCCTTCCTCCCGACCACGGTCCTTCCATCCTCGACCTCCTCGGCCTTGCATGAGACCTCCAGTAAACCTCCGATAGTCCCATAGCTGCTGGGCACCCGCATGTATCTTTCTTTGCGGAGCTTTTATTGAGCACTGCAGCTTGAATGTCGCGAGCTTCCTTTTGCATTTTGGATTTTGGCGGTGCTTGCCTTCGTTGTCCTCTCCGGCTCGCCAAAAGTTCAAAGCGTCGCCGCCGTTGAGAGGAGGTCCATTGAGTGCGCATGGTTATTGCGGACCGCGGTACCATGGATGTCGCCGGCGAGTGCATATCGCCGGCGATGACCACATTTTGAGCTTCGGATCTTGTCGGACAAGCTGCGGCGCTATTGCCGTTTTCGGACCAAGATCCGCTGGGTTTAATCGCTAATCATTTGCTCAACCTCGCAATCATTGGGCGTCTTAAACGCATTTAATCCTCCCTTGCGGCGCAATTAAGACCTCCGCGCGGACCTCCTCGTTGTCCCGCGCATTAATCTCTTGTCCAAACACGTGCGTCTTGGCGCAAGCACGTGGTCGTGAGCTCTGGGGCGTCCATGACCTCCTCCGAGAAGATCTGGGCGTCCAAGACCTCCCCTTGCTGTCGTGGCCGTCCGGACCTCCACGGAGGTGCAGCGGCGTTAGGACCTCCCTTAGGACCTCCCTAGGTCATCTCGGCCGTTTATGACCTCCCGGGTAGATCTTGACCGTCAAGGTCCTCCCTCGAGACGATCCCGAACCATCAAGGACCTCCTTGGAACATCTGGACCGTCCGGGACCTCCCTGTGAGGTCTTGGCGATGTAGATCTTCCTTGGGGAGATCTTAGTAGTTTAAATCTTCCTTTGGAAGATCTCAACCATTGAGGACCTCCTCGTTAGATCTGGTCGTCCGGACCTCCCCATCGTTGTGGTCCGTTGGATTCCCCATCTCTGACCACGACCTCCCCTCACCTCGCGCATGTCGTTGTTCTCTGGGAGGTCTTGAGCCGTTAGATCTGAGATCTGTGGCTCACGTCCTCCTATGTCCTTGTGGGTTTTAGAAATTCCAGTGAACTCTTAAGTATAAACTGAAATAAGGTATAAACTTTAGAATTTCATATCTTTTTCATTTTAAATCCAATTGAGGTCATTCAAATTGTGTTAGCTCTGTCTTGGACTTGACTTTAATCTAAAAATGATTGTAAGTTGAGTTCAGCTCCAGAGCATAGTTTTGCCTTTAGGTTTTAAAACTAACTTTAAAAGTACACTCAAAATAATGTCTAACTTGTAAAATACATAACTAATGCTCTGTAGATTATTTTTGAGTGAATCCAACTTTGTGGGTTTCCTCTATTAATGAACTCACTGAGAAAATTATTTTTGAGCTCGTTGCTGTTATAAAAACGAGGACTTGTGCATTATAATTTTGTTCAAGTTCTTGTTTTTGAAAAATTGTAGAAAGTGCATAATAGCTCCAAATGAGGTGAACTCAATTGTGTTATTCATCTCATGAGGTGCTGGTTTTACAGTAAAAATTTCAGCTTCACTTCTATTCTAGAAAATTTTGCGATGAATAGTAACATATATCTAATTAATAGGCTGAGCAGAATTGATTTCATCATATCATCATATCTTTTGCATTAAGAATCCAAATCAATTGGTTCTTATTGCTAAATTCATGATAAATCATTGTCTTGCTGCTGTAAAATTTTCATAGCATTCGGAGAAGTTTCTCTGTTGCGTCTTTTTGGTTTTTCGTTGTTCTTATCGGTTCTTTATCGCTTTTCCGTTGAAGCCGACATTTGTGGTGATCCGTGGCGATCCTCATCAACAAATTGACCAGCAACAACAAGGCAAGCAGTTTGATCATTTCCATCATTGTCCCATTACTTTAAAGCTTAATATATTGTTTTACTTGTATGTATGCATGCTACTTTGTGTTAAAATATAAGCTAGCAAGCCTATAGTTGCATAATCTGTAGGAATTGTTTATCCTCTACTACCATGAGCCTAGGTTATTTGCTGTGGTGGGAGCTCGTTGGATGAGCTCTTATCACTTAGTAGTTTTGATTTAAATTGCTTAGCCATGCTTAGTTATCGGTAGTAATGGGCGATCATCGACTTAGTCGATGGTCTTGATCACTCAAAGCGGTTATCACTCCTATATGTCCAGCACTTGTGCTTTGATTTATTGTAAAATCAAAAACTGAAAATAAAAGATTGATTTAGACTTGGGCATATTGGATGGGTGGTGTGGTTTTGGATGTGGTGGTATGCACGAGTCAACAAGGACCGAATTCTTGCGCCATTGATCCAAGCAATTATGCGTGCTAACCACACGAGGGGATATGGGACCTCTCTTGACTAAGTACTTTAGGCGGTGCTAATTGGGGTCGCTTTCGGTTGGTGTGTTTAAAGATAAAATGTGTGTGTGCGTGGTGTGGGAATGGAGCGTTGGCGGACCGGTTAGGCATCCATTGGGTCCTTATTCCGTGGGTTGTCTTGGTCAAAATTAGCATTGTCCATTGGAAATGTCTCGTAGGACTTAGCCGTCTTGGCATACCAAAGGTAGTGTGCTTAAAGGAAAGGCGATCGGCGTGTGGGTACATTGGTACACCCTGCGAGGATAAAACTATTGAATAGCCTCGTCTAGGTTATGGACACGCTTGGTTATTTCTGTGAGAATTAGACTACAACCTTTAATTAAAACTTGACATGGTTGGTATGAGCAGGGAGTTCATGCTATTGTTGTGGTGACTTGGGTTAGTCACTTCGAGTTGATCTTGTTGTTGTTACTATGTTACTATCTCGTTGTTATTTCAACAATTAAAATGCTTTGCCAAATTGCCTTCAATCTATTATGTTATTGCAAATGAAACTTGCTTTATGGTAAAATGAGTCCAAAGCCTCATC
Source organism: Phyllostachys edulis (assembly GCA_036346405.1). NCBI lineage: Eukaryota > Viridiplantae > Streptophyta > Magnoliopsida > Poales > Poaceae > Phyllostachys > Phyllostachys edulis. Next base: position 64,906,682 of record CM070553.1, on the reverse strand, counting down.
CACTTAAATAAAACTTGCATGTAGCTATTTATAGTTCTGTTATCTCACACGTAAGTCTTGCGGAGTACTTTATGTACTCATCGCGTGGTTGTGGCATTTTGTGGCTTTTGTTGCGGAGGAAGAAGGTGAGCTCCAAGAGCCTCACTTTTGTGCTATGTGTTGCGGCTTCTTGACGACTAGCTTGGCGGTCGGTCGAGATGCCTAGGGGTTAAGGCACCTTGATTGGCTTTGTGTTATAGCCATCTTTATGGCACTTTTGCTTCATTGTTATCTTAGTAGTACTTGTTGTTATTTGGCGAAGGCCCTCTTTTGTAATAACCTATTCCTTATTAATATTAACTTCGGTTTTGTTGCTTATGTACTATGTGTTGTATGGAATTGATACATTCTTTTGTTGTGAGGTATGTATCTTGCATTCGGGAGTATACATCTCTCGAGACTGAGTTTATTTGGTTGATAATACTAGGGTCAATTGGATGACTAAGTATTATGAGCTTAATAAATCCGGTGCTCTATCATGGGGAATTTGTGCACGTCGAAATGGTATGTCGAAGTTGTGTAAGAGCTTGAGTTTGTTGCACGTCTGACTAGGCTCGTTGACATGATCTCAAGGCACACCTCGTGGGTGACAAGAGAATGAGCCGTCCCAAATCCGGCTCTATCCATAAAACACGTCGAAATGATGCTCCATATTGCCCATTACGTACACCGTGTGCGGCGCCCTACGTGTCTTCGCTTTGCATGTATCCGTAATCTTGAGCGATCACGGTGTTTGAGGTTAAATGGCATGAAGTGCGGCATTTGCATGCCTCTCCACGAAATACCCGATTGTCTTTGTGCGAACACCTTCCACGATGGCGGCGAGAGGCCGAGCGAAGCCCTCTAAGAACCCGGTTGTACACCTCCATAAGGTTAGTGGTCATTATGCCGTACCTTGCCCCGTCCGTGTCATGCAGCAGAGACCACTTGTCCAATGGCTGGACCTCGATCCATTGGGAGAAGCACTCGATGTTCCTCGAGGTCCTCTGCCTCGGACCAGCAGGTTCAGACTCTACTCCTTGGTTCCTCGCGTCCACGTGTTTCTTCTTTGTGTTAGTCGGCGGCGCCCATAAGGCGTCAAATTTATATTCTTCAGTTACGCATAGCCGACCTCTTGAATAAGCTTCACCAAGGGTTGCTTCGAACTTCTTAAAGAAGTTGGCCCCAAATGGCGAATACACCATCTACTCGTCATATCCGGCCAAGGAGCGGCTCCTCGGGTCTTCTGAAGTTTTTATGGCCTTGACATCCGGCGTGGCGATCATGGATCACGCATACACGGGAATGAGCTCCAACAACTCCCACCCTTAGATGTTGAAGGAACCACAACCGGTGTGGAAATTCTCACCTTCGACAAATCACGATGGCTAATGGCGAATTTGATTGTTCCGTCAGCGCCTATGGCGTGAGATCTGCCTTGTATTTCTTGGTCAAAAAGGTCCCGTCAACTGAGATCATAGGCAGCATATGCCTAAAAGCCTCGATGCACGGGGACGAAGGCTCTGAGCCCTATGCATTACTAAAAAATCTTGCGGATTTTTAGATGGCATGTCCTTCACAAAGCAATGTCGTGCGGGTTTCTCTCTGCGGCACCTCGGGCATCGAGGAAGGTTGTCGTCGCCGCCTCAAAAGATCCAAACCGTTTTTCCATAGCCTTCGCGCATGCGCCACGCCTTCCCATAGCTGATCTTGTACTTGAATTTCTTCTCAATAGCCACCATAATGTGCTTGGCCTCCATATCCTTCTTCTCCACTATCTCTCCATACATCAAATTAGCTATGAATATCGGCGTTATGTTACGATGTGCGCACAAAACAACTGCTGAGCATGCACGAGTGCGGCTCCACCTTGAGACAATCCGGTGAGTCTCATACTTGGCCTATCTTGGCGTGCACTCGCCAAGGACAACCGGCACTGCTTTCGCATTTGATGGTGTCTTGCTCTTAGCTAGATTTGTGACCAAACGTCCATTTGTATAGACATAGCCCACGGCTTAATGGCATCCTGCAAGGATGTCTTATCGACAAACATTGAGTGCAACCGAACCTCCGTGGCATGGTACTCCCACGGCGATTCGTGCTTTCGTCGTCGCGTACATAGACCCTCGGCGTCAAATCTATTCCATTCAGGGGATGGGAGCTCCGTCCTCATCGGAGCGCCCTCGTCGTCTTCTTGTAAAGCTTCCTCTTGACCAAGGCCATCCGGTCATCGCTTTCCATTTGATACAATATGTAATCCCTATGCTCTCCTTCATCGGCTTCATCTGTAGGCTCACCATGCGGTGCCGATCTTCCTCTCTGTATGTACCGCGCCGGGCTCATCACAAGCAACATTCTCTGAACTCTTCGTAACCTGACCCTCCGGATCCTCTTCTTCACCAACATCTTTGGGCACCCGATTTTTCATAACACCGGATGATATCCGGCGGGGGGCCCTACCGGCTTCTTTGGGCATGGTTGCACAAGTATCACACACTCATATCCACGCGCGACATCCTTCTACAAAGCCCTTCCACCTTTGTCGTGCGCATCGGTCTTCTCAACTCCCGGTGATGTTTGTGGAAGACCGGCTCCAAAGCCCTTGTATGTCGATTTGCACACCTCGGGGTTCAAAGAGAAGCTGCGGGTCGACCGATGCTTCACATCTTCGATTCGTGCATTCTCGCCGTCCGGGTGTGCAGAGTGGCTTGCGAAAACTGCTCAAGTCAACACCGCCGCGGACCTTCACGAGCGGTGCCAACACCGTAATGCACTTTCAATGTAGTGGATACAGGCATGACTTATTGTATGGTACAAATATTTCCAACATTGCAATTAGTCATTTCATAGCGAGCGACATGCAAATCTTGCTACATTGTAATTTACATTTGTAAGACCCTTAGCCTATAAATGCGACAACTACTGCGACAGCATGATCAAGACATCATTCATTCCCTAAGGCGAGGCCGCAATGAGCGTAATGATGCGATATTGATTCAACCTAAAAACCGAGCTATTCCATAGCGAGGCATTATCCGATTCGGACGCTAACTTGCAACCGAAATGCTACAAGTGGCATTCGGTCTTTTACCAATTACCTAAGTCAGTTAGTTCATACTAATTTACTTCTACTAATTAGTTTATACAAATAATTCATCCTCCTTATGCGCTCGGTCACGCATTATTCACCCAAGAATAGTCGGGCATGCACACACCGACACTACTACAATACATCTCACAAACAACACTAATAATACACCCTCACAGACTATTTTTTCTCTAACTAAAGTTTTTATCGCTACTACTTACATACAAATCAACAACATTTCGATTTTCTATTTTTTTCTCTAACTACAATTTCCTACGGGTGCTATTATACTACTCATTTAACTAAATAAACTATTTACGTACCCAAAAAATTATACTACAAAATAAATTTTCTTACGACAAATCAGCTACATTACACGGCACTGCACTGGCTACAAAAATACACTACATTACACGGCATTGCACTGGCTAGTCACATGGCGGGGCGTAGAACGCCCTCGATGCTTCAATTCTTCTACGAAGGAATAAAGTTTGTATGCCATTTTAATAGTTGTCCGAATGGTTTGACTATATGCAAATAACATTTCTACATTTCCGTATGTTTGCAAAAGTATCACGAAACTTCGATTCCTTTGAAGTATCCTATTAAACACTATAGTTGAATGTCCGCGCATCTATTTATTTTATCTTATTACTATCGCTCGGTGTTTGAGGATTTTCTAAAGTTTTTATCGCTTCTACTTACATACAAATCAACAATATTTCGATTTTCTACTCTGTTTTCTCTAACTACTGATTTCCTCTGGCGCTACTTACACTATTATTTTATCTAACTAAACTATTTACCCACTAAAAGAATACACTACAAAATAAAACAAACTTACGGGATTTTCTATTTTTTCTCTAACCACAATTTCCTACTGGTGCTACGATACTACTCATTTAACTAAATAAACTATTTACCTCATAAAAAAAATACACTACAAAATACACTTACGTATAAATCAACAACATTTCGATTTTCTACTTTTTTTTCTAACTACTGATTTCCTCTGGCGCTACTTATACCTACTATTTTAACTAACTAAATACCTACTTAAAAAATACAAGACAAAACAAATCAAACTTACCTCCTCATAATCCAAATTTCTCTTCCCTTCTCCCAATCCCTCCCCTTCTCTATTTTCCTCCCTTTTCCTCTCCTCTCCTCCTCTTTTTCCTCTCCTCTCCCTCTTTTCTTTCTTCCCATGCTTGTTGTTTGGGCTCACAAAACGAATCGCTTGGGGACCTGTGTAGTGCTTATGTAGGCAAACCGATCGCCGCTTGTTAGGCGACTAGAACATCTCGATCGCTTCGGTTGGGCGGCGGAACCTATCGCCCAACCGTGCGGCAACATAATAATTTCTGTGGCTCGCCTCTGTGCGATTTTAAGCGAGCGGTTGGGCGGCAGTCTTGCGATCGCCAAACGTTAAGCGATCTGCTTCAATCGCCCAACCATTGGGCGACAGATGTATATTTTGTAAAAACAAATTAGCGGAATATTTTTGATATTTCGAATAAAAAATAGATTATTTAAAAAAAAATTCGGTTATAGGTTAGATAGCCGTACTATGAAGAGGGTTCAAGAATCGAGTACCTTGAAAGTGAATGATGCCAGAAATGCACAAATCATACTTGGCTTAAATCTTGGATTTATTTGATTTTGTTTGACCTTGATTTGAATTTGCTGAAAAATCTTGGAGGCCGGACTAACCGGCGGTGTATGGCCGGACTGACCGAGATCCCGGATCAAAAGGGACGGTCAGCATTTTTCAGAGAGGTTGGTTTGCTTGTTTTTGCTAGAATTCTCTGGGCCGGACTAACCGCTGGCTAAAAGCTGGACTGACCGGACTTGCGGACCAAGTGGCCGGTCAACATTTTCCAGAGAGGTTGGTTTTTGAGAAATGCTTCATATTTTCTTCCGGTCGGACTGACCGCGGGTCAATTACTGGACTGACCAGAGTCCCGGGTCAAGGGTCCAGTCAGCTTTTAACAATAGTTTGTTTTTCTCTAAATCTGGTTTTAGCAGGCCGGACTGACCGTGCTTTGTACTGCGGTTTGACCGGACCTCTTGTAACGGCTAGTTCCTCAGTGCATTTAATGCTGTTCAGAGAGTAATAGTCGGCAGATTCTGGTGGACTAACCGCATGCATGCTGTGATGAGCACGCTTTACGAGTTTTTGGGGATTTAGGTGCTAGCGGCTAGTATAGTGGGTGGAGGCTATAAATACCTCACCCATTGCAGCTAGAAGGTTTTGTTGAACCTCATTGAACACTCTTGAGCCCTTTGCATTGTTTCCAACTCATTGAGAGCATTTAATCCATTTTGCAAAGGTATTTGAGGTTATTCCAAGAGCATTGATTAGGGTTTGATCATTGTGGCATTTGAGCATCTTCAAGTGAAGAATTCTTGTTCTATTACTCTTGGAGATTGCTGTCTCCTGGACGGCTTGGAGTGAGTTCGGTGATCTTCTCAAAGGAGATTGTGAGAAGACCCGGGCAAATTGTGAAGGTTGGAGCTCACCTATCCGAAGAGGAGAAGAGCCACCATTAGTGATCGAGGGAAGTTCTTGTGTGAAGCCGGCTTGAGTTGGTCAAGCTTCCTCAACGTGGATTAGTGAAGACCGGCAAGTCTTCGATACCACGGGAAAAACTTCATTGTCTCATTAGTGGTTATTGTTGGAAATATGCCCTAGAGGCAATCATAGAGATGATTATATTTCATTATGTTCATGACATTGGATAATGTGTTATCTTGTTCCTAGAATAATATTGTTGATATTTATTATCAAGTATGTGACTTGGTTGTGAAACTCTATATTTCTGCGATAATTATTCTTATACGATCCCTGGTCGGAAACATAAGAGGACACATATGAATAGACTAGCATATGTATTGGTTGATGAGTATGTTTTACGAGTCATAGATATGGAGATATCAAACCAATAATATGGACACATGTTAGAGAACATGGTGTTGGATAAGACCCACCTTGAGACACTATTGAGATTGTTATGATTCTATGTGTCATTAGTTGGTCTCAAGCAATGATGATGTATAATCCTTAGACCTGAGATCAGCATGGTTTCCTACATGTGTAATAGCACTCTTAGGGGTTGCCAAACGCTACACTGTAACTAGGTAGTTATAAAGGTAGCTTTGGGTATCTTGTGAAACATGGAGAGGAATGTGGTTGTCGATATGGGATTTGCCCCTCCTAACATAATAGGAGAGATGTCTATGGGCCCCTCGTTGTGATCGGATAAAGAAAGTGCATGGCCATGCCACTAGTAGTCGAAGTGTTCGACCACGTGAAGTTATCCAATACTCGATCGAGAAAGTATTGAACAGTCCATGGATGACACAACATCTCACCTGGAGTTCAACCAGACATCGTAAGGCAAAGGGAGTATACACGAGTAGGTCGCTCGATTCGACGATTCTGAATTTGGTCGTATGGAAATACGAGTTGGTCGTAGACTGGTCGAACGTAATCACAGAGTGGTCGTAACCTGGTCATAATGAGTTACGAACTGGTCGTGACCAAATATGAACTGGTCATATAAAGATAGGACCTAGTCGTAAGTGATGAGGACCTAATTGTAGATCACATTGCACTAAGGTTCGTCCGATATAATTTGTGTGTATTCGGGAATCGTTATGTTCTGCTAGGAGCCGCTACGACCCGTGATCGGAAAGGATTTCCGAGTCACAACCGAACTATGCATGAACCTCTGGTCACACACTTAGCAGGTTGGAACAAACCAAGATCGAATCGATTCGTCAAACGTGTTCGGATAGGATTCATCACGAGCACTATATAAGGAGATGCATGAGGCTGTGGGGAGGTACGGACGAGTGAAACACCACTGAAACCCTAGCCGCCATCTTCCTGAGAGCTCTGCCATGCGACTTAGTGCTAGCACACCGGCGTATGGTTGTTCCTTCCCTGGACATGTGGATACCGTAGAGGCGCTACTACGATTGTTGCGCTTGAGGACGATCCACGATCTTCATGAGGAACTGCAGAGGTTGCTGGAGGAGACGATCGACTCACGAGGACGCTAGACGATCGACTACGACCACTGCATCGACTTGCTGGACGTTGGACGATCGACTACGACCACTACATCGACGCGCTATACGTTGGACCAGGCTGCTCCAACCCTTCTTCCGCTGCTCTGCGCGTTTGGTGGTAACGATCTATGATCATCTACTTGCTTGGCTTCCTGGTTTGTGTGGTAGAAATTTTTGTTTGTAGCTATTGTAGCCTACCCCGTGACCCAACAGTTATTTCTAGTCTTTACTATTTTCGTATTTATATTTCTAGCTTATTTCTTGTGTTAAATTGATTAGCTAGAATTATATCTTGTTTAGACTGAGTTATTAATTGGCTAAAATTGTTAAATTGTCAAAAAGTTTTAAAAAAAACCTCCTATTCACCCCCCTCTATTCGGTTATCCTTGATCTTACAAGTGGTATCAGAGCTTGGTCTCTCATTGTTTTAGACTTAACCGTCTAAGAGAGAAAATGATGGCTAGTGAGGGAATTGCTATAGGAAAGGCTCCCTTATTTGATGGCTCAAATTATGCTTATTGGAAAATTAGAATGTCAATTTATTTAAAGGCCATGAGTCCAAACATTTGGAAAATCGTAACTGAGGGTTATGTCATGCCTCTTAATCCACTAATTCCCACGGATCAAGAGGTGCGTAATGCTCATTTAGATGCCCAAGCTATGAACGCTCTCTTTGGCGCTTTGAACGCGGATGAGTTCAATAGGGTGAGCAATTTGGAAACCGCCCACGATATTTGGACCACCTTCTCGGAAATCCATGAGGGAATATCCACGGTCAAAGAAGCCAAATTGCATAGGCTTCGGATCAAATATGAGACACTCATAATGTTGCCTCATGAAAACATCAATGAGATGTATTTAAGACTTAAGAACATTGTGAATGAGCTCAAAGGCTTTGGGACTAACCTTCTTGATGTTGATATTGTGCGCAGGATTCTTAGAGCTCTTTTGGACAAATATGAAATGTTGGTGACACTATTTTTCAACTCTCCCGAGTTGCCAAGAATGACACCAACGGGGCTTTTGGGCAACCTCATCACAAATGAGTTGTTCAAGAAGGACAAAGAAGAGCTCTTGGAGACATCATCCTCAAAGAATAAAATTACCGCTTTCAAGGCCAAAGCAGAATCAAGTGATGATGAAAATGAAGAAGAAGAATGAAGAGGGTCATGAAGAGACGCCCCAATAGAAGCTACAACTTCGATAAGTACAAAAAGGGGCAATCCTCAAGTGACAAGAAGCGTTATAGCAACATTCGATACTATAATTGTGAAGAGAAGGGGCACATTGCTTCTCGTTGCCCCGAAAAGAAGGATGATAAGGACAAGTCTTACAAGAAGGAGGAGTATAATGGCAAGAAGAAGCTTTTCAAGAAGCTTCACAAAGATGGCAAGCATGAAGCCCACATTGGAGAGTGGGATTCAAATGATGAGTCAAGTGACTCCGATTCCGATGAGGATGAGTCCCCTAAGAAGAAGGGACTAGTCGGCATTGCCATCAAGGAAGCTCTATCGCTATTCTCCACTCCTACTCGCCTCATGGCAAAAGGAGATAAGGTAAAATCCATTGATAGTAATGAACCAACTTATGATGAATTAATGGATATGCTCGATGACTTAAATGATATCTTGGAAAAGAAAAGTCAAAATATAAGGTCTTAAGTAGAGAACATATTTCTCTAAAAGATTCTTATGCGGGGCTAAAGGAAGCTCATGACTTGCTTATCCAAGAATATTCAAGCAAGTCTTGTTCTAGTATAGGAATTACATGTGATATTCTTGATGATATGCCTAGTATAAAAATTGCTAAAACTAGTGCATCTATTTCATGTAATGATCCTATTGCTTTGTCATGTTGCTTTAGCATTAATATTAATCATGATAATGTTGAGCATAATGATGCAAAGCTTATTGTTGAAAACAATGAGTTAAAGGAACAAGTGACCAAGCTAAGCAAAAGGTTGGAAAGGTGCTTCACGGGTAAGGCTACTCTTGACAAGCTTTTGAGTGAGCAAAGGTGCTCATTCAACAAGGAAGGTCTTGGGTATGTGCCTAAGAAAAGTAAGAAGCCGGCAAACAAGCCCACAAGATTTGTAAAGCAAAATGGTAAGTATTGCCATAAGTGCCGGGAAATAGGACATGAGCAACAAATTTGTCCTAAGGGTAAAATTTCATCTCTTGGTATATATGATTCATGCTATATGCTTAGAAAGACTAAGGATGGTAAAGTAACAGCTCGTTTTGTTGGCACTTCAATTTTAGGCGCTAAAAAGAATGCTATTTGGGTGCCTAAATCCTTGGTTACTAACCTCTAAGGACCCAAAAAAATTTGGGTACCTAAAAGAACTTGATTCATGTTTTGTAGGTGAACTATAAAACCGGTGGAAAACATTGGGTGCTTGATAGTAGATGCACTCAACACATGACCAGTGATAGAAAGATGTTCACCACATTCGAGAATGGAAAAGGAGTAGACAAGATCACTTTTGGCGATAATAGCAAAGGAAAGGTAATAGGCTTGGGTAAAATTGCTATCTCAAATGACCTTTCCATTTCTAATGTATCTTTAGTAGAATCATTAAATTTCAATTTACTATCGGTTGCTCAAATATGTGATCTTGGACTAATTTGCTTATTCTCTAGTGAAGGTGTTTCAATCTCTAATGCCAAAGATAGCTCTTTAGTTTTCAAAGGCTTTAGATTTGGAAATCTTTACTTGGTTGATTTTAGTTCAAGTGAATCATGTTTAAAAACTTGTTTAATGGCAAAAACCTCATTGGGTTGGTTTTGGCATAGAAGGCTAGCTCATGTTGGAATGATTCAACTCAAAAAGCTTTTCAAACATGATTTAGTTGTTGGCTTGAAAGATGTGAAGTTTGAGAAAAATAAACTTTGTAGTGCTTGTCAAGCCGGTAAACAAGTCGCTAACTCTCATCCTTCCAAGAGTATCATGTCAACTTCTAGACTATTGGAACTCTTACATATGGATTTGTTTAGGCCAACAACCTGTAAGAGTATCGGGAGAAATAACTATTGTTTAGTCATTGTGGATGATTACTCTAGATATACATGGGTATTCTTCCTAGATGATAAAAGTGAAATCTCCGGCATTTTCAAAAGTTTTGCAAAAAGGGCTCAAAATGGATTTGATTTCAAAATAAAGAAAATCCGTAGTGATAATGGTACCGAGTTCAAGAATACTAAAGTTGAAGACTTTTGTGATGAACTTGGTATAAAGCACGAACTTTCCACAACCTACACTCTGGAGCAAAATGGAGTTATAGAAAGGAAAAATTGTACATTAATTGAAATGGTTAGGACAATGCTTGATGAATATAATACTTCCGATAGTTTTTGGGCGGAAGCAATTAACACCACTTGTCATACCATAAATCGGCTTTATTTACATCGTCTTTTGAAAAAGACTTCCTATGAGCTTCTTGTAGGAAGAAAACCAAACATATTTTATTTCCGAGTATTTGGTTGCAAGTGCTATATTTTGAAGAAGAGTGTTCGTCTCTCAAAATTTGCAAGTCGTTGTGATGTTGATTTCTTACTTGGTTATTCTTCTAATAGCAAAGCTTATCGTGTCTTTAACCAAAACTCTGGTTTAGTTGAAGAAAGGCACAATGTGCAATTTGATGAAACTAACGGCTCTCAAGAAGAGCATGAGAATTTGGATGATGTATGTGATGAAGCCTTAAGAAAAGCAATGGAGTATATGTAAATAGGCGACATCAAGCCCGAAGATAATCCATCATCTTCCACTCAAGTTGATCCTCCTACCTCTTCCACAAATCAAGTACAAATTGATGAAGAGGACAATAAGGAAGATGATCAACCATCCAATCTACCACCAAGAATTCACAATACAATTGCAAAGGATCATCCAATAGACCAAATATTGGGTGATGTAAGTAAGGGTGTCCAAACTCGCTCTCGTGTTGCTTCTTTTTGTGAACATTACTCTTTTGTCTCTTCTATTGAGCCAAAGCATGTAGAAGAAGCACTTGAAGATCCGGATTGGGTGAATGCTATGCATGAAGAACTCAATAACTTCACCCGAAATGAAGTTTGGATATTGGAGGATCGACCCAAAGAACACAATGTCATTGGTACAAAATGGGTCTTTAGAAACAAGCAAGATGAGAACGGTATGGTTGTAAGAAACAAGGCAAGATTGGTCGCTTAAGGTTATTCACAAGTCGAAGGTTTGGATTTTGGTGAAACCTTTGCTTCCGTAGCTAGACTTGAGTCAATTCGGATATTACTTGCTTTCGCATCATGCTTTAATACTAAATTATTTCAAATAGATGTCAAAAGTGCTTTTCTAAATGGTAAAATATCCGAACTTGTCTTTGTTGAGCAACCTCCCGGTTTTGAGGATCCTAAAAATCCAAATCATGTCTATAAACTTTCCAAGACGCTCTATGGTCTTAAACAAGCTCCCAGAGCATGGTATGAACGCCTTAGATATTTTCTAGTCTCAAAAGGATTCAAAATCGGGAAAATTGATTCAACTTTATTTACTAAAGTTTTAAACGATGATTTCTTTGTTTGTTAAATTTATGTTGATGATATCATTTTTGGGTCTACTAATCAAGATTTTTGCGAAGGATTTGGTGATATGATGTCTAGGGAATTTGAAATGTCCATGATTGGAGAATTAAGCTATTTCCTTGGACTTCAAATCAAGCAACTCAAAGATGGGACTTTCATAAGTCATGCCAAGTACATGAAAGATTTACTTAAAAGATTTGGTATAGAAGATGCAAAGCCTATCAAGACTCCCATGCCTACAAATGGTCATCTTGATCTAAATGAGGGAGGTAAACCGGTAGATTGAAAGCTTTATAGATCCATGATTGGTAGCTTGATTTATCTTACCGCATCTAGACCCGATATCATGTTTAGTGTTTGTATGTGTGCTCGTTTTCAAGCTTCTCCAAAAGAATGTCATCTTATGGCAGTTAAAAGAATTCTTAGATATTTAAAGCATTCCTCTAGCATTGGCCTATGGTTCCCCAAAGGTGCTAAATTTGATTTAATTGGGTATTCTGATTCCGATTATGCGGGTTGCAAAGTGGATAGAAAAAGCACCTCAGGTAGTTGTCAATTCTTAGGAAGATCTTTAGTATCATGGTCATCCAAGAAACAAAACTCCGTAGCATTATCCACCATGAAGCGAAATATGTTTACTGCGAAGTCATTGTGCTCAATTGCTATGGATGAGGCAAACATTGATGGATTATAGAATTAAATTTGATAAAATGCCTCTTTTGTGTGACAATGATAGTGCGGTAAAAATTGCTAATAACCCTGTTCAACACTCAAGAACCAAGCATATAGATATTCGCCACCATTTCTTGTGAGATCATGTGAGCAAGGGAGACATTGAAATTAGCCACATAAGAACCGAAGACCAATTAGCGGATATTTTCACCAAACCATTAGATGAAGGCCGATTTTGCAAGTTGAGGAATGAATTAAATGTCATAGATCTTTCAAATGTCATTTGATTACATTATGTTTTGAAATCTTAGTTGAATTCGATTTTTTCTCATGATTCTCTTGATTCAAGAACTAAGATGGGAAACACATTTAGGCAGAGTGTTATACAATCATTATGTGTATCACATCTCTAATTGTGCACTTATCAACAAACTTGTTAGAATGTGTTTTCAAAAACTTTCCTCTTGGTCAAAAAGTCAAATTTTGGATTTTATCGTTCAAATCTCTTGAAAAACTAGCTGCATCTATTCTCTAATGTATTTCAAATGTTTTTGGTTAAAAAGAATCTCAAATTATCTATTTTAATTTGAAAAGTCCGTTTTTAGCTCAAACTAGATCTTTAAGTATCTTGTTTTTTTACCAAAATCAAAATTTTGTAAAATTTCAATTTCAAAAGGAATTTGATAGTATCCCCAAAAGGAAAAACCTAAAGGTGGTTATTCATGACCTTTTTCGTATTCATAGGCTTTTCAAACTCTCCATAAAATCAAAGTTATTTGTGTCTGAATCTCGCTCAAAAATAGCCCAAAACTCGAAAAATCCAAGTCTAATTCTATCATAAAATGAGTATTGCTATTTAGACAATGGTTCTTCTCATATATTGTCTTAAAATAGTATTTCATACTCATATATCCCCTCACAAAGTGAAATTTTTAGTGTTTGCTTCTTTTGATTCGTTCAAATTCGTTTACTTCAAAAATTGCACTATTTTCTTAAAAAATCTATGTCCGAAACTTTTTGTTGATCTAATCTCGTTGAAATTGCTCCAAGATGATTTTATGTTGTGTGCTAACTCTATAGAGCAAGGACAACACAAATTATCTGCTAATCATCTCAAAAATCTCCAGTCACGGTCAACCCGTTGGTTCTACGGCGGTCAACCCACAGGCTATTACCCGGGCTGACCGGACTTTACTTTGCGGACTGACTGCACATCGCAGTTAATGCATTTAACTCGGTGACAGTTCTTTAACTCACCCACCCGACGGTTCACCTCATTTACTCCCCTTTTCTCCTCCCGACGGTTCTTCCTCCTCTCACTCGCCTCGTCGCCACCTTTGCGCCTGGATCGCCTCTCCACCGCCGGTTGCTCATCTCTTCGCCGCCGACTGCTCTCCTTCGTCGCCCGTCCTCTTCCTCACCACCGACACCGCAAGGTTTCCCCCTTTTTCTCCCTCAATCAATCAATCTATCTTGAATCGACTCTAGATCTGTACCTCGCTAATCTTCCTTTTGAATGCCTCCATTGTAATATTCCTTGCTTGACTATCGGACTTTTCACCTACATTGTATCAAATCTGATTGAATGCATTTCTCTAGGGTTTTCAAGCAGGCCCGGCCTGACCGGCGTGTTGCGTGCGGCTAGTCCGCGCTACCTGCGGACTGACCGGCCAACTGCTTGTGGTCTAACCAGCCCTGACAGAAAACTTCCTGTTTTGATTCCACATTCAATTCATCTTATTCAAGTCATCTTGTTTCCTTCTCTAGATCTCATGGCTAGGACCAAGACAAGCGGCGATCCCGGGGCATCTTCGTCTCGTCCTCCTCGAAGGGCCACTCGTCGTCCTCCTGTTGAGACTTCCGAAGGTGATGAAGCGGAATCTTCGCCGTCTTTATCTTCTGTGCCTAGTGCCAGCGACCACATGGCTGAAGATTTCGACGAGGATGATGCTGAGCAGCAGTTTCCCCCTGAATCATGTGTTGATCTTCAATCAATTAGAAATGACGACTTCAAAAAGCTAAGGCAGCAAAATCCATATGAGCAAGCAAGGACAGCCTCGGATGAGCCTTTTCACTCTTTGTTTCAAGAGGATTGTTACAATCATGTCGTTGTCCACAAGAAGTTTGCCATTCAAAAGTACATCAACTGGTCTTATCTCAATGAGCAAACTCGGTATGAAGGTCTATATTCTCGCTTTCGAAATTCTGGCTTGGATGGAATTGTTAGCATCAAGTGCAACTTCAATGAGGAAGTTATTCGGCAATTCTATGCTACTGTCCACCTTCCATCAAATTTGGCCTTTGTGACTTGGATGACAGGCTCGGTGCGCTACATGGCCACCAAGCGCCACTTTGAGGAGGCCCTCAACCTACCAGCTCGTGAATATGTCAAAATTCACCTTGAGCTTGCCCTTCAGACTCCCGAGCAATCTCAATTTTATGATCCTGCTCATGTTGGAACTGTTCCTGGTAAGGTTGCAGGTTTGAGACCTCTTCCTAGTGTCATTAACAGAATCATTAGGGCCACTATCTTGCCTAGGAGTGGCTATAATGACACTATTAGAGGTCATGCTTGGAATGTCATAGATTATGTGATGCAAGGAAAGAAGTTTGACATTATGCATCTAATCTTGACTGAGTTGCAATCTTGCCAAGGTGATTTGGGAAAAAGAATGTATTATGCACCTTACATCATGCAGCTAATTAACAGAACAACTGGCTTCAATGGTGCCACTCCTTCTCCTCATAAGCAGTACAAGCCAGAAGGCGACCATCAGAGAGACTTGAGGAACAAGCCTCTTCACCCTGTTGTTGCTGAGCCAACATCTCCTCAACCCGCCCCTCCGCCACAGGGTGGACTTGATCCTCTTTTGTTGGAGATTCTGCACACTAGCATCAACACGATTGTGTCTCGCTTTGATGCAGTGGATCGTCGCTTAGAGGTTCTGGATCACCGCATGGATGCCTTAGATCATCATTCTCAGTCTTTGGACTCTCGCCAGGCAGCCATGGAACAATCCAACACAGTTGGATCAGCTGACTGGATGGGTCACGGAGATGCATGTAGCCTAGGGATGGATTCAGACCGACATTGCTGAGATCACCTCTCGCGTCTCATCGATTGAGCAGACTGTCACTTACTCTCGGCGCCGTCGTGTTGATTCTACTCCTGCAGCTCCTACCACGTCGACTGATGCTCCTCCTCCCCCTACTTCGTAGCTTTTGGTACTTGATGCCAAAGGGGGAGAAGTCCTATCTATTATCTATTAGTTATATCCCTAATATGCTATTATAATGGTTGTTGGATGTTGGTTGGACTTTTGTATGTAATGGGATAGAGGATAAGCTTATTGCTCTCTTTTGTTATCTATGTAAGCTTATTGAACCTGTTTAACTATCTTGGATATTGCTAAGTAATCTTAATGTTTAACTGTTTGTGAGCGTGGCTGAATGCTTATGTGCTTATGTGCTTGTATTTGGTTTAAAAACTCATTATGGCTTTAGTGTTATCTTGCTAAACTTGTTGAATAATTTTTATGCTTATGATATCATCTTGAAATGCAATCCTTATCATGATCATTATATATTGTCGCATTTCCTCAAGTTCCCACTTGCAAAAGAAACTCCGCCAAAATTTTCAAAAAATCTCTACATGTGATTGCAAAGACTCTTTATCTTTTCTATGCACATGTTTAGGGGGAGCTTTCATTATTTTGGCTTTAACAAGAAAATAATTCTCTAAAACTCTTTTGAACTTATTGCAAGAATTATTTTGTAGTTAAATCATCAAAATGTTTCTCACATTAATTGTGTTGTCATCAATTACCAAAAAGGGGAAGATTGAAAGCATCTAGGCCCCTAAAAATGGTTTTGGTAATTAATGATAATATGTGAATATGGGATTAACGTGTTTATTGAGTATTTACAAGGTTAAGTCCCATTGGTGTTTTTGATGACACAGGTTGCGTGAAAGGATTACATGAAGATCTTTTGGCTCAAAGACAAGGTACAAATAGTCTAGGATTCTCTTTATTTTTACCAGTCTTAGGTGAATTGGTTGGAAGACCAGGTTATAGGTTAGATAGTCGTACTATGAAGAGGGTTCAAGAATCGAGTACCTTGAAAGTGAATGATGCCACAAATGCTCAAATCATACTTGGCTTAAATCTTGGATTTATTTGATTTGGTTTGGCCTTGATTTGAATTTGCTGAAAAATCTTAGAGGCCGGACTAACCGACCGTGTATGGCCGGACTGACCGGGATCCCGGACCAAATGGGACGGTTAGCATTTCCCAGAGAGGTTGGTTTGCTTGTTTTTGCTGGAATTCTCTGGGCCGGACTAACCGCCGGCTAAATGCCGGACTGATCGGACTTGCGGACCAAGTGGCCGGTCAACATTTTCCAGAGAGGTTGGTTTTTGAGAAATGCTTCGTATTTTCTTCCGTAGGATGACCACGAGTCAATTCTGGATGACGAGGTCGGGTCAAGGGTCGGTCGACTTTTAATGATGAGTTTGTTTTCTCTAAATTTGGTTTTAGCAGGCCGGACTGACCGTGCTTTGTATTGCGGTCTGACCGGACCTCTTGTAACGGCTAGTTCCTCAGTGCATTTAATCTTTGTTGAGAGTAACGATCGGCAGATTCTGGTAGGACTAACCGCACGCATGCCTGCGGACTGACCGTGCTTTCTAAGTTTTTGGGGATTTCGTGCCCCAACGGCTAGTACAGTGGGTGGAGGCTATAAATACCTCACCCACTGCAGCTAGAAGGTTTTGTTGAACCTCATTGAACACTCTTGAGCTCTTTGCATTGTTTCCAACTCATTGAGAGCATTTAATCCATTTTGCAAAGGTAGTTGAGGTTATTCCAAGAGCATTGATTAGGGTTTGATCATTGTGGCATTTGAGCATCTTCAAGTGAAGAATTCTTGTTCTATTACTCTTGGAGATTGTCATCTCCTAGACGTCTTGGAGTGGGTTCGGTGATCTTCTCAAAGGAGATTGTGAGAAGACCTGGGCAAATTGTGAAGGTTGGAGCTCACCTATCTGGAGAGGAGAAGAGCCACCATTAGTGATCGAGGGAAGTGCTTGTGTGAAGCTAGCTTGAGTTGGTCAAGCTTCCTCAACGTGGATTAGTGAAGACCGGTAAGTCTTCGATACCACGGGAAAAACTTCATTGTCTCATTAGTGGTTATTTCTAGTCTTTACTATTTCCGCATTTACATTTCTAGCTTATTTCTTGTGTTAAATTGCTTAGCTAGAATTATATATTGTTTAGACTAAGTTATTAATTGGCTAAAATTGTTAAATTATCGAAAAGTTTAAAAACCTCCTTTTCACCCCCTCTAGTCGGTTATCCTTGATCCTACAGTTATTGATTACGAGAGTGATCCTCTGCAGCAAGAAAGTTATCTCCAGCAAGGCAAGCAGTTTTCCTTTGATGCACATTGATCCTATTATTTGTGCTTGTTAATATTTCAAATGTTTCAACTATATATATGCATGCTATGTGACAAGTTATTTCTCAGTCGCGATAGTTTACCTAATTAGTTAAATGAACTGTAGGTAAACATCCATCCTTTACTACTGAGCCTAAGATTATCTCCGTTGTGATTTAGAGCTCGAAGGATGGGCTCTAGTCACTTTATATTGTAGTATATGAGTTGTGTCACTTAGCAATGCTTAGAACGGTAGAATGGGAATCATCGCTTCGGCGATGGTTACTATATCATCACTTTAAATTACTTGGGTCAGGGTATCCATGTATGTATTGTATTTGGAAACTAAAACTGAAAATAAATGTTTTAGGCTTGGGCACATTGGTTGGATGGTGTGACTGTCGGGTGTGTATGGATGGTGCCTGAGTCAACAAGGACCGAGTTACTTGTGTCACTGATCCAAGCGTTATTGTGTGCTAACCACACGAGGGATATATGGGACCCCTCTTGACTTAGTACTTTGGCGTGTGTTAGCTCCGAGTCGCAGGAGGTTGTGTGAGTTGTGTGAAAAAGGAAATAATCTGTGTGTGTTGGGCGTGATGGGATGGGTTTTGGGTTTAAGTCCCCTACCCCGAGGAGCATCGGTAAGTTATATCTCTGCTGATGACTCTGACACAATGTATGGTTTCCATCACACGAGCGGCTCGTAGTTAATACATAATATTGGAAAACGTCTCGTAGGACTTAGCCTTGCCGGCATACCTTCGGAAGTGTGCTTTATCTAGTGGCAAAAGAGACGGTCTGGTGTGTGGGTACATTGGTACACCCCTACAGGGTATAATCTATTCGAATAGCCTCATCCTAGGTTATGGACATGCTTGGTTAGGTCGTGCAAGAACTAGACTACAACTTTTTCAATAAAACTTGATTTCGGGTGGTACGAATGGGTAATTCGTGCTATGTTGTGGTGGCTATTGGGAAGTCACCTCCAGGATGTTATTTTTGTTTATAATTATTGTCTTGCTGTTATTTAAACAAATAAAAACAGATTTGACAAAATTTCCTTCAATCTATTGCACTATCGCAAATGAAATATTGCTTTGTGCTTAAAATGAACCCTATGGCTTCCTCCTTTGTTTCAGCTTGCATGTAGCTATGTATAGGTTTGTTATATGTAAGTCTTGTGAGTGCATTTTTGTACTCAAATGCATTGATTAATTGTTGCAGAGGAGGTTGACCCCCAAGGGGTTGATCAGTGTGAGATTTGCCTACGAAGTTGATGACTAGCTTGGCAGCCCGGTCGATTGCCTTGTGGGTAAGAGGTAAACCAGTCGGCTTTTGTTTACTGCCATCTTATGGCCTATGTTTCCGCTGCAACTTAGTCTCCTTGTCGTTTGGTCGATCGGCCACTTTTGTATTATGAACTTGTTGTCTTTTGGATATTGTAACTTTGCCGCAACTAGTAATGTAATCTTGTATGGAATGGATATATATTTTTTGTACGGGGTATGTGTACTGCAATTCTGGGAAGTACATGTACGCCGAGGCTTGGGATATTTGGTTTTTGATGCTAGGACCAATTGGATGGTTAAGTATTACAAGTTAAATACCCCGGGTCCTCACACTCTCTACCTCTCTCTATCTACCTCCTATAGTAGGGAGGTAAATCGATAAAATCTTGATCTCGGTTTTACTTCCTTCCTTCTATCCTTCTTGGCATTACATTCCACCTTTAATGAAATTAGGCCCGAATTACGCAATCGACAATCCACACATCAGAATAAAATGAAGCAATTGTACATAAAAATATCTCTAACTCGCACCCGTAGTGAACAACTCCGGGTACTCCTGGGTCCCTTAAGTACTTTCTCAACATAGAAACATGAAATACATTGTGCACTCCTCGCATGGACTCAGAAAGGTCCAGACGATATGCCAGATTTCCAATTCGTGCCAGAATCGGAAATGGCCCAATGTACCGCTGGCTAAGCTTTCCTTTTGTACCAAATCACACAACTCCTTTAATGGGAGACACTCTCAGGAGCACTTGATCCCCCACTTTGAACTCTAAGTCGCGTCTTCTCATATCCGCATAGCTTTTCTGCCTACTCTGGGCAGCTAGCAAATTCTGTCTAATCTCCACCACTCGTTCCACTGTTTGTTGGACCCAATTCGGACCCAGAACAGCCTTCTCACCTACGGCATCCCAACAAAGTGGCGATCTACACTTCTGTCCATACAGAACCTCGAATGGCGCTGCCTGAACACTGGAGTGGTACCTGTTGTTGTAGGCAAACTCCACGAGTGCCAAATGATCCTCCTAGCTACCTTTCCAGGATAGAACACATGACCTCAGCATGTCCTCTAGTGTTTGAATGGTGCATTCGGATTGCCCATCCGTCTGTGGTTGGAAAGCGGTACTGAATTGAAGCTTCATGCCTATGGCATCCTACAAACTCTTTCAAAACATGGAGACAAACTTGCTATCTCTGTTAGAAACTATCGTCTTGGGTACACTATGCAATCTTACTATCTCACGCACATAAATGGGTGCCAAGTCACTTGCCGAATTCATTGTACGAATAGGGATGAAGTGCGCAGATTTACTAAATTGATTCACCACTACCCAAATTGCGTCCTTACCTCGCTGGGTACGAGGTAAGCTGACTATGAAATCCATGGTAATGTCATCCCATGGCCACTAAGGAACATCCAAAGGCTGCAATAGTCCAGCGGGACGCTTATGCTCGACCTTCACTGGCGGCAAACCCATAAGACGCCACATATCGAGCGACATCCACCTTCATTCTTTTCCACCAAAAGCTCTTTTTCAAATCCCGATACATCTTGGTCTCGTCAGGATGTACCGTGTACAGAGCCTCTCTCAATATTTCATCCTTGACCTGAGCCTTTTGTGGCACGCAAAAGCGGCCCTTAAACCGTAATGCGCCCAACTCATCAAGTCTAAAGTTCCCCTTTTTCTCTTCATCAAGGCGCTTCCTCACTTGTTGAAGCAATCGATCATGTTGTTGTGCTTCTCTCACTCGCTCTGGAATCGCCATTTCCAGCAGTAGCTGTGTCTCAGCTGGTGCTGTACCAGCATAACAATAGGATATTTCCATTCAATCGAAGTCAACAATAAGACAACCTAGGGTGGAGGGTGTCTCCTTGCGACTAAGGGCATCCGCAACCACATTCATCTTGCCCGGATGGTACTGGATAGTGAGATCATAGTCCTTGATAATTCTAGCCACCTTCTTTGCCTCAAATTCAACTCTTTCTGCGTAAAGATGTACTTGAGGCTCTTGTGATCAGTAAAAATATCACAGGAATCTCCATACAAATAGTGCCTCCAAATCTTTAGAGCGAAAACCAATGCGGCTAGCTCTAAATCGTGAGTAGGGTAATTCTACTCATGCTTCTTCAACTGTCGTGCGGCATACGCAATTACTTTGCTGCCTTTCATGAGCACGCAATCCAGACCCACTCGTGAGGCATTCGAGTAGAATGTGAAATGCTACCCTGGCTCAGGGAGGATGAGAACTGGGGCAGTAACTAACTTTTCTTTCAAAGTGCAGAAACTGCACTCGCATTCATCGATCCACTGGAATTTCACGCCCTTCCGCGTGAGCTGAGACATCGACTTGGCAATAATTGAGAAGTCTTTTATGAAATGCCGGTAGTAACCAGCTAAGCCCAAAAAACTTCTCACTTCTTTGACATTAGTCGGCCTCTTCCAGTTTACTACAGTCGAAATCTTGGATGGATCTACTGAAATACCCTCCTAGTTAATCACATGACCCAGGAAGCCCACTTCAGAAATCCAAAACTCGCACTTCTTTAACTTGGCAAAGAACCGATTCTCCCTCAGAGTCTCAAGCACGAGCCTCAAATACCGCTCATGCTCTCCCTCCGTCTTAGAATAAATCAGGATATCGTCGATGAACACAACCACAAAGTCATCAAGATACTTATGCAACATGTTGTTCATCGTCTCCATGAAGACAGTAGGGGCATTCGTTAGTCCAAAGGACATAACCTTATACTCATAGTGCCCATACCTTGTGGAGAAAGCGGTCTTTTCTATATCTTGCTCCCGCACTCGAATCTGATTATACCCAGATTGCAGATCAATCTTGGAGAATAACTTGGCTCCCTTCAATTGATCAAACAAATCCTCGATACGAGGCAAATAGTATTTATTTTTGATGGCCACTTGATTAAGAGCACGATAGTCGACGCACATGCGCCAACTCCCATCCTTCTTCTTAGTGAATAGGACAGGGGCTCCCCAAGGCGACACACTCTGACGAATCAACCCCTTGGACAATAAATCTTCCAATTGCTTCTTCAACTCTTCCTGGAAAGGCCGTGCCAACCTATACGGGGATAAGAAAATAGGTCGTGTGCTAGAAACAAGATCAATCCTAAACTCCACATCCCTTTCGGGTGGTATACCCGAAAGCTCTTCAGGAAATACATCAGGATACTCACATACCACTAGAATATCCCCAATGCACAAAGATGCGCTCGGCTTCTCCGCAAGTGCTAGAAGCGAACTAGACTTCACCATGCGTCGGCCAGGAAACAGGCTAGCCAACACGAAAAGAGAACACGGAGGTGCATTCCCCTGAAAGGTTATCTCCTCCCCGGAAGGAGCTTGCAAGGTGATTGTCCTCCAGAAGCAGGAAATCACAGTCCGGTAGCAATGCAACCAGTCCATGCCAAGAATGACATCAAAAGGTTATATCTGCATGACCATTAGGTTGGCAACAAAATCCTCACCATCCAATGAGACCACACATCCAGGACATACCGTGGAGCTAGCAATAATTCCTCCTGGAGAACTAACTATAACAGACTATGAGATCTGTTGCATGCTCAACTTTGCTTTTCTAGCAAACTCGCGGGACACAAAGGAATAAGTAGCACCAGTGTCAAAAAGAACAAAGGCATCACACGAGTCTACTAACAGGGTACCTGTCATCACGTTTGGTCGTCCCGCGGACTCAGCGGCAGGCAATGCGTAGACTCCATGTGGCGCCGGGGCGATGGGAGCCCCAACACTCGGCTGAGATGGCAATGAAAATGGAGGTGGTGCAGCGTGCTGAATTGGAGTAACCGGTGTACGGTGCCAATAATACCCGGTAGGTGGTGCCCAAGAAAGAGGAGGTTGCGGTGCAGGGGCAGCCTTCATCATCTAGACAGACCCCCAAGACATAGCACTTGTTGACGATGTAGGTGCCGGCTCCTATTTGATGATACTAGAGGGGTTCTGACGACAGACCCACTCCATGTGGCCTGACCGGCCACAATGCCGACACTCTCCCATCCAAGAACACTCAGCAGCACGGTGCCTACTACCGCACTTGAAACACATCATGCCTTGCCCTGGGATAGGACGATAGGCCTGGGTCGTTGATGACGTACGAGGCGCCGCAGATGACGGCCTCGAGGGTTTGGATTTGGATGACTGCGGGGGACGTTGGCCCCACTTGGACTTCTTGGGAGTAGGTCGCTGAGATGACCCACCCTCGTCGCTAAAACTCCTCTTCTGGTCACTACCAGAAGCGCTTGGACCACTAGAGGGTTGCAGTCCTTTAGTGAGTTGCATTTCCATTTCCATCCTTCTGGCTTGTTCTACCACTAACCTAAAGGCACGTGGTGCAGTGGCTCCTATAACATGCCGAAACTCAGAGTTGAGCCCTCGACGAAATTTTTTGCCCTTCTCTAGATCATTGCTCGTGACTGATGGTACGAAACGGATCAAATCATTGAACCCTACTTTGTACTCAGCTACGGTCTTCTTCCCCTACACGAAGGTCAACAAGGCGACCTCCATACTTTCCACAAATGATTCCGGGTAGTACTTCACCTTGAACTGCTCGACGAAGATCTCCCAAGTAGCGGGACCCTGGGCAAGGGTCCTAGTTGAAAAGACTCCCTTCCACCAGATGTCCGCCTGACCCTTTAACTGGAATGCCACATAGCGAGCTCTCAGCTGTGAGCTCATCTCTAGGGCATCAAACTGCCTTCCCATATAACGCAACCAATCCGCAGCTTGGACTAGTGTACCCGCCCCATCGAAAGTGTCTAGACGTAAAGCCAACCACTCACGAAGACTCATCCTTGCCTCTGGCGTGATTGGAACAGCAGTAGGTACCGCAAAGGGTGCAATTGCGGCGGAATGATCGCCGGCGCTTGTTGGCGGCGCCTGCACCTCTACCATAAACTCTCGCATCAAGGCCGAAGACCTTGTTTGATTCCTAGCTACGGACTGCTCAACGAAAACAACCTCTGCATCAGGTGCTTCTTGCGGAGCCTCAAGTGGTGGCTCCGGTTGAGCACGGCCACGGCCACGGCCGCGACCTCTACCTCTACCCCTCGGCATTGCTGTTAACCAAGCATTCACACAATCAATTCACAAACAACTACCTCGAAACATTGCACATCAACAACATACTAGCTAAAACATAAATGCAACGCTCGACCCGAAAACCCATCCTACTGTGCACCATAGTGTGTCAAGTTTAATTTAAATGTTTGACCTAGGTCAAGTTTTAGTAATTAAACAACCTAGGTCTAAAAATTTTCACCACGGACCTAACGCTCGCTCTGATACCAACTGTAACACCCCGACCCGCCACCTGGGTCCGGAATGCTACCACCACACATTATATAATACAAATTCTACGCAGCTAATTTAACAATTAAACATCTTACAATAAAAGATGGATTATCTAAGGAGAAAGAGTTGCATTAGAAACTACATGTGACGTGGATGATCTATTATCCCTTCCCGAAGCATGTCATTTGCAACGATCACCTAAAAAAACATTGACAAGCAAGGGTGAGTCCGAAAACTCAGCAAGCACATAATAGAAACGGTAATCATTGCCACTCAAACATAAACATATCCATTTCATTATTTCCATCATAACTTTCCTTTAGTGCAATGCACCACCATTCTACATGCTCATTTGCTTATTGCATTGCCCATGTATGCGAATGCACCATCATGCTCATGCTCATATGCATCTCATCAGCTGATAACGGTATCGCGGAGTGTTCATCCGTCGATGACACACTCTTCTCCTATCTTCGTTAGGATGGGGTCCTTACATTGTCGGACTTTATCTAGTCCCTACAGATGTAAGACTTCATCTAGAGCACAACGGACTAGTCATGTAACTTTCTCACCGACCTCACCGGATTAGTTACATGACTTTCTCACCGACCTGGCTCATGCATTCTTGCCATGATGCAAATACACATGTCCATTGTCATTATCATGATTCATCATTGTCATCATTAACAAGGTAGTCGTATTGCTCACCTTGTCCCATCATTATTGCCATCAACATGTAACCATTATCATGTAAGCATCACCATATAAACATTATCATGTACGCATCATCATGTAACCATTAGCATACAGCATCATGTAAACATTTCCAAGTAAGCATCATCATGTAAATATTTTCATGTAAGCATCATCACATAAGCATCATTATGAGAACATCATCATATCACACGAACATCACATTCTTTTTAGCACTTACAGGTTATCGCTTTACTATGCACTTGCCTGTTAATCAAGCGGAGCGGAGTAACGTGCAGATGGCGCCGTTCCCGAACCTCCTCCTGAACAGGCATTCAACCAGACTCAATACATTTAGCAATACACGCATACATACACGGGCGGCGTTGATCCTACGCGCAAAACAACACGATTAAACCCCTTTCACTGGGCATTATTCCGCTAATCCCAGTGCCAACAATAAATCATACCAATAGGTTAGAGATTCGCGTCATCAAATTTTGTGAATAGAATTTAGGTGCATGACCAAATTATTTCCTTTCCTTTCTTTCTTTCCTCCTTTCTCTTCTTTCTTTTCTCCTCCCCTTTTCTCCTTTGGCCGAAGCCTCCTCCTGCCCGGCCGCGCCCTCAGCTCCCCTTGCGCTTGTGCCTGGTTTGGTTTCCCCCTACGCTGCTCGGCCGACCTGCGCCCAGTCCGTCGCCTCCGGCTCCTCCCCACGCGCCCTCGTGCTGGCTCGGCCTCCGGCCGCCTCCCCTCGGTGCTCCCAATAATTGGGTTTTAAAAAATTTCAAATCCCTAAAGCAAAAAAAAGGACCGCTTCTGGGTCCGGAACCGGCTGGGTCCTGGTTTTCCCCTCATCTGGTTTCTGGAACCCTGGTTCTTACTGCTCAATGTGGTCCTTCTGTTGTTCATTATATACATGGCATGCCACAGTACTACAGCGGGCCAGACCTGTGCTAATCCAACTGTGTATTGAAAGTGGTGGATGGGGATATGTCTAATTTCTTGTGTCTGTGCTGCTATGCTGATCTTGATAGATTGGGAACAAAACATATTCCTATCTAAAGGCAGATTACATTGAATGCTACCATATTTTTCTCCATTTTCTTGGACACATATTTTCTCAGAGCACAGTTCCGGATAATAGGATTTTACATGAAGTCTAAAAAAATTTATCATTTCAATCCTTTAGGTGATTAGGTCTTTGTGGCACTAGGCTTACGTGGTTTTCATATTCTAATGTTGCATCTTCAGTGTCCAATAGGATCATTCAGCATAAGTTTCAACTGAATGAAGCAATTTTCCCAGCAGCCAAAGCTATCGATCCTTCAAAATCTCTCTTTTATAAATGTTTCAACTGGGTCAAATTCCGGTATGTGAATCAACCAGTTGGTGTTTTCTTTGAATTTGTATTGTAAAAAAGGTGCCACTAATAATTCTCTGCCGCTGTTTCTCATGCCAACTGTAAAGCCCGTGTAGATCTCAAAAGGGTCCAAAAATGGCTACTTTTCCATCAATACAATATGCCTGTATTTGTTCCTGAAATGATGAGAAACAAATTTAAGAAACATGTTTTGAAATCTTGATTGCTGTCATGGGCGGTACTGTTCACGCACGTGAACAGTACGCGTTTACTGTAGCAGCACGTGCTGTTCATGGCGGGCCCACGGATGCATTAGTGGTCAGAAATAGAGATAAAAATAGTTAGTTTTAGTTTCCTTGTTAGTTGGATTTACTTCTTTAGAGATATATTCTATCTTATAGAGATAGTTTCCTTAGAAATAGAGATTGTTTCTTAGGGGTCAAGTCGGGTCGTCCTTATAAAAGGGATAGCATGTATCAATTATCAATCAAGCAAGAAAGATGAATTAATCTAGTCTCCCTCCCAAGGTTCTTTCACCCTAGTCTATAGTCTAATCTCTCATCCCACCAAACCGACGCCGTCCGGCCTTCTTCCTGGCGGTGTTTACCCTGTTATGAACTAAGGTTCATGACAACTTGGTATCAGAGCAGTCGATCCATTCCCATGGCTTCTGCTACCATAGTTATGGCGACAGATCAGACCATCGGACACGTAAATCGAGTCGTTATTATGATAAAGGCTAACACCAACAAGATGGCCATGAGTACCAACGACAACGACAAGAAGATCGCGGCCATCTTCCTCGACATGCATGCCACTCTGGAGAAGATGATTGTGGATCAGAAGGAAAAGAAGGCGCAACAAGAGACGGTAGCGTTTCCAGCAACCGCATTGCCGCTGTCGGAACTTGCCGCGCCACTACCGCATCCTACCATGCCAAGGTTGTTGTCATGCCTACCGCAGCAACCGGTGAGTTTGCCGCAACCGCGCGTGGAGGCAATGATCTTCAAGGACTCATGTCGTCATCACAACCTCTCGTCAACATAGGGTTTCGTAGGGCTTCAGCCATGGCCGCCACCACAGCTCGAGGACAAGCTGTCGCGAAAGGAGGGGAGTAGTGTCATGGGCGGTACTGTTCACGCGCGTGAACAATACGCGTGTTACTGTAGTGGTGCGTACTGTTCATGACGGGCCCACGGATGCATTAGTGGTTGGAAATAGAGATAAAAATAGTTAGTTTCCTTGTTAGTTGGGTTTACTTTCTTAGAGATATATTCCATCTAATAGAGATAGTTTTCTTAGAAATAGAGATTGTTTCTTAGGGGTCAAGTCGGGTCGTCCCTATAAAAGGGATAGCATGTATCAATTATCAATCAAGCAAGAAAGATGAATTAATCTAGTCTCCCTCTCAAGGTTCTATCATCCCAGTCTATAGTCTAATCTCTCATCCTACCAAGCCAACACCGTCCGACTTTCTTCCTAGCGGTGTTTACCCCGTTATGAACTAAGGTTCATGACAATTGCAGTGTTGCTGAAGTTCTAATATGGAGTAATAATTTTTGCTGGCAAGACGGGACTGAAGCAATGGTGTTCTTGATGAAGTTTGTCACAACGCACAGGTACACACTTGGTATTACTGGGAGTCTGGGACATACATGCTATTCTTCTCTTTACTAACATTAGCATTTCAGGGGGGTTTTCTAAATAGTGTTCTTCAGCATTATCTTTGATATTACTCATATGGGATAGTTGCTGGTGCACTGCTGCTTAAAATGGCGCTGATGTTAGAGATTTTGGTTGACTGTTCACTTTTAATGTGGATCTTTGTTTCAACAATATGTGGGCTGCAATGCTGCATGCTTCGGAGGACCACCAAGAACCAGCGCAGTCCTAACTCCTAGCAGGTGGTTCCGGTCGGCTTTTCTCTAAGCAGGGGACACATCCTGCCAGTTTATATAGAATTACTCAATTTATGACTGATGTTCACCAGTTGCTGCCAAATTAAAATTGTTTCTCGAAGAAAACACATCATCTCTTGTAGATGTAGTTTCAAAAACTCAGCGAAAGAGCCTTGTAACTTGGTGAATGGGACAACCTTTTTTTTTAAGAAAAGAAAAGAAAAGAAACAATCTGGCTTTTTGCAAATTTCCAGCTCAAGTGTCCTTTGGTGGAAACACATTGTTGACATACCTTTACAAGAGGACAGTGTCACTGTTGTTCCTGTTAAGAGTGTTGTGTTGTATATTCTCTCCCTCTCATAGCTCATGTGGCCCATATAGCTCGTAAGACCCATGTAATCTTCTCTATATATACCCTCCCATTAATAAATGAGATGTACAGTTGTAAATAGCAAAATTCTTCTCCTAATTCTAACATGGTATCAGAGCCTAGGGTTAGGGGCTAGACCCGGTCCAGCTGTCGCCATACTCGTTGTCATCGGCGAGACTCCGGCGGGCCACCACCGGCGTACTACCTTCTTCTCCTATGTAGCTGTTGTCTCCGCCCGTCGTCTGGTGCCGCCCCTGCTTCATCTTCGTGGCGACGACGGTAGCTCATGTCCTCTGCTTCAGGCCGTGCCGGATCTCCTCTGCTTCAAGCCTCAGGCAGCTGCCGACCAATGCCCCCACATCAGAGAGCCTCGCTTGCTCTGCTCCGCGTTGGAGAACTGCATGGATCCTCTTCTCCGTGTGAGCAGTAGTTCCTCACCGACCAGATCCGAGCGTCTCTGCCTCCGCCACGCCGAGCTCCTTCCGGGCAGATCCGGGCATCCCTATCTCCGCCTAGGCGCCCCTACCTCCGCCCGGATCCCTTCCTCACCAGCGGGTTGCCTACCTCCATCTGGTGCCACCGCCGGGTCTCCTAGCTAGGAGTTACGTCACCCGCTAGTGCTTCGCCTGCTCTAGCACCCTCTTATTTGTGGTTTGTGGTGTGCTCGGTTTGTGGTTATTGTGCTCTACTCTCTTGGAGATATATTGCCATGCTACTGCTACTACTACTGCCCTGCTATGCACAAGGTATTAAGATTCAGACAGCTGATGGAACGCCGTGCACGGTCACTCATTAGGGGACTCTTTCCACCTCTCACTTCGTTGTTTCATATGTCTCATTTGTCCTCACTCTCTCCATGAATCTCATCTCTGTCAGGCAGCTAGCAGATATGAACTGTTTTGTTGGGTTCGACGATAGCTCCTGCTTTGTACAAGATCGTTGAACAAGAGTTGTCATTGGTACAGGTCATAGTCAGAGAGGTTCTGCAGGGCTCCATATTCTTGATCGTTTGAGTCTTCCTTTATGCTCCATTTCTGGTACTGCTCCTGCCCCTATTCCTTCACCTTCTGTTGTTGGTTCATCTACCCCTTGTCCTTTTGCATCTACTTCTATTTGCCAATCTTTTCCTCAATGGCATCATCGCTTGGGACACTTGTGTGGCTCACGCCTCTCTATCTTGATTCATCAAGGTATTCTTGGTCCTGTTTCTGTTGACACAAATTTTTGGTGCAAGGGTTGTAGACTTGGCAAGCAAGTACAACTCTCCTATCCTTCTAGCATTTCTCACTATGATCGTCCCTTTAATTTGGTCCATTCAGATGTTTTGGGTTTCTTTCCTGTTGCTTCAAAGGGTGGTCACAGTTACTATGTCATTTTCATTGATGACCATACTCGATACGCTTGGATCTACTTCATAAAACACCGTTCGCAGTTGATTTCTATCTATAAATCTTTTGCTCAGATGGTTCATACTCAATTCTCTTCTACCATCTGTGTTTTTCGTTCTAACTCTAGAGGAGAGTATCTTTCATCAGTCTTTTGTCAGTTTCTTTCTTCTGATGGTATACTTCCTCAGCTCTCGTGTCCTGGTGCTCATGCTCATAATAGTGTTGCAGAGCGCAAGCACTGTCACATCATTGAGACTGCTCGTACTCTTCTCATTTCTTCCTTTATTCCCTCTCACTTCTGGGGGGAAGCAGTCTCTACGGCAGTCTATCTTATCAACCGTCAGCCCTCTTCCAAGCTTCAGGGCAAGTGTCCTGGTGAGGTCTTGTACAGAGCACCTGCTCGCTATGCTCATCTTCGTGTTTTTGGTTGTGTCTGCTATGTCCTTCTAGCACCTCATGAGCGCACAAAACTGAGCCATCAGTCAGTTGAGTGTGTTTTTCTGGGTTATAGTCCTAAGCATACGGGTTATTATTACTATGATCCCTCAGCATGTCGCATTTGCATCTCTCGTGATGTGACCTTTGATGAGAGCCGACCTTTCTTTTATGATTCTTCTACACATCTCACTTCTTCTTCCATAGATTCCACATCTTTTTTTTGTGTCTACCTTCCATTCCTTCACCAGACTTTCTTTCTCTAGATACACATTCTCCACCAGTTTCACCTTTTAGTGTGCCTCCTCCACCAGCTCCACTAGTTTCTAACACTTCTACTTTTCTTTTTCACTATAGTCGTCGACAGAGAGTTCCCTCTGATCCTCAGACTTCCATTCCTCTTGAACCTTCTGATCCTCAGTCCTCTCGTGCACTTGACCCTCCAGCTAGTATCACAGAATCTGACGATCGTTTTACTACATCACAGTATGCTATACGTGATCGTTCCTCTCTTCAAGCACCAAAGAGATGGGGTTTTCCTTGTGCTTGTGCAGTATCTAAGCCAAGTACCTATCAGGAGGTTGTCAGTATATGTAACATCCCAAATGTACAATCTGGGTTTATTCAAGTATAATTATATGTGTAGAAATTAAAACTTTTTCCCACATCTTGAAAACCCCTAATTTCTCATGTAGTTCTGGTCCAAGAGTTGTGTAATCCAAAAACACAAAGCTCTTGTTGACCCAAAAGTCAAATTCATTTTTCCAATTGTCTAAATCTGGTGTCAAACATTGGGATATATTTTCCTTGGTCCCAAAAACTGATGTGGGACCCTCTGAAAAATATCACAAGTTGTAAAACTAGTTTGATAAATTTTGGAGGTAAAACAATCCTTTAAACAACCTTAACGAATTTCCTGAGAAAAATGCATTGCATAATAACCTCTGGAAATTTTATGCAAGGTTAATCTCATTGTCAGCAAGCTCCAGTTAAAATTTCATTAAATTTGGAGTTCATTTGCTATCTCAAATAATTCTGCTAAGTTTCAGCTGTTAAAAAACTAAATTTAAAAGCCTACACTTGTTCCTTGGGCTAGCCACTTTGCAAATCTGGTCCATTAACCCCATCGACCTCCCCTCCACCTTGATCAGTCGTAGGTCGTGCCGTTGGATTCAATCCAAAGGCCACGACCTCCTCTGTGAAACATCACAAGTGAAGACCTCCCCATTTATTGAGGTCATTGCCCTTGGATCCAAGATCCATGGCCCTGACCTCCCCTCACTGTTAAAACAAGCAAACCTCCCACCTAACCCAGGTCGTAGCCGTTGGATCAGATCCAACAGCCCACGACCTCCCCTATCTCATGTTGTGCACCGTGGGATTAAAAATCCACGGTCACGACCTCCTCCTTGTCTTATGCACATCAGACCTCCTCGCGCACGTGAGGTCGTTGCCCTTAGATCTAGATCTAATGGCCATGACCTCCCTTGTTTGTTGCGCAAGCTCAAGACCTCCCTTGCGCTACGCGCAAGGCATCAGACCTCCCCTTTCTTGGTCAGCACCGTTGGATCAAAATCCAAAGGTCTTGACCCCCCTCGCGCTTTGCGCAACACCTCAGACCTCCCCTTTTGGTTGTGTGCCCTTGGATTTGAATCCTAAGGCCATGACCTCCCCCTCATGTTCTAAGGCCGTGTGCGTTAAGTCCTCCCTGGAGGTCCGCACTGTTGGATTGAAATCCAACGCCTTGGACCTCCTGTCCCCTTTTCCACGTGCGCAGTCGCGTTATGGAAATCGGAGGGCCACGACCTCCCTTTCCAAATCGGGTGGCTGTGACCTCCTCCCTTCCATTTTGAACCTTACCGTTTCAAATCAAATCCGAGGGTCATGTCCTCCTCAGGTTCTTATCCAACGGTTGGGAGGCATGCCCTGTTCTTCTCCTGGCTCTGGCGCGCACGCGCCATGGCAGTGAGGAGGTCAGTGGCATGTCTTGTCCAACGGCTCTATGCTGTCTTGCATTTAATGCGTGTCGATGCCTTCCGCCCTAGCCCATGCTCTGACCTACCTACTCTGTCCCATCCATCTTGTCCAACTCCATGGACCTTCCGTGGACCTCCCTTGGGCTAAGCTCACCATGAGCTTAACCCGTGGTCCAGGACCTCTTTTTGCCCTAGCTATAAAACCCCCCCACTGTTGCCCTTGGCTTCTTTTACACACCATTGAGCTTGGCCTTGCTGCTGGCCGAGCATCTCCTCCTTGACCTACCCTTTTTGGCCGCCATTGTTGAAGTCCTTGGAGCTCCTCGGTGGCGGTGCTTGATGGCTCCTCTTCAACCTCTTGTTCACATTGTGCTCCCTGCACCTCCTGGAGTTAACCCTAACCCCATTTGGGTTGACATTTTCAAAGAGGCCTAACTTGGAGCTTGGAGCTTGGAGTTGGCCGTGGAGCAACCCTTCTTCCCCAACTCCGGTCCTCCACGTCCCCAACCTCCTCGGCACCTCCGCGACCTCCGGGTAACCCTCCCGGTAGTCCGTGATCTTGCACTGCATGTATGTTGTTGCGGAGCTTAGCTGCACGCTTGAATGTTCACGCGGAGCTCATTATCGCTGTTTGTGTTTTGGCCGTGTGTTTTGCCGCCAATCTCTGCTCGTCGCCGTTCAGGCCACCCTACGCCACGGAATGGTCTGGCGTGTCGAACACTATTGCGCACACGTTGGTGTCCTGGATGGCGCCGGTGAGGTCCTCATCGCCGCCGAGCCTTGGTAGCCTCTCGGGATTTTGTCGGACGACCATGGCACCGTGCCTTTGTCATTAAGACAAAGACCTCCCCATTTTGGCTAATCACCTCCAATCATTGTAGCTTTTAATGTGTCCTTAGTCTTTGCGTGCGAGGTCTTGTGCCGTCCATCTTAGGTCTCGGCCAGACCTCCTGGGGCCATCTTAGCCATCTTGGACCTCCGCTCGGGGTCCTCTTTGCAAAGTCCACCCCGGTCTTTTGTAAGGACAACCCCTAGGACCTCCCTCCTTGCGATCTTGACCGCTAGGACCTCCTTGTGGGAGATCTTAGCCGTTAAGGTCCTCCTTGTGTTGATCTCCACCGTGTAGGACCTCCCGAGGTCCTCTCAACCTTGTGGACCTCCTCGGGTAAATCTTAGCCGCCCGCACCTCCCAAAGGAAATCTGAGCCGCTTAGGACCTCCCTTTGATAGATCTTGGCCGTTCAGGACCACCCCAAGTGGATCTGAACCGCCCAGACCTCTTTGTTGTTGTCTTGACCGTTAAGGTCCTCCACAGGACAATCTAGACCATTAAGGTCCTTCCTTGGAAAATCTGGACCGTCCCAGACCTCCCTCGAGAGGTCTGACCGACTGTAGATCTTCCTTGGAGAGATCTTGATAGTTTAGATCTTCCTTTGGAAGATCTCGGCCGCCAGACCTCCCTCGTTTGATCTGAACCGTTCGGTCCTCCCTCATGTGTTGTGGTTCGTTGGATGCGGTATCAACGGCCACGACCTCCCCTCCGTTCTTGCGTGCGCGGGGGAGGACATGGACCGTTGGATCCAAGATCAACGGCCCATGTTCTCTGGACTCTTGCAGCGACGCGTCGCGCTTTTCCTCTGGAGGTCTTGGGCCATTGGATTTAAATCAACGGTTCACGTCCTCCCTCTGCTTTTGGAAGTTTAGAAATTCCATGAAGCACTTATTTGTAAACCTAAAAAGGTAGGAACTTTAAAAATGCATAACTAATTCAATTTCAATCCAAATCGGGTGCATCAAATTTTGTTAGCTCTGGCTTGACCTGGACTTTAATCTAAAAATGGTTAAGAGCCCAGTTCAGCTCCAAAACACAGTTTTGCAAATAGATTTTAAAACTAACTTCAAATATACACCCAAACTAATGTTTAACTTGTAAAATACACAACTAATGCTCTGTAGATTCTTTTTGAGTGATTCCAACTTTGTTGGTTTCCTCTATTAGTGAACTTACTATGAAAATTAGTTTTGAGCTCGTTGCTGTTATAAAAATGAGGACTTGTGCATTACAATGTTGTTCAAGTTCTTGTTTTTGAAAAATGGTAGAAAGTGCAATCTAGCTCCAAATGAGATGAACTCAATTGTGTTATTCATCTCATGAGGTGCTGGTTTTGCTGTAAAAATTTCAGTGTCACCACTTTTCTAGAAAATGTTGCCTCATAATTAAATTAGTGAATAGTGCAGTTTGGTATTTTTAAGGCTGAGCAGAATTGTTTTGCTCATATCTTTTGCATTGAGAATCCAAATCCATTGGTTCTTGTTGCTAAATTCCCTAAAAATCACCCTCTTGCTTCTGTAGAAAATTCAGAGTGTTTGGAGTTCGTTTGCTGTGCTGTCTTTGTCGTTTTAAATCGTTCTTATCGATTGTTTTCGTCTTTCCGATTAGGTGTCGATTTAGTACTTTGAACCCGTGAGCGATCCTCAGCAACAATTTGTCCAGCAACAGTAAAGGCAAGCAGTTTGACCATTTCCCATCATGTCCCATTACTTTAGAGCTTAATACTTTGTTTTACTTCTATGTATGCATGCTACTTTGTGTTAAATGTCGTTAGTAATCCTATAGTCGCATAATCTGTAGGAATTCTTTATCCTCTACTACCAATGAGCCTAGGTTATTCGCTGTGGTTTGAGCTCGTTGGATGAGCTCTTATCACTTAGTAGTTGCGTTTCCTCTGCTTAGACATGCTTAGCTATCGGTAGTATTGGGCGATCATCGACTTAGTCGATGATCTTGATCACTCAAAATGATTATTACTCCTATATGTCCAGCACTTGTGCTTTGATTAATTGTAAAATCAAAAGCTGAAAATAAAAGATTGATTTAGACTTGGGCATATTGGATGGATGGTGCGGTTTTTGGAATGTGGTGGTATGCCCGGTCCCTAAGGATCGAGTACTTGGGTCACTAAGCCAAGCGCTTTTATGTACTAACCACGCGAGGGCATATGGAACCCTCTTGACTAAGTACTCTAGGAGGTGTTAATTATGAGCGAGCTCGGTTGGTGTGTTTTCAAAAACAAATGTATATGTATAGTGTGGGAGGGAGCATTAGCTTCCTGATAGGTCGCCTAATGTCTCCTTCTCCCGTGGGTTGTGCATCTCGTAATTAGCATTCATCCTTTGGAAAGGTCTCGTAGGACTTAGCCGTGCAAAGACACCTTCTAAGTGTGCGTAAAGGAAAGGCGATCGGCGTGTGGGTGCAGTGGTACACCTGCAGGATAAAACTATTCAATAGCCTCGTCCTAGGTTATGGACATGCTTGGTAAGGTCGTTCAAGACTAGACTACAACCTTTAATTAAAACTTGACATGGTTGGTATGAGCGGGAGTTCATGCTATTGTTGTGGTGACTTGGGTTAGTCACTTCTAGGTTGTTCTTGTTGTTGTTACTATGTTACTACCTCGTTGAATTTCAACAATTAAAATGCTTTGTCAAATTGCCTTCAATCTATTATATTATTGCAAATGAAACTTGCTTTATGCTAAAATGAGTCCAAAGCCTCATCCACTTAAATAAAGCTTGCATGTAGCTATTTATAGTTCTGTTATCTTACACGTAAGTCTTGTGGAGTACTTTATGTACTCATCTGCCCGTGGTTGTGGCATTTTTGTGGCTTTTGTTGCAGAGGAAGGAGGTGAGCCCCAAGGGCTTCACTCTTGCGAGTTGTGCTTCGGGTTTGACGACTAGCTTGGCGGTCCGGTTAGTTGCCTTGTGGGTAAAGGCACACTAATTGGCTTTTGTTTTGGCCATCTTTATGGCACTTTTGCTTCCGCTGTTATCTTTTTGTAATTATTGCTATTTGGCCTAAGGGCCTCTCTTTTGTAATATCTATTCCATATTAATGTTAACTTCTGGTTTGTTGCTTATGTACTATGTGTTGTATGGAATTGATGCATTCTTTTGTTGTGAGGTACAAGGTAGTCAGAGTCGAGATCCCGAGTTGGATCGATTTGTCTCCGGTAGGATCGAATCGTAGTATCGAATCGTAGAATCGGCGATTCTACGGATTTGTAAAAATACACATATTTAACATCTATACTATAAGTTTGTGTGATTCTTATAAGGTTTACCAATTACTTATTACCAAAAAAGGGGCAAAACACTTCTTATCACATAACAGAAAAGCATAATGGTACTAACATGATGGGTGATATAGTTCTAAACTACAGGAGAACAGCCAATGGCCTTGACTAGTTTACTACAATTAATGAGAAATGTTCACAAGTTTTGTAAATCAATATCTAATTGCAACGCTTGCATGTTCCTTAAAGGCGGCTAGACATACTACAGGAATAAAAATAGCTTATCATTATCAAGCTCAAGATTGCTCATGTCATAACTCATAATATAGATATTTGTACTAGCATTGCCACACTGATATAATATTTTGCATGTTCCTTATTTATTTATAGTTTCAATCTCGAAATTAATATCAACAAATTTTGCTCTAAAACAAAATATCGAGCAAAACCGGCCTCTAAAAATTGCAAAAAAAAAAAAATTGCAATTTTTTCTTTTTTGCGACTCTACCACTCTACTACTCTACGATTCTACGATTCTACACAACTCTACCCTTTGGATCGCGACTCTACCACGATCCTACGATTCGATCGAGTTCGATCTGGATCGACAGGTCGTCGTGGGATCGTGGGATCGTACGACTTTACGAGTAGGATCGCGATTTTAACTACCTTGGTGAGGTATGTGTACTGCATTCTGGGAAGTATACATCTCTCGAGACCGAGTTTATTTGGTTGATAATACTAGGGTCAATTGGATGACTAAGTATTATGAGCCTAATAAATCCGGGTGCTCACAAAAGTTGGTATCAGAGCCGTTCTGACCGTAGTAACACAAGCTTGGTCGCCTTTAGGATATTTTGAAAACCTAATTTCAAAGTGTCAAATGAGTTTTGGAAGCTTAAGAAAATTCTCAGATTTTACTCCTCATCTATCTGAGCTTTCTCTTCTCATCTCACTCTAATTTAAGTTTTAAAAGTTGTTTTCCTCTCTTCCCTTCTACAAAATAGTTGTTATCGATTAATGGGGTTTTGGGGAATCAATGAGTTTGGCAAATTGAAGTGTTAGCTGCCCATTTACAAGGTTTTGAAGCTTCTGGAATGGACAATTTCGACTGGAAGCTTGGATGCAAAATCTGGACAGCAAGCGTCAATTTCCGGACAGCAAGCTCAAAGGTTCTAAATAGGGTAGAAAATGAGAGGTTAAATCAACAAAAACTTGTGGGAATAAAAGGGTAAGATGTGATACTAGTTAGCTAAGTATCTAACATTTATTTTGTTAATTTAACCCTGCTCTTTAGTAGCATTAGACCTTACCTTATGATCTGATTTTGATCTCCTCAATCAATTACTCGTTCATTCAATACGGGTCAGTTGTGTTGGGAAGTTGAGCCTTGGTTTTGGTGTTTTCCTCGCGGTTTTGGAGTCTTTTTAGAAGCTTTTAAAGTGCATTCCTTGCTGTTTTGTTTCCTCTTTATTATGATGTCTTTGGCTTCTTTCATTCTTCTTGCTTCATTTAGTTGCATGTATTACCATCTAATCTATTATTAACTCGGTAGGGTTCTATACCACCTGTTTTGTTAGCTCTCGGTTAGGGTGGTATTTCATCCCCCTAATCATTGGCTTCTCCTTTCCCGTTCTTTAGCTTCTAATCTTGAGTTTCCTTGCTAACCTATCTCTTCGAACAGGATGTCTGGACTAGGTCAACAAGCTGGTTGGGATGAAAATCTCCCTGGCTCCCACTGTCCGGACAAGACTCGTAAACGCCTCCGCCCTAGAGTGTGTTTCAATTGTGGCGAGGAGGGCCACTATGCGTCCCGCTGCCCTGAGGAACAGCAAACGCCACCAGTTTGCTTTAGTTGTGGTGAAGGAGGGCATTTCACGAAAAATTGCGGACTAGGAAGAATCAAGGTCTGTCGGCGTTGTGGCGAGGAAGGACACTACAACAATCGATGTATACCTTGTCCAAACTGTGATGAAGACCATTTACCCGAAGATTGTCCAATCGCCAAAGTTACTTGTTTCCTTTGCGAGGGAAGCGATCACTATCCCAAGGAATGTAGCATGAACCTGGTGATTGCCAAGTCATTGGAACTGCAGCGACTGCTTCTTCGGTCATCTGCAAGCATCACAATCACCAATGCCTCCAAACCAGAGAAGTTCTTGGGTGATTTGTCTGAGGAGCTGAGAGACAAATTACCCGTTTATACCTTCCCCGACTTTCAGCTTGTGGCTGAAAATCCTGTTGTTGCTGTGGGCAGAAAGAGAAAGTCAGAGGATCGTCGCAGGTGTCAAGAGAGGACTCAAGGTGACTCCAGCAAGGTCGCCGGTGTCACTTGTCTCTTCTGCAATCTCAAGGGCCACTATGCTAATAATTGTCCTAAGAAGCTTGCAGCAACCCCTCGTCGCTCGCAGGCCGTGCCTCCATCACGTGCACCTGCGAGTCAGCAAGGTGGTCCCCGCAAATCAGATGCCGGGATCACTTGTTTCTTTTGTAGCAAGAAAGGGCACTACGCCAACAATTGCCCTTTGAAGCAGCAAAAGATCGTTTGTAATCCAGTCGACTCCATCTCAACTGAGAAAGCTCTGGAGGCACCTGACGTCGTGTTAGGTACGCTTCTCGCTAACTCTTGCCAGGATATTATTTTATTCGATTCAGGAGCGCCTCATTCCCTTGTATCTCCATCTTTTATCACTGTTAGTGATCCTAATTTCACTCTTTTATCTGGTGCTCGGCACCACCCCGGTTTCAAAAAGGTCTTCTAATCTACCCCAACCCTAAGAAAATGATGATGCCATCTGGGTTGTCATCGATCGTTTGACTAAAGTGGCATAATTCCTTCCTGATACCTCTAAGGGCATCACATACCTGTTGTTGCCTCGAACCTTCGTGACCTAAATGGCCATAATCCTTTGTTAGATAGCTAGTCATGCGGAGGATGACTCAGTATAGCTAGTTAACCCACCAAGGTCTCGTTAGATTAGTGGAGTAACCGCACAAATTGCTCCACCAACTAAGAACGCCATAGTCCCTCTAAGATAGCTAGGCTGCGGAGGATGACTCCGTATGGCTAGTTAGCGGTGAGATCCCGTTGTTAGTGGAATTAACCAAATAAATCGCTCAGAATTAACCGCAAGTTGTTAGGAATTAACTGCATAAATCGTTCCACAAATTAACAACGGCCATGCACCACCAACCGGACAAAAAGCTCTCGATGCATCAAAACCGACCTTCGTAGATTTTCTAACGGATCTTTACATATCCCGCATCGTAAATTTGCATGGGGTGCGAAAATGATCGTGTCGATCGTGGTGCCTTTGCTCACTTCTCGATTTTGGCATAGCCTACAATAGGCTATGGGAGCTCGTCCTTCCTTCAGCTCAACTTACCATCCTCAAATTGATGGTTAGACCAAAAGGGCCACCGATGTTCCATGTGTCCCGATTGAAGAAGTGCCTCGTGTTCCAACCAAGGAAACTCCGTTGGAAACTCTTGATGTGCAAGAGGTTGGGTCGAATCGTGACCTAACGAGAAGCAATGCAATAAAGCGAATTAAATAAGATCCGACTCAACAAGAAACAAGCCGGGAACAATATGCGATAAGTAAAGCGTTGATTGGATGAGCGAGTTTGAGAATTAGATCCAAGTACAACAAAAAGATTATAAATGGATAAAGAATCGTAAAGGAAGGTTCAGATCTTTGAAGAAGTTAAGCGAAGATCTGGGTATCTTGTCCTCAAGATCCCAAAAGTTCGATGGTCGAACCATTCCGAGGATGAAGCTACTTGGAAGCGGAAAATCGCTCGCATGCGATCGCCCTCTTTCTTCCCCGCCTGAACCAAATCTCGGGACGAGATTTCTGTAAGGGGGGGAGATTTTGTAACATCCCAAATGTACAATCTGGGTTTATTCAAGTATAATTATATGTGTAGAAATTAAAACTTTTTCCCACATCTTGAAAACCCCTAATTTCTCATGTAGTTACGGTCCAAGAGTTGTGTAATCCAAAACACAAAGCTCTTGTTGACCCAAAAGTCAAATTTATTTTTCCAATTGTCTAAATCTGGTGTCAAACATTGGGATATATTTTCCTTGGTCCCAAAACTGATGTGGGACCCTCTGAAAAATATCACAAGTTGTAAAACTAGTTTGATAAATTTTGGAGGTAAAACAATCCTTTAAACAACCTTAACGAATTTCCTGAGGAAAATGCATTGCATAATAACCTCTGAAAATTTTATGCAAGGTTAATCTCATTGTCAGCAAGCTCCAGTTAAAATTTCATTAAATTTGGAGTTCATTTGCTATCTCAAATAATTCTGCTAAGTTTCAGCTGTTAAAAAACTAAATTTAAAAGCCTACACTTTGTTCCTTGGGCTAGCCACTTTGCAAATCTGGTCCATTAACCCCATCTGACCTCCCTCCACCTTGATCAGTCGTAGGTCGAGCCGTTGGATTCAATCCAAAGGCCACGACCTCCTCTCGTGAAACATCACAAGTGAAGACCTCCCCATTTTATTGAGGTCATTGCCCTTGGATCCAAGATCCATGGCCCCGACCTCCCTCACCTGTTAAAACAAGCAAACCTCCCACCTAACCCAGTCGTGGCCGTTGGATCGAGATCCAACAGCCCACGACCTCCCTATCTCATGTTGTGCACCGTGGGATTAAAAATCCACGGTCACGACCTCCTCCTTGTCTTATGCACATCAGACCTCCTCGCGCACGTGAGGTCGTTGCCCTTAGATCTAGATCTAATGGCCATGACCTCCCTTGTTTGTTGCGCAAGCTCAAGACC
The DNA here is from genome assembly GCA_036346405.1 of Phyllostachys edulis. Taxonomy (NCBI): domain Eukaryota; kingdom Viridiplantae; phylum Streptophyta; class Magnoliopsida; order Poales; family Poaceae; genus Phyllostachys; species Phyllostachys edulis. The sequence goes on along the minus strand of CM070553.1, from coordinate 64,865,209 downwards.
TCCCTTGCGCCACGCATGAAGGCATCGACTTCCTCCTTTCTTGGTCAGCACCGTTGGATCAAAATCCAAAGGTCTTGACCCCCTCGCGCTTTCTGCAACACCTCAGACCTCCCCTTTTGGTTGTGTGCCCTTGGATTTGAATCCTAAGGCCATGACCTCCCCCTCATGTTCTAAGGCCGTGTGCGTTAAGTCCTCCCTGGAGGTCCGCACTGTTGGATTGAAATCCAACGCCTTGGACCTCTGTCCCCTTTTCCGTCGCATGATCGCGTTATGGAAATCGGAGGGCCACGACCTCCCTTTCCAAATCGGGTGGTCAGACCTCCTCCTTCCATTTTGAACCTTCTGCTTCAAATCAAACCGAGGGTCATGTCCTCCTCGGGTTCTTATCCAACGGTTGGGAGGCATGCCTGTTCTTCTCTGGCTCTGCGCGCGCGCGCCATGGCGAGGAGGAGGTCGATGGCATGTCTTGTCCAACGGCTCTATGCTGTCTTGCATTTAATGCGTGTCGGTGCCTTTCCGCCCTAGCCCATGCTCGACCTACCTACTCTGTCCCATCCATCTTGTCCAACTCCATGGACCTTCCAGGACCTCCTTGGGCTAAGCTCACCATGAGCTTAACCCGTGGTCCAGACCTCTTTTGCCCTAGCTATAAAACCCCCCCTGTTGCCCTTGGCTTCTTTTACACACCATTGAGCTTGGCCTTGCTCAATTTGGCCGAGCATCTCCTCCACCGACCTACCCTTTTTGGCCGCCATTGTTGAAGTCCTTGGAGCTCCTCGGTGGCGGTGCTTGATGGCTCCTCTTCAACCTCTTGTTCACATTGTGCTCCCTGCACCTCCCGGAGTTAACCCTAACCCCATTTGGGTTGACATTTTCAGAAGAGGCCTAACTTGGAGCTTGGAGCTTGGAGTTGGCCGTGGAGCAACCCTTCTTCCCCAACTCCGGTCCTCCACGTCCCCAACCTCCTCAGCACCTCCGCGACCTCCAGGTAACCCTCCCGGTAGTCCGTGAATCTTGCACTGCATGTATGTTGTTGCGGAGCTTGGCACACGCTTGAATGTTCGCTGCGGAGCTCATTATCGCTGTTTGTGTTTTGGCCGTGTGTTTTGCGCCGCCAATCTACGACTCGTCGCCGTTCAGGGCCACCCTCGCCGCCGGGAATGGTCCTGGCGTGTGCGCAACACTATTGCGCACACGTTGGTGTCATGGATGGCGCCGTGAGGTCCTCATCGCGGCGTCGAGCCTTGGTAGCCTCTCGGGATTTTGTCGGACGACCATGGCACCGTGCCTTTGTCGTTAAGACAAAGACCTCCCCATTTTGGCTAATCACCTCCAATCATTGTAGCTTTTAATGTGTCCTTAGTCTTTGCGTCACGAGGTCTTGTGCCGTCCATCTTAGGTCTCGGCCAGACCTCCTCGGGGCCATCTTAGCCATCTTGGACCTCCCTCGGGGTCCTCTTTGCAAAGACCACCCCGGTCTTTTGTAAGGACAACCCCTAGGACCTCCTCCTTGCGATCTTGACCGCTAGGACCTCCTTGTGGGAGATCTTAGCCGTTAAGGTCCTCCTGTGTTGATCTCCACCGTGTAGGACCTCCCGAGGTCCTCTCAACCTTGTGGACCTCCTCGGGTAAATCTTAGCCGCCTGCACCTCCCAAAGGAAATCTGAGCCGCTTAGGACCTCCCTTTGATAGATCTTGGCCGTTCAGGGACCACCCCAAGTGGATCTGAACCGCCCAGACCTCTTTGTTGTTGTCTTGACCGTTAAGGTCCTCCCCGGGACAATCTAGACCATTAAGGTCCTCCTTGGAAAATCTGGACCGTCCAGGACCTCCCTCGAGAGGTCCCGACTGTAAATCTTCCTTGGGGAGATCTTGATAGTTTAGATCTTCCTTTGGAAGATCTCGGCCGCTTCAGACCTCCCTCGTTTGATCTGAACCGTCCGGTCCTCCCTCATGTGTTGTGGTTCGTTGGATGCGATCAACGGCCACGACCTCCCCCCGTTTGCTTGCTTGCGTGGCGGGGAGGACATGGACCGTTGGATCCAAGATCAACGGCCCATGTTCTCTGGACTGCAGCGCGCGTCGTGTTTTCTCTCGAGGTCTTGGGCGTTGGATTTAAATCAGCTGTTCACGTCCTCCCTCTGTTTTGGAAGTTTAGAAATTCGATGAAGCACTTATTTGTAAACTGAAAAAGGTAGGAACTTTAAAAATGCATAACTAATTCAATTTCAATCCAAATCGGGTGAATCAAATTTTGTTAGCTCTGGCTTGACCTGGACTTTAATCTAAAAATGGTTAAGAGCCCAGTTCAGCTCCAAAACACAGTTTAGCAAATAGATTTTAAAACTAACTTCAAATATACACCCAAACTAATGTTTAACTTGTAAAATACACAACTAATGCTCTGTAGATTCTTTTTGAGTGATTCCAACTTTGTTGGTTTCCTCTATTAGTGAACTTACTATGAAAATTAGTTTTGAGCTCGTTGCTATTATAAAAATGAGGACTTGTGCATTACAATGTTGTTCAAGTTCTTGTTTTTGAAAAATGGTAGAAAGTGCAATCTAGCTCCAAATGAGATGAACTCAATTGTGTTATTCATCTCATGAGGTGCTGGTTTTGCTGTAAAAATTTTTAGTGTCACCACTTTTCTAGAAAATGTTGCCTCATAATTAAATTAGTGAATAGTGCAGTTTGGTATTTTTAGGGCTGAGCAGAATTGTTTTGCTCATATCTTTTGCATTGAGAATCCAAATCCATTGGTTCTTGTTGCTAAATTCCCTAAAAATCACCCTCTTGCTTCTGTAGAAAATTCAGAGTGTTTGGAGTTCGTTTGCTGTGCTGTCTTTGTCGTTTTCGTCGTTCTTATCGATTGTTTTCGTCTTTCCGATTAGGTGTCGACGAGTACTTTGAACCCGTGAGCGATCCTCAGCAACAATTTGTCCAGCAACAGTAAAGGCAAGCAGTTTGACCATTTCCCATCATGTCCCATTACTTTAGAGCTTAATACTTTGTTTTACTTCTATGTATGCATGCTACTTTGTGTTAAATGTCGTTAGTAATCCTATAGTCGCATAATCTGTAGGAATTCTTTATCCTCTACTACCAATGAGCCTAGGTTATTCGCTGTGGTTTGAGCTCGTTGGATGAGCTCTTATCACTTAGTAGTTGCGTTTCCTACTGCTTAGACATGCTTAGCTATCGGTAGTATTGGGCGATCATCGACTTAGTCGATGATCTTGATCACTCAAAATGATTATTACTCCTATATGTCCAGCACTTGTGCTTTGATTAATTGTAAAATCAAAAGCTGAAAATAAAAGATTGATTTAGACTTGGGCATATTGGATGGATGGTGCGGTTTTGGAATGTGGTGGTATGCCCGGGTCCCTAAGGACCGAGTACTTGGGTCACTAAGCCAAGCGCTTTTGCGTACTAACCACGCGAGGGCATATGGAACCCTCTTGACTAAGTACTCTAGGAGGTGTTAATTATGAGCGAGCTCGGTTGGTGTGTTTTCAAAACAAATGTATATGTATAGTGTGGGAGGAGCATTAGCTTAGGATAGGTCGCCTAATGTCTCCTTCTCCCGTGGGTTGTGCATCTCGTAATTAGCATTCATCCTTTGGAAAGGTCTCGTAGGACTTAGCGTGCACAAGACACCTTCTAAGTGTGCGTAAAGGAAAGGCGATCCGGCGTGTGGGTACAGTGGTACACCCTGCAGGGATAAAACTATTCGAATAGCCTCGTCCTAGGTTATGGACATGCTTGGTAAGGTCGTTCAAGACTAGACTACAACCTTTAATTAAAACTTGACATGGTTGGTATGAACGGGGAGTTCATGCTATTGTTGTGGTGACTTGGGTTAGTCACTTCTAGGTTGTTCTTGTTGTTGTTACTATGTTACTACCTCGTTGAATTTCAACAATTAAAATGCTTTGTCAAATTGCCTTCAATCTATTATATTATTGCAAATGAAACTTGCTTTATGCTAAAATGAGTCCAAAGCCTCATCCACTTAAATAAAGCTTGCATGTAGCTATTTATAGTTCTGTTATCTTACACGTAAGTCTTGCGGAGTACTTTATGTACTCATCGCGTGGTTGTGGCATTTTTGTGGCTTTTGTTGCAGAGGAAGGAGGTGAGCCCCAAGGGCTTCACTCTTGAAGTTGTGCTTCGGGTTTGACGACTAGCTTGGCGGTCCTGTTAGTTGCCTTGTGGGTAAAGGCACACTAATTGGCTTTTGTTTTGGCCATCTTTATGGCACTTTTGCTTCATTGTTATCTTTTTGTAATTATTGCTATTTGGCCTAAGGGCCTCTCTTTTGTAATATCTATTCCATATTAATGTTAACTTCGGTTTGTTGCTTATGTACTATGTGTTGTATGGAATTGATGCATTCTTTTGTTGTGAGGTATGTGTCTTGCATTCGGGAAGTATACATCTCTCGAGACCGAAGTTTATTTGGTTGATAATACTAGGGTCAATTGGATGACTAAGTATTATGAGCCTAATAAATCCGGGTGCTCACAGTATACCCGAGTGACAGTTGGCTATGACTGAGGAGCTTATAGCATTAGAGTCTACATGCACTTGGGTTCTTGTTCCACTACCATCTGGAGCTAAGCCTATAACTTGCAAGTGAGTGTACAAAGTAAAGAACAAGTCAAATGGTTCAGTCGAGCGATATAAAACTCGTCTTGTTGCAAGAGGTTTTCAACAGGCTTATGGTCGAGATTATGATGAGACTTTTGCTCTAGTTGCTCATATGATTATAGTCCACACTCTTATTACTGTTGTAGCCGTAAGCTCATGGACTATATCTCAGATGAATGTCAAGAATACTTTCCTTCATGGTGATCTACATGAGGAGGTTTATATGCAGCCACCCCCAGGTGTTGAAGCTCCTACAGGCTATGTTTGTCGTCTTAGGCGTGCTCTATATGGTCTCAAGCAGGCTCCTCGTGCTTGGTTCGAGCATTTCAGTTATGTGATTCGAGCTGCTAGTTTCACTCCGAGTGAGCATGACCCTGCCTTGTTTATTCACACTTCTCAGTGGGATCATACTTTGCTTCTGTTGTATGTAGATGATATGCTAATCACAGGAGATGACATGGACTACGTGACTTTTGTCAAGAAGAAATTGAGTGACCAGTTTATGATGTCCGATTTGGGACCATTGAGCTATTTTCTAGTGATCGAGGTTCATTCTGATGGTGATGGCTACTACCTCTCTCAGCATCGCTACGTTCAGGATCTGCTTGCTCGCTCTGGGATGACTAATACTCGTACTGCTGCCACACCCATGGAGCTTCACTTGCAGCTTTGACCAACAGATGGTGTACCCCTGACAGATCATTTCCGCTATCGTCAGCTCGTTGGGAGCCTTGTCATTGTCACTAGGCCAAACATTGCTCGTGTTGTTCATGTGCTCAACTAGTTTGTTAGTGCTCCCACATCAGTCCACTATGGTCATGTTCTTTGTGTGCTGAGATACTTGAGGGGGACTACTGTAACGTCCCGTTTTCTTTTAAGTCCTTGCCAAGTTTTCAAAATAAAAGCAACCATTTGGCTTTATTGAGAATCCAAAGCTTAACCTGAGATTTTTGAATCTGGAGAGTTCAATTGGAATTAATCAAACCTTAACTAAGTCGTTGTTGGTGTTCCTTGCTGGTTGTGGCTCTCTGTGGTGTCTTTGCCGCCCTCGGGTTGTGGTTCTCTGAAGCCTTCTGTGCCCCGGTTCGCCTCTTCTCTCTCTCTTAACTTCCCTTGTTGGTTTGAATCTCTTTGAGATCCAGACCTCTCTCACATCTCCCCTCCTGCTCGAGACCTCCCTTGTTGAGATCTAGCCGCTCAGACCTCCCTTGTTGAGATCTAGCCGCTCAGACCTCCCCTTGTTGAGATCTAGCCGCTCGAGACCTCCCTTGTTGACATCTAGCCGCCAGACCTCCTTGTTAGGATCTCGCCTTTAGGACCTCCTCTCTCGAGATCTTAGCCGTCGTGTTCTCCTTGATGGGATCCAAAGGTTCAGACCTCCTTAGGTCCAAGACCTTCTCCTCGGCCCTTCTTTGGTCTTTTGTAAAGACCACCTCCTAACCTTGAATATTCCTTTTGGTCGACCTCCTGCGCCCTTTGATCTGGACTGTTGAGGTCCTCCCTTGAGATCTTGACCGTTAGATCTCCTTTTGGAGATCTACTCGTCGGACCTCCTCGCGCCTCTTTGATCTGGACCGATGAGGTACTCCCTTTGAGATCTTGACCGTTAGATCTCCCTTTTGGAGATCTACTCATCAGACCTCCTGCGCCCTTTGATCTGGACTGCTGAGGTCCTCCCTTGAGATCTTGACCGTTAGATCTCCCTTTTGGAGATCTACTCGTCAGACCTCCGGCGCCCTTTGATCTGGACCATTGAGGTCCTCCTTGAAATCTTGACCCTTAGACCTCCCTTGTGCAGTCCGAGTGTCGGGGCCTCCTCGTTGTGAGCTTTGAGGACCTCTTGTCCAGACCTCTTCTTGAGTCCTTGGACCTCCCTGTCTGTGACCTTCCCTTTGAGTGTCTTGGACCTCTTGCCCAGACCTCGCGGTGGTCTTTGGCGGAATGACCCTTTGTGGTGGGGCCACCTCTTTGACCATGGTGCACCCTTTTTGATCGCCCCACTTGCCACCCCCTCTTCACCTTGTAATTATTGTTTTGCCTCAGAACTCAGGCGCATTTAATAGATGTCGGGTCACATTAAATGCAGTCACATCTGAGGTACTTTATTTCAATTCTTTTGGACAAACCCTGCCCTAGTTATCCCGATTGCCTACACGTCATTGAACCTTTTTCTTGGTGCACTCCACCAACTCCGGCTATATATATAGCCTGGGAGGGCAGGCCTTTGTAATTTTTTGCTCATTTCTTCCTTCCCTGCCTCCTCTGCTCGGTTCTTCCTTGTGCAAGACCCTCCCCAGGAGCTCTTTGAGGCGGTGTTAAGCCTCTTGGTTTCCTTTTGGCTGAGTTGGTTTGAGTTCCTTTTTGGTCCTTTTGTTGTTCTCTGGCTTAGTGTGGTTTTGCTTATTTGGTTCTCTTGCGAACGTGTAGATCACGAGTTCGAGGAGATCTTGGACCCAGCTCTTGCTGCAGAAGGCTCTCCACTGCTTGACCAAGGCAAGCCACAGACCTCCTTTTGATCATCTTGAACCAAGTTTTGCAAATGTATTTCGGTTTAAATTATCATGCATGGCTATGTTTATAAGAAAATGGTTTGGGCTATAGTTACTTGCCTACTTGCTGTTATGCCTCCTTTATACCTTGTCTCCATCATGTTGTCATGTTCACCTTGTGAGCCTTAGGGTGGATAATTTTGGTTGGTATTCCTTGTTATTGCCGACTTTGGGACCGTATGTTGTATGCTTAGCCTTGCTTTAGAAACCGTGGGTCTGTGAATCATGCCTCATCAATTAATAATCTTGACTAATGAAATATGGAACCTGTGGTTGGTGCCATTGTTAAGCAACTATGGCAGGATGCCTAAGTTGTGTTGATTGTGGTGCGAGATCACATTAATAATTGTTGTGCCAGGACTGGGTGGTCTTTTGGCATGGGCTAATACAAATTGTTTTGCTAAGGCAAGAAGGCAGGGAGTGAGTAGTGGGTGTTGTGCACACTGGATTGTGGAAGTCTTGCCTTAGCACAATTAAGGACTTCACTTTGTGTCTGTCGAACTGGGCCAATTAGTGCAACCACAAGATCATTTTATGGGAATGGTCTGGGCTGAATAATTAGCAATGAGATGGCTTAGGGCTGTTTTGGTTGAGCGTGTGATTCGTTGGCGCAAGAGGGGTACCCCATAACCCCTGTGGATTTCTAGACCACCGAGGGGATTATGAAACCTTAGCGGGCAGCCCTAGTCGGCTCAAAGCTTTGTAAAGGTCTTGCTGCGCTCTCTAGATCTGCCACCTTAGGAAGTGAGCAAGGGTGACCGGAACCCATCCCGCTAGAGAGATCGTGGATTGTGGGTAAAGTTGTACACCTCTGCAGAGTAAAAGATCTATTCAATAGCCACGCCCTTGGTCATGGACATGCTCAAGGAAATGGTGCAAGGGGTAGATGTTTCAAAAGCTTGTGCCATTTGGACACTTCATGAGATGCTTTGGCTTTGCCTCAAGAGACCTTGGCCGGCTCTAGAGGGGTCAAGGTTGGCTCGATGAGTGGTCCAGGGGTTGGTTCGGACCTCTGAATGGGTGTTCTGGTGGGTTTTGGGTGAGGACACAGCCATTTGGTGTGATCAGACCTCCCCAATTTTTGGTTGTGGCTATGAGTTGGTGCTCACACCACCTTTTATTAAAACATCAAAAGTATTATGTATTATGGTTTTACCTTGCTGCCTTTCAATCTATTATTGCTATTATTGTCAAACTTGGCTTTGTGCAAACTAACCATACAGCTCTCCATTGGTAAGTCCTTGCATGAATATTATTGCATCTTTGCTCCCTGTGACTTGCTGAGTACATTCCAAGTACTCATGGCTTAAGCCCTGTGTCAAAGCAGATTATGAAGATGACCAAGTGCAGGGCAGTGCAGACCTCTTCGAGGAGGAGTTCTTCGACGACTAAGATGCCTAGGACGTCCTCCACCCGACAGCCTGTGGTGCTTGTTGGATGGCCTTTGCGTGTTTTGGTGTTTGAGCCCTAGAGCTCCTTGTCGCCAGTTGTAAGTCCTCGTTGGTTTTGTAAGCCCTCGCGGCGCACCTCTTGTTAACAAGCTTGACCATAAGGTCCTATTATATAAGTTCTATTTGTCTGCTTCATCTTTGTTTGACCTCGTGGTTGTGGTATTGGCTTGTGTTCTTGTGCGAGCTAGCTCTGATTGTCCTGGGACTAGTTCAGATGCATAGGGCCAGGACCACCAGGAGGTCCCACGGGACTTAGCCTGGGAGGTCCCGCCGGACCTCTCTTGGTGATGTGCTGGAGGTGCTACTGAAAGGTGGCGGCCACGACTTCCAGAGGTCCTCAAGACCTCCCGGGAGGTCGATGGCGGACCAAGACCTCCAGAGGTCCGCAAGACCTCCCCGAGGTCCCGCACCTCCTCGGTAAGCTCCATGTGGTGCTACCACATCCTTCCGTGGTGACTTCAGCAAAAAAAAATGGTCCTCCCGACTTCTTACAGACATCACGGGGTGGGTCGTCACAGCTTGGTATCGAGCCTAGGTCGGTCAGAGAACGTGGCCATAGGCGTAAAGGTCGATTTAGTTTTTATCCAAAAGTTATTTTCTAAAGCAAGTCAATTTAAAATTTGTTTAGTAGTTCTTTCCTTGTGCTGGTTCTATGCTGCCCTTATCTTGCTTAAAATCTTTTCTTGTCCTGTTCTACTCTCATCTTAACTCCTCCTTAGTTCCCTTATCTTATCTCTGCTGGAACCTTGATTTTGAATCTAACTTGACTTCCTTGCCTTTATAACTTCAATAGGGCCGATCAGAGAAAGGTTAGGATTAGTGGTCCTATTCTCGAGTCTCGCTTCGGCTTGGGTCTTGAAGACCTCTGTTTTGAAGCTTTTGTTGCCTCTTTTGGCCTCCTGGCCTTTTTGGTTCTCTCTTGGGTTAACCAAGTCACCCCTAATAGATGCCCTATCTTTATTTCTCTGTATCCTCTTACCCTTTATGCTTTCCTTCTTACCTATTAAACCTTTAGAGTTTTGTCCAGATGGTGCAGACTCGGCAGTCCACAAGTCAGGGTGAGCCCCCAGAACAGTTGCCTCCACCCCCACCTCCTCCAAAGGCAACAATGCATCTTGTTTTAGGCGGTTTATGGCGGACAAGCTCGATGATGAGCTCTATGATGCGATTATGAACCAGATTATGGCTCAACAAAGCCGCACCACCAATGCTTTACTTGCCATGATGAGTCGAAATAGTCGAGTCAGCAGTTAGCAGCCACCACCTCCACCCCCACTCACCATCAATCAAGGTCGCGAGTTCATGAAGACACGCCCGGCTACATTTTCGAGCTCTCCCGAGCCTTTAGATGCGATGATTGGCTGAGATCAACAGAGAAGAAGTTGGATATTGCTCATTGTGAAGACAGGAGAAGGTTTTGTTTGCCTCACATCAACTGGAAGGACTGCGGTGAGTGGTGGGACACATTTTGTGCCTCACATGTCAACCCCAGAGGATCACTTGGGCAGAGTTCTCTGCAGCTTTTTCGCCACTCCCATGTCCCCGATGGGAAGGTAGAGATGAAAAAGGAAGAGTTTAGAGAGCTCAAGCAAGGCAAAGATGTCAAGAAGTGAGTATCTCACTAAGTTCACTCAATTGTCGCTTATGCTCGCGAAGATGTGGCTACGGATGATGCGCGACAGGCGCTTTAGCGAGGCCTCCATCCCAGCTTAAAAGTTCAAGTTGTGGGCAACGATTATCCCGATTTCCAAGATATGGTGAACAAGGCAATGCTCATTGAGGAATCCCAAGAGAACTCTCTGAGTCCTACAAGAGAAAGGTGCCACCCTCCTGCTCAAGAAAGACCTCCCGGTGCCACAAAGCTTTTGTGCAAGACCAACCTAAGCGCCAAGGACCTCTGGACCTCCCAGACCTCTGCCAAGACCTCCCGCCTAATCGTCCTCGCCACACCGCATCACTGGCAAAGACTAAGACAACCCTAACGACCTCCACAAAGAAATGGGATCACACGCTTCAAGTGTCACCAAGTGGGGCATTTTGCTAATCAATGCCCACTAAAGACAGAGCCAACCACCAAGACCTCTACTTCAGACCTCCTCGCCAAGACCCTCAGTCGCAGGACCTCCTCAAGCAGAACCTCCCAAACTTTTGGAAGGGACCGTGTGAACCATGTGGCGATGGAAGAAGCACAGACCTCCTCGGGCGTGGTACTAGGTATGTTCCTAGTAAATTCAAGGCCACCGCAGCTTTTATTTGACTCTGGAGCTTCCCATTCGCTTATTTCTCGGAGTTTTGTTTGCAAAGCACCAGCCTGAGTTGTTGCTCTTAAGTCTACCTTGTTGGTTCAATCCCGGCTCGTAACTAAGCACTAACCAGGTTGTCCACAAGTGAAAATGGTCATAGAAGGAGTAGAATTTCTAGCCAACCTTATCCTTTTGGACACGGTGTCCCTAGATGTGATTTTGGGCATGGATGGCTAGCTAACCACCATACCATGTTGGATTGTAGTGGCAAAAGTATCTCTTTGACCAGCCCTAGTGGTGCCATCAGTGAAGTTTTCGCCACCTCGGAGAAACTCCAAGGAGCCCTATCTTGTAGTGCTCAAGTTCAAGTGTTGGAGGATGTCCTGTTGTTAAAGAATTTGTGGATGTGTTCCTGATGAGCTCCTGGAATGCCCTAGACAGAGACCTTGAGTTTGTCATAAACCTTGTCCTGGGACCTCCCCATCTCCAAAAGGCCCTCTGATTGCATGTTGATGATCATGTGGAGTTGAAAAAGTTGGAAGACTTGCGAGCAAGGGTTTTATTAGACCTAGCTCCTTACCTTGGGAACCCCAAAGATTTTTGTGCCTAAAAAGGATGGCACTCGAGAGGATGTGTGTGGACTACTGAGCTCTCAATGATGTCACCATCAAGAACAAGTATCCTTTGCCAAGAATTGATGATTTATTTGATCAATTGAAGGGGTCATTTGTGTTTTCCAAGATAGATTTGAGAACAGGATACCACCAACTTAAGATTCGCAAGGAAGACATCCCTAAGATAGCTTTTTCAACTAGGTATGGGTTATTTGAATTCACTTGTCATGTCTTTTGGGCTGACCAATGCCCTGCCTATTTCATGAATTTGATGAACCGAGTGTTCATGGAGTACCTAGACAAGTTTGTCATTGTCTTTATTGATTTACATTCTAGTGTACTCCAAGAGTGAAGAGGAGCATACAAGCCATCTCTTTTCGGTTTTGGAAAAGCCGAGAGCTCATCGACTCTTTGCCAAATTTAGTAAGTGTGAGTTTTGGCTAAAAGAAGTGGTCTTTTGGGGCATATTTTGTCAAAAGAAGGAGTGTCTCACAACCCTAGTAAGGTTCAAGATGTGCTCAATTGGGAACCCCTAGGACCGTGCCTCAAGTTCAAATTTTCTTGGCATGGCGGTTATTCTGAAGGGTTTATTGAAGGCTTCTCCTGATTGCAAAACCTCTCACTCATTTGTTAAAGAAAGAAAAGAAGTTCCTTTGGACTTGATTATGAACAGAGTTTCCAAGAGCTCAAGAGAAAGTTGACCTCTGCCCAGCTTTTGGTTCTTCCAGATGTCGGGAAAGATTTGAAGTTTATTGTGATGCATCAAAGCAAGGACTTGGTCGTGTTCTAATGCAGATGAAAAGTGGTAGCTTACGCTTCAAGACAGTTGAAGCCTCATGAAGCAAACTACCCTACTCATGACCTAGAGTTGGTCTTTGTGGTTCATGCCTTAAAATTTGGCGCCATTACCTCATTGGTAATAGGTGTGAAATTTACACTGACCACAAAAGCCTAAAGTACATCTTTACACAAGCAGATTTGAATTTGAGGTAGAGAAGGTGGCTTGAGCTTATTAAGGACTACAATGTGGGAATTCACTACCACCCAGGCAAGGCCAATGTGGTGGCAGATGCTTTGAGCAGAAAAGTTTATGTCAATACTTTGATGGTTAAGGAGAGCCAACCTGCCTTGTATGAAGAATTCTTGAAGCTTAGACTTGAGTTAGTGGAAGAAGGGTTTTGGCAACTCTTGAAGTGCAACCTACCTTGCAAAAACAGATCAAGGCAAATTTCAAGATGGAGATGCTAGCATCCAAGAGATCAAGACCAACATAAGAGAAGGAAGGCTGCAAGGTTTTCTATGGATGACCTAGGTGCGGTCGGTTTGATAAGAGGCTCAGTGTGCCCAATAACACGGAGCTCAAGGGTATAATACTTAAAGAAGCCCATGAAGCTTTGTATTCTATACATCCAGAGTTACAAAATGTACCAAGATGTCAAGGAATTGTACCGGTGGCGAAAATGAAGAAGGAAATAGCAGATTTTGTAGCCAAATGTGACACTTGCCAAAAGGTTAAGCGATTGCACCAAAGACTGAGGACTTTTAGTGCCCTTACCCATACCCGAGTGGAAGTGGGAAGAGATCGGCATGGATTTTATTATTGGTTTACCTCGCACCCAAGCTGGTTTTGATTCTATTTGGGTCATAGTGGATAGATTAACAAAAATGGCTCACTTTATTCTGTGAAGACTACTTATTCGGAGACAAGCTAGCGAAATCTACATGGCAAAGGTGGTGTGCCTTCATGGTGTTCCAAAGAAGATAGTCTCGACATGAGGATCTCAATTCACCTCCAAGTTTTGGCAAAGCTACATGATGCCTTGGGCACCGACCTCAACTTTAGTACTGACATACCACCCTCAGACGGATGGCCAAACCGAGAGAGTTAACCAAGTCCTTGAGGATATCTTTGAGAGCTTGCGCTCTAGAAAGACAATCTAGTTGGGACAAGATGTTACCATATCTTGAATTTTCCTATAATAACAGCTACCAAGCGAGTCTCCAAATGTCCCTTTGAAGCTATTTATGGGAGAAAGTGTAGGACTCCTTGTCTTCGGGCAGAATCGGGTGAAGGCCAAGTTCTTGGCTTGACTTCTTTGAAAAAAGCCGAGGATCAAGTGAGATCAATTAGGGAGAAGTTAAAAGCGGCCCAAGCTAGGCAAAAGAGCTACGCAGATGTTAGGCGTCGAGACCTAGCTTTTGTCCCAGAGACCAGTGTCTACCTCAAAGTTTCACCTCTCAAAGGTATGCTGGCGGTTCGAGTTAGTGGGAAGCTTGCTCCAAGATTTATTGGACCCTTTCCAGGTCCTTGCAGAAGGGGTGAAGTAGCCTACAGCTTGGACCTCCTCCTCGACTTCTTTGGAGTTCACAATGTGTTCCATGTGTCACAGCTTGAAGAAATGCTTGCGAATGCCAGAGGACCAAATGCCTTTAGAAGTCAGGACCTCCAAGAAGACCTCACTTCTGAGAGCACCCCATCAAGATTTTGGACGTGTCGAGAGAGTTACGAGAGCAAGACCACCAAGTCATGCAAGGTGCAATGGAGCAACCACTCGGCCGAGGCAACATGGGAGCGAGAAGAGGACCTCGGGAAGGAGTTCCCCACCTATTCCCTAGCTCGGCTGAATCTCGGGTCGAGATTCCCTTAAGGAGTGAAGGTTTGTAACGTCCGTTTTCTTTTAAGTCCTTGCCAAGTTTTCAAAATAAAAGCAACCATTTGGCTTTATTGAGAATCCAAAGCTTAACCTGAGATTTTTGAATCTGGAGAGTTCAATTGGAATTAATCAAACCTTAACTAAGTCGTTGTTGGTGTTCCTTGCTGGTTGTGGCTCTCTGTGGTGTCTTTGCCGCCCTCGGGTTGTGGTTCTCCAAAGCCTTCTGTGTGCCCCCGGGTTCCTCTTCTCTCTCTCTTAACTTCCCTTGTTGGTTTGAATCTCTTTGAGATCCAGTCCTCTCTCACATCTCCCGTCTGTTCGAGACCTCCCTTGTTGAGATCTAGCCTCAGACCTCCCTTGTTGAGATCTAGCCGCCGCACCTCCCCTTGTTGAGATCTAGCCGCTCAGACCTCCCTTGTTGAGATCTAGCCGCTCGAGACCTCCCTTGTTGAGATCTAGCCGCTCAGACCTCCCTTGTTAGGATCGGCCTTTAGGACCTCCTCTCTCGAGATCTTAGCCGTCTGTGTTCTCCTTTAGTGGGATCCAAAGGTTCCGACCTCCTTAGGTCCAAGACCTCCTCCTCGGCCCTTCTTTGGTCTTTTGTAAAGACCACCCTCCTAACCTTGAATATTCCTTTTGGTCGGGACCTCCTGCGCCCTTTGATCTGGACCGCTGAGGTCCTCCCTTGAGATCTTGACCGTTAGATCTCCCTTTTGGAGATCTACTCGTCAGACCTCCTGCGCCCTTTGATCTCGGACCGATGAGGTCCTCCCTTGAGATCTTGACCGTTAGATCTCCCTTTTGGAGATCTACTCACGGACCTCCTGCGCCCTTTGATCTGGACCGTTGAGGTCCTCCCTTTGAGATCTTGACCGTTAGATCTCCTTTTGGAGATCTACTCGTCAGACCTCCTGCGCCCTTTGATCTGGACCGTTGAGGTCCTCCTTGAAATCTTGACCCTTAGACCTCCCTTGTGCAGTCCGGAGTGTCGTGGCCTCCTCGTTGAGCTTTGAGGACCTCTTGTCCAGGACCTCTTCTTGAGTCCTTGGACCTCTGTCGAGACCTTCCCTTTGAGTGTCTTGGACCTCTTGCCCAGACCTCGCAGTGGTCTTTGGCGGAATGACCCTTTGCGGTGGGGCCACCTCTTTGACCAAGATGGTGCACCCTTTTGGTAGCCCCACTTGCGGCCCTCTTCACCTTGTAATTATTGCTCTTGCCTCGAACTGCATGCGCATTTAATAGGTGTCGGGTCACATTAAATGCAATCACATCCGAGGTACTTTATTTCAATTCTTTTGGACAAACCCTGCCCTAGTTATCCCGATTGCCTACACGTCATTGAACCTTTTTCTTGGTGCACTCCACCAACTCCGGCTATATATGTAACATCCCAAATGTATAATTAGGGTTAATCAAGTATAATTATATGTGTAGAAATTAAAACTTTTTCTCACGACTTGAAAACCCCTAAAATCTCATGTAATTTTTGTCCAAGAGTTGTGTAATCCAAAAACACAAAGCTCTTGTTGACCAAAAGTCAAATTCCTGTTCCAATTATCTTAAATCTTGTGCCAAACATTTGGAAAGTATTTTCCTTGGTCCCAAAAACTAATATGGGACCCCTCTGAAAAATATCACAAGTTGTAAAACTAGTTTGATAAATTTTGGAGGTAAAACAATCCTTTAAACAACCTTCATGAATTTCCTGAGAAAAATGCATTGCATAATAACCTCTGGAAATTTTATGCAAGGTTGATCTCATTGTCAGCAAGCTCCAGCTAAAATTTCATCAAATTTGGAGTTCATTTGCTATCTCAAATAATTCTGCTAAGTTTCAGCCGTTAAAAACTAAATTTAAAAGCCTACATCTTTCCTTGGGCTAGCCACTTTGCAAGTCGGTCCAGCCCAACCATGTCTGCACCTCGCCAGACCTCATCTCCATTTGATCGGTCGCGGCTGCTGGATTTACATCCAACACCACGACCTCCTCATGATCAACACCGCAAGGACCTCCCCACCTCATGAGGTCATTGCCGTTGATCCGTGATCCATGGTCATGACCTCCCTGTGTGTTAAACCTCAAAGACCTCCTCGAGCTGTTAAACCATCGCAGCCGAGGTCATCCCATTTGTTGAGGTCGTGGCCGTTGGATCAAATCCAATGCCCACGACCTCCTCCTCAACATACTCAACAGGTCATCCCATTTCACGTGAGGTCATAGCCCTTGGATCCAAGATCCATGGCCCCGACCTCCCTCACTGTTAAACTAAACAAACCTCCCACCTAACCACGGTCGTAGCCATTGGATCAAATCCAACACTCACGACCTCCCGCTATCAAGCACTCACAACCTCCCCATCTTTTGTTGTGCACCGTTAGATTAAAATCTACGGTCCACGACCTCCTCCTTTGTCTTATGCGATCAGACCTCCCGGCAACAAGACGTGAGATCGTAGCCCTTAGATCTAAATCTAAAGGCCATGACCTCCCTTGTGCGTTGCAAGCTCAGACCTCCACCTCTTTTGATCGAACCCTTAGATCTAAATCTAACGGTCCCGACCTCCCTTGCTCGCTATGCATCATATCGACCTCCCCATCGGTCGGTGCCCTTGGATTTAAATCCAAAGGCCATGACCTCCCCTCATGTCTTTTGATCGCGTGCGGTTAAGTCCTCACCGGAGGTCCGCGACTGCTGGATGGAGATCCAACGCTTTGGACCTCTGTCCCTTTTCCTCACGTGCGTTTTGCGATTAAGAAATCGGAGGGCCACGACCTCCCCATCCTTGATCGTGTGGTGGGACCTCCTCCCACCACTTACAACATAACGGTTCAAAAATGGGATCCGATGGTTAGGACCTCTCCTGTGTCTTATCCAACGGTCACCAAGACCTCCCTGTTCTTCTCCTTCCTCTGGCGCGCATGCGTGCTCGAGCGGTGGAGCACGCGCGCCAGCCTCTGCACCTTTATGACTCTCTGACCAACCGATTTATCTTTGGTCGACCTTCCGCCTCATGTCCACTCGTGACCGCCGGGTTGTCAACTTTATGTCATGTCCACCCCATGGACCAACCTGTGGGCTAAGCTCACCATGGAGCTTAGCCCCACTCATAACCTTCACCTCAGGCTATAAGTGTCCACTCGAGCTCCCGTTGGCTTCCTTTACACACTTGGAGCTGTCATACCGATGTTTGGTGAGCTCCTAACTCACTCACCTCCTCTCTAGTGGCGCCATTGTTGAAGTCCTTGGAACTCCTCACGACTCAAGGGTTCCAAGTGCTCCTTCTTCAACCCTTGCTCACTTTGTGCTCCCCAAACCTCCCGGAATAACCCTAACTTATTTTGTTTGGGCATTTTTCAGAGGTGGACAAAGCTGAGCTTGGAGCCGGTGCCGAGTCATGGCTTCATTGTCTTCCCCAACTCCGGTCATCACCTCCACGACCTCCCGGACCTTAGGACCTCCGGTACACCCCTGTTAGTCCTTTAGATGCTTGGCACCCGCTGAATGCATGTTGCGAGCTTAAGTTTTGGCACACGCTTGAATGTCGCGCGAGCTCCTTTTTGCATTTTGTCGTTTGGTCAGATCGCCTTCGTTGTCCTCTCTCCTCGCCCGGCGTTCAAGGCCGTCGCCGCCGTTGAGAGGAGGTCCTTTGGGTGCGCATGGTTATTGCGGACCCAACGGTACCATTGGATCTCGCCGGCGAGGTCTACATCGCCGCGATGACCACATCTTCTGCGCTGGTTTTGTCGGACACAACGGCAGCTGTCGTTGTCGTTTTAGGACGAAATCCTCCATGTTTAATGCGCTAATCATGTGTTCCAATCATTGTAATCATTGGATGTCTTAACCGCCTTTAATCCACCCTTTATTGCGTGCATTTAAGACCTCCAATACGGACCTCCTGTTGTCCCGCGCATTAATCTTTTGTCCAAACACGTGCGTGTGCGCAAGCACGTGGTCGCGAGCTCTGACGCCCCGACCTCCTCCGAGGAGATCCGGGCGCCCAAGACCTCCTTGCGCAATCGTAGCCGCCTGCACCTCCTCGAGGTGCAGGACGTTGAGGACCTCCCTTAGGACCTCCCCTAGGTTATCTCACTGCTCATGACCTCCCGGTAGATCTTGACCGTCAAGGTCCTCCTCGACGATCTGAACCATCGAGGACCTCCTTGAACATCTGGACCGCCCAGACCTCCCCTGTGAGGTCCTCGACGATGTAGATTTTCCTCGGGAGATCTTGATAGTTTGGACCTTCCTTTGGAAGATCTCAACCGCTGAGGACCTCCCCTTTAAATCTGGTCCGCTCCTGACCTCCTCTCTATGTTGTGGTCCGTTGATTTCCCATCTACGCCACGACCTCCTCTCACCTCGCGCATGTGAGTTGCTAAGAGGTCCAGACCTCTGGACCTTCACGTCTTGGCAGTGTGATGTTCTCCTGGGAGGTCTTGAGCCGTTGGATTTAAGATCTGTGGCTCACGTCCTCCCATACCCTTGTGGGTTTTAGAAATTCCAGTACATTCTTAATTATGAACTGAAATAAGGTATAGACTTTAGAATTTCATATCTCTTTCATTTTAATTCCAAATGAGGTCATTCAAATTGTGTTAGCTCTGTATTGAACTTGACTTTAATCCAAAAATGATTGTAAGTCGAGTTCAGCTTCAGAGCACAGTTTTGCCATTAGATTTTAAAACTCACTTTAAATATACACTCAAATTGATGCTTAACTTGTAAAATACATAACTAATGCTCTATAGATTATTTTTGGGTGAGACCAACTTTGTTGGTTTCCTCTCTTAGTGAACTCACTGTGAAAATTGGTTTTGAGCTTGTTGCTGTTATAAAGATGAGAACTTATGCATTATAATTTTGTTCAAGTTCTTGTTTTTGAAAAATTATAGAAAGTGCAATATAGCTCCAAATGAGATGAACTCAATTGTCTTATTCATCTCATGAGGTGCTGGTTTTACAGTAAAAATTTCAGCTTCACTTCTATTCTAGAAAATTTTGCGATGAACAGTAACATATTTCTAATTAATAGGCTGAGCAGAATTGATTTCATCATATCTTTTGCATTAAGAATCCAAATCAATTGGTTCTTGTTGCTAAATTCATGATAAATCATTGTCTTGCTGCTGTAAAATTTTCATAGCTTTCGGAGAAGTTTCTCTGTTGCATCTTTTTGGTTTTTCGTCGTTCTTATCGGTTCTTTCTCGCTTTTCCGTTAGGTTTCGACATTTGTGGTGATCCCGAGAGCGACCCTCTGCCACAATTTGAGCAACAGCAACAAGGCAAGCAGTTTGATCATTTCCATCATTGTCCCATTACTTTAAAGCTTAATATATCGTTTTACTTCTATGTATGCATGCTACTTTGTGTTAAATGTCGCTAGCAAGCCTATAGTTGCATAATCTGTAGGAAGTGTTCATCCTCTACTACCATGAGCCTAGGTTATTTGCTGTGGTGGGAGCTCGTTGGATGAGCTCTTATCACTTAGTAGTTTCATTTTAAATTGCTTAGACATGCTTAGTTATCGGTAGAAATGGGCGATCATCGACTTAGTCGATGGTCTTGATCACTCAAAACTGATTATTACTCTTATATGTCCAGCACTTGTGCTTTGATTAATTTGTAAAATCAAAAACTGAAAATAAAAGATTGATTTAGACTTGGGCATATTGGATGGATGGTGTGGTTTTTGGATGTGGTGGTATGCCCGAGTCAATAAGGACCTAATTCTTGCGCCATTGATCCAAGCAATTTTATGTATAACCACACGAGGGCATATGGAACCCTCTTGACTAAGTACTTTGGGCGGTGTTAATTGGGGTCGCCGGTTGGTGTGTTTTAAAAGATAAAATGTGTGTGTGATGTGGGAGGGAGCATTAGCTTCCTGAAGGTTGTGTGATGTCTCCTTCTCCCGTGGGTTGTGCGACTCGAATTAGCATTGTCCATTGGAAATGTCTCGTAGGACTTAGCGTGCAAGCACACCTAAGGTAGTGTGCTTAAAGGAAAGGCGGTCTGACGTGTGGGTACATTGGTACACCCCTGCAGGGATAAAACTATTCGAATAGCCTCGTCCTAGGTTATGGACACGCTTGGTTATTTCCCGTAAGAATTTGACTACAACCTTTAATTAAAACTTGACATGGTTGGTATGAACGGGGAGTTCATGCTATTGTTGTGGTGACTTGGGTTAGTCACTTCCAGGTTGATCTTGTTGTTGTTACTATGTTATTATCTCGTTGTTACTTCAACAATTAAAAATGCTTTGCCAAATTGCCTTCAATCTATTATGTTATTGCAAATAAATGTTGCTTTATGCTAAAATGAGTCCAAAGCCTCATCCACTTAAATAAAGCTTGCATGTAGCTATTTATAGTTCTGTTATCTCACACGTAAGTCTTATGGAGTACTTTATGTACTCATCTCGCCGTGGTTGTGGCATTTTTGTGGCTTTTGTTGCAGAGGAAGAAGGAGAGCTCCAAGAGCCTCTCTTTTGTGCTACGTGTTGCGTGTTCTTCGACGACTAGCTTGGCGGTCCTGGCGATGCCTAGGGTTAAGGCACACCGATTGGCTTTTGTGTTATAGCCATCTTTATGGCACTTTTGCTTCCGCTGTTATCTTTGTAGAATTGTTGCTATTTGGCCTAAGGGCCCTCTTTGTAATAGCTTTTCCTTATTAATATTAACTTCGGTTTGTTGCTTATGTTCTATGTGTTGTATGGAATTGATACATTCTTTTGTTGTGAGGTATGTATACTGCATTCTGGGGAGTATACATCTCTCGAGACTGGGTTTATTTGGTTGATAATACTAGGGTCAATTGGATGACTAAGTATTATGAGCTTAATAAACGCGAGGTCTCACAAAAGTTGGTATCGAGCCGTTATGACCGTAGTAACGCAAGCTTGGTCGCCCTTAGGATATTTTGAAAACCTATTTTTAAAGCATCAAATGAATTTTGAAAGCTTAGGTAAATTCTCGGATTTTATTCCTTACCTATCTTAGCTTTCTTCTCACCTCACTCTAATTTGAGTTTTAAAAACTGTTTTCTCTCTTCCTTCTACAAAATAGTTGTTATCGATTAACACTGGTTTTTGGGAGAACCAATGAGATTGGCAAATTGAAGTGTGAGCTGCCCACTACAAGGTTTTGAAGTTCGAGTCGGTGATTCGACAAGGAGCTTGGATGCTAAACCCGGACAGCAAGCATCAAATTTCCGGACAGCAGTCTCAAAGGTTTCTAATTAGGATAGATAATGAGAGGTTAATCAACTAAAACTTGTGGGAATAAAAGGGTAAGATGTGATACTAGTTAGCTAAGTATCTAACACTTATTTCGCTGCATAAACCTTGCTCTCTAATAGTTTTAGATCTCATCTTACAATCTGATTTTTGATCTTCTCGACCAATTACTCGCTCATTCAATACGGGTTAGTTGAGATGAGAAGTTGAGCCTTATGCTTGGTGTTTCTTGGCTGTTTTAGAGTCTTTTAGAAGCTTTTTAAAGTTTAAATAACCGCTGATTTTGGCTTTCGCTTGGGGTGATATTCCATTCCCTAGTCGATCGCTTTTGCCTTCTTTAAGGCTTTGTTTTTGGGTCTAGTTGCTAACCAAATTTCATTGTAACAGATGGCCGGACGCTTTTCAGAGCGGCCAGGCGATCACCGGTCCGGACGAGGAGCTTCCTCCTCCGACCATGGCCGAGGTGCTTCTTCAGATCGAAGCAACCGCGGATGACCGGAGAGTTCTATCGACGCCATCGCGCAAACACCACCGACTTTACGGAGCT
The DNA here is from genome assembly GCA_036346405.1 of Phyllostachys edulis. Lineage (NCBI taxonomy): Eukaryota > Viridiplantae > Streptophyta > Magnoliopsida > Poales > Poaceae > Phyllostachys > Phyllostachys edulis. The sequence continues at coordinate 64,843,254 of CM070553.1, read as the reverse complement.
TCGTGATCCGGGCAAGGAACGCCCATCACCGCGTGGAGGACTCGCGGAGTTTCTTCGTACTCAGCCCCTACCTTTTCCGGTCCGAGGACCCTTTGATGCGACGATTGGCTTGCCTTGTGGAGCGTAAGCCAGATCGCGCAGCAGCTGTGGAGCACGAGAAGGCGCTGCTCGCGATCGCACCACCGGAGGGTGCAGCTTTGTCATGGTGGGAGAGCTTTCGCCATACAGCCCGCAGACCACACCGCTTCTTGGGAGGAGTTTCAGACGCTTCCGTTGGCTCACATCCTCGCCGCTTGATGGAGATCAAGAAGCGTGAGTTTCTTGCGCTCAAGCAAGGGCGTAGCTCAGTCATGGAGTATGTCTACGAGTTCAACCATCTAGCTCGTTATGCTCCTGAGGACGTGGCCACTGATATGGCTAAGCAGGCCAAGTTCAGGCGTGGCTTGTCTGAGGAGCTGAAGGACAAGCTATCCATTGTCGACTTCCCTGATTTCCAGACCTTGGTCGACAAGGCCATCGTCGCTGAGCATGCGGCTCGAGAGCTTATGGACTCCCGCAAGCGCAAGTGGGAGGCCCATAAGTCATCCAGGGCCGGTTCCTCCCGTCCCCGCCGGGCGCCTCTCGGGTACCACTCTCACTCTTGGCGCCCCGAGGTCACTCGCCTTGTTCCTCGTCCTTCGCAGCCGTGTCTCGACCACGCATCTGCGAAGTCACAGAGCGCCCCTTAACCCGGCCGGGTCACATGTTTCTCATGCAACGTAAGGGGCATTATGCTAACCAATGCCCTAAGAAGACAGGAGCACCCTCGCCCTAATGGAGGGCGCGGGCAGAGGTGGTGCACCAGACCGGAAGATCGCCCCGGCTACCCAAGGCGTGGGTAGTGGTCGCGTCAACGCCATCACCACAGAGGAGGCTCAGAGGCACCCGACGCCGTGCTAGGTACACTTTCTCGTTAACTCTCATCCCGCCATCGCTTTTGTTTGATTCAGAGCATCTCATTCCTTTGTTTCGAAGTCTTTTGTCTGCTGTCGGAGAGCTTCTTTTCTCTCCATTGTCGGTCCCGCTTACTCATTCGCTCTCCGGTTCGGAGTTGAGAGTCAATCCGAGTGTAGGGATGTCCTATCGAGATCGGCGAGGTTTCTTAGTAAACCTTATCCTTCTCCATTCAGCGAGTCTTGATGTGATTCTTGGCATGGATTGGTTGTCCCAAAGACATGGGGCAAATCGATTGCGCCAGAAGCTCATCTCTATCTAGTCCTCCCATGAAAGGTGTTCGCTTTTTCGAAGTCGCTAGATCCGCATCTCTTCGGCGGAAGCGAAGCCCGCTCTAGATATTAGCGAAGTCCCAACAGTTTGTGACTTCGTTGATGTCTTTCCCGCAGATCTTCCGGGATGCCACCCGCTCGAGACCTCGAGTTTGTCATTGAGTTGGCTCTGGTACCGCCCCTATCTCAAAGAGGCCTTATCGGATGCCACCGAACGAGTTGGTGGAATTGAAGAAGCGCTTAAGTGAGCTGCAAGAGAAGGGTTTCATTCGCCTAGCTCATCTCCTTGGGGTTGTCCAAAATCTTCGTGAAAGAAGAAGGACGGTACTTTATGATGTAAGGCCGATTATCGCCCACTTAATGAAGTGACGGTAAAGAACAAGTATCCATTGCCCGCATTGACGATCTCTTCGATCAATTAACTGGAGCTCGAGTTTTCTCCAAGATTGATCGAGAGTGGGATATCATCGTTCGATTCGCCCGAGGATATTCCAAAGACGGCGTTCTCTACTCGCTACGGCTTGTACGAGTACACCGTCATGTCATTCGCTTAACCAATGCTCCTCGCTTTGTTCATGAACCTCATGAATTCGGTATTCATGGAGTATTTGGATAAGTTTATCGTGGTCTTCATCGATGATATTCTTATCTATTCCAAGAACGATGAGGATCATGCCGAGCATCTCAAGCTTGTGTTAGGCAAGCTACGTGAGCACCACCAGACGCGAAGTTCAAAGAAGTGCGATTCTCGTTGAAGGAAGTGGCCTTCTTAGGCCATATTCTTTCAGCGGAGGCGAGCCGTTGATCCTAGCAAGGTCAGCGATGTTCTTTCATGGAGTTAACTCCGCTTCGTCACCGATGTGCGGAGTTTTCTCGGTTTAGCGGATATTATCGTCGCTTATCGAGAACTTCTCCAAGATCGCTGGCCGATGACGGAGTTGCTCAAGAAGGACAAGAAGTTCGTGTGGTCCGCTGAGTGTGAGGAAAGTTTCCAAATACTCAAAAGCGCTTTGACCACCGCCTCCCGTTCTTGTTCTTCCCGATATCCATCGGCTTCGATATCTTTTGCGATGCTTCTCGCCGAGGCCTCGGTTGTGTCCTTATGCAAGAAGGCAAGGTAGTGGCCTATGCATCAAGGCAATTGAGACCTCATGAACTCAACTACCCTACTCATGACTTGGAGTTGGCTTCGTGATTCATGCACTTAAGATTTGGCGACATTACCTAATCGTAATCGCTAGAAGTGTATTCGGATCACAAGAGCCTTAAGTATTTGTTCACCCACCGACTGAACCTCGTGCAAAGGAGATGGTTGGAGTTGATCAAGGATTATGACATGGGTATACACTACCATCCGGCAAGGCTAATGTCGTTGTCGGCGCGCTTAGTCGCAGCGCATTGCCATGCCTTGTTGTCCAGGAGCTTCAAATTCTCTTCCGAAGAGTTTCAGCGCCTCAACTTGGGTTTAGTTGAGCGTGGTTCTCTCGCTGCCTTGGTTGTGCAACCAACCTTGGTGGATCGGATCAAGTCCGCCAGCCGATGGATGTTGGAGTGAGCCACATTAAGGCAAATGTCAAGAACGGAACGACCAAGTGCTTCTCACGAGGATGAGCATGGCATCGTAAGGTTCGCAACGCCTTTGTGGTTCCAAAGGACATGGAGTTGCGGAATTTAATCCTCCGCTGAAGCCCATGATTCGCTTTTATCCGTTCATCCCGGCCACAAAGATGTATCAAGATCTCCGCCAGAGATTTTGGTGGACCCGAATGAAGAGGGAGATTGCGGTTCATTGCCGAAAAGCGACGATGTCGTCGTGTCAAGGCCGAAAGATCGGCCCAGCAGGATCGCTTGCTTCCGCTTATTCCGGAGTGGTAGTGGATTCGATCGGAATGTATTTCATCACCGGTCTACCCATCGCCCTCAAGGGAAATGATGCCATTTGGGTCGCCATCGATCGATTGACTAAAGTGGCTCATTTTCTTCCAATAAGACCAAGATTCGTCACCGACGCCTAGCCGAGCTCTATGTCTCTAGGATTGTGAGCTTACATGGCGCACCTAAGACGATCGCTTCGATCGTGGCTCCATCTTCACTTCCGCTTTTCGGCATAGCCTCGCAAAAGGCTATGGGAACCCGTTTTACCTTTAGCACGGCATTTCACCCCAAACCGATGGTCGACCGAGAGGGTCAACCAAGTTTTGGAAGACATGCTTCGTGCTTGTGTCCTTTCCTATGGGAAGCATTGGGAGAAATGCTTGCCATTCGCCGAAGTTTTCTTATAACAACAACTTTTCAAAGCCGGTCTCGATGGCACCATTTGAGGCCTTATACGGAGAAAGTGTAGAACCTCGTTGAACTGGTCGAGACCGGTGAGACCTCTCTTTGGCCTGACTCAATCAATGAGGCCGAGCGCCAAGTCCAAATTTTATTCAGGAGCTGCTATGCACAGCTCAATCCAGCAAAAGAGCTATGCGGACCGCCGTCGACGTGAGTTACGCTTTTGAGCCTAATGACTTTGTTTATCTCAAAGTCTCTCCTTTGAAGGGCCATCAACGCTTTAAGGCCAAGGGCAAGTTAGCTCCTCGATATGTCGGCCCCTACCGCGTTATCGAGAAGAAGGAGCTGTTGCCTATAAGTTGGAGTTGCCACTGCACTTGAGGGGTACATGATGTCTTCCATGTGTCCCACCTTAAGAAGTGCCTCCGTGTTCCAACCGAGGAAGCTCCGTTGGAAACTCTCGATGTCCAACCCGATTTGACCTATCGCGAGCACCTGCTCACAGACTCGATGAGTCTGAACGAAGGACAAGGAATAAGACCATCAAGTTCCTTAAAGTTCAAGTGGTCAAACCATTCTCGAGGATGAGGCTACTTGGGAAAGAGAAGATCGCCTCAAGTGCGGACTATCCATCTTTCTTTACCGAGTGAGCCAAATCTCGGGACGAGATTTCTGTAAGGGGGGGAGATTTTGTAACATCCCAAATGTATAATTAGGGTTAATCAAGTATAATTATATGTGAAGAAATTAAAACTTTTTCTCACGACTTGAAAACCCCTAAAATCTCATGTAATTTTTGTCCAAGAGTTGTGTAATCCAAAAACACAAAGCTCTTGTTGACCAAAAGTCAAATTCCTGTTCCAATTATCTTAAATCTTGTGCCAAACATTTGGAAAGTATTTTCCTTGGTCCCAAAAACTAATATGGGACCCCTCTGAAAAATATCACAAGTTGTAAAACTAGTTTGATAAATTTTGGAGGTAAAACAATCCTTTAAACAACCTTCATGAATTTCCTGAGAAAGATGCATTGCATAATAACCTCTGGAAATTTTATGCAAGGTTGATCTCATTGTCAGCAAGCTCCAGCTAAAATTTCATCAAATTTGGAGTTCATTTGCTATCTCAAATAATTCTGCTAAGTTTCAGCTGTTAAAAACTAAATTTAAAAGCCTACATCGCTTTGGCTAGCCACTTTGCAAGTCGGTCCAGCCCAACCATGTCTGCACCTCAACAGACCTCATCTCCACCTTGATCAAATCGCAGCCTGCTGGATTTACATCCAACAGCCACGACCTCCTCCGCGGTCAACACCGCAAGGACCTCCCCACCTCATGAGGTCATTGCCGTTGGATCCGTGATCCATGGTCATGACCTCCCATGTGTGTTAAACCTCAAAGACCTCCTCGAGCTGTTAAACCATCGCAATGAGGTCATCTCATTTGTTGAGGTCGAGCCGCTGGATCAAATCCAACAGCCCACGACCTCCTCCTCAACATACTCAACAGTCATCCCATTTCACGTGAGGTCATAGCCCTTGGATCCAAGATCCATGGCCCTCGACCTCCCTCACCGTTAAACTAAACAAACATCCCACCTAACCACGGTCGTAGCCATTGGATCAAATCCAACAGCTCACGACCTCCCCGTGCTATCAAGCACTCACAACCTCCCCCATCTTTTGTTGTGCACCGTTAGATTAAAATCTACTGGCCACGACCTCCTCCTTTGTCTTATGCGATCGACCTCCCAACAAGACGTGAGATCGTAGCCCTTAGATCTAAATCTAAAGGCCATGACCTCCCTTGTGCGCTATGCAAGCTCAGACCTCCACCTCTTTTGATCGAACCCTTAGATCTAAATCTAACGGTCCCGACCTCCCTTGCTGCTATGCATCATATCGCACCTCCCCATCGTCAAGGTTCTTGGATTTAAATCCAAAGGCCATGACCTCCCTCATGTCTTTTGATCGCGTGCGTTAAGTCCTCACCGGAGGTCCGCACTGCTGGATGGAGATCCAACGCTTTGGACCTCCCCGCCCTTTTCCTCACGTATGCTGCTGATTAATGAAATCGGAGGGCCACGACCTCCCCATCTCTGATCGTGTGGCTGGGACCTCCTCCCACCACTTACAACATAACGGTTCAAAAATGGGATCCGATGGTTAGGACCTCTCCTGTGTCTTATCCAACGGTCACCAAGACCTCCCTCGTTTTTCTCCTTCCTCCGGCGCGCATGCGCTCTCGAGCGGTGGAGCACGCGCCGCCAGCCTCAGGCACCTTTATCACTCTCTGACGACCAAGATTTACGCCGGGTCACCTTCCGCCTCATGTCCACTCGGAGACCGCCAGTTGTCAACTTTATGTCATGTCCACCCCATGGACCAACCCGTGGGCTAAGCTCACCATGGAGCTTAGCCCCACTCATAACCTTCACCTCAGCTATAAGTGTCCACTGAGCTCCCCGCTGGCTTCCTTTACACACTTGGAGCCCGGCATACCAAGGTTTGGCCGAGCTCCTAACTCACTCACCTCCTCTCTAGTGGCGCCATTGTTGAAGTCCTTGAACTCCTCAACACTCAAGGGTTCCAAAGTGGCTCCTTCTTCAACCCTTGCTCACTTTGTGCTCCCCAAACCTCCCCGAATAACCCTAACTTATTTTGTTTGGGCATTTTTCAGAGGTGGACAAAGCTGAGCTTGAGCCGGTGCCGTGAGTCAAGCTTCATTGTCTTCCCCAACTCCGGCCATCACCTCCACGACCTCCCAAAGACCTTAGGACCTCCGTGTACACCCCCGTTAGTCCTTTAGATGCTGGCACCCGCTGAATGCATGTTGCGGAGCTTAAGTTTTGGCACACGCTGAATGTCGCATGAGCTCCTTTTTGCATTTTGTCGCTTGGTCAGATTCGCCTTGTTGTCCTCTCACTCGCCGGGCGCTCAAGGCCGTCGCCGCCGTTGAGAGGAGGTCCTTTGGGTGCGCATGGTTATTGCGGACCCAACGGTACTATTGATCTCGCCGCGAGGTCTACATCGCCATGATGACCACATCTTTGCGCTGGTTTTGTCGGACACAACGGCAATGCTGTTGTCGCTTTTAGGACGTAAATCCTCCATGTTTAATGCGCTAATCATGTGTTCCAATCATTGTAATCATTGATGTCTTAACCGCCTTTAATCCACCCTTTATTGCGTGCATTTAAGACCTCCAGCCGCTGACCTCCTCGTTGTCCCGCCAAGATTAATCTCTTGTCCAAACACGCATGTGTGCAAGAAGCACGGGTCGCGAGCTCGGGACGCCCCGACCTCCTCCGAGGAGATCTGAGCGCCCAAGACCTCCCTTGCGCATCAGAGCCGCCTGCACCTCCCTCGAGGTTCAGTGGACGTTGAGGACCTCCCTTAGGACCTCCCTAGGTTATCTCAAATTGCTCATGACCTCCCCTGTAGATCTTGACCGCCAAGGTCCTCCCTGACGATCTCAACCATCGAGGACCTCCCTTGAACATCTGACCGCCCAGACCTCCCTGTGAGGTCCTCGACGATGTAGATTTTCCTCGTGGAGATCTTGATAGTTTGGACCTTCCTTTGGAAGATCTCAACCGCTGAGGACCTCCCCTTAAATCTGGTCCGCTTCAACCTCCTCTCTATGTTGTGGTCCGTTGATTTCCCATCTACGGCCACGACCTCCCTCTCACCTCGCGCATGTGAGTTGCTAAGAGGTCCAGACCTCTGGACCTTCACGCTTGCTGCAGTGATAGCCTCTCTGGGAGGTCTTGAGCCGCTGGATTTAAGATCTGTGGCTCACGCCCTCCCATACCCTTGTGGGTTTTAGAAATTCCAAAGACATTCTTAATTATGAACCAAATAAGGTATAGACTTTAGAATTTCATATCTCTTTCATTTTAATTCCAAATGAGGTCATTCAAATTGTGTTAGCTCTGTATTGAACTTGACTTTAATCCAAAAATGATTGTAAGTCGAGTTCAGCTTCAGAGCACAGTTTTGCCATTAGATTTTAAAACTCACTTTAAATATACACTCAAATTGATGCTTAACTTGTAAAATACATAACTAATGCTCTATAGATTATTTTTGGGTGAGACCAACTTTGTTGGTTTCTCTCTTAGTGAACTCACTGTGAAAATTGGTTTTGAGCTTGTTGCTGTTATAAAGATGAGAACTTATGCATTATAATTTTGTTCAAGTTCTTGTTTTTGAAAAATTATAGAAAGTGCAATATAGCTCCAAATGAGATGAACTCAATTGTGTTATTCATCTCATGAGGTGCTGGTTTTACAGTAAAAATTTCAGCTTCACTTCTATTCTAGAAAATTTTATGATGAACAAGAATATATTTCTAATTAATAGGTCGAAAGTAATTGATTTCATCATATCTTTTGCATTAAGAATCCAAATCAATTGGTTCTTGTTGCTAAATTCATGATAAATCATTGTCTTGCTGCTGTAAAATTTTCATAGCTTTCGGAGAAGTTTCTCTGCTATGCGTCTTTTTGGTTTTTTCGTCGTTTTATCGGTTCTTTCTCGCTCCGTTAGGTTTCGACATTTGTGGTGATCCCGAGAGCGACCCTCTGCCACAATTTGAGCAACAGCAACAAGGCAAGCAGTTTGATCATTTCCATCGTTGTCCCATTACTTTAAAGCTTAATATATCGTTTTACTTCTATGTATGCATGCTACTTTGTGTTAAATGTCGCTAGCAAGCCTATAGTTGCATAATCAGAGGAAGTGTTCATCCTCTACTACCATGAGCCTAGGTTATTTGCTGTGGTGGGAGCTCGTTGGATGAGCTCTTATCACTTAGTAGTTTCGCTTTTAAATTGCTTAGACATGCTTAGTTATCGGTAGAATGGGCGATCATCGACTTAGTCGATGGTCTTGATCACTCAAAACTGATTATTACTCTTATATGTCCAAAGACTTGTGCTTTGATTAATTTGTAAAATCAAAAACTGAAAATAAAAGATTGATTTAGACTTGGGCATATTGGATGGATGGTGTGGTTTTTGGATGTGGTGGTATGCCCGAGTCAACAAGGACCTAATTCTTGCGCCATTGATCCAAGCAATTTTACGTGCTAACCACACGAGGGCATATGGAACCCTCTTGACTAAGTACTTTGGGCGGTGTTAATTGGGGTCGCTTTCGTTGGTGTGTTTTTAAAGATAAAATGTGTGTGTGATGTGGGAGGGAGCATTAGCTTCCTGAAGGTTGTGTGATGTCTCCTTCTCCCGTGGGTTGTGCGACTTAATTAGCATTGTCCATTGGAAATGTCTCGAGGACTTAGCTGCGTGCAAGACACACCTAAGGTAGTGTGCTTAAAGGAAAGGCGGTCCGACGTGTGGGTACATTGGTACACCCTCGCAGGATAAAACTATTCAATAGCCTCGCCCTAGGTTATGGACACGCTTGGTTATTTCGTAAGAATTTGACTACAACCTTTAATTAAAACTTGACATGGTTGGTATGAACGGGAGTTCATGCTATTGTTGTGGTGACTTGGGTTAGTCACTTCCTGTGTTGATCTTGTTGTTGTTACTATGTTATTATCTCGTTGTTACTTCAACAATTAAAAATGCTTTGCCAAATTGCCTTCAATCTATTATGTTATTGCAAATAAATGTTGCTTTATGCTAAAATGAGTCCAAAGCCTCATCCACTTAAATAAAGCTTGCATGTAGCTATTTATAGTTCTCGTTATCTCACACGTAAGTCTTATGGAGTACTTTATGTACTCATCTCCCGTGGTTGTGGCATTTTTGTGGCTTTTGTTGCAGAGGAAGAAGGAGAGCTCCAAGAGCCTCTCTTTGTGCTACGTGTTGCGTGTTCTTCGACGACTAGCTTGGCGGTCCCACGATGCCTAGGGTTAAGGCACACCGATTGGCTTTGTGTTATAGCCATCTTTATGGCACTTTTGCTTCCGCTGTTATCTTTGTAGAATTGTTGCTATTTGGCCTAAGGGCCCTCTTTTGTAATAGCTTTTCCTTATTAATATTAACTTCGGTTTGTTGCTTATGTTCTATGTGTTGTATGGAATTGATACATTCTTTTGTTGTGAGGTATGTATACTTGATTCGGGGAGTATACATCTCTCGAGACCTGGTTTATTTGGTTGATAATACTAGGGTCAATTGGATGACTAAGTATTATGAGCTTAATAAACGCTCGGGTCTCACAATATATATAGCCCGGGAGGCGTGCCTTTGTAATCTTTTTTGCTCATTTCTTCCTTCCTCGCTTCCTCTCGCTTCGGTTCTTCCTTGCGCAAGACCCTCCCTCAGAGCTCTTTGAGGCGGTGTTAAGCCTCTTGGTTTCCTTTTGGCTGAGTTGGTTTGAGTTCCTTGGTCCTTTTGTTGTTCTCTCGCTTAGTGTGGTTTTGCTTATTTGGTTCTCTTATAACGTAGATCACGAGTTCGAGGAGATCTTGGACCCAAATTTCTTTCAGCAGAAGGCTCTCCACCGCTTGACCAAGGCAAGCCACAGACCTCCTTTGATCATCTTGAACCAAGTTTTGTAAATGTATTTCGTTTAAATTATCATGCATGGCTATGTTTATAAGAAAATGGTTTGGGCTATAGTTACTTGCCTACTTGTCGTTATGCCTCCTTTATACCTTGTCTCCATCATGTTGTCATGTTCACCTTGTGAGCCTTAGGGTGGATAATTTTGGTTGGTATTCCTTGTTATTGCCGATTTTGGGACCGTATGTTGTATGCTTAGCCTTGCTTTAGAAACCGTGGGTCTGTGAATCATGCCTCATCAATTAATAATCTTGACTAATTGAAATATGGAACCTGTGGTTGGTGCCATTGTTACAACTATGGCAGATGCCTAAGTTGTGTTGATTGTGGTGCGAGATCACATTAATAATTGTTGTGCCAGATCGGGTGGTCTTTTGGCATGGGCTAATACAAATTGTTTTGCTAAGGCAAGAAGGCAGGAGTGAGTAGTGGTGTTGTGCACACCGGATTGTGGAAGTCTTGCCTTAGCACAATTAAGGACTTCACTTTGTGTCTGTTTAATCGGGCCAATTAGTGCAACCACAAGATCATTTTATGGGAATGGTCTGGCTGAATAATTAACAATGAGATGGCTTGGGGCTGTTTTGGTTGAGCGTGTGATTCGTTGGCAAGAGGGGCACCCCATAACCCCGTGGATTTCTAGACCACCGAGGGGATTATAAACCTTAGCGGGCAGCCCTAGTCGGCCTCAAAGCTTTGTAAAGGCCTTGCTGCTTTCTAGACTGCCACCTTAGGAAGTGAGCAAGGGTGACCGAACCCATCCCGCTAGAGAGATCGTGGATTGTGGGTAAAGTTGTACACCTCTGCAGAGTAAAAGATCTATTCAATAGCCACGCCCTGGTCATGGACATGTTCAAAGGAAATGGTGCAAGGGGTAGATGTTTCAAAAGCTTGTGCCACTGGACACTTCCGCGAGATGCTTTGGCTTTGCCTCAAGAGACCTTGGCCGGCTCCAGAGGGGTCAAGGTTGGCTCTGTAGTGGTCCAGGTTGGTTCTGACCTCTGGAATGGGTGTTCGAGTGGGTTTTGGGTGAGGACTCGCCACCGTGTGACTCAGACCTCCCCAATTTTTGGTTGTGGCTGTGAGTTGGTGCTCACACCACCTTTTATTAAAACATCAAAAGTATTATGTATTATGGTTTTACCTTGCGCCTTTCAATCTATTATTGCTATTATTGTCAAACTTGGCTTTATAAACTAACCATACAGACTCTCCATTGGTAAGTCCTTGCATGAATATTATTGCATCTTTGCTCTCTCAGTGACTTCTCGAGTACATTCCAAGTACTCATGGCTTAAGCCCCGTGGTCAAAGCAGATTATGAAGATGACCAAGTGCGAGGCGGCAAGCAGACCTCTTCGAGGAGGAGTTCTTCGACGACTAAGATGCCTAGGACGTCCTCCACCCGACAGCCTGTGGTGCTTGTTGGATGGCTTCTGCGTGTTTTGGTGTTTGAGCCTTAGAGCTCCTTGTCGCCAGTTGTAAGTCCTCGTTGGTTTTGTAAGCCCTCAGTGGCAGACCTCTTGTTAACAAGCTTGACCATAAGGTCCTATTATATAAGTTCTATTTGTCTGCTTCATCTTTGTTTGACCTCGTGGTTGTGGTATTGGCTTGTGTTCTTGTGCGAGCTAGCTCTGATTGTCCTGGGACTAGTTCAGATGCACAGGGGTAGGACCACCAGGAGGTCCTACGGGACTTAGCCTGGGAGGTCCTGCCGAACCTCTCTTGGTGATGTGCCTGGAGGTGCTACCGAGCGGTGGCGCCACGACCTCCAGAGGTCCTCAAGACCTCCCGGGAGGTCACATGACTGAAGACCTCCAGTGAGGTCCGCAAGACCTCCCGGGAGGTCCCGCACCTCCTCGGTAAAGCTCCATGCGGTGCTACCACATCCTTCCGTGGTGACTTCGCAGCGCAAAAAAAAAATGGTCCTCCCGGACTTCTTGCGGTACATCACGGGGTGGGTCATCACAACTACATCCAGACATCTGTTCTATGCCAGTTTGAGTCAGCTCCAGCTCCACGCTTACTCTGACTCCACTTGGATGAGTGATCCTACTGATCACCGATCTATCACTGGCTACTGTATCTCTCTTGCTACTTCGCTTATTGCCTAGAAGTCCAAGAAGTAGACTGTGGTGTCACGCTCTAGTGTAGAGGCTGAGGTTCGAGCTCTTATCACTACCACCTCAGAGATCATTTGGCTTCGATGGCTCTCGATTGATCTAGATGTCTATTGTGACAATCCTACACCTCTCTTTTGTGACAATAGATTGCTAATGATCCAGTCAAACATGAGCTAACAGAGTACGTTGGTGTTGATGTATCTTTCATACGATCTCATTGTCAACAGTCGACCATTGCCCTCAAGTATGTTCCCTCAAAGCTTCAAGTTGCAGATTTCTTCACTAAAACTCATACCCGAGAACATCATTGGTTTCATCTACTCAAACTTAGTGCATCAGATCTGTAACACCCCAAAATTTGTCTTTTTAAAAATCTTTTGAGTAGTTTAGGTCCCTGGGAAATCTCATCAATTTTATTTGAATTAATAAAGCTTAATTGGAAATTTCCTAAATTAAAAATATTTAATTTGACTAATATAAACATCAATTAAATAAAAAAACCTATGTTATTTGGCTTCCTTGTATTCCAAGAAATTTTCTAGTATTTTCTGAATTTGTTTGCTATTTATTTGGTCACCTTGATTTTTAGGATTTTCTTTAATCCCGAAAATCCTTCCTTTTTCTCTCTCCTCTAGGCTGCTACAGTAACTCCGCGCGGCACTGTTCCTCTTCAATCTCTAGCCGTGCGAGAGTCCCGAACCGACCGAGAGCTCTTCTTCTTTAAGTTTCCTTGCCAAAACTTCTAAAAATCATATTTCCCCGCTACGGTGCATATAAAAACAAACCGTTTGCGTCCAAACATCCGTCTTAATCTCCTCTTCCAATGCTCTGAATTGGTTTCCTCCGAACCAAAAGACCGAGCTCCAACCAAAAGTCTTCTCCGACGAGTTGCGCCTCTATCCGATGTCCCTCGGTCGAGCCGTCTGCGGCGTTGGGTTCGTGTCATCGCGCTCTACGTCATGCTTCCTTCCCCTTCGTCCGAAGATCGCCGGAGCACCGTCAGCCGTAAAGCCGAAATGTGTTCATCGCGCTCCTCGCTACCTCGATGAGTTTTTCCAAAATCCGACCACGCCATCTCTCTACCATATAATTACCATGCCAGTACCATCTCCCTATGCCAAAAACCAACCGAAAGCATCGCCGCTTGTTCCTCAGATCGCCGCTTCATTGGTCTCTTATTCTCCCTGCAGGTCATACCATCCATCTAAAACAACAGAGCACATCCTCTTGCACCTTGGTCCCACGTGCAAGTCATTGTTTAATTCTCTCTATTTGCATGTAGACCCCACTTGCCATTCAATTAATCAAGCCATATATCTATTTCTCTCACTTACGTGTTGACCCCACATGTCGTCCATCTAATTAAAAACCCTAATTATTTCTCTCTCTTACATACGGGTCCCTCATGTCAGTCAAATCTTGGTCAACCCTAGTGCATGAGCTTGGTCCACTATGGACTAGCATATCTCTGTGGACCTGGTCCATAGATCGTGGCTCACATGTTAACCCCTAATCCTATTTTCGGGAATTAATTTAATTCTTGAAAAATCCTTTTATCTTATTAGTCCCACATGTCGCTCTCTCTACCTTTTTCTGGAAATATTTTTAATTCTAGAAATTCATAAATATCAGTAGGCCCCACATGTCCACTTAGCCAATTTCCAATATTTTCGAAATAGAATATTCTGAGAATATTCCGCAGACCCCATATGTCTATTTCTCTCTCCCTTTTTCTTTTTCATCATTTCATGTGAATTTCAATATTCCGAGAGCCATATCTTCTTCATCTGAATTCCGATTGAACCCATTCAAGTTCCTAAATTTATTATCTACCTTTCAGTACCATTCAATTTTAATTTGGAGTTTATTTGATTTATCTTTTTGAATTTTGTTTGTTTTACGCTTTCTTTCTCCTTAGACGTTGAAATCCCGGAATCGTCCGAAGGAGCTGAAGGTCAAGGAAGTAGAAGATTGAAGATAAAATAAGATCATCATTGCTATAGAAAAACAAGTTATACCTTTGATCATATTGAACCCAGTTTTTAAAAAACTTTGATTCAAATTATTGTATTTACTTTAAGTATTTCTTTAAATGCTTTTGGGTGTAGTTATTATCCAATTTGTTATATCCACCTTGTCTATTGTTATGTCATAATCTTTTGTCACCCTAGATTGGTTCATTATTTAGTTGGTATTATCGTAGCACCAACGTGTGTTGGTTATATACGATTAGATTGCTTAGCCATGCTATGAGTCATCATTTCATGCAAGTTGCAATTATAAACTTGACTAAGTGATTATGGAAGTATGTGATAAAACTGTGTGTACTGTATGCTATTACTCGTTGATGGCATATGTTGCACTTAACCAACAGTGTGAGAAAAGATTTAGACTGAGATGAGTGGGTGAACTGTGTGACATGGTGGATATGTAACTGAAAAAATGAGTGGTAAAATGATGAGCTTGTGATATGTGAATCTCTGTGACTTAGTTAGAATGGGACAGTGGTAGTCTCTCCTTGGTCAATTAAGGACTTAATCATGTGCGCCATTGAACTGAGCCTTTCATACAACCACATGCCTGATGGGACGGGCCTAACTTAGTAAGTTATGAATTTTTGACATTGATTACTCAGGTAGTAGGTTAGGCTGTGTTGCAAGAGTGGAGGTGTGTACTACCAGGTAGTCACATCGCGGGACGGTTCGCCGCTTCCTTGTCCAACGGTGTGTGTTATGCCAAAGCACTGTGTTAGGGTTAGTATGACGGTAAAGCACATTGGGAGTGTCAATGCTCGAAATGAAGTTTCTGAAAGGTTTTGTTATGATTGCTCAATCGCATACTTCTGTATGGCGAGTCATGGCAGACATGATGAGTTAATTGTATCTTGTGGGTAAAGTGTACAAACTCTGCAGAGCGTTAAACAATCTATTCGAATAGACGCGTCCGCGGTCATAGATATGCTCAGGGATTTCACACGAGGGATAGATTTTTATAAAACAATTGGGAAGGGACAACTGTGTGATTTAAGTCATATGGCTGTATGAATAACTTGATTAGGCTATGTGTCTTTGTGAAAACAATTGATAAATTAATATAGTTTATTTGTGTTAAATTATGCTTTCAATCTATTATTCATATTCAATTGCAAATATTGCATTTTTGCAAAAGAACCACAGAAGCCATTCCTTTGCAATAAGCCATCATCTATAAATTGCAATCTGTGGTATGACTTGCAAGTACGGTTGTGTACTCATGCCTGCTATAATCAATCAACAGAAGTGGAGGAATCATCAGTCTGCAAGGTCTACTTTAAGGATTGTGGAGAACTAGGTCGCGCTACCCCAACCGATTGCTTGTGGGCATATGGATATGCTTCACTGAAGTTATTCTGTTACGTTCCGCTGCAGCTTAATTGAGCTATTCACCTTCTGAGACATTAATTGTAAGCTTTGAGCTTAAGATCTTTACTCTGATATTTATTGTTATTTTCCTATTTATTAGTCATCTTTGTATATGGAATGATATTTTATCGATGTTGCCACTATGTGCACTAGTGTGATCTTGAACTAGTGCAGTATACACAGAGGGTCTATAATTGTATTTTTTTAGTCCCGACAAGATCCTCCTGATCCATCTTGAGTTTGAAGGAGGGTGTTAAGAGTATTGTGTTGTATATTCTCTCCCTCTCTTAGCCCATGTGGCCCATGTAGCCTATAAAACCCATGTAATCTTTTCTATATATACTCTCCCATTAATGAATAAGATGCACAGTTGTGAATAACAAAATTCTTCTCTTAATTCTAACAGTTCTAACAACTTTTGAGAATAATTTCAAATAGATGGAAAAACAAAGAATTTCATAGCAGGGTTCCCAAGAGGCCAAAACTGGCGGGAGCCGGCAGGTCTCCAATTTTTTGGTACCCGGTCTTTTCACCTTGGTTCACTCAAGCAAACCCCCATTGAAATCATCTACACCAAAATGCTTAGAATTGCCTCTAGTATCTATCCAAACTTTAAATATTCAGAAAGTTCAAATTCATAATTCTCAAATAAACCGGACTGATTTTGGGGTGGGAAACCAGCCAGTTGTATCGAGTATCGACTAGATCGTAGTACTAGTGACAGCAATTGCCGTCACAGGCTCTACTGAGAACTCTCAAGGGATTCGTTGATTTGCTTCACGAATCCCGATGACAGCATCCGGGTTTTTTCTATCGACAATTTTTTTAACAGGGGTTCTGGCAAGACCGGTAAGGCCGATAATTGAAATTTTTTGGTTAATTTTGGCCAAAATTTTCAATTTTTTTTTTGGATTTTAAATATAAAACAATTAAATTCGAAAAAAAAATCATCAACTGAGCTAGTTAGCATAGTAGCAAGATTTGGATGGACTTGTATTACTTCACTCATTCATCAGCTGAACAAAATTCAAGCAAATTTGATTTTTTTTTGACAAAATTCATTCAAAACCCAAATTTCAGAACCGATTTAAAACTCTACCAAGGGTTCTGGTAGAGCCGATCGAACCGATAATCAGCCGATTAAAAGACCCCTGGACAACATCTCTTGGAGGTTTGCTTCAAGTGCAATGGTTATCGAGCTAGCTGCTGTTTGAGTTGAAACTAGGGGTGTTCTAATACGGAGTAAACCATTCCAAGGCATATGTGCTATTCAAGTGGCAAGAAATCCGTTACTTCCAGCAGAGCCACTTTGGAAATTAAATAGATAATAGCTTGCTCAAACATGATCCTCAATTTATATGCCTAAAAAAAACTCACGTACTTGGACAAGATTGCAAGGATAGAATAAAAGCAAAATTTACATCCTCAAAAACTGAATTTATTGTCCTACAAAAAAAAAGAGGAAAAAAAACCAAATTGATAGTGAGTAAAATCATGAGAAAAAAAAAGCTGTGACAGAAAAAAAAACAACACAAAACTTTATATTCTTCTCTGTGTACTGTGTGTGGAAACTTTATATTCTTCTCTGTATATTGTGAGTTGGAGATGTACCAAACAGGACCTGAATATCTTAGCACACATGTTAGTTCATTAATACATTGTTATCATTAATTACCAAAAACACTTTTAGGTGTCTAGATACTTTCAGCTACGGCCAAGGAGGAGTCCAAAGTCCAAGTGGGGCTGCTATACAAAGAATCCGAATTGGATTCCAAATCCAATCCGAGATTAGCCCAAACACCTATTCCGAATTGAAAGTGAATTTTAATCCGAATTGGTCTTTGAAGAGTAGAAATTGTGTGGGCTTGTAAGCCTAGTTGTTTAGGCCAAGTAGCACTAGAAATTCGGTCATGTATCTTAATGCATTACAATTGAAACACTAGAGCTAGAGTTAGAATCAAGTTGTGTTCCGTTTCTACAAACCGAATTGGGCTGGGCCATCTGCTAGGCGAAAGGGGGGAGGGGGGAGCGCTCCCTATTTAGGTGTGTGCACCCACCCTAGAGCAGGGGCTATGAATTTTAGAGAATTTCGAGACTGGATCAATTAGATTGGCTTTGTTCTTCACAAGAACTGTGTATTCTTACTGCCTTTGTTCGTACAAATTATTGAGTTTGTTTGGATGGTCAACCTCACATGCAATTGCCTACGTATTGGTTGTGGATTAGAGATTAGAATTTCGTGAGAATTGCAGTGCAATTGCTATTGTGAGGTCTGTGCTTGACACACGTCGCTCAATTTCATATCGTGTTGCTGACCTGGTTGGTTGGGCCACGTGCTCAATTTCAAGTTACAAATTATGACATTTTTATAGTGCGTACACGTTTTTCCTCTTCCTTTTCTTTTGAGACCCGTGGGAACATACAACTTACAAACCCTTGTTGAGCTCCTTTAACTAACTACAGGTTACAACTCTCATAAACTAGAAGTTTCGAAGGTAAGAAGTTAGACCGACAGACTTGACTATCCATTAGCTCAGTAATCATTAACTAATCAGAGCACATTTGTTCTTCAAACATAGATACTAAATTACCTTGTACAAATGAAGAATCTTGCCATGATTTCTTCCAGCTTGGACAGAATGGAATTTTTGGGTTGTCCAAATAGATCTTGGTCAGCTCGCCATTCCCCAAAATTCTGGTATTAGAAATCAACGTCATCATTATCATTGTAGGCTCCACCACCACCACCATCTTCGTAGCCATCGTAGTTGTAATCAGCATAGTCATAACCACCTTCAAATGTTTCACCATCACCAGTGTCCTGTGCATATTCCCCGTCAAAGTCCATCTCTTCGTTTTTATTTGCTTTGCCATCTTCATCTTTAGTCTGCTCACAGAATCAATCAGCATTGGCAGGAAATATACCAAAGTACACAAGAAAAAAGTCAGTATCAGTAGCTAATTGTAATTTGACGCAAGACTGATTTACTAAAGTGCATAGCATAAATTGTAAAATAAAGAATTGATTCAACTCACAGCAGCAAAGATTTATAAATTTAGTGAACATAAACAAATAAAACATACATTGTACAATCCGCCAACAGCCTTGACATTGATTTTTGACCCAAGCCCCTGCAAGGAGTAACGTTATATATTAAGAGTTCGTTTACATGCTAAGTCTAACATGCAATTACAATGTTCACAGGACAATTATATTTTGGATGTCTATGGCTGAACAAAAAGTTTAGTACCTTTCGTTTCAACATGTTGAATGTTGCTTCTGCTGGTGTTTCAGCAGGTGTAGAGTTCTTAGTGTCTTCATTGCGTTTTCGTTTCTACATTTGAAACATCAATGGCTAATCACAAAATATACCCAAAATAAACAAATGTACACAGGAATCTTGGGTTACACTAGAACATTTCATACTTTCTTCTTTCCCTCTTCCACACCCAAACCTCTAGCAGCCAATTCAGCTGCTAAAGCTTCCTTTGCAGCTTGTTCCTGTGAACGAAATCAGCACAGTTTACAGTTACACTACCTGATCAGAATAAGAAACTGCCTCATGTTGATGAGTTACCATAACTACCTCAAGGTATTCTTTGTTCATTTCCTCCCAGATAATCTTTTTGTACTGTGTTTCTTCCTCATTGTGAAGATACCCGTCAACCTACAAAATTAATAGAGCATTGCAGGTATCTGGTAGTCATATCTGAAGCTCTAACAAGGAATGCAACAAATTAGTCTGAAAAGTCTGTTAAAAAGATCTCATGGACAAAAGTACCTCCACATCGTCAATATCAGAAAGACTTTCTGGATCAACATCAGCTTTACCATTTTCACCTAAGAATGCAATATAACATTCAGCAAATTGATCAGCAATCAACTTGTCAACAGGAACACAAAAGGGGAAAACTGAACTGAAATTATTGTTATAGACTATCATGTTACAAAAGCTTACAAACCTTCAGGACCTTTGCAAGGTACAGAATCATTTGCAATTTCACTAGAAGTAATTGTTAAAGATTTATCTCCACTTATATCCTGTTCAAAAAAGGCAAACTGAGTTCCCAGAGAACAAAAACACATTGAGCACACAGAATGAATTATAACAGAAACAACTAATAGAGATGAAAAGAAATAACATGGGGTACATCGCAATGCAACAAATTCCAAAATTCAGTAATAAAAATATATTCTGCAGGTTCAAATGTTCCATTAGAAGATTGCACACTGGAATGAAATTAACAAGTATATTTTGTTCTCCATTCTGTCACATCATTCGGCAGAAAACGCAGTATGGTTTTTTTTCTGACAAATCAAGAAAAGTTACTTCAGCATTAGATAATTTGAGACACTTATCTGCAGACAGTTTTGATGGGATACCAGATGCAGGGCAAAACTGAGATTAATTAGAAGTCTCACTCTGAACCTCCAAACTACAATGCCAGAATATAATCTAGATTCTAGACCAATAAAATGCAGATGAAACTTGAATGTTTTAAAATGGTTATAATAAACAAGTCATCGATGTAATTAATTAGACAGTAGAAATTATAAAATTGGACTAGCAGGGGTTGGTGTGGACAAGTGGTGTAAAAGAATCTTCAAATAACTTTGCAGCAACGATGCCAAATAATAATAAATAAAAAATTAACTATAAGAGTGCCTTATTTAGTAGGAAGAATTACAGTTACAACAGAAGAATCTCAGATAAATAGGGTAAGAAGCATGAGAAGCATTTTCAGGAATATTACCTTTGTAGTACTCATGATGTTATTTTCATCATGAGAATCATATGTCTCACAAATAGATTCTCTTTCCTTAATTGCAGCAGCTTCCTTAGCTTTTTTAGCAGCTTCCAGTCTTTGTCTTTCAGCTCGTTGGAAAGCTGGAGGGTCAGAGCCACCCTCCAGTCCACCAGACAGTTTAGTAAACTGAACAATCAAGTCATGTGTCAACAGCAAACAAAGTACCAAAACCAATGCATTATGAACATAGCAAAGGTGTGTTACTTTGTTGTAGCATTTTTCACAAAGTCCATGAGCAAAATGCTCAGCATCACTATCCTTGTGCTTGCAAAGGACCTCTCCAGACTTGGCTGAACATTTTGAAACAGGCTCTTGTTCAGCCTTTGCCAAAAATTCTTCGATCTAGCATGGGAACATGAAGATACAACTTATTTGTAAGTGGGGGCCATATCTTAAAAGAAGTGCTTACAAATATGTTGTAGATAAAATAAATAAAGTGTGAGCCGGAAATGCAGCTGACACTTAAATATCTAAACCCCTTCCTATGCCTAATCCTCAGGGAACAATTCCATTTACACAGTTTATCATAAACAAAATGTATGGTATCCTCTGCATAGAGGTCAGGACTGAGATAATGATATATTTGCTGTAGATAACCATCATAGAAAGAGAACACAGGGGCATGAAAGGGAAATAGGCGAATGCCCAATGCTCTAGCAGATAAAAAGAACTATAACCTAAAACTAGTGCGTCCGAAAGGGTCCAATGCTATAGCAGATGAAAAGAACTAACCTAAAACTAGCTCGTCTGAAAGGGTAAAAAGAAGTGCACCTGTCTAGTTGACATAGAGTTGCATTACTCAATGCTCGCTTAGGTTAGCATTGCTTGTCACAAAGACAACATATGCCATGAAATCACCCTTTTAGGTGCACTCATGAAATCAACTTTCAGTTTTGGCACCAAATCAACATGAAATATTCCGAAAAAAACATTGATGATTTAAATTTCAACTTCAAATTCAAAAGGTGTTAGAAGAAACAAAAAAAAAAGTTTGCTGTGAGTAGAATTTCTCTCTCTCTTTTTTTCCTTTTCCTTTTCCTTTTGATTTATCATTTGTCAGATAATTCTCATTTTTGTTACTCTTAACATAGAATAAATTTGAACTTGAAATTTTATACATAGGTAGAGTAAATTGAGCAGTACATCTAGAATTTTTTTTTTAGAATATTTCATGTCGATTCGGTGCCCAAACAAAAAACAACTGTATGAGTGCAGCACAAGGGATGATTGCATAGCATATGTTGCCATGTTAATGTATATATCCTTGTAATATAGAGTTACTATTCTATTGTATATGGCAAGCCCATGTAGCCCATGTATGGGTGTGTATATAACCCCTCATAATCAATAGAGAAGGCTATTGTGCCATGAGCTATCTGAACACACACACCCTTTGTGACAGGCTTACATGCCACCATCTGGGTACCATCACCATCAGATGCCATATGGAAAGAGGCATCTGAATCCAAAACCCAAGTACCTGACCATGGTGCAGCAGACCCACCAGGAGATCCCAACAAAGATTGAGCTGAAACTGATCCTGAAGTACTAGTAGTGGAGACAACTGCAGCAGCAGTCGTGTGAGCACCAATAGGAGGACCAAAGGTATGAAGGCCCTGTTTGGGGGAGCTTTAAGCTGGCTTCGGCTTCAGAAAAGCCAAAAGTCCCCCCAAACAGAATAGCTTCGCAATAGCTTAATGTTTAAGCCATAGTTGAAGCCCATGTAAAAGCCAAAGCACCTCTCCACCAGCTTTTCCGGCTTCTTGCGGGAGGATAGCTATTTGCCACTAGAACTTCTCTAAAATTACCCACCAAATGCCACTGGTTAAAAGACCAAACCCGTTCGGTCCTCTCCCTACCCGTACCCATTCGCTCCCCAACACCCGCTCGGCCTCCTCCCCCGCGCCGCTCCTCCTCCCCATGCCGCTTGGCCTCCTTCTCCCCTAGGCCGCTCGGCCTCCTCCCCCATGCCCAAGTCGTCCGACGCCTCAAGCCCTCCCCGACGCCTAACTCGCGCCACGCCACCAAGCCCTCCCGACGCTCCAAGACTGAGCCGCTGCCCCCAACTCGCGCAAGTGAAGAGGTAAGAACATCCTACTAATTTTTACATAGGGAGAGATGGCCGGGACATTTGCTTCTGTGACGCTGGAGTTGGAGATTAGGGCGCTCTCCTCCCTGCTCTCAGGCGCACCCTAGGTGAGGCGCGAGGACGTGGAGGAGCTAAGGCAGCTAGAGAGGACGATGTGACGGATCCACGCGACGCTCGAGGACGCCGACTACCAAGACGGGTGCTGCCTGGGCGCCGTGGTGCAGTGGCCAAGCTCTAGCTCAGGGAGCTCAGGGTTGTCATCAACGTGGTCGGGGAGTGCGAGTATGAGGTCGCCCATCGTAGGGTCGAGGCCCTTGACATGGAGTGACCAGAGGACCGCGGTGGCCACCGCAAGCGCATCCGCTGGAAGGTAGGTGCTGGTCATCTTGACTCTCGAGGTAGCCCTGCCGTGTATGCTTCCTGTTCGACGAAATGCCGACTCCAACATTATCATTATGATGGTTGGTATCAAATCTAACCTTAACCACTTTAGGTCAGTTCTGTTAAGGGTATTTGTGATATTTCTCTATTGTTCTAGGGTTTAGTCTTGTGTCCCTTGTACTCTATATATTGTCCATTAGGCTATTGCAATACAACGAACCATTCACATTTGTACTCTCTCTCTCCATCTAACATTGTATCAGAGCACTAGGTTCTATTCTAGCAACTTCCACTAGTCTTCCGCTACTGCTGCCCCCGAGAGAAGCAATCTCCACTCCCAGCGGCAGCCACCTTTTAGTGCCCAGCACATCAAGCAGCAGTCTTCGAGCTCGATCCCGACGGATCTGCCGCCGCCTGGCTGTCTCTCGTCCGGATCCGGCATCACCGGACTGTCTCCGAGCTCGATCCCGACAGATCCGCCACCGCCTGGCCGTTTCTTGTCCAGATCCGACATCATCGGGCTGTCTCCGAGCTCGATACCGGCCGGCAACGCCAACGCCTAGCCTTCTCTCACGGCCAGAGGTTCTTCAAAATTTCGACGCCGCCACGCGTGCCACTCCGGATTATGGCCGCTGGTCAAAGACTACTCCTTCGCTTGCGCCATCCGCGACGCCAGATGACCGTCATGGCCGGATTTCGCCATCTCCCTCGGCCGCCGCCCCCTCACTATCCTCCGTCGCCCGAATCCACCATTGCTATCCCGGGCCTTCGTTCTGCCGCCTTGGGCCCTTTCGTCGCTCTGGCTTGATCTGCTGCTCGGTCTCCGCCAGTGTCACCTCTCCCGCCGCCTCCTCCAAACTCGAGACCTGGCGCTTAGCTCTAGCCATGCCAACCACGGAGGAGCACGAGGATCCCAGGAAGGAGCCCGAGGAAGAAGAGAGGAAGAGGCGTCTAATGGAAGGAAGAAAGCGGAGGGGGAGAGGGAGAACAGGGTGAAATCTTGTTTATAGCCAGATCTGGCCGGCAGCCTAGCTACACCCCTCTCGGCTTCAATTTCTTTGGCTTCTCGCTCAAACTTCTCATGCTTCTTTTTGTCATAAAGAGTATCTTCTTTGCTAGTATTTGTTGCTCCTTTGAGTCCTTTTTTTCCCTTTGAGTCCATCCAAATCCGTAACACTCTATCTTTGAGTTCGCCTAAGTCGTACGAGTCCACAAAGTCCTTGTTAGTCAGTTAATTCATTCCTGGCTCACTCCTTCCCTTTCGCATGGCAGCAGTCGCCGCTCCTCTCCTAGCCGTTGTAGATCGTAGAAGTTGTTATGATGCTGCTGCTTCTCTCTAAGCCGCCGCCCCGAGCTTCTAAGGCCGCCGTACTTCTTTTGCACTGTGCCTCCGCTGCGCTTCTTATGCACTACGCCGCCACCGTCTCAGGCTTCAATCTGCGTCATCATGCTTTTATCCATTCCTCTACGGCTTGATTTGACAGCTCTCTCTATTCCTGCCGGTTTCATAATCTTCTCCGTCGTGTTGTCACAGTCGACTTTACTCCCGCTTGCCTCTACTTTCTCATCCCCTACACCTTGTGCTTTATAGGCTGTCGCACAACCCCGGATGGGAGATCTTTTGACACTCGACATATTTTCCAAGAGCTACACACTACGACGACATTATCAAGACTCAGACTTTGGATTTTTCCTATTTTAGTATCAACCCTTTCCAAATGCAATGCTATTGCATACGCTTTGCATTTGAGGGGGGTGTTAAAGGTATTTGTGGTATTTCTCTATTATTCTAGGGTTTAGTTTTGTGTCCCTGTACATTATATATTGCCTATTGGGCTATTGCAATACAATGAACCATTCACATTTGCACTCTCCCTCTCCATCTAACAAGTTCCAGAGGAAGATGGTCAGGCATTAGCAGAGAAGGAAGGGTTATCCTTCCTCGAGACCTCAGCATTGTAAGCCTTGAATGTTGAGAAGGCATTTCAGACTATCCTTTCTGAGATTCATCAAATCATAAGCAAGAAGGCGCTTGCTGCCCAAGAGGCAGCATACAATAGACCTCCGATCCAAGGAACCACCATCAATGTTACCGATTCATCTGGTAACACGAAGAGAAGGTGTTGTTCTACCTAGGTGCAAACAAAGAACCGGAGATGATGCAAAAGGAAATATTCATTGATCTTCAACAATGTAGGTGTTATGTATGTCACTTTGACTCCTTTTGGCCTGTAATTCTGGTGATGCTATAATCACAATTCGTACTGCCAGAAAGAAATTTTCCTTTAAGGTAGATATCATGTGTAGTTGCAAAACTTTGGTAGAGACCATTTTTTGGCAGACTTACTACAGTTTCAGAGCAATGTCGTCTTTTCTTTCAGTATGCTTGTCCTAAATCCTACTATGGTCTGAATTATTGGATCAACAAAATCAGATATTTTATCGTATTTTTGCATGCGTTGGAGGTAATATCCAACATCTTTGTGCTAGAAACTCAAAGCATATGAGCATATCCATGTCCGAAGCATTGTTCTTCCAAGCTGAACAGCTCACATGTTCTCCTTTTATGGTTTTTGCCTTTTTGGTGATCCGGATTGATCATTCTCTTGTTGCTTGAGCTATACTGCATGTGCGCTACCTTCTCGCGTGAACCATATCCTTCAATAATAAGTTTGTGTAATGTATTAAGATTTCAGCTCGTTCAATTTAGAGTTGTTCCATTCTGATGGAATTGGTTCGATGCTCTCTGCTTTAGCATAATCTGCTTTCCCATTGCACTGTCAACTCCATCCCCTGTCTTCGCTGTCAATACACTACTAGCCATGCATAACTCTATCATATTGTTATGATCATGGTGAAAACTGTTGTCAATGTTCCACTTTGATTTAACACTCCACACCCAACACAAGGCCTGGGAGTCATAGATGCCAACTAACTAGATATGCTAGTGAAGGCACTATAGTACTCCTCTATGGACATGCCCTGCTGCTGTAGGTCAATGAGACGCTGCTCAGGCAAGAAACGAAGTGCCTCATTGGTCTGCAGATATCGCTGCTGCAAGTACTTCCACATCTCCTTGGCAGAGGACATATCGATGAATGATGCTCGAATCGGGACCACTGCACTCGTGCAAAGAACATCCATCACACGATCATCTGCAACCTGCCAAGCACGGGCTCCTACAGGATCAGTCTCATGGAGTGACCAGTGATCCGCGGTGAGATGTGAAGCAAGTCCAATCAATCGAAGCAGCATGCGAACTGAGGAGGCCCAATCCAATCTCGGTAGCTCTGGCCATTAAGCTTGATGCCGGATGCCAAGAGAGCACCACCACCAAGGAACAAGCTAAATGTCACCATGAGTACCAAGTCCACTGCTAAGCCCAAAATAACAAGCTCGGGAGCACAGCAGTTGGCAAGAGCAGGCGTCGGAAGCAGAGCACACGGCCGAGAGCAGAGCACCAAGCGCAACTATGGCCAAAGCACTTGCATGCTGTTGAGACCGAAGCAGAGTGGAGAACCAAGAGCAGAGGCAGCCTCCGAAGCACGGACACGCCACTCAACTATCATATCCGTGTCGGACACCGTGTCCGACACGGATACGGCTCGGACACATTTCCGACACGTGTCGACAGCTTTTAAAACGAATTTAAATCTTTAAAATTCCCAACACATGTCGGACGCATCGAGACCGCGTGTCCGACACGGCGCAGCCCACAAACCAACCAGGCAGCCACGGGTTGCTAGTTTTTTCCGCAGTCCCGCACGAAGTGTCGAAGCCTCCCGCAGTCCCGCATGAATTGCCTACCTCCCACAGGCCTGAAGACCTTGTCGCGGGGTCACACCCGTCGACCTCGCCGCGCCGCCGACTCGCCGCGTCACCAGATCGAGCTCCCCCTCCCTCGTGCCACCGGATTCCTCGGGCGGCCTCCTCCCTCGCGCCGCCGGATCTATCTCCAACTCCTCCCTTGTTGCGCCTCCGGATCCAACCCATCCTCACGCCACG
This sequence comes from Phyllostachys edulis, assembly GCA_036346405.1. NCBI lineage: Eukaryota > Viridiplantae > Streptophyta > Magnoliopsida > Poales > Poaceae > Phyllostachys > Phyllostachys edulis. The sequence goes on along the minus strand of CM070553.1, from coordinate 64,816,372 downwards.
GCCCAGCTCCTCGATCCTCCCTCGTCTTGCACGGCCCGGCTCTCCCTAGTCCTCCTCGCCTCGCGCCACGGCCTCGGGTGATGCACTAATGCTTTGCTTGTGTAATGTGTACTGATGCGATGCTTTGCTTCATTGCTTGTGTTTGTGCTGGGCGATGACTATTAGCATTTAGCAGAGCACAAGGAAAACGGGTTAGCTTGCTTCATTGCTTGTGTACCGATGGGCGATGGGCCGATGGCTATTAGCTTTGCTTCATTGCTTGTCAGCTTGTGTACCGATGGGCGATTGCTGATGTAGTGATGTACCAGTGTCTGGTAGTATGTAGATGCAGTCGCAGAGAACTTAGTCCAGAAGACCTGAACAAGTGTAATACATAAATGGTGCACTGATGCTTGTTCAGTTGTTCTCATATTAATATGTTACTGATTGCTTGTTTTTCATCATTTTAGAAAAATGGAAGTAGATAATTCTAGTGCTAGAGAGGAGCAAACCAACAATAGGTTCAAGCCTCCATTGTGGTCTACATACTACTGGACACTGGTAGAAGACCTAAACAAGTGTAATACATAAATGATGCACTGATGCTTGTTCAGTTGTTCTCATGTTAATATGTTACTGATGCTCTATTGTTTTGATTGTTCAAGAATCAAGTATTCAAGTATATATGTTATTTTTATAGTCTTGCAACTCTTGCTGATCATGTTACTTCTTTTCCCAGGCTAATGGAATTCTGATTTCTGGAAATGGCATTCAACTATTCATATGAACAATTGAACATATCATGATTCATAAATTGACTGCAAGAAGAATGAAGAGGTGATGGTCATCTTTGAGAGGTACATATTCCGAGTTTAGTTTACACTTTACAACATTTCAGTTCGACAAGCATGAAGAAACATAAAAAATAATACATATGTGTAATTTATTCTTATTATTTAAATATATATAGCCGTATCGTCGTATCGATATTTTTGGGAAAATAGCGAATTCCCGTGGCGGTGTCATGTCGTTTCGAAGTATCCGTGTCTGTGCATCATAGGAGGCAGCCGAAGCAAGGCCTACAGGCGACGACGCCCGAAAGAAGAGGCAGGCGGAGGACGAGGCCGGCGGAGGTGTCCAAGCACGGCGACACGGCAAGGTGACAAAGCAGAGGGCCCAGACGACAACGGCGACAAAGCAGAGCGGCAACGCGACGGAGCAGAGGGCCGAGGCTCAGGCGAAGACGGATCCGGGCGAAGGGAGGCCAATCGGCGCCGGATCCAGCAGGCAACAATAGGACAAGCCCAAATCGAGGAAGGCGGAGCCTTCGTCGACGAATGGCGGCAGATGTGGAGGTGAACCACGGGAGAGGGAGAGGTAGCACACCAATGGCCACGAGGATGGCGGCGACCGGACCGGGTCTAGTTCCTAACCCTAACCCTAGCCTCTGATACCATGTTAGAACACTGTGAATGGCACATTAGCCTTCTCTATTGATTAGTTATATACACACCCATATATGAGCTACATGGGCCACATGGGTCTGCCATATACAATAGACTAGTAACTCTATATTACAATGATATATACATTAACAAGTCCAAGAAACAGAATGCAATCTCTCGTTCTATTGAGGCCGAGCTTCGTGCTCTTGCCACTACTACTGTAGAGATTATCTGGCTACGTTGGTTGTTGGCTGATCTTGGTGTTCCTTGTGATGCTCCTATGCCTCTCCTGTGTGACAACACTAGAGCCATTCAGATAGCCAATGATCCTATGAAGCATGAGTTGACCAAGCATATTGGTGTTGATGCCTCATTCACACGCTCACATTGTCAAGGCAACACCATTCTCCTTCACCAAGGCACAGACTTGCGAGCATCATCGTCTTCATCTACTCAAACTCAATGTTTCTAACCCACCTTGAGTTTGAAGGGGGTGCTGATGTATATACCCTTGTAATATAGAGTTACTAGTCTATTGTATATGACAGGCCCATGTGGTCCATGTAGTCTATGTATGGGTTTGTATATAACCCCCCATAATCAATAGAGAAGGCTAATGTGCCATTCACCATATTCTAACATTGCCTACAACAAATTTCACTTGTATAATATAAATAAGTGTGCTTGTCAAATTTGGCGATTTCATGGAAAGCACATGCATACCGTCAAGCTACCAGAATCTGTATTTTCAAACTCTATCAAGCGCTTGGTTAGCGTTGCCTCACAGACATGCACAACGGCAACCTGAAAAACATAAAACAAAACCTGTGTCATTATGTGCTGTAATGTTAAATCATATTCAAGCCTACATTACACATAGAAAGTGATGCATGTGCGCAATAAATGCTGATTGATACAAAAGAAAGATTCAAAATACAATTCTCAAATAAGTAGATCTGTCCTGAGCATCTGGGCTTACAATATCTGCCTTGGTATAATTATAACCATGAGAGAGTGCAGCGATATATAATGCTGCACCACATAATCCACTTGGCTTCCTCCCAGTCTGCAACAAAGGACAAGCTATTTAGAACCTTACAAAAGAACCTAAAGAAGAAACTAGAAGGAAGAAGATGCTAGCCTGCATCCAGTCTCGCTTCATGCTAGCTACAATGCGTAAAGCTGTGTCTGAGACAGCATTGTCCCTTTTCCTCAGTAAACCTACAGATGAAACCAATAAAATTGAAACAAAAACAGAAATAATCAATAGTATGTTTAATTTTCTTGCTAACCCACGCAATTTCCAGTCTAGCCTTGCCTACCAAAGGCTATGTGTTCAACATACCTCAAAAACCTAGCTCGATTTCTCCTCAAAAGAAAAAGGAAAAGCTTCACCATTGAGAGCCAAACTAGCTCTCGTGGGCAAGGTTTGATTACACATTATTTATCATGTCTGGTAGCCCAAAATGAGGTCGGCCCAGGGGATGTTCCCACCAGTACGTGTCGGTTACTGTATAGTAGCTACAGTAAACGAGATCTTCATTTTGGGTTGCCTTGGTATGATTTGCGAAGTGCACACTCAACAAGATATGTTGTTTGAAGTGAGAATTCATAGGAAATTTGAAATAAATTTGTGGAATACTCGAAATTAAAGAAAACTGGAAAGGGGGGTTGTTCCCGGAGGTATGATTTGCGAAGTGCTCACTCAACGAGATATGTTGTTTGAAGTGAGAATTCATAGGAAATTTGAAATAAATTTGGGGAATACTCGAAATTAAAGAAAACTGGAAAGAGGGGGGGGGGGTTGTTCCCGGAATAGAACAGAATATGTGATCAACTTACATTCTGTAAAACGGTGGATGAAAAGACTAGGATCTATGAGCTTCTGAACAATTGGATGTTTTTCAAGTAGCAAAACTTGACAAAGCTGCAGAAAAACAGCACCTAGGACATAACTGAAACAAAAATCCATGAGCCCTTTCAGTAAGGACAACAAGATAAAGGGCAGGAGAATGGGCTACAGGCACATACACACTTATCCGCAAATTGTCCGAGAAATCGATAAGAAGATAAGCTTTTTTACTTTGCCTGACAAGAAAAGTAGGTAAACTTGGCCATTAGTATTACCCATAGAGCTTGCCGTAACCAAAACGACAATCATTACGAGTACCAGGAACAAACATCAACACAAGCATGAATGTTAAAGACAGCAGATTGTCAGGGACAAAGAAGAACAGAAAAGAAATTGAAATTCTTGACAGTTTAAGCGCAGCAATAATTAATGAAACATAACTGTGTGGTGGCTTCGATTGCAAATATAGTAAGTCATTTTGGACATTGAGTCATTGACAAAATCTACAAGGTGCCACTTTGACTGCTAATTTCAATCACAATATGTTATTAAAAATCACATACAACATATATTATAAAAGCACATGTCTTGATGAATCTAATAACAATTTCATGTGGATGATCTAGATGCCCATTTATACCATGATAGTCAATGTTAAATATGTTTGACCAGTATGGATTCTAGGATGACTTATTTTGCAATTGCAGGCAGTATTAAGTTACAAAAAAGCTAACATAACCAGGCTCCTGAGAAAAACTCTGCACTAGAAAATTTAGGACAGAATAATCTCAGTAGTAGACAATTCTTTACAAGTTGGAAGATTTACCAAACCCACTGTGTGGGCTCGACGTGCACATGTATGGTCTGGAGAAGCTTAGTTGTCTCATAGGTTAGGCGCTTTATATGTCTTGGTTTTATCGCTTGTTTTGTGAACCCACTTGGGCAGAAGCTTATCAAGCTCAAGCATTTACTTTTTAAGTTAGAGATCAGAGTCATGGAAACAAAGTGAAACATAATGTGGCATTCCTGTGTTTCAATACTGCAAATTTTAAAGCTATATAATAAAGAAACCCTTTTGCAGGTTTTCACTAGGAAATTAAATAAGGAGTTACAGCATTGCTCCAATAAATAACAAATACAATGTAGAATACTCCCAGCCCCACCCAAAGTGCAGGAGGGAGAAGGTCATGTTTGAAGTTTGAACAAGAAATAAGCAAAATGGATAGGAAGGCTTTCCATAAAGCAGGGGACTAATCAGGTGCTAGCATACCGGCAGGCAATGTAAAGACAAGCAGCTGCAACATGAGTTGTTCGACGGCCCCTTGTAAAATTCTTGTCAACAGCTAGCTACACTTGAACAAGAAGAAATATCAATATCATGATTATCATATCATTTTAGGAAAGATAATCGTTGAGTGATAACAAAGATGCATACTGTATAAAAGCGATGAGCCATGTCAATGATTGAATCTCCACCACCCACATGTAAGCTATTGACAATCTGCCTAATCTCATCTCTTCCTGGTAAAATAAAGCACAAAATTAGTTCACAAGTGGGACAAAAAAGTGCCCTGAAAGTCATACCTTTCATTAAAGTTCTCTCATGGGATATCGAAGTGCCGCTCTCAATGGATTTCAGAATATTTCCAGACAACCGGCTCTGTACAGATCCAAAATAAATCAACCTGACAACTACATAGACAAATCAAGAAACCAAATATTAAGAAGTACAATAGCAAGACCAACCTGCCCCGAGCTGTCCTTGACAAATGTAGGCTCATCAGTGTAAATCTCCTGATCAAGGACCTTCCCACACGTACCACAGCATCTGATCATCAAACATGGCAAAAATAAAAACATAGCGACACACATACACAAGTGTTAAAGCAGCTTCATACAAATCTATTGAGCAACAATTGATAGAGTGGTCAATAAGGCCACATTCAGAAACAATTATACCGACTGGTTTTGCATCCAATTAGAAGAAGAAAGAAAGAACAGGAAGGGAGGTCTCACACGTATCCTTTGTCAGGGTCCCTTACGTATGGGCAGTAATCGGCACAGTGAGTACAGTACATTGCTGAAGAGAAGTAGACTGCTGACGATGATCCCACTCAGATCAGCCTGCGAAAGTTTCGGTGTATTCTTCTGTTCAGCACCAAACATACAAGGAATACTCTTCGGATTGGGCGCTCAAATACAAGCTAAGGGATAGCAGACATGGATTCGCATCAGTGGCGAGCCAGGATTTCAATAAGCCTCGGGCCCAAAACTAAGAGGCTATAAGTCTATAACTAATGTCAAATACTGTCAACACTGAGATATGACAAAAATAAAACACAAATGCACAATCGAAATAAAATTTGAATTACATGTTTAACGATGCGACAAAATAGAAAAAACATAGCCAAAACAAAAAGAATGTAACATACCATTAGCACGAGGTAATTTTTGCTTAATTAACAAAGATTACCTCGTGCTAATGGTATGTTACATTCTTGGTCCTCTTCATCATGTATTTCTAATTCTAGTACATCAAATATTCAAATAGAAAGTTAATAGACATACTACACTATCACTCATACTAACTACTGTCATACAGTGAGTCATATTCGTAAGTCATAACTTCATAATTCATAAATCATAAGTGATAAGTCATAACTAATTAATTATTAACTCATTTCCAGATTTACTCAAACAAGCCATCAAACCAATCTGCCAATGCCAATATGCCATTATGCCAAAGTCTTGTCTCATTGTCTGTAACACTAACACATCAAAGATTTCGAGCAATTGAGCAGAGCTCACCTCACCAGGAGCAGCACCGGCGGGCGGCGGTTGAGGGCGGTGACTGGTGAGGACTGACGAGAGGAGCTGAGGAGGGCGCTGCCGCAGTGCCGCGCTGGGGGTGGAGCAGGGCAGGAGCCAGGAGGCAGGCCGGTAGGGGGCTACGCCTGCGGCGTGCCGGCGCCCGGCGCTGCGCTGAGGCGGCCTGAGGAGGCGCTGGCCGCTGGGAGGGAGGGCGGCGCTGGGCGGTGGCCGGTGGAGCCGTCAGCCGTGGAGAGGAGGCGGTGGGGGCGGCGTCGCGGCGGAGAGGAGGCGGGCCGCGGGGGGCGTTGGCGCGGGCCACGGGGGAGCGCGTTGCCGCGGGCCCGCGGCGGAGAGGAGGCGGGGACGGTGCCGCAGCGGAGAGGAGGCCGACCGCGGAGAGGAGTCGCTGATCGCTGCCGCTTCGCTCAGTCGCTCGCCGCTCGGGGAACTGCTGCCGAAGCCGACTGGAGATTGGGGAAGGGAAGAGACCGAAGGGCGAAGGCGGCTAGGGTAGGCCGGGGCGCTGGGCAGCCGCTTGGCTCCCTCACGCTGGCGCTAGCTCCACTGGGCCCCATGGAAGCGCCGCTCCGCTGGGCCGGCTGGGGATAGCCTCGGGCCGGCTAGCAAAACTCGGGCCTGGCTACTGTGTAGTATTTTTATTTTGTATAATTAGTAAAAATTTCACTACTATTTTCTTTGGGCCTCGGGTCGTTGCCCAACCGGCCCGAGGCCCATCTCTGCCCCTGACTCGCATCAACATTTCTCCTCGACTCCAATCTAACAACGCATTTTATAGTAGAAACTTGACAACTAGCACGTTAGGGCGGCCTAGCTCCATGTGATGCACGCTTACCTCTGGCAGCAGAGCAGGGGAGCAGAGGAGGCGCAGGAGCAGGAGCAGGGGAGGCCTCCCGGCCGTCGGTGCCTCGGGCACTAGGAGCACCGCGAGAAGCGAGGCGTGGCACCGGGCTTGGGCGGCGGCTAGTCTTGAACTAGAAGGAGGATCAAGGCCAGCATGGATGGATGTGAGCTCATAAACCCTACCTCCAAATTCGATGCTTCCTTCCTTTTTCTGCCCGAATTTGCTAAATCTGAAACTTTTCTAAATCTCAGTCGATTTTATAACCTTTGAATACTGCGTTGCGATTTGTGCACCGGCTAGCTTTGTCTCTCTCCGGCCATGCTGCGCCTCGCCATCTGCCGGATTAGCGCTTCAGGCCATCGATCCGGACCTTAGAGGAATGGAGGGGGCGGCATGATGGCGAAGCGGCAAAGGCGGCGTATTGCCTCGCCGAGGGGAGGTAGCGGCGAGGCAGATAATAAGCGGACCCTCGTCGGCGTTGAAGCAGCGCCAATGAGTGGTGGGAAGCGTCTGAGGAAGGAAGGGGGTGTAGAGGGCGGACGAGGGGTGCTGTCTGGCGGCGGGGCGGCGGCTGTGGAATGGGAGGTGAGGGAGGGTAGTTGTAACCATGGCGTAGCCCGACCCGTCTTGGTGTTTACGTCAGCTAGTTCATGAACTAAATGGGCGATGTCGTCTTGGCTAGGCAACAGACAGACCATGCTACGGCACAGAGCCCATTTATTCGACGGACCAATTTCGGCCACTTAGCCTGTTTACCCAAAACAATCAGAAAAATCTAAAAAAATCCCAAAAAACATAAAATGTGTAGAACACAAAATACATATCAAAATTATAAAAAATAAGAAAAGCATATTAGATATATAATAAATAATTTTACTAATGTTCAAATGTTTCCTCGTTAAAACCTTTGCCTTTTAGCCCATAAGACATGAAAATTGAAAAATGTTTAAAAATCCTAGAAATATATATAATTTAAAAACAAAATAAATTTATATTTACTTATAAAATGAACTATATAAAATAAAAACTACAAAATAAAACCATAAAAATATTGAAAATCAAATCAAATAAATATTACGAAATGAAAATTAAATCATTCATATATATATATATATATATATATATATATATATATATAATAAAAATAAACGGGTCTAACAAGTCATGCTGTGCAAGTTGTGTTAGGCTAGGCCAAGACTTTTTGTGTTGTCTTGCGTCTTGGCTTGTAAGTGGTAATGCCCAAGCATAGCACAGGACTGGTCGTGTCGTGTCGGCCTAGCCCATGAATAGTGCGGGTCGTGCCGTGCCTCAGGCTAGCCCGGTCGGCATGGCCCATCTGGCCACCTCTAGGGGAGGGTAAGAGTAGGCAATTTAGGGTTGTATGGGTGCACAAATCTTGAGCCATCCTTGCCGTAAAAAAGTGACTTGTCTTACCCTTGTTGGACCGAAAAGACGACTAGAGGGGGGTGAATAGGAGCATGATCTTTTTTTCACCTTGATTGAATTCAATGCTAAATTCACTCCAATAGCTATGAAAACTATGAAGATCAATATACAAGCACAGTGGAAGATTTGTGTTGAATCCAATCAAAACCCCGAAGCAAAAAAGACCAAAAAATAGAAAAACTAAAATCCAAATTAGTTGGGCGGTCTGACATCTTGCTAGTTGGCGGTCTGACATCTAGCTAGTTGGCGGTCTGACCTCCAAGCCAATGAATAGTAAAATCAGCCCGAACTCAAAATCACAAAAGGTCTAACTTTTGATCCGTGACTCCAAAACTTACCAAACTTGAGACATACCTTCTCTAGGATCTTAGGAACCTATTCCAATCAAGGGTTATGAAGATCCATACCAAAGTTCTGACCTTTTTCCGTTTGAGTGAAGGTTGCTCTAAAACCGAGTTAAAACCAAAATATGATCTAGAAACTTGCTCGTGGGTGATTGATGATCAAGATGATCCTAAATGTATTCCCACATGTCACAGCAAGCTACATCTAGGCTAGAAACCAAAGAAAAACTTGCGGATCAAAGAAAGCCCCAAAATCACAAAATAGAGAGTAAGAACACAAAGAGACTCATCTTGTGAAGTTTTTCCTTGGATTGATTTGATATGATGTTGGTTTATAGCCACTCCATCTAGGAGGACAAAGACTCAACACATGAGCACGAAATCAAATCCAACTCTCTAGAACTCTAACCTCCCACTAATCTCTCCAAACCCTAAAACACAAACTAGGGTTTCTCAAAAGAAAGGTTAAGGAGGTGCTGGCCAGCACCCTCCTCTGTTTATAGTGGAGGCTAGCTTCTAGAAGAGCAAACCCTAATGGGCACCCGTTAAGCCCACACACAAACGGGTTTCACATACGCACACATTTTAAAGCGTCGTCTTCATTTCCTCTTGACCTAAACCACTTCTCCTTGTGCCGTCTTGCGCCGCGGGTTAGCAAAAGGTCACCAAGACGGTATTTAGGTGAAGTTACTAAAATATCCCTTCTCGATCCTTTTCCAAAGATCAAGTCCAATCTTCATGAAGCACTTCCATACTTCGCCACGTGTAGGTTGATCAACGACTCTCATTATGTCGGCAAGTGTAACGTCCCGTTTGTTCTAGAGTTCTTGCCATTTTTCAAAATCAAAGGAACCATTTGGTTTATTTGCCTATTCAAGCTTAACTTGGTATTTTGGAATTTGGAGAGTAACTTGACCTAACAAAATCTGAACTAAGTCCCTTGTTGGTGTTCTCTGCTGGTTGGGGGCTCTTCGTTGTTCTTTGGTGTTCCTTGGTTTGGTTTCCTCCTAAGCTTCTCTGTATGCCTCTTGGTTTAACCTTTCTCTTTGAACCTCCTTTGTTGGTTTGAATATCTTTGAGATTAAAACCTCCCTCTCCGTTTAAATCTCATCCTTTGTTTAGACCTTCCCTTGTTTTGGACCTCCTGTTGCTCGGGTTTGTGTTTCAAAACCCCTTTGATGTCTCAAAGCCAAGTTTGGCTTTGTTTCCCTTCCTCTAGACCTCCCTCAAGGATGGTTCGATTAAGATTCTTGATATTACCACCATGCCTCTAGCGGACGTCTGGTCAGCTTCGAGAAGGCTTGACACTCTACTCTGGTTTTACCTTCTCCGTTTCGGTAGTTCCGACCTCCGGTTGTACTACTGTGGCAGTGCCGGGACTACTGCCTTTGTTAAGACCCCCTTTGAACCTTTTGGACCTCCCTTGTCCCTTTGGACCTCCTTAGAGTCCAAAGGACCTCTTTTGACTCCTTGAAGACCTCCTTTGCATCCTTGCAGTCTCTGCATTGTTCTTATCTTGATGCATTCACTTAGGTTTAACCTTCCCTGCCTCAGGACCGTTGATGCTTTTGATGGCCCGATCTTGAGGGTGCGTTTGGGCGGTCCGAACGTCTCCCTCCTTGAGAGCCATCCGATCCGTATCAGGCGACCCTAGCTTTCCCCGCGTATCCCTGTTTCCGCGGACCTCTCCTTTGCTTTGATCTTGACCGTTGGGATCTCATTTGAGAGATCTAACCCTCAGGACCTCCTTGTGTCCTTTGGACCTCTCTATATCCTTAGGACTTCCTCAGGTCGGACCTACCGCTTGTCTGGCCGTTAGGACCTCCTCTCTGGAGATCTTAACCGCACAGACCTCCCCTTGTTCCGATCTGGCCGTTAGGACCTCCTCTCTGGAGATCTTAACCGCACAGACCTCCCCTTGTTCAGATCTGTCCGTTAGAACCTCCTCTCTGGAGATCTTAACCGCACAGACCTCCCCTTGTTCAGATCTGGCCGTTAGGACCTCCTCTCTGAGATCTTAACCGCAGACCTCCCCTTGTTCAATCGGCCGTTAGGACCTCCTCTCTGGAGATCTTAACCGCATGAGACCTCCCTTGTTCAGATCTGGCCGTTAGGACCTCCTCTCTGGAGATCTTAACCGCACAGACCTCCCCTTGTTCCGATCTGACCGTTAGGACCTCCTCTTTGGAGATCTTAACCGCACAGACCTCCCCTTGTTCAGATCTGGCCGTTAGGACCTCCTCTTTGGAGATCTTAACCGCACAGACCTCCCCTTGTTCAGGTCTGGCCGTTAGGACCTCCTCTCTGGAGATCTTAACCGCACAGACCTCCCCTTGTTCAGATTTGGCCGTTAGGACCTCCCCCTTTTGAGATCTTGACCACCCAGGTCCCCCCCCCCCTCTGTTTGATCCAAGGGTCCAAACCTCTTCGTTATTTGATCTAACAATCCTGACCTCCTCTTTGTTTGGATCGGAAGATCCAGACCTCTTTGGGCCTAGGCCTTCCTAGCGTTTGGACCCACCGTTGGCTCTTGCGGATGTACCGCTTGAGTTTTGCCTTGCTTGCCTTAGGTTCGTTTGATGTTTATCGGATGACCCAATCCTGTTGGAGCGTCCACCCAGTCCGAACGTTTCATCCTTTCTGTGCCCTCTAATCTACATCGGATGGCTTGGCCTAGTTGGCTTGTTCGCTCGATCCAAACGGCCCATTTGCCTTGCTCCGTCTGATCAAGATCTGACGGCCCTGGTTTTCCCCGTGTCTTTTTGCCTTCGCGGGACTCCCTTGCCCTTCTTGATCTTGACCGTTAAGGTCCTTTCTTTTGAGATCTTGACCATAGGACCTCCCCTTTGGAGATCTGAGTGTCAGGACCTCCTTTTGTGTCTTTGGACCTCCTGTCCAGGACATCTTTGTAGTGTTTTGGACCTCCTGTCCAGGACCTCCCGTCTAGGACTCCCTTTGTATGTCTTAGGGACCTCCGTTGTGGGTCAGGACCTCCCCCTAGAGGTCGGGACCCCTGGTCTTTTGCGAAGGCCACCCTTGTGGCGAGGACCACCTCTTTGATTGGTGGTGCACCCTTTTGACCGGCCCCACTGGTCAGCCTCACCCACCTTTTATCATTCTTGCCGCCTCGAAACTTTGGGGGCATTTAATGCATGTCGAATCACATTAAATGCCGTCACCTCTGAGGTATCTTGTTTTATTCTTTTAGGACATACTTTGTCCTAGCCTTGTCCCGGCCACCTTCGATCATTGACACGTTTTGCTGAGCCCCTCTCTGTGCGCTTTGCCAACCCTGGCTATAAATAGCCTGGGAAAGCCTTCTTTGTCACCTTTGGCTCATTTCTAACTTCTTTTTCTGAGTTTCTCCATGCTCAAGTGTGAGACCCCGACGTTTATTCGGCTCATAATACTTAGTCATCCAATTGACCCTAGTATTATCAACCAAATAAACTTCGGTCTCGAGAGATGTATACTTCCTGAATGCAAGACACATACCTCACAACAAAAGAATGCATCAATTCCATACAACACATAGTACATAAGCAACAAACCGAAGTTAACATTAATATGGAATAGATATTACAAAAGAGAGGCCCTTAGGCCAAATAACAATAATTACAAAAAGATAACATGAAGCAAAAGTGCCATAAAGATGGCCAAAATAAGAGCCAACCAAGTGTGCCCTTAGCCCACAAGGCAATCCACCGGACCGCCAAGCTAGTCGCTCTCCCAACCACCAAGACAACAAGAAAAGTAAAGCCCTTTGGGCTCTACCTCCTCTGCAACAAAGTTGTTAAGCAAAAGCAAATTAGTACAATAACTTGTTTATTGTACTGCAAAACTGACGTGTAAGATAACAGAACTATAATTTAGCTACATGCAAGCTTGATTTAAGTGGATGAGGCTTTGGACTCATTTTAGCATAAAGCAAGTTTCATTTGCAATAACATAGTAGATTGAAAGCCATTTGACAAAGCATTTTTAATTGTTGAAATAACAACGCGATAATAACATAATAACAACAACAAGAACAATCACGGAAGTGACTAACCCAAGTCACCACAACAATAGCATGAACATCCATTCATACCAACCCATCAAGTTTTAATTAAAAGTTTGAGACTAGTCTTGAACGACCTTACCAAGCATGTCCATAACCTAGGGCGAGGCTATTGAATAGTTTTATCCTGCGGGGTGTACCACAGTACCCACACGTCGAGACCGCCTTTCCTTTACGCACACTTAGAAGGTGTCTTTGCCGGCACGGCTAAGTCCTCTGAGACCTTTCCAAAGGATGAATGCTAATTACGAGTTGCACAACCCACGGGAGAAGGAGACATCACACAACCTTCTCGGAAGCTAATGCTCCTCCCACACTATACATATACATTTGTTTTGAAAACACACCAACCGAGGCTCGCTCATAATTAACACCTCCTAGAGTACTTAGTCAAGAGGGTTCCATATGCCCTCGCGTGGTTAGTACATAAAAGCGCTTAGTGACCCAAGTACTCGGTCCTTAGGGACCTGGGCATACCACCACATTCAAAAACCGCACCATCCATCCAATATGCCCAAGTCTAAATCAATCTTTTATTTTCAGCTTTTGATTTTACAAATTAATCAAAGCACAAGTGCGGACATATAGGAGTAATAATCATTTTGAGTGATCAAGACCATCGACTAAGTCGATGATCGCCCATTCTACCGATAACTAAGCATGTCTAAGCAATTTACATCGAAACTACTAAGTGATAAGAGCTCATCCAACGAGCTCCCACCACAGCAAATAACCTAGGCTCATGGTAGTAGAGGATGAACAATTCCTACAGATTATGCAACTATAGGCTTGCTAGCGACATTTAACACAAAGTAGCATGCATACATAGAAGTAAAACGATATATTAAGCTTTAAAGTAATGGGACATGATGGGAAATGGTCAAACTGCTTGCCTTGTTGCTGTTGCTCAAATTGTGGCAGAGGGTCGCTCTCGGGATCACCACAAATGTCGAAACCTAACGGAAAAGCGATAAAGAACCGATAAGAACGATGAAAGGCAACAAAGACAGCACAGCAAACAAACTCCAAACACTCTGAATTTTCTACAGCAGCAAAAGGATGATTTTTAGGAAATTTTGCAACAAGAACCAATGGATTTGGATTCTCAATGCAAAAGATATGAGCAAAACAATTCTGCTCAAATTTCCTAAAATTACCAAACCGCACTATTCACTAATTTAATTATGAGGCAACATTTTCTAGAAAAGTGGTGAGGCTGAGATTTTTATTGTAAAACCAGCACCTCATGAGATGAATAACACAATTGAGTTCATCTCATTTGGAGCTATTATGCACTTTATATAATTTTTCAAAAACAAGAACTTGAACAAAATTATAATGCACAAGTCCTCATTTCTATAACAGCAACATGCTCAGAACTAACTCTCACAGTGAGTTCATTATTAGAGGAAGCTAACAAAATTGGGTTTACTCACAAATAACCTCTGAGCATTAGTTATGGGTTTTACAAGTTAAACATAAATTTTGAGTGTATATTCAAAGGAGTTTTAAAACCTAGTGGCTAATCAGTGCTCTGGAGCTGAACTCAACTTACAATCATTTTTGGATTAAAGTTAAGTTCAAGACAGAGCTAACACAATTTGAATGACCTCAAAAGGATTTAAAACGAAGAAGATATGAAATTCTAAAGTCTATACCTTATTTCAGTCTATAACTAAGACTTCACTGGAATTTCTAAAACTCACAAGGGTATGGGAGGACGTGAGCCACGATCTCGAGATCCAACGGCTCAAGACCTCCCAGAGAACATCACACACGCCAAGACGTGAAGTCCAGAGGTCCCGACCTCTTAGCAACTCACATGCGCGAGGTGAGGGGAGGTCGTGGCCGTAGATGGGAGATCCAACGGACCACAACACGAAAGGAGGTCCGGAACGGACCCGGATCTAAAGGGAGGTCCTCAGCGGTGAGATGACCTCGAGGAGGTCCTAGCGATAGATCTAAACATCACAGCACCTCCGGGAGGTCTCAGGCCACGACTGATGCGCAAGGTCTTGGGCGCTCCAGATCTCCTCGGAGGAGGTCTGGGCGTCCTGCACCAGCGCCTTAACTTCAAGCCGCGCTGGACATGAATAAATGCGCCGGGACCATGAGGAGGTCCGCGAGGAGAGGTTTTAAATGCGCACAAGAGACAAAGGTTTAATGGCATTTATCGCTAACCCCATGATTGCAATGATTGGGCATTTAAAACAAAGTGAATTTATATCCTAAAACGACAATGACACGCTCGGGACGTCCGACAAAATCCCGGCGTGAAGAAGTGATCCTCGCCGGCGATGTAGAGCCCGCCGGTGAGGTCAATGATACCGCGGTCCGCAATAACCATGCGCACTCCAATGGTCCTCCTCTCAACGGCGGCGACGGCCTTGAACGCCGTCGGCCGGAGAGGTCAAAAGATGACCAAAGACGGCCAAACTACGAAAATGCAAAATGGAGCTCATGCGACAATCAGCGTGTGCCAAAACTTAAGCTCCGCAACATGCATTCAGCGGGTGCCAAGCATCTAAAGGACTAACGGGAGGTGTACAGGAGGTCCTAAGGTCTTTGGGAGGTCGTGGAGGTGATGGCCGGAGTTGGGGAAGGCGGTGAAGCTTCACGACCCAAGGCACCAGCTCAAGCTCGACCTTGTCCACCTCTGAAAAATGCCCAAACAATTCAAGTTAGGGTTAACTTCCGGGGAGGTTTTCAGGAGCAAAAGTGAGCAAGGTTTGAAGGAGGGAGCCACTGGAACCCTTGTCTCACCGAGGAGCTCAAGGACATCAACAATGGCGGCCAAGATAGGAGGTGAGTTTGGGGATGAGGAGCTCACCACGCACAAGTGCAAGGCCGAGGTCAATTGTGTGCAAAGGAAGCCAAGGAGGATTCGGGGGTGACTTATAGACCGAGGTGAAGGTTATGAGTGGGGCTAAGCTCCATGGTGAGCTTAGCCCACGGTTGGTCCATGAGGTGGACAAGACATAAAGGTTGACAAGGTGACATCTTGAGGTGACCAATGAGGCGGAAGTCGACCAAGATTAAATGCGGTCGACAAAGAGTGTTATAATGTACCCCAAGGTCGGACACGCATTAATGCATTTGCTCGGAGCTTGCATGCTTGCGCGCCGCAGAGAAGGAGAAGAACGAACAGGAGGTCCTTATGGTCCGTTGGATAAGACCTAGGAGGTCCTAACCATCGGATCCATTTTGAACCGTTATGCTTTAAGTGGTGGGTGGAGGTCCCAACCATACGATCAGGGACGGGAGGTCGTGGCCCTCCGATTTCATGTAATCGCATACGTGAGGAAAAGGGACAGAGGTCCAAAGCGTTGGATCTTCATCCAGCAGTGCGGACCTCCGGTGAGGACTTAACCGCACGCGATCAAAAAGACATGAGGGAGGTCATGGCCTTTGGATTTAAATCCAAGGGCACCGACACGATGGGGTCTCGATATGATGCGCAATGCAAGGGAGGTCGGGACTGTTAGATTTAGATCTAAGGGTTCGATCAAAGAGGTGGAGGTCCCGAGCTTGCATAACGCACAAGGGAGGTCGGGGCCTTTAGATTTAGATCTAAGGGCTCACGATCTCACGTCTTGTTGGGGAGGTCTGTGCGCATGAGACAAAAAGGAGGTCGTGGCCGTAGATTTTAATCTAACGGTGCACAACAAAAGATGGGGGAGGTTGTGGCGCTTGATAGCAGGGGTCGTGAGTCGTTGGATCGATCCAACGGCTCACGACCTTGGTTAGGTGGGAGGTTTGTTTAGTTTAGGTTGAGAGGAGGAGGTCGTGACCATGGATCTTGGATCCAAGGGTCGTGACCTCACGCAGTGGGAGGACTGACCGAGTATGTTGAGGAGGAGGTCGTGGTCATTGGATTTGATCCAACAGCTCGACCTCAACAAATGGGATGACCTCGCCTGCGATGGTTTAACGACTCGAGGAGGTCTTTGAGGTTTAACACGGGGAGGTCATGACCATGGATCATCGATCCAACGGCAATGACCTCATGAGGTGGGGAGGTCCTTGCGGTGTTGATCATGGAGGAGGTCGTGGCGGTTGGATGTAAATCCAACAGTGCATTTGATCAAGGTGGAGATGAGGTCTGTGAGGTGCGAGACATGGTTGGGCGGACCAAACTTGAACATGGCTAGCCCAAGGAACAGCAGTAGGCTTTTAAATTTAGTTTTTAACAAATGAAACTTAGCAGAATTATTTGAGATAGCAAATGAACTCCAAATTTGATGAAATTTTAACTGGAGCTTGCTGACAATGAGATCAATCTTGCATAAAATTTCCAGAGGTTATTATGCAATGCATTTTCTCAGGAAATTTGTTAAGGTTGTTTAAAGGATTGTTTTGCCTCCAAAATTATCAAACAAGTCTTACAACTTGTGATATTTTTCAGAGGGGTCCCACCTCAGTTTTAGGACCAAGGAAAATACTTTCCAATTGTTTGGCACAAGATTTAAGATAATTGGAAAAGGAATTTGACTTTTGGTCAACAAGAGCTTTGTGTTTTTGGATTACACAACTCTTGGACAAGAATCACATGAGATTTTAGGGTTTTTCAAGATGTGAGAAAAAGTTTTAATTTATACACATATAATTATGCTTGAATAACCCTAATTATACATTTGGGATGTTACATCAAGTCCTCCCCAGGAGCTCTCCGAAGCTGAGCTGTACTCCCGGTTTATTTGTTCTTTTTGGTTGAAGTTTTGCTTAGGTTCTTTTGAGTCTTTAAGTTCTTTTGCCTAGTGTCGGTTGCTTATTTTGGTTTTTGCGATCGTGTAGATCCTTCGTTGGAGGAGGAGCTCTTGGACCCAATGCCTTCTACAGAAGATTCACCACTGCTTGAGGAAGGCAAGTCATAACCCTTGATCATATTGAGCCTAGTCTTTCAAATATATTTTGTTTTACTTTATCATGCATGGCTACTTTATATAAGAAATGTTTGGGCAATAGTTATTGTGAGACCCCGACGTTTATTCGGCTCATAATACTTAGTCATCCAATTGACCCTAGTATTATCAACCAAATAAACCCGGTCTCGAGAGATGTATACTTCCCAGAATGCAGTATACATACCTCACAACAAAAGAATGTATCAATTCCATACAACACATAGTACATAAGCAACAAACCAGAAGTTAATACTAATACAGGAATAGGTATTACAAAAGAGAGGCCTTCTGGCCAAATAACAAATACAAAACTAAATAAACAGCGGAAGCAAAAGTGCCATAGAGATGGCCCAAAATAAGAGCCAACCAGTGTGCCTTAGCCCACAAGGCAACTGACCGGACCGCCAAGCTAGTCGTCAAACCCGAAGCACAACTCACAAGAGTGAAGCCCTTGGGGCTCACCTTCTTCCTCTGCAACAAAAGCCACAAAAATGCCACAACCACGGGCAGATGAGTACATAAAGTACTCCGCAAGACTTACGTGTGAGATAACAGAACTATAAATAGCTACATGCAAGCTTTATTTAAGTGGATGAGGCTTTGGACTCATTTTAGCATAAAGCAAGTTTCATTTGCAATAATATAATAGATTGAAGGCAATTTGACAAAGCATTTTAATTGTTGAAATTCAACGAGGTAGTAACATAGTAACAACAACAAGAACAACCTAGAAGTGACTAACCCAAGTCACCACAACAATAGCATGAACTCCCCGTTCATGCCAACCATGTCAAGTTTTAATTAAAGGTTGTAGTCTAGTTCTCACAGGCGTTTCCGGCGTGTCCATAACCTAGGGCGAGGCTATTGAATAGTTTTAACCTGCGCAGGGTGTACCAATGTACCCACACGCCGGATCGCCTTTCCTTTAAGCACACTACCTTAGGTGTCTTGGCACGGCTAAGTCCTCGAGACATTTCCAATGGACAATGCTAATTCGAGTCGCACAACCCACGGGGAGAAAGAGACATCACACAACCTTCCCTAAGCTAATGCTCCTCCCACATCACACACACATTTTATCTTTAAAACACACCAACCGAAAGCGACCCCAATTAACACCGCCCAAAGTACTTAGTCAAGAGGGTCCCATATCCCCTCGTGTGGTTAGCATAAAATTGCTCGAGCGAAAGGGCGCAAGTAACTCGGTCCTAATGACTCGGGCATACTACCACATTCCAAAAACCACACCATCCATCCAATATGCCCAAGTCCAAATAGTTTTCATTTTATTTGTTTACAAATCATACAAGGGACATAATGGAATGATAGTTTTGTGTGATCCAAGTTATCGACATAATGTCGACAACCGCCCATTTCTACCGTTATCTAAGCATTGCTAAGCATGACACCGTAAAAGCAATAAAAGAGCATAATTAAATCACCGGGCTCTAATTCACCAGCGATATTAGTAACTTATGGTTTGTGGCAGGGGATAAAATTTAAAGGCAACAATGCATAGGAATAGCTACCTCTAATCGGTAGATTAATTTGACACAAAGGCATGCATACATAGAAGTTAAACAAAATAGTAGACTTTAAAGTAATGGGATCTGCATGGAAATGATCAAACTGCTTGCCTTTACTGTTGCTGGCCAATTTGTTGCTGAGGATCACTCACGGGTTCAATACACTCGTCGGCACCTAATCGAAAAGACGAAAAGATTCGATAAGAACGACGAAAACATCAAAGACAACACAGCAAACAAACTCCAAATACTCTGAAATTTCTACAGAAGCAAGAGGATGATTTTTAGGGAATTTAGCAACAAGAACCAATGGATTTGGATTCTCAATGCAAAAGATATGAGCAAAACAATTCTGCTCAGCCCTAAAATACCAAACTGCACTATTCACTAATTTAATTATGAGGCAACATTTTCTAGAAAAGAAGTGAAGCTGAAATTTTTACTGTAAAACCAGCACCTCATGAGATGAATAACACAATTGAGTTCACCTCATTTGGGGCTATATTGCACTCTCTACAAATTTTCAAAAACAAGAACTTGAACAAAATTATAATGCACAAGTCCTCATTTTCCTAGCAGCAACAAGCTCAAAACTAATTTTCATAGTAAGTTCATTAATAGAGGAAACCAACAAAGTTGGATTCACTCAAAAATAATCTACAGGGCATTAGTTATGTATTTTACAAGTTAGACATTATTTTGAGTGTATATTTAAAGTGAGTTTTAAAATCTAATGGCAAAACTGTGCTCTGGAGCTGAACTCAACTTACAATCATTTTTGGATTAAAGTCAAGTTCAAGACAGAGCTAACACAATTTGAATGACCTCATTTGGATTTAGAATGAATTAGTTATGATATTTTGAAGTTCATACCTTTTTCGCTTTATAAATAAGAGTTCACCGAATTTCTAAAACCAAAGAGAGGGGAGGACGTGAACCGTTGATCTAAATCAAACGGCCCAAGACCTCCAGAGGAAACGCCAAGACGCTGCTTGAGTCCAGAGAACACGGGCCGTTGATCTTGGATCCAACGGTCCATGTCCTCCCCGCCACGCCACAAGAATGAGGGAGGTCGTGGCCGCTGATACCGCATCCAACGAACCACAACACAAGAGGGAGGACCGGGGCGGTCCAGATCAAACGAGGGAGGTCTGGGCGGTGAGATCTTCCAAAGGAAGATCTAAACTATCAAGATCTCCCCAAGGAAGATCTACATCGTCAAGACCTCTCGAGGAGGTCTGGGCGGTCCAGATTTTCCAAGGAGGACCTTAATGGCCTAGATTGTCCTGTGGAGGACCTTAACGGTCAAGACAACAACAAAGAGGTCTGGGCGGTTCAGATCCACTAGGGGTGGTCCCGAACGGCCAAGATCTAACAAAGGGAGGTCCTAAGCTGCTCGATTTCCTTTGGGAGGTCCAGGCGGCTAAGATTTACCCGAGGAGGTCCACAAGGTTAAGAGGACCTCGGGAGGTCCTACACGTGGAGATCAACACAGGAGGACCTCAACGGCTAAGATCTCCCACAAGGAGGTCCTAGCGGTCAAGATCGCAAGGAGGAAGGTCCTGGGGTTGTCCTACAAAAGACCGGGGTGGTCTTTGCAAAGAGGACCCCGAGGAGGTCTTTGGGAGGTCTTTGCCAAAAGTCCACGGGTGATCCTTTGGCAAAGAGGTCCCAGAGATGCACGCTGGGAGGCTAAGCGCCTTAATTGCGCAACAAGGATAGAAAACAAGGCATTAAAGGTGAATTCGAAGTTTACCAATGATAAGCAATGATGATCGCATTTAAGGGGAGATCTTTGTCCTAACGACAATGGCACGGTGCCATTGTCGTCCGACAAAACCCCGAGAGGCTCCCAAGGCTTGTCGCCGCGATGAGGACCTCGGCGGCGCCATCCAGAGGCACCAACGCAGCGCAATAGTGTTCTTGCCACGCCAGACCATTCATTGCGGAGGTGGCCTGAGCGGCGACGAGCCAAAGATTTGCGGCACAAAACACACGGCCAAAACACAAACAGCGATAATGAGCTCCGCAATAACATTCAAGCGTGTGCCAAGCTCCGCAACAACATACACGCGGGTGCCAGCATCTACGGGACTACCAGGAGGGTTACACGGAGGTCGCGGAGGTCTTGAGGAGGTTGGGGGCGTGGAGGACCGGAGTTGGGGAAGAAGGGTTGCTCCACGGCCAACTCCAAGCTCCAAGCTCCAAGTTAGGCCTCTTCAAAATGTCAACCCAAATGGGGTTAGGGTTAACTCCAGAGGTGCAGGGAGCACAAAGTGAACAAGAGGTTGAAGAGGGAGCCACAGAAGCACTGCCACCGAGGAGGTCTAAGGACTTCAACAATGGCGGCCAAAAAGGGTAGGTCAGTGGGAGGAGATGCTCAGCCCAGCGCAGGCAAGGCCAAGCTCAATGGTGTGTAAAAGAAGCCAAGGGCAACAGTGGGGGGTTTTATAGCTAGGGCAAAAAGAGGTCCTGGACCACGGGTTAAGCTCATGGTGAGCTTAGCCCAAGGGAGGTCCACGGCTTGGACAGGACGTGGAGGTGACAGGAGCAGGCCTGCACAGCGACTTTGGGGTGAAAAGCACTGACCCGCATTAAATGCCTGCAGGCAAAGAGCCGTTGGACAAGACAGATCACTGCCTCCTCCACTGCCATGGCGTCTGTGGCCAGCGCCAGGAGAAGAAAAGAGAGTTGCCCACCGTCCGATTAGAAATGAGGGGAGGTCGTGACCCTCGATCTAAATCAAAGCAGTAAGTTTTAAAAGGAGAAGGAGGAGATCACAGCCATTGATCTGGCCGGGAGGTCGTGACCCTCCGATTTCCATAATCTTGAATGCACACGTGGAAAAAGGGACAGAGGTCCAAGGCGTTGATTTCAATCCAACGGTGCGGACCTCTGTGAGGTCTTAACCGCACACCTAACTTAAGAACATGAGGGAGGTCATGGCCTTTGGATTTAAATACAAGGCGCACAACCAAAGGGGAGAATCTTAGCACTACACGAAGCGCACAAGAGGTTATGGCCATCGACATAAGATCTAATGGTGATGAGAGGCGAGGAGGTCCGAGACGTTCTTGCGAGAAGGCAAGGAAGGTCAGGACCTTTGGATTTTTGATCCAACGGTTACGATCAAAAGAGGGAGGTCCCGAGCTTGCAACGCACTAGGGAGATCATGGCCTTTAGATTTAAATCTAAGACTACGACCTCACGTCTTGTGAGGAGGTCTAATGCGCACAAGACAAGGAGGAGGTCGTGACTGTGGATTTTAAATCCAGCGGTGCACAACATGAGATGGGGGAGGTTGTGAGCGCCGGATATTTTGAGGGTAGGTCGTGGGTCGTTGGATCGATCCAGCTGCTCGACCTCAACAAAGTTGGAGGTTTGCTTAGTTCAGCAGGTGGGGAGGTCATGGCCATGGATCTTGGATCCAAGGGCTATGACCTCAACGAGGTGGAAGATCCACGCAACGATGGTTTGCGAGAGGAGGTCGTGGCCTTTGGATTGGATCCAACGGCCACGACCTCAAGTGAGTCAAAAGGGAGATCTCGAGTAGTTTGAGCTCATGGGAGGTCAGGCCATGGATTTTTGATCCAGCGGCCAAGACCTGATGAGGTGGGGAGGTCCGGGCGGTGATGGTTTAGGAGGAGGTCGTGGCTGTTGGATTTGAATCCAACGGCTACGACCTCATGTGAGTGGGGAGGACTTGGCTGCGTTAGCTGAGGAGGAGGTCGTGGCGGTTGGATGTTAATCCAATGGCTACGACCTGATCAAGGTGGAGAGGAGGTCTGACGCCAGGGAGAAAAGGTTGGGCTGGACCAGCTTTGGGAAAGTGGCTAGCCCAAGGAACAGTGTAGGCTTTTAAGTTTAGTTTTTAACAGCTGAAACTTAGCAGAATTATTTGAGATAGCAAATGAACTCCAAAATTCATGAAATTTTAACTGGAGCTTGCTGACAATGAGATTAACCTCACATAAAATTTCCAGAGGTTATTATGCAATGCATTTTTCTCAGGAAATTCATGAAGGTTGTTTAAAGGATTGTTTTACCTCCAAAATTTATCAAACTAGTTTTACAACTTGTGATATTTTTCAAAGGGGCCCCACATCAGTTTTAGGACCAAGGAAAAATATTTTCCAAATGTTTGGCACAAGATTTAAGATAAACGGAGAATGAGTTTGACTTTTGGTCAACAAGAGCTTTGTGTTTTGGATTACACAACTCTTGGACTAGAATTACATGAGAGATTAGGGGTTTTCAAGATGTGAGAAAAGTTTTAATTTCTACACATATAATTATACTTGAACAAACCCTAATTATACATTTGGGATGTTACAAAATCTCCCCCTTACAAAAATCTCGTCCCCGAGATTTTGGCTCAAAGAGGAAGGAAGATGGGTAGTCTTTCCGTTTCCAAGCAACTTCATCCACAGAATGATTTGGCCATTGAACTTTTAGGATCTTGAGGACACGATTCCTTGATCTTCGTTTAGCTTCTTCAAAGATACAAACCTTCCTTTAAGACTCTTATCCATTTATAACATTTTTGTTGTACTTGGACCTAATTCTCGAATCTGTTCAGTCCAATCAACACTTTATTTAGTTACATATTGCTCCCAACTCGTTCCTTGTCGAGCCGGATTTTATTTGATTTGTTTTATTGCATTGTTTCTCGTTAGGTCACAATTCCGACCCAACTTCTTGCACAACAAGAATTTCCAACGGAGCTTCCTCGGTTGGAACATGGAGGCACTCCTTACTGGGACACATGAAAACATCATGTACCCCCTCAAGGGCAGCAGGTAATTTCAATCTTATAGGCGACAACTCCTTTCTTTTCGATGATGCGGTAAGGATCCACGTGACGAGGAGCTAACTTGCCCATGACGCGGAAACATTGATGGCCTTTTTCATTCGACCATCGCTTTGATGAGGGTAAGTGATCCGAAAGAAACTCGAAGTTCAGTAGCCTCTTATAGGCTATGCCAAAATTGAGACGTGAGCAGAGAAGCACGATCGGCCACGATCGTCTTCAAGACACCGTGCAAAATTTACGATCACGGAATATGTAGAGATCCTTTGGAAAACCTACAAGAAGGTTATTTTGACAGATGAGAGCTTGTTCTTGATTTGATGGTTGGTGGTGCATGGCTGTTGTTAGTTGGTGGAAGGATTTGTCTGGTTAATTCCTGAACAACTTGTCTGGTTAATTCCGGAGCGATTTATTTGGTCAATTCCAAGAACAACGGGATCTCGACCGCTAACTAGCTTTACGGAGTCATCCTCCTCATGACTAGCTATCTTAGAGGGACTAAGGTCGTTCTTAGTTGGTGGAGCAATTTGTCTGGTTACTCCACTAACGAACGAGACCTTGGTCGGTTAACTAGCTATACGGAGTCATCCCTCCGCAGCTAGTCTCTTACAAAGGATTATGGCCGTTTAGGCCACGAAGGTTCGAGGCAACCACAGGTATGTGATGCCCTTAGATGTATCAGGAAGGAATTATGCCACTTTAGTCACACGGTTGATGACAACCCAGATGACATCATCATTTTCTTGGGGTTCGATGTAGACTAGTGGACCTTTTTGAAATCGGGGCGGTACCGGGTACCATCTTGATGACGCACTCGAGTTCTCGAACGGGAGGCATCCCCGGAAGATCTTCGGGAAAGACATCGACGAAGTCACACACTGTTGGAACTTCACGAATATCCAGAGCCAGCTTTGCTTTAAGAGTGAAAAGATGTGGACCTTGCGGCTCGTGAACAATGAACTCGCTCACCAAGGGACTTGCGAGGTAGATAAGCTTCTGGTGCAATCGATTTATCCCATACGTGGAGACAACCAATCCATTTCAATGGTTTGCACAGGTTTAGAGGTAATTTTGGCATGGATTCCACTTCCTCAATCTCAACAGGACATTCCGACACTCGGACTCGACTCTCAACTCCAAACCGGAGAGTGAATGAGCAACGAAACCAATCAAAGGAGCGAAAAGGAGACCACCAACAAAGACAGAAAAGACCGAGGTACAAAAGATGAGATGCTCTGAATCGAATAAAATAATATCCGAGCAAGAGTTAGCGAGAAGCGTACCTAACACGACGTCGTGCCTCGAGCTTTCTCGGTTGAGATGGAGTCGATTTGGATTACAAACGATCTTGTCTTTGCTTCAAAGGGCAATTGTTGGTGTAGTGCCCTTTATAATTGCGAAGAAACAAGTGATTCCTAAAATGGATCGCTATGCTTCACAGGCAATTGTTGGTGTAGTGCCCTTTCTTGCTACAAAAGAAACAAGTGATCCCGGTATCTAATTTGCGGGACCACCTTCGACTTCGCAGTGCACGTGATGGAGGCACGACTGCGAATCAGCGAGGGGTTCTTGCAAGCTTCTTAGGACAATTATTAGCATAATGGACCTTGAGATTGCAGAAGAAACAAGTGACACCGCGACCTTGCCGAGTCACCTCGAGTCCTCTCTTGACACTGCGACGATCCTCGACTTTCTCTTTACGCCCATAGCAACAACGAGATTTTCACCACAAGTCGAAAGTCGGGAAGGCATGGATCGTAATTTGTCCCAAACTCCTCGGACAAATCACCCAAGAACTTCTCTCGATTTGGAGGCATTGGCGATTGCAATGCTTGCAGATGACCGAAGAAACAATCATTGCCCAATGACTTGGCAATCACCGTGTTCATGCTACACTCCTTGGGATAGTGATCGCTTCCTCAAAGGAAACAAGTAACTTTGGCGGTAGGACAATCTCCCGTAAATGGTCTTCATCACGCTTTGGACAAGGTATACATCGATTGTCAGTAGTGTCCTTCCTCGCCACAACGCCGACAGACCTTGATTCTTCCTAGTTCGCAATCATCGGCGAAATGCCCTTCTTCGCCACGCTAAGGCAAAAGGAGGATTTTCATCCCAACCAACTTGTCGACCTAGTCCGCTATTTGATGCGCCTGCACATCCTGCTATTTAAGAGATGGGTTAACATGAAACCCAAGGACTAGAAGTTGAAGAAAGCGAAAAGGATGCCAGCGACTAGGGAACGGACATCACCCTAACCAAGGCCAACAAAATAGATAGTACAAATCCCTACCGAGTTAAAAACGGATTAGATGATAGTAAATGTAAACTAATGAAACAAGCAGAATAAAAGAAGTTATAGGGAGCATAATAAAGGAGAAGCAAAAACAGCAAGGAAATGCACTTTAAAAGCTCCCAAAATGACTCCAAAACAGCAAGGAAGACATAATATTAAAGGCCAACTTTCCAACACAACTAACTTGTATTGAATGAACGAGTAATTGGTTGAGAAGATTAAAAATCAGATTGTAAGATGAGATCTAAACTATTAGAGAGCAAGGTTAGTGCAGCGAAATAAGTGCTAGATACTTAGCTAGCTAGTATCACATCTTACCCTTTTATTCCCACAAATTTTAGTTGATTTAACCTCTCATTTTCTACCCTATTTAGAACCTTTGAGCTTGCTGTCCGGAAATTGACGCTTGCTGTCCAGATTTTGCATCCAAGCTTCCAAATAAATTGTCCATTCCAAGCTTCAAAACCTTGTAAATGGGCAGCTAACACTTCAATTTGCCAAACTCATTGATTCCCCAAAACCCCATTAATCGATAACAACTATTTTGTAGAAGGAAGAGAGGAAAACAACTTTTAAAACTTAAATTAGAGTGAGATGAGAAGAGAAAGCTAAGATAGATGAGGAGTAAAATCGAGAATTTTCTTAAGCTTCCAAAACTCATTTGACACTTTGAAATTAGGTTTTCAAAATATCCTAAGGATCGACCAAGCTTGCGTTACTACGGTCATAACGGCTCGATACCAACTTTTGTGAGACTCGACGTTTATTAAGCTCATAATACTTAGTCATCCAATTGACCCTAGTATTATCAACCAAATAAACCGGTCTCGAGAGATGTATACTTCCTGAATGCAAGATACATACCTCACAACAAAAGAATATATCAATTCCATACAACACATAGTACATAAGCAACAAACCAGAAGTTAATACTAATAAAGGAATAGGTATTACAAAAGAGAGGCCTTCGGCCAAATAACAAATACAAAACTAAATAAACAATGAAGCAAAAGTGCCATAGAGATGGCCCAAAATAAGAGCCAACCAAGTGTGCCTTAGCCCACAAGGCAATCGACCGGACCGCCAAGCTAGTCGTCAAACCCGGCACAACTCACAAGAGTGAAGCCCTTGGGGCTCACCTTCTTCCTCTGCAACAAAAGCCACAAAATGCCACAACCACGCGCGAGATGAGTACATAAAGTACTCCATAAGACTTACGTGTGAGATAACAGAACTATAAATAGCTACATGCAAGCTTTATTTAAGTGGATGAGGCTTTGGACTCATTTTAGCATAAAGCAAGTTTCATTTGCAATAATATAATAGATTGAAGGCAATTTGACAAAGCATTTTAATTGTTGAAATTCAACGAGGTAGTAACATAGTAACAACAACAAGAACAACCTAGAAGTGACTAACCCAAGTCACCACAACAATAGCATGAACTCCCGCTCATGCCAACCATGTCAAGTTTTAATTAAAGGTTGTAGTCTAGTTCTCACGTATGCGTTTCCGAGCGTGTCCATAACCTAGGGCGAGGCTATTCAATAGTTTTAACCTGCGCAGGGTGTACCAATGTACCCACACGCCGATCGCCTTTCTTTTAAGCACACTACCTTAGGTGTGCCGCACGCAGCTAAGTCCTACGAGACATTTCCAATGGACAATGCTAATTAAGTCGCACAACCCACGGGAGAAAGAGACATCACACAACCTTCCCTAAGCTAATGCTCCCTCCCACATCACACACACATTTTATCTTTAAAAACACACCAACCGAGCGACCCCAATTAACACCGCCTAAAGTACTTAGTCAAGAGGGGTCCCATATCCCCTCGTGTGGTTAGCACGCAAAATTGCTCGAACAGTGGCGCAAGTAACTCGGTCCTAATGACTCAGCATACTACCACATTCCAAAAACCACACCATCCATCCAATATGCCCAAGTCCAAATAGTTTTCATTTTTATTTGTTTACAAATCATACAAGGGACATAATGGAATGATAGTTTTTGTGTGATCAAGTTATCGACATAATGTCGACAACCGCCCATTTCTACCGTTATCTAAGCATTGCTAAGCATGACACCGTAAAAGCAATAAAAGAGCATAATTAAATCACGGGCTCTAATTCACCAGCGATATTAGTAACTTATGGTTTGTGGCAGGGGATAATAATTTAAAGGCAACAATGCATAGGAATAGCTACCTCTAATCGATAGATTAATTTGACACAAAGGCATGCATACATAGAAGTTAAACAAAATAGTAGACTTTAAAGTAATGGGATCTGATGGAAATGATCAAACTGCTTGCCTTTACTGTTGCTGGCCAATTTGTTGCTGAGGATCACTCACGGGTTCAATACACTCGCCGGCACCTAATCGAAAAGACGAAAAGATTCGATAAGAACGACGAAAACATCAAAGACAACACAGCAAACAAACTCCAAATACTCTGAAATTTCTACAGAAGCAAGAGGATGATTTTAGGAATTTAGCAACAAGAACCAATGGATTTGGATTCTCAATGCAAAAGATATGAGCAAAACAATTCTGCTCAGCCCTAAAATACCAAACTGCACTATTCACTAATTTAATTATGAGGCAACATTTTCTAGAAAAGAAGTGAAGCTGAAATTTTTACTGTAAAACCAGCACCTCATGAGATGAATAACACAATTGAGTTCACCTCATTTGGGGCTATATTGCACTCTCTACAAATTTTCAAAAACAAGAACTTGAACAAAATTATAATGCACAAGTCCTCATTTTCCTAGCAGCAACAAGCTCAAAACTAATTTTCATAGTAAGTTCATTAATAGAGGAAACCAACAAAGTTGGATTCACTCAAAAATAATCTACAGGGCATTAGTTATGTATTTTACAAGTTAGACATTATTTTGAGTGTATATTTAAAGTGAGTTTTAAAATCTAATGGCAAAACTGTGCTCTGGAGCTGAACTCAACTTACAATCATTTTTGGATTAAAGTCAAGTTCAAGACAGAGCTAACACAATTTGAATGACCTCATTTGGATTTAGAATGAATTAGTTATGATATTTTGAAGTTCATACCTTTTTCAGCTTTATAAATAAGAGTTCACCGGAATTTCTAAAACCAAAGAGAGGGGAGGACGTGAACCGCTGATCTAAATCAAACGCCCAAGACCTCCAGAGGAACGCAGCACGCTTATGCAGAGTCCAGAGAACACGGGCCGCTGATCTTGGATCCAACGGTCCATGTCCTCCCCGCCACGCAGCTAGCAATGTAGGGGAGGTCGTGGCCGTTGATACCGCATCCAACGAACCACAACACAAGAGGGAGGACCGGACGGTCCAGATCAAACGAGGGAGGTCTCGACGGCCGAGATCTTCCAAAGGAAGATCTAAACTATCAAGATCTCCCCAAGGAAGATCTACATCGCCAAGACCTCTCGAGGGAGGTCCCGGCGGTCCAGATTTTCCAAGGAGGACCTTAATGGCCTAGATTGTCCTGTGGAGGACCTTAACGGTCAAGACAACAACAAAGAGGTCTGGGCGGTTCAGATCCACTAGGGGTGGTCCCGAACGGCCAAGATCTAACAAAGGGAGGTCCTAAGCGGCTCAGATTTCCACCGGAGGTCCAGGCGGCTAAGATTTACCCGAGGAGGTCCACAAGGTTAAGAGGACCTCTGGGAGGTCCTACACGGTGGAGATCAACACAGGAGGACCTCAACGGCTAAGATCTCCCACAAGGAGGTCCTAGCGGTCAAGATCGCAAGGAGGAAGGTCCTGGGGTTGTCCCTACAAAAGACCGGGGTGGTCTTTGCAAAGAGGACCCCGAGGGAGGTCTTTGGGAGGTCTTTGCCAAAAGTCCACGGGTGATCCTTTGGCAAAGAGGTCCCAGAGATGCACGCTGGGGAGGCTAAGCGCGGCCTTAATTAATGCAACAAGGATAGAAAACAAGGCATTAAAGGTGACGAAGTTTACCAATGATAAGCAATGATGATCGCATTTAAGGGGAGATCTTTGTCCTAACGACAATGGCATCGGTGCCATTGTCGTCCGACAAAATCCCGAGAGGCTCCCAAGGCTTGTCGCCGCGATGAGGACCTCGCCGCGCCATCCAAGGGCACCAACGCAGCGCAATAGTGTTCTTGACACGCCAGACCATTCCCGGCATGGGTGGCCTCTGAACGGCGACGAGTCAAGATTTGCGACACAAAACACACGGCCAAAACACAAACAGCGATAATGAGCTCCGCAATGAACATTCAAGCGTGCAGCTAAGCTCCGCAACAACATACACGCGGGTGCCAAGATTCACGGACTACCAGAGGGTTACCCGGAGGTCGCGGAGGTGCCGAGGAGGTTGGGGACGGGAGGACCGAGTTGGGGAAGAAGTGTTGCTCCACGGCCAACTCCAAGCTCCAAGCTCCAAGTTAGGCCTCTTCTAAAATGTCAACCCAAATGGGGTTAGGGTTAACTCCAGGGAGGTCCAGGGAGCACAAAGTGAACAAGAGGTTGAAGAGGAGCCACAGAAGCACCGCCACCGAGGTGCTCCAAGGACTTCAACAATGGCGGCCAAAAAGGGTAGGTCAAGGGAGGAGATGCTTTCCAATAGCAGCAAGGCCAAGCTCAATGGTGTGTAAAAGAAGCCAAGGGCAACAAGGGGGGGTTTTATAGCTAGGGCAAAAGAGGTCTCGACCACGGGTTAAGCTCATGGTGAGCTTAGCCCAAGGGAGGTCCACGGCTTGGACAGGACGTGGAGGTGACAGGAGCAGGCCTACACAGCGACTTTGGGGTGAAAAGCACTGACCCGCATTAAATGCCTGCAGGCAAAGAGCCGTTGGACAAGACAGATCACTGCTTCCTCCACTGCCATGGCGTACGCGCGCGCCAGAGCTAGGAGAAGAACAGGAGTTGCCCACCACCGTCCGATTAGAAATGAGGGGGAGGTCGTGACCCTCAGATCTAAATCGAAACGGTAAGTTTTTAAAAGGAGAAGGAGGAGATCACAGCCATTGGATCTGGACTGGGGAGGTCGTGACCCTCCGATTTCCATAATGCGAATGCACACGTGGAAAAAGGGACAGGAGGTCCAAGGCGTTGGATTTCAATCCAACGGTGCGGACCTCCTGTGAAGTCTTAACCGCACACAAACTTAAGAACATGAGGGGGAGGTCATGGCCTTTGGATTTAAATCCAAGGGCGCACAACCAAAGGGGAGAATCTTAGCACTACGCGTAGCGCACAAGAGGTTATGGCCATCAGATAAAGATCTAATGGTGATGAGAGGGCGAGGAGGTCTCGAGACGCTATGCAGAAGGCAAGGAAGGTCAGACCTTTGGATTTTTGATCCAACGGTTCGATCAAAAGAGGGGGAGGTCCTGAGCTTGCGCAACGCACCAGGGAGATCATGGCCTTTAGATTTAAATCTAAGGGCTACGACCTCACGTGCGCGGGGAGGTCTAATGCGCACAAGACAAGGAGGAGGTCGTGACCGTGGATTTTAAATCCAACGGTGCACAACATGAGATGGGGGAGGTTGTGAGCGCTGGATATTTTGAGGGTAGGTCGTGTCGCTGGATCTCGATCCAACGGCTACGACCTCAACAAAGTGGGAGGTTTGCTTAGTTCAACAGTGAGGGGAGGTCATGGCCATGGATCTTGGATCCAAGGGCTACGACCTCAACGAGGTGGAAGATCCACGCAACGATGGTTTGCAGAGGAGGTCGTGGCCTTTGGATTGGATCCAACGGCTACGACCTCAAGTGAGTGCAAAAAGGGGAGATCTGAGTAGTTTGAGTCATGGGAGGTCGTGGCCATGGATTTTTGATCCAGCGGCCAAGACCTGATGAGGTGGGGAGGTCCGGGCGGTGATGGTTTAGGAGGAGGTCGTGGCTGTTGGATTTGAATCCAACGGCTACGACCTCATGTGAGTGGGGAGGACTTGGTCAAGCGTTAGAGGAGGAGGTCGTGGCGGTTGGATGTTAATCCAATGGCTACGACCTGATCAAGGTGGAGAGGAGGTCCGACGCCAGGAGAAAAGGTTACCGACCACTTTGGGAAAGTGGCTAGCCCAAGGAACAAGGTAGGCTTTTAAGTTTAGTTTTTAACAAATGAAACTTAGCAGAATTATTTGAGATAGCAAATGAACTCCAAAATTCATGAAATTTTAACTGGAGCTTGCTGACAATGAGATTAACCTCACATAAAATTTCCAGAGGTTATTATGCAATGCATTTTTCTCAGGAAATTCATGAAGGTTGTTTAAAGGATTGTTTTACCTCCAAAATTTATCAAACTAGTTTTACAACTTGTGATATTTTTCAGAGGGGCCCCACATCAGTTTTAGGACCAAGGAAAAATATTTTCCAAATGTTTGGCACAAGATTTAAGATAAACGGAGAATGAGTTTGACTTTTGGTCAACAAGAGCTTTGTGTTTTTGGATTACACAACTCTTGGACTAGAATTACATGAGAGATTAGGGGTTTTCAAGATGTGAGAAAAAGTTTTAATTTCTACACATATAATTATACTTGAACAAACCCTAATTATACATTTGGGATGTTACAGTTATTCTACCTCACTTGATTTTATGCCTCCTTTGGACTTGTTGCTGGACATGTTGACATACTCCCTTTGGAAACTCTAGGTTGGGTATTTTAGTTGGTATTGTTTGATATTGCCAACATGGGGCCGTAGGTTTATACTTAGCCTTGCTTTAGATCCGTGGGTTTTTGAGAAACATGCTTCATCAATGAATAATCTTGACTAATTAAACTATGGAATCTGTGGTCGGTGCCACTATTAAGCAACTATGGCAGGATGTCGTATGTTGTGTTGACTGTGGTGTAAGGCCACTTTGTTTAAAATTTATGTGCCAAAGCTGGGTGGTCTTTTGGCAGGGTTAATCACCAAATTGGTTTTGCTTGGGCAAGAAGGTAGGGAGTGAGAAGTGGGTGCTTTGCACGTGGGATTGTGGAAGTCTTGCCTGAGCACAACTAAGGACTTAACTTTGTGATCTGTTGATCTAGGCCAAGCAGTGCAACCACAAGATCACTTTATGGGGGTGGTCTGGGCTGAATAATTAGCAATGAGTGACTTCGGTTGCTGCGTGGTTGAGCGTGAGCGAGGCGCCGGGCGCAAGAGGGGCACCCGATAACCCTATAGGGGAATTATGAACCTTAGCAGGCAGCTCTGAGTCAGTTCAAAGCTTTGTAAAGGCCTTGCCACGTTCTCTAGACTGCTCACCTTCGGAAGTGAGCAAGGGTCTTTCTGGAACCCGTCCCGCTAGAGAGATCATGGATTGTGGGTAAAGTTGTACACCTCTGCAAAGTGTAAAATCTATTCGAATAGCCAAGTCCTTGGTCATGGACAATGCCCAGTGAAAATGGTGCAAGGGGTAGCTTTTGTGAAATTTGTGTTCCCTGGGCACTTCTATGAGAGGCCGTGGCTTTGCCTCGAAGAGACCTTGGCCGGCTTTAGAGGGGTCATAGCTGGCTTGAGATGTGGTCCAGGGGCTGGGTTTGAGCTCTAGAGTTGGTGCTCTAGAGAGGTCCTGGCTGTGGGTGCATCCAGACCTCACCCAAGTGGTTTGGATGTGAGTTGGTGCGCACTCCCTTCTTTTCAGACAAATGTTATTATGTATTATTGTTTTAACTTGTTGCCTTACAATCTATTATGTTATTTACTGTCAAATATTGCTTTTTGCAACTAACCATACAGCCCTCCTCTCGTAAGCCTTTGCATGATTATTAATTGCATAAATGTTCCCCTGTGATTCGCTGAGTACATTCAAAGTACTCATGGCTCTAAGCCCTGTGTCAAAGCAGTGTATGAAGATGACCAAGTGCAAGGAAGCTCAGACCTCTTTGAAGAGGATTTCTTTGATGATCCCGCTGCCTAGGACATCCTCCACTCGATAGCCTGTGGGCTTGCCGGTGGGCATCTATGCTTTTTGGTGTTTCAGCTGCCAAGGTTCTTTTGTTGTCGGTTTGTAAGCCCAAGTGGCAAACCTTCTGTAAACAAGCTTGGACCATAAGGTCTTGTTTATATACTAAGTTTAATTTGTTTGCTTCGTCTCTTGTCTTGACCTTGTGGTTGTGATCATACCGAAGTGATTCTATGCGAGCTAGCATCTGGTGTCCTGGGACTAGCTCGGTGCACAGAGGCAGGAGTTCCAGGTGGTCCTACAGGATTTTCCTGAGAGTCCCTGTCGGACCTCCCCTCAAGTTTTGCCGTGCGGTACTACCACCGCTCTTCTTGCAGTAGTACCGGCTGTAAAAAAAATGGTCCTCTTGGACTTCCCTGCATATCCTGAGAAGAGGTCCTCACACTTAGTAAGTTATGGAGTCTCAACATTGACTACTCAGGTAGTAGGTTAGGCTTTGTACCAGGGTGGAGGTGTGTTTCTGTCTTCGTGGCGATTCACATTTATGAGCGGTTTGCCGTTTTCAGGTCCAACGATGTACGACGGGCTAATTTCTTGTGTGGGCGTTAGTGTCGTTAGTAAAACACATTAGGAGTGTCAATGCTTAAGATGAAGTTTCCAAAAAGTTTTGTTATGATTAGTGCTAGCTACACTGGTTATATCTTATGGGTAAAGTATACAACCTTTGTAGATTGTTAAACTAATCTATTCAAATAGCTATGTCCGCGGTCTAGACATGCTCGGGGATTTCACACGAGGGTTAGATTTTCATAAACCGTTTGGGAAGAGAGCTATCTGATCTAAGTCATATGGTTGTGTGAAAGAATTTAATTAGGCTTTGTGTCTTTGTGAAAATAACTGTTAAATTAATATTGTTTATTTATTTTAAATTATGTTTTAATCTATTATTCATATTCAATTGCAAATGTTGCATTTATGCAAAAGAACCACAGACGCCATTCCTTTGGAATAAGCCATCATGTATACATTGCATTCTGTGGTATGACTTGCGAATACGATTGTGTACTCATGCTTGCTATAATCAATCAACAGAGTTGGAAGAGTCTTTGCCCATTTTTGAGGAGTTCTACAAAGGTGCTGATCGCTAGGTTTTTGTGACGACCCACCCTGTGATATACAGCAAAGGTCCGGGAGGACCATTTTTTTGATCGGATATCGGCAACTCACGGTAGCACCTCTTCAGATAACATCGTGGAGGTCCGACAGATCTCCTGTGCTAAGTCCCGTAGGGACCTCCTAGAGATCTTGCTCTGCTGCAATCGAGCTAGTCCCAGACAATGGGCTAGCTCACACAGAAACACAAGGTAATAACACAACCACAAGGTCAAACAAAGATGAAGCAAACAAATTAAACTTAATATTAAATGGGACCTTATGGTCAAGCTTGTTTACAAGAGGTCTGCCAAACCGGCTACAAGATGAACAAAGACTTACAACCGTCAACAAAGGAGCTCTAAAGCAAAAGCACCAAAAGTACGCAGAGGCCATCCGGCTAGCCCACAAGCTGTCGGGTGGAGGACGTCCTAGGCAGCTGGGTCATCAAAGAACTCCTCCTCAAAGAGGTCTCAGACCGCCTCAAGCACTTGATCATCTTCAAAATCATGGACACGGGGCTTAAAGCCATGAGTACTTTGAATGTACTCAAGAAGACACGAGGAGCATTTATGCAAATAATATTCATACAAGGGCTTACCAAATGAGAGCTGTATGGTTAGATTGCGCAAAGCTAAGTTTTGACAACAATAACATAAGTAGATTGGAAAGCAGCAAGTTAAAACAGTAGTACATAATACATTTGATTTTCGAAAAGATGGAGTGAGCACCAACTCACATCCACAACCAAATGGGGGAGGTCTGGTCACACCCATGACCAGGACCTCACCCAAAAACCACTTTAGAGCACCTACTCCAGAGATCCGAACCAGCCTCTGGACCACTACCCGAGCCAACCCCGACCCCTCTGGAGCTGGCCAAGGTCTCTTCGAGGCAAAGCCAGGGCATCTCACTGAAGTGTCCAGTGGCACAAACTTTTGAGAAAACTACCCCTTGCACCATTTTCACCGGGCATGTCCATGACCAAGGACTTGGCTATTCGAATAGATCTTACACTCTGCAGAGGTGTATAACTTTACCCACAATCCACGGTCTCTCTAGCGGGACGGGTTCCAGAAAGACCCTTGCTCACTTCCGATGGTGAGCAGTCTAGAGAGAGCGGCAAGGCCTTTACAAAGCTTTGAACTGGCTCGGAGCTGCCCGCTAAGGTTTCGCATTCCCCCCCTTTGGTCTAGAAGTCCGTAGGGTTATGGGGTGCCCCCTCTTGCGCCAACGAATCAGCACGCTCAACCACAACAGCCCCATGCCATCTCATTGCTAATTATTCGGCCCAGACCACCCTCATAAAGTGATCTTGTGGTTGCACTAATTGGCCCAGATCAACAGAACACAAAGTTGAGTCCTTAATTGTGCTAAGGCAAGATTTCCACAACCCCAATATGCAAAGCACCCACTACTCACTCCCTGCCTTCTTGCCTTAGCAAAAACATTTTGTAATTAACCCTGCCAAAAGACCACCCAGTCTTGGCACAGTAGTTTTAACAAAGTGGTCTCACACCAAAGTCAACACAACAGTGGCATCACACCAAAGTTGCTTAACAGTGGCACCAACCACAGGTTTCATAATTCAATTAGTCAAGATTATTAAGGATGAAACATGATACACCAGAACCACGGTTTCTAGAGCAAAGCTATATGTAAACCTATGGCCCCATGTTGGCAAGTAACAAGGAATACAAACTAAATACCCAATCTAAGGCTTACAAGGTGAACATGACAACATGACTTGAACAAGTTATAAAGGAGGCATAATAACAAGTAGGGAAGTAACTACAGCCCAAACATTTCTTATAAAAATAGCCATGCATGATAAAGTAAAACCAAAATATATTTGCAAAGCTAGGTTCAATATGATCAAAAAAAAGGGGGTCTATGGCTTGCCTTGGTCAGGTAGTGGAGAACCTTCAGTAGAAGCTGCTGGGTCCAAGAACTCTTCCTCAAACGCAGGATCTACAAGTTCGCAAAAAGCAAATAAGCAAAACCACACTAGGCCAAAGAGCTTCAAAAGACTCAAAAGAACTCAAACCAAATCGGCAAGAAATGGAAAACCAAGAGGCTCAACACAGCCTCAGCGAGCTCCTAGGGAGGTCTTGTGCCAGGAGAAACCCAGGCAAAGGAGACGAGGAAGCTAGAAATGAGCAAAAGGTGGCAAATGAAAGCTTGCCCAGGCTATATATAGCCAGAGTTGGTGGAGTGCACCAAGAAAGGGTTCAATGACGTGTCGGCAATCGGGCTAGCTAGGACAGGGCTTGCCCTAAAAGAATTAAAATAAGGTTCCTCAGATGTGACTGCATTTAATGTGATCCGACACCTATTAAATACGCATAGAGTTCTGAGGCGGGAACAATGATAACAAGGTTGAGTGAGGCTGACAAGTAGGGCCAGTCAAAAGGGTGCACAACCGGTCAAAGAGGTGGCCCCACCACAAGGGCTGTCTTCGCAAGAGACCACTGGGAGTTCCTAGACAGGAGGTCCAAAACACTCAAGGGGAGGTCCTGGATAGGAGGTCCAAAACACTCAAGGGGGAGGTCCTGGACAGGAGGTCCAAAACACTCAATGGGGAGGTCCTGGACAGGAGGTCCAAAACACTCAAGGAGAGGTCCTGGACAGGAGGTCCAAAACACTCAAGGGGGAGGTCCTGACACTCAGATCTCCAAAAGGGAGGTTCGACGGTCAAGATCTCAAAGAGGAGGACCTTAACGGTCAAGATCAAAAAGCAACGGGGAGGTCCTGACACTTAGATCTCCAAAAGGGAGGTCCGACGATCAAGATCTCAGAGAGGAGGACCTGAACGGTCAAGATCAAAAGGCAACGGGGAGGTCCTGACACTCAGATCTCCAAAAGGGAGGTCCGACGGTCAAGATCTCAGAGAGGAGGACCTGAACGGTCAAGATCAAAAGGCAACGGGGAGGTCCTGACACTCAGATCTCCAAAAGGGAGGTCCGACGGTCAAGATCAAGGGGAGGTCTGAGCGGTAAAGATCTCCAGAGGGGAGGTCCTAACGGCCAGATTTGATCAAGGGGAGGTCTGAGCGGTAAAGATCTCCAGAGGGGAGGTCCTAACGGCCAGATCTGATCAAGGGGAGGTCTGAGCGGTTAAGATCAAAGGCAAGGAGGTCCTGTGAAGGCAAAAGACGCGGGGGACACCAGGGCCGTGTGACGACCCACCCTGTGATATACCGCAAGAGGTCCGAAAGGACCATTTTTTTTGCGCTGCGGTGCCACCACAGGGAGGAGTGGTAGCACTGCTTGGTGCATTCCCGAGGAGGTCTTCCGGACCTCCTGGAGGTCTTGGGCCGCAACCGACCTCCCAGGAGGTCTTTAAAGACCTCCTGGGGGTCTTTGCCTGCCACCCCACGGTAGCACCTCCAGGTATATCACTAGAGAGGCCCGACAGGACCTCCCAGGCTAAGTCCCGTAGGACCTCCTTGTTGGGTCATGGGGTAGGCTACGATAGCTACAAACAAAAATTTCTACCACGCGAACCAGGATGCCAAGCAAGTAGATGATCACAGATCGTTACCAACAGACGCCAGAGAGCAAATGGAAGAAGGATTGGAGCGATCGGTCCAACGAAGAGCGCGTCGATGAAGCGGTCGTAGTCGATCGTCCAACGCCCAAATGAGTCGATGCAAGTGGTCGTGGTCGGTCGTCAATGTCCTCACGAGCCGATCGCTCTCCAAAGAACGCTCTGCGGTTCCTTGTGAAGATCGCGGATCGCCCTCAAAGCGCAACAATCGTAGTAGCGCCTCTCGGTATCCACACGCCCAGGAAGGAACAACCGAACGCTTGTGTGCGGCACCAAGTCGCACGGTGGAGCTCTCAAGGAGATGGCGGCTAGGGTTTCGGTGGTGTTTGACGCGCTATCCCAACCTCATGCACCTCCTTATATAGTGCTCGTGGCGGATCCTATCCAAACACGCTATTTAATCGATTCGTACTTGGTTTGTTCCAACCCGTTAAGTGTGTGACCAGAGGTTCATGTGTAGTTCGGTTGTGATTCTAAACCGCTTCCGATCACGAGTCGAATGCGACTCCTAGCGTAACATATCGATTCCGAAAACACACAAATTATATCGGATTTAACCTTAATGCAATATGATATACGACCAGTGTCCTCATCACTTACGACGAGTCCTATCTCTATACTGACCATTAGATTTGATTACGACCAACTCAGAACTCCGCACGACTTGGTTTCACCACTCTGTGATTACGCTCACCGATCTCGACTTGCTTGTATCTCCATACGACACCGATCGGTGGGTCGAACTAAGTGACCTACTCATGTATTCTCCTTTGCCTCACAATATCTGGTTGAACTCTGTGAGATGTTGTGTCATCCATGGACCGCTCAATACTTTCTCGATCGAGTATCGATAACCTTATGTGGTCGAACACTTCGACTACTAGTGGCATGGCCATGCACTTTCTTTATCCGATCACAACGAGGGGCCCAGACATCTCTCTGTTATGTTAGGAGGGCAAATCCATATCCCACCAAATACATTCCTCTCCATGTTTCAGAGCATACCCAAAGCTACCTTTATAACTACCCGCCACGGTGTAGCGTTTGGCAACCCCTAAGAGTGCTCTTACACATGTAGGAAACTATGCCGATCTCAGTCTAAGGATTATACATCATCATTGCTTGAGACCAACTAATGACACATAGATTCATAACAATCTCAATAGTGTCTCAAGGTGGGTCTTATCCAACATCATGTTCTCTAACATGTGTCCATATTATCGGTTTGATATCCCCATATCTATGACTCGTGAAACATAGTCATCAACCAATACATATGCTAGTCTATTCATATGTGTCCTCATATGTTTACGACCAGGGATCGTGTAAGAATAATTATTGCAGGAATATAGAGTTTCACAACCAAGTCACATACTTGATTATAAATATTAACAATATTATTCTAGGAACAAGATAACACATTATCCAATGTCATGAACATAATGAAATATAATCATCTCTATGATTGCCTCTAGGGCATATTTCCAACACTCCTGGAGGTCCTATCCCTGTGCATCTGAGCTAGTCCCAGGACAACAGAAGCTAGCTCACATAAGAACACAAGCTAATATCATAACCACGAGGTCAAACAAAGATGAAGCAGACAAATTAAACTTAATATAAAAGGACCTTATGGTCAAGCTTGTTAACAAGAGGTCTGCCACTGAGGGCTTACAAAACCAACAAGGACTTACAACCGGCAACAAGGAGCTCTAAGGCTCCAACACCAAAAGCACGCAAAAGCTATCCAACTAGCACCACAGGCTGTCGGGTGGAGGACGTCCTAGGCAGCTGGATCATCGAAGAACTCCTCCTCGAAGAGGTCCTGACCGCCTCAAGACTTGATCATCTTCGAATCTGCTTTGACACACGTGGCTTAAAGCCATGAGTACTTGGAATGTACTCAAGAAGTCACGAGGAGCATTTATGCAACAATATTCATGCAAGGGCTTACTTAAATGAGAGTCAGATGGTTAGTTTGCGCAAAGTCAGGTTTTGACAATAATACCAATAATAGATTGAAAAGCAGCAAGGTAAAACAATAGTACATAATACATTTGATGCTTGAAAAAGTGGAGTGATGTAAGACCCTCAAATATTGGAATGTGCCGAATTAAAATTATATTGGTAGCATAATTCTTAATTAAGGAACAGTGCAATTCCCTCATTAAGAATCATACTAGAAGCATAATAATAACAAGTAACAATTCCAATATTCAGGTTCCCGGATACATGTCATGCAATAGTTCCCAAGATTAGTGACTATTGTGCATATATCCTTAAACAACATTGCATCATCCACATACAAGTCATACATGCACATAATTATACATTACAGGTTACATTTTTGGTTCGGTTGCTACAGTAACCGAGTTTGCTATAGGAACAGATGACCTTGGGTCATCACAAAAGATCAACAGCGGAAGTAGAAATAAACAACAAAAACCACCAATGGCCCCATCCTCCCGCAGGCTATTGCGTGGAGACTAGAACTAGCTTCACTCGTTAGCGTCACCCTGATCGGCGCTAACGGGCATCTCATAAAGATAACCATCTTCACCTGCAACAAGAGGTCATAAACCCTGAGTACAGATGGTACTCAGCAAGACATACACAAACTAATAAAAGAAAGTGGTTGGTAGAACCTATACAAAGGAATAGAAATTTTACATGCATAAGGTTAACAACAGGAGGGTTATAAAGGTTCAATTTGCAGAACGCGATACATCTTAACCTCATCATAAGTTTTGACAAAGCAATTTTAATGAATCAATTTGGACTAAAACAGTAAGTAATTGAGAATCATAAGCATAAACAAAGAGCAGATAAGTGACGCATCAACATCAACCGTGCATGACAACCATCATGCCGAAATAATTCCCAAACCAAACTTAGAGCAAAATCTATACAGGTGACACCAATTCAAGTATCGTCTGTAACCGTGGACACGGCTATTCGAATAGTTTTAAAACCTTGCAAGGGCGTACATCTTTACCCACACGACTTAGTTAGCAAGTAAGCCTCCAGAATAATAGCACACTGCCTTTGGTGTGCCGGCCGGGGAGACTAAGATTTGGTATTTTTCAACAAGTTGACACTATTGAGTTGGATGACCCATGTGGGGCTGATCCCACTTAAACAACGACTGATAGCATCTATTCAACCGGGGGCCACATGTTGTGCCGGGAATGCCGACCCAATCAATTAAATGCAAACTCGTGCATAACTGCACATATTAGACCGCAGTCGGGGCCCTGAAGGTACGTACATGCGATGGAACACATCTACGCCCTCACCCTTCTAAGAACATCTAACATCGATATAAACTCCACATGGCATACGACACGGCCCGAAGACTTAAGCATCTATGCCATATGAAATCAATACACACGTCCTTACTCTCCTGTTTCCAACTCAATAGTATTTAACCCTTTACTTAACCAAACAGTGCCCATACACCGCGTGTGGAAGTACGTTGGGGTTTGAATTAAATTGTCAGAGTTCAGTCCTTAATCAATCCAGACAAGACATCCACATTTCCCAATTCTCGTGCACAAAAGCACCATCACTAGCATCCACTTGTCCAGATTTGAAATAAGTTCATCAAACAAGACTTAGAGTCATTTCAGATTTAAATGAACTGAACAAAGAATCAAAATAAATAAAATTTATTTGTTGTTCCCAGGTTTGACAAGATAAGCTTGCCAAACACTACCGTTCTATGGACTACATGACTAAGCAAAAGTTAAAACTAAATACTATAATATCACAGACTACCTTAGGTTGAGTGTATGATCAAATGTAAGGTAAGCCACAAGTTATAGGTCGTAACTAGATACTACACATGTCACAAGTAAATTTTTAAGGAATTAGCATGCAACAGTTATCACTGTATTTTGTAAATCTACAGTTCAAAAGACTAGGATCAACATGGTGCAGAGAGGTAGCTTGCCTTGGTAGTAATAAACAAACTCTTGCTCAGGTTCTTGCTGCTCAACAATAAACTCAACAACCTCAGAAGAACCAGTATCTAAAAAAAATAAAATCCAATAAACACAGAGAAAACAGAGAAAAGCATGTATAAAAAGAATGCATGGTCAAGGGCTTAATGCATTATTAGCAACATGCTTAAGGTACATTAATTTAATTAAGAATAGTAAGCTATAACTAATTCTGGCTAACACTATCTATTATAGTTTAGTGTTTAGGTTGAACTACGCTTTGTGTTTTTGAAATCGAACAGATGACAGCTTGTAATTAAATTACTTGCCTAGCTAATCAGCATATAAATGAAATAGTGTGCTGGAGCTAAGTGCATTTATACTAGTGTTTGTGACCTAACTAGTCATTTAATACCTATTAATGGCAATTTAAGAGAGTGAACTCTTCTTTGTGGTGTTGTCGGTTTGACCTAAAACCAAAAAACAAAGAAAGAGCCTTTTACCATATACTACCGTCTGGATAAATACACAAAACGCAAACCTTACATAGAGTCGAGTCGATCGGGAAGTAATTAATACCATAAGTCATCAATACTAACCTTAATCGCCGGTTTAAAGAAGGAAAAGGAAGGTTAACCATTTGTCGGTTTTAACCGACAACAACTAACAGAGGGGGGTTGCACCCATAAATGAACCGATGACCTAAGACTTTAAAGAACAATTACTGGTGATGCTAGGGTTTACCTAAGACTTAGATACGCTAATATCTTGACAAGAGAGATCCTAATTCTGAAAACGATATGAAAGACCGAAAAGTTATAAAAACAACTTTTCAGTTTAAAGAAGTTTGGAACATCACAGAGCATGTGGGTGATTCCAGTGAGCTAAAGATGTCCTTAGGAAGTCTAAGATGACAAGAATCGTGGTTTCAACTTACCAAATAGGGTTGGAGAAGAAGAAGAAATCAAGTTCTTGGTCAACAAGGAAGACCCAAAGTCCTTATACTAGTCTCCACCAAAACAAAATGGTAGAACTAAGGCTCTAAGGACCATTAGGCATAATCTTGATAAGAAAAGATGAATTCCAACTCACCAGGAGGATGTTTCACCTAGGTGGTTTTCCACTGGCTCAAGTTGACAGAGAGGAAACCCTAAGTTCAACCTTGCAAAAGATGCCCAAAATCCACATTATCATGAGATTAGGCATGCTTAAAGTTGAACAAGGGTGAGAGTAAGAGAGCTTCACTGGTAAGGAAGGCAAAGCTAAGGAACTCCTCTCGGTCAACAATGGCAGAAGCTCCACAGCTAGGGTTTTTATAGTGTTGGAGCCCTCTAGAGCAACCAAGAACTCTCCAGAGCTAATGAGGTGGCAACTAGAGCTAAATATCAAAGGAATATGCGTATATTCCCTATACATGGCCACTGCTCGGCGAGAATGTCGGCGACGGCGTAAAACAGGAGAGGGAGGAAAGAACTGCCACTGACACGCGGGTCCCCGAAGCAGTCACAGCCATGCACAACACGTAGCAAGCCTCAAGGTACAACCACCGTCCGATAAGAAAAGAACGGCTGTGATGAGATGGCCAAAACACACTGAACCGGTATCAAGCAATATGGGCCGTGCGATTTCAATTGGACGGCTAAGATCTAGGGGAGGTCCGGGATGGTCCGAACGTCACAATCTATAAGGACTGTCCGATTATACTTCAACGGCCCAAGATCTGGTGCGCGCTGGTGAGTTTCGGCCCAAAAAGGAAGTCACCACTGGATCTAAAACCAACGGCTAAGATTGATGGGAGGTGCGGATGGTCCGAAGGTCACAATGGATGCGGTCCACCCGATCAAATTTCAACGGTGGAGATCACGTGGTGCGTCTGGATAGTCCAAACAGCCCACAAGATCTGATCCATTGGTCAAGGATCCAAGGGCACGCACGCTTTTCAGTTTCT
Organism: Phyllostachys edulis; assembly: GCA_036346405.1. Taxonomy (NCBI): domain Eukaryota; kingdom Viridiplantae; phylum Streptophyta; class Magnoliopsida; order Poales; family Poaceae; genus Phyllostachys; species Phyllostachys edulis. The sequence goes on along the minus strand of CM070553.1, from coordinate 64,771,569 downwards.
GCCATTTAAAATGGCATGACCTAAGGATCGCGCGCCACCCGTTTTTGATCCTACGGTCAATATTAAGGGGTGGATCGGAGTGGTCCGATCAACCCATTAAATCTGGCCCGTTCGCAATGAAATCGACGGCGCGATTTCGCTGGTTGAGGCCATGAGCGAGCGTAACGCGTGTGGGCCGAACCACTTATGAGGGTTGACTCAACCGAGTTGGGATGAGTCGCCATGTTGAAAAGGGTCCCATTTAGACCTAAAAATTGACCACCCTATTTAACATTTCAAAAGTTTGACTGGGCTTTAAAATAGCAAATAAATTTGTAAAATTATGAAATTTTGCAAAATTGCTACTGGGATGATATATTCCCAAATAAATTTTGAAACCACTGTTTTTCTTTTAAAATACATAAATAATTCATTTTATTTAATAGGTCTTATTTAAAGACAAATATTTTTCTCAAAATCAAAATAATTTCTAAAAATTCAGCAAAATTATTTTTGGCCATGATAATCCATCCGCTTTTAAATAAAATACCTCCGGTCTTAATACCAACAAGGAGTAGTATTTCCTTTGAAACTTCAAATAGGTTTTGGGTTGAGCTAGAAAAGGAAGGTTTCAATTTGTAACCAATTGTCCAAGTTTTCAATAATGAACAGCAAAACCTTTTGTAATTACTCCTTGCCAAAAGACCACCCGCACTTGGCACAACAGCTTTAACAAAGTGGCCTCATACCACAATCAACACAACTTAGGCATCCCGCCATAGTCGCTAATAAAGGCACCAACCACAAGTTCCATAGCTCATTAATCAAGATTATTAGTAATGAAACATGATTCACAAATCCCACGATTTCTAGAGCGAAGCAATACATAACCCTCTGCCCCATGTTGGCAACTAACAAGAAATACCAACTAAATATCCACCCTAAGGCTCACAAGGTGAACATGACAACATGATTGGGACAAAGTATGAAGGAGGCATAATAGCAAGTAGGAAAGTAACTACATTTCAAACATTTTCTTATAAACATAGCCATGCATGATAAACTAAAACCAAAATATATTTACAAAACTAGGTTCAAAATGATCAAAAGGAGGTCTCAGGGCTTTCCTTGGTCAAGCGTAGAGGAGAACCTTCAAGAGAAAGAGCCGGATCCAAGATCTCCTCAAACTCGTGATCTACACGCTCGCAAGAAAACCAAATAAGCAAAACCACACTAGGCCAAGGAATTTCAAAAGAGGACTAAAAGAACTTAAACAAAACTTAACCAAAACCAGATAAACAGGTGACCCAGAACAATCAGGGAGGTCCAAGGCAAGAGAGGGTGGCCTTTAAGCAAAAGACCAGCAAAGAACCGTAAGGAGGTCTTCCAGAGAAGATGCCAACTCCTGCGGCTCACTCTTGGTGAAGCTCTGAGCACCAGCCTAGAGCGAGCAAGGCAGGAGCAAGGTTGGCAAGTAAGCAAAAGGTTACAAGAGTTTGCCCACCCAGGCTATATATAGCCAGAGTTGGTGGAGTGCACCAAGAAAGAGGTTCAATGACGTGTTGGCACCGGGCAGACTAGGCGGCTTTGCCCTTAAAGAATTAAAATAAGGTACCTCAGATGTGACTGCATTTAATGTGACCCGACACCCATTAAATGCGCACAGAGTTCTGAGGCAAGAGCAATAATAACAAGGTTGAGAGAGGCTGACAAGTGGGGCCAGTCAAAAGGGTGCACCACGGGTCAAAGAGGTGGCCCCACCGCAAGGGTCGTCTCCGCAAAAGACCACTGGGAGGTCCTGGACAAGAGGTCCAAAACGCTCAAGGGGGAGGTCCTGGACAGGAGGTTCAAAACACTCAAGGGGGAGGTCCTAACACTCAGATCTTCACAAGTGAGGTCTAACGGTCAAGATCTCAAAGGGGAGGGCCTTAACGGTCCAGATCAAAGGGTGCAGGGAGGTCTTGACCAACAGGGATGCTCTGGGTTAGGAGGGTGGTCTTTACAAAAAGACCAGCAAGGATCGAGGAGGTGGTCCTTGCAAAACAGCCAAGAAGAGGTCCTGGGAACAAAGGAAAACGCGCAGCAAAGCAGAGCCGTTCGATTGGAATCGGGCAGTCTAGAAAGGAAAGGAACGTTTGGACCATCCAACCGTTACCTCACAGTTGAGACGTCAGATCAAGATCGAATGGCGCAAAACAAAGGGGACGTTTCGGACCGAGCTTAACAGTTAACGAGACTAGGCCGCCTCGATTTAAATCGGACGGTTAGAAGGAAAGGGACGTTCGACCAAGCTTAACGTGTTTTTAGGATCGGGCCGTCCGAACAACATCGAACGGTCCTTAGGAGATGAAGGCAAAACCTTACGCGATATGACCGCAGGAGCCAACGGTGGGTTCAAGTGCTAAGGAGGTCTTGGTCCTAAGGAGGTCCAAACACAACGGGGAGGTCTAGACCACAAAGAGGTCTAAACACACAAAGAAGGAGGTCTGAACCTAAATAAGGTCCAAACGGCCAGATTTCAACAAGGGGAGGTCAGAGCGGTTAAGATCTCCAGAGAGGAGGTCCTAACGACTAGATCTCAACAAGGGGGAGGTCTGAGCGGTTAAGATCTCCAAAGAGGAGGTCCTAACGGCCAGATCTCAACAAGGGGGAGGTCTGAGTGGTTAAGATCTCTAGAGAGGAGGTCCTAACGCCGATCTCAACAAGGGGAGGTCTCGAGCTGTTAAGATCTCCAGAGAGGAGGTCCTAACACCCAGATCTCAACAAGGGGAGGTGTGAATAGTCGGGAGGTCCTAAAGGACGCCGAGGAGGTCCGTGGGATTAAAGGAAGGCCTGTGAGGGACTCAAGGAGGTCCGACGGGCCGAAGGGAATTCGAGGGAGGTTCCAAAAGGGCACTGGGAGGTCCAGAGGAACTCTGGAGCACCCAAGTGAACTCAGGAGGGGTTCAAAGAGAGGTGAGAGGTCCACGGGGCGGTCTAAACAGAGAGGGAGAACGAGAAAAGAGTTCCAGTCACAAAAGAGGTCTGGAATGGAGAAGCCAAACTCAAAGGCACACAGGGCCAAAAGAGGGAGGACGGGAAAACTCCAATTAAACAACAAAGGCACTGAACAGATTTAGTTCAAGTTTGGTTTAATCAATTAAAGCTCTTTTGAAAACTCAAGTTAAGCTTTGAACTCTCATCAAAACCAAATGGTTATTTTTATTTTGAAAATAGGGCAAGAACCTAAGAGAAACGGGACGTTACAAACCTTCACCCCTTAAGGAATCTCGACCCCGAGATTTAGGCTGAACTAGGGAATAGGTGGGGGAACTCCTTCTTGAGGTCTTCTTCACGTTCCCATGTTGCTTCGGCTTCAGAGTGGTTGCTCCATTGCACTTTGCACAGCTTGGTGGTCTTGCTCCTTGTAACTCTTTCTGACACGTCCAAGATCTTGATGGGTTGCTCTCTGTAAGTGAGGTCTTCTTGGTGGTCCGCAGCTTCTAAAGGCATTTGGTCCTCTGGCACTCGCAAGCATTTCTTCAACTGTGACACATGGAAAACATCATGGACTCCAGCAAGCTGAGGTGGGAGGTCCAACTTGTAGGCCACTTCACCCCTTCGGGCAAGAATTGGAAAAGGTCCAATAAATCTTGGAGCAAGCTTCCCACTGATTCTAAACCGCTGCATACCTTTGAGAGTTGATACCTTCAGGTAGACTTGATCTCCGGGGACAAAAGCTAGGTCTCGTTGTCTAATATCTGCATAGCTCTTTTGCCGAGTTTGAGCAGTCTTTAACTTCTCCCTTATTGATCTTACTTGATCTTCGGCTTCTTTCAGCAGGTCCGGGCCAAGAACTTGGCCTTCACCCGATTCTGCCCAATACAAAGGAGTTCTACACTTCCTCCCATAAATAGCTTCAAAAGGGACATTTGAAGGCTTGCTTGGTAGTCATATTGTAGGAAAATTCTGATATGGCAACATCTTGTCCCAACTAGATTGCTTTTCCAGAGCACAAGCTCTCAAAGATGTCCTCAAGGACTTGATTAACCCTTTCGCTTTGGCCATCTGCTTGTGGGTGGTATGTCAGATCAAGTTGAGGTCTGTGCCCAAGGCATCATGTAACTTTTGCCAAAATTTGAAGTGAACTGAGATCCTCGGTCTGAGACTATCTTCTTTGGGACACCATGCGAGCATACAACCTTGGCCATATAAATCTCGGCCAACTTGTATCCAGAATAGGTAGTCTTCACCGGAATAAAGTGAGCCATTTTAGTTAACCTATCCACAATGACCCAAATAGAATCAAAACCAGCTTGGGTACGAGGTAGACCAGTTATAAAGTCCATCCCGACCTCTTCCCACTTCCACTCGGGTATGGGTAAAGGCACCAAAAGTCCTCCAGATCTTTGGTGCACTGCCTTAACTTTTTGGCAAGTGTCACATTTGGCCACAAAATCTGCTATTTCTCTCTTCATTTTTGGCCACCAGTACAATTCCTTGATGTCTTGATACATTTTTGTAGCTCCTGGATGTATAGAATACAATGCCTCATGTGCTTCTTTAAGTATTACTTCTTTGAGCTCTGTGTTATTGGGCACACAGAGCCTCTTATCAAACCAAACCGCACCTTGTCCATCTATAGCAAACCTTGCAGCCTTCCCTTTTCTTATGTTGGCCTTGATTTCTTGGAGGTCAGCGTCTTCAACTTGAGCTGCCTTGATCTGTTTTTGCAAGGTAGGTTGCACTTCCAGAGCTGCTAAAAACCCTTCTTCAACTAACTCAAGTCTAAGCTTCAGGAATTCTTCATGCAAAGTAGGTTGGCTCTCTTTGATCATTAATGTATTGGCATAAACCTTTCTGCTCAAAGCATCTGCCACCACATTGGCCTTGCCTGGGTGGTAATGAATTCCCACATTGTAGTCTTTAATAAGTTCTAGCCACCTTTTTTGCCTCAAATTCAAATCACTCGAGTAAAGATGTACTTTAGGCTTTTGTGGTCAAGATAGATTTCACACCTATTACCAATAAGGTAATGGCGCCAAATCTTTAAAGCATGCACCACAGCAGCTAACTCTAGGTCATGAGTAGGGTAGTTTGCTTCATGGGGCTTCAACTGCCTTGAGGCATAAGCTACGACTCTTCTGTCTTGCATTAGAACACAGCCAAGTCCTTGCTTTGATGCATCACAATAGACTTCAAAATCTTTCCTGACATCTGGGAGAATCAAAACTGGGGCAGAGGTCAACTTCTTCTTGAGCTCTTGGAAGCTTTGTTTACAATCAGAGGTCCAAAGAAACTTCTTTTCTTTCTTTAATAGCTGAGTTAGAGGTCTTGCAATTCGGGAAAAGCCTTCAATAAACCTTCTGTAGTACCCTGCCATACCAAGAAAACTTTGGACTTGAGGCACAGATCTAGGAGGTTCCCAACTGAGCACATCTTGAACCTTACTAGGATTGACAGATACTCCTTCCTTGGACAAAACATGCCCTAAAAAGACCACTTCTTTTAGCCAAAACTCACACTTACTAAACTTAACAAAGAGCTGATGAGCTCTCAGCTTCTCCAAAACCGAAAAGAGATGGTTTGCATGCTCCTCTTCACTCTTGGAATATACAAGAATGTCGTCAATGAAGACAATGACAAACTTGTCTAGGTATTCCATGAACACTCTGTTCATCAAATTCATGAAATATGCAGGGGCATTGGTCAGCCCAAAAGATATGACAGTGAACTCAAACAACCCATACCTAGTTGAAAAAGTTGTCTTAGGGATGTCTTCTTTTCGGATCTTGAGTTGGTGATATCCTGTCCTCAAATCTATTTTTGAGAACACAGCAGCTCCCTTTAATTGATCAAACAAATCATCAATTTTGGGCAAAGGATACTTGTTCTTGACAGTGACATCATTAAGAGCTCTGTGGTCCACACACATTCTTTGAGTGCCATCCTTTTTGGGCACAAAAATCACTGGGGCTCCCCAGGGTGAGGAGCTAGGTCTAATAAAACCCTTACTCTGTAAGTCTTCTATTTGCTTTTTCAACTCCACTTGGTCATCAACATGTAGCCTGTAAGGACTTTTGGAGATGGGGGAGGTCCCTGGAACAAGGTTAATGACAAACTCAAGGTCTCTGTCTGGAGGCATTCCTGGGAGCTCATCAGGGAACACATCCACAAATTCTTTAACAACAGGGACATCTTCCAATGTATGAGCTTGAGCACTACAAGATATGGCTCCTTTGAGCTTCTCTGAGACGGCTGAAAACTTTACAGTGGCATCACTAGGGCTGGTCAAAGAGATGCTTTTATCACTACAATCCAACATTGCATGGTGGTCAGCTAGCCAATCCATGCCCAAGATCACATCTAGAGACCTGGTGTCCAAAAGGATAAGGTTGCCTAGAAATTCTACTCCTTCTATGACCATTTTAACTTGTGGACAACCCTGGTTCGTACTTAATTCCGAACCGGGGGATTGAACCAACAAGGTAGACTTAACAGCAACACCCAAAACTGGTGCTTTGTAGCAAAACTTCGAGAAATAAACGAATGGGAAGCTCCAGAGTCAAACAAAACTGCAGCTAGCGCTGAATTTGCTAGGAACATACCTAGCACCACATCTGAGGAGGTCTGAGCTTCTTCCACTGCAACATGGTTCACACGTCCTCTTCCAAAAGATTGGGAGGTCCTAGCTTGAGGAGGTCCTGCTGCTTGGGAGGTCTTGGCTGAGGGAGGTCCTGAAGCAGAGGTCTTTGCGGCTTACTCAGTCTTCAGTGGGCATTGATTGGCGAAATGCCCCACTTGGTGACACTTGAAGCAGGTGATCCCAGCTGCTGCGGAGGTCGTTGGGGTTGACTTGGTGCTGCCAGTGATGCGGCGCTGGACTGGGGCGGCTGGGCGGGAGGTCTTGGCCGAGGTCCAGGAGGTCCTTGGCGCTTGTGTTGATACTGCACTTGAACTTTTAAACTGGGATGGAGGCCTCGCTTAAAGCGCTTCTGCCGTGCATCATCTGTAGCCACATCCTCACGAGCATAACGTGACAATTGTGTGAACTTAGTGAGATACTCACTCACTGACATGCTGCCTTGCTTAAGATCTCTAAACTCATTCTTTTTCATCTCTACCTTCCCATCAGGAACATGTGAATGGCGAAACGCAGCTGAGAATTCTGCCCAAGTGATCCTCTGAGGGTCAACATGTGAGGCACAAAATGTGTCCCACCACTCGGCTACAACCCCTTCCAATTGATGTGAGGCAAACAAAACCTTCTCTCTGTCTTCGCAGCGAGCAATATCCAGCTTTTTCTCTGTTGATCTCAGCCAGTCATCTGCATCTAAGGGCTCAGGGGAGCTTGAAAAGGTGGTTGGGCGCGTCTTCATGAACTCTGATAGCCTTGATTGATGGTGAGCTGGGGGTGGAGGTGGTGGCATTGCTGCAGCTTGACTATTCTGGCTCATCATGGCAAGTAAAGCATTGGTGGTCTAGCTTTGTTGAGCCATAATTTGGTTCATATTCTGCATCATAGAGCTCATCATTTGGGCTTGTGCTGCCATAAACTGCCCAAAACCCGGGTCTGTTGCTGCCACTGGAGGGGGTGGAGGTGGAGGCAATTGTTCTGGGGGCTCACCCTGACTTGTGGACTGCCGAGTCTGCACCATCTTGACAAAACCCTAAAGGTTTAGAAGGTAAGTGAGAAAGCATAACAGGTAAGAGGGATAAAGCACCAAGATGAGTTAGAACAGGGAAGAAAGATAGAGCACCTATTAGGGGTGACTTGGTTAAACCCAAGAGAAAACCAAAAGGCCAGGAGGCCAAAAAGAGGCAACCAAAACTTCAAAACAGAGGTCTTAAAGACCAAAGCTAAGCGAGACTCAGACTAGAACCACTAACCCTAACCTTACTACAGTCGGCCCTATAGAAATTAAAAAGGCAAGAAGGTTAATTTAGACTAAAAAATCAGGGTTCCAGCAGAGGCAAGATAATAGAACTAAAAAGAGGTTAAGATTGGAGTAGAATAAGATGAGAGAAGATTTAGACCAGTTAAGGGCAGCATAGAACCAGAACAAGGAAAGAACCACTAGACAAGTATTTAAGTTGATTTGCTTTAGAAAATAACTTTTTGAATCCAAACTAAAACAACCTTTCTACCTATGGCCACGTCCTACAGCCGACCAGGGCTCTGATACCACCTTGTAACGACCCACCCTGTGATATACCGCAAGAGGTCCGGGAGGACCATTTTTTTTTTGCGCTGCGGTGCCACCACAGGGAGGAGTGGTAGCACCGCTCGGTGCATTCCCGAGGAGGTCTGCCAGGACCTCCCAGGAGGTCTTCAGGAGGTCTTGGGCCACAACCGACCTCCCAGGAGGTCTTTAAAGACCTCCTGGAGGTCTTTGCCTGCCACCCCACGGTAGCACCTCTAGGTATATCACTAGAGAGGCCCAACAGGACCTCCCAGGCTAAGTCCCGTAGGACCTCCTGGAGGTCCTGCCCCTGTGCATCTGAGCTAGTCTCAGGACAACAAAAGCTAGCTCACACAAGAACACAAGCTAATATCATAACCACGAGGTCAAACAAAGATGAAGCAGACAAACTAAACTTAATATAATAGGACCTTATGGTCAAGCTTGTTAACAAGAGGTCTGCCACTGAGGGCTTATAAAACCAACAAGGACTTACAACCGGCAACAAGGAGCTCTAAGGCTCCAACACCAAAAGCACGCAAAAGCCATCCAACTAGCACCACAGGTTGTCGGGTCGAGGACGTCCTAGGCAGCTGGATCATCGAAGAACTCCTCCTCGAAGAGGTCCTTTAGACCGCCTCGACTTGATCATCTTCAGAATCTGCTTTGACACAGGCTTAAAGCCATGAGTACTTGGAATGTACTCAAGAAGTCACAGGAGCATTTATGCAACAATATTCATGCAAGGGCTTACTGAAATGAGAGTCAGATGGTTAGTTTATGCAAAAGTCGGGTTTTGACAATAATACCAATAATAGATTGAAAAGCAAAGAAGGTAAAACAATAGTACATAATACATTTGATGCTTGAAAAAGTGGAGTGAGCACCAACTCACATCCACAACCAAAATGGGGGAGGTCTGGTCACACCAGTGGCCAGGTCCTCACCCGAGAATCGCTCTAGAGCACCCACTCCAGAGGTCCGAACCAGCCCCTGGACCACTACCCGAGCCAACCCTGACCCCTTTGGAGCCGACCAAGGTCTCTTCGAGGCAAAGCCAAGGCATCTCGCTGAAGTGTCCAGTGGCACAAACTTTTGAAACAACTACCCCTTGCACCATTTTCACTGAGCATGTCCATGACAAAGGACTTGGCTATTCGAATAGATTTTACACTCGCAGAGGTGTACAACTTTACCCACAATCCACGATCTCTCTAGCGGATCGGGTTCCGGCCACCCTTGCTCACTTCCTAAGGTGAGCAGCCTAGAAAGCAAGGCCTTTACAAAGCTTTGAACCGACTCGGGCTGCCTCTAAGGTTTCATAATCCCTCATGTGGTCTAGAAATTAGCAGGTTATGGGGTGCCCTCTTGCGCCAATGAATCACACGCCAACCACAACAGCCCCAAGCCATCTCATTGCTAATTATTCAGCCTGCACTATTCCCATAAAATGATCTTGTGGTTGCAATTGTTTGGCCCATCATCAATGACACAAAGTGAAGTCCTTAATTGTGCTAAGGCAAGACTTCTACAAACCCAGATGTGCATAGCACCCACTACTCACTCCATGCCTTCTTGCCTCAGCAAAACCTTTTGTAATTACCCTTACCAAAAGACCACCCAGACTTGGCACAACAGTTTTAACAAAGTGGCCTCATACCACAATCAACACAAGTTAGGCATCCTGCCATAGCTGCTTAACAGTGGCACCAACCACAAGTTCCATAGCTCATTAATCAAGATTATTAGTAATGAAACATGATTCACAAATCCCACGATTTCTAGAGCGGCAATACATAACCTACTGCCCCATGTTGGCAACTAACAAGAAATACCAACTAAATATCCACCCTAAGGCTCACAAGGTGAACATGACAACATGATTGGGACAAAGTATGAAGGAGGCATAACAGCAAGTAGGAAAGTAACTACAGCCCAAACATTTTCTTATAAACATAGCAATGCATGATAAAGTAAAACCAAAATATATTTGCAAAACTAGGTTCAAAATGATCAAAAGGAGGTCTGTGGCTTGCCTTGGTCAAGCAGTGGAGAACCTTCGGTAGAAAGAGCTGGATCCAAGATCTCCTCAAACTCGTGATCTACACGTTCGCAAGAAAACCAAGTAAGCAAAACCACACTAGGCCAAGGAATTTCAAAAGAGGACTAAAAGAACTTAAACAAAACTTAACCAAAACCAGATAAACAGGTGACCCAGAACAATCAGGGAGGTCCAAGGCAAGAGAGGGTGGCCTTTAAGCAAAAGACCAGCAAAGAACCGTAAGGAGGTCTTCCAGAGAAGATGCCAACTCCTGCGGCTCACTCTTGGTGAAGCTCTGAGCACCAGCCTGGAGCGAGCAAGGCAGGAGCAAGGTTGGCAAGTGAGCAAAAGGTTACAAGAGTTTGCCCACCCAGGCTATATATAGCCAGAGTTGGAGGAGTGCACCAAGAAAGGGGTTCAATGACGTGTTGGCAGTCGGGGCAGCTAGGGCAGGGCTTGCTCTTAAAGAATTAAAATAAGGTACCTCAGATGTGACTGCATTTAATGTGGCCCGACACCTATTAAATGCGCACAGAGTTCTGAGGCAAGAGCAATAATAACAAGGTTGAGAGAGGCTGGCAAGTGGGGCCAGTCAAAAGGGTGCACCACGGGTCAAAGAGGTGGCCCCACCGCAAGGGTCATCTCTGCAAAAGACCATTGGGAGGTCCTGGACAAGAGGTCTTGGACAAGAGGTCCAAAACGCTCAAGGGGGAGGTCCTGGACAGGAGGTTCAAAACACTCAAGGGGGAGGTCCTGACACTCAAATCTTCACAAGGGAGGCCTAACGGTCAAGATCTCAAAGGGGAGGGCCTTAACGGTCCAGATCAAAGGGTGCAGGGAGGTCCTGACCAACAGGGATGCTCTGGGTTAGGAGGGTGGTCTTTACAAAAAGACCAGCAAGGATCGAGGAGGTGGTCCTTGCAAAACAGCGAGGAAGAGGTCCTGGGAACAAAGGAAAATGCGCAGCAAAGCAGAGCCGTTCGATTGGAATCGGGCGGTCTAGAAAGGAAAGGAACGTTCGGACCATCCAACCGTTACCTCACAGTTGAGCCGTTAGATCAAGATCGAATGGCGCAAAACAAAGGGGCCGTTCGGACCGAGCGAACAGGCCAACGAGACTAGGCCGTCTGATTTAAATCGGACGGCTAGGAAGGAAAGGGGACGTTCGGACCAAGCAAACGTGCCCTTAGGATCGGGCCATCCGAACAACATCGAACGGTCCTTAGGAGATGAAGGCAAAACCTTAAGCGATATGACCGCAGGAGCCAACGGTGGGTTCAAGTGCTAAGGAGGTCTTGGTCCTAAGGAGGTCCAAACACAACGGGGAGGTCTAGACCACAAAGAGGTCTAAACACACGAAGAAGGAGGTCTGAACCTAAAGAAGGTCCAAACGGCCAGATTTCAATAAGGGGAGGTCAGAGCGGTTAAGATCTCCAGAGAGGAGGTCCTAACGGCCAGATCTCAACAAGGGGGAGGTGTGAACAGTCGGGGGAGGTCCTAAAGGACGCTGAGGAGGTCCGTAGGACAAAGGAAGGCCCGTAGGGACTCAAGGAGGTCTGATGGGGCTGGAAGGGAATTCGAGGGAGGTTCCAAAAGGGCACTGGGAGGTCCAGAGGAACTCTAGAGCGCCCAATAAAACTCAGGAGGGGTTCAAAGAGAGGTGAGAGGTCCACGGGGAGGTCAAAACAGAGAGGGAGAACGAGAAAAGAGTTCCAGTCACAAAAGAGGTCTGGAATGGAGAAGCCAAACTCAAAGGTACACAGGGCCGAAAGAGGGAGGACGAGAAAACTCCAATTAAACAACAAAGGCACTGAACAGATTTAGTTCAAGTTTGGTTTAATCAATTAAAGCTCTTTTGAAAACTCAAGTTAAGCTTTGAACTCTCATCAAAACCAAATGGTTATTTTTATTTTTAAAATAGGGCAAGAACCTAAGAGAAACAGGACGTTACAGGCCGCTAGATCTGAATCGAATGGATCTAAACAAGGGGGCCGTTCGGACCGAGCGAAGGTCTCAACAGATTAGAGCCGTCCGATATAGATCGGATGGTTCTCAAGGGGTGGGATGTTCGGACCGAGCGAACGCACCCTCAGGATCGGGCTATCCAAAACCATCAACGATCCTGAGGCGAGGAAGGTGTAGACCGAAACGGTTCAACCGCAAAATAACAGTGGTAGGTCCACAAGTGCACAAAAGAAGTCTTCAAGGGGTCAAGGGAGGTCCTTTGGACTCCGGGGAGGTCTAAAGAGACAAGGGAGGTCCAAAAAGACTCAAAGGAGGTCTTAGCGAAAACGGTAGTACCAGCACCCTGCAGAGGTACGACCGGGGGCCGGAAGTACCGGAAATGAATAACGGTAGAGACCAGAATAGGATGCTGCACACAAACTGAACCATCCAGGAGGGAGGTCTAGAGAAAAGGAAACAAAGCCAAGCTTGGCTTCGAGAGATTAAAGGGGTTTTGAAACACAAACCCGAGCTGGACCCTCAGGAGAAAATCCAAAGCAAGGGGAGGTCTAAACAGAAGGTGAGATAAAACAGAGAGGGAGGTCTAAATATCAAAGAGATCCAAACCAACAAAGGAAGTTAGAAGAGAAAAGATAAACCAAGAGGCACACAGAGAGGCTTCGAAGGAAAAAGCAAATTTCAAGGCGAAGAAGGAAACAACAGAGCCACAACCAGCAGAGAGCACCAACAAGAAGCTTAGTTAAGGTTTGATTAATTCAAGTTAAACTCTCCAAATTTTCAAAATATTAGGTTAAGCTTTGAATTCTCATCAAAACCAAATGGTTACCTTTATTTTGAAAACTGGGCAAGAACCTTAAGACAGACGGGACGTTACAGTCTTGATCCCAGTCGGTTGTTGTGGCGAATCGATGGGTTCCTGCTGAAGTTATTTTGTACCACTACGGCTTATTTCATCATTGCCAGCCCTACGAGGCTTAATAAATGTAAACTCGACCATAAGGTCAAAATAATTATTTGTTATCCAAATTACTTGTTTATTCTATTATTTCAGTTTGTGTGGATCAATATTCATCTATGTTGACACTTTGTGCACTAGTGTGATCCTGGACTAGTGCATTATACACAGAGGGTCTAGAATTGCATTTTTGGGTCCTAACAGTTTCACTCGAGCGTCGCCGGAATCCCTTCTTCATCGGACACCGAACCTCATCGCTGCTCTCTTCTCACCACCGGTCGCCTCCATCTTCCTCTTGCCTCTAGTCTATTCCGGTGAGTTCACCTTTCTGCCCTCTCCCGTTTTTTGCTACTCCACCATCGCCGCCATTTGCCAAAACCTTGGTCCCCGAGCCCACCGTTGTCGAAGTCGATGTGGCCACCTTGTTAGCCGCCACCTCAGCCTCGCTGCTCGTGTGTCCAACCCGTTAGCGCCATGTGGCAAGCCACATGTTGCTTGCGTGTCGGCCTGAGTCAAACCCGAGCCACAGCAGTGTGGACTTGGTCCATGGTGGACCGTGTCTGAGACACGTGCACCCTACCTGTCAGCCCTATTCCATAGATTTGGTGCACCGTACGTCTTGAACCTTATCTCCGTGGACCTGGTACAGACCATAGGCCCACATGTGTAACGTCTTGTTTGTTCAGAGTTTCCTGTAGTTTTCAAAATAAAAAGAACCATTTGGATTTGTTGAGAGTTCAAAGCTTAACTTGAGTTTACAAAAGAGCTTTAATTGACTAAAATCAAACTTTAACTAAAATCATCTTTTGCCCTTTTGAGCCATGTTGGAGTTCTTCTCTTGCCTTTGTTTGCCTTGTGCTTGGCCTCGGCCCAGTGCTTTTCTTTCTTCTCTGGTCCTCCCTTGCCTCCTAGACCTTCTCTAGTGTTTTCTGTTAGGTCTTGTTTGTCCTCCTCCAAACCTTCTCTTGCTCGGACCCCTTTGTTGGTCTAAGTCCTCTCTTTTGAGTTTAGACCAGCTCGGGTTTGTGTTTCAAACATCTTTGGTCTCTGGATCTTTCCCTGTATCTTTTGTTTGTACTTTCCTTAGTCCAGACCTTTCCTTTGTTGGTTTGAATCTCTTTCTATTTAGACCTCCCCTTTGGAGATCTTAGCCGCTCAGACCTCCCCCTTGTTCAGATCTGGCCATTAGGACCTCCCCTTTGGAGATCTTAGCTGCTCAGACCTCCCCCTTGTTAGATCTAGCTGTTAGGACCTCCCCTTTGGAGATCTTAGCCGCTCAGACCTCCCCCTTGTTCAGATCTGGCCGTTAGGACCTCCCCTTTGGAGATCTTAGCCTCCGACCTCCCCTTGTTAGATCTGGCCGTTAGGACCTCCCTTTGAGATCTTAGTCGCTCGACCTCCCATTGTTAGATCTGGCGTTAGGACCTCCCTTTGGAGATCTTAGCCGCTCGCACCTCCCCTTGTTCAGATCTGGCGCTTAGGACCTCCTCCGAGATCTTAGCCGCTCGCACCTCCCCTTGTTCAGATCTGGCCGTTAGGACCTCCCCTTTGGAGATCTTAGCCGCTCAGACCTCCCCCTTGTTAGATCTGGCCGTTAGGACCTCGCCTTTGGAGATCTTAGCCGCTCAGACCTCCCCCTTGTTAGATCTGGCCGTTAGGACCTCCCCTTTGGAGATCGTAGCCGCTCAGACCTCCCCCTTGTTAGATTTGGCCATTAGGACCTCCATTTTTGAGATCTTAACCATCCAGATCCCTCCTCTATTTGATCCAAGGGTCCAGACCTCTCCGGTGTTTGATCTAACGATCCAGATCTCCTCTTTGTTTGGATCGGAAGGCCCGGACCTCTTTAGGTCTAGACCTTCCTAGCGTTTGGACTCACCGCTGGCTCTTGCGGTCGTACCACCTGAGTTTTGCCTTTCTTGCCTTAGGACCGTTTGATGCTTATCGGACGGCCCAATCTTGTTGGAGCGTTTGGATGGTCCGAACATCCCTTTTCCTTTGAGCCCTCCGATCCGCATCGGACGGCTTGGTTGAGATGGCTTGTTCGCTTGGTCCGAACGACCCATTTGCCTTGCTCCGTCCGATCAAGATATGACGGCCCCTATTCCTCCCATGCATCCTTGTTTCCGCGAGCCTCCCTTTAGGACCTGCTCTTTGAGGATCTGACCGTCAGGACCTGCCCTTTGTGGATCTTGTCCTCAGGTCATCCCCGTTGTGTGTCTTTTGGACCTCCTGTCCATAGGACCTCCCCGTTGTGTGTCTTTTGGACCTCCTGTCCATAGGACCTCCCCGTGGTTGTGTCTTTTGGACCTCCTATCCATAGGACCTCCTTGTTGATGCGTTCCTTTGGACCTCCTTGTGTCCTTAGGACTTCCCCTGGTCGGACCTACCGCTTGCTCGGTTGGACCTACCGCTCGAGCTTGGTCTTCATCGTTTGAGGACCGACCTACCGCTCGAGCTTGGTCTTCATCGTTTGAGGACCTCCCTCTTGTTGATCTAATCGTCCAGGACCTCCCTTTCCTTTGAACCTCCTTGTCCTCTCGGACCTCCCCGTGGCCTTTTGTAAAGACCACCCTTGTGGTTTAGACCTCCCCTTTGAGGACAAGACCCCTGGTCTCTCTTTGTAAGGACCACCCTAGTGGGTCATGACCTCCCCCGTGGGTCATGTCCTCCCCTTCGACCTCCCCCTTGGTCCTGACCTCTTCAGGACCCCTTGCCCCAGGTTCTAAAGTGCATTTGATGTGGGTTGAAGTCACATTAAAATGTTGTCCTTTCCTTTGTACTTACTCCTACTTTTTGTCACCTCCTTAGCCCTATTTCTGTCCTTTTGGTACTTGTTAGCAGTGTACCTTTTGTACCAATGCCTTGAACCTGGTCTTTTCCTTTTGGTGGTGCTTCTACTTTCTTTCTCCTTTAAATGGAGCACCAGGGGCATCCACTTCCTCCTTGTTCCTCACTCTAACCTGTCGAGACCCCGGATCTCCGGATCCAAGACCCTCTGTGTATATCTGCACTATTCCCTGGATCAGTAGCTAGTGCACACAGTTGCAACATTGGCGTAATCAAAACCGTACACCAAACTATAGATGAAGCAGACAAATTAATATTTAATAGCAAAAAGGACCTTATGGTCAAGTTTTACAAAGGGTGCCACCCAGGGCTAAAGATAACAGAGTAAACCTGCAGCGGAAAATAAACAAACTCGTGGAAGCCATCCGACATGCCCACAGGCAATCGAGTGGAGAATGCATCCTAGTTCGCATGGTCTTCAAAGTATCCATCAAAAATCCCTGTATTCTTTGGTTCTTCTGCTGAGACTGATCAATTAGAGGGCATAAAGCCGTGAGTACTTTGAATGTACTCAGCAAGTCATAGAGAAATGTATGCAAATATTATTCATGCAAGGCTTGATAAGGATAGCTTTATGGTTATTTTGCAGAAAGCAGTATTGACAGTAAATACAGTAATTAGATTGAAAAGAATAATTTAAAAGATTAATACATAAGTAAACAAGTTTCTTTGAAACAAATAGTGAACACCCTGTTCACTTCCCAACCATCAACCAACATCAACTACTCAGATCCATTCAAACCATTCCAACTTTTCATGAAAATCTACCCCTTGTGTGAAATCACCAGGCATGTCCATAACCGGGGACACGGCTATTCGAATAGTTTTACACTCTGCAGAGGTTGTACAGCTTTACCCACAAGACACGAATTCTCTAGTTGGTTTGGCATCCGTCGATACCACTACTCACTACCTTAGGTAAGCAGTCTAGAGCACGTGACAAGGCCTTTACAAAGTTCTGTTTTTGACTCGGATCTGCCCGCTGAGGTTAATTTCGCCATTCTGGGCCCCCTCTTGCGCCGCTTATCAACCCTTGACAGATCCGAACCAAAACATTGCTAATTAGTTGGCTAGGTCTATCCCAGTCTAGACATGTGGTTATACGATAATGACCCAGATCAATGGTTCAAGGTTAAGTCCTTAGTTGGCTACTCAGACGAGACGTTTCCGCATCCCAAATGTGCTTTCTGCACCCACCTTTACCACCACCCACTCGTCTAAGCATAAATCCTTTTTGGTTCAACCCGGCCAAATGACCACCCTAGTCATGGCACAACAAATTTTATCAATAGTGGCTTCGCACCACAATTCCATATTTCCTTTAGTCAAATTCAATCATTCTTTGAGTAAGTGATCATGAATCCATCGTACAACTAAAGCATGGCTAAGCATAATACGATACCCAAGTTGGTAGTACAATAACATCCAACTAATAATTCTCCATCCTAAGGTGTCCAAGGATTTATGTCATTCAAGGATACATGTCAATAGCAATTATACAAGGAGGTATAAAGACAATTAGGTAATTAACTAATTCCTGAAACCATTTATTATAAAATTAGCAATGCATGTTTATATCAAACAATATACTTTTTATAAAAATGGGTTCAATATGATCAAAAGTCTATGACTTGGCTTTGTTGAAGAGTTGAAATGCTCCGGTCGTCGGGTCCACAAATTCTTCCGAAATGCCGGGATCTATACGTGCGAATAAAGCCAAATAAATAAAACAACTTCAAATAAAATCCAAAAATTACCAAATAAATACCAAAAGGAAGATACTGCATTTAGATGAATTTAGGAATGAGAATCGATGGAATCGGACTTCGTATGGAGGAGAACGAGTATTCGGAAGTTTGCCTTCACATGAAATATAGAAAATCAATTAGACATGAATAGTGCTAGCTTCGGCAAAAATGATGATGCAAGCGAGGGAAAGGGAGGGGCGGCTGGCGATCTAGAAAAATAAAATCCTGGGAGCGAGACGGACCCAATGGTGGTGGTCGCGTCGCCGGCGAAGGTCCGGTGCGGCGGCGGCGCGCAAAATAGTGTCGGAGGAATAGTAGCACCGATGAACCGGCGATGCTTCGGAGAAAAGAAAGGGAGCACGACGTAGAACATCGTGAGGAGAATCCAATGGTGGTGACGATGTCGTCGGGGGATCAAAGACGACACCGGAAATGATAACAGAAGGTGGTTCGGTCGTCGACGAAATTTTTTTGCTTGTGGCAAGATAGAGGGGCGAATTCCAGGGATATGAAGAGGAAGCCGAGGGGCACGCCGTGATACGGTCGGCTTGAGAAATGGGTGACCGAGGAGGGAGAACGGAGATTGTGAAGCTTGGTGCATGATTATGTGCATGTGGATGTAGACGTGCAAACTACAAACTCCTAATCTCATGCAGCTACTAACTCCTAATCTCATGTCCATGCAGCCACACCGAACTCAACACACCGGAGCTCACTGAACTGAAAGCTATATGCCGACTGGACCTTTTCGGATGAAGCACAGCACAAGCAAAAACTCTCCCTCCACTTGCTAATACAAAGCTATATGCATGCAGACCATACCATAGTGCTACAGGCAAACTACTTGCAGCTACGTGCATGCAACTAACACATTAATGCAAGCACTACTACATGAGTATGTATTAGCTAGTACGTGCGTGCATGAGTTATCTAGTCCTCCATGCATGTGTGATAGATGAGTTAGTGTATGGATGCATGCAAGGGTGATTGCAAGATGCTCACTGCTTTCATTTCGGCCAAAAGAAGAGAGAGAGGGGAGCTGGAGGCGCTTCGGCTGAGGGAGAAATGGAGGTGAGGAGGGAGTAGTACAGCAAGGGGAGGAGCAGGTAGCAGCTAGCAGTAGCACAAGATGGAGAGGAGAACCAGCTGCATGGGCTATCGTCAGGGATAAAATGGGCAGCAGCAAGGGGCGCTCAGAGGCTTCAGGAAGAAGAAAGAAAGGAAAGGAGGATGAGCTGCATGGGGGGCATGCGATATGGGGAGGTGCTGGTTCGTCATGGCGACGGGAGGCCGGCCGCAAGGAGCTTGGGGAGAAAAGAGAGAGGGGAGGAGGAAGGGAAGCAAGGCAAGGGGAAGCTGGAGGAATGCTTGCTGGAGGAGTGTTTGCTGGTTCTAGAGGCGAAATGGTGGGGGAGTCACTGGCTTTACATGAAGGAAGCAAGGGGGGAGAGAGTGTAGCACAAGGTGAGGCTACTGGCTTTGAAGGAGGAAGCCAGGGGGAGCAGAGGGCAGGTCATGGGGGAGCTTTGGTTAGGAGGGGAGATGTAGTGGGGGAGAACCAGCCGGCAAGA
Source organism: Phyllostachys edulis (assembly GCA_036346405.1). Classification (NCBI taxonomy): domain Eukaryota; kingdom Viridiplantae; phylum Streptophyta; class Magnoliopsida; order Poales; family Poaceae; genus Phyllostachys; species Phyllostachys edulis. Next base: position 64,752,298 of record CM070553.1, on the reverse strand, counting down.
GGGCGGCAAGGAAGGAGGAGCAAGACAAGGGGAAGCTCACCGAGCCGCCAAAGATGAGAAATGGAGAGGGAGCAGCACTAGGAAGCTTGGCAGTGGGGGAAAGGAGCTGGGGCTGTGAGGGGCAGCAGGGAATGGGAGAGGGATGGGGGAGGTGAGGTCATAGGCATGGAGGAGGAATAAGGTTGGGAGAGGGAAGCATAGGTCGACAAAGACCGGAGAAGAAACAGTGTCAAGAATGTGCAAAGAAAGACACACGGACGATGTGGTGGTGGCAGGAGCTAGGTGAGGGCAGCTGGTCAAAAGGTGGCAGGGCAGCGGGATTCAAGGGAGCACGGCATGGGAGATGCTGGTTTTGCTTGGTTTTATAGGAGAAGGAAGGGGGCAGGAGCTTGTGCTGCTAGGTGACGGAGCTGGGTGGAGAAGAAGCTCACGGTGGGGTGCTGCTGCTGGATTTTAAAGGGAAGAGAGGAAGAGGGGAGCTCAAGGAGAGCCGATGTGCTGCTCAGCAGAAAAGGGGAGGCCGAGCGGCAGATAGCAAAGAAGAACGCATGGGGCGGCAACGCAATCTGAGGCATGGGGTGGCGGCAAAAGGTCAAAGGCGATGGGATTCTGCGTGAAAACGGGCATTGAAAGATGGTAGTGCATGGGGGCAAGGCGTGCACATGGGGCAAGCAACGATGGCAGGGCTTGCTTGACGCACGGGAGGAAAGAGAGCATAAGACAATGCTTCAGGGAGAAAAACGACAAATGGGAGGAGAGAGAGAGAGAGAAAAAGAAATAAATCTGAAAGAAATAAATCCGAAAATTTAAAGAAAATTTTATAAAATATTTTGGAATTTGAGTAGATCAAATAAGATGATTTTTATTTAATTGAAGTTTGATTTACTTCACATTAAATTGTTTTAAATTTCTAAAATTTCAAATTAAGCTTTAACAATTCAAGAAAAATCAAATAGTTATTTTTGTTTTGAAAATTTTTAAAAGGCCCAAAAATTAGGATGTTACAAACCCTCTCCTTCGGTTTCTCCCCGACCTGGTGAGCTCCCCAAGCTCCTTTGGTTCAAACCTCCTTGGGTTTGGACCTCCCTCTCTTGGGACCTCCCTCTCGGATCTCATCCTCTCAGTGGACCTCTTCTCCTTTTTGCTCTCTCTAGTTCCTTTTTGGTTTCTTTTTGAGTTGTTTTATTTATTTTGTTTTCTGGCAACGTGTAGATTCCGTAGGTGCTGAGAAGCTCGAAGGTCCAACAGCCCTTGTTGAAGCTCAGCAGCTCGCCACTGAAGGCAAGTCGTGGGACCCTTGACCATCATGATCCCATTTGCAAAAGTATTTTGATTTTGTTAAACTTGCACAGCTACTTTTATAGAAGCTGGTTTGGGTTCTAGTTAAATATCTATTGGTTTTATGCCTCCTTGTTTATTTGGCAATCCACATGTTGACATGTTTCCTTGAAACGCCTTAGGTTGGTACTGTTAGTTGGACATTCTTGCTTACCAACATGGGTATCGTGTTTGCTTAGCCATGCTCTAGTAGACGCTGGTCTCCTCATGATTCAATATTGCTAAACTTGACTAATGGAACTATGGAACTTTGGTTGGTGCCACGAATAAGCAACTAGGGCGGAAGTCATAGTTGTGTTGTTTGTGGTGCGAGGCCACTTTAAAATATGTTGTGCCAAGACCAGGGTGGTCTTTGGCCAGGTGAACCCAAAATTGTTTTATGCTCGAGCAAGTTGACCAGAGGCGAGTAGTGGGTGCTTCATTTGTTGTAGCGATGGAGTCACTTGGGGGCTCCATTTGTCGGTGCGATGGAGTCACCTGGGTGCCCCATTTGTCGTTGCGATGGGGTCACATTGGGTTGAGGATAGCCTTGCCTGAGCAGCCAATTAAGGACTGAACCTTGGGAGTCATTGATATGGGCCATGCCGTGCAACCACATGTCCATTATGGGGTGGACCAGGTGTAATAATTGGTCATGCTCTGATTCGGTTCCAAGGTAGAGGGGGTGCTATTAGCACACCACAGCACAAGAGGGGGCTGCCAAGTGCTATACGCACACTGTGATGGCGAAACCTTATTGTTGGTGACTGGGTCGGAGCAGGTCCTTGTAAAATCCTAGTGGTGGTCTCTACTTGATTCACATGTCTAAGGTAACATGTGTAATATCAAGCGACTACCTCTTGTGGGTAAATTTGTACACCTCTACAGAGTAAATCTATTCGAATAGCCGCGTCCTCGGTTATGGACACGCCCGGAGATTTCGAATGAGGGGTAGAATTCCTTTTATGAAATTGTGTTCCTCCTGGGCGCTTTGTGAGAGGTCATGGCTTTTACCTCGAAGAGACCTTGGCCGGCTCCAGAGGGGTCATGGTTGGCTCGCAAAGTGGTCCAGGGGCTGGTCTTGAGGTGCTCTGGAGTGGGCGCTCCAGAGAGGTCCTGGTTGGTGCATTGGGAGTAAGTGGGTGCTCACTGTCTCCTTAGCAAAATCAAACGTACTTATGTATTATGCTTTTAAGCTTGAGCTTTGCAATCTATTATATTATTCACTGTCAAACTTTGCTTTCTGCAAACTAACCATACAGCTCTCATTGTCAAGCCGTGCATAATACTACTTGCATACCTTACCCACGGCTTGCTGAGTACATTCAAAGTACTCGTTGGCTTGTGCCTTGCTATTTTTGATCAGCAGAGGTTAGAGATCCAGGTGACCAGGTGCTCTCAGGAGGGGAGCTCTTTTGAAGACCTTGTGCGCTAGGACGTCCTCCACTTGGTAGCCTGTGGGCTGGCCGAATGGACCTTGCTGTTGTTTTGTTTCCGCTGTGTTGTGTTCTCTTTTGCTGTTAGCCTTGAGAGGCACCCTTGTACTAACCTTGACCTTAAGGTCCCTTGTTAATATATGTGATACTTTGGTCTGCTTCTCTTTGTGCGTGTTGTATGGATTTGATTACACTAATGTTGGATCTGTGCGAGCTAGCCAATCTGATCCTGGGACTAGCTCGGTGTGCACAGGGCCAAGACCTCCAGGAGGTCTTGGGATCTCCTGGGAGGTCCTAGCGGACCTCCTCTCGGACTTACCGCGCGGTCCTACCGGGCCGTGGTACTACCGGGTGCTCCGGGCCGTCCAACCGGACCCCCCCCCCTGAGCTCTCCTGGCCGTGCTTGCCCAGCTTGCCTACGGTACTACCGCTCCTTCGTGCGGTAGTTCCGGAGCAAAAAAAATCAGGGCAATAATTTCCGAGGGAGTTCCTCACAACATGTTAGTGTCTTTAAATTTCTTTTCCTTTAGAAATTTAATTCTAGCCGAAATTAAAATCCCTGCTGACCTCATGCTGATGCAGTTATCTAGAATTCCCTTTTGAAAGAAAATTCTAAATTCTGAAATAGTGTTCTCTCTTTCTTTTTCCTTTGCCGCAAATCTTCTGAGAGTCCATTCTCCTTTGCCCGATCTCTGATTCAGTCCATTCAAATTTCTAATGTCATCTAAAATCAAGCTCTTTCTTTTAGGGTTGATTTTTATGTTTTGATATTTTATTTGAATTTCCTTTGGATTTATTTGTTTTTGCGTGTTGTTTTCTCTCTCGTTAGACGATCTGTTTCAAGGAGCAGGAGCCGAAGCAAGTTTCAAAGATCCAAGTGTGGTAACTGAGGAAAGCCAAGGCAAGTCGTAGTCCTTTGATCATATTTAATGTATGATTTTAAAAATATATTGTTTTATATCAAATTGCATGCTATCTTTATATCAACTGCTTTTGGGAATAGTTCTATTTGTCACTACGCCTCTATTGATTATTTGAATACAATGAATCATTTGTCACCATAAGATGATCAATATTAGTTGGACATATTTGTATCACCAACATGGGTTATCATAGAGATGCTTAGTCATGCTTAGTTACGATGGGCTCATGATCACATGTGAAAAAAAATGATAATTTGACTTAATGTTATATAGAATTATGGTGCGACGCCACTGTTGTGCAACTGTGGTGTGATGTCATTATTGTGCAACTGTGGTGTGATGCCGCTATTACAAAATTTTGTGCCATGGTAGAGATTTTTATTAGTTTGGGTAAACAAAATAATTTATGCTCAGGCGAGTGATTGTGCAGTAAAGGGGTACGTGAGGCACGTTGTTTTAGATGAGGTAGTCTCACATGAGTAACTTATCAAGGACTTAATCTTGTGTGCCATATCGTACAGCCACATGTCCAGTATGGGATGGACCTGGCTAATTAATCAGCAATGTTTCAATTCTATTTCTGTTTTTGGAAGCATGAATTCTGGGATGGATATTCACAATGGCGCAAGAAGGGGGCCCTGTCTGGTCATAATGACATTCAATGTTGAAACCTTAGTGGGCAGAACTGGGTTGGGAAGGAGCTTTGTAAAGGCCTTGTGACAATCACTTAGTCGCGCACCTACAAAAGTATGTTATCAGACATTATAAGTTTATTTATCTCTTGTGGGTAAAGCTGTACAACCTCTACAGAGCTAAAAATTTTTAAACAGCTGTACCCGCGGTCATGGACATGCTTGGGGATTTCACACGAGAGGTAGAGTTTATTTATAAAAAAATGTGTCGGTTGGTGAATGGGAGATTCACTTGGTGAATATGATGTTCACATGGTGGATGGGATATTCACTTGGTGGTTTGGTTGGAAAGTGAATGAGAGGTTCACTGGTTATTTCAAAGCAACTGTTTATTTACTTTCTATTCTTTTCAATTACGAATTTCAATCTATTTACTATATTTACTGCCAATACTGCTTTCCGCAAAAGAACCATACAACTAATCTTTTGTTCAAGTTTTGCATGAATATTAATTGCACACTGTTTCCCTACAACTTGTTGAGTACTTTATGTACTCACGGCTTAAAACTTTGCTACTCAGTTGAAGATTATCAAGCTGCTCAAATGTTCTACGAATAAGAGTTTTGTGAAGGCTTTGTGAAATAGGATGCGTTCTCCACTCGATTGCCTATGGGCATGTTCATTGGCCTTTCCAAGTTTTCTCGTTCCGCTGCAAGAGTTTATTTGTTTCTTTAGCCCTGTGTGGCAAGTTAAGTAAACATTGACCATAAGGTCTAGTTATTACTACTATTTGTTATTTTGAGATCTTTTTAGTTAAATCAATAAATGGTATTTCATCAATGTTTCCTGTGCGAGCTAGCTTCTGATATGGACTAGTTTAGAATACATAGAGGGTTTTGGATGTGTAAATCTGGGTCCCGACAGTTGTAGCCTAGGCCACGCTATGCGGGGCACACCAGCCGCTGCGCTTCCCACGCGAGATCGGTAGTAAAATAAGCACGCGCGTTGCGAGCGTCAGTAAAAATGGCTCGGTAGTGTCCAAACCGGTAGTAAAAAGTATCGGGCGTCACCTGTGGCATTAAAAAATGTTTTACTACCGTTTTTGCAAGAAAGAAATGGGAACTTAAATTCAGGTTATTGGTTTACTGTGAAAAGACACATCGCGTTACTAATCCAGTAAATGGTAGCGTATATTCGTTGATCGTCTTAACGTAAATGATGTGTAGTATTACTTCGAGAAGGCACGTCACGTTAGTGTTGTAAACCCGCTTGCGCTTTTTGTTTTTTGGTAGTTACTGTATGTGTGGTAACATTTTACTGCTGTTTGAACAGGATATTACTATTATACACTGAAAACATGTCTTTACTGTCTGTTATGCAAGTTATTTCGAGAATCATAAGTTTTACTGTAAAATACTAGTGTCTTTACTGCTAGTTACAAAAAGGTTTACTAGAATATCAAGAAGTAAAATAATACTACTTTAGCTTGCTGTGCAGCCTATAATTCTCTAGCACGTCGAGGAGGAGCTTGACGTGGTTGACCTTGTGGAACAACAGGTAGAACATCAGCTGGGCCCAGTACTTGTTCCCCTTCTCCTGCATACAGATGATAAAACATCGCATGTTAGACACTATACATCTAATTACTGCAAGTTGCGAAGGTAATTACTTCTTATCGGCTCTATCCGTGTGCAGAGCGTCTGGCCTTCGCTGTCCCAGAACCCCAAGAACTTCATTATGAAGAATGTGCAGTCGCTCTCTAGGATTTGCTTCGGCATCACCATGTTGTGCACCCTCCAATTCACGACGATGGGGAATTTCCCACCTATCACGGATTGTAGGGCTACGCATAAACGATGGATAATCTTGCTTCTCACTGGGTTGTGGAGGTTCTCCACTTTTGTGCCCTTTTTCTCGTAGTCGTTGGAGTCCAGTACTTCCACATGCTTCTGCACCCTGTTGAAGCAGTAAAAGGACCAATGCGAGTTGTGTAGAATAGAAAGGAAGATTTGCATACCAAAAAAAATATAGAATACAAGTCCAGTAAAAAAGACTATATGATGTAGGAGATTTACTGTAATGAAACATGGAATTTACTAGATCATGCACGATATTTACTAGGAGTGTGATTGGAGAATAAAAATTACTTACTAGTCTTACGCACGTGATGTCCACCCCCCATGTGCTCCTTCAGCATTCTCACGGCCTGTTCACTGTTGTACTGCTTGTTTTTTATGTACTCCTCTATGTTTAGTAGTTTCTGTCGATGGACAAACCTCGAGTTGTTAAAATATTACCGAGGGCGACGTTATGTGCGTAAACATTTACTGTAAATATTTGCAAAAAAAAGCTTACCAACAGTTCGATGGGGGAGAATGTCCTGTACCCATCGCTGTCTAGCCTCAGGTCGGCGTCATCTTGGCGCAAGCACTAGAAGAACCGCGAGATGAACATGTCTTCAGTCATCTGCATATCCTTGAACAACTCCGCCATGTCTTTTCCAGTGTCTGCTATGATTTCGTCATTGGACTGGAGTAGATAGAGGCTGCAGTACATAATGTTCATATCAGCTCTTGTCGGTTCTGCCCGACAACAGCCAACAGAGAGGAAATTTTGCCCTGAGCCGAAATGAAGGCATCAAGAATCAAAGGAAAGGTTGGTTAAGGTACTATGGTTTAATAAGAATTTATTTAAGCTGAAAAGGTGACAAGAGAAACCCTAGAACTTGAAAACGATATGAAAGACCGAAAAGTTATAAAAAGGAACTTTTCAGTCAAACAATATTTGAGCAAAGAATTCCTAAATGAGTGATTCTTGTGAGTTACTGAGGTCCTTATGGAGATCAAGATGGAAGGGAATAACAACATAACTTACCAGCCGGAGTTGGAGAAGATGAAGTTGCCAAAACCGGCCGAAACAGAAAAGGATCCACTCCAAGTGATCCGTTGACAAAAGATGAGATTAAGGATTGGTTTTAATTCTCAAGCTCGCCAGATCTAAAGAGCACGAAAGAGAATGAAGAAGAACTCCACCGAAGAGGAGGATAAGCTTCACTACCTCAACAATGGTGGATAAGCATGAAACTAGGGTTTATATAGGGCTTGATCTTCTGGAGCAAGTGAGAGTTCTCCAGAGCTGATGAGGTGGCAATCTGATGCCAAATACCAAAAGAATATTCACATAATCACTGTATATTGCCACCACCCCAGCGATGGAGTCGGCGACGGCGTACGGCGAGAGGAGGAAGAGAGAGATGTCACTAACATGCGGGCTCCTCTTGTCAGCCGCAGCAAAATAGTCCATTGCCAGGTCGAAGAAATGTCAACCGTCTGATTAGAAATGGGTGGTCGCGATTGATCAGGACGTTGGAAGGTTCTAACCGGTATCTTTCCATATGGGCCGCGCGATCGCAAAGGAACGGCTGAGATTGATAGGGATGTTGAGATGGTCTGAACATCACCTTCCACGTGGGCCGTTTGATTACAATCCAAAGGTCGCCCAAGTGATAAGGCCTTAAGCGCACCCGCTTTGGAGCAGCACCGCTTGATCAAAATCCAACGGCTACGAATTTACGCGCCTTTGATTTTCAAATCCAAAAAGAAAGACACGGTTGGATCTGAAATCAACGGCGAGGATTGATGAGATGTTGAGGTGGTCCGAACGGCCCATCAATCTGGTTCGTTCGCTCAGGATCCAATGGTGGAGATCGCGTGGTGTGTTCGGTCGGTCCGAATAGCCCACAGGATCTAGCCCGTTCATTGAGGATCCAACGGCTCGCACGTATCTCAGCTCCTGCCATCTAAAAATGGCATGGCCCGATATTTGCGCACCGCACGATTTAGATCCTACGGCCAATATTGCATGGCTCTTCGGGATGGTCTGAACGGCCCAAAGAATCCGGTCCGTTCAATAAGATCTAACGGCACGAATGGAAGGCGCGTTAGGATAGAGATCTAACGGTGGAAATCGCATCAAGTGCTAGGATGATCTGCACCGTGCCGCAGATCTCGTCCGTTCGCGAAGAAATCGATGGCTCACGTTCGTTGGGAGCTTGAGGGCACGCCCGAACGTGACAGACCAAGTTGATTTGTACTGGGTTGGACCCAGCCACTTGGCTCGGTCGCTATAGTGCAAAGGTTTAGGTTGGAAGAGTTGACCAACTCATTTTAATCCTTCAAAAGTTTGACCGGTGCTTTAGAAATAGCAAATAAATTTGTAAAAATATGAAATTTTGTAGAAAGGCTACTGGGATAATATATTCCCCAAATAAAATTTGAAACCACTGTTTCTCTTTTAAAATACATAAATAATTCATTTAAACCGAATAAGTTTATTTAAAGACAAATATTTTTCTCAAAGTCAAAATAACCTTTTAAAAATTTAACAAAAAATATTTTTGGTCAAGATAATCCATTTAGTCTTTATTAAAATACTTCCCGGTCTTAATACCAACATTGATTGGTATTTTCTTTTGAAGCTTCAAACAAGTTTGGGTTTTTGGCTAGAAATTGGGGGAAGTTAGATTGTGACATAATGCCCAGTTTGCCACAATGAACAATGATGCTATGAACAGCATCTTATTACTGTTTATTAAAGCTGAGGCTGTTACACCACTCATAAGGGGGATTTAGCTTAATAGGATCTTCTTGCTAAAAACAACCGTATCTCAATTCTCCCCGGCCGGCATACCTAAGGAAGTGTGTCATTATTCGGAGGCATCCGGAGGCTTACGGGCTAGTCGAGTCGTGTGGGTAAAGTAGTACACCTCTGCAGAGATAAATATATTCGAATAGCCGTGTCCACAGTCATGGACAACCGCTTGAGTTCGGGAGTTACTATTGTTAGACTTTGAAATTAAATGGTGGTTAATCTCGGTATTCTGCATGAATGGGATGTTCATGCATTTTGTTATATCAAAGTGGACTGCCACTTTATCGTTTGTTTGATTCATTTGTTATTCAATTTATTACTCTATCACATGATTTACTTCTACTTCAAATCTGATTTTGAAAGGGCACTTGAAAAACTAGTATGTGTAGGTTGTAAATTGTTGCGTCTCCTTTGCAAAACTAAGCCAATATGAGCCGTCCTTTGGAACAACCTCTAGCATAACTAATTTTTATTTGTGTAAGACTTGCGAGTACCTTTGTACTCAACCCGGTTGCTGCAATTTCAGGTGAAGAAGGTTATGAGCCTGTGGATATCATGGGGATATGTGCATGATCTTAGGATGATGAAACAATTGGCAATGGCTTTGATGGTTTGACGATTCACGCATTTTCAGCGAAGTTAAAAGAGTTGTCAGGCAGAGGTGGTCAGACCGGCGGTCAATGACCGGTCAGATCGGCTTGGTGCGGTCTGACCGCCGATGAATTCTTGATCGACGACGGTTGTGTTGATCTTCGGCCATTTTGGAATTTTGGCTTTTGGGATAGGTCTAGTTCGTGGGCTTTAGTGCATATGTGTTGCATGTTGCATGTTTTCATTAACGTGGGTCAAGTTGTGAAGAACTTATTCCCGGATTCGATTTGCTTGTCTATTTGTGTGCAGGTTGCTTGGAGGTCAACGACGGTCAACGGCGAGGAGGATCGGGACTAAGCTTGGAGAGCGGAGGTCCAGAATGATCAAGGATGCCGGGTGAGGTCAATGGACTCAAGCGTGGTGCGGAATAGACAAGGATGACCGAACAGGCGATTGGTCGATCGTTGATCAAGCGGTGCGGGGTCTGCAAGTGCCATGGTGGTCGGTGGGGCGGATGGGAGAGACTTGCCGACACGATGAGAGCCACCGGATCAACCTACACGCATGCAAGCATGGATGTGTTTCGTGCAGTTCAGACTCGGTCTTCGAAAAAGATCGAGAAGGGGTATTTTGGTAATTTTACCAAATACCGCCTTGGTGATGTAATGCCAACCCGCGGCGCAAGACGGTGCGTCAAGAAGTGGATTAGGTCAAGAGAAGTGAAGACGACGCTTTAAAATGCGTGCGTGTGTGACCCGTTTGTATTGGGTCTTAACGGGAGCCCATTAGGGTTTGTCTTCTAGAAGGTCTAGGCCTCATATAAATAGGGGTGGCTGCTGTGATACAGCCACCAAGGATTTCATTTTGTAAACCCTAGTTTGTCTTAGGGCTTAGGGAGAAAGAGGAGAGGCTTAGGGATCTAGGGAGATGAGTTGAGTTGTGTGCTCATGGATTGAGCTTTGTCCTCCATGGATGGAGTGGCTGTAAACTCTCTCAACCTCAGATCAATCTATGGATGATTCCTCAAGTTGAGTACTCTTTGTGTTCTTCCTCCATATTTGGTGATTTTGAGTCCATCTTTGATCCTTTGGTTTTTGGTTTTTTTCGTGCCCTCTTCTACCTTGCTATGACATGTGGGAACATATATAAGATCACCTAGATCATCAATCTCCCACGAGCAAGAGTTGGATCAAGATTTGGTTTTCGCTCGGTTTTGAACCCTCCTTCGGTAAACTGGAAAAAGATCAAAACTTTGATGTGGATCTACTCATTCGTTGCTTGGAATAGGTTCCTAATATCCTTAGGGAGGTGTGTTCCAAATTTGGTCAAGTTTGCCCTGGTAAATCAAAAGTTTGATCGATTTTCGTTTTGAAAACAGTATGCATGCATTCATCATCGAGGCGGTCGATCAAGATTTTCTTCGTTGGTCAGTCCGGACCTCGGTCAGACCAACCCTTGAACGTCGGTCAGACCGACCCGAGGGTTTTGAGCTCTTGAGTTTTGGGTCTTTTGCGTTGGGGGTTGATTGGATTCCGCACAAGGCTTCCACTATGCGCATACACTGATCTTCTTAGCTTTTGTAGCTATTGGAGAAAAGTTCATGTTGAATCTAATTAAGGTGAAAAATAGGCGAGCATCTATTCACCTCCCCTCTAGTCGCCTTTCCGGCCCTACAAGTGGTATCAGAGCCCGGTTAGCTCTTCTCATAGATCTTAACCGGTCTTTGAAGCCATGGCGACTGACAAGTATTCAACCAAACCTCCTGTTTTCGATGGAGTTGATTTTGCATATTGGAAGGCTCATATGCATGCATACATCAAGGCTCAAGGGCACGCTATTTGGCTTAAGGTCAAAAATCCATATGTCATGCCGGCCAATGACGATGTGATCACTCCAGATGTTGAGGCTAATAGCAAAGCTCGCAACTTCTTGATCCAAGGTCTTAGTCGATCTGAGTTTGAGCGTGTGGCTCATTTGAGGTCTGCTCACGAGATCTGGAGGACCCTTTGTGACTACCACGAGGGCTCTACTGCGATCAAGGAAGTGAGACAGAACCAGCTCAAGAAAGAATACTCAAAGATCGAGCAAAGGCCTGGTGAGTCTTTAGATGAGCTGTGGGGGAGGTTCTCCAAGATTGTTCATGACCTACGTGCAGTAGATCTTGTTTTCACTGAGTCTGAGAACGCACGCCAGCTTTTGGGTGCTCTTGATGTGAAGGTCTGGGGGATGAAGATCACATCCATCAATGACAACACTGTCATGAGTGAGCTTACTATGGATAAACTCTACTCGAGGTTGAAGACACATGAGATTGACTTTATCTCGCGTCTCCCCAAGACAAAGTCAATGGCTTTGGTGGTTGACCCATCTAAGGGTAGTTGTTCTGATTCATTGGATTTTGGCTCATCTGGTTTTTCCTTGTCTGCTTTGCATTCTTTGAGCGATGAGCAACTAGAGAAGTTACCTGAGGATGTCCTAGCTCTCCTATCCATAAAATTCTCTAGAGTGTACAACAAGGTGAGGAACAGGAGGAGAGGTAGCCCTGTCACTTGTTTTGAGTGTGGTGAGCCGAACCACATTCGCTCCAAGTGCCCTAAGCTGAAGGGCAAGATGGAGAAGGACTCTCGGAGGCGTCCTCAAGCTAAAGACACAAAAGGCAAGAAGCCCAACTATCGCAAGTTCGTCAGCCAAGTCCTTGCCGCTCTTGAGAGTGTTGACATGAGCGATGTGGACTCGGAGACGAAGGATGATAACGATGACTCTCATGGCAAGAAGAAGGCCCAGGACTTCACCAGTATGTGCTTCATGGCTAGGAATAGCCATGACATCGAGTCCTCCAATGACGACGACCTTTTCAGCGATCCCGATGAGGTACGTCCCTCACTTGCTAATATGAAACATGTTTTGGTCATTGCTGAACAAAAACTGAATAAGCAAGCAAAAACGATTAGGAAACAGGATACCATGATTGATGACTTGAACCTAGAAGTTGTTAGGCTCAAATCTATTAATCCTGTTGATGATTGTGATTCTTGCTCTTGCTTGCTTAATGAACTAGCAAATCTAAAATCTGCTCATTCCTTTATTGCTAATCAACTGAAAGATGCTTTTGATGAACTAGATTATATCAAGTCGAGTCCTAGTCATGTTTGCATGGATGCTATTGCTCTAGATGAGACTGCTGTAGATGCTATTCATTCATCTTGTTCAAATTGTAAATTACTTGAGTTGAAATTGGATAGTGCTACTAAAGAATTGCAGAAATTTGATGCTAGTCACATGTGTTCTCATTGTGAGGATAGTAGGATTAAAATGAAGGAGATGAATGAAATGGTTATGTATTCTAAAACTGCTTCATGTGAAAACTGTATTAAACTCACAATTGAGAATGATGCTTTAAACAAGACTCTAGAGGAGAAAGCTAAAATTGAACAATCCATGTCCATAACTGCTTCCAAGAAAGTTGTTGATTCTAATTCTTGTGCTCTTTGTATTGAAATTGGGCATAATGTAGATAAGATACAAGAAGCATTTAGAGTTATGTTCAAAGAGCAGTTGGATAGAATTAGAGATGACTATTGTGTGTCTTGTGAGGCTTTGAAAGCTGAGGTAGCTCACTATAAGGAAAGGTATGATAGGGCTATCAAGTCAAATAAGTGTGCCTCATGTAAGGAGCTAGCCAAACAAAATGACTACCTTAACAGGACTCTTGAGAGATTTACTAGTGGGAAGAAGAACTTAAATATGATTTTTGATCAATCTAAAGTGAGTGTGAACAATAGTGGCCTAGGATTTAATTCCCTAGAGCATTCCAAGAACTATCCACCTAAGGTTGTAAGAGCTGTTGAGAGTGGTATGTTTGAGATAGAACCTCCTAAGCCTTGTGGTATGTTTGAGATAGAACCTCCTAAGCCTTCTAAGGTAGTTTTTAGATCTGCAGGTTTTGTCCAGACCCCTTCTAGCAAGACAGGTACTTCTACTTCAACAGGTCAGACCCCTCAAAAGGTCAAGTACTATTGCACCTTCTGCAAGAAGGATGGCCACATTGTTGAGTTCTACTTCCATAGAGCCAAGATTGAGAGGAAGGAGAGGATGAGTGCTTTGAGAACCATTAGAGGAGTTCCTTCACATGCTGTAGTCTCTAGAGCCAGGCAGCCTGTCTTTCCTGCTAGACATAGGGCCAGGTTTGTAGATGACTTCTTTGACTCCTTTGATGGCTCTAGGCAGCGCTTTGGGTTAGGATATCGTGAGGAGAGACCACGGGTAGCATCTAGATAGGGGGAGTACCGACCTTTTGGTAGGTCGATTCGGAGAGGTCTAGGTGGTTCTCGTGTGCATTCTTATGATTTTGCTCCTAACCATTTTACTGTTGCTTCTACTGCTTTGCCCAAGTATCGTGTGACTCAAGTCTTTTATCACTAACCCCAGTACTGAGGCACAGATGTTTCCTGTTCGTGCCTTATAGGTCCATTGTGCGAGGAAGGAGGACATATGGCTTGTTGACTCCGGGTGCTCTCGATACATGACCAGAGATTCTAGATGGTTCTCCTCCCTCACACGTGCATCCAGAAATGAGTTGATCACATTTGGGGATGCCTCTACTGGGACCGTAATAGCCAAGGGCACAGTGCGCGTCAACAACAAGTTCATGCTTAAGAACGTCGCTTTGGTAAGTAAGCTAAGGTATAATCTGCTATCTGTTTCTCAGCTTCTTGATGAGGGTCTGGAGGTGAGGTTTAAGAGTGGTGAGTGTAGAATTCTAGATTCCTTGGATGAGCTTGTTTTTGAGATCTCTAGGTTTGAGAGAATCTTTTGTGCTGATTTCAGCTTCTCTTCTGCTTCTAGCCCTAGGTGTCTTGTAGCTTCTGACTCCCATGATCTAGTGTTGTGGCATCGCAGGCTTGGTCACATAGGCTTTGACCACTTGACTAGAGTCAGTAGCAAGGATTTGATTAGAGGTTTGCCTAGGCTGAAGGCTATTAGAGACCTTGTGTGCATACCCTGTAGACATGGTAAGATGGTTTCTGCTTCTCATCCACCTCTTACTCTAGTGATGACTGATGGACCTAGTCAGCTCTTGCACTTAGGCCCTTCTAGAGTCCAGTCTGCAGGTCGAAAATGGTATGTGCTTGTGATTATGGATGATTTCTCCAGGTATTCATGGGTTTATTTTCTGGTTTCTAAGGACGAGACATTTGGCTTCTTTAGAGAGTTGGTCCTTAGACTTGCTGTTGATCTTCTTGGAGCCTTGAGAGCCATTAGGAGTGACAATGGGACAGAATTCAAGAATTCTTCCTTTGCCACCTTCTGCACCAATAGGGGAATTGAGCACCAGTTATCTTCACCTAGAGTTCCCCAGCAGAATGGTGTTGTAGAGAGGAAAAAAAGACCCTTGTAGAGATGGCCAAGACCATGCTAGATGAGCATTCCACACCTAGGAGGTTTTGGGCTAAGGCGATCTCTACTGCTTGTTATATCTCTAATAGGGTATTCTTGAGATCTGTGATTGGCAAGACTTCTTTTGAGCTTAGATTTGGTCATAAGCCGAAAGTCTCTCATTTTAAGATTTTTGGTTGCAAGTGCTCCATTCTTAAACATGTCAACCTTGATAAATTTGAACCTAGATGTTCTGATGGCATATTTCTTGGATATCCTGCTCATTCTTGTGGCTATCGTGTATTTAATTTTGACATTAACAAAATTGTTGAGACTTACGAAGTCACTTTTGATGAGGCTAGTCTTGATACTAGACTCGATGCTGCAGGTACACAGGTTCCTGATATTCGAGAAAGCATCTTCGTCGACGATGACTCGAGGATGAGGACCCAATCCATCCTCCATCCTTACGAGATGGTTGGAGAGCACGCTCTACTTCTCGATTTTAGCCGCGACCTCCTCCTACCTTCACCGACGATCAGAGTGGCTCTGTTCCTACCTCCGCAGCCCGTGAGGTAGAGGCCACTTCTGCACCAGGAGCACCTCTTCATATTCAGTGACAGCATCCACCTGAGTAGATTATTGGGGATCTACATGAGCGAGTCACTCGCTCCAGGTTTATTTCTCCTGATTCTCATGCACATTCTGCTTTTGTTGCTTCTTTTGAACCCCGAGATGTCACCCATGCTCTTTCTAATGCCTCTTGGGTCAATGCCATGCATGAAGAACTTGAAAATTTTGAAAGAAACAAAGTCTGGACCTTAGTTGAACCTCCACCCAATCATAATATAATTAGAACAAAATGGGTTTTCAAAAATAGGCAAAGTGAGGATGGGTTGGTAGTTCGCAATAAGGCTAGGCTTGTAGCTCAAGGTTTTTCCAAGGTAAAAGGCTTAGACTTTGAGGAGACCTTTGCTCCTGTAGCTAGATTGGAAGCCATTCGTATTTTGCTAGCATTTGCGACATCTAAGGGCTTTAAGCTTTATCAAATGGATGTCAAAAGTGCTTTCCTGAATAGTTTCATAGAAGAAGAGGTCTTTGTCAAACAACCTCCTGGTTTTGAAAATCCCAAGTTCCCAAACCATGTTTTTAAATTCTCTAAAGCCTTGTATGGATTGAAGCAAGCTCAAAGAGCTTGGTATGATAGGCTTAAGAGTTTTCTGCTTAAAAATGATTTCAAAATAGGATTGGTTGATAAAACCTTGTTCACTCTTAGGCATGGCAGTGACTTTTTGTTGGTTCAGATTTGTGTGGATGACATTATATTCGGTGGTTCTTCTCATGCTTTGGTGTCTAGATTTTCAGATTCTATGAGCAGGGAGTTCGAGATGAGCATGATGGGCGAATTGACTTTCTTCCTTGGTCTTCAAGTCAAGCAACTGAAAGAAGGTACCTTCATTCATCAAAGTAAGTACACAAAGGACCTTCTTGGTAACTCGACATGGGAAGCGAGAGGCCAATGTCTACTCCCATTGCTACATCCACCGTCTTTGGACCCTAATGAGGATGGAGAGCAGTGGACGGAAGGAGTACCACAAGATGATCGGCTCCCTCTTCTACCTCACAATGATCGAGGCCGGACATACAATTATTTGTGTGTCTGTGGCGCCGATTTCAAGCTTCCTCGAGCCTCTCATTGTCAAGCGGTCGTCGCATATTGTGTACCTCCGGGACACTCTTGACTTTGGACTTTGGTATTCTTCGCTTCGCTCTCTCTATTCTAGGGCTTTTACGATGCTGATTTTACGGGTGTAGAGTGGATAGGAAGAGTACTTCGGCACTTGTCATTTCTTAGACACATCTCTTATCTCTTGGTCATCTAGGAAGCAGGTCCTCATTTGCATATCCTTCTTAGGCCGAGTATATAGTCAGACGATGGTTGCTCTCAGGTTCTCTGAATCTTATCTACTCTGTGGGACTATGGGTTGTCTTTGGGTAGTGTTCCTCTTGTCTGTGACAACACTTCTGCCATTAACATTACCAAAAACCTAGTGCAACACTCACGGACCAAGCACATTGACGTTAGATATCATTTCCTTAGAGACCATGTTGAGAAAGGTGACGTTGTGCTTCATTTTGTCGAGTCTGAGCAACAGGTTGCTGACATTTTCACTAAAGCTCTTGATTCCTCTTGGCCTGTTTTGAGGGGGAGTTTGCTCTTTTTGCATTCATTTGTATCATAATGCATTTTTAAATCAGCAACTTGCATTGTACTATAAATCCTTGGAGCTTTGATTATTATCCTTGTATGACTTGTTTTCATACTTTATACCTTGCCATATCTTGTGCTAGTCTGCTAGACTTCTTTCATGGCTTTTCATGTTTAGCTCAGCTTTTGCCATGCTAGCTCTATTATCTATGAGAAAACCGAATCAAAACATGACATGTTGGATCTTGTGACTGGTTTTGCTTGAGTGATCCCCTCATGATTGATGTCATGTCTTATAGGCTTAGTTGAGCTTTGAATCTGATATGAGATCTGAAATGAGCTATGATAGTTCTTAAATCAAGCAAATGAAAAATGAGTCTTTCTGTGCGAAAAAACTGATCTCACCAAATTCTTCCTCATGAGACAGCTTGCCATTGCACTAGGCATGAACTCAAGGGGAGTTTTGGATGACCTAGACCACTCTCTTAAGCTTTTGTTGCTTGGGATGATCGTAGTGAGGCTTGAGATCTAGCACAATGCTAAGAAAACAAAATTGGCAATTGGTTGAAGCTTAGGAGGCAGTTGTGGATAGCTCCTAGTCCAGGACTTGCTTTACTAAGATAAGACCAAAAAACTTTT
This sequence comes from Phyllostachys edulis, assembly GCA_036346405.1. Taxonomy (NCBI): domain Eukaryota; kingdom Viridiplantae; phylum Streptophyta; class Magnoliopsida; order Poales; family Poaceae; genus Phyllostachys; species Phyllostachys edulis. Next base: position 64,734,525 of record CM070553.1, on the reverse strand, counting down.
CAGAAATGTGCTCAATATGCTAAATTCTACATGCTTGATCAATTTGCTTCAAAACTGAATTCAAAATGCTCAAAATTGACTCATTTTCTAGCTTCTGGCTCCATTTAGCTTATAGACATGACTTGACTCATTTTTGGATACCTGTAGCTGAACTATGATCTTGAGCACCTTGTCATGCTATCAATTTATTTAATCTCAGATTATTGCTATTTTGGCCTTAGCTTTGCTGTACATGTTTTGCCATGATTGAACATAGCTTCTTCACATAATATGACTTGGTGTAATACTTGTACAGTCTTCTTGGATAATCTTCATGGCTCCTTTTTGCTTAAAGTTAAACAAAAACTAAAAAACTAAAAAATTGAAAAACTACAGCCATTCCACTTCATTCCATTCATGCTCTATCTTCTTCCATGAACCTTGATGAATTCATTGTCAAAAGGGGAGAAAGATTGGTAAAAATGTTGTTTTAGAGCTTTTTGGAGTCTTAGGGAAAGAATGGATTTTCTGGAAATTTGGTGATCATAGTGAGTGAGAGCATCTCAATTGCATTCTTTTGGTCTTATTGCCTTTTCTGAATTTGAATTGCAATTCTTGAAGACTCACGATGATCGAAGGTCAAATAGAACAATTGTTCTTTCATATGAACCTTAAGTGAGATTTTGGAATTCTCTGGAATTTGAAGCTTTTGTGCTTTCTTTGCCTTATCTCACTTACCTATGCTATTCTAGAGCCAGCTTGGTCATTTTCTTTGTTTTTTCTTGCGTTTGGACCAAGTTGTGCCTTTGCGCAAAAATATCGAGTATTTTTATTTTCAAACCTCAAAACTACATTTTGTGAGAAATTGCCAATGTGTTCATCAAGGAGGAGATTGTGGATATCATGGAGATATGTGCATGATCTTAGGATGATGAAACAATTGGCAATGGCTTTGATGGTTTGACGATTCACGCGTTTTCAGTGAAGTTAAAAGAGTTGTCAGGCAGAGGCGGTCAGACTGGCCTGGTGCGGTCTGACCGGCCAGTGAACTGTGGTCAGACCAGATTTGTGTTGATCTTTGGCCATTTTGGAATTTTGGCTTTTGGGATAGGTCAAGTTCGTGGACTTCAGTGCATATGTGTTGCATGTTTTCACTAACGTGGGTAAAGTTGTGAAGAACTTGTTCCCGGATTCGATTTGCTTGTCTATTTGTGTGCAGGTTACTTGGAGGTCAATGACGGTCAACGGCGTGGAGGATATGGACTAAGCTTGGAGAGCGGAGGTCCAGAACGATCAAGTATGCCGGGTGAGGTCAATGGACTCAAGCGTGGCACAGAATGGACAAGGATGACCGAACGGGCAGTTCGATGCGACTGATTGATCAAGCGGTACGGCGGTCGGTGCAAGTGCCATGGTGGTCCGGTGGGAGCCGGATGGGAGAGAATTGCTGACACGATGAGAGCCGCTGGATCAACCTACACGTGGCGAAGCATGGATGTGTTTCGTGCAGTTCGGACTCAGTCTTCGGAAAAGATCGAGAATGGGTATTTTGGTAATTTTACCAAATACCTCCTTGGTGACCTAATGCCAACCCGCGGCGCAAGACGGTGCGTCAAGAAGTGGATTAGGTTAGGAGAAGTGAAAACGACGTTTTAAAATGCATGCGTGTGTGACCCGTTTGTATTGGGTCTTAACGAGAGCCCATTAGGGTTTGTCTTCTAGAAGGTCTAGGCCTCATATAAATAGGGGTGGCTGCTGTGATACAGCCACTAAGTGTAGTGCTTGGCCTGTTAGAGAACCGACAATCATGTAGTGATCGCAGAGGAGCAGCACACATGATCGTCGGGGCTCTAGTTTTTAGTTAAGCCCCTAGCTTGGATGGTGTTAAGTTGGAATCCATTTACTTGAGGCCCAGAGTTATGTCCATAAGACCATGCTTAGTCTCGGTCTTAAGGAGATAACATGGAGGGTCCTCACAGCGTTGGTATCAGAGCCATACTGACTGTAGGTTAGAGATAGCACTAGCGTTAAGTTTAGCAAGTCCCTTGGTCAAAATATTTTCAAGTTATCAAAATTACTTCAGAAAGTTTAAGTTAGGAATATCTTTTATTGCTCATCCATCTTAGTATCATTCCTTACCTTATTCTTGTTTCGATTTGTAAAACTAACTTACCTTGCCCTTCTTGTCCTTTAGATGAACCCTCAGTACCTTGTCCGTGAGACTCAAGCAGAAAATGTGGAAGGACACCCGACGTTACTAAGAGATATGATGTCGAGGGAAAATTTCACCTACTAGCCGACGTACTCCATTTACCGACAAGACAGAGGGCCAAGAATGGAGGAGTACCTGGCAGTGGCGGACATTATTGCTAGGCGTGTTGCAGGAAGCATACCATAACGATTTTAGGCACGTGGCACTTCTGAGGCCATGGCGTTGCAGGAGGTGGCTCGAGTGGCCACGAGTCGCCTCCGTTATGATTTAACAGAGCTGTCTCAGCCGCCATACAACCATTTTCCCATGCAAGCACATGTCGGGGAAGTGAACATGTTTGCCAGGATTTAGTTCGGAGAGGATCCCCAAGTATGGCAATTGGCGAGACTGGTGCACATCATGGGCCAGATGCATCGTTGCACCTTGCATGAGTTATGGGGGACGCGGCGTCGTCTCATTGTAGCTCAGGAGCACTTACGGCTCATGCACGACATGAGGCTCATTCATCAAGACGTGCTGTATGGCGTTAACATGATCTCCCCATACCTTTCTGCGCCACCAGAGTATCGCCTTCCCGTAGTAGGGGGTCATATTATCGGCATAGGATCACCCTTGCGCCTCCCTAATCTAGGGGACCCCGATGATACAGGATCCCCTGGATGTCATCTACTTGACGAGTTTCCGATGAACTTTGACCGGAACAATATTTAGGATGTTAGAGTAGTAAGCTCGCTGTCCAGACATGTGTTCAGTGATGCATGTATCTTTAAAATTCTTATAATAGGCTAGTAGTTGTTGGAACCTTCAGGTTTTATTTGCAAGAATTTTTGTTTTGGGCAATTACCATTTGCCTACGGGCCAATCTCAATGTAATTGTACAGGAATTCTATGTATTGCTTTAATGGATCTTGTACTAGCCTTAGTGCCTTTGTACCCCCATTTGGTGTTAAGTTCTTTCGCAATTTTTATCATTATGCATGCTTATTTAAGTAATGACTTTTATATATCTTCTAACCATCCATGTCACCACAGGATGATAGGTCCCAACACTCGTTCGAGATGTCAGCATGACGAGGGATCTCCATCCCGGGGACCTCGTTCTGTTGCAGTGGGTGAACCTTCTCAGCATCATAATCAGCGAGGTAGACCACCCGAAGAAGTGCTTCCACCACCTCCCACAATGGCAGAGGTGTTGGCTCAGATTGAAAGAAACCGCATGGATCAAACGCGGATTCTCGAAGCCATTGCTCGCAACACCTCTCCTGCTCCCGTGACATCAGGAGATGCGGAAAATCATAGGGCACATGGAGGTCTCGTTGACTTTCAGCGGACAAATCCTCCAACCTTCGCAGGCATAGAAGACCCGATGGAGGCTGAGGACTGGCTAAGGAATATAGAGAAGAAGCTAGCGATCACTCAGTGCACAGGCATGGAGAAGGTCCTATTCGCTAGCTATCAGCTGGAAGGCGCTGCAAGCGCATGGTGGGATAACTTTTCCGCCATGCAACTCGAGGCATTCCCACTTGGAACGAGTTTCGAGTAGCCTTCAGGGAGGCCCACATTCCTAAGGGGGTCATGATGATCAAGCAGCAACAGTTCCTTGCTCTGAAGCAAGAAAAGAAGAGCGTCACTGAGTACCTTCATGAGTTCAATTCTCTAGCTCGCTATGTGCCTGACGACGTCTCCACCGATGCACGCTGTCAAAGCCGATTCATCGACGGCTTGACGAAGGAGATGCAGCTAGCTCCCACCGTGCATGACTTCTGGAACTTCCAACACATGGTGAACAAGTCCATAGTGGTGGAACACAAGAGTATAGCGGTGGATGAGTCAAAAAAGCGGAGGAGGGCCGCTCAGAATTCAGCTAGCGGCAGTTTTCCTTGGCAGCGCACTGGGCCGCCCCAGGCACCTCGTTCTCAAGCTCTAGTGCCACCAAGGCCTCCCACAACAACTCCACAACCTTCTCTACCAGCGGCACAATGGGGGTAAGAACCCCCAAAACAGCGACGCATTCAAGCCCAATGTCACTTATTTTCATTGTGGCCGCTAGGGCCACTATACGCACCAGTGCCTCGCCAGGCAGCGAGGGATGCCCCAGACTTATCAAGCTCCTACACCACCTCCAGCTGCGGCCAAACCTTCACCACCTCTGAGGGCGGCATCTACCCCTCCTCAAGTCCCTTCACGTGGCCGAGTGAACCACGTCACCGCCGAGGAGGCAAGCGGCGCTCCAGACGTCGTTTTGGGTACACTTTTCATTAATTCTTGCCCAGCATCAGTTTTATTTGATTCAGGAGCATCTCATTCATTCATTAAAAAGGAGTATGCTGCACTTAATTAATTTGAAATACATAAACTTCAGTCACCTTATCAGATCCATCCTCCGGGATCGGTTTTCCAAACCAATCAAGTCTGCCGGGATGTAAAAGTGGAAATTCAAAGGGTTAACTTTGTGGCAAACCTAATTGTGATAACTTCAATGGGTATTAATGTGAACTTAGGGATGGATTGGCTGTCCAAAAATCAGGGAAAGATCAATTGTGCTCAGCAGTCTATTTCAGTCACAAGTGAAGACAGTAGCCAAGTCGTTTTTGCACCTTTAGTGGGCAATTCTCATCTCTATGCCTTGGAAGCTAATACCTCCCTTGAATTGGACAAAGTACTAGTGGTATGTGAGTATTCAGATGTATTTCCAGAAGAACTCCTAGGAATGCCCCCTGATCGTGAAGTTGAATTCGTCATCGAGCTTGCACCCGGTATTGCGCCAATTTCAAAACGGTCGTATCGAATGCCTCCTAATGAGTTGGTAGAATTGAAGGAACAACTCAAGGAACTTCAAGATAAGGAATTCATTAGGCCGAGATCCTCACCTTGGGGATGCCCGGCTATCTTTGTCAAGAAGAAAGACAAGAGTTTGCGGATGTGTGTTGGCTGCTGTCCATTGAACGAAGTCACTATCAAGAACAAGTATCCGCTTCCGCGGATTAATGATTTGTTCGATCAATTGAATGGAGCTCATGTTTTCTCTGAGATTTACTTGAGATTGGGCTACCATTAGATCAAAGTTAGAACTGAAGACATACCGAAGACAGCTTTCTCCACTCGATACAGTCTGTATGAGTACACTGTCATGTCCTTCGGATTGACTAATGCACCAGCATACTTCATGAACCTCATGAATTCATTTTTCATGGAGTAATTGGATAAGTTTGTCATTGTATTCATTGATGACATCCTTATCTACTCCAAGTCTGATGAAGAACACGAGCGGCACTTGCGACTTGTGTTGGGGAAGCTTCGTCAACATCAACTCTATGCCAAATTCAGCAAATGTGAGTTTTGGCTTCGTGAAGTTAGTTTATTGGGTCATGTGCTATCCAAGGGCGGTGTCGCTGTTGATCCAAGCAAAGTGGAAGATGTGCTAAACTGGAGGCAACCCAAAAGCGTCATCGACATCCGCAGTTTTCTCGAACTTGCGGGATACTACCGCAGATTCATCAAGAATTTCTCCAAAATTGCGAGGCCAATGACACAAATATTAAAGAAGGAGAAGAAATTCGAATGGTCAGAGGAATGTGAAAAAAGATTTCAGATCTTGAAATATCTCCTGACCAAAGCTCCGGTGCTCATCTTGCCAGATATTCACAAGAGCTTCGACATTTATTGTGATGCATCTCGCCACGGGCTCGGTTGTGTGCTCATGCAAGAGGGCCGAGTGGTGGCATATGCATCGAGGCAATTGAGGCCTCATGAAGCTAATTACCCCACGCATGACTTGGAGCTTGCAGCTGTAGTCTATGCTTTGAAGATTTGGGGATATTACCTCACCGGTAATCGTTGTGAGATCTACACCGACCACAAAAGTCTCAAATATATTTTCACCCAAGCCGATCTGAACTTGAGGAAAAGAAGGTGGCTTGAGTTGATCAAAGACTATGATATGGGACTACATTACCAACCAAGGGGAGTTAACGTGGTGGCCGATGCATTGAGCAGAAAATCTCAATGCAATTGTTTGTCGGTAACTCCCTTTTTGGCAGGCTTGTGTGCTGCAATGCAACATCTACACCTAGAGATAATTCAAAAAGGTTCTCTTACTGCCCTTAGGGTGAATTTTACACTTGAGGACCAGATTAGAGAAGCCTAGAAGACTGACATAGAAGTGGCTCAAATTCGAAAGCAAATGAAGCATGGAAAGGCCAAATGCTTCAAAGAAGATGCACAAGGCACCCTATGGTTCGGGAACCGGATGGTGGTGCCAGATGATCACAACTTGAGAGAGTTGATTCTTAAGGAAGCTCACAACTCTCAGTTCTCTATACACCCTGGAAGTACCAAGATGTACCAAGATCTGAAGAAACGGCTTTGGTGGAGCCAAATGAAGCGACAGATCGCTCAATATGTTGCCAAGTGTGATGTATGCCAAAGAGTTAAGGCTGAGCATTTGAAGCCAACAGGTACTCTACAATCCCTGCCTATTCCCAAGTGGAAATGGGAAAAAGTTGGCATGGATTTTATCGCCGGCCTTCCAAGGACTCAAGCCGGGTCCGATTCCATATGGGTGATTGTCGATCGTCTGACAAAGGTAGCCCATTTCATTCCTGTCAGGACCACTTACACCGGGGTCAAGCTAGCAGAGCTGTACATCTCTAGAATTGTTTGTCTCCATGGTGTACCAAAGGTGATCGTTTCAGATAGAGGTCCTCAGTTCACATCCCACTTCTAGAAGTGCCTGCAACAAGCAATGGAGACCAACCTATCTTTTAGCTCTACTTACCACTCGCAAACAGATGGACAAACCGAAAGGGTGAATCAAATTTTAGAAGACCTTCTCCGAGCATGTGTGCTGTCCTATAGCAAGAATTGGAAAATATGCTTACTGTTTGCGGAGTTTTCCTACAACAATAGCTTCCAATCAAGCATACAAATGTCACCCTTCGAGGCATTGTATGGGAGAGCTTATAGGACACCCCTGAACTGGTCCGAAGTCGGGAAGAGACCATTCTATGGTCCAACCTTGGTGGAGGATGCAAAAGAACAAGCTCGTGTCATCTGTGAGCGACTTCGGACGGCTCAATCTCGTCAGAAGTCTTATGCCGACCGTTGTCATCGCGAGTTGAGTTTTGGGGTGGATGATCATGTTTGTCTTAAAGTCTCTCCGATGAAAGGAATGCATCGTTTCCATGTCAAAGGCAAATTGGCACCTCGTTACATCGGACCATTCCGAATTCGGGCAAAATTGGGATCGGTGGCCTATCAATTGGAGTTACCATCACTTTTAGATGTGCATGATGTGTTCCATGTTTCACAATTGAAGAAGTATCTTCGTATTCCAACCGAAGCCACCGAGTTGGAAGAACTCGACTTGCAACCCGATCTTTCTTATCGGGAGCACCCGATTCGCATTCTTGAAGAAACAGAACGCAAGACGAGGAATCGCAACATCAAGTTCATCAAAGTTCAGTGGAGTAATCATAATGAAGATGAGGCTACTTGGGAACGCGAAGACCTTATGCGAAATGAATATCCGTATCTTTTTCCTTCAGTTTGAAGTGCCTTCGAATCAAGAAAGGAAAGGTTAAGCAAAACAATGGAAAAGAAATTGTAATAGCCATTCCTTGTAACCTTGTTAGGATATCTTAGCTCTACCTTTAAAGGAAATCAAGACAGTAGATGATGTATTTTCTTTTAGAACCTCTCTATCCAACTTCCACCCTACCGCGATCTCGGGGACGAGATCTTTTGTAAGGGGGGAAGGTTTGTCACATCCCCAAATTAATTAAGAGGATTACTATGCATCTCATTAGCATGCATCATATTTTGAAACATTCTCTTTAAGTATTGCACTTGGAAAATCACAAAACAATTATTAAACATACACTTTAATTTGAACTCCAAAAGAAAAACTGAAATAAATGCTACTGAAGTCTCACTAGAAATAAATTATTCAAATACTAGAATAATTATCTTGAATTAATATAATTGTTTCCAAATTTTTGGGACTGGTTTAAACCCTCAGAAAATTCAAACATAATTCAATGTCACATTTTAAGTTTGAATTTAAACTGCACAATATATGACATAAATAGTGAGGTTTAATAATTTTTCTAAACGCTAGACCTTCCCAGGAACCCCCTTGATTTATTTCATGATTTTAGGAATTTTATTCCTATTTTTAAACACTTGGTCAAAGTAGGAAAACTAGTTTTAATTCTCAGTCAAAACCCTAGACTTAACCGACTGGCACTGTTCCTTGGGTTCAAGTCTGACCCGGCCACTTGACTCAGTCGGACCACCTAAGTGCACCTCGCGTGAGCCGTGCGATTAAGATCCAATGGCCCACGACCTTCCTTTTCTTTTTGGCCCAGCCGCGACCCCTAGGCTCATCGTCGACCATTTGATCGAAATCCAACGGCCCCCGACCACCCAATTCTCTCGGACTCACGCACACATGATGAATCACTGCCAAAGTAGGCCTGCGCTGTCAGCTCTGTCGTCAACCTCGCACAGAAGCTCTTTGCCACGTGGCCGCGCTCGCCTGCTCCGAGCCGTTGGGCGATTCTCACGTCGTGAATCCACTACCTCCTCTGACCACTCCTAGAGCTTCCTCATCTAACACCACCTCCATTGCCGTCTTCGTCCCGGGTTAAAACCCACTCCTCGCCCTCCTTTGCTGCTCACTTCTCCTCACAACTGAGAGGAGGAGGACACCATTGCTAGCTCACCTCTCAGGTAAGCTCCTTCCGGATGCATCCTACCTTTTCTAGGTTCATTGCCATTTCCATTTTTCCTAATCCCAGCTCCTAGTTTTGCTTGTAGCTCACGAACCAACCTCGTGCTCTCGCTGTCTCCAGAGCGTGCACCAAGGGCGGTGTCTGTGCGAGCATCATCTCCGGTGAGTATTATCCTCTCTTTAGCGCGTCACCTTACGTGCTTTGACCTACTGAGCAAAACCCCTAAACTAATTTTGGCAATGCACGACAGATTCATGGTGAATTGAAGATTGAACCATTTTGACCGAAGAACACGCCCTTTCATTTCCCACTTGTTTCGGTAAACCGTTCTTCAATTCTTTGGTTCCTTAGCATCCTCATAGGATCCTTGAACTACTCCGACCTCTCACTCTGCTTGGTTCTACTCAGGATCACCTCTCCTCGTGAAGCCATGCCGTCGTCGTTGCCTTCTCGGTACCAACACAGCTCCAGCCAACTCCAAGCTCCCCGAACACCCTCCTTTGCTCAGGTAACTTCCATTTAGTCCCTAGACCCTCAGGCACTCGCTTGTATGTCGCTGCGGAGCTTCACATTGCTGCTTGCATCATGTCCATAGCTTTAGCTCCGCCCTTCTCCAGTGCTAGCAAGCATGATCCATCTTAATCACCCAGACACACATGAGAGGTGCGCAACCCTATTGCTTGTTGTCCCGACCTTGGTTGGCTCTCTGCATGACATATAAGCGTCGGTGAGCCGCTAGGCAATTGTAACATCCCAAAAATAAGTCTGTGTTTCAAATGTAAGAAAATGAGTAGAAATTAAAACTTTTCTTGCATCTTGAAGTTTTTGAATAATTCTGTAATTCTTGTAAAGGAATTATGGGAAATCAAAAACCAAAATCTCTAATTGATCAAGGTCATAACCTCCTGGTTAAAAATCTTGTATCAAACTCTTGGTCAAACCCTAGAACAATCCTTGTAGAATTTCTAGAGAGAAATGCTTTGCATAAAAACCTCTGGAAAATTTATACAAGGTTGATCCTAGAGTCAGCAACCTCCATTTATAATTTTAGAATTTGTGGAGTTGGTTTGCTATCTCTAGTGATCCTTCCAAGTTTTAGCTCATTTCAAAACCCTGAGTTAAACCAAGAAAATCAAAAGTCGAATATCAAGAGCGTGCACTTAAAATAATTTTTGGGAAGAATTTACTTCAATTAAAACTCCAAAAATAATTTATTTAAATCTTATAACATTTATCATGAATGAATATAATTTTTCCCAAATTTTTGGAGCTAAATTCAATCCACAGAAAATTCAAAATTAATTCAATAACCTATTGCAAGTTTGAATCTGAAATATGCAAATAACTCGTGGACAGTGAGATTTAAGATTTTATTTGGTCACTAGGTGATCCCAGGAACCCCTCCAAATAATTTCAGAATTTATAGATTTTATTTGCTATTTATAAAGCCTTAGTCAAACCTATTGTATTTCGGTCAAACTGGATTTAAAACTTCGAGTCGTTGCACTGTTCCGACCCGACCGAACTTGTCTGCACCGCACCAGCCTTGTGCATCGTGAACCATTCGAAAGTGCTTTCATGAAGCCCGTCCGATCGAGGATCAACGGTCCGACTCAACGTTCTAGTGGCGCGATCTGAACCATCCATTTCACTCGGTCCGATCAGCCATTTTCGATCCGCCCTTCTCTCACTATTGTCGCTGACCAGCCGGACCCATAGTCCAGGCTTTCTCTGCCACACACCCAACTTTATTGCCTCGCCACTCTCCCGAACACCTCATTGTGTTGGGCCCTCCGCCATTTCATTTCAAATTCTACACATCATTTCAAATTCTACACAACAGCCTTTTTTTTCCCCAGGCCATTTCATCCACTCAGATTTCCTCTCCACTGAAATGGAGCCGTTGCTCCTGGCCTGACAACCTTTTACCCGGTCTCCTCTCCATCCCATTCTTTTCCTCCAGAGCCCCAAACCATTTCTCCTTTCTTCTTCGCTGAGCACCATGGAGCCAAGCTCTAGGCACTCATCTCCCCCATGAAGCCGGCCACCTCCCTTCTTCTCCCCCATGGCGCCGGCTTCCTCCCCACCAGCGCCGCCGCCTCCTCTCGGCCCAGCTCCTCCTCCGCCACCTCCGCCCCGGATCCGGCCGCCCCCAGCTTCTCCAGCTCGTCGGCCCTCCTCTTCTGTAGCGTCGGCCGCCTCCACCGCCGGATCCGCCTCCTCTCGGCCCGGTTGCTTGCCGTCCTCGTCTCCACGCCGCCCGCCTCCTAGCTCCCGGTCCGAGCCACCGTGCACGCCGCCCGGCTCCTCCTCCACGACCAGCTCGCGTCGGCGCATCTCCAACTTTGGCGCCGCTGCCTCCAGCCCCGACCATGGCGCCGCCTCCCGTCACCTCCCAACTCGCCAATCAGGCCACTCGCCCGGTGCCCACTGCCAGCCTACCCAGTGAGCCATGCCCCATTCGGCCGAGCTCCCCTCAGGCTCCTTTTCTTTCTTCTTTCTCTGTCTCCACGAGAAGAAGGGCCTCCGATAAGAACAAGTTATTACAAGTGTTTTAGACCTTTTTACCAACTGCTAGAATACTCAAATCAAGTTAATGGCGGATAAGTGATTTACGAAGGACTTAGTGTTTAGCGGACTTAATTTCAATTAGGAAGTTGTCTTTGTTGTAGGTGCTAGATCTGAGATAAGTTGTTTTGTCTGTTGGTTAAAGCGTAAAGAAATCTGTAGATGTCAAATCGACAATAGGATTGTGGTGTTCCAATACACGTAGCTAGAACTTTTGTCGTTTCATCTAGCTAAGTTGGTGTTGAACTAATTAAATCACTCATTGTTGTGTTTAGCATTGTATAAGTGAATCTGTGGGAAGGTTTTTGTCATGTCGTAATAGTATTTTGAGCTGAGAGGGTTAGTGGAAAAATTTGTTTTGTCGATGGAACTCTTTTGCGAAACTCCTTTGTCTTTTGCTTTTCAAATGTCGGTTAAGTCACTTAGGTGAATCCACAAATGCAATAGTTGAATTTTGTAGAAAGTTGTCTAGTAGCACTTTAGCTCAGATTTTGTTTGCTGTTGTAGACAAATGAGCAGTAATCTGACAAATAACATAATTGTCAAAAGGCTAATACTTTGACCCATTCCAGTAGTTAGAGCTCTCTTGAATATAATTAGTTAAATACTTCTCTCACATCAGCAACTACATCTGAAAAATCTTTAGGGTTGCTACCAAAATGTTAAAAACTTAATAAATTGAGTAATTAGTAAATTATGTAAGATGTTTAACCGAGATAATTAGAGATTGACTAAAAATAACTCTGTGTTTAACAATTGGCTTTATGACAGTAAGTGAACAACATTTGACCTTATGCCAACCTCATAACTAATTCAATTTAACTCCTAAGCGAGTGAAGCCTATTTTGTTAGTTTTCTTTATTAATGCACTTTAACTTGGAATATGTTTGAATCATGTTATGAGCCCAGAAATTTCGAAATTTGAATTAATTTCGGGAAAGAATAATTTTTGCACTAGAAATTGGATTAACTTTAAAAATTCATAGGGAATTCATTTGAATCCCAAATGGGATGAATCCAATTGGGTTGTTCTTATAATTTTATCCTCTATCTATTCTTGTAATCCTTATATCCACCACTATCCTACAAAATGTCACTAAATAATTTAATTCGGATGAACAGTAACAGATGGGAATTAAATTGATTTTCCTGAAATCTGGGATTCAAACTACTATAGCTCTCACATACTAAATCCAAACGGAATAATTCTTTCACCTATATTCATCTAAAATCAGGCTCTTCCTACTGTGAATTTTTCATGATTTTTGGATGGCTTTGAATTTTTGAGTATTCTCGGTGTTATTCGTTCTTATTTGTTCTTCTCGTTTCTTTCGGTAGGTTCTGACCGTTATATTGAATACGAGAGTGATCCTCTGCAGCAAGAAAGTTATCTCAGGCCAAGGCAAGCAGTTTGATCATATCCCATTATTGTCCCATTACTTTAAAGTTTAATACATTGTTTTACTTGTATGTATGCATGCTACTTTGTGTTAAAGTATCGCTAGCAAGCCTATAGTTGCATAATCTGTAGGAATTGTTCATCCTCTACTACCATGAGCCTAGGTTATTTGCTGTGGTTTGAGCTCGTTGGATGAGCTCTTATCACTTAGTAGTTTTCGATTTAAATTGCTTAGACATGCTTAGTTATCGGTAGTAATGGGCGATCATCGATTTAGTCGATGGTCTTGATCACCTAAATCTAATTATTACTCCTTTATGTCCAGCACTTGTGCTTTGTTATTTTGTAAAGTCAAAATCTGAAAATAAAAGTTTGATTTGGACTTGGGCATATTGGATGGATGGTGTGGTTTTTGGAATGTGGTAGTATGCCTGAGTCAATAAGGACCGAGTTACTTGCGCCACCGTTCTGAGCAATTTTGCGTGCTAACCACACGAGGGGGATATGGGACCTCTCTTGACTAAGTACTTTGGGAGGTGTTAATTATGAGCTGGTTGGTGGGTATGTTTAAATAAAATGTGTGTGTGTGGTGTTGGGAAGGAGCATTGGCAGACCGGTTAGGCTGTCTAATGTGTCTTTGTCCCCGTGGGTTGCGGCTCTTAATTAGCATCGTCCATTGGAAATGTCTCGTAGGACTTAGCCGTGCCGGCATACCAAAGGAAGTGTGCTAAATAGCTTAGCGAAAAGGCGGTCTGACGTGTGGGTACGTTGGTACACCCTGCGCAGGTTAAAACTATTCAATAGCCTCGTCTAGGTTATGGACACGCTCGGAAACGCCCCGTGAGAACTAGACTACAACCTTTAATTAAAACTTGACATGGGTGGTATGAATGGGTAATTCATGCTATTGTTGTGGTGGCTAATGGGTTAGTCACTTCGTGTTGTTCATATGTTGTTATTATGTTATTATCTCGTTGTTACTTCAACAATTAAAATGCTTTGCCAAATTGCTTTCAATCTATTACATTATTGCAAATGAAAACTTGCTTTATGCTAAAAATGAGTCCAAAGCCTCATCCACTTAAATAAAGCTTGCATGTAGTTAAACTATAGTTACATTATACTACACGTCGGTCTTGCAGTACATTTTGTACTCATTTGCTTTGCTTAATAACCTTGTTGCAGAGGAGGTAGAGCCCAAAGGGCTTTACTTTTTATGAGTCTTGATGGTTGGGAAAGCGACTAGCTTGGCGGTCGGTCGATTGCCTTGTGGGTGAAGGCACCTTTGGTTGGCTCTTGTTTTGGGCCATCTCTATGGCACTTTTGCTTCATTGTTATCTTAGTAGTCTTGTTGTATTTGGCGGTCGGCCTCTCTTTTGTAATAACTATCCTTTATGTATATTAACCACGGTTTGTTGCTTGTTACATTCTATGTGTTTGAATGGAATTGATGCAATCTTTTGTAATGAGTTGTGTGTCTTGCATTCTTGGGAAGTACATATATCTCGAGGCACGGTTTATTTAGTTGATAATACTAGGGTCAATTGGATGACTAAGTATTATGAGCCTAATAAATCGGGGTCTCACAGCAATCTAGTGAACTCGTTGTTGGACGCGGGCACGTACTGTAGCCAGGTCATTAACGATTAAGGGCAATGATTAGCTTTATGTGATGTCTTAACGAATTAAAACCGTCACTTACACATGGGCCCGCACATAGAAAATGGCGGGGTTAAAACAAAAATGAAGAGCAGCTGATAGGTGGGTCCAGCCTCTTAAACACCGTACGCTGTGCACGCACGCGAGTGGACTGAGTCCAGTGGACCATGTCGCTAACGGCGGGTCCCACATGTCAGAGTTGTTTTTAAATCAGAAGTAAAATGGAAAACTCACTGTTCACCGGGCCCGCTGGTCAGTGACCGCGGCTAGGATAGCCCCAGTGTAAAAAGTAGTAATTACTTTATAAACTTCGAAATCCATTAATTTGGCTACTGAAAAATATGAATAACTTCTAAAATGCATAACTAATTAATTTTAACTCCAAAAACGGTGAAACCAATTTTGATAATTTTCATTCTTAGTGAACTTTATATTAAAATTGGTTTCAACCCTGTCTCTATAGCAAAAAATATTATCTTGGAAATTGATCCATTAACTCCATTATTTTTACAAAAGAAAAGGCTGATAACTAAGAAAATTCATAACTAATGCATAAAAACTCCAAATTAGGTAAACTCAGCTATTTTAGTCTTGTAATAATATTCCCTATCTATCCATATAATCCTTTGTCCCACTACTGTTCTGCAAATTTTGCCCAAATAATTAAGTTAGGTGAATAGTATCAAATTGGATTTTTTGGAAATCTGAAATTCATATTGCTATAACTCTCACATACTAAATCCAAAGGGAATAATTCTTTCACCTAAAGTCATCTAAAATCATGGCTTAGCTACTGTAGTAAAATCATGCATTTTTTAGCATTTTGAATTTTGAGGTATTTCTCGATATTTATTCGGTGTTGTACTTATATAGATTCCGATCCTATCGATATTGACTTGTACGCTACTGAGGGAGAGAAATTAGACTACCAGCAAGGCAAGCATCATTTGAACTTTCTTTTGCATCATATTTGATCCCAGTTTTGTTAAGTGATGTGTAGATTAGTTATCTCCTATTCATTAAGGTTATCCTTGAATTATTCCAGTACCACATGCTTAAGTTAGATTGATTGGAATATATTGTTTGGGTTGCTTAGCCATGCAAGTCTAGAAACGGTAGTTTGATTGTCGGGAATAACCCGATAATTATGGGAAACACTCAACTACTTATCTTCATTTTGTTTCAGATCTTTGTATCTGTTTATTAAGTTAAATTTTATCGTTTTAAAAGAGATTTTGGATCTAGACAAGTGTTTGCTAGTGAGGGTGCCTTCGTGCACGAGATTGGGTAAGTGATCGACTTGTCTAGGCCAACAAGGACCAAACTTTGGTAACGTCGTTGATTCAAGTAAAACTCGTGCTATCACACGCGATATATGGGTATTGTATGGTTAAGTAGGGGGAAGGTTTTATTGCGTTAAGTCTCATGGTGGTGTAAGGGCATTTGTGTTGATCATTTGTTCTTAGGAGCCGGTGCAATTTTCTATAGTGTGAAAGCTAGCACCAATTGTCATTTTCCTTGCATCGGTATTTCCAATACAACTTGTGAGCCCGCTTGGCAAGTGCTATATATCGCTTGAACTGGGTATGGGAACCACTCATAAGGGGGACTTAGCTTAATAGGATCTTCTTGCTAAAGACTACCGTATCTCGATTCTCCCCGGCCGGCTTACCTAAGGAAGTGTGTCATTATTCGGAGGCATCCAGAGGCTTACGGGCTAGTCGAGTCGTGTGGGTAAAGTAGTACACCTCTGCAGAGATAAATCTATTCGAATAGCTAGCTCTAGGTCATGAGTAGGGTAATTTTCTTCATGGGGTTTTAACTGTCGAAAAGCATAAGCTACCACTCTTCTTTCTTGCATCAAGACACAACCAAGACCTTGTTTTGATGCATCACAATAGACCTCAAAATCCTTTCAGACATCGAGCAATATCAAAACTGGCGCAGAGGTCAACATTCTCTTGAGCTCTTGAAAGCTTTGTTCACATTCAGTGGTCCATGAGAACTTCTTTTCCTTCTTCAATAACTGAGTGAGAGGTATTGCTATTCGAGAAAAACCTTCAATAAACCTTCTGTATTATCCTGCCATACCAAGGAAGCTTCGAACTTGAGGTACTGACTTAAGAGGTTCCCAATTGAGCACATTTTGGACTTTACTAGGGTTGACAGAGACCCCTTTTTTGGACAGTACATGTCCTAAAAAGACTACTTCCTTCAACCAGAACTCACACTTACTAAACTTAGCAAAGAGTTGGTGAGCTCTAAGCTTCTCTAAAACTGAAAAGAGGTGCTTTGCATACTCTTCTTCACTTTTGGAATACACAAGGATGTCATCAATGAAGACAATTACAAACTTGTCAAGATACTCCATAAACACTCTATTCATCAAGTTCATAAAATAAGCAGGGGCATTGGTCAGCCCAAAAGACATAACAGTGAACTCAAACAGCCCATATCTAGTTGAAAAAGCTGTCTTGGGGATGTCTTCTTTGCGAATCTTAAGCTGGTGGTACCCTGACCTCAAATCTATCTTTGAAAACACTGCAGCTCCCTTCAATTGGTCAAACAAATCATCAATTCTTGGCAGAGGATACTTGTTCTTGATGGTGACTTCATTGAGAGCTCGTAGTCCACACACATTCTTTGAGTACCATCCTTCTTGGCCACAAATATCACTGGAGCTCCCCAAGGTGAGGAGCTAGGTCTAATGAAACCTTTGCTCAACATGTCTTCAATTTGTTGCTTCAACTCTACTTGGTCATCAACAAGCAGCCTATTAGGTCTTTTGGAGATGGGGGAAGTCCCTGGAACAAGGTTAATTACAAACTCAAGCTCTCTATCTGGTGGTATTCTTGGGAGCTCATCAGGGAACACATTTGCAAAATCTCGGACCATAGGGACATCTTTCAAAGCTAGAACTTGGGCACTGCAAGCTAGAGCTCCATTAAGCTTCTCTGAGGAGGCTTCAAACTTCACGGTGACACCACTAGGGCTGGTCAAGGAGATGCTCTTACCATTACAATCTAACATTGCATGGTGGTCTGCAAGCCAATCCATTCCCAAGATCACACCTAGGGACTTGGTGTCTAGGAGGATGAGGTTGGTCAGAAATTCTACTCCCTCTATGACCAATTTAACTTGTGGACAACCCTGATTTGTGCTTAACTCCGAACTGGGGGATTGAACCAACAAGGTAGACTTAAGAGCAACAACTTTAAACTGGTGCTTGGCAACAAAACTCCGAGAAATGAACGAATGTGAAGCCCTAGAATCAAATAAAACTGCAGCTGGCACAAAATTTACTAGGAACATACCTAATACAACATCTGGGGAGGTTTGGGCTTCCTCTACGGCTACATGGTTCACACAACCCCTTCCAAAAGATTGAGAGGTCCTACCTTGAGGAGGTCCTGCAGCTTGCTAGGAGGTCCTATCAGGGGGAGGTCCTGAAGAGAAGGTCCCAGCGGCTGCTTGAGTCCTTTGTGGGCATTAGCTGGCATAATGCCCCACTTGGTGGCACTTGAAACAAGCGATCCCTGCTGCTGGAGAGGACTTTGAAGGCTGATTGTTGCTGCTAGTGATGCGGCGCTGACTTGGGGCAGCTGGACGGGAGGTCTTGGCAGAGGTCCTGGAAGGTCCAAGAGGTCCTTGGCGCCTAGGTTGGTGCTGCACAAAGGTTCTAGGATGCTGAGGAGGTCCTAGTTGAGCACTGGAGGGTGGCATCTTCCTCTTGAAAGACTCAGAGAGCTCCCTACGGGATTCTTCAATGAGCATAGCCTTATTCACCATGTGCTAAAAATCTGGATAATCATTGCCAACCACTTGAACTTTCAAACTGGGATGGAGACCTCACTGAAGCGCTTCTGGCGAGCATCATCAGTGGCAACATCTTCACGGGCATAACGTGACAGCTATGTAAACTTGGTGAGGTACTCACTCACAGTCATATTGCCTTGTTTAAGGTCCCAAAACTCAGTTTTCTTCATCTCAACCTTCCCATCAGGGACATGGGAATGGCGAAAAGCTGCTGCAAACTCAGCCCATGTAATCCTCTGGGAATCAACATTGGAGGCACAAAAAGTGTCCCACCACTTGGCTGTGGCACCTTCTAATTGATGTGATGCAAACAAGACCTTCTCTCTGTCTTCATAGCGGGCAATATCCAGCTTCTTCTCAGTTGATCTTAGCCAATCATCCGCATCTAGAGGCTCCGGGGAGCTTGAGAAGGTGGTTGGGTGAGTTTTCATAAACTCTGACAACCTTGATTGAGGATGAATCGATGGTCGAGGTGGCGGCACAACCACTACTTGACTGTTTTGGCTCATCATAGCAAGCAATGCAGTGGTGGTCTGACTTTGTTGGGCCATCATTTGATTCATGTTTTGCATCATGGAACTCATCATTTGAGCTTGTCTTTGCCATAAGCGCCCCAAACACAGGTGCCCTTTGCATCCTTTGGAGGAGGAGGTGGTGGAGGCAACTGCTCTGAGGGCTCATTCTGACTTGCTGATTGACGGGTTTGAACCATCTGCACAAAACCTCTTTGGTTTAATAGATAAGAAAGAAAGCATAATAGATAAGATGGAATAGCACAAAGATAAGTGAGAGCAAGAGAGAAAGATGGATTAGCCTATTAGGGGTGACTTGGTTAAACCTGGAAGCAAAAGGCCAGAAGGCCAAAAGAGGCAACAAGACTTAGGCAAAAGGTCTTACTGACCCAAACTAAGCGATGCTAAAACTCAAAGGGACCACTACCAACCTAGCCTTTGGAAAACGGCCCTATTAGAGGTTATAGTGATAAGAAGGTTAGGTTAAAACTTGAAAACAAGGTTCCAGAGGGGGTAAGACAATAGAACCCAAGAAGAAGATAAGAATGAAGTAGAATAAGATGAGAAGAGAATTAAGACAAGATAAGAACAGCATAGAACAAGATAAGAAAGAATCACCAAACAAGTTATAAAGTTGGTTTGATTTGGAAAGTAGCTTTTGTGACTTAACTAAAACGACCATTCTATCTAAGGCCACGTCCTACAGTCGATCAGGGCTCTGATACCAGCTTTGTGAGGACTACCTCTCGGTATGCACTAGGAAAGGTCTCCCAAAACCTCTAGGTGGTCCGATAGGTCCTCCAAGTATACACAGAGAGGAGGTCCGCCAGGACCTCCCAGGAGATCCACGAAGACCTCCTGGAGGTCTTGATTGAGTGCCTTGAGCTAGTCCCAAGAGTCCAAGCTAGCTCGCACAAAACGACACAGGTGTAATCACAACCACATGGCCAAACAAAAGATGAAGCAGACAAATTAAACTTGCATTAAACAAGACCATATGGTCAAAGCTTGTTTACAGAAGTTTGCCAACTTGGGCTAACAAAAACCGACACAAAAGAACTTTACAGAAGAATATCAAAGAGCGCACAAAGCCACCCTGCAAGCCCACAGGCTATCGAGTGGAGGACGTCCTAGGCAGCTGGGTCGTTAAAGAACTCCTCCTCGAAAGGTCTGAGCATCCCTGTACTCGTTCATCTTCGACCACTGCTTTAACACATGGCTTAAAGCCATGAGTACTTTGAATGTACTCAGCAAATCACAGGGAGCAATTATGCAAATAATATTCATGCATTGGCTTGACAATGAGAGTTGTAGGGTTAGTTGCATAAAGCAAAGTTTGACAGAAAATAACATGTATAGATTGAAAAGCTCAATTGGAAACAATAATACATAAGTACATTTGTTTGAAAAGAGGGGGAGTGAGCACCAACTCACTTCCCAAGCCACTTGGGGGAGGTCTGGACGCACCCATGACCAGGACCTCTCCCAAGACCACTCTGGAGTACCTACTCTAGAGCTCCCAAGACCACTTGGGGGAGGTCTGGCTGCACCCACGACCAGGACCTCTCCCAAGACCTCTCTGAAGCACCAACTTCAGAGTTCCCAAAGACCTCCCTAGGGCTCCAAGATCTCCTATGAGCACCCACTAAGGAGCTCATTGGACCACCCTAGGGTTCCCAAGACCTCCACGACCAACCGAGGACATCACAAGTACTCGGAGCCATCCAGAATACTTGTAGACGTCCCAAGCCAGCCTTGGAACACAAATTTGAGAAGTCTACCCCCTTGCACCATTTTCACCGGGCTATCCATGACCAAGGACTTGGCTATTCGAATAGATTGATACTATGCAGAGGTGTACAACTTTACCCATAATTCACGACCTCTCTAGCGGGGCGGGTTCTGACGGGAACCCTTGCTCACTTCCGAAGGTGAGCAGTCTAAAGAGCGCGATAAGGCCTTTACAAAGCTTTGATCTGGCTCGGAGCTGCCCGCTAAGGTTTCGCTTCCGGTTGGGTTGCAACCCCCACCAGATTTGTGCCCCCTCTTGCGCCAGCAAATCAGCATGCTCCACCACAACAGAACCGAGCCATCTCAATGCTAATTATTTGGCCCAGACCACCCCCATAAAGTGATGTTGTGGTTGCACTAAAAGGCCCAGATCAACAGAACACAAAGTGAAGTCCTTATTTGCTGCTCAGGCAAGGCTTCCACATCCCAGTGTGCGAAGAGCACCCCCTTTACTGCACGATCACTTGCCCGAGCAAGAAAACATTTTGGGTTCACCTGGCCAAAGACCTCCCTGGTCCTGGCACACAGGATTTTAACAAAGTGGCCTCGCACCACAAACAACACAACTGTGGCATCCCACAACAGCTGCTCATTAGTGGCACCAACCACAATTCCATAGTTCCATTAGTCAAGTTATTAATGATGAAGCATGATTCTCGAGACCCCCGGTTCTAAAGCAGGGCTAAGCATAAACATACAGCCCCATGTTGGTGATACCAAACAATACCAACTAAAATACCCAACCTAAGGCATCCAAGAGGATCATGTTAACATGTCGAATACAATTGTCCAAGGGGGCATAATGTCAAGTAGGAAAATATCTACTGCCCAAACCATTTCTTATAAAAAATAGCCATGCATGATTAAGTAAAGCAAAATACATTTGAAAAGCTGTGACGACCCACCCTGTCACGTACCGGTAAGAGGTCCGGGAGGACCATTTTTTTTCTTGCCATGGTGCCTCCACAGGAGGGGTGGTAGCATCGCCGCGGTGCATTACCGAGGAGGTGCGGGACCTCCCAGAGGTCTTCAGGACCTCCTGGAGGTCTTAACCCGCAAGCCTCGGTAGCACCTCCAGTACATCACTAGAGAGGTCCGGCAGGACCTCGAGCTAAGTCGTGGGACCTCCTGGAGGTCTGTCCCTGTGCATCCGAGCTAGTCCCAGGACAACAGAAGCTAGCTCGCACAAGAACACAAGCTAAGATCACAACCACGAGGTCAAACAAAGATGAAGCAGACAAATTAAACTTAATTTATAACAGGACCTTATGGTCAAGCTTGTTAACAAGAGGTCTACCACAGAGGGCTTACAAAACCAACAAGGACTTACAACTGGGAACAAGGAGCTCTAAGGCTCCAACACCAAAAGCACGCAAAAGCCATCCAACAAGCACCACAGGCTGTCGGATGGAGGACGTCCTAGGCAGCTGGATCATCAAAGAACTCCTCCTCAAAGAGGTCTGCACTGCCCTGCACTTGATCATCTTCGTAATCTGCTTTGACACAGGGCATAAGCCATGAGCACTTTGAATGTACTCAGCAAGTCGCAGGGAGCAATTATGCAATAATATTCATGCAAGGGCTTACCAAGTCAGAGCTGTATGGTTAGTTTGCGCAAAGCCAGGTTTTGACAATACTAACAGTAGTAGATTGAAAAGCAGCAAGGTAAAACAATAGTACATAATAAATTTGATGATTGACAAAGTGGAGGGAGCACCAACTCACATCCACAACAAAAATGGGGGAGGTCTGGTCACACCCGTGACCAGCTCCTCACCCACAAACCACTCTAGAGCACCCACTCTAAAGGTTCGAACCAGCCCCTGGACCACCACCCGAGCCAACCCTG
The DNA here is from genome assembly GCA_036346405.1 of Phyllostachys edulis. Lineage (NCBI taxonomy): Eukaryota > Viridiplantae > Streptophyta > Magnoliopsida > Poales > Poaceae > Phyllostachys > Phyllostachys edulis. The sequence continues at coordinate 64,712,006 of CM070553.1, read as the reverse complement.
ACCCCTCTGGAGCCGGCCAAGGTCTCTTCGAGGCAAAGCCAAGGCATCTCGCTGAAGTGTCCAGTGGCACAAATTTTGAAACAACTACCCCTTGCACCATTTTCACTAAGCATGTCCATGACCAAGGACTTGGCTATTCGAATAGATTTTTACACTCTGCAGAGGTGCACAACTTTACCCACAGTCCACGGTCTCTCTAGCGGGGCGGGTTCAGGCCACCCTTGCTCACTTCCTAAGGTGGCTTGATCTAGAGAGCGCAGCAAGGCCTTTACAAAGTTTTGAATTGACTCGGGCTGCCCGCTAAGGTTTATAATCCCCTCACGTGGTCTAGAAATCCCAGGGGTTATGGGTGCCCCCTCTTGCGCCAACGAATCACACGCTCCACCACAACAGCCGCAGGGCAACTCATTGCTAATTATTCAGCCCAGACCATCCCCAAAAAATGATCTTGTGGTTGCACTGTTTGGCCCAGATCAATAGACACAAAGTTAAGTCCTTAATTGTGCTAAGGCAAGACTTCCACAAACCCAGATGTGCATAGCACCTGCTACTCACTCCCTGCCTTCTTGCCTCAGCAAAACCTTTTGTAATTACCCTTGCCAACAGACCACCCAGTCTTGGCACAACAGATTTAATAAAGTGGCCTCACACCTCAGTTAACACAACTTAGGCATCCTGCCATAGCTGCTTAACAGTGGCACCGACCACAAGTTCCATAGTTCATTAATCAAGATTATTAGAGATGAAACATGATTCACAGTCCCACGATTTCTAGAGCAAAGCTATACATAACCTACGGCCCCATGTTGGCACATAACAAGAAATACCAACTAAATAACCATCCTAAGGCTCACAAGGTGAACATAACAACATGATAAGGTCAAAGAACAAAGGAGGCATAACAGCAAGTAGGAAAGTAACTACAGCCCAAACATTTTCTTATAAATATAGCCATGCATGATAAAGTAAAACCAAAATACATTTGCAAAACTAGGTTCAAAATGATCAAAAGGAGGTCTATGGCTTGCCTTGGTCAAGCAGTGGAGAGCCTTCAGTAGAGAGAGCTGGGTCCAAGATCTCCTCAAACTCGTGATCTACACGTTCGCAAGAAAACCAAATAAGCAAAACCGCACTAGGCCAAAGAACTTCAAAAGAAGACTAAAAGAACTAAAACAAAACTTAACCAAAACCAGAAAAACAGGCGGCTCAGGACAACAAGGGAGGTCCACGGCGAGGGAGGGTGGTCTTTAAGCAAAAGACCAGCAAAGATCCAAAAGAAGGTCTTCCAGAGAAGATGTCAACTTCTGCGGCTCACTCTAGGCGAAACTCCAAGCACAAGCCAGGAGCGAACAAGGCAGGAGCAATGTGGGCAAATGAGCAAAAGGTTACAAGGGTTTGCCCACCCAGGCTATATATAGCTAGAGTTGGTGGAGGGCACCAGAAAAGGAGTGCAAAGACGTGTTGGCAATCGGGGCAACTAGGGCAGGGCTTGCCCTAAAAGAATTAAAATAAGGTACCTCAGATGTGACTGCATTTAATGTGACCCGACCCCTATTAAATGCGCCTGAGTTACGAGGCAAGACAATAATTACAAGGTGGAGAGAGGTGGCAAGTGGGGCGATCAAAGGGTGCACCTTGGTCAAAGAGGTGGCCCCACCGCAAGGGTCATCCCATAAGAGACTACAGAGAGGTCTGGACAAGAGGTCCAAAACGCTCAAGGGGAGGTCCTGGACAGGAGGTCCAAAACACTCGAGGGGAGGTCCTGGACAGGAGGTCCAAAACACTCGAGGGGAGGTCCTGGACAGGAGGTCCAAAACACTCGAGGGGAGGTCTTGGACAGGAGGTCCAAAACACTCAACCCAAGGAGGTCCTAAGGACAAGAGGTCCAAAAGACTCTGCTTGAGGAGGCCACGACACTCGAGATCCTCACGAGGGAGGTTTAACGGCGAGGATCTCAAAGAGGAGGACCTTAACGGTCCAGATCAAAGGGTGCAAGGAGGTCCTGACAAGTAGATCTCCAAAAGGGAGGTCTAACGGTCAAGATCTCAAAGAGGAGGACCTTAACGGTCCAGATCAAAGGGTGCAGGAAGGTCCTGACCAACAGGGATACTCGAGGTTAGGAGGGTGGTCTTTACAAAAAGACCAGCAAGGATCGAGGAGGTGGTCCTCACAAAACAGCCAGGAAGAGGTCCTGGGTACAAAGAAAAACGCGCAGCAAAGCAGAGCCGTTCGATTGGAATTGGGCAGTTTAGAAAGGAAAGGAACGTTCGGACCATCCAAACGTTACCTCACAGTAGAGCCGTCAGATCAAGATCGAATGGCGCAAAACAAGTGGGCCGTTCGGACCGAGCGAACAGGCCAAGGAGACTAGGCCGTCTGATTCAAATTGGACGGCTAGGAGGGAAAGGGGACGTTCGGACCAAGCGAATGTGCCCTTAGAATCGGCCATCCGAACAACATCGGACGGTCCTTAGGTGAGGAAGGCAAAGCCTTAAGCGATATGACCGAAGGAGCCAACGGTGGGTTCAAGTGCTAAAGAGGTCTTGGACCTATGGAGGTCGGGACCTTTAGATCCAAACAAAAGGAAAGACCTGGGCGGCTAAGATCTCAAGGAGATCCTAACGACAGATCCACACAAGGGGGAGGTCTGGCGGTTTAGATCTCGGAGAGGAGGTCCTAACGGCGAGATCTCAACAAGAGGGAGGTCTCAGCGGTAAAGATCTCGAGAGGAGGTCCTAACGGCGAGATCTCAACAAGAGGGAGGTCTCGAGCGGTTAAGATCTCGAGAGGAGGTCCTAACGGCCAGATCTCAACAAGGGGGAGGTCTGAGCGGTTAAGATCTCCAGAGAGGAGGTCCTAACGGCCAGATCTCAACAAGGGGGAGGTCTGAGCGCTTAAGATCTCCAGAGAGGAGGTCCTAACGGCCAGATCTCAACAAGAGGGAGGTCTGAATAGGCAAGGGGAGGTCCAAACGGACACAGAGGAGGTCCATGGGACAAGGGAGGTCTATTTGAACACAAAGGAGGTCCAAATAGACAAGAGGAGGTCTATTTGAACACAGGGGAGGTCCAAATAGACAAGAGGAGGTCTATTTGAACACATGGGAGGTCCAAGTAGACAAGAGGAGGTCTAGGAAGGTCCCAAAAGGGCACTGGGAGGTCCAGAGGAACTCTGGAGCGCCCAAGTGAACTCAGGAGGGGTTCCAAGAGAGGTGAGAGGTCCACGGGGGAGGTCCGAGAGGGCACAGGGAAATCAAAAGGATTCCAAGGGCACCCCAAATGGACTCAGGGAGTTGACAAGAACGTGGAGAGGTGCACGGGGAGGTTAGAAACAGGGAGGGAGAACAAGAAAAGAGTTCTAGACACAAAGGAGGCCTGGAAAGGAGAAAACCAAACACAAAGGCACGCAGAGAGAAAGAGGGAAAACGAGCAAGCTCCAAATAAACAGCCAAGGCACCGAACCAATTTAGTTAAAGTTTGGTTTAATCACTTAAAGCTCTTTTGAAAACTCAAGTTAAGCTTTGAACTCTCATCAAAACCAAATGATTACTTTTATTTTGAAAACTGGGCAAAAACCTAAGAGAAATGGGACGTTACAAACCTTCACCCCTTAAGGGAATATCGACCCCGAGATTCAGGCTGTGTTAGGGAATTAGTGGGGGAACTCCTTCTTGAGGTCCTCTTCACGTTCCCATGTTGCTTCGGCTTCAGAGTGGTTGCTCCATTGTACTTTGCACAGCTTGGTAGTCTTGTTCCTTGTAACTCTCTCTGACACGTCCAATATCTTGATGGGTTGCTCTTTGTAAGTGAGATCTTCTTGGAGGTCCACAACTTCTAAAGGCATTTGGTCCTCTGGCACTCGCAAGCATTTCTTCAACTGTGACACATGGAACACATCATGGACTCCAGCAAGCTGAGGAGGGAGGTCCAACTTGTAGGCCACTTCACCCCTTCGGGCAAGAATTGGAAAAGGTCCAACAAATCTTGGAGCAAGCTTTCCACTAACTCTAAACCGCTGCATACCTTTGAGAGGTGATACTTTAAGGTAGACTTGATCTCCTGGGACAAAAGCTAGGTCTCGTCGTCTAATATCTGCATAGCTCTTTTGCCGAGTTTGAGCAGTCTTTAACTTCTCCCTTATTGATCTTACTTGATCTTGACTTCTTCAAGAGTGCGGCCAAGAACTTGGCCTTCACCCGATTCTGTCCAGTACAAAGGAGTTCTGCACTTCCTTCCATAAATAGCTTCAAAAGGGGACATTTGAAGGCTTGCTTGGTAGCTGTTATTATAGGAAAATTCTGCATATGGCAACATCTTGTCCCAACTAGATTGCTTTTCGAGCACAAGCTCTCGATGTCCTCAAGGACTTGATTAACTCTTTCAGTTTGGCCATCTGTTTATGGGTGGTATGCTTTGTCAGAAGGTTAAGGTCATGCCCAAGGCATCATGTAACTTTTGCCAAAATTTGGAGGTGAACTGAGTTCCTCTATCCGAGACTATCTTCTTTGGGACTCCATGTAAGCATACAACCTTTGCCATGTAGATTTCGGCCAGCTTGTCTCCAGAATAGGTAGTCTTCACAGGAATAAAGTGAGTCATTTTTGTTAACCTATCCACAATGACCCAAATAGAGTCAAAACCAGCTTGGGTATGAGGTAGACCAGTTATAAAGTCCATCTCGACCTCTTCCCACTTCCACTCGGGTATGGGTAAAGGCACTAAAAGTCCTCCAGGTCTTTGGTGTACTGCTTTAACTTTTTGGCAGGTGTCACATTTGGCCACAAAATCTGCTATTTCTCTCTTCATTTTCGACCACCAGTACAACTCCTTGATGTCTTGGTACATTTTTGTAGCTCCTGGATGTATAGAATACAATGCTTCATGGGCTTCTTTAAGTATAATCTCCTTGAGCTCTGTGTTATTGGGCACACAGAGCCTCTTATCAAACCAAACCGCACCTTGTGCATCTTCAGAAAACCTTGCAGCTTTCCCTTCTCTTAAGTTGGCCTTGATTTCTTGGATGTCAGCATCTCCATCTTGGGCTGCCTTGATCTGTTTTTGCAAGGTAGGCTGCACTTCCAGAGCTGCTAAAAACCCTTCCTCAACTAACTCAAGTCTAAGCTTTAGGAATTCTTCATGCAAAGTAGGTTGGCTCTCCTTGATCATCAATGTATTGGCATAAACTTTTCTGCTCAAAGCATCTGCCACCACATTGGCCTTGCCTGGGTGATAATGAATTCCCACATTGTAGTCCTTAATAAGCTCTAGCCACCTTCTCTGCCTCAAATTCAAATCTGCCTGAGTAAAGATGTACTTTAGGCTTTTGTGGTCCGTATAAATTTCACACCTATTACCAATGAGGTAATGGCGCCAAGTCTTTAAGGCATGTACCACAGCAGCTAACTCTAGGTCATGAGTAGGGTAGTTTGCTTCATGGGGCTTCAATTGTCTTGAGGCATAAGCTACCACTCTTCTGTCTTGCATTAGAACACAGCCAAGTCCTTGCTTTGATGCATCACAATAGACTTCAAAATCTTTCCTGACATCTGGAAGAACCAGAACTGGGGCAGAGGTCAACTTCTTCTTGAGCTCTTGGAAGCTTTGCTCACAAGAAGAGGTCCAAAGAAACTTCTTTTCTTTCCTTAATAGCTGAGTTAGAGGTCTTGCAATTCGGAAAAAACCTTCAATAAACCTCCTATAGTACCCTGCCATACCAAGAAAACTCCTGACTTGAGGCACTGTCCTAGGGGGTTCCCAATTGAGCACATCTTGCACCTTGGTGGGATTGACAGAGACTCCCTTTTCAAACAACACATGTCCTAAAAAGACCACTCTTTTTAGCCAAAACTCACATTTGCTAAACTTAGCAAAAAGTTGATGGGCTCTCAGCTTCTCCAAAACCGAAAAGAGGTGCCTTGCATGCTCCTCCTCATTCTTGGAATACACAAGTATGTCATCAATAAATACAATGACAAACTTGTCTAGGTACTCCATGAACACTCTGTTCATCAAATTCATGAAATAGGCAGGGGCATTGGTCAGCCCAAAAGACATGACAGTGAACTCAAACAGCCCATACCTAGTAGAAAAAGCTGTCTTAGGGATGTCTTCTTTTCGGTTCTTGAGTTGGTGATATCCTGTCCTCAAATCTATCTTTGAAAACACAGCAGCTCCCTTCAATTGATCAAACAAATCATCAATTCTTGGCAAAGGATACTTGTTCTTGACAGTGACATCATTAAGAGCTCTATAGTCCACACACATTCTTTGTGTACCATCCTTTGTAGGCACAAAAATCACCAGGGCTCCCCATGGTGAGGAGCTAGGTCTAATAAAACCCTTGCTCTACAAGTCTTCTATTTGCTTCTTCAACTCCACTTGGTCATCAACATGTAATCTGTAAGGACTTTTGGAGATGGGGGAGGTCCCTGGAACAAGGTTCATGACAAACTCAAGGTCTCTATCTGGAGGCATTCCTGGGAGCTCATCAGGGAACACATCCACAAATTCTTTAACAACAGGGACCTCTTCCAAGGTATGAACTTGAGCACTACAAGATAGGGCTCCTTGGAGCTTCTCTGAGGAGGCCAAAAACTTCATAGAGGCACCACTAGGGCTGGTCAAAGAGATGCTTTTATCACTATAGTCCAACATGGCATGGTGGTCAGCTAGCCAATCCATGCCCAAGATCACATCTAGGGATCTGGTGTCCAAAAGGATAAGGTTGGCTAGAAATTCTACTCCTATGACCATTTTCACTTGTGGACAACCCTGGTTCGTGCTTAATTCCGAACCGGGGGATTGAACCAACAAGGTAGACTTAAGAGCAACAACTCGAAACTGGTGCTTGGCAGCAAAACTCCGAGAAATAAACGAATGGGAAGCTCCAGAGTCAAACAAAACTGCAGCTGGCACTGAATTTACTGGGAACATACCTAGTACCACATCTGAGGAGGTCTGAGCTTCTTCCACTGCAACATGGTTCACACGTCCCCTTCCAAAAGTGTGAGACCCCGATTTATTAGGCTCATAATACTTAGTCATCCAATTGACCCTAGTATTATCAACTAAATAAACCGTGCCTCGAGATATATGTACTTCCCAGAAATGCAGTACACATAACTCGTTACAAAAGATTGCATCAATTCCATTCAAACACATAGAACAGAACAAGCAACAAACCAGAAGTTAATATACATAAAGGATAGTTATTACAAAAGAGAGGCCGACCGCCAAATACAACAAGACTACTAAGATAACAATGAAGCAAAAGTGCCATAGAGATGGCCCAAAACAAGAGCCAACCAAGTGCCTTCACCCACAAGGCAATCGACCGACCGCCAAGCTAGTCGCTTTCCCAACCCATGCACATCTCACAAAAGTAGAGCCCTTTGGACCCTACCTCCTCTGCAACAAAGTTATTAAGCAAAGCAATTGAGTACAAAAATGTACTCGCAAGACTGACGTGTAATATAACAGAACTATAGTTTAACTACATGCAAGCTTTATTTAAGTGGATGAGGCTTTGGACTTATTTTAGCATAAAGCAAGTTTTCATTTGCAATATTTAAATAGATTCCAAAGCAATGTTGCAATTCATTTTTCATTTGCAAGAAACAACGAGACAAGTAACAATTGATAGATAACATCAACAATCCTGGAAGTGGCTAACCCATTAGCCCCCACAATAGCATGAACATCCATTCATACCAACCCATCAAGTTTTAATTTAAATGTTGTAGTCTAGTTCTTGCACGACCTTACCAAGCATGTCCATAACCTAGGACGAGGCTATTCGAATAGTTTTAACCCTGCAGGGGTGTACCAATGTACCCACACGTCAGACCGCCTTTTCGCCACATGATTTAGCACACTTCCTTTGGTATGCCGGCACGGCTAAGTCCTCTGAGACATTTCCAATGGATGATGCTAATTACGAGCCAATAACCCACGGGATAAAGACACATTAGACAGCCTAGCCGGTGCGCTAATGCTCCTCCCAACACCACACACACACATTTTATTTAAAACATACCCACCGACCAGCTCATAATTAACACCTCCCAAAGTACTTAGTCAAGAGAGGTCCCATATCCCCCTCGTGTGGTTAGCACGCAAGAGCGCTTGGCTTAGTGACACAAGTAACTCAGTCCTTGGGGACTTAGGCACCATTCCGATCACACCCAAAATATCACACCAACATCCATTGTGCCCAAGTCAAAAACAGTTTTGTTTTCATTTTGGTTTTATTTGTTTACAAAGTAACAAGCCACAAGAAGGACAAAATGGAATAAAGATTTTAGTGTGATCAAGGTCATCGACATAATATCGACAACCGCCTATTTCTACCGTTATCTAAGCATTGCTAAGCATTATCAACGTAAACTACTAAGCGATAAGAGTCCATCCAGCGAACTCTAAATCGCAGCAAGATAATCCTAGGCTTAGTAGTAGAGAATGAACATTTATCTACAGAATATGCATCTATAGGATTACTAGCGACATTTTAACACAAAGTAGCATGCATACATATAAGTGAAACAAAGTATTAAGCTTTAAAGTAATGGACAATAAATGGATATGATCAAACTGCTTGCCTTGCTGTTGCTGGTCAAATTGTTGCTGAGGATCGCTCACGGGATCAACACACTCGTCAACACCTAATCGAAAAGACGAAATGAAACGATAAGAACGACGAAAACGACAAAGACAGCACAGCAACCGAACTCCAAATACTCTGAAATTTCTACAGCAGCAAGAGGATGATTTTTAGGGAATTTAGCAACAATAACCAATTGATTTGGATTCTCAATGCAAAAGTTATGAGCAAAACAAATCTGCTCAGCCCTAAAATACCAAACTGCCACTATTCCTAATTTAATTATTAGGCAACATTTTCTAGAAGGGTGGTGATACTGAGATTTTTACAGTAAAACCAGCACCTCATGATGTGAATAACAAAATTGAGTTCACCTCATTTGGAGCTATTATGCATTTTCTATAATTTTTCAAAAATAAGAACTTGAACAAAATTATAATGCACAAGAATTCTTTTTGACAATAGCAACCTGCTCAAAACTAATTTTCACAGTAAGTTCATCAATAGAGGAACCCAACAAAGTTGGATTCACTCAAAAATAATCTACAGAGCATTAGTTATGTATTTTACAAGTTAAACACTACATTTAAAGTTAGTTTTAAAACCTATTTGCAAAACCATGTTCTGGAGCTGAACTGGGCTCATAACCATTTTTAGATTGGAGCCCAGGTCAAACCAGAGCTAACACAATTTGAATGATCTCATTTGGATTTAAATTGAATTAGTTATGCAATTTTAAAGTTCATACCTTTATCAGTTTATAATTAAGACCTCACGGGAGGTCCTAAGGACTAGAACGGATTGGGAGGACATGAGCCATAGATTTTGAATCTAACGGCTCAAGACCTCCCTGGCGATAATGCACACACGCGCTCGCGAGATCTAGAGGACATGGGCCGTGGATCTTGGATCCCACGGTCCTTGTCCTCCTAGCGGAAACGCGCACGCGTCCGCGCGAGATAGAGGTCGTGGCTGTTGATCTTGGATCCAACGGCTATGACCTAAAGATCTCGCGCGCTCGCGCTCGCACTGCTGGACCTCATGCGCGCAATCAGAGAGGAGGTCGTGGCCGTTGATGGCACATCCAACGGGCCACAACACGGAAAGGAGGTCCTCAACGGCTGCGATCAACATAGGGAGGACATAAGCGGCTCAGATCAACACGGGGAGGTCATAACGGCAGAGATGACCTCGAGGAGGTCCAACGGAGGTCTTAACGTCACAGACCTCCAGGGGAGGTCTGGACGGCCACGATTGCGCAAGGGGAGGTCTTGGACGTGCCAGATTTCCTCGGAGGAGGTCTGGGACTGTGAGCACCCGGATTTATTAAGCTCATAATACTTAGTCATCCAATTGACCCTAGTATTATCAACCAAATAAACCCAGTCTCGAGAGATGTATACTTCCCGAATGCAAGATACATACCTCACAACAAAAGAATGTATCAATTCCATACAACACATAGTACATAAGCAACAAACCGAAGTTAATATTAATAAGGATAGGTTATTACAAAAGAGGGCCCTTAGGCCAAATAACAACAAGACTACAAAGATACACAATGAAGCAAAAGTGCCATAAAGATGGCCCAAAATAAGAGCCAACCAAAGTGCCTTTAGCCCACAAGGCAATCGACGGACCGCCAAGCTAGTCGCTCTCCCAACCACCAAGACACTCACAAAAGTAAAGCCCTTTGGGCTCTACCTCCTCTGCAACAAAGTTGTTAAGCAAAGCAAATGAGTACAATAATTTGTTTATTGTACTCGCAAGACTGACGTAAGATAACGTAACTATAATTTAGCTATATGCAAGCTTTATTTAAGTGGATGAGGCTTTGGACTCATTTAAGCACAAAGCAAGTTTTCATTTGCAATAATATAGTAGATTGAAAGCAATTTGACAAAGCATTTTTAATTGTTGAAATAACAACGAGATAAATAACAAGGTAACAACAACAAGAACAACCCGAAGTGACCAACCCAAGTCACCACAACAATAGCATGAACTCCCCGTTCATACCAACCATGTCAAGTTTTAATTAAAGGTTGTAGTCTAGTCTTGAACGACCTTACCAAGCATGTCCATAACCTAGGACGAGGCTATTCGAATAGTTTTATCCCTGCAGGTGTACCATGCACCCACACGCCGCATCGCCTTTCCTTTAGGCACACTACCTTTGGTATGCTTGCGCACGGCTAAGTCCTACGAGACATTTCCAATGGACAATGCTAATTCGAGTCGCACAACCCACGGGAGAAGGAGACATCACACAACCTACCCGGAAGCTAATGCTCCCCTCCCACATCACACACACATTTTATCTTTAAAAACACACCAACCGAGCGACCCCAATTAACACCGCCCAAAGTACTTAGTCAAGAGGGGTTCCATATGCCCCTCGTGTGGTTAGCACGCAAAATCGCTTGGCTTAGTGACCCAAGTACTCGGTCCTTAGAGACCCAGGCATACCACCACATCCAAAAACCGCACCATCCATCCAATATGCCCAAGTCTAAATCAATCCTTTATTTTCAGTTTTTTGATTTTACAAATTAATCAAAGCACAAGTGCTGGACATATAGGAGGAATAATTACCCTTGTGTGATCAAGACCATCGACTAAGTCGATGATCGCCCATTACTACCGATTAGCTAAGCATGTCTAAGCAAAGAGGGAATGCAACTACTAAGTGATAAGAGCTCATCCAACGAGCTCAAATCACAGCAAATAACCTAGGCTCATTGGTAGTAGAGGATAAACAACTCCTACAGATTATGCAACTATAGGATTGCTAGCGACATTTAACACAAAGTAGCATGCATACATAGAAGTAAAACAACATATTAACCTTTAAAGTAATGGGACGTTAGAGGGGATATGATCAAATTGCTTGCCTTGTTGCTGGTCACTTTGTTGCGGAGGGTCACTCTCGGGATCACCACAAATGTCGAAACCTAACGGAAAAGCAATAAAGAACCGATAAGAACGACGAAAAACAACAAAGACAGCACAGCAAACGAACTCCAAATTCTCTGAATTTTCTACAGCAGCAAGAGAGTGATTTTTAGGGGATTTTTCAATAAGAACCAATTGATTTGGATTCTCGATGCAAAAGTTATGAGCAAAACAATTCTGCTCAGCCCCTAAAATACCAAACTGCACTATTCACTAATTTAATTATGAGGCAACATTTTCTAGAACAGAAGTGAAGCTGAAATTTTTACTGTAAAACCAGCACCTCATGAGATGAATAACACAATTGAGTTCACCTCATTTGGAGCTATATTGCACTTTCTATAATTTTTCAAAACAAGAACTTGAACAAAATTATAATGCACAAGTCCTTATTTCTATAACAGCAACATGCTCAAAACTAATGTTCACAGTAAGATCATTAATAGAGGAAACCAACAAAGTTGGTCTCACTCAAAAATAATCTAAAGAGCATTAGTTATGTATTTTACAAGTTAAGCATTGATTTAAGTGTATATTTAAAGTTCGCTTTTTTTAATCTAATGGCAAAATCTGTGTCGCGCTGAACTCAACTTACAATCATTTTTGGATTAAAGTCAAGTTCAATACAGAGCTAACACAATTTGAACGACCCCAATTGGATTTAAAAAGAAAAAGATATGCAATTCTAAAGTTTATACCTTATTTCAGTTTATAATTAAGAGTTCACTGGAATTTCTAAAAATCACAAAGGCATGGGAGGACGTGAGCCACAGATCATAGATCTAACGGCTCAGACCTCCCAGGAGGTAACGCACACACGCGCTCGCGAGGTCCAGAGGTCCTGGACCTCCTAGCAACGCGCAAGTGCGAGACGAGGGGAGGTCGTGGCCGTAGATGGAGAATCCAACGGACCACAACGATGAGGGGAGGTCCTCAACGGCTGAGATCTTCCAAAGGAAGATCTAAACTACCAAGATCTCCCCGAGGAAGATCTACATCGCCAAGACCTCACAGGGAGGTCCCGGACGGTCCAGATGTTCCAAGGAGGTCCTCGATGGTTCGGGATCGTCCGAGGGAGGACCTTGACGGTCAAGATCTACCCGGGAGGTCATGAACGGCCGAGATAACCTAGGGAGGTCCTAAGGGAGGTCCTAACGCCACTGCACCTCCGTGGAGGTCTGGACGGCCACGATTGCGCAAGGGAGGTCTTGGACGCCCAGATCTCCTGAGGAGGTCTCGATGTCTGACCCAATACAAGCCGCTGGACATGGAATAAATGCGCGCGGGACAGCGAGGAGGTCCGCGCGCGGGAGGTCTTAAATGCGCGCAAAAGACAGGGTTAATGGCATTTAACGCTAACCCCATGATTGCAATGATTGAGGCATTTAAAACGGTGAATCTCTGTCCTAAACGACAATGGCACGGCCGGGACGTCCGACAAAGATTTGAGGACGCCCCACGCTTATCGCCGGCGATTTAGGGCACGGCGGCGGCAATCGAGGGCACCGCTGACCGCATAGCCAGCGCATCTCAGGGCCTACTCTCCAAGCGGGGCGGCTTAACCGCCGGGCGAGCCGAGAGGACAACGAAGGCACCACACGCCAAAATCCAAAACGCAAAAGGAAGCTCACATGATATTCAAGCGTGCGCCCAAATAAAAGCTCCGCGACATTCATACATGCGGGTGCCAGCAGCTAAGGGACTAACAGGAGGTACCGGAGGTCCTAAGGTGCTGGGGAAGTGGAGGAAGGTGAAGACCGGAGCCGAGGAAGATGAGGTTGCTCCACTCACAGCCCAGCCCAAGATCCCTTTGTCCACCTTCAGAATGCCCAAACCAAAACAAGTTAGGGTCTTGGTCCCAGAGGGAAGGCACAAATGGAAGCAAGGAGAGGAGAAGAAATCTCCAAATGACCCTTGCCCACCGAGGGGCTTCAAGCTCCAAAGAATGGCGGCCAAGGAAGCTTGGTGGTTTAGAGCTCACAAAGACAGGGTGTAAGCCAAGGAACAATGGTGTGCAAAGGAAGCCAACCAAGACAAGGGGGGAGCTTTATACTTCGGCACAGGAGGTCGTGGACCACCGGCTAAGCTCATGGTGAGCTTGGCCCACTGGAGGTCCATGGCTTGGACAAGACACAAGGTTGACAAGGTGTAGGCCTGTGCTGACCAGAGAGGCGGAAGGCTGACCTGCATTAAATGCGGGTCAGCAAAGAGTTGTTAAAAGTACACAGTGGCAAAGCAGCATTAACTCACCGCCGAAGCTCGCAGGCATGACCACGGAAGGAGAAGAACAGGAGGTTTTATGACCGCTGGATAGGACCATGGGGAGGTCCTAACCATCGGATGACAATTTTGAACCAAGAGGTTTTAAGTGGCCGGGAGGAGGTCCCACCACACGATCAAGGATGGGAGGTCGAGCCTCCCGGTTTCTTAATGTGTAAGCGCACGCGGGAAAATGGGATTGGGAGGTCCAAAGCGTTGGATTTCAATCCAACGGTGCGGACCTCCTGTGAGGTCTTAACCGCACATGAACTTAAAAACATGAGGGGGAGGTCATGGCCTTAGGATTTAAATCCAAGGGCGCACAACCAAAGGAGGTCTGAGGCTTTGCGTGAAGTGCGAGGGAGGTCAAGACCTTTGGATTTTGATCCAACGGTGTTGATCAAGACAGGGGAGGTCCTGAGCCTCGCACGTGGCGCAAAGGTAGGTCTTGAGCTTGCGCAACACACAAGGGAGGTCATGGCCATTAGATTTAGATCTAAGGGCAACGACCTCACGTGCGCGGAAGGACCAAGCTGTGATGTTTTTCAGAGGAGGTCGTGGCCTTTGGATGTAAATCCAACGGCTGCGACCTCAAGTGAGTGCAAAGGGAGGTCTGATAGTTAGATTAAGAGAAGGAGGTCGAGCGGTTGGATGTAACCAATGCCTATGACCTCGCCAAGGTGGAAGGTGGTTTTTGAGGTTTGATAACAAGGGGAGGTCAGGGCCGGTTGGATCTTAATCCAAGGGCTATGACCTGGACAAGGTGAGGAGGTCTTTGGGATTTAACAAACAGGGGAGGTCATGACCATGGATCTTTGATCCAACGGTTACGACCTGATGAGGTGGGAAAGCCTTTGCGGTGTTGACCGCGGAGGAGGTCTGGCGCCCACGTTGACCCGAGGAGGTCCACGCGGTCCAGAGGACTCCAAAGGGGAGGTCCTGGGTGCGTTGGTTGAGGGGGAGGTCGTGGCCTTTGGATTGGATCCAACGGCTACGACCTCATCAAGGTGGGGAAGGAGGTCTGATGGGGTTGGGCTGGACCAGCTTTGCAAAGTGGCTAGCCCAAGGAACAGTGTAGGCTTTTAAATTTAATTTTTAACAGCTGAAACTTAGCAGAATTATTTGAGATAGCAAATGAACTCCAAATTTAATGAAATTTTAACTAGAGCTTGCTGACAATGAGATTAACCTTGCATAAAATTTCCAGAGGTTATTATGCAATGCAATTTTCTCAGGAAATTCGTTAAGGTTGTTTAAAGGATTGTTTTACCTCCAAAATTTATCAAACTAGTTTTACAACTTGTGATATTTTTCAGAGGGGTCCCACATCAGTTTTAGGACCAAGGAAAATATTTTCCAAATGTTTGGCACAAGATTTAAGATAAATGGGAAAAGGAGTTTGACTTTTGGTCAACAAGAGCTTTGTGTTTTTGGATTACACAACTCTTGGACAAGAATTACATGAATGTTTAGGGGTTTTCAAGGTGTGAGAAAAAGTTTTAATTTCTACACATATAATTATACTTGAATAACCCTAATTATACATTTGGGATGTTACAAAATCTCCCCCCCTTACAAAAATCTCATCCCGAGATTTGGCTCACTCGGTAAAGAAAGATGGATAGTCCGCACGCAGACGATCTTCTCTTTCCCAAGTAGCCTCATCCTCGTAATGGTTCGACCAATCGAACTTTAAGGAACTTGATGGTCTTATTCCTTGTCCTTCGCTCGGACTCATCGAGCACGCCGAACAGGTGCTCGCGATAGGTCAAATCTTCCCGGACATCGAGGGTTTCAACGAGCTTCCTCGCTTGGAACACGGAGGCACTTCTTAAGCCGGGACACATGAAAAACATCATGTACCCCCTCAAGTGCAGCCGGCAACTCCAACTTATAGGCAACAGCTCCTTCTTCTCGATAACGCGGTAGGGACCGACATATCGAGGAGCCAACTTGCCCCCGACGCCAAACGCTGATGGCCCTTCAAAGGAGAGACTTTGAGATAAACAAAGTCATTAGGCTCAAAACACAACTCACGCCGACAACGATCCGCATAGCTCTTTTGCTCGATTGAGCCAGCGCAAACGCCTCCCGAATAAGCCGGACTTGGCGCCGGCCTCATTGATTGAGTCCGCCAAAGAGAGGTCTCTCACCGGTCTCGACCAGTTCAACGGGTTTTACACTTTCTCCGTATAAGGCCTCAAAAGGTGCCATGCCGAGACCGGACCGAAAGTCGTTGTTATAAGAAAACTTCGCGAATGGTAAGCATTTCTCCCAATGCTTCCCATAGGAAGGACACAAGCACGAAGCATGTCTTCCAAAACTTGGTTGACCCTCTCGGCCCGACCATCGCTTTGGGGATGATATGCCGTGCTAAAGGTAAGACGGGTTCCCATAGCCTCTTGCAAGCTATGCCAAAACGAGGCGTGAAAAGGATCCACGATCCGACACAATCGCCTTCGCACATCGGCAAACTCACGATGCGGGCGATATAGAGTTCCGCCAAAAGACCTACCCAAGTTCAGCCTTGACGGAAGGAAATGTGCCACCTTAGTCAATCGATCGATGACGCACCCAAATGGCATCATTCTTCTTGGGACGGGGTAGACCGTGATGAAATCCATTCCGATCGAATCCCACTTCCACTCAGAATTGGCAAAGGTCAAGCGATCTGCTGACGCCGATGCTCGGCCTTGACACGACGACACACGCCGCTCGCGAACGAATCTCGCGATCTCCTCTTCATTCGGGTCCACCAAAATCTCGGCGAAGATCTTGATACATCTTTGTGGCCCTGGGATGAATGGATAAAGGCGAATCATGGGCTTCGCGGAGGATTAAATTCCGCAATTCCATGTCCTTTGGAACCACGAGGCGTTGCCCAAACCTCACAACACCATGCTCATCCTCAGAAAAGCACTTGGTTGTTCCGTTCATGACATTTGCCTTGATGTGGCTCACTCCAACATCCGACTGCTGAGCGGACTTGATCCGATCCACCAAGGTTGGTTGCACAACCAAGGCAGCGAGAGAACCATGCTCAACTAACCCCAAGTTGAGACGCTGAAATTCTCCCAGAAGAGCGGGTTGAAGCTCTCTGGACAACAAGGCATTGCAATGCGCTTATGACTAAAGCGCATCAAGAATCTACATTAGCCTTGCCCGATGGTAGTGAATACCCACATCATAGTCCTTGATCAACTCCAACCATCTCCTTCGCCGAGGTTCAGTCAGCAGTGTGAACAAGTACTTTAAGCTTTTGTGATCCGAATACACTTCACAACGACACCCATTAGGTAATGTCGCCAGATCTTAAGTGCATGAATCACAGCAGCCTAACTCCAAATCATGGGTAGGATAGTTAAGCTCATGAGGTCTCAATTGCCTTGATGCATAGGCCACTACCTTGCCTTCTTGCATAAGGACACAACCGAGGCCTCGACGAGAAGCATCGCAAAAGATATCGAAGCTTCGATGGATATCGGGAAGAACAAGAACGGAGCGTGGTCAAACGCTTCTTGAGTATTTGGAAACTTTCTCACACTCAGCGGACCACACGAACTTCTTGTCCTTCTTGAGCAACTCCGTCATCGGCCATGATCTTGGAGAAGTTCTCGATAAAGCGACGATAATATCCCGCTAAACCGAGAAAACTCTGCACATCGGTGACCGAAGCAGGCTGACTCCATGAAAGAACATCGCTGACCTTGCTAGGGTCAACGGCTACGCCTCCTGCTGAAAGAACGTGGCCTAAGAAGGACACTTCCTTCAACCAGAATGCACACTTGCTGAACTTCGCGTACAGCTGGTGCTCACGCAGCTTGCCTAACACAAGCTTCAGATGCTCGGCGTGTTCCTCATCGTTCTTGGAGTAGATAAGGCTATCATCGATGAAGACCACGACAAACTTATCCAAGTACTCCATGAATACCGAATTCATGAGATTCATGAACAAGGCAGGAGCATTGGTTAAGCCAAATGACATGACAAAGGTACTCGCATAAGCCGAAGCGAGTAGAGAACGCCGTTTTAGGAATATCTTCAGGCGAATACGAACTCGATGATATCCCACTCTCAAATCAATCTTGGAGAAAACTCGAGCTCCAAATAATTGATCAAGAGATCGCCAATGCGGGCAATGGATACTTGTTCTTCTCATCACTTCATTAAGTGGATTTATAATCGACGCTTACATGCGTAAAATACCGCCCTTCTTCTTTGCGAAGATAGCCGGACAACCCCAAGGAGATGAGCTAGGCAAATGAAACCCTTTTCTTGCAGCTCACTTAATCGCTTCTTCAACTCCACCAACTCGCTCGGTGGCATTCGATAAGGCCTCTTTGAGATAGGGGCGTACCGGAGCCAACTCAATGACAAACTCGAGGTCTCGAACGGGTGGCATCCCCGAAGATTCGCAGAAAGACATCAACAAAGTCACAAACTGTTGGGACTTCGCTAATATCTAGAGCGGCTTCGCTTCAAGCGCCAAGAGATGCGGATCTAGCAACTTAAAAAGCTTAACCCGCCGGAGGGACAAGATAGAGAGATGAGCTTCTGGCGAATCGATTTGCCCCATGTGCCGGGACAACCAATCCATGCCAAGAATCACATCAAGACTCGCTGAATGGAGAAGGATAAGGTTTGCTAAGAAACCTACCCTTCGATCTCGATAGGAACATCCCTACACTCGGATTCACTCTCAACTCCAACCAGAGAGCGAATGAGTAGCGGATCGACAATGGAGAGAAAAGAAGCTCTCCGACAAAGAAGAAAAGACTCGTAAACAAAGGAATGAGATGCTCTGAATCAAACAAGACAAGAGCAGGGTGAGAGTTAACGTAAAGTGTACCTAGCACGACGCCGGGTGCCTCCCGAGCCTCCTCTCGCAAAGGACGGCGTTGACGCGACCACTACCCACGCCTTTGGGTAGCCGGAGGATCTTCGTCCCGAGATGCACCACCTCTCGCCCGCGTCCTCCATTAGGACGAGGGGTCTGCCTCGTTTTCTTAGGGCAATTATTTGCATAATGGCCCTTCGTTGCATGAGAAGCACGTGACCCCAGCAGCGGGTTGCGGGGCCGCTCACGACTCGCAGTGCGTGGATCGAGACACGGCTCTGCGATTTAACGAGGAACAGGGGCGGTAACCTCGGGCGCCAAGAATGAGACCGGTACTTCGAGACGCCCAAGCGGGGACGGAAGAATCGCCTCGATGACTTATGGGCCTCCCACTTGCGCTTGTGGGAGTCCATAAGCTCACGAGCCGCATGCTCAGCGACGATGGCCTTGTCGACCAAGGTCCGAAAATCGTGAAGTCGACAATGGATAGCTTGTCCTTCACTCCTCGCACAAGCCACGCCTGAACTTGGCCTCGCTAGCCATATCGGTGGCCACGCCCTCGAGCATAACGAGCTAGATGGTTGAACTCGTAGACATACTCCATGATCGAAGCACGCCTTGCTTGAGCGAAGAAACTCCCCTTCTTGATCTCCATCAAGCCGGCAGGATGTGAGCCCGACGGAAGGCAAGACAAAACTCCTCCCAAGTGACGGTGTGGTTCGGGCTGCATGGCGAGAAAGCTCTCCCACCATGACAAAGCTGCACCTCCAAATTGCGATGCGAACAGCGCCTTCTCGTGCTCGGCATCGCGATGCGGAGCTTACGCCCACAAGACGGCCAATCGTCCGCGATCCAAAGGGTCCTCGACCGAAAAGGTAGGAGGCCGAGTACGAAGAAACTCCGCGAGTCCTCCACGCGGCCGATGGGCGTTCCTTGCCCGGATCTTGAAGCTCCGGTAAGTGCGGTGGTGTTGCGCGCGATGACGCCCAAGAGAACTCTCTCACATCCGCTGTTGCGCCGATCAAGAAGAACTCGGCCATGGTCGGAGGAGGAGGAAGCTCCTCATCCGGACCAGCTGACTGGCCTTGGCCGCTATGAGTGCGTCCGGCCATCCTGTTACAAGAAATTTCGGTTAGCAACTAAACTCGAAAATCAAAGCCTTAAAGAGAAACAAAAGCGATCGACTAGGGGACTGGAATATCACCCTAAACGAAAGCCAAAACCGCGAGTAAATTAACTTTAGAAGCTTCTAAAAGACTCTAAAAACAGCCAAGAAACACCAAAAGCAAGGCTCAACTTCTCAACTCAACTAACCCGTATTGAATGAACGAGTAATTGATCGAGAAGATTTAAAAATCAGATTGTAAGATGAGATCTAAAACTATTAGAGAGCAAGGTTAATGCAGCGAAATAAGTGTTAGATACTTAGCTAACTAGTATCACATCTTACCCTTTTATTCCCACAAATTTTAGTTGATTTAACCTCTCATTTTCTACCTTAATTCCTGACTTGTGCTTGCTGCCCTGAAATACTTGTTGGCTGTCCAGAAATCCCAGATTTGCATCCCGGCTCTAAACACTTTTACTCTTCACCAAAAGACAGCCAAGACTTCAAATTTAGAACTCTCATAAGTTCCCCAAAACCCAATTAATCGATAACAACTATTGTGTAGAAGGGAAGAGAGGAAAACAATTTTTAAAACTCAAATTAGAGTGAGATGAGAAGAGAAAGCTAAGATAGATAAGGAGTAAAAGTAGAGAATTACTTAAGCTTTCAAAACTCCTTTGATACTTTGAAATTAGGTTTTCAAAATATCCTAAAGGCGACCAAGCTTGCGTTACTACGGTCTGAATGTGTAACATCCCAACTGTGTAATTAGGGTTAATCAAGTATAATTATATGTGTAGAAATTAAAACTTTTTCTCACGACTTGAAAACCCCTAAAATCTCATGTAATTCTTGTCCAAGAGTTGTGTAATCCAAAAACACAAAGCTCTTGTTGACCAAAAGTCAAATTCCTTTTTCCAATTATCTTAAATCTTGTGCCAAACATTTGGAATATTTTTTCCTTGGTCCCAAAACTGATATGGGACCCCTCTGAAAAATATCACAAGTTGTAAAACTTGTTTGATAATTTTTGGAGGCAAAATGAATCATTGAACAACCTTAATGAATTTCCTGAGAAAAATGCATTGCATAATAACCTCTGGAAATTTTATGCAAGGTTGATCTCATTGTCGACAAGCTCCAGTTAAAATTTCATCAAATTTGGAGTTCATTTGCTATCTCAAATAATTCTGCTAAGTTTCAGCTGTTAAAACTAAAATTTAAAGCCTACACTGTTCCTTGGGCTAGCCATGTTCAAAGCTGGTCCAGCCCGACCATGTCGGCACCCTCAGCAGACCTCCTCTCCACCTTGATCAGGTCGCAGCCGTTGGATTTACATCCAACCGCCACGACCTCCTCCGCGTCAACCCGCAAGAAGACCTCCCCACCTCATGAGGTCGTGAATCTGGATCAAAGATCCATGGTCATGACCTCCCGGTGTGTTAAACCTCAAAGACCTCCTCGAGTCTGTTAAACCATCGCAATGAGGTCATCCCATTTGTTGAGGTCGAGCCGCTGGATCAAATCCAACACCACGACCTCCTCCTCAACATACTCAACAGTCCTCCCACTCACGTGAGGTCATAGCCCTTGGATCCAAGATCCATGGCCCTGACCTCCCTCACTGTTAAACTAAGCAAACCTCCCACCTAACCACGGTCGTAGCCATTGGATCAAATCCAACAGCTCACGACCTCCCCGTGCTATCAAGCACTCACAACCTCCCCCATCTTTTGTCGTGCACCGTTAGATTAAAATCTACGGTCACGACCTCCTTTTTGTCTCGTGCGCACCAGACCTCCCCAGAGCACGTGAGATCGTAGCCCTTAGATCCAAATCTAAAGGCCCTGACCTCCCTTGTGCGTTGCGCAAGCTCAGGACCTCCACCTCTTTTGATCGGAACCCTTAGATCTAAATCTAACGGTCCCGACCTCCCTTGCTGCTAAGCGCATCATATCGCACCTCCCCATCGTGTCGGTTCTTGATTTAAATCCAAAGGCCATGACCTCCCTCATGTCCTTTTGATCGCGTATGTTAAGTCCTCACCGAGGTCCACACCGCTGGATGGAGATCCAACGCCGACCTCCCCCCCTTTTCCTCACGTGTGTTTTCACATTAAGGAAATCGGAGGGCCACGACCTCCCCATCCTTGATCGTGTGGTGGGACCTCCTCCCACCACTTAAAACATAACGGTTCAAAAATTGATCCGATGGTTAGACCTCTCCTGTGTCTTATCCAACGGTCACCAAGACCTCCTGTTCTTCTCCTTCCTCTGGCGCATGCGTGCTCGAGCGGTGGAGTGTCGCGCCAGCCTCTGGCACCTTTAATACTCTCTGACCACCGCATGTAATGCAGTGTCAGTTTTCCGCCTTCAGTCAAAGACAGCCCCGCCCCTTGTCAACCTTTATGTCTTGTCCACCCCATGGACCAACCCGTGGGCTAAGCTCACCATGGAGCTTAGCCCCAGCTCATAACCATCACCTCAGGCTATAAATTATCCCTTGGAAGCCTCCCTTGGCTTCCTTTGCACACAACCGACCTCAAATTTGCACTTGTGCGTGGTCGAGCTCCTCATCCCCAAACTCACCTCCCATCTTGGCTGCCATTGTTGAGGACCTTGGAGCTTCTCGAGCTCAGAGTTCCAAAGGCTCCTCTTTCAAACCTTGCTCACTCTTGCTCCTAAAACCTCTTGGAAGTTAACCCTAACTTGAATTGTTTGGGCATTTTTCAGAGGTGGACAAAGTCGAGCTTGGGTCGAGCTTTGGGCCGTGAAGCTTCAACGCTTTCCCCAACTCGTCATCACCTCCACGACCTCCCCAAAGATCTTAGGACCTCCGTGTACACCCTCTTAGTCCTTTAGATGCTTGCACCTCTGAATGCATGTCGCGAGCTTAAGTTTTGGCACACGCTGATTGTCGCGCTGAGCTCCATTTTGCATTTTCGTAGTTTGGCCGTCTTTGGTCATCTTTTGACCTTCTCGGCCGACGGCGCTCAAGGCCGCCGCCGTTGAGAGGAGGACCATTGGGTGCGCATGGTTATTGCGGACCCAACGGTATCATTGACCTCACCGGCGGGCTCTACATCGCCGGGCGAGGATCACTTCTTCCCGCCGATTTTGCCTGACGTCCCGAGTGTGTCATTGTCGTTTTAGGATATAAATTCACCGCTTTAAATGCCCAATCATTGCAATCATGGGATTAGCGATAAATGCCATTAAACCTGCTCTTGTGCGCATTTAAAACCTCCCTCGCTGACCTCCTCATGGTCCCGCCGCATTTATTCATGTCCAAGCGCTGCGCGCGAAGTTAAGCGCTGGTCAGGGCGTCCGCACCTCCTCCGAGAGATCTGGAGCGCCCAAGACCTCCTTGCGCAATCGTGACCGCCCTGACCTCCTGGAGGTCTGTGGCGTTAGGACCTCCTTAGGACCTCCCTAGGTTATCTCACCGCTCATGACCTCCCGGGTAGATCTTGACCGTCAAGGTCCTCCTCGGACGATCTGAACCATCGAGGACCTCCTTGAACATCTCGACCGTCCCAGACCTCCCTGTGAGGTCTTGACGATGTAGATCTTCCTCGAGGAGATCTTGGTAGTTTAGATCTTCCTTTGAAGATCTCACCGCTGAGGACCTCCCCTTTAAATCTGGTCCGCTCCGGACCTCCTTTCCATGTTGTGGTCCGTTGATTTCACATCTACGGCCCGACCTCCCTCACCTCGCGCATGTGCGTTGCTAGGAGGTCCAGGACCTCTGGACCTCCTGAGCGCGTGTGCGTTGTTCACCTGGGAGGTCTGAGCCGTTGGATCTCAGATCTGTGGCTCACGTCCTCCCATGCCTTTGTGATTTTTAGAAATTCCAGTGAGCTCTAGTATAAACTGAAATAAGGTATAACTTTAGAATTTCATATCTTTCTCATTTTAAATCCATTTGAGGTCTTTCAAATCGTGTTGGCTCTGTCTTGAACTTAACTTTAATCCAAAAATGATTGTAAGTTGAGTTCAACTCCAGAGCACAGTTTGCCCTTAGATTTTAAAACCAACTTTAAAATATACACTTAAATCAATGCTTAACTTGTAAAATACAAAACTAATGCTCTGTAGATTATTTTTGAGTGAGACCAACTTTGTTGGTTTCCTCCATTAATGGTCTTACTATGAACATTAGTTTTGAGCATGTTGCTGCTAGGAAAAATGAGGACTTGTGCATTATAATTTTGTTCAAGTTCTTGTTTTTGAAAAATTATAGAAAGTGCAATATAGCTCCAAATGAGGTGAACTCAATTGTGTTATTCATCTCATGAGGTGCTGGTTTTACAGTAAAAATTTCAGCTTCACTACTTTTCTAGAAAATGTTGCCTCATAATTAAATTAGTGAATAGTGCAGTTTGGTATTTTAGGGGCTGAGCAGAATTGTTTTGCTCATAACTTTTGCATTGAGAATCCAAATCAATTGGTTCTTGTTGCAAAATTCCCTAAAAATCACCCTCTTGCTGCTGTAGAAAATTCAGAGAATTTGGAGTTCGTTTGTTGTGCTGTCTTTGTTGTGTTTCGTCGTTCTTATCGGTTCTTTCTCGCTTTTCCGTTAGGCTTCGACATTTGTGGTGATCCCGAGAGCGACCCTCTGCCACAACTTGGCCAGCAACAAGGCAAGCAGTTTGATCATTTCCATCATTGTCCCATTACTTTAAAGCTTAATATATCGTTTTACTTCTATGTATGCATGCTACTTTATGTTAAATGTCGCTAGCAAGCCTATAGTTGCATAATCTGTAGGAATTGTTCATCCTCTACTACCATGAGCCTAGGTTATTTGCTGTGGTGGGAGCTCGTTGGATGAGCTCTTATCACTTAGTAGTTTCGAGGTAAATTGCTTAGACATGCTTAGTTATCGGTAGAAATGGGCGATCATCGACTTAATCGATGGTCTTGATCACTCAAAACTGATTATTACTCTTATATGTCCAGCACTTGTGCTTTGATTAATTTGTAAAACCAAAAACTGAAAATAAAGGATTGATTTAGACTTGGGCATATTGGATGGATGGTGCGGTTTTTGGAATGTGGTAGTATGCCTGAGTCATTAAGGACCGAGTTACTTGCGCCACCGTTACGAGCAATTTTGCGTGCTAACCACCGAGGGCATATGGAACCCCTCTTGACTAAGTACTTTAGGCGGTGTTAATTGGGGTTATTTCGGTTGGTGTGTTTTTAAAGATAAAATATGTGTGTGATGTGGGAGGGAGCATTAGCTTCGGGAAGGTTGTGTGATGTCTCCTTCTCCCGTGGGTTGTGCGACTCAATTAGCATTGTCCATTGGAAATGTCTCGTAGGACTTAGCCGTGCCGACACACCTAAGGTAGTGTGCTTAAAGGAAAGGCGATCGGCGTGTGGGTACATTGGTACACCCTACAGAGGATAAAACTATTGAATAGCCTCATCCTAGGTTATGGACACGCTGAAGCATGCCGTGAGAACTAGACTCAACCATTTAATTAAAACTTGATGGGTTGGCATGAATGGATGTTCACGCTATTGTTGTGGTGACTTGGGTTAGTCACTTCCAGGTTGATCTTGTTGTTGTTACTATGTTATTATCTCGTTGTTACTTCAACATTTAAAAATGCTTTGCCAAATTGCCTTCAATCTATTATGTTATTGCAAATAAATGTTGCTTTATGCTAAAATGAGTCCAAAGCCTCATCCACTTAAATAAAGCTTGCATGTAGCTATTTATAGTTCTGTTATCTCACACGTAAGTCTTGCGGAGTACTTTATGTACTCATCTGCCCGTGGTTGTGGCATTTTTTTGTGGCTTTTGTTGCAGAGGAAGAAGGAGAGCTCCAAGAGCCTCTCTTTTTGTGCTACGTGTTGCGCTTTCTTGACGACTAGCTTGGCGGTCCCACGAGATGCCTAGGGGTTAAGGCACACCGATTGGCTTTGTGTTATAGCCATCTTTATGGCACTTTTGCTTCATTGTTACCTTTGTAGAATTGTTGCTATTTGGCCTAAGGGCCCTCTTTTGTAATAGCTTTTCCTTATTAATATTAACTACTGGTTTGTTGCTTATGTTCTATGTGTTGTATGGAATTGATACATTCTTTTGGTGTGAGGTATGTATACTTGCATCCCGGGAGTATACATCTCTCGAGACCGAAGTTTATTTGGTTGATAATACTAGGGTCAATTGGATGACTAAGTATTATGAGCCTAATAAACGCGTCGAGTCTCATGAGAATAGCTCGATACCAACTTTTAGAGCACCGGATTTATTAAGCTCATAATACTTAGTCATCCAATTGACCCTAGTATTATCAACCAAATAAACCCAGTCTCGAGAGATGTATACTTCCTGAATGCAAGATACATACCTCACAACAAAAGAATGTATCAATTCCATACAACACATAGTACATAAGCAACAAACCGGTTAATATTAATAAGGATAGGTTATTACAAAAGAGGGCCCTAGGCCAAATAACAACAAGACTACAAAGATACACAATGAAGCAAAAGTGCCATAAAGATGGCCCAAAATAAGAGCCAACCAACGTGCCTTTTAGCCCACAAGGCAATTGACCTGACCGCCAAGCTAGTCGCTTCTCCAACCACCAAGACACTCACAAAAGTAAAGCCCTTTGGGCTCTACCTCATCTGCAACAAAGTTGTTAAGCAAAAGCAAATGAGTACAATAATTTGTTTATTGTACTCAAGAACCGACGTGTAAGATAACAGAACTATAATTTAGCTATATGCAAGCTTTATTTAAGTGGATGAGGCTTTGGACTCATTTAAGCACAAAGCAAGTTTTCATTTGCAATAATATAGTAGATTGAAAGCAATTTGACAAAGCATTTTAATTGTTGAAATAACAACAAGATAAATAACAAGGTAACAACAACAAGAATAACCCGAAGTGACCAACCCAAGTCACCACAACAATAGCATGAACTCCCCGTTCATACCAACCATGTCAAGTTTTAATTAAAGGTTGTAGTCTAGTCTTGAACGACCTTACCAAGCATGTCCATAACCTAGGACGAGGCTATTCAATAGTTTTATCCTGCAGGGTGTACCACTGTACCCACACGTCAGACCGCCTTTCCTTTAGGCACACTACCTTTGGTATGCCGGCACGGCTAAGTCCTACGAGATATTTCCAATGGACAATGCTAATTCTGAGTCGCACAACCCACGGGGAGAAGGAGACATCACACAACCTACCCGGAAGCTAATGCTCCCCTCCCACATCACACACACATTTTATCTTTAAAAACACACCAACCGAGCGACCCCAATTAACACCGCCCAAAGTACTTAGTCAAGAGGGGTTCCATATGCCACTCGTGTGGTTAGCACGCAAAATCGCTTGGCTTAGTGACCCAAGTACTCGGTCCTTAGAGACCCAGGCATACCACCACATCCAAAAACCGCACCATCCATCCAATATGCCCAAGTCTAAATCAATCCTTTATTTTCAGTTTTTGATTTTACAATTAATCAAAGCACAAGTGCTGGACATATAGGAGGAATAATTACCCTTGTGTGATCAAGACCATCGACTAAGTCGATGATCGCCCATTACTACCGATTAGCTAAGCATGTCTAAGCAGTAGGGAATGCAACTACTAAGTGATAAGAGCTCATCCAACGAGCTCAAATCACAGCAAATAACCTAGGCTCATTGGTAGTAGAGGATAAACAACTCCTACAGATTATGCAACTATAGGATTGCTAGCGACATTTAACACAAAGTAGCATGCATACATAGAAGTAAAACAACATATTAACCTTTAAAGTAATGGGACGTTAGAGGATATGATCAAACTGCTTGCCTTGTTGCTGGTCACTTTGTTGCGGAGGGTCACTCTCGGGATCACCACAAATGTCGAAACCTAACGGAAAAGCAATAAAGAACCGATAAGAACGATTTAAAACAACAAAGACAGCACAGCAAACGAACTCCAAATTCTCTGAATTTTCTACAGCAGCAATAGAGTGATTTTTAGGGGATTTTTCAACAAGAACCAATTGATTTGGATTCTCGATGCAAAAGTTATGAGCAAAACAATTCTGCTCAGCCCCTAAAATACCAAACTGCACTATTCACTAATTTAATTATGAGGCAACATTTTCTAGAACAGAAGTGAAGCTGAAATTTTTACTGTAAAACCAGCACCTCATGAGATGAATAACACAATTGAGTTCACCTCATTTGGAGCTATATTGCACTTTCTATAATTTTTCAAAAACAAGAACTTGAACAAAATTATAATGCACAAGTCCTTATTTCTATAACAGCAACATGCTCAAAACTAATGTTCACAGTAAGATCATTAATAGAGGAAACCAACAAAGTTGGTCTCACTCAAAAATAATCTAAAGAGCATTAGTTATGTATTTTACAAGTTAAGCATTGATTTAAGTGTATATTTAAAGTTGGTTTTTTTTTAATCTAATGGCAAAACTGTGCTCTGGCGCTGAACTCAACTTACAATCATTTTTGGATTAAAGTCAAGTTCAATACAGAGCTAACACAATTTGAACGACCCCAATTGGATTTAAAAAGAAAAAGATATGCAATTCTAAAGTTTATACCTTATTTCAGTTTATAATTAAGAGTTCACTGGAATTTCTAAAAATCACAAAGGCATGGGAGGACGTGAGCCACAGATCATAGATCTAACGGCTCGAGACCTCCCAGAGGTAACGCACACACGCCGCCGCGAGGTCCAGAGGTCCCGGACCTCCTAGCAACGCCGCAAGTCGAGAGACGAGGGAGGTCGTGACCGTAGATGGAGAATCCAACGACCACAACGATGAGGGAGGTCCTCAATGGTGAGATCTTCCAAAGGAAGATCTAAACTACCAAGATCTCCCCGAGGAAGATCTACATCGCCAAGACCTCACGGGGGAGGTCCAGATGTTCCAAGGAGGTCCTCGATGGTTCGGGATCGTCCGAGGGAGGACCTTGACGGTCAAGATCTACCCGGGAGGTCATGAACTACCGAGATAACCTAGGGAGGTCCTAAGGGAGGTCCTAACGTCCACAGCACCTCCAGGAGGTCCGGACGGCCACGATTGCAAGGGGAGGTCTTGGGCGCCCGCATCTCCTGAGGAGGTCTCGATGTCTGACCAAGCGCACGCCGCTGGACATGGAATAAATGCGCGCGGACAGCGAGGAGGTCCGCACGCGGAGGTCTTAAATGCGCCGCAAAAGACAGGGGTTAATGGCATTTAACGCTAACCCCATGATTGCAATGATTGAGGCATTCAAAGCGGTGAATCTCTGTCCTAAACGACAATGGCACGGTCGGACGTCCGACAAAAGATTTGAGGACGCCCCACGGCTTATCGCCCGGCGATTTAGGGCACGCGGCGTGCGCGCATCGAGGGCACCGTCGGGACCGCAATAGCCAGCGCATCTCGTGGGCCTACTCTCAATGGCGGCGGCGTTTTAACCGCCGGGCGAGCCGAGAGGACAACGAAGGCACCACACGGCCAAAATCCAAAACGCAAAAGGAAGCTCAGCGATATTCAAGCGTCGCGCCAAATAAAAGCTCCGCGACATTCATACATGCGGTGCCGTGAGCTAAGGGACTAACAGGAGGTACCGGAGGTCCTAAGGTGCCGGGAAGTGGAGGAAGGTGAAGACCGGAGCCGAGGAAGATGAGGTTGCTCCACTGCTCAGCTCCAGCTCAAGATCCCTTTGTCCACCTCTGTAAATGCCCAAACCAAAACAAGTTAGGTCTTGGTCCCGGAGGGAAGGCACAAATGGAAGCAAGGAGAGGAGAAGAAATCTCCAATGACCCTTGCCCACCGAGGGGCTTCAAGCTCCAAAGAATGGCGGCCAAGGAAGCTTGGGTGGTTTAGAGCTCACAAAGACAGGGGTGTAAGCCAAGGAACAATGGTGTGCAAAGGAAGCCAACCACAGTGGGGAGGCTTTATACTTGGGCACAGGAGGTCGTGGACCACCGCTAAGCTCATGGTGAGCTTGGCCCACAGAGGTCCATGGCTTGGACAAGACACAAGGTTGACAAGGTGCAGCTGTCTTGACGTGAGAGGCGGAAGGTCGACCAGCATTAAATGCTTGGTCAAGAAAGAGTTGTTAAAAGTACATGGCGGGCAAAGTGCATTAACTCACCGCCGAAGCTCGCAGCATGACCACGGAAGGAGAAGAACAGGGAGGTTTTATGACTGCTGGATAGGACCATGGGGAGGTCCTAACCATCGGATGACAATTTTGAACCGTTATGTTTTAAGTGGCCGGGAGGAGGTCCCACCACACGATCAAGGATGGGGAGGTCGAGCCCTCCTGCTTCCTTAATGTGTAAGCGCGTGGGAAAATGGGATTGGGAGGTCCAAAGCGTTGGATTTCAATCCAACAAGGCGGACCTCTGTGAGGTCTTAACCGCACATGAACTTAAAAACATGAGGGGGAGGTCATGGCCTTAGGATTTAAATCCAAGGCGCACAACCAAAGGAGGTCTGAGGCTTTGCGTGAAGTGCGAGGGAGGTCAAGACCTTTGGATTTTGATCCAACGGTGTTGATCAAGACAGGGGAGGTCCTGAGCCTCGCACGTGGCGCAAAGGTAGGTCTTGAGCTTGCGCAACACACAAGGGAGGTCGTGGCCATTAGATTTAGATCTAAGGGCAACGACCTCACGTGCGCGGAAGGACCAAGCTGTGATGTTTTTCAGAGGAGGTCGTGGCCTTTGGATGTAAATCCAACGGCTGCGACCTCAAGTGAGTGCAAAGGGAGGTCTGATAGTTAGATTAAGAGAAGGAGGTCAGGAGCGGTTGGATGTAAATCCAACAGCTATGACCTCGCCAAGGTGGAAGGTGGTTTTTGAGGTTTGATAACAAGGGGAGGTCAGGGCCGGTTGGATCTTAATCCAAGGGCTATGACCTGGACAAGGTGAGGAGGTCTTTGGGATTTAATAAACAGGGGAGGTCATGACCGTGGATCTTTGATCCAACGGTTACGATCTGATGAGGTGGGAAAGCCTTTGCGGTGTTGACCGCGGAGGAGGTCTGGCGCCCACGTTGACCCGAGGAGGTCCACGCGGTCCAGAGGACTCCAAAGGGGAGGTCCTGGGTGCGTTGGTTGAGGGGGAGGTCGTGGCCTTTGGATTGGATCCAACGGCTACGACCTCATCAAGGTGGGGAAGGAGGTCTGATGGGGTTGGGCTGGACCAGCTTTGCAAAGTGGCTAGCCCAAGGAACAGTGTAGGCTTTTAAATTTAATTTTTAACAGCTGAAACTTAGCAGAATTATTCGAGATAGCAAATGAACTCCAAATTTAATGAAATTTTAACTGGAGCTTGCTGACAATGAGATTAACCTTGCATAAAATTTCTAGAGGTTATTATGCAATGCATTTTTCTCAGGAAATTCGTTAATGTTGTTTAAAGGATTGTTTTACCTCCAAAATTTATCAAACTAGTTTTACAACTTGTGATATTTTTCAGAGGGGTCCCACATCAGTTTTAGGACCAAGGAAAATATTTTCCAAATGTTTGGCACAAGATTTAAGATAAATGGGAAAAGGAGTTTGACTTTTGGTCAACAAGAGCTTTGTGTTTTTGGATTACACAACTCTTGGACAAGAATTACATGAATGTTTAGGGGTTTTCAAGGTGTGAGAAAAAGTTTTAATTTCTACACATATAATTATACTTGAATAACCCTAATTATACATTTAGGATGTTACAGGACGCCCTGCACTCAGCGCTTTTGCGCTCGCGCCATTTTACGAGGAGTTAATGCGCCGCAGACACAAGGAGGTCAGCGAAGAGAGGTCTTAAATGCGCGCACGGGGCGGGATTAAAAGCAGTTAAGACACGCCAATGATTAGCGAGATTTGAGCAATGATTAGCGCATTAAGCAGAGGATCTTTGTCCGAAATTTGACACGGCATTGCCGTGTACGTCCGACAAAAACCCAAGTTTGAAGAGATGGTCCTCGCCGGCAATGTAGACCTCACCGGTGACATCCAAGGGCACCATTGTGTGCGCAATAGTGTTCTTGCGACACACCGAACCACTCTCGGCGGCAACAAGGCCGTTTTGAACGCCGGGCGAGCCGAGATGGCAACGATGACAAGCACGGCCCAAAAGACTAAAATGTGAAGTAAAGCTCCGCGACTTCATTCAAGCGGGTGCCCAGCTCTAGGGACTAACAGGAGGTTACCTGGAGGTCCAGAGGAGCTGAGGAGGTCGAGGAAGGAAGGACCGGTGCCGGGGAAGAAAGGTGCTCTACGGCCAAAGCTCCAACTTCAAGATCCACTTTGGCCACCTCTGAAAAATGCCCAAACAAATTAAGTTAGGGTTAACTTCCAAGAGGTTTTGGGAGCACAAAGTGAGCAAGGGTTGAAAAGGGAGCCACTGGAACTCTTGTGCCACTGAGAAGCTCCAAGGACTTCAACAATGGCAGCCACCAGAGAGGAGGTTAGTGAGGTAGGAGCTCACCAAGCAATCGGCATGGCAAGCTCCAAGTGTGTAAAAGAAGCCAAAGGGGAGCTCGAGGAACCTTATACCAATGGCACAGAGGTCTGCAAGACTATGGGTTAAGCTCATGGTGAGCTTAGCCCATGGGGAGGTCCATGGGAGGTCCCGACTTGGACAAGACGGATGGGACAGAGTAGGTTAAGACAGGCGTGGCCTAAGGGCGGAAAGGGTCGACACGCATTTAATGCTTGCAGGCGAGCCGTTGGATGTGACCAGCTCGACTTTGCCCATCGCCATGGCTCGCACGAGAGCCTGCTAAGCGAAGAACAGACCTCAAGCTCACCATCGGATTAAGTGAATGAGAAGGTCACGCCATCGGATGTTCATTTTGAACCGTTATGTTTTAAGTGATCGGGAGGAGGTCCCACCACACGATCTCGAATGGGGAGGTCGTGGCCCACGATCTCCATAATGCGAACGCCAAGACGTGGAAAAAGGGACAGAGGTCCATATGCTTGATTCAATCCAACTGCAAGCGGACCTCCCGGAGGACTTAATCGCACGCGACTTGAGAAAATGAGGGGAGGTCATGGCCTTGGGATTTAAATCCAAGGGCACATAACAAATAGGAGGTCTGAGCTTGCATAACGCACAAGGGAGGTCATGGCCTTTAGATTTAGATCTAAGGGCTACGACCTCACGTCTTGGGAGGTCTCGATGCGCACGAGGCAGGAGGAGGTCGTGACCGTGGATTTTAATCCAACGGTGCACAACATGAGATGGGGAGGTCAAATGCGCTAGATTTTGAGGGGAGGTCGTGGGCTGTTGGATCTGATCCAACGGCTACGACCTCAACAAGGTGGGAGGTCCTCGCAGTGGTGGTTTGCAGAGGAGGTCGTGGCCTTTGGATTAAATCCAACGGCTACGACCTCAACAAGGTGGGAGGTCCTCGCAGTGGTGGTTTGCAGAGGAGGTCGTGGCCTTTGGATTAAATCCAACGGCTACGACCTCAACAAGGTGGGAGGTCTGGGTGGTTTGAGCGCGAGGAGAGGTCATGGCCATGGATCGTTGATCCAAGGGCTGTGACCTCATGTGGGTGGGGAGGACCTGGCTGCGTTTGCTGAGGAGGAGGTCGTGGCGGTTGGATGTAAATCCAACGGCTACGACCTCATCAAGGTGGAAAGGGAGGTCAGGCTGAGGTGCAGAAATGGTTGGGCCGACTACCAGTTTAGCCTAGCCAGCCCAAGGAACAGTGCAGGGTTTTTGAATTTGAACCTTTAAACAGCTGAGACTTTGCAGAATTGTTTGGGATAGCCAACCAACTCCAAAATTTATGAAATTCAAACTGGAGCTTGCTGACATCATGATTAACCTTACATAAAATTTTCAGAGGTTATTATGCTATGCATTTTTCTCAGGAAATTCATGAAGGTTGTTCAAAGGATTGTTTTACCTCCAAAATTTATCAAACAAGTTTTACAACTTGCGATATTTTTCAGAGGGGTCACACATCAACTTTAGGACCAAGGAAAATTATTTTCCAAATGTTTGGCACAAGAGTGGTGACAAATGGAAAAAAAGGACTTGACTTTTGGTCAACAAGGACTTTGTGTTTTTGGATTACACAAATCTTGGACAATAATTACATGTGAGAAAAAGTTTTAATTTCTACACATTTAATTACATTTGAGACAAACCCTGATTATACATTTGGGATGTTACAAAAAGATTGGGAGGTCCTAGCTTGAGGAGGTCCTGCGACTTGGGAGGTCTTGGCCGAGGGAGGTTCTGAAGTAGAGGTCCTTGCAGCTTGCTCAGTCTTCAGTGGGCATTGATTGGCAAAATGCCCCACTTGGTGACACTTGAAGCAGGTGATCCCAGCTGCTGTGGGGGTCGTTGGGGTTGGCTTGGTGTCGCTAATGATGCTTGCAACAAGGTGACAACAAGGCGGGAGGTCTTTGCAGAGGTCCTGGGAGGTCCAGGAGGTCCTTGGCGCTTGTGTTGATACTGCACAAAAGCTTTGGGGTGCTAGGGAGGTCTTTGTTGAGCACTGGAGGGTGGCACCTTTCTCTTGAAGGACTCAGAAAGCTCTCTTCGGGACTCCTCAATGAGCATCGACTTGTTCACCATATGCTGAAAATCAGGGTAATCGTTGCCAACAACTTGAACCTTTAAACTGGGATGGAGGCCTCGCTTAAAGCGCTTCTGCCGTGCATCATCTGTAGCCACATCCTCGCGGGCATAACGTGACAATTGTGTGAACTTAGTGAGATACTCACTCACTGACATGCTGCCTTGCTTGAGATCTCTAAATTCATTCTTTTTCATCTCTGCCTTCCCATCGTGAACATGAGAGTGGCGAAATCACGAGAATTCTGCCCAAGTGATCCTCCTGGGGTCAATTGAGATGTGAGGCACAAAATGTGTCCCACCACTTGGTCAGCAGCCCTTCCAATTGATGTGAAGCAAACAAGACCTTTTCCCTGTCTTCACAGTGAGCAATATCCAACTTTTTCTCTGTTGATCTCAGCCAATCATCTGCATCTAAGGGCTCAGGGAACTTGAAAAGGTAGTTGGGCGCATCTTCATGAACTCTGATAGCCTTGACTGATGGTGAGTTGAGGGTGGAGGGGGTGGCACTGCTGCAACTTGACTATTCTGACTCATCATGGCAAGTAAAGCATTGGTGGTCTGGCTTTGTTGAGCCATAATTTGGTTCATATTCTGCATCATAGAGCTCATCATTTGGGCTTGTGCTGCCATAAACTGCCCAATACCCGGGTCTGTTGCTGCCACTAGAGGGGGTGGAGGTGGTAACTGTTCTAGGGGCTCACCCTGACTTGTGGACTGCCGAGTCTGCACCATCTGGACAAAATTCTAAAGGTTTAATAGGTAAGAAAGAAAGCATAAAAGGTAAGAGGGATAAAGCATCAAGATAAGTGAGCACACAGAGAGAAAGATAGATCATCTATTAGGGGTGACTTGGTTAAACCCAAGAGAAAACCAAAAAGGCCAGGAGGCCAAAAGAGGCAACAAAACTTCAAAACAGAGGTCTTAGAGACCAAAGCTAAGCGAGACTCAGACTAGGACCACTAACCCTAGCCTTACTGCAGTCGGCCCTATAGAAATTATAAAGGCAAGGAGGTCAAATTGGACTTAAAATCAAGGTTCCAGCAGAGGCAAGATAATGGAACTAAGAAGGAGTTAAGATTGGAGTAGAACAAGAGGAGAAAAGATTTAGACAAGTTAAGGGCAACATAGAACCAGAACAAGGAAAGAACCACCAAACAAATTTTAAGTTGATTTGGTTTTTAGAAAATAACTTTTGAATCAAAGCTAAAACGACCTTTCTACCTAGGGCCACGTCCTACAGCCGACCAGGGCTCTGATACCACCTGTGACGACCCACCCTGTCATGTACCAGTAAGAGGTCCGGGAGGACCATATATTTTTTTTCTGCGCTGCGGTGCCTCCACAGGGAGGGGTGGTAGCATCGCACGGTGCATTACTGAGGAGGTCTTTAGGACCTCCTGGAGGTCTTGGCCCGCAAGCCTCGGTAGCACCTCCAGGTACATCACTAGAGAGGTCCGATAGGACCTCCCAGGATAAGTCCCGTAGGACCTCCTGGAGGTCCTGTCCCTGTGCATCCGAGCTAGTCCTAGGACAACAGAAGCTAGTTCGCACAAGAACACAAGCTAAGATCACATCCACGAGGTCAAACAAAGATGAAACAGACAAATTAAACTTAATTTATAATAGGACCTTATGGTCAAGCTTGTTAACAAGAGGTCTACCACAGAGGGCTTACAAAACCAACAAGGACTTACAACTGGGAACAAGGAGCTCTAAGGCTCCAACACCAAAAGCACGCAAAAGCCATCCAACAAGCACCACAGGCTGTCGGGTGGAGGATGTCCTAGGCAGCTGGATCATCGAAGAACTCCTCCTCAAAGAGGTCTGCACTGCCCTGCACTTGATCATCTTCGTAATCTGCTTTGACACATGGCTTAAGCCACGAGCACTTTGAATGTACTCAGCAAGTCGCAGGGAGCAATTATGCAATAATATTCATGCAAGGGCTTACCAAGTGAGAGCTGTATGGTTAGTTTGCACAAAGCCAGGTTTTGACAATACTAACAGTAGTAGATTGAAAAGCAGCAAGGTAAAACAATAGTACATAATAAATTTGATGATTGACAAAGTGGAGGGAGCACCAACTCACATCCACAACAAAAATGGGGGAGGTCTGGTCACACCCGTGACCAGGTCCTCATCCACAAACCACTCTAGAGCACCCACTCTAGAGGTCCGAACCAGCTCCTAGACCACCACCCGAGCCAACCCTGACCCCTCTGGAGCCGGCCAAGATCTCTTCGAGGCAAAGCCAAGGCATCTCACTGAAGTGTCCAGTGGCAAAAATTTTGAAACAACTACCCCTTGCACCATTTTCACTAAGCATGTCCATGACCAAGGACTTGGCTATTCGAATAGACTTTTACACTCTGCAGAGGTGTACAACTTTACCCACAGTCCACGGTCTCTCTAGCGGGACGGGTTCCGGTCACCCTTGCTCACTTCCTAAGGTGAGCAGTCTAGAGAGCGCGGCAAGGCCTTTACAAAGCTTTGAATTGACTCGGGCTGCCCGCTAAGGTTTCGCAATCCCCTCCTGTGGTCTAGAAATCCGCAGGGTTATGGGGTGCCCCCTCTTGCGCCAACGAATCACACGCTCCACCACAACAGCCCCAAGCCAACTCATTGCTAATTATTCAGCCCAGACCATCCCCATAAAATGATCTTGTGGTTGCACTGTTTGGCCCAGATCAATAGACACAAAGTTAAGTCCTTAATTGTGCTAAGGCAAGAATTCCACAAACCCAGATGTACATAGCACCCGCTACTCACTCCCTGCCTTCTTGCCTCAAAAAACCTTTTGTAATTACCCTTGCCAATGCACCACCCGCCTTGGCACAACAGATTTAATAAAGTGGCCTCACA
The DNA here is from genome assembly GCA_036346405.1 of Phyllostachys edulis. Lineage (NCBI taxonomy): Eukaryota > Viridiplantae > Streptophyta > Magnoliopsida > Poales > Poaceae > Phyllostachys > Phyllostachys edulis. The sequence continues at coordinate 64,674,812 of CM070553.1, read as the reverse complement.
CCTCAGTCAACACAACTTAGGCATCCTGCCATAGCTGCTTAACAGTGGCACCGACCACAAGTTCCATAGTTCATTAATGTGACCCGACCCCTATTAAATGCGCACAGAGTTCTGAGGCAAGAGCAATAATTACAAGGTGGAGAGAGGCTGGCAAGTGGGGCCAGTCAAAAGGGTGCACCACTGGTCAAAGAGGTGGCCCCACCGCAAGGGTCATCTCCGCAAGAGACTATAGAGAGGTCCTGGACAAGAGGTCCAAAACGCTCAAGGGGAGGTCCTGGACAGGAGGTCCAAAACACTCGAGGGGAGGTCCTGGACAAGAGGTCCAAAACACTCGAGGGGAGGTCCTGGACAGGAGGTCCAAAACACTCAAGGGGGAGGTCCTGGACAGGAGGTCCAAAACACTCAACCCAAGGAGGTCCTAAGGACAAGAGGTCCAAAAGACTCACAACGAGGAGGTCCTAACACTCAGATCCTCACGAGGGAGATTTAACGGGCACGATCTCAAAGAGGAGGACCTTAACGGTCTAGATCAAAGGGTGCAGGGAGGTCCTGACAAGTAGATCTCCAAAAGGGAGGTCTAACGGTTAAGATCTCAAAGAGGAGGACCTTAACGGTCCAGATCAAAGGGTGCAGGGAGGTCCTGACCAACAGGGATACTCGGGGTTAGAAGTGTGGTCTTTACAAAAAGGCCAGCAAGGATCGAGGAGGTGATCCTCGCAAAACAGCCAGGAAGAGGTCCTGGGTACAAAGAAAAACGTGTAGCAAAGCAGAGCCGTTCGATTGGAATCGGGCGGTTCAGAAAGGAAAGGAACGTTCGGACCATCCAAACGTTACCTCACAGTAGAGCCGTCAGATCAAGATCGAATGGCGCAAAACAAGTGGGCCGTTCGGACTGAGCGAACAGGCCAAGGAGACTAGGCCGTCTGATTCAAATCGGACGGCTAGGAGGGAAAGGGGACGTTCGGACCAAGCGAACGTGCCCTTAGAATCGGGCCATCCGAACAACATCGGACGGTCCTTAGGTGAGGAAGGCAAAGCCTTAAGCGATATGACCGCAGGAGCCAACGGTGAGTTCAAGTGCTAAAGAGGTCTTGGACCTAAGGAGGTCGGGACCTTTAGATCCAAACAAAAGGAAAGACCTGGGCGGCTAAGATTTCAAAGGGAGATCCTAACGAACAGATCCACACAAGGGGGAGGTCTGAGCGGTTAAGATCTCCAGAGAGGAGGTCCTAACGGCCAGATCTCAACAAGAGGGAGGTCTGAGCGGTTAAGGTCTCCAGAGAGGAGGTCCTAACGGCCAGATCTTAACAAGAGGGAGGTCTGAGTGGTTAAGATCTCTAGAGAGGAGGTCCTAACGGCCAGATCTCAACAAGGGGGGAGGTCTGAGCGGTTAAGATCTCCAGAGATGAGGTCCTAACGGCCAGATCTCAACAAGGAGGAGGTCTGAGCGGTTAAGATCTTCAGAGAGGAGGTCCTAATGGCCAGATCTCAACAAGAGGGAGGTCTGAATAGGCAAGGGGAGGTCCAAACGGACACAGAGGAGGTCCGTGGGACAAGGGAGGTCTATTTGAACACAGGGGAGGTCCAAATAGACAAGAGGAGGTCTATTTGAACACAGGGGAGGTCCAAATAGACAAGAGGAGGTCTATTTGAACACAGCGGAGGTCCAAGTAGACAAGAGGAGGTCTAGGAAGGTCCCAAAAGGGCACTAGGAGGTCCAGAGGAACTCTGGAGCGCCCAAGTGAACTCAGGAGGGGTTCCAAGAGAGGTGAGAGGTCCACGGGGGAGGTCCAAGAGGGCACAAGGAAATCAAAAGGATTCCAAGGGCACCCCAAATGGACTCAGGGAGTTGACAAGAACGTGGAGAGGTGCACGGGGAGGTCAGAAATAGGGAGGGAGAACAAGAAAAGAGTTCCAGACACAAAGGAGGTCTGGAAAGGAGAAAACCAAACACAAAGGCACGCAGAGAGAAAGAGGGAAAACGACCAAGCTCCAAATAAACAGCCAAGGCATCGAACCAATTTAGTTAAAGTTTGGTTTAATCACTTAAAGCTCTTTTGAAAACTCAAGTTAAGCTGTGAACTCTCATCAAAACCAAATGATTACTTTTATTTTGAAAACTGGGCAAAAACCTAAGAGAAATGGGACGTTACAAAAGCTAGGCTCGATATGATCAAAGGTCTGCAACTTGACTTCATTGAGCAGTGGTGAGCCTTTAGTAGAAACTGCTTGGTCCAAGTACTCCTCCTCAAACCCAGGATCTACACGTTCTCCAAAGAACCAAATAAGCAAACCAGCTCCAAGCAAAGATCTTAAAAGAAGACTAAAAAGAGCTTGAACAAACTCAGCCAAAACCAGAAAACAAGAGGCACAGCACAGCCTCGGAGAGCTCCTGAGGAGGTCTCAAGCACGGAGAAAAACAGGCGAGAGCAAGGAGATTGGAAATGAGCAAAAGGGTGACAAAGAGAGGCATGCCTAGGCTATTTACAGCCGGAGCTGGCAGAGATAGCAATGAAGAACTTTGCAAACGTGTCAATGATCGGTAATGGACAGGACAAGGTTAGGACAGGGCATGCCCTCAAAAGAAGTGATTGCATTTAATGTGATACAACAGCCATTAAATGCGCACAAAGTTTTGAGACAGAAGAACTAGGAAAAGTGAGCAAGGCTGACAAGTGGGGCTAGTCAAACTCAAGAGAACATATCAGTCAAAGGGTTGGTCTTAGCCGCAAGGGAGGTCTTTGCAAAAGACTAGGGGTCCTGACCTCTAAGGGGAGGTCCTGATGGTCGGATCAAATCAAGGGGAGGTCCTAACGAGGAGGTCCTGAGGATAGGAGGTCCAAAAGACACACAACGGGGAGGTCTTATGGATAAGAGGTCCAAAAGACACAACAACGGGGAGGTCCTATGGATAAGAGGTCCAAATGGCACAACAACGGGGAGGTCTGAATGGTTAAGATCTCCAAAGGGGAGGTCCTAATGGTCAGATCTAACAAAGGGGAGGTCTGAACGGTTAAGATCTCCAAAGGGAAGGTCCTAACGGTCAGATCTAACAAAGGGGAGGTTTGAACGGTTAAGATCTCCAAAGGAGAGGTCCTAACGGTTAGATCTAACAAAGGGGAGGTCTGAACGGTTAAGATCTCCAAAGGGGAGGTCCTAATGGTCAGATCTAATCAAAGGGGAGGTCTGAACGGTTAAGATCTCCAAAGGGGAGGTTTGAACCAAACGGAAGGCTCTAAGGAACGCGAGGGAGGTCCAAATGAACTAAGGGAGGTCCAAGGGACACAGAGATAACCCGAATTTGGATTTCAAGATCCAAAGACCTTTGTAACACAAATCCGAGTTGGTCTAAGACCCAAGAGAGGAGGTCCTAGATCCACAAAGTAGGTCTAGGCAAGAGGAGGACCAGCACAAGGGAGGTCCTGAAAAGGGGAGGTCCAAGAGAAGACACCAGGGGTGATCTAAAGGGAACAAAAAGGTCCAGAGAAGGACAAACTAAGCCAAAATTTGACTTCTCCGAAATCAAATAGGTTTAAACACGAACCCGAGCAGAGAACCACTCGGGGTGGTTGTGACCCAAGGAGGGAGGTTAGAACCAAAGGTAGATTCAAACAGAGAGGGAGGTCTAAACCTTAAAGAGATTCAAACCAACAAAGGAAATCTAGATTAAAAGAGAAGGAAAGATCCAAGCTCAGAGGAGGTCCAAAGAATCTCCAATGAGGTCCTATGAACACAAAGGAGGTCCAGAAAGAGGGCTAAAATGAAGGGCACACAGAGCACACAAAGGAAAAAGAGCTAAAAGCAGAGAGCACCGGAGAACCTTAAAAGGACAGAGTACACAAACCAAAAGGCTTAGTTGAGGTTTGGTTAGGTCAAGTTAAACTCCCAAATTTTCAAAACCCCAAGTTAAGCTTGAGCAGGCGAATAAACTAACTGGTTCCTTTTTAGCTTTGAAAACGGCAAGAACTCTTAGGAAAAATCGGGACGTTACAATTGTTGTATGGATGTGATCAACGTTGCATGAGAGTATGAGCATATTGGTCACTGATCTTGGGAGCCAATATGATTTCATGCTCGCTGTTCATGGCTTCCCATTTAACTCACTAAGTGTAGTGCTTGGCCTGTTAGAGAACCGATAATCATGTAGTGCTCGCAGAGGAGCAGCGCACATGCTCGTCGAGGCTCTAGTTTTCAGTTAATCCCCTAGTTTGGATGGTGTTAAGTTGGAATCCATTTACTTGAGGCCTAGAGTTATGTCCATAATACCATGCTTAGTCTCGGTCTTAAGGAGATAACACGGGGGTCCTCACAACATCCCTTTCACTGATACAACCATACCTACTGCTTCTACTCTTCAACTTGATATTCAAGGACCAATTACTAGAGCACGTGCTTGCCAATTAAATTATCAGGTAACTTCATTTCTAGGAGTTCATAATTGTTCCATTGAGGACGGATTTCTACATAAGTCTTGAGATGTTATTCTACTCAGGAACAAAGGCAAGGGGAGTACCACTACTACTACAACAAGTCCAGGTTGACTGAATTTCTATTCCAGATCAATTCGAATCAGCCTGATAGCACCAGCTTAAATCATGCATAACTTTCACATACGAAGTCCGTTGGTGGTGCATGAGTACTTGATGGATAGCTTACGACGAGGCCTTTCCAACGAATCTAGCCTCACTATCAGATTTGTTATGTATGCATTACAATCCTCAAAAGAAATTACTACATCACCTTTTTGGGCCAATTTGGGCTTTGTAATCATACCGAGCTAAGCCCAGGGTGGGTGCGCCCTCCTCCCTGGCCGCACGCAACCCTAGGATGACCTAGTTACCTCCTTGGCCACAACTCCTCTTATAGGAGCCGCCACCCCTTAGCTTTCACGGGTTTTGTTTATTGAAGTTTAGCTTTGCTACTTTATACTTTGTCCTCTTGTTCGGCGAGATCAACAGCGGTATTGTCTTCGGAACCCCACTTATCAATACAATCTAAATTCATATTCGCAATTTCATATTGCTATTTATCTCGTCCTTGCGTGCTTCTTCGGTGTATGCAGGAATTGATCTTTGTGATCAGGTCTTTCGGGTATTTGTGCACGGTTAATAACGACTTGTCGAGCAGTTCAGCGATTGCGTGGTTTTTAGCCTTGCGAGTTCGTAGCCAGGATCATGAGAGTTGAGGGACTTCTACCAAATTTATCTTCTCATTGAAAGATCGGGCCAAATCAGGACCTCCGTAGTTCATCAACTGGTATCGGAGCTACAGTTCATCGATGAGAGTTTCCAGTATTCTAGTAGTAGATTCGTTTTTCATACCTAGAGTCTAGAGAATTGCCCAAATTTTTTTTGCATCTATCATCCATACCGAGCCCTCTGAGCCCTTGCAATTTTTTCTTTTCGGTTTTTCTTGTTGAAATTCTTGGTTGCATCATCGTGTTAGTAGCTTCATCGTTGTGTCCAACTTCTCCAGCCACCACCAACGCCTGCTACGCCAACACCACCCTAGCTGCCGCGAAAACTCCAGCGCTACCATCTCCTTCCGCGACAACCCTAGAATTGCCATCCTTTGCCGCGAAAGCTCTAGCGCTGCCTCTCCTACCGCGGCACTGAAAACGCAAGCCATCCCTACTACCAAGATCGTTCTTTGGTCGCCACGGCAATCCGATTAGCCTGCCGCCGCCTCATGGCGGGATTACAAGAGAAACCCTATAGTTTGTTTTCGGTTTGTTCTAGAGAAGAAAAATGAAGGAAGCAAAAAATAGAGTTGATTTCAGGATCAAGTAAAAAAACAGGGGAGAAAAAAGAGAGAGATAAAAAACAGAAGGAAAAAAAAAAAAAAAAACAGAAGAAACAAAAGAGAGAGAGTCCATCTTTTCTGAAATTTGGAAAGCATGTCAAACCATTGCCAAATCCAGTGAAAATTGGTTAAACCCTTCTTCATATAGCCAAAAGCTTCCTCAAAAACATTTAGCACGTTTTTCCCAAGGGATCAAAAGTTATAGCCGTTTCAATTTGAGGCCGAAACGAATTCGAGTCCATTTCCGAGATACCTTTAGTAAAACGGGCATAACTTTTGCATACGGTGTCGGAATTCGACGTTTTTGGACTTTTTGGAAAGCTAACGATGACGCACATCCAAAAAATGACCTTCTTGCACTAGTAACCTTTCAAGACCCCAAAATCGGCCATCTTCGGCCCTGAATTAGCGTCGTAAGTTTTTAGTTTCTATTTTTGCCGATTCTTTCGGTCTTCCCTTTAGAATTTGGGGTTTGCCTCAACTGAAAAGTTGTAGATCTCATCGAAACCTTTCAAAAGAGCATATATAAGCCATATAAAACTTTGCTTTTTTATCTCTCGAGACTAGCTGTTTTTTTCTGCTCAAACTAGAGGGTTGTATACGTTGCACGTTATTTCGTTTTTGTACTCTACATTGCGTGAAAAACCTTGTGGCCCTACAAACAAGTTTGAGTAGTTGGCTAGCGTCTCTCCTAGGTGAGGTTTTCTATTTCTTACATCAAATCACATTAACTAATGCTTTGATTAGCTAGCTTTGATTAGGCTAGGATCAGCAATATTGACTAATGCTTTGAACAATTTTTCAACTTGCATTAACTGATTTGAATTATTGCTGATCCTTGCTACCATATTGAAGCCTTCCGAGCTCCACTTCCTACTAACTCAGTAGGTTCCGTTCCTTACAATCGTTGGGCTAATCACAAGTGAGAGTATCATGAACCAGCCACCGGTTGTACCACTTCCTTGCTACATTGGTAAGAACTTGGTAAAGCGTTGTGAGAGAGCGATTGTTGAAATGCCAGAACCTAGTAGTTGATAGGGACATATACACTATGATTTGTTCTTTATTTTCTACTCTTCTTGGGTCATAATTACTATCTTGCTAGGTTCAGTTATCATAGCTGTTCGGAATACACAAACCATCCCGACCGACGGTCAGAATTTCTTCGAATATGTGCTTGAGTTTATTCGAGACTTGAGCAAAACTCATATTGGAGAAGAATATGGTCCCTGGGTTCCCTTTATTGGAACTATGTTACTTTTTATTTTTGTCTCGAATTGGTCGGGTGCTCTTTTACCTTGGAAAATTATACAGTTACCCCATGGGGAATTAGCAGCACCCACGAATGATATAAATACTACTGTTGCTTCATCTTTACTCACATTAGCGGCATATTTTTATGCGGGTCTTAGCAAAAAAGGATTGAGTTATTTTGAGAAATATATTAAACCAACTCCAATTCTTTGAACCTGCGAAAACCTTGTTACGACTTCTCCTTCCTCTAAATGATAAGGTCCAATGGACTTCTCGCGACGTCGGGGGCGGCGAACCACCCCCGTCACCACGATCCGAACACTTCACCGGACCATTCAATCGGTAGGAGCAACGGGCAGTCTGTACAAAGGGTAGGGACGTAGTCAACGCGAGTTGATGACTCACGCTTACTAGGCATTTCTCGTTGAAGACCAACAATTGCAATGATCTATCCCCATCACGATGAAATTTCCAAAGATTACCCAAGCCTGTCAGCCAAGGCTATATATTTGTTGAATACATCAGTGTAGCGCGCGTGCAGCCTAGAACATCTAAGGGCATCACAGACCTGTTATTGCCTCAAACTTCCGTGGCCTAAACGACCATAGTCCCTCTAAGAAGCTAGCTACGGAGGGATAACGCCGCATAGCTAGTTGGTAGTCTGAGGTCTCGTTCGTTAACGGAATTAACCAGACAAATCGCTCCACCAACTACACAGATCTACACATGGTGGAAACAATAATGACCACTCTTTGGAGCATACTGGTGAGGGATCTCTCACACCTTGCATGAGAGAGCTCGTGTGGCACATTGAGCACTCGCTCGGTGAGAGTGTTCGCGATGCCTTGGATAAGATCAACGACAACCACACGGCGCACCACACACGCGTTGCGCTCCTCGAACGTCAGTCACTTGTTGAAACCACGGCCTAGGTTGAGCCAAGAGTGGAGGATCCTCCTACTCACCGCACACCACCTGCTGCCTACTCTTGGGCAGATGAGGTGGAAGAAGAAGACATGAACAACTACACTGCTGATACGGAGGCCGATGGAGTCAATGTTCACAATGATTGCAACCATCACCAGCTTCATCACAATCATCAAGGTATGGAAAGAAATCAACGTGAGGTACGTGACCATAATAATGCTTTTAGTAAAATTGAATTCACTATGCCTTCTTTTGCTAAAAAATATGATCCTAATGCTTATTTCACATGGGAGCTTACCGTAGAACAAAAATTTGCTTGTCATGAATTCCCTAAAGATAAGAAAGTTAGGGCTGCTACTAGTGAGTTTTCTGATTTTGCATCTATTTGGTGGAGTGAATATTGTCGTACTAATCAGAACATACCTAGAACATGGAATGCTTTGAAGAGAGCAATGAGGCATAGATTTGTACCTTCATACTGTTCTCGTGATTTGCTTAATAAATTGCAACGCTTAAGACAAAGTAGTTGTTCTGTAGAAGATTATTATAGAATTGCAAACTGGTTTGTTGCATTGTGGTTTAGAAGAAACTGAAGATGCTAAGATGGCTAGATTTTTGAAAGGTTTAAACTGTGAAATTCAGGACATGCTTGACAATAAAGAATACAATTCTATCACTGGCTTGTTTCATCTTGCTTGTAAAGCTAAGAGAGAGGTACATGGATGTCAATCCAGAAACAAAGGAAATTTTGCAGGCCGCACAACTCAAGGGCAATCAAGAGCACCATTTACTCCCTCCAGCCGAACACCTTCACCTACGAACTCCTCCAACACCCGGCATCCATCTACTTCCACTACACCATCACGCGCACTGGAAATGAGCAAGAGCATGGTAGAAGCCCCCGCACAAAGTTCATCTTCGATTGCTTCAATGGGTAGAGCACAAGAAACACAATGCCATCGCTACAAGGGCTATGGACACATGATGCGGGATTGCCCTAGCAAGCGAGCTCTCTTGATAAAGGATAACGGTGAGTATACTTTAGCTAGTTACATTGAGGAAGAATATGCTATGCTTGCAACTGACCCCGCAGGTGATGACCAAGAATCTGAGCGAGACAAGGAACAATATGGTGCTAAAATTTCAGATAAGTATTTAAGCCTTATAGTGAAGTGTGTACTTAGTGCACAAATGGAGCGTGCTGAGCAAAATCAACGCCACAATCTATTCCAAACAAAGCTTATCACCAAAGAGCATTCATGTCGTGTGATCATTGATGGAGGAAGTTGCAGCAATTTGACGAGCATGGACATGGTTGAGAAGCTTGCATTGACCACACAACAGCACCCTTGTCCATATTACATTCAATGGTTCAACAATTGTGGTAAGCTGAAGGTAACTCGCATTGTGAGAGTACATTTTTCTATTGGTTCTTATCATGATTATGCTGATTATGATGTAGTACCTATGCAAGCTTATTCTTTGTTGTTAGGTAGACCTTGGCAATGTGATCGAGATACGGTGCATCATGGTAGAACTAATAAGTGTACTCTCGTGTTTAAAGAAAAGAAAATCACTTTGCTACCCATGTCACCTGAAGCTATTTTAAAGGATGAATTAGAGAGAGCTAATTGTAACAGCCCAAGATTTAATAAATAGTAATAAGATGCTTTTCCTAGCATCACTGTTCATTATTGAAAACTTGGACAATTGGTTACAAATTGAAACCTTCCTTTTCTAGCCCAACCCAAAACCTATTTGAAGTTTCAAAGGAAATACTACTCACTGTTGGTATTAAGACCGGGAGGTATTTTATTTAAAAGCCAGATGAATTATCATGGCCAAAAATAATTTTGCTGAATTTTTAGAAATTATTTTGATTTTGAGAAAAATATTTGTCTTTAAATAAGACCTATTCGGCCAAAATGAATTATTTATGTATTTTAAAAGAAGAAACAGTGGTTTCAAAATTTATTTGGGGAATATATCATCCCAGTAGCAATTTTGCAAAATTTCATAATTTTACAAATTTATTTGCTATTTTTAAAGCCCCGGTCAAACTTTTGAAATCTTAAATAGGGCTGGTCAATTTTTCCGGTCTAAACCGGACCCTTTTTCACTGTAGCGACTCATCCCAACTCAGTTGAGTCCAACCCTGCGGAAGTGGTTCGGCCTCGACACGTTCGCTCGCGCAGCCTCAACTTCAGCGAAATCGCGCCGTCGATTTCATTGCGAACGGGCCAGATTTAATGGGCTGATCGGACCACTCCGATCCACCCCTTAATATTGACCGTAGGATCAAAAACGTGTGGCGCGCGATCCTCAAGTCATGCCATTTTTAAATGGCGGAAACTGAAAAGCGTGCGAGCCCTTGGATCCTTGACCAATGGATCAGATCTTGTGGGCTGTTCGGACCATCCGGATGCACCACGTGATCTCCACCGTTGAAATTTGATCGGGTGGACTGCATCCATTGTGACCTTCGGACCATCCGCACGTCCCATCAATCTTAGCCGTTGGTTTTAGATCCAATGGTGACTTCCTTTTTGGGCCGAAACTCACCAACGCGCATCAGATCTTGGGCCGTTGAAGTATAATCGGACGGTCCTTATAGATTGTGACATTCGGACCATCGCCGGAGCAGTGGCCATGTATAGGGAATATACGCATATTCCTTTGATATTTAGCTCTAGTTGCCACCTCATTGGCTCTGGAGAGTTCTTGGTTACTCTAGAGGGCTCCAACACTATATAAACCCTACTGTCTACCCTCTGCCATTGTTGACCGAGAGGAGTTCCTTAGCTTTGCCTTCCTTCCCAGTGAAGCTCTCTTGCTCTCACCCTTGTTCAACTTTAAGCATGCCTAAATCTCATGCTAATGTGGTTTTGGGCATCTTTTGCAGGGTTGAACTTAGGGTTTCCTCTCTGTCAACTTGAGCCAGTGGAAAACCACCTAGGTGAAACCTCCTCCTGGTGAGTTGGAATTCATCTTTTCTTATCAAGATTATGTCTAATGGTCCTTAGAGCCTTAGTTCTACCATTTTTGTTTTGGTCAGACTAGTATAAGGACTTTGGGTCTTCACTGTTGACCAAGAACTTGATTTCTTCTTCTTCTCCAACCCTAGTGGTAAGTGGAAACCACGATTCTTGTCATCTTAGACTTCCTAAGGACATCTTTAGCTCACTGGAATCACCCACATGCTCCTGTGATGTTCCAAACTTCTTTAAACTGAAAAGTTGTTTTTATAACTTTTCGGTCTTTCATATCGTTTTCAGAATTAGGATTTCTCTTGTCAAGATATTAGCTTATCTAAGTCTTAGGTAAACCCTAGCATCACCAGTAATTGTTCTTTAAAGTCTTAGGTCATCGGTTCATTTATGGGTGCAACCCCACCCTCTGTTAGTTGTTGTCGGTTAAAACCGACAAATGTAACCTTCCTTTTCCTTCTTTAAAGCGGCGATTAAGGTTAATCTTGATGACTTATGGTATTAATTACTTCGATCGGCTCGACTCCTATGTAAGGTTTGCGTTTTGTGTATTTATCCAGGACAGCCGTATATGGTAAAAGGCTATTTGCTGTTTTTGGTTTTAGGTCAAACCGACAACACCACAGCAAGAGTTCACTCTCTTAAATTGCCATTAATAGGTATTAAATGACTAGTTAGGTCACAGCACTGGTATAAATGCACTTAGCTCCAGCACGCTATTTCATTTATATGCTGATTAGCTAGGCAAGTAATTTAATTACAAGCTGTCCTGTTCCAGTTTCAAAAACCTGAAACTGTAGTTCAACCTAAACACTAAACTATAATAGATAGTGTTAGCCAGAATTAGTTGTAGCTTACTATTCTTAATTAAATTAATGTACCTTAAGCATGTTGCTAATAATGCATTAAGCCCTTGACCATGCATTCTTTTTATGCATGCTTTTCTCTGTTTTCCCTATGTTTATTGGATTTTATTTTTTTAGATACTGGTTCTTCTGAGGTTGTTGAGTCTATTGTTGAGCAGCAAGAACCTAAACAAGAGGTTATTTATTACTACCAAGGCAAGCTTCCTCTCTACACCATGTTGATCCCAATCTTTTGAACTGTAGATTTATAAAATACAGTGATACTGTTGCATGCAATTTTCTAAAAAAAAAATTAATTGTGATCTGTCTCTAGTTAGTTACAACCTGAGCTTGTGGCTTACCAAAAATTTGATCATACACTCAACCTAAGGTAGTCTATGGTATTATAATATTTAGTTTTTAACTTTGGCTTAGCCAAGCAAATCCATAGAACGGTAGTGTTTGGCAAGCTTATCTTGTCAAACCTGGGAGCAACAAATAAATTTTATTTATTTTGATTCCTTGATCAGTTTATTTAAAATTTGAAATGACTCTAAATCTTGTGGGTAAATTTATTTCAAATCTGGACAAGTGGATGCTAGTGATGGTGCCTTTGTGCACGAGAATTGGGAATTGTGGATGTCTTGTCTGGGTTGATTAAGGACTGAACTCTGACAATCTAATTCAAGCCCCAACGTACTTCCACACGCGGTGTATGGGCGATGTTTGGTTAAGTAAAGGGTTAGTGCTATTGAGTTGGAAACAGGAGAGTAAGGACATGTGTATTGATTTCATATGGCATAGATGCTTAAGTCTTCGGGCCGTCTCGTATGCCATGTGGAGTTTATATCGATGTCGGATGTTCTTAGAAGGGTGAGGCGTAGATGTGTTCCATCGCATATACGTACCTTGAGGCCCCGATCATGGTCTAATATGTGCGATTATGCACGAGTTCGCATTTAATTGATTGGGTCGGCATTCGGCACAACATGTGGGCCCCAGTTGAATAGATGCTATCGATCGTTGTTTAAGCGGGATCGGTCCACATGGGTCGTCCAACTCAATAGTGTCAACTTGTTGAAAAATACCAAATCTTAGTCTCTACCAAGCACACCAAAGGCGGCAGTTATTATTAGGAGGCTTACGGGCTAACTAAGTCGTGTGAGTAAAGATGTACGCCCTTGCAAGGTTTTAAAACTATTGAATAGTCGTGTCCACGATTCACGACGATACTTGAATTGGTGTCACCTGTATAGATTTTGCTCTAAGTTTGGTTTGGGAATTATTTCGGCATGATGGTTGTCATGCACGGTTGATGTTGGTCTGTCACTTAATACTGCTGCTGTTTATGCTTATGATTCTCAATTACTTACTGTTTTAGTCCAAATTGATTTATTAAAATTGCTTTGTCAAAACTTAGCAACAGTAGGTTAAGATGTATCGTGTTCTGCAAATTGAACCTTTATAACCCCCCTGTTGTTAACCTTATGCATGTAAAATTTCTATTCCTTTGTATAGGTTCTACCAACCACTTTCTTTTATTAGTTTGTGTAAGTCTTGCTGAGTACCCTCTGTACTAAGGGTTTATGACCTCTTGTTGCAGGTGAAGATGGTTATCTTTATGAGATGCCCGTTAGCGCCGATCAGGGTGACGCTAACGAGTGAAGCTAGTTCTAGTCTCCACACAATAGCCTACGGGATGATGGGGCCATTGGTGGTTTTTGTTGTTTATTTCTACTTCCGCTGTTGATCTTTTGTGATGACCCAAGGTCATCTGTTCCTGTAGCAAACTCGGTTACTGTAGCAACCGAACCAAAAATGTAACCTGTAATGTATAATTATGTGAATGTATGACTTGTATGTGGATGATGCAATGTTGTTTAAGGGTATATGCGCAATAGTCACTAATCCTGGGAACTATTGCATGACATGTATCCGGGAACCTAAATATTGGAATTGTTACTTGTTATTATTATGCTTCTAGTATGATTCTTAATGAGAGAATTGCACTGTTCCTTAATTAAGAATTATGCTACCAGTATAATTTTAATTTGGCACATTCCAATATTTGAGGGTCTCACAGCGTTGGTATCAGAGCATACGGTTGCCTGTAGGTTAGAATTAGCATGGTCGTTATCTTTAGTGAGTCTCTGTGAAATTATTTTAATCTAATTAAATTCTAAAGATCTAAGTATGCTCTCTTTTACTTCTTATCTTCCTTAGTATCCATTCTTATCTAACTTTCTGTTGATTTTCTACGCTCAGTTTCTTACTTATCTTGCCTGTTGTCTGTAGATGAGTGGCTGGTATTTGATTAAGGAGACTCGAGCCGAAGATGTGGACGGGTTTCCGGCCTTGCTTCGAGATATGATGTGGCGGGCCAATTTCACTTATCAGCCAGAGTATGCCATCTACCGTCGAGACCGAGGGCCTAGTATGGAGGAGTATCAAGCTATCATTAATGTGATCGCCAGGCAGGTGGTGGGTAGTGTTCCATACTGTATCCATACACATGCCACCTCCGAGTCTATGGCTGTGCAGGAAGCTGCGCGTAGGATGATGGGCCTCCTTCGTCATGATTTGATGGAGCTGGCTCAGCCACCCTATGTTCACTTCCCAAAACAAGGCCCTAGAGCGGATGTGAGTACGTTCGATGAGATTCAGTTTGGAGAGGACCCATACGTACGCGAGTTAGTGAGGTTGGTCCGTATCATGGACCAAGTCCATCACTGTCTCGTGTATGAGTTATGGGAAACCCGCCGTCGTCTGCACGAGGCACAGGAATATTTGAGGCTTGGTGTTGCCACGAACCGTGTTCCTCGTAACGTGCTTTATGGCAACAATGAGATCCCTCCAGCTGATACTGCACCACCGAGATTCCGCCTTCTAGAAGTGCCTGGGCTTGTTCCTGTTCTGGGGCAGTGTTGTCAAGCCCGGATGTCCGCCGGTTTTCCTCGCACCCAGCGACCTACGTCCTCTAGGGGACATCATTTGCTGTTGGGTTCTCCTACCCGTCTCATCAGCCCTAGGGATCCCATAGATACAGGTTCACCTGAAGCTCATATGTTAAATGAGTTTCCGGTGAATTTTAACCGTAATGACTACACTTAGGGGCTGGATGTTGTGTTCGGCATTAGCTGTACAATAGGCTAGTAGTTGTCCATTAAGTATTGTGTAATAGAATAGTGTATATTTTGTAAAAATGTGGTGTGCCGACTTTTGGGTTTGAACTGGATGTTGTTTTATGTTGACTGGTAATAAAGTGGAGCCGATCCTTTTGTTGTAATCAATTCTTTTATTCTTTTGGTGTTAATTTAGTTGCATGTCATAACATGATGCATGATTAAGTTTTGTACTTCTTCCTTTTCTATCTCAGAATCTTGTATGTGTTCGCTCGAGTATATCCTTGTGATTTTGTTAACCATTATATGGCAACAGGATGACAGGGCCTACTACTCGTTCGCGGGCACAACAAGAGGAGAGGTTCTCCACCCCTGTTCCCTATACTCAGGGGGAGCAGGCTGACCCTTCCGGATCTCATGGTCCGCAAGGTGGTCGTCAGGAAGAGGAGCTTCCTCCACCACCCACTATGGCGGATGTGCTCATGCAAATTGAGCGCAACCGAATGGACGAGCAGCATATTGGAGCAAATTGCGCATAATACTTCTTCCACCACCCCACCACCGTGGCGGGCGGGAGTTCGGCATGGGCGAGTCTTCTTGCGACTTCGGCGGACTAACCCACCAGTGTTCTCCAGCTCCCAAGATCCAATGGAAGCAGAGGATTGGCTTCGGGAAATTGAAAAGAAGTTGTCTATTGCCCAATGCTCTGAAAGGGAGAAAGTTTTATATGCTAGCTACCAACTGACTGGACCGGCTAGCAATTGGTGGGACAATTATCTTGCTATCCAGCCCACAGGCCATACCCCTACTTGGCTTGAGTTCATGGAGGCCTTTCGCGAGGCCCATATTCCTGAAGGAGTAATGATGCTCAAGCAGCAAGAATTTCTCGCTCTCAAGCAAGGGCGAAAATCAGTGACTAAGTACCTTCATGAGTTCAATTTTCTTGCTCGGTACGCCCCTGACGATGTTTCGACTGACACTCGTCGTCGGAACCGTTGTATGAATGGTTTATCCGAAGAGCTGTAGTTGGCTTTGGCAGTACAAGATTTCAGAAATTTTCAACATCTTGTGGACAAAGCCATCATTGCTGAAACTAAGAGCAAGGCTTTAGAGGAGTCACGGAAGCGGCAAAAGGTTACCCAATTTGCATCTAGTAGCCGTTCGAGAAGACCGTCTGTGGCGACTCGATCTTCCGGCGCCATTGAGCTCCACCTAGGGCGCCGGTGTTTGCTTTTCGTCCACCTCCACCCACTGGGCAGCCCCGACCTAGTGGAAACCGGCCACCTACTGCTATCAATGTCAGGCTGGGTGTGATTTGCTGCCATTGTGGACGCTCGGGGCATTTCGCGAACCAATGCTTTGCTAAGGCACGAGGGTTGCCACCTATTTTGTAACATCCCAAATGTAGAAACAGGTGTTTGTTTCAAATGTAATTAAATGTGTAGAAATTAAAACTTTTTCTCACACCTTGAAACTCTTGAACTCTAAAATTCTTATCAAAAGTTGTGGAGTTCAAAAACCTAAACCTCTGTGGACTAAAGTCCAACCCTTATTCAACTTGTCTCCAACCTTGTGCCTAACCCTTTGAAAATAATTTTCCTTGGTCCTAGAGTTGTTGGGGGACCCCTCTGAAAAATATCATGAGTTATAAAACTTACTTGATAATTTTTGGAGGTAAAACAAACCCTTGAACAGCCTTTATGAATTTCCTGAGAAAAATGCATTGCATAAAAACCTCTGAAAATTTTATGTAAGGTTAATCCTTATGTCAGCAAGCTCCAGTTAAAATTTCATAAATTTTGGAGTTGTTTTGCTATCTCAAATAATTCTGCAAAGTCTCTGTTGTTAAAAATTGAATTCAAAGCATGCACTGTTCCTTGGGCTTCAGCCGCTTTGCAAAGCTGGTAAAACCCAACCTCTTACTCAGCTCAATAGACCTCCTTCCCACTCTGTTGAGGTCGTAGCCGTTGGATTAACATCCAACCGCCACGACCTCCTCCGCGGTCAACACCGCAAGGACCTCTCCACCTCATCAGGTCATAGCCATGGATCAAGGATCCATGGCCATGACCTCCCCTCGTTGTTAAACCTCTCAGACCTCCCACCTTGTTGAGGTCGTAGCCGTTGGATCAGATCCAATAGCCCATGACCTCCCCTCAAAATCAAGCGCACCAGACCTCCCCCATCTTGTGTTGTGCGCCGTTAGATTTAAAATCTACGGCCACGACCTCCCCAGTCCAAATCAGAGGGCTGTGACCTCCTCCTTTCGTTTAAAGCCTTACCGGTTCAAAAACACATCCGAGGGCCAGGACCTCCCCACCCTCTTAATCCAACGGTGGATTTGAGGTCCTGTTCTTCTCCTAGCTTGGGCTCGCGTGCAAGAGCTATGGCGGTGGAGAAGGTCAGCGCCTTGTCACATCCCAACGGCTCTGTGCAGGCGCATTAAGTGCATGTCAGCTCCTTTCCGCCCCCTAGCCCATGCTCTGACCTACCTACCCTGTCCTCTCCATCTTGTCCAATCCATGGACCTCCCATGGGCTAAGCTCACCATGAGCTTAACCCGTGGTCCATGACCTCTTTTGCCCTAGCTTTAAAACCTCCTGGGTATCACCCTTGGCTTCTTTTACACGCCTTCGAGCTCTGCCTTGCCTCTGTGCTTGGCCGAGTTTCTCCCCCTTTTCGCCATTGAAGACCTTGGAGCTCCTCGGTGGCACAAGAGTTCCAGTGGCTCCCTCTTCAACCTCTTGCTCACTTTGTGCTCCCCAAACCTCCTGGAGTTAACCCTAACTTAATTTGGTTGGGACATTTTCAGAGGTGGCCAAAGTGGATCTTGGAGTTGGTGCGTTGGCCGTGGAGCACCTTTCTTCCCCAGCGCCGGTCCTTCCTCTTCCACGACCTCCTCAGCACCCTCTGGACCCCCAGGTAATCCCCTGGTAATCCTTAGGCTGGGCACCATGCTTGTATGTCGCTGCGGAGCTCAAATTTTGCTGCTTGTCATGTTGGCCGTAGAGGTCAACTCGTGCTCATCTCCGGCTCGCCGGCGTTCAAGGCCGTCGCCGCCGTCGAGAGTGAGCCCATTTTGTGCACAACACTATTGTGCACACGTGGGTACCCTTGGTTGTCGCCGGCGAGGTCTGCATCGCCGGCAATGACCACATCTTTGCGTTGAGGTTCTTGTCGGAACAGGACGTCCAGCGCGTGCCGTTAAGACAAAGATCCTGCCCCTTAAATGCGCCAATCATTGCTTAATCGTAGTAATCATTGGTTTTGCCTTAACCGCCTTTAATCCTGCCCCTTTCGCGCATTTAAGACCTCGCACCTGGACCTCCTTGTGTCCCGCGCACCTTAACTCCTTGACCACGTGCGCGCACATGCGCGAGCGCTATGGCTCTGAATCTGGGCCATCCAAGACCTCCTCTGAGGAGATCTTGAACGTCCAGGACCTCCCCCTTTCGCATCTTGGCCGTCCAGACCTCCCTGGAGGTCTGTGATGTTGAGGCCTCCGCGTAGGACCTCCTCGAGGTCATCTCAACCGTTGAGAACCTCCCTCACTCAATCTGGGCCGTTCCGGTCCTCCCTCTATCGTTGTGATCCATTGGATGCAGCATCAACGGCCACGACCTCCTCTCTCGCGCGCGCGTGCACGTTGCTGGGAGGACATGGACCGTTGGATCCAAGATCAACGGCCCATGACCTCTGGCCCTTCGCGAGCGCGCGTGTGCGATGTTCTCTGGGAGGTCTTGAGCCGTTAGATTCAAGATCTGTGGCTCATGTCCTCCCCTGTCTTATTGGTTTTTAGGAAATTCCAGAGAACTGTTATTTTATGAACTGAAAAAGGTATGAACTTTGTAAATGCATAACTAATTCATTCTAAATCCAAATGTAGTGATTCAAATTGTGTTAGCTCTGGTTTGACCTGGCCTCTAATCTAAAATTGGTTATGAGCTCAGTTCAGCTCCAGAAAATGGTTTTGTAAATAAATTTCAAAACTAACTTTAAATGTTTCATTAAAAATTCATTTAACTTGTAAAATGCATAAGTATTGCTCTGTAGGTTATTTTTGAGTGAATCCAACTTTGTTGGCTTCCTCTGTTAGTGCTCAAAATGCTGGAATAGGCTTTAGGCATGTCACTATTTTCAAAAAGTTTACTTGTGCATTTTAATTTTTGTTCAAGTTCTTGTCCTTGAAAATATTATAGAAAATGCATAATAGTTCCAAATGAGGTGAACTCAATTGTGTTATTCATCTCATGAGGTGCTTGTTTTACTATAAAAATCTCAGTATCACCACCTCTTTAGAAAATGTTGCCAAACAATTAAATTAGTGAATAGTAGCAGATTGCAATTTTTAGGGCTGAGCAGAATTGTTTTGCTCATATCTTTTGCATTGAGAATCCAAATCAATTGGTTCTTATTGCTAAATTCCCTAAAAATCATCCTCTTGCTGCTGTACAAATTTCAGAGCATTTGGAGTTTGTTTGCTGTGCTGTCTTTGGGGTTTTCATCGTTCTTATCGTTTCTTTTCGCTTTTTCGTTAGGTGCCGACGAGTACTTTGAACCTGTGAGTGATCCTCAGCAACATATTGAGCAAAACCAGCAAGGCAAGCAGTTTGATCATATCCCATTATTGTCCCACTACTTTAAAGTTTAATACTTTGTTTTACTTGTATGTATGCATGCTACTTTGTGTTCAAATATCGATTAGTTGAGCCTATAGATGCATATCCTGTAGGTAAATGTTCATTCTCTACTACTAAGCCTAGGATTATCTTGCTGTGATTTAGAGTTCGATGGATGGACTCTTATCACTTAGTAGTTTACGATGATAATGCTTAGCAATGCTTAGATAACGGTAGAAATGGGCGGTTGTCGACATTATGTCGATGACCTTGATCACACAAAAACTATTATTCCATTATGTCCATCTTGTGCTTGTTACTTTGTAAATAAACAAAAATGAAAACAAAACTGTTTGACTTGGGCACAATGGATGTTGGTGTGATTTGTTGGGTGTGAACGGAATGGTGCCTAAGTCCCCAAGGACCGAGTTACTTGCGCCATTGATCCAAGCACTTTTGCGTGCTAACTACACGAGGGGGATATGTGACCTCTCTTGACTAAGTACTTTGGGAGGTGTTAATTATGAGCTGGTCGGTGGGTGTGTTAAAAATAAAATGTGTGTGTGTGGTATGGGGAGGAGCATTAGCGGACCGGTTAGGTTTTGTCTAATGTGTCTTTACCCCGTGAGGTTCTTGACTCTTAATTAGCATCATCCATGGAAATGTCTCGTAGGACTTAGCCGTGCCGGCATACCAAAGGAAGTGTGCTAAATCATGTGGCGAAAAGGCGGTCTGGCGTGTGGGTACATTGGTACACCCCTGCAGGGTTAAAACTATTTGAATAGCCTCGTCCTAGGTTATGGACACGCTTGGTGATTTCCCGCAAGAACTAGACTAAACAATTAATTAAAACTTGATGGTTGGTATGAATTGGGTAATTCATGCTATTGTTGTGGTGACTTGGGTGAGTCACTTCCAGGTTGTTCTTGTTGTTGTTATTATTGTTGTATCGTTGTTCTTCAACAATTAAAAATGCTTTGTCAAATTGCTTTCAATCTACTACATTATTGCAAGAGAAAGCTTGCTTTATGCTAAAATGAGTCCAAAGCCTCATCCACTTAAATAAAGCTTGCATGTAGCTATTTATAGTTCTGTTATACTACACGTCAGTCTTGCAAGTACATTTTTGTACTCATTTGCTTTGATTAATAATTTTGTTGCAGAGGAGGTAGAGCCCAAAGGGCTTTACTTTTGTGAGATGTGCTGCGGTTGGTAATCGAGCTAGGCGTCTTGGTTGGTTGCCTTGTGGGCTAAAGGCAAACCTTGTGGCTCTCTTTTGTTTATCGCCATCTTATGGCTTTTGCTTCCGCTGTGTTTACCTTTCTAAGTTGGATTTGGCCGGTCGGCCCCTTTTGTAATAACTCTATATATTGTATGTCTTTTATTCTAGTCGTGCTTTGGTTCTATGTCTTGAATGGAATTGATGCACGATTTTGTAAAGGGGTGTGTATACTGCATTCTGGGAAGTGTACATATCTCGAAGACACGGATTATTATGTTTGTAATGCTAGGGTCTATGGATGACTAAGTATTACAAACCTAATAAACCGGGGTCCTCACACTGTTCAACCTTCCCCAGCTGCTGTGCGTCCTGCACCATCTCCAAAGATAGCTGTTAAGCCTGATCCAGCTCCGGTCCGCGGCGGTATAAATCAACTAACTGCTGAAGAAGCGGCCGAGGCACCTGAAGTTATCGTTGGTATGCTCCTAGTTAATTTCAGTTCCGCTACTATTTTATTTGACTCTGGAGCATCCCACTCTTTTGTTAGTAGGCAGTTTTCTACTCAACATCAGTTAGTTATGCATCATCTTCATCCACCACATATTATTCACTCACCTGGGTCAGTATTCATGACTGATCAAATCTGCCTTAATGTCAATATCAATATAGAAGGGGTAGATTTTTGGGCAGACCTGATTGTGATAAACTCTAAAGGGATAGATGTCATTTTGGGAATGGATTGGTTGTCCAAGAATTTTGGCCAAATTAATTGTGCCCAACGGACTATATCCATCACTAATAAAAACGGCATTTTAGTCATTTTTCAATCTAGAACAGTTCATTCCCATCTTGGTGCATTAAAAATTGATACCGCCCCTACCTTGGAGTCAGTACCGGTAATATGTGAATATCCAGACGTCTTTCCTGAAGACCTTCCCGGTATGCCACCAGATCGGGAAGTGGAGTTCGTGATTGAATTAGTTCCTGGTACTGCTCCCATATCAAGAAGACCTTATCGTATGCCTTCTAATGAGCTGTTTGAATTGAAGAAACAGCTTGGAGAATTGCTTGACAAGGGTTTCATTCGACCGAGTTCCTCACCTTGGGGATGCCCGGCCATCTTTGTCAAAAAGAAAGACAAGACTTTACGGATGTGTGTGGATTACCGTCCGTTAAATGAAGTCACTGTCAAAAATAAGTACCCTCTGCCCCGAATTGATAATTTGTTTGACCAGTTGACTGGTGCCCGTGTCTTTTCAAAGATTGATTTGCGATCAGGCTATCATCATATCAAGGTTAGAGCTGAGGACATTCCTAAAACAACATTTTCTACTCGTTACGGATTGTACGAGTATACTGTTATGTCCTTTGGTCTAACAAATGCTCCTGCTTATTTCATGAATCTGATGAATTCAGTATTCATGGAATTCTTGGATAAGTTTGTTGTTGTGTTCATTGACGACATTCTTATCTACTCCAAGTCTACTGAAGAGCATGAACAGCATTTGAGACTTGTGCTGGATACACTTCGCAAACATCAACTGTATGCTAAATTTAGCAAGTGTGCCTTCTGGCTCAAGCAAGTTGCATTCTTGGGACATGTATTATCCGAAGGAGGTATTACTGTTGATCCCAGCAAGGTACAAGATGTACTAGACTGGAAGCAGCCTCAGAATGTTCCTGAAGTTCGAAGCTTCCTTGGACTTGCGGGTTATTACCGTAGGTTCATTGAAAACTTCTCCAAAATTTCTAGGCCTCTGACTCAGCTTTTAAAGAAGGAGAACAAATTCTTTTGGTCAGCCGAGTGTGAAGCCAGTTTTTAGCTTTTGAGAAAGCTCCTGACCGAAGCTCCTATTCTCACTCTTCCAGATATTCATAAGGATTTTGATATCTATTGTGATGCATCTCGCCATGGACTTGGCTGTGTGCTTATGCAAGAGGGCCGAGTTGTGGCATATGCATCGAGCGATTCGCGACCTCATGAGGTGAATTATCCTACTCATGATTTGGAATTGGCGGCCGTAGTCCATGCATTAAAGATTTGGCGACATTACCTTCTTGGTAATCGTTGTGAAATCTATACTGATCATAAGAGCCTGAAATACATATTCACTCAAGTTGATCTGAATATGAGACAAAGAAGATGGCTCGAATTGATCAAGGACTATGATATGGGTATTCATTACCATCCTAGCAAAGCCAATGTTGTGGCTGATGCTTTAAGCAGAAAATCACAATGCAATTGCTTGTCGACAGTATCTCGGGCTAAGAGCTTATGTGCTGATTTTCAGCGCTTAAGTCTCGAAATGGTAGAAGATGGATTTCTCGCTGCCTTGGAAGTGAAGTCAACACTCGAAGATCAGATTCTGGAGGCCCAGAAAACTGATGTTGAGGTAGCTGAAATTAGGGAAAATTTGAAGGCGGGTAAAGCCAACGAGTTTTCCGAGGATGCCCATGGTACCATTCGATATCGCAATCATTTGGTAGTACCCTTAGATCCTCAGTTGAAAGAACTAATTCTTAAGGAGGCTCATAATTCCAAGTTTTCATTACATCCTGGAAGCACTAAAATGTACCAGGATTTGAAGAAGACATTTTGGTGGAGCAAGATGAAAAGGCAAATTGCTTAGTATGTTGCTGAATGCGATGTTTGTCAAAGGGTTAAAGCCGAGCACTTAAAACCTGCTGGTACCCTTCAGCCTTTGCCTATTCCACAATGGAAATGGGAAGAAGTCGGTATGGATTTTGTTACCGGACTTCCAAAAACTCAGAATGGATTTGATGCCATCTGGGTGATAATTGATCGTCTGACAAAAGTGGCTCATTTTATCCCTGTCAGAACCACTTTCAATGGCAAGCAATTAGCAGAGCTCTATATTGCTAAGATTGTTTGTCTCCACGGTGTTCCGAAAGTCATTGTTTCAGACCGTGGGTCTCAATTCACTTCCCATTTTTGGGATTGCCTTCATCAAGCAATGGGAACGGAACTCTCCTTCAGCACTGCTTATCATCCTCAAACCAGTGGTCAAACTGAAAGGGTGAATCAGGTGATGGAGGATCTTCTTAGGGCCTTTGTGCTATCATATGGCAAGAATTGGGAAAAAAATTTGCCGTATGTGGAGTTTTCCTACAATAACAGCTACCAAGAAAGTATTCGAATGTCACCTTTTAAAGCCTTGTATGGAAGAGCTTGTAGGACTCCATTGAATTGGTTAGAGTCTGGTGAAAGGCCATTCTTTGGTCCAGACTTGGTTATGGAAGCTGAAGAGCAAGTTCGTCTGATTCGAGACCGCTTGAAAACTGCCCAGTCTCGTCAGAAGAGCTATGCCGATCATCGACGTCGTGAGCTAAGCTTTGAGGCAGATGATTATGTCTATCTTAAAGTGTCACCGATGAAAGGCACTCATCGCTTTCAAGTGAAAGGAAAGCTAGCACGTCGTTATATCGGACCTTTCTGAATTATTGCAAAACAAGGAGCTGTAGCATATCAATTAGAACTTCCCGACACTCTCTCGGCAGTTCATGATACCTTTCATGTTTCTCAACTAAAGAAGTGCCTTCGTGTTCCTACCGAGGCCACTGCTTATGAGAATCTTAATCTTCAACCGGATCTTTCTTATCAAGAGCAACCAGTGTGTATCCTCGATGAAATGGAACGTAGTACAAGAAATCGCACTGTCAAGTTCTTGAAAATTCAGTGGGCTAATCACTCAGAGGATGAGGCCACATGGGAGCGCGAAGATCTAATGAGGATTGAGCACCCCCACCTTTTTGTTGTTTAAAAATTGCTTTTGAATGAAGAAAGGCAAGGTTAAACAAAACAATGTAAAAGAAGATGTAATAACAACACTATGTTGTTATGTAAAGTCCTTCTTTTCTATCTTTGAAAGAAATAAAGACAACTGATGTTATGTTTCTAAAAGCATCATTTCAACTCCATCTTTGTCCAACTTCTGAATTATTGGAAATCTCGGGACGAGATTCTCTTAAGGGGGTTAGGTTTGTAACAGCCCAAGATTTAATAAACAGTAATAAGATGCTTTTCCTAGCATCACTGTTCATTATTGAAGACTTGGACAATTGGTTACAAAGTGAAACCTTCCTTTTCTAGCCCAACCCAAAACCTATTTGAAGTTTCAAAGGAAATACTACTCACTGTTGGTATTAAGACTGGGAGGTATTTTATTTAAAAGCCACATGAATTATCATGGCCAAAAATAATTTTGCTGAATTTTTAGAAATTATTTTGATTTTGAGAAAAATATTTGTCTTTAAATAAGACCTATTCGGCCAAAATGAATTATTTATGTATTTTAAAAGAAGAAACAGTGGTTTCAAAATTTATTTGGGGAATATATCATCCCAGTAGCAATTTTGCAAAATTTCATAATTTTACAAATTTATTTGCTATTTTTACAGCCCCGGTCAAACTTTTGAAATCTTAAATAGGGCTGGTCAATTTTTTCGGTCTAAACCGGACCCTTTTTCACTGTAGCGACTCATCCCAACTCAGTTGAGTCCAACCCTGCGCAAGTGGTTCGGCCCCGACACGTTCGCTCGTGCGGCCTCAACTTCAGCGAAATCGCGCCGTCGATTTCATTGTGAACGGGCCAGATTTAATGGGCTGATCGGACCACTCCGATCCACCCCTTAATATTGACCGTAGGATCAAAAACGTGTGGCGCGCGATCCTCAAGTCATGCCATTTTTAAATGGCGGAAACTGAAAAGCGTGCGAGCCCTTGGATCCTTGACCAATGGATCAGATCTTGTGGGCTGTTCGGACCATCTGGACGCACCACGTGATCTCCACCGTTGAAATTTGATCGGGTGGACCGCATCCATTGTGACCTTCGGACCATCCGCACCTCCCATCAATCTTAGCCGTTGGTTTTAGATCCAATGGTGACTTCCTTTTTGGGCCGAAACTCACTAGCGCGCATCAGATCTTGGGCCGTTGAAGTATAATCGGACGGTCGTTATAGATTGTGACGTTTGGACCATCCCAGACCTCCCCTAGATCTTAGCTGTCCATTTGGAATCGCACGGCCCATATTGCTTGATACCAGTTCAGTGTGTTTTGGCCATCTCATCACAGCCGTTCTTTTCTGATCGGACGGTGGTTGTACCTTGAGGCTTGCTGCGTGTTGTGCATGGCTATGACTGCTTCTGGGACCCGCGTGTCAGTGGCAGTTCTTTCCTCCCTCTCCTGTTTTACGCCGTCGCTGACATTCTCACCGGAGTAGTGGCCATGTATAGGGAATATACGCATATTCCTTTGATATTTAGCTCTAGTTGCCACCTCATTGGCTCTGGAGAGTTCTTGGTTACTCTAGAGGGCTCCAACACTATATAAACCCTACTGTCTACCCTCTGCCATTGTTGACCGAGAGGAGTTCCTTAGCTTTGCCTTCCTTCCCAGTGAAGCTCTCTTGCTCTCACCCTTGTTCAACTTTAAGCATGCCTAAATCTCATGCTAATGTGGTTTTGGGCATCTTTTGCAGGGTTGAACTTAGGGTTTCCTCTCTATCAACTTGAGCCAGTGGAAAACCACCTAGGTGAAACCTCCTCCTGGTGAGTTGGAATTCATCTTTGCTTATCAAGATTATGCCTAATGGTCCTTAGAGCCTTAGTTCTACCATTTTTGTTTTGGTCAGACTAGTATAAGGACTTTGGGTCTTCACTGTTGACCAAGAACTTGATTTCTTCTTCTTCTCCAACCCTAGCTGGTAAGTGGAAACCCTAATTCTTGTCATCTTAGACTTCCTAAGGACATCTTTAGCTCACTGGAATCACCCACATGCTCCTGTGATGTTCCAAACTTCTTTAAACTGAAAAGTTGTTTTTATAACTTTTCAGTCTTTCATATCGTTTTCAGAATTAGGATTTCTCTTGTCAAGATATTAGCTTATCTAAGTCTTAGGTAAACCCTAGCATCACCAGTAATTGTTCTTTAAAGTCTTAGGTCATCAGTTCATTTATGGGTGCAACCCCACCCTCTGTTAGTTGTTGTCGGTTAAAACCGACAAATGGTTAACCTTCCTTTTCCTTCTTTAAACTGAGCAGTTAAGGTTAGTATTGATGAATTATGGTATTAATTACTTCCCAGTCAGCTCTGACTCCTATGTAAGGTTTGCATTTTGTGTATTTATCCAGGACAGCCGTATATGGTAAAAGGCTCTTTGCTGTTTTTGGTTTTAGGTCAAACCGACAACACCACAGCAAGAGTTCACTCTCTTAAATTGCCATTAATAGGTATTAAATGACTAGTTAGGTCACAGCACTAGTATAAATGCACTTAGCTCCAGCACGCTATTTCATTTATATGCTGATTAGCTAGGCAAGTAATTTAATTACAAGCTGTCCTGTTCCAGTTTCAAAAACCTGAAACTGTAGTTCAACCTAAACACTAAACTATAATAGATAGTGTTAGCCAGAATTAGTTGTAGCTTACTATTCTTAATTAAATTAATGTAGCTTAAGCATGTTGCTAATAATGCATTAAGCCCTTGACCATGCATTCTTTTTATGCATGCTTTTCTCTGTTTTCCCTGTGTTTATTAGATTTTATTTTTTTAGATACTGGTTCTTCTGAGATTGTTGAGTCTATTTTTGAGCAGCAAGAACCTGAACAAGAGGTTATTTATTACTACCAAGGCAAGCTTCCTCTCTGCACCTTGTTGATCCCAATCTTTTGAACTGTAGATTTATAAAATACAGTGATACTGTTGCATGCAATTTTCTAAAAAAAAATTAATTGTGATCTGTCTCTAGTTAGTTACAACCTGAGCTTGTGGCTTACCAAAAATTTGATCATACACTCAACCTAAGGTAGTCTATGGTATTATAATATTTAGTTTTTAACTTTGGCTTAGCCAAGCAGTCCATAGAACGGTAGTGTTTGGCAAGCTTATCTTGTCAAACCTGGGAGCAACAAATAAATTTTATTTATTTTGATTCCTTGATCAGTTTATTTAAAATCTGAAATGACTCTAAATCTTGTGGGTAAATTTATTTCAAATCTGGACAAGTGGATGCTAGTGATGGTGCCTTTGTGCACGAGAATTGGGAATTGTGGATGTCTTGTCTGGGTTGATTAAGGACTGAACTCTGACAATCTAATTCAAGCCCCAACGTACTTCCACACGCGGTGTATGGGCACTGTTTGGTTAAGTAAAGGGTTAATGCTATTGAGTTGGAAACAGGAGAGTAAGGACATGTGTATTGATTTCATATGGCATAGTAGATGCTTAAGTCTTCGGGCCGTGTCGTATGCCATGTGGAGTTTATATCGATGTCAGATGTTCTTAGAAGGGTGAGGGCGTAGATGTGTTCCATCGCATGTACGTACCTTCAGAGCCCCGACTGCGGTCTAATATGTGCAGTTATGCACGAGTTCGCATTTAATTGATTGGGTCGGCATTCCCGGCACAACATGTGGGCCCCAGTTGAATAGATGCTATCGGTCGTTGTTTAAGCGGGATCAGTCTCACATGGGTCGTCCAACTCAATAGTGTCAACTTGTTGAAAAATACCAAATCTTAGTCTCCCCGGTCGGCACACCAAAGGCAGTGTGCTATTATTCCGGAGGCTTACGGGCTAACTAAGTCGTGTGAGTAAAGATGTACGCCCTTGCAAGGTTTTAAAACTATTCGAATAGCCGTGTCCACGGTTACGGACGATACTTGAATTGGTGTCACCTGTATAGATTTTGCTCTAAGTTTGGTTTGGGAATTATTTCGGCATGATGGTTGTCATGCACGGTTGATGTTGGTCTGTCACTTAATACTGCTGCTGTTTATGCTTATGATTCTCAATTACTTACTGTTTTAGTCCAAATTGATTTATTAAAATTGCTTTGTCAAAACTTAGCAACATTAGGTTAAGATCTATCGCGTTCTGCAAATTGAACCTTTATAACCCCCCTGTTGTTAACCTTATGCATGTAAAATTTCTATTCCTTTGTATAGGTTCTACCAACCACTTTCTTTTATTAGTTTGTGTAAGTCTTGCTGAGTACCCTCTGTACTCAGGGTTTATGACCTCTTGTTGCAGGTGAAGATAGTTATCTTTATGAGATGCCCGTTAGCGCCGATCAGGGTGACGCTAACGAGTGAAGCTAGTTCTAGTCTCCACGCAATAGCTCATGGGATGATGGGGCCATTGGTGGTTTTTGTTGTTTATTTCTACTTCATTTGTTGATCTTTTGTGATGACCCAAGGTCATCTATTCTGTAACAAACTTCGATTCTTTGTAACAACCGAACCAAAAATGTAACCTGTAATGTATAATTATGTGAATGTATGACTTGTATGTGGATGATGCAATGTTGTTTAAGGGTATATGCGCAATAGTCACTAATCCTGGGAACTATTGCATGACATGTATCCGGGAACTTGAATATTGGAATTGTTACTTGTTATTATTATGCTTCTAGTATGATTCTTAATGAGGGAATTGCACTGTTCCTTAATTAAGAATTATGCTACCAGTATAATTTTAATTCGGCACATTCCAATATTTGAGGGTCTCACACTAATAGACAAGAGGAGAGTAGCAAAAGTGAAAATCAAATTGTAGCTAAAGAACTTGTACACCCGAAGAAGAAAGAACCTAGTGCTAGGAGATGTGAAATTAAATTGAAAGGTTTTGTTTTATTTGCTACTAAGTCTGATATTTGTGAGATGGAAGATAACAAATCTGATTGCTATGCTTTGGTGTGCAAAGAAGCTTGTTTTCTTTTGAGGATATGCCTCCTTCTTTGCCTTCTGTTGTTGCTCACATTTTGCAGGAGTTTGCTGATGTGTTTCCAGGTGACATGCACCCAGGGCTACCTCCAATTCGGGGGATTGAGCATCAAATTGATTTAATTCCAGGATCCTCGCTTCCCAACCATGCACCATAAAGAAACAATCCCGAAGAGACTAAGGAAATTCAACGTCAAGTGCAAGACTTACTTGACAAAGGGTACGTATGTGAAAGTCTTAGTCCTTGTGCTGTCCTTGTGATTTTGGTACCTAAGAAAGATGGATCATGGCGTATGTGTGTTGACTGTAGCGCTATCAATAATATTACTATTCGATATCGTCATCCTATTCCTAGGCTAGATGATATGCTTGATGAATTAAGTGGCTCTACTGTGTTCTCTAAAGTTGATTTGCGTAGTAGAAATCACCAAATTTGCATGCAGTTAGGCGATGAATGGAAAACAACATTCAAAACTAAGTTTGGATTATATGAGTGGCTAGTTATGCCTTTTGGGTTAATTATGCACCTAGTACTTTCATGAGATTAATGAATGAAGTTTTCCGTGCTTTCATAGGAAAATTTGTGGTGGCATACTTTGATGACATATTGATCTATAGCAAAACATTAGAGACACATCTTGAACACTTGTGTGCTGTTTTTAATGCTCTACGTGATGCATGTTTGTTTGGTAACCTTGAGAAGTGTACCTTTGCACCGATCAATTATCATTTCTTGGCTATGTTGTTACTCCACAGGGTATTGAGGTTGATCAAGCCAAGATCGAAGCTGTACAAATGTGAGGACCCCGGCTTATTTGGCTTGTAATGCTTAGTCATCCATTGACCCTAGCATCACAAACAAAATAACCTGTGCCTTCGAGATATGTATACTTCCCAGAAATGCAGTATACACACCCCTTTACAAAATCATGCATCAATTCTATTCAAGACATAGAACCAAAGCACGAACTAGATTAAACAAAAGACATACATAATAGCGAGTTATTACAAAAGGGGCCGACCGGCCAAATAACAACTAAGAAAGATAAATAACAGTGGAAGCAAAAGCCATAAGATGGCGATAAACAAAAGCCATACGGTTTGCCTAAAGCCCACAAGGCAACCGACCGGGCCGCCAAGCTAGTCGTCCCATCCACAGCACATCTCACAAAAGTAGGGCCCTTGGGGCTCCACCTCCTCTGCGACAAATTTATTAAGCAAAGCAAATGAGTACAAAAATGTACTCGCAAGACTGACGTGTAGTGTAACAGACCTATACATATGCTACATGCAAGCTTCTTTAAGTGGAGGCTGTAGGTTGTTTTCAGCATAAAGCAAGTTTTTATTTGCAATATTAAATAGATTCAAAGCAGTTTTACAATTCATTTTTTTATTTGCAAATAACCGCGAGACAATAACATAATAACAATAGATAGATGACAACAACAATCCTGGGAGTGACTAACCCAATAGCCACCACAACAATAGCATGAATTACCCATTCATACCACCTATGTCAAGTTTTAATTAAAGGTTATAGTCTAACTCTCGAAAGACCTCCCCAAGCGTGCCCATAACCTAGGACAAGGCTATTCGAATAGTTTGAACCCTGCAGGGGTGTACCAATGTACCCACACGTCAGACCGCCTTTTCGCCAAGCTATTAGCACACTTCCTTTGGTATGCCGGCACGACTAAGCCCTACGAGACATTTCTAATATTGAGTGTCAACAACGAGTCGCCCATATGGGGATACAACCTCCCCATACATTGATGCGGAGTCATCAAAGATGCTCACCCCCTTATACGGGTGGTGCTCCTTGCAGTGGATAAACCCCACTACTGCTCACCCAATAGCCCACCATGCAACTCGAAGCTAACACCCGCCAAAGTACTTAGTCAAGAGAGGTCCCATATCCCCCTCGTGTGGTTAGCACACAAAATTGCTTGGTTTAGTGTAACAAGATGTTCGGTCCTTGTTGACTTATGCGCCATTCCACATACCAACAAATCACACCATCATCCATTGTGCCCAAGTCCAAATAGTTTCCATTTTCAGTTTTGTTTTGACTTTACAAATTAACAAAGCACAAGTGCTGGATATAATGGAATAATAAATTTTGTGTGATCAAGGTCATCGACATAAGTCGACAACCGCCCATTTCTACCGTTATCTAAGCATTTCTAAGCATTATCACGTAAACTACTAAGTGATAAGAGTCCATCCATCGAACCCTAAATCACAGCAACATAATCCTAGGCTTAGTAGTAGAGAATGAACATTTACCTACAGAATATGCATCTATAGGCTTAACTAATCGATAATTTAACACAAAGTAAGCATGCATACATACAACTTAAACAAAGTATTAGACTTTTAAAAGTAATGGGATTAAACATGATCAAACTGCTTGCCTTACTGGAGATGCTCACTATGCTACAAAGGATCACTCACAGGATCAACACACTCGTCGGCACCTAACGAAAAAGCGAAAAAGAACCGATAAGAACGGCGAAAACCGAAAAGACTCAAAAGCAAACTTTCACCAAATGCTCTGAAATTTATACAGCAGAAAGATCCTGATTTTTAAAGAATTTAGCAACAAGAACCAATTGATTTGGATTCTCAATGCAAAATATATGGCTAAAACAAATCTGCTCAGTCTGGAAATTGCTGGAAAATTCAAATCGGTTACTGTTCATCCGATTAAATTCTCAAGCACAATTTTCCAAAGAGGTTTTGCACCTGGGATTTTTATGGTAAATCAAGCACCTCATGAGATGAATAACACAATTGAGTTCACCTCATTTGGAGCTAGTATGCATTTTTTATGATTTTTCAAAGACATACAAAAGAGCACAAATAAAATGCACCCACAATTCGTTTGAAAACAGTGACATGCCTAAATCCTATTCTACCATTTAGTACACTAATAGAGGAAGCCAACAAAGTTGGATTCACTCAAAAAGAATCTTATAGAGGATTACTTATGCATTTTACAAGTTAATTGCAAATTTTGGAGCAACATTTAAAGTTAATTTTGAAATCAATTTACCAATCCATTTTCTAAAGCCGAACTAAACCTAGAACCATTTTTATATTAAAGTTTAGTTCAAACCAGAGCTACCAAAATTTGAATCAACTCAAAAGGAGCTAAAATGAAATAGTTATGCAGTTTTGAAGTTTATTACCTTTTTCAGTTTACAAATAAATCCCCCGGAAATTTTCTAAAACCAAAACGACGTGGACGAACCTGGGCCGTTGATCCTGGATCGGACAGCTCTAGTCTGCCGGCAACGCACGCGCGTCCACGCGGAATCAACAATCGTGGGGGGCGTCGATGCTGCATCCGACGGTCTAGGTTGATCCGCGCGCGGCGCGTTTGGAACTCGCGCGCACGAACGGGGCGGCGGTTGTGGACCGTTGATCACGAGATGGACGGCTCACAACCAACGTACACAGCGCACACGTGAATACTTGGGCAATCTGAGCCCCAGATCTGAACATGGACGGCCCTAGGACACTGCTACAGTTGTCGGCCCTGTCCGACAACACACCCGACGGCGAAGAACTCCTCACCGCCGGCGACTCAGGCCGCGGTGACGCGAGCTACGGCCAGCTACGGGTGCGCAATAGCAACGCGCACCCGCTGGTACCACTCACACCTGCGGTGGTGGACCAGAGCGCCGACGAGCCGGAGGAGAGCGGTGCGGCAACGCACGACCAAAAGCAAACATGAAGGAAAGCTCTGCAATAGTCCATACAAGCGGGTGCCCGAGCATCTAGGGGCTACAAGGGAGGTTACCTTAGCACTGGGAAGCGCCGAGGAGGACTGAGGAGGCCAAGCGCGAGGACCTTGCTTGGTGGCCAAGAAGAAACCGAGGAGGCGATGGTCTGAGCAAAAAGGAGCCCAAAGGAGGGTAAGGTTAGCTCCACCATAGCTCACAGAGGGTACAAGAGCGAACAATTGGAAAATGGAGGTCTTACCGGAGTTAGAGACGAAGAGGGGTGAACCTCGGCCAAAAAAAGGGGGAACTCCAAATTCAGCTGCTCCCTAAAGAGGCAAACCAAAATTGAGTTAGGGTTATGGTCCACCGAGATGAGAGGCTCACACTGGAGCAAAGAGAGGAGAGGAAAAGCCACTGGGACCCTGTTGCCACCGAGGAGCTCCAAGCTCAACAATGGCGGCCGAGGAGCTCTTGGATGATTTGAGCTCAACAAGCCGAGAGCAAGTGGGGAAGTGTTTAAAGGAAGCCAAGGAGGTGCTGGGGGACCTTTTATAGCTGGGGAGCAGAGGCCATGAGCTAGGGTTAAGCTCCATGGTGAGCTTAGCCCACAACTCGGTCCATAGCTCCACAAGGACGTGGAGGGGATGGGGGCAGGTCTGAGCAGGACTTAGGGGGCGGAAGGCTGACCCGCATTTAATGCTGGCAGCAAAAGAGCGGTTGAGAGGTGACAAGGCACTGCTCTCCCTCTTCCATGGCGCACGCGCGCGAGACCGAGGAAGGAGAAGAACAGGAGCTGATATCGACTGTTGGATAATCGAAGGGGGAGGTCGTGACCCTTAGATCTGAACCAGTGTGGTCTGGAAAGGAAAGGGAGAGGTCGCGACAACTAGATCTTGATCTGACGGTTCTGACAAGGAAGGGGAGGTCGTAGCCGTTAGATTTACATCGGACGGTAGCGAAAAGAAAAGGGGAGGTCGCACGCTGAAAGGAGATAGGAGGTCGTGACTGTTGGATTTGCATCCAATGGTGATCAACAGAGAAGGGAGGTCCTGGCCGTTGCGCACGACGCGATGGGAGGTCGTGGCCGGTAGATTTACATCCAAGGGCGCACAACAGCGAGGGGAGGTTGTGACCGTTAGATTTCGATCCAACGGCCCACAACAGAGATGGGAGGTCGTGGCCATTGCGCACAACGCGATGGGAGGTTGTGGCCGTTGGATTTCGATCCAATGGCGCACAACAGAGATGGGAGGTCGTGGCCATTGCGCACGACGCGATGGGAGGTTGTGGCTATTGGATTTCAATCCAACGGCAACGAAAATAGGTGTGGGAGGTCGTGGCTGTTAGATTTCGATCCAACGGCAACGAACAGAGGTGGGAGGTCGGGCTGGTGCGCACGATGCTGACAAGAGATGGGAGGTCATGGCTGTTGGATTTTGATCCAACGGCACACAACAGAGATAGGAGGTCGGGCTGGTGCGCACGACGCTGACAAGAGAGGGGAGGTCGTGGCCGCTAGATCTGGATCTGACGGCGACAAAAGGAGAGGGGAGGTCGTGGCCGCTAGATCTGGATCTGACGGCGACGACAGGAGAGGGGAGGTCATGGCGGAGGTTGTGGCGAAGGTCGTGGCCGTCGATTTGGATCCAACGGCGCACAACGCTCGCGCGAAGGAGGAGCTCGGGCTGAGCTGAGACGAGGTTGGGTTCGACCCACTTGAAGGCGGCTCGGACCCAAGGAACAGTGCCAAATTTGAGTTTAATTTTGAAGGCTGAGTTTGGAGGAATTTTTAGAGGTAGCAAACTAACTCCAAAAATTCCGAAATTTTGACTGGAGCTTCCTCACTCTAGGATTAACCTTACACAAAATTTCCAGAGATTTTTATGCACTGCATTTTTCTCAAGAAATTAGTCCAGGGCTGTTCTAGGGTTTGACCAAAGGTCAAACTGGTTTGACTTACGTCCAAAAATTATCAAATAATTTCTAAAAATTATGAAATTTTTCAGAGGGGTCACACATCATCCCTAGAACTAAGGAAAAATATTTCCAAGGGTTGAATACCAGATTCTTGCCAAGTTGATTAAGGGGTTGACTTTAGTCAACAGGAGGTTTAGGTTTTTGAATTCCACAACTCTTGACAAGAATTATAGAAATGTTCAAGAGTTTCAAGGTGTGAGAAAAGTTTTAATTTCTACTCATTTAATTACATTTGAAACACACACCCATTTATACATTTGGGATGTTACAACAGAGTTGGCCGACTCCTAACACGGTCACACAAATGCGGAGTTTTCTCAGACTAGCTGGATTTTATCGACGCTTTGTCAAAAATTTCAGCACCATTGCTGCACCGATGAATGTGCTTATGAAGAAAGGTGTTCCTTTTATATGGGGCCCTACACAAGAACAATTGTGTCAGAATTTGAAAGATAAGCTTACACATGCACCACTTCTCCAACTTCCTAATTTTGGTAAGACTTTTGAGCTTGAATGTGATGCTAGTGGAATTGGACTTGGAGGTGTGCTTATTCAAGAAGGTAAACCTATTGCGTATTTCAGCGAGAAATTAAGTGGGCCTAGTCTAAATTATTCCACTTATGATAAGAAATTATATGCTTTAGTTCGGACATTAGAGACATAGCAACATTATTTATGGTCCAAAGAATTTGTTATACATTCTGGTCATGAATCATTAAAGCACATTCGTAGTCAATCAAATCTAAACCGTAGACATACTAAATGGGTTGAGTTCATTGAATCGTTTCCATATGTCATTAAACACAAGAAAGGAAAGGATAATATTATTGCCGATGCTTTACCTCATCATTATACATGTTATCTCAACTTGATTTCAGAATTTTTGGTTTAGAGACAATTAAAGATCACTATGTGTATGATGATGATTTTAAAGATATATTTCAGAATTGTAAAGGAGGCAAAAGCTGGAATAAATTTGTTGTGAATGATGGATTTTTGTTTCATGCTAACAAGCTATGCACTCTAGCTAACTCCGTTCGTCTTTTATTATTACAGGAGGCGCATGGAGGAGGACTCATGGGACATTTTGGTGTCAAGAAGACGAAGGATGTTTTGACCGATTACTTCTATTGGCCTAAGTTGAGGCACGACGTTGAGCGCTATGTGTCTCGCTGCACCACATGCCACAAAGCTAAGTCACGTCTTAATCCACATGGTTTATATACGTCTCTTCCTGTTCCTAGCGTACCTTGGGAAGATATTTCTATGGATTTTGTTTTAGGACTGCCTCGAACAAAGAGGGGGAGGGATAGTATTTTTGTTGTTGTGGATAGATTTTCGAAGATGCTGCATTTCATATCTTGTCATAAGAGCGATGATGCTACAAATGTTGTTGAGTTATTTTTCAAAGAAATTATTCGACTACATGGGGTGCCTAATACAATTGTGTCTGATCATGATACAAAGTTTCTGAATCACTTTTGGAGGACACTATGGGCTAAATTGGGGACAAAGTTGTTATTTTCTACTATATGTCATCCCCAAACAGATGGACAAACTAAAGTTGTCAACCGAACATTGTCCACTATGTTGAGGGCTATTTTGAAGAAGAACTTGAAGATGTGGGAAGAATACTTACCTCATGTGAAGTTTGCTTACAACCGTTCGCAGCATTCAACCACAAAGATGTGCCCTTTTCAGGTAGTATATGGATTCATTCCTCGCGCTCCTATTGATTTATTATCTCTACCAGCTTCGGAAAAGGTAAATATTGATGCTACACAACGTTCTGAATTGATTCTGAAGATGCATGAGACAACTAAAGAGAATATAGAGCGAATGAATGCACAATATAAACTTGCGGGTAGTCAGGGTAGAAAAGAAATAACATTCGAACCTGGAGATCTTGTTTGCTTGCACTTTCGCAAACATAGGTTTCCTGACTTGAGAAAATCAAAATTAATGCCTAGAGCTGATGGTCCATTTAAAGTGTTAGAAAATATTAATGATAATGCATATAAGCTTGATCTGCCTATAGATTTTAGGGTTAGTCCCACACTTAACATTGCAAATTTGAAGCCATACTTTGGAGAAGAAGATGATCTTGAGTCGGGGACGACTCCAATTCAAGAAGGGGAGGATGATGAGGACATCCCTTCCACTGATACAACCATACCTACTACTTCTACTCTTCAACTTGATATGCAAGGACCAATTACTAGAGCACGTGCTCACCACCTAAATTATCAGGTAACTTCGTTTCTAGGAGTTCATAATTGTTCCACTGAGGACGGATTGCTACCTAAGTCTTGTGATGTTATTCTACTCAGGAACAAAGGCAAGAGGAGTACCACTACTACTACTACAACAAGTCCAGGTCGAATAAATTTCAATTCTAGATCAATTCGGAGTCAACCTAACAGCACCAGCTTAAATCATGCATAACTTTTACATACAGAGTTCGTTGGAGGTGCACGAGTACTTCAGGATCGTGAGAGTTGAGTGACTTCTACCGAATTTATCTTCTCATCGAAAGATCGGGCCAAATCAGGACCTCCGTGGTTTATCACTCTAGCTTCACTACCTTTCTCTTCTTACTCAGCTATTTCCAAGAAACACCAGTGTGAGCATCTGCGATAGGTGCATCCGATGTGACTTACTACATGCGCAAAGATGATTTACCTATAATCTAGAGAAAAAAAGCGCTCCCAAATTCTAACTCATGCTCAAATTTGGGAGGAAAAAATCACTCAGGCTAGCAAGATTATGGAGTTTGGGGTGAATTTACTGTTCGGAACCCTAGAAATTTCCACTTCGAGAGAAGAAAAAATACAAACAAAAAGCAGCGGGATTCTATTTTTTTCTCGTACCTTGAGACGTGCGGGGGGTGAGAGGGTGCTAAATTTGAAGATTACGTCTGCTCCTGCCAGGAATGCGGGCCGGTAGAGCTCGTCGGAGATCTTAGGTTTTTCATTTTTTTTAGGGTTGAGCGCGCCACCGGAAGGAGAAAATATGATTTGCTGTAGTGCGAGGAAACCCCTGGACGGTGCAGCCCCTATGTACGTAATATACGCAACTTCCATGTGCGTTCAAGAAAACAAAAAAAACATCTAACAGTTGCACAACAGTAAATTTGGAGTACAAAATTACTTCATAGTACATACAGTATTACTGCATTATAACTTTTATGGCATTTCTCGTGAGCGTTTACTATATAAGGTACTATTACATTTACTGTCACTTATTGATTTCATAATCACTGTCTATACGACGTAGTTTTACTACACTATGAGTTCATTTACTACTAACTTGCGTGTGAACGGAAGTTCTATTAAGTGTCGCCTGAATGCTCTATTAAATCGCACCAATGCTGCTACGACTCCCAATGCATCTCACGTGCCGACGTTACTTCTTGTTTTATAAAAATGACCATCCGCCATCGAAGATGAATTCTCACATTACTCAACTCTCTTCACCCTTCAAGAAACATCCAAAACAATATATAGTAAAAATGGTTGCCCACTCTTCTTCACTGTTGCCGGTCGTGATGGCC
Source organism: Phyllostachys edulis (assembly GCA_036346405.1). Lineage (NCBI taxonomy): Eukaryota > Viridiplantae > Streptophyta > Magnoliopsida > Poales > Poaceae > Phyllostachys > Phyllostachys edulis. The sequence continues at coordinate 64,636,030 of CM070553.1, read as the reverse complement.
TACCTAGCCATTTTATCCGAGCACCTCTTTGGTCGTACACTGGTGGATGCTGTGGAAGGACATTGTGCCAACAATGTCTTCCTTCCTCCGTATGAGGTTATGCCTAGGAACGTAAAGGACACATTCCGTCGTTTGGACATCCTCCTCCACCGCGTCTTCGCGGTGGTCTCAAGCTTTCGGCGAGCTAACCTCACCATTGACATAGTCCTCCTAAACGACGTTGAACATCTCCATGAGGCTTATCGTAGCTTTGACGACTACATTGAGGCGGTGGGTGAGCAGGTCTACCAAGTCGAGACTCCTCGAGCAAGGGAAGAGAGCCTCTGAGTGCACTTCGACTTGGTTCTTGAGTCGGAATGTCTTTAGGCAACTCTTGAACGAGCGAGGCAATGGGTGGACGTGTTTTGGGCAACCTACGCTGATCTCGAACCCTCCAATGCCTATGATATCGCTTACGAAATTTTGAAGACCGAGGTATGATCCTACCTCGGCCACTAGAAACTTCATCTTTTAGCTCTCAACTTTTTTAAAAATCTTTTGTAAGAAGCACCACTCTAATTGGCCATATATAAATACAAATAAAGATCTGTTTTAACTTCTATTTACTATGTATGGTGAACACGTTTACTGGATCACATGTTTATGATTTACTATCTTCGATATATATAATCTCCCTAAAATGTTACGAACACATTTACTTATAAAAACATTCACTATTATTGTCCTGCAAAAAAAAACATTTACTTCATTGTACATACTCAGTAAACAAAAAACAAACATATTTACTTGTGTATACATTCACTTTTACTATCCTGAGAATGACCATTTACTGCGTTAGAACTGCTGGGTGAAAAACAAACTAACATATTTTACCTTACAGATAGCTACTGTTTACTGTTCTTGTCAGAAACTTTTACTGTCAAAACTATAGCTTGTCCACATGTGTGGTCCGGTGATAAAAGGGGAAACACCATTACTTTTCTCTTTTGCACGTTTTACTATCATTCGTCTACTGTTAGTTACTTCGAATAAAACGTGTCAACCAACCACGTGCTAGTCTCGCAGTAAAATGGTGTTTGTTTACTATTACACGCACAACGTTTTACTTCCGATATGCGTGGCGTGAGGTGCAGGAGGTTCCTAGCCCATATCTGTTCTTATTGGACTGGACCGTAGGAGGATTGCGCACACACGTGTATCACCTGGACTGGCCGCACATGGTGGGCTGACTAGAGAATAGCTACATCCCACTACGAATATACCACTTAAACAAATATATCATACTTCTATATTATTTTCAGTATACTTAAATACCAATTATAAGATACTCCTATGATTGAAAAAATTTCATTGGAGCCCTTTGTGTTTGCTATATACCCTTTTCCATATATAAAAGAAGTATATACATAAATTTTGCTATAAAAGGTAGACTTTAATGTTTTTTTCATAGAACTCACTTTGAGGTATCTTATAATCATTATTGGAGTATGCTCAAATTGATAAAAAGATACAACTATACGATTTAAGTGGTATATAAGAAGTGAGAGTACATACTCCCAGGAGTACATACCATTTTCATATGCGCGCACACACTTTACACAACAAATAGTCAAACTCAAACCGACAAAGAAATTCATCTCTTCAACAAAAAAAAGAAAGAACGGCCAAATTAAAACCAAAAGTTTTTTTTTTACATACGTACACAGCCCAAGCACCGATATATATAGTCTGATCGATCATATAGACATATATTCACATGGAGACGCTGTTTGGTATCCCTTTCCCGGTGATCCCTTTTTCCTGGCCGGCGACATTGCCAACGTCCGGGAACAGCAGTGTGTACGGCACCTTAACCGGCCCCCTCCGGTTCTTGAGCCACGGGTCCTTGTTCCTCTCCGCCACCCGCTTCTCCACCCGCCGGAGCTCCTCCCGGAACCGGTCCAGCAGCTGCAGCACCTCGCCGTCGTCCGTCCACGACGCCGTCGCGCGCTGCCCGAGATAGAGCTCGTCCGAGGTGTGGTTGGACAGCACCTCGATGAACGCCAGCCCCAGCGTGGTGGTGAACCGGTCGGGCACCATCTCCAGGAAGAACTTCTCCGGGTCGGCCTCCAGCTTCGTCATCTCCGGCGACCCCGGGAGCGGCACGAACCGCCGGCACCTGATGGGCCGGTTCGGCGGGAACCCGGCGTAGCCGTACTGGCCGAAGTTGACGGCGGCGTGCAGCGCGGTGGCGATCCAGACGAGCGTGGATAGCGTCTCGGCAAGGTGGTCGACGGTTTCCAGCTCGAGCCAGCAGGCCGGGTCGTGCTGCCGGTCGCCGTGGCCCACGCTGCGGATGTCGTCCCACCACGCTTGCAGCTCCGCGTCGTCGGCCACCTCCTTGTCTTTGTGGTAGAAGTGCTCGCAGTAGCTGCTCACCCACCCCTCGATGGCGCGCCACACGTCCAGGCCGTCGACGGCGTACGGGTAGTCCTCGACGTGCAGGGTCAGGCCGCCGGGGGCCGCGGGGTCCTTGGACGCCATCCCCCTTGTAATAAGAATTGAAAGAAAGATTTTCATTTATATTCTATTATAAGAAGAAAAATTATTTACAGAGTAGATCACGTCACTGTTCACAATAGTAATTAGTCCTAAAACTGACAAGATTGTTGTTTCTCTTGTTACAGAAATCTTGGTTACTTCTAATTCATATTCTTGAAAGTAACCAATTGGTGCATCAATCTTAATCTTGTTAGTTTTACTTTGGCATTAAATGCTTACTTGCGATACACTAGTTCATTGGAAGTTTGGAACTAGTTAGTTAGCCGTAGGGAATCTGAACTACTGGTTCTAGTAAATGTGCCTTACAATTATAGAAACGAGGCTGTTAATATGGTAACATACAAAACAAAGTATATGGTAAGTGCTTTCAGAATAGTACTTTACGTGGTTATGTGCCATTTTCCTTGCAGGATGATTTGAAGTACCTCTTGATGAGATCATTTGGCAGGGACTGCTCAGTGAACCTCCACTCCCCATAGATGGCTGAAGACATCTCCACGGCGTACTTCCCCGGGTACATGGTCCTCTCAAGGATGCCCCCTGCATTCAGGAGTATGCTCCTGGCCAAGGTGTTGATCTGCATTGTGTCCTTGAAGTGTGGTTCGAGGAGCTTGTGGATCGGGTGCATCGCGCTCAGCTGCCTCTTCGCCGCGATGATGAACGGCTCCACCGTCGCGTGCGTGAACAGCCTGTTGGTGGATGCATCAAGAAGATGGTGATGTCAACTCGATTTTCTTGCTGTGGAACTGGAATTCCATATGGATATTCAGATTTCCAGGAACACAACGCTTGTTGAAATGAAATTGCCAAAGCTGACCACACGAGAGAATGTTTTCATCTGAATACTGGAATTTTTAGAGAAAAAAAAGTTGAACTGTCTAAAGTGGTTACTGATAGCTGGCATGAATGTTTTATGCAATACTGTGAATGTAAAGCCAATGAAAGGTTCATTCCAATATCCTAAAAACATCATCACTGTTACAGTTTTACCCAAAGTACATTTACAAGTCAAACGAAGGGCTAGGCTCGGTAATACTCACTAATTTGTTAAGGTTTTAGGTTCCACTTAGGATTTTAGAAAAAGAATGTAACTAAATAGTTCATCACTATGCCAACTAAAGGTCAAGTTGCGAGATGCAAATATTTCATTTGTAATATGTCATTTTGTAGATCGATCCGTACTACTATACTGATGTGTACTCACCAATGGCTAATGAGCTGATGGTACCCGGAATCATTGACAGAAACATGGGTCTTGGCAAGCTGCCACAGATGTGCATCAGTCCCCTGGCTTGCAGGGAGGAAGATCCTACTGATCTCGCCTTCGCCCGCACCGTCGCTAGGAAGGCTCAGCTCTATCACAACCGGTTTCAGGGTCCCGTCATCCTTCAAGAACAGCAACGTGCGCGACGCGTAGATGCACACGCCCTGCGTGTTTATGCGCCTCAGGTACGTCATCAGGTAGTCATGGTGATCCAGAATGTACAACCTATTTTGAAGCATTGCCTGCATATATAGCAACATGAAGAACATATCATACAGGTACAGAGTAGTCCGGCAGGTCCAATTGACAGGAAAAGAATAAAAATGTGCATCTCCAATTCATTCAAAAAAAAGAGGGGGGAAAGCAAACTTTGATACAATTACAGTAGCTCTCTCCAATTTGTTACATCAGAGAGAAACATGAACAGAATCAGTACTTCAAGTTTGAGGAGGAAGTTATACTGACCGTTTCAACGGTTACGCCGTCAAGCTGACTCTCGATATGCGCAGTGGCTATCGAGCTCTTCTTCCCTCCACTGCTCACAGGTGGAAAGTTCTGAGAATGGAAGATGTGAAGTATTGTTTACTACCATCCACTTCAATTCCGAGTATCTGGTTTTAACTTCTATCAACTAGTACAAATTTTCAGACAAGGGTGGTTGAGCTTTACGTGCAATCTCTTGATCACAACAGGGTTGAGCCCTGCAAGGATTTCCCTCGCGAATTCCTCGTCGCTTCTCCACGCGTCTTGATCATCTGCATCATCAAGGATCATCATACTTTTTCTATGCATATATGAAGAAAAATTCACATTGTTCTTGTTTCAGCATGCTGTCACGTACGCTCAATCACTTGTGGGATGGGGAACTTCACCGGGGTCTCCTTCACCGTCTTGGCCACCTGCTTGTAGGTCTTCTGCGACGACACGGAGGACTTTAGCTTCTCCATCACCGTGCCGTCCACCGCCGGCTGCGCCGGCTTGCTGTACAGGTCCTTCCTCAGCTGCTCGAGGGACCTGAAGTCGTTGCCCTGGATCAGCGTCTTCATCTCGGGGATCACGAAGTGGGTCACGGCCTGCACCGCCAGCGTCAGGACCTCGGCGAGCTTCCCCGGGCTGAACCGCTCGTCCGGCGGGATGTAGAACTCGAGGTTGATCAAGTGCTTGCGCGTCTCAGTCACACCGTCTTATTTGTTTGCAGGATATTACAGTGAAATTAGGCACATCAAGAATGATACGTTGTCAAACTGAACTGAGAATTAATCGTTGTGTTGTGCCATCAAAGAACTACCGGTCTTGCTGAGAGGGCGACCGGTCCGGCAGCGGCGCGGGTAGGAGTGCGTCCTGGTGCCGCCGAGCACCGGCCGGACATGGTCCGGCTTGTCGGGGTTGCCGAGATCGTTGTAGTAGTCGTAGTCGTAGATGCGCTCCCAGTCCTTCCTCTCCCCCCTGCCGTTCCCTCTCAGGCTCCTCAGCTCCTCCTCCCGGAGTAGCCGCAGCGCCTCCGGCGTCTTGTCCGGCAGGTAGCTCTGTCAACGAGTGGCACCCGGATAAGCTTTAGTCGCGTTTCGTACGCTAAACAATTCATCCAAAAGCTTAAGCTGCTACAGAAAAAAGCACATGGGTTTGATCGCTGGATACTGACCGTGTTGATGAAGAACAGGCGGTCGGAGTTGGTCTTCTTGTAGGGGTACACCCAGGAGTTGCATTCGAAGTGGATGCTCCGGTCCTCTGCGTGCTCCAGCTGCACGTGCCGGAGGAAGAACTGGTCCCCACGGTTCCCGTTCTTGACGACGACGGCGCCCGGCGTGCCGAACTCGGCGTCAACGAAGAAGGTGACCTGGTACGTCGTCGTGCTCGCCTTCCCGTGCTTCGTCTTCTTGCCGCCCCTCAGCGCCGCCTCCGCGCTCAGCTTCCCCTTCCTCGTCTCTGCAGTTGCACACAAAAAAAAGTTTCAGATTTTCAGGAGGCAAGGTGAAACCCACAGTGCTAGCACGATACTACCATGCACTCACCGTGATCAATCTGCGTGCTGCTGAACAGGCGCAGGGTTGTCGACTTCCCGGGCGCCGAAAGCCCGAAGGTGTTGGCGACGACCACGGTGCCATTGATGGCGACGGCGTTCTCCGGCTGCGCGGGGGCCGGGTTCCGGCCCCACAGCTTCGGGCAGAAGGGCATTTGCGTGGGTCGAGCAAAAGCACCAGCAAACAACAGTACAGCAGAATCAACCAAGGCAGCACCTAGATCAGCAGGCAGGCAGCCAGGCTGAGACTAGTACTAATCAGTATTATTCACCTGACCGACTTTACTGATTCGTGATGCAAACAAGGGATTAGCACCATGAGGTTATATAGTACATCTCAGTGGGGATTCTTGGAGTGTGCATGCAAGGAGGGCATCCTTGAACTGGAGAAGCAAGAAAGGACTGGGAGAATGTGTGCCAGCCTTTGGCCTCACCCCTTGCATCTGACAACTTGTTTTATTTAATCCATTTTTAAAAAATATTTTAAAGATGATCTTTTCATAGTTTATTTCTAATTCTCACCCTTTTAGCCACGCCACAATACATGGCGTGACAAAAACATATTGTCTCGCTACGGATTTCGGTGTGGCAAACGAGTATTGTCACGTTACTCCTCTTGGTATGATAGAACTTAGCTCAAAAAAGGATGTGTGTTGGCTCGGAGGGCTATCGTGGCAGGTAGATTTGGCTATACCGCGATCGGTGACGTGACAATACAGTTTGATCACATCACAGGTTATAGAGTGACAAGGGTCATAATTGAAAATAAAATTGGAGAGAAGTTTTAAATACATTAAAATTAAAAAAAAATGCTCTGCATCCGATGTTGCTTCCATGAGGGGGAAGGACAAAGGGGCAAAAGGGGGTCAATTGCAAACTCATCAGCTATTGCCCTTTTTGCACTGGAGATGCTGCCTTCAGCTAGCTAGCTAACGCTATTGGGACTAGTAAACTTGTAGGTTGTCACTGGAGCATTTATGAGGTCTGAAAGTGAGTAGTACTGCTGGGGATAATGACATGTTGGCATTGGCAGTATCGGCTGGCTTTAAAATTTGGAAAGAAGGAATTACCTTTGTATCAGTGGTTATCTATGTACTGGCTATTTTTCAGGCAGCGGTGACAGTTCAAGGTGCAGTGTCGGTGTGCACAGGCTCCGTGTTCACCTCTGCAGCTTATGTTGCCGTGTGTAGTATAAACATGAGGTCAGTGTTCTGAGATTTTTTAGGTGCTTGGTGTGGAAGAATTGGACCGGATAATTCACATATATAGATATAGGAGCCAGAGAATATTCAGAGTAACATAGTATCTGGGATACAATAGAATTGTACAAATATACAAACGGTAGCATACATGGAAATAATAATATGCATCGGAACCCAGTGACAGATATAATCTGACAAATCCACATCACCTGATGAGATTGCAGGGTGTTTCTTAGAGCGTCAGGAGATGAGGTTGGGCGTTGGGCGTTCGGCGTGGGCACAAAGAAAACATCATAGCCTATAGTAGAGCGACGATAGTCAAGACATCCATCTGTCGGACTCAATACGTGACTAGGGGTGAATAGAAGAATCTATCTTTTTTACCATCTTCCATATTCAACTTCTTTATCACTCTAACAGCTATAAAAGTTATGAAGATCAAAAGCACAAGACAATAGCGGAAGTCTTACGTTAAAACCGAAAAAACCCAGAACTTAAAGGCTCTCAGCCGGTCTGACCGCTGGCTACAAGATCAGCAAACCGAAAGATCCACAAAACGATCTAACTTTTGATCCCGTGATCCAAATTCTCTGATATTTCAGAAATAGCTCGTCGAGAAGATCAGAAACATATTCCAATCAACGATCGGCCGGTCTGACCGCTGGCTGCAAGATCAGCAAACCGAAAGATCCACAAAACGATCTAACTTTTGATCTCTTGATCCAAATTCCCTGAGATTTCAGAAATACCTCATCAAGAAGGTCAGAAACCTATTCCAATCAACGATCGAGACGATCGAAGCTAAGGTTTCACGAATTTTTTGAATGACGTCAAGAAGGCAAAAAAAAACTAGGGAAAACAAAAAAATTAATCCAAAACCTTGCTCGTGGGAAGAAAATGGTCAAGATAATCTTAGATCAGATCTCACAAGTCCTGACAAGCTAGATCGCAATTTGTAATGTCCCGTTTTTCCAGAATGTTGAAAAGCTTGTAAAAATAATAACCATTCGCTTTTGTTGAGAGTTCAAAGCTTAATATGAAGATTTCAGAAATTTGGAGGTTTAACTTGAACTAACCAAACTTCAAATTAATCCCTTTCTGGTTGAGCCGAGTTATTCTTTGTTCTTTGGCTTTTAGCCGCTTTTTCTCTCGGCCTTGTTTGTCCTCCGGGCTAGTCTCTCCTCCCTTTTGGAGACATCCTCTCTTGGGTCCTTCCTTTCGCCTGCACCTCCTCCCACCGGACCTCTTTATAGGTTCAACCCCTTCATTCTCTGGACCTCTCTTTGTAATCCTCTGTTTGGACTTTCCTTAAGTCCGCACTTTCCTTTGTTGGCTTGAATCTCTTTGTGCTTAGACCTCCCTTGGGTCTAAGCTTTCATCTTTTTGGATCTTCCTTGGACTAAACCTCTTTCTTTGTTTGGACCTCCTCGTGGACCTCTCTTAGCGTTCTCTTGTAACCTCTCGAGGTCATTTGGGCGTCCCAGAGTTCCTTTGGGACCTCCCTTGCCTATTTGGATCTCCCTGTGTTCATCTGAGACCTCCCCTTGTTGAGATCTCGCCGTTAGGACCTCCTCTCTGGAGATCTTAGCCGCTCAGACCTCCCCTTGTTGAGATCTCGCCGTTAGGACCTCCTCTTTGGAGATCTTAGCCGCCAGACATCCCCTTGTTGAGATCTCGCCGTTAGGACCTCCTCTCTGAGATCTTAACCGCTCGCACCTCCCCTTGTTGAGATCTAGCCGTTAGGACCTCCTCTCGAGATCTTAACCGCCGAGACCTCCCCTTGTTGAGATCTGGCCGTTAGGACCTCCTCTCTGAGATCTTAGCCGCTCAGACCTCCCCTTGTTGAGATCTGGCCGTTAGGACCTCCTCTCTGAGATCTTAGCCGCTCGAGACCTCCCCTTGTTGAGATCTGGCCGTTAGGACCTCCTCTCTGAGATCTTAGCCGCTCAGACCTCCCCTTGTTGAGATCTGGCCGTTAGGACCTCCTCTCTGAGATCTTAGCCGCAGACCTCCCCCTTGTTGAGATCTCGCCGTTAGGACCTCCTCTCTGAGATCTTAACCGCCGACCTCCCCTTGTTGAGATCTGGCCGTTAGGACCTCCTCTCTAGAGATCTTAGCCGCTCAGACCTCCCCTTGTTGAGATCGGCCGTTAGGACCTCCTCTCTGGAGATCTTAACCGCCGAGACCTCCCCCTTGTTGAGATCTGGCCGTTATGACCTCCTCTCTCGAGATCTTAGCCGTCCAGGTCCTCCCTTCGTTGGATCCAAAGGTCCAGACCTCCTCAGGCCCAAGACCTCCTTAGCGCTTGGACCCTCTTTGACTCTTGTGGCTGTATCAGACGCTTAAGGCTTTGCCTTTCTCACCTAAGGGCCTGTCCGATCTAAATCAGACGGCCTAGCCTTGCTGGTCTGTTCGCTCGGTCCGAACGGCCCCTCGTTTCGCGCCATCCGATCTGGATCGAACGGCTCTGCTTTGCTGTGCGTTTCCCTTGATCCCAGGACCCCGGCTGTTTTGCAAGGACCACCTCCTCGATCCTTGCTGGTCTTTTGTAAAGACCACCCTCCTAATCTTGAATATCCTTGACCGTCAGGACCTCCCCGCACCCTTTGATCTAGACCGTGAGGTCCTCCGGTTTTGAGATCTTGGCCGTTCAGGCTCTTCTTTTGAGATCTTGGCGCCAGACCTCCCTTTGTCTTTTGATCTTGACCATTGAGTCCTCTCCTTTTGATATCTTGGCCGTCGGATTGTCCCTTTTGGGAGATTTTGACCGTCAGACCTCCACTCCTCGGGGCCTCCTCGGCGCCTTACCCCTTGCACTTGGGACCTCTTTTGAGGTCTGGTTCTCTCGTGATTTAAACCTCCTTGGGGTCTAGATCTGTTTGAGGGTTGGATCTCCCCTTGAAGTCCAGCTATCTTTTGTCTTTTGGACCTCATATCCTTAGGACCTCGTTGTGTTTTGACCTTTGTGGTCTAGACCTCCCTGTTGTGTTTGCACCTCCTTTAGGTTCAGACCTCCCTATTGTGTTTGGACCTCCTTTAGGTTCAGACCTCCCTGTTGTGTTTGGACCTCCTTTAGGTTCAGACCTCCCTGTTGTGTTTGGACCTCCTCAGGTTCAGACCTCCTTGTTGTGTTTGGACCCCCTTTAGGTTCAGACCTCCCTGTTGTGTTTGGACCTCCTCAGTGTGAGACCCCGGTATTTATTAGGCTCATAATACTTAGTCATCCAATTGACTCTAGTATTATCAACCAAATAAACCCCGGTCTCGAGAGATGTATACTTCCTGCACGCAAGATACATACCTCACAACAAAAGAATGTATCAATTCCATACAACACATAGAACATAAGCAACAAACCGAAGTTAACAATAATAAGGAATAGATATTACAAAAGAGAGACCCTTAGGCCAAATAGCAATAATTACAAAAGATAACAATGAAGCAAAAGTGCCATAAAGATGGCTATAACACAAAGCCAATCAGTGTGCCTTAACCCTAGGCATCTGGACCGACCGCCAAGCTAGTCGTCGAAGAAACTGCAACACATAGCGCAAAAGTGAGGCTCTTGGAGCTCACCTTCTTCCCCTGCATCAAAAGCAACAAAAATGCCACAACCCCGGGCAGATGAGTACATAAAGTACTCCATAAGACTTACGTGTAAGATAATGAGAACTATACATAGCTACATGCAAGCTTCATTTAAGTGGATGAGGCTTTGGACTCATTTTAGCATAAAGCAAGTTTCATTTGCAATAACATAGTAGATTGAAGGCAATTTGACAAAACATTTTTAATTGTTGAAGTAACAACGAGATAATAACATAATAACAACAACAAGAACAACACGGAAGTGACTAACCCATTAGTCACCACAACAATAGCATGAACTCCCGTTCATACCAACCAAGTCAAGTTTTAATTAAATGTTGTAGTCTAATTCTCACGGAAATAACCAAGCGTGTCCATAACCTAGGGCGAGGCTATTCAATAGTTTTATCCTGCGAGGGTGTACCAATGAACCCACACGTCGACCGCCTTTCCTTTAAGCACACTACCTTAGGTGTGCTTGCAGCGGCTAAGTCCTACGAGACATTTCCAATGGACAATGCTAATTCGAGTCGCACAACCCACGGGAGAAAGAGACATCACACAACCTTCCCGAAGCTAATGCTCCTCCCACATCACACACACATTTTATTTTTAAAACACACCAACCGAGCGACCCCAATTAACACCGCCCAAAGTACTTAGTCAAGAGGGTTCCATATGCCCCCGTGTGGTTAGCACGCAAAATTGCTTGGATCAATGGCGCAAAAATTCGGTCCTTGTTGACTCGGCATACCACCACATCCAAAAACCACACCATCCATCCAATATGCCCAAGTCTAAATCAATCTTTTATTTTCAGTTTTTGATTTTACAATTAATCAAAGCACAAGTGCTGGACATATAGGAGTAATAATCATTTTTGAGTGATCAAGACCATCGACTAAGTCGATGATCGCCCATTACTACCGATAACTAAGCATGTCTAAGCAGTTAAGTCGAAACTACTAAGTGATAAGGGCTCATCCAACGAGCTCCCACCACAGCGAATAACCTTGGCTCATTGGTAGTAGAGGATAACAATTCCTACAGATTATGCAACTATAGGAATGCTAGCGATATTTAACACAAAGTAGCATGCATACATAGAAGTAAAACAATATATTAAGCTTTAAAGTAATGGGACATGGTGGGAATGGTCAAACTGCTTGCCTTGTTGCTGTTGCTCAACCTGTGGCAGGGGGTCACTCTCGGGATCACCACAAATGTCGAAACCTAACGGAAAAGCGATAAAGCACCGATAAGAACGACGAAAAACAACAAAGACAGCACAGCAAACGAACTCCAAATACTTTGAAATTTCTATAGAAGCAAGAGGGTAATTTTTAGGGAATTTAGCAACAAGAACCAATGGATTTGGATTCTCAATGCAAAAGATATGAGCAAAACAATTCTGCTCAGCCCTAAAAATACCAAACTGCACTATTCACTAATTTAATTATGAGGCAACATTTTCTAGAAAAGTGGTGAGGCTGAAATTTTTACTGTAAAACCAGCACCTCATGAGATGAATAACACAATTGAGTTCACCTCATTTGGAGCTATTATGCACTTGCTATAATTTTTCCAAAAACAAGAACTTGAACAAAATTATAATGCACAAGTCCTCATTTCTACAACAGCAATATGCTCAAAACTAATTTTCACAGTGAGTTCATTATTAGAGGAACCCAACAAGGTTGGATTCACTCAAAAATAATCTATAGAGCATTAGTTATGTCTTTTACAAGTTAAGCCTTAATTTGAGTGTATATTTAAAAGGAGTTTTAAAACCTATGGCCAAACTAGCGCTCTGGAGCTGAACTCAACTTACAATCATTTTTGCATTAAAGTCAAGTTCAAGATAGAGCTAACACAATTTGAATGACCTCATTTGGAATTAGAATGACAGAGATATGAAATTCTAAAGTTTATACCTTATTTCAGTTTATAATTAAGAATTTACTGGCATTTCTAACACTCGCAAAGACATGGGAGGTCGTGAGCCACGATCACAGATCTAACGGCTCAGACCTCCCAGAGAACAACATACACGCACATGGGAGGTCCAGAGGTCTGGACCTCCTAACCACGCACATCGCGAGGTGAGGGAGGTCGTGGCCGTAGATGGGAGATCCAACGGACCACAACATGGAAGGGAAGGTCCGAACGGACCAGATTTAAAGGGAGGTCCTCATGGTGAGATGACCTCGAGGAGGTCCCAGAGGAGGTCCTCAACGTCCGCTGCACCTCCAGGAGGTCTGGACGGCCAAGATTGCGCCAAGGAGGTCTTGGGCGCTCCAGATCTCCTCGGAGGAGGTGCGGGCGTCGACGCCCTGCACTTCAGCGCCTTCTAACGTTTAGACGAGCTGCGTGTCTGCGCCAGGACCATGAGGAGGTCAGCGTCTTGGAGGTCTTAAATGCATGCATAAAAGGATGGATCTAAGGCGATTCTGACGCGCCCATGATTTCAATGATTCGAGCACTGATTAGTGCATTAACTCCGCGAATCCTTGTCCAAAAACGGCAATAACGCCGCAGCCTGTCCGACAAGACTTGAGTTTAAGAGGATGGTCCTCACCGGCGATGTAGACCTTGCGGTGAGGTCAATGGTACCACCGAGTGCACAATAATGTTGCGCACCCAGTGGACCTCCTCTCAACGGCGACGGCTCTCAACGTCGGCGAGCCGAGAGGGTGAAATTGACCAAAGACGGCCAAAACTTGAAAAAGCAAAACGAAGCTCATGCGACATTCAAGCGTATGCCAAGAAAGCTCCGCAAAATCATTCATATGGGTGCCAAGATCTAAAGGACTAACAGGGCTTACCTCGGTGGTCCTAAGGTCTTCGGGAGGTCGTGGAGGTGATGACCGGTGTTGGGGAAGCCAAGTGAAGCTTCACCGCCTAAGACACAAGCTCGGCTCGCCTTTGTCCACCTCTGAAAAGTGCCCAACAAATTAGGTTAGGGCTTGGTCCCAGAGGGAAGGCACAAATGGAAGCAAGGAGAAAGGTGGAAACCCAGTGACCCTTGTCCACCGAGGAACTTCAAGTCCAACAATGGCGGCCAAGGAGCTCTGCGGCTTAGAGTTCACAAGCACGATGGGTGAGCAAAGAACAATGGCGTGCAAAGGAAGATAAAGGCACGATGGGGGTGGTTTTATCCTAAGGGCAATTGAGGTCGAGACCACCGGCTAAGCTCCTGTGAGCTTGGCCCATGGCACGATCTTGGCATCGGACAAGACTTAAAGTTGACACGATGGCGGTGTTTGAGCCGACCAGAGGGGCGGCAACTGCGACCAAATCTTGCGGTCAAGAAAGAGTCATTGAAGTGTACCCCAAGGTCGACACGCATTAATTGCGCCGCCGAGTTTGCCCGCCGCCAGAGGAAGGAGAAGAATAGGGGAGGTCTTAGTGACCGTTGGATAAGACCTGGGGAGGTCGTAACCATCGGATCCAATTTTTGAACCGTTATGTTCTAAGTGGCTGGGGGGGAGGTCCCAGCCACACGATTTGGGAAAGGGAGGTCGTGGCCCTCCGATTTCCTTAATCGCGAAAACGCACGTGAGGAAAAGGGACAGGAGGTCCAAAGCGTTGGATTTCAATCCAATGGTGTGGACCTCCAGTGAGGACTTAACCGCACGCGATCGAAAAGACATGAGGGGGAGGTCATGGCCTTTGGATTTAAATCCAAGGGCACTGACCTGATGGGGAGGTCTGATATGATGCGCAACAGGCAAGGGAGGTCATGGCCTTTAGATTTAGATCTAAGGGCTACGATCTCACGTGCGCTGGGGAGGTCTGGTGCGCATGAGACAAAAAGGAGGTCGTGACCGTAGATTTTAATCTAACGGTGCACAACAAAAGATGGGGGAGGTTGTGAGCGCTTGACAACGCAGGGAGGTCGTGAGCTGTTGGATCTGATCCAACGGCTACGACCTTGGTTAGGTGGGAGGTTTGTTTAGTTTAGGTTGAGAGGAGGAGGTCGGGGCCATGGATCTTGGATCCAAGGGCTATGACCTCACGTAGGTGGGATGACCTGACTGAGTATGTTGAGGAGGAGGTCGTGGCTGTTGGATTTGATCCAACGGCTACGACCTCAACAAGGTGGGATGACCTCGCTGCGATGGTTTACAGCTCGAGGAGGTCTTTGAGGTTTAACACATAGGGGAGGTCATGACCATGGATCAGCGATCCAACGGCAATGACCTCATGAGGTGGGAGGTCCTCGCGGTGTTGATCATGAGGAGGTCGTGGCTGTTGGATGTAAATCCAACGGCTGCGACCTGATCAAGTGGAGATGAGGTCTGCTGAGGTGCAGACATGGTTGAGGAGGTCCGAAGGGGGTTGGGCTGGACCAGTTTTGGGAACGTGGCTAGCCCAAGGAACAGTGCAGGGTTTTTGAAGTTGAACTTTTAAACAGCTGAGACTTTGTAGAATTGTTTGGGCTAGCAAATGAACTCCAAATTTGATGAAATTTTAACTGGAGCTAGCTGACAACATGATTAACCTTACATAAATTTTCCAGAGGTTATTATGCAATGCATTTTTCTCAGGAAATTCATTAAGGTTGTTCAATGATTCATTTTACCTCCAAAAATTATCAAACTAGTTTTACAACTTGTGGTATTTTTCAGAGGGTCCCACCTCAGTTTTAGGACTAAGGAAGATACTTTCCAATTGTTTGGCACAAGATTTGAGGTAATTGGAAAATGAATTTGACTTTTGGTCAACAAGAGCTTTGTGTTCTTGGTTTACACAACTCTTGGACAAGAATTACATGAGATTGTAAGGGTTTTCAAGTTGTGAGAAAAAGTTTTAATTTCTACACATATAATTATACTTGAATAACCCTGATTATACATTTGGGATGTTACACTCAGGTTCAGACCTCCTTGTTGTGTTTGGACCTCCTTTAGGTTCAGACCTCCCTGTTGTGTTTGGACCTCCTTTAGGTTCAGACCTCCCTGTTGTGTTTGGACCTCCTTTAGGTTTAGACCTCCCCTTTTGGTGTTTAGACCTTTGCGGTCTAGACCGCCCTTTTGGTCCTTGGACCTCCTCGCAGGACCTCCTTCTTGGACCTCCTCCTTGGACCTCCTATTTGGACCGTGGACCATGTCCTTTGACCGGTCTCATGACCTTTTGATCGCCCTTTGGCAGTCTTAGTGCATTTAATGTGGGTCGAGTCACATTAAATGCTGCCACCTACCTTTGTACTCTTTTTCTACTTTGTGTCACATCCCTTGCTTTCTTTATTTCTTTTCGTACCTTGTGGCGGTGTGCCCTTGTCCTAAAACCTTGAACACAGTCGCTTCTTTGGGTTGGTGCTCTGTTCCCTTGCTCTTTAAATAGAGCACCAGAGGGCACCGCCGCCTCCCGCTCCTCATTTCAACTCCTCGGTTTCTTCGACTGTGGATCTCCTCCTCCTCCTGTGGATCTCCTCTTCTCTCTTGGTTTTGAGTAAGTTCTTTTGGTTTTCTTGGAAATTATTTGCTTATTTGGTTTCTTTTGCGAACGTGTAGATCTCGGGTGATCGTTGAGAACTCGTGAATCAAGCTCCTTCAGCCGAAGCTTTTCTTTCTCCAACAGAGGCAAGTCGTGGCCCTTGATCATCTTGATCCCACTTTGCAAAGCTATTTTGATTCATTAAACTTGCATGGCTATCTTTATAAAGCATGTTTTGGGCAAGAGCTATCCTCCTACTTGACATTATGCCTCCTTGATATACTTGAACTGAACATGTTGACATGAACTCTTTGGACACCTTAGGATGGATATTTTGGTTGGTATTCCTTGTTATTGCCAACTTTGGGACCGTATGTTGTATGCTTAGCCTTGCTTTAGAAACCGTGGGTCTGTGAATCATGCCTCATCAATTAATAATCTTGACTAATTGAAATATGGAACCTGTGGTTGGTGCCATTGTTAAGCAACTATGGCAGGATGCCTAAGTTGTGTTGATTGTGGTGCGAGATCACATTAATAATTGTTGTACCAGACCGGGTGGTCTTTTGCGGGGTTAATTACAAATTGTTTTGCTCGGGCAAGAAGGTCGGGAGTGAGTAGTGGATGCTTCATTTTGGGGTTGTGGATGTCTTGCCTGAGCACAAATAAGGACTTTACTTTGTGTCTGTTGATCTGGGCCAATCAGTGCAACCACAAGATCATTTTATGGGAATGGTCTGGGCTGAATAATTAGCAATGGATTGGCTTGGGGCTCTCTGGGTTGAGCGTGTGATTCGTTGGCGCAAGAGGGGGCACCCCATAACCCTGCGGACTTCTAGACCAAAGGGGGGGATTGGCGAAACCTTAGCGGGCAGCTCTGAGTCAATTCAAAGCTTTGTAAAAGCCTTGTCGCGCTCTCCAGACTGCTCACCTTCGGAAGTGAGCAAGGGTGACCGGAACCCGCCTCACCGAGAGATCGTGGATTGTGGGTAAAGTTGTACACCTCTGCAGAGTGTAAAATCTATTCAATAGCCACGTCCTTGGTTATGGACATGCTCGGTGAAATGGTGCAAGGGGTAGCTTTGTGAACTTGTGCTCCTGGACACTTGGGTGAGAGGTCATGGCTTTGCCTTGAAGAGACCTTGGCCGGCTCCAGAGGGGTCATGGCTGGCTCACTAGTTGGTCCAGGGCTGGTTGGGGAACTCGGAGTGGGTGCTCCAGGGTGGTCGTGGGAGAGGTCCCGTCATGGGTATGACTAGACCTCCCACGGTTGGCTTGGGTAGTCCCGGAGTGGGTGCTCCAGGGTGTCTTTGGGTGTGAGCGGGTGCTCACAGCCCCTTTTGAAATCAAATGTATTTATGTACTAATGTTTTAACTTGAGCTTTTCAATCTACTTATTACTTATTGTCAAACACTGCTTTATGCAACTAACCTTCTGACTCTCTTTTGGCAAGCCTTGCATAATTATCTAATGCATACATTCCTCACGGCTTGCTGAGTACATTCAATGTACTCATGGCTTTTGCCCTCTGTTCATATCAGCAACTGCAGGAGGTTCCAGGGAGCTCAAAGCTCAGTGAAGAAGAGGTCTTTGGAGACCTTGTGACCTAGGGGCGCCCTCCACTCGATAGCCGATGGGGCGACGGTTGGACCTATCGTTGAAGCTTTGCTTTCCACTGTTCTTGTTATTCTTTGTAGCCCTTGAGGCATCTCCTGTAGAAGCTTGGCGGTTTGGTCCTTAATATATTTATATTTATTGTTTTGTCTCTTGCTCCTCTTAGCTTGTGTATGGATTTGATTACACTTGTCTTTGGATCTGTCTTGAGCTAGCCAATGCTTCTCGGGACTAGCTCGGTGCACAGGCAAGACCTCCGTGAGGTCCTCACGGGACTTAGCTCGGAGGTCTGTCGGACCTCTCTGTGATATACTAAGAGGTGCTACCAATCGGTGGTTGGCCAAGACCTCCAGGAGGTCCTGAAGACCTCCTGGGAGGTCCTGGTGGACCTCGCTGGTGGTTGGCCACGACCTCCAGGAGGTCTTGCAGACCTCCTGGGAGGTCCTGGTAGACCTCCCTCGGGAAGTACCGAAAAAAAGGGGTCCTCCCGGACCTTTGCTGTATATCACAGGGTGGTTCGTCACAAGACCCAACCAGAACCTGTGGAACACAAAACCCCAAAATCATCGAAGAGAGAACAAAAATGAAATAGAACTCATCTTTGGTGCAATCTTGATTGGATTGATTAGAGGGATTGTATGTTTACAACCACTCCACCTTGGAGGACAAAAGTTCACACTTGAGTACCAAATTTCTTACTCCATCTCTCTCAAACCCTAGCCTCCTCTATATCTTCAACTTTCCCCAGATTACAAATTAAGGTTTCAAAGGCTTAAGTGGATGTACAAACCTGTACCATCCCCTTATATAGTGGAGGCTAGGTCTAGAGAGAAACCTTATCGTGCACCCATTAAGCCCACACATAAATGGGTCTACACTCACACACACTTATCAAAACAAATGTTGATTCAGGTCTCCCGAATCCGTCTCTTCGTGATCTTCGTCTTCTCTCAATCTAAATCGCCTCTCCTTAGCGATGTCCCACACCGTTGTTTCTCCAAGGTCACCAACCCGATACTTTGGTGAAGATACCAAAATACCCCTTCTCGATCATTCTCCAAAGGTCGAGTTCAATTAACGTGTAGCAATCCCATGCTTCGTCACATGTAGGTAAATTAATGGCTCTCCTCATGTCGACAAGTCTCTTCCATACGACTCCCATCGGAACCACTATGACACTTGCACTGACCCACAAGCCACTTGATGCAATCTGTTGCACCGAACTTCCTATTCGGTCGTTCTTGCCCATCATGTGACATGCTTAAATCCAACCACTTCACCCAACATCCTCGATCATTCTGGATCTCAGCTCTCCTAACATAGTCCCAATCATCCTTGTTGTTGACCGTAGTTGACTCCAAGCCACCTTCACAACAATAGACCAAAGAATCGATTCTAGGCACAAGTTCCTCGCAACTTGACCCACGTTAGCCAAAACATATATTAAGCAACATCTATGCACCGACACCCATGACTTTGGCCAATTCCACCAGATCATCGCACCTCATCGTACATGATCGCGCCCTAGCCGATCTGACCGCCGCCATCGTCCGGTTTGACTGCCCACCAGTTTGACCGCTCCCAAATTCTTTCCAAGTCTTGGAAAACACCCTCTCCGAATATTTCAGCAAAACTCTATCTAGTCCTATTTCCATTTTCCATGAGACTTGATGCAAACACACCTCCAAACACGTCCACACAAGTGTTTGATCACAATCCCCAAATTTTCACTCTTTCGGCCACGACAGGTCTGACAACCACCGCTAGGCCGGTCTGACCGCCAGCTACGTAACAGCAAATCCGACAATTTGCTCAAATCAAAATTTGATCCCCAGACACCTCGACACCGATGTCAATTGTTCAACACTAAGATTAGGATCATACACATGATCTCCACAATCTCCTCTTTGATGAACACATTGGCAATCTACCCAAAAAAAATACAAATTGGAGTTTGTTTTGAAAAAACTCTCACTCGGTTTTGTGCAAAGCCTCAACTTGGTCCATAAGCAAGAGAAAGCTATGAAAATGACCAAGTTGGCTTGAGAAATACAAAAGCAAACTAGTAGAGGCAGTGAATAGCAGAAAAGCTTCAAATCCAGAGATAGCAACAAAAATTCACTCAAGGTCCGTATAAAAGAATAATTGTTCAACTTGACTTTTGATCATAGCGAGGTTTCAAATTTGCAATTTAAACCAATAAATAGACATTAGAGATCGAGAGTGCATATGAGATGTCCCCCTCACCCAGATCTAGCAAATTTTGAAATTTTCCATTTTCTCCTCCTGAATGCATGCAAAGCCCACTTTGAGCATATTTACCATATTTTTTCCCCTTTGACAATGGAGTCATCAAGGAATCACGTCTTCCTCTCATCCAAAAATTTAGTTCTAAGATGCAAGGAAGAAGCAAAAGAAAGAGCATGCATGAAATGCAATGGAGTGGCTTTATTTTTGGATTGTCAATTTTTAGCACACGATGTTAGCCAAAATGCGAAAGCTACAAGATTATTTAGCACAAATTGGGTTCAACCAAATGCAACCTTCATATGTGCTACAACCCACATAACCCACCTTGAGACATACCAGCTCCTTGCATATCAAGTTTCTTCTCTTCTCTTCCTTCTACTAATATAGTTCCCTTGATGATTAGAGAACAATGAGTACTTTCATGTGTGTACTATTTCTTTGCTTCTCTTGTGTCTTTTTCTCAACATGCTCTTGTGTGCATCTTATATACTGGAGAAATCGGTAGCCGAACCAGCATCCATTTAGGGGGTGTTTGGGACAGCTGGGCTTTCCCGAAAAGCGGCTTCTAGCTATGCTGCAGGGCTTTCTGGCTACGGGTTGAACGGCTGGGATTTTCTGATTTGTTGTTTGGCTGTCTGGCTTTTAGGTAGGCTGGCTGCAGCTTTTAAGATGGGAAATGTCTGAAATGCCCTTGAGAACAGTAATGGCTTGTTTGATGCCGTTTAACGCAATTAATAGCATTTGACGACATTTAACAACATTTAATGTGGCGGCTATTAACGATGACTAACGCAATTGACGAGAACTACCGCAATAAACGACAACTACTGATATTGACGACAATATAACGTAAACAACGCAATAAACCACAATAAACATTTATTACAACAAATAATTATTTTAAAAAAACTATTATTACATAAATAATTCATGCCCTCTCCACTTTTTTCTAGGCTTGGGACCGGCATCGACAGTATTAGACACCCCCACCCTCATACGTACCCCCAAAAATTAAACTAAAATCTGCTCATGTACATTGAATTACCCCTCCATGTAAATTTATAGGATAATAATTAAGAGAACAAAACAAAGCTCATCTTAGGGAAGACAGCTAGCTCATGTATGTACATAAATATTTTTGAGGAAAAAAATGAATGACAAATCCAATTAAACATTTTCCCAAGTTAAACATGCTCAAATCAGAATTGAGATTAACACATGACATGATAAGCAAAAGGAGAATCAACATACTACAGAACCAATACAAGACCATGTTCCATGCAAAAAATATATCCATTGATCATGCTAGGATCCAAATACATGTTGATGCATAACAAAGAGAAACAAAGGTGCTCAATTTTCAAAGAATGGTAATCAAACAATGGCAAGGCCAAGTGACAAACTGTGAGAACCTCCTCTCGGAAATGCACTGGACAGGGCAAATACCGGATTTTTTTGTGTGTGTGTGAGCGCCCCGGTACTACCGCACCAAGGAGCGGTAGTACCGCCAGCAGGTTCCGAGAGGGGACGTCTGTCCAGACCTCCCAGGAGGTCTTCAGAGACCTCCTAGAGGTCTTGACTGAGTGCACTGAGCTAGTCCCAGGAGTCCAAGCTAGCTCGCACAAAACAACATAGGTGTGATCACAACCACATGGTCAACACAAAAGATGAAGCAAACAAATTAAACCTTGCATTAAACAAGACCTTATGGTCCAAGCTTGCTTACAAAGGTCTGCAATCTTGGGCTTACGAAACTGACAACAGGAGGACCTCAAAAGCCGAAAACACAAAAAACGCTGGAAACCATCCGGCAAGCCCACAGGCTGTCGAGTGGAGGACGTCCTAGGCAGCCGGGTCGTCAAAGAACTCCTCCTCGAAGAGGTCTGAGCATCCCTGCATCTGATCATCTTCGACCACTGCTTTAACACAGGGCTTACAGCCATGAGTACTTTGAATGTACTCAGCAAATCGCAGGGAACAGATATGCAAATAATATTCATGCATTGGCTTAACAATGAGAGCTGTAGGGTTAGTTGCACAAAGCTAAGTTTGACAGTAGGGGAAGTGAGCACCGACTCACTTCCCAGCCACTTGGGGGAGGTCTGGTCGCACCCACGACCAGGACCACTCCCAAGACTACCCTGGAGTACCCACTCCAGAGCTCCAAGACCACTTGGGGGAGGTTTGGTCGCACCCACGACCAGGACCTCTCCTAAGACCTCTCTAGAGCACCAACTCCAGAGTTCCCAAAGACCTCCCTAGGGCTCCAAGATCTCCTCTGAGCACCCACCAGGAGCTCATTGGACCTCCCTAGGGTTCACAAGACCTCCACAACCAACCGAGGACGTCACAAGCACTCGGAGCCACCCAAAGTACTTGCAGACCTCCCAAGCCAGCCATGGAACACCAAATTTTTGAGAAGTCTACCCCTTGCACCATTTTCACCGGGCATGTCCAAGACCAAGGACTTGGCTATTCGAATAGATTGATACTCTGCAGAGGTGTACAACTTTACCAACAATTCACGACCTCTCTAGCGGGGCGGGTTCCCATCGAAACCCTTGCTCACTTTCGAAGGTGAGCACTCTAGAGAGCGCGACCAGGCCTTTACAAAGCTTTGTCCTGACCTGACCTGCCCGCTAAGGTTTCGTCATCCTGTAAAAGGAACCTGGCCCCCTCTTGCGCCATGTGAATCGTAAGACGCCACCACCATGAGTAACCAGTCAAGACATCACTAATTATTCAGCCCAGACCATCCCCATAAAATGATCTTGTGGTTGCACTAAAAAGCCCAGATCAACAGAACACAAAGTTAAGTCCTTAATTGATGCTCAGGCAAGGCTTCCACATCCCAGTGTGCGAAGAGCACCCCCTTTACTACACGATCACTTGTCCGAGCAAGAAAGCACTTTGGGTTCACCTAGCCAAAGACCTCCCTAGTTTTGGCACGTAAGATTTTAACAACATGGTCTCTCACCACAATCAACACAACTATGGCGTCCCACCATAGTTGCTCAACAGTGGCACCAACCACAGATTCCACAGTTCCATTAGTCAAGTTATTAGAGAAGGAACATGATTCCCAAGACCCTGGTTCTACAAGCAAGACTAAGCATAAACATACGGTCCCATGTTGGCAATACCAAACAATACCAACTAAAATACCCAACTTAAGGCGTCCAAGAGGATCATGTCAACATGTCGAATACAATTGTCCAAGGAGGCATATT
The DNA here is from genome assembly GCA_036346405.1 of Phyllostachys edulis. Lineage (NCBI taxonomy): Eukaryota > Viridiplantae > Streptophyta > Magnoliopsida > Poales > Poaceae > Phyllostachys > Phyllostachys edulis. The sequence continues at coordinate 64,612,881 of CM070553.1, read as the reverse complement.
GTCAAGTAGGAGAATAACTATTGCCCCAAACCATTTCTTATAAAATAGCCATGCATGATAAAGTAAAGCAAAATACATTTGAAAAGCTAGGCTCAATATGATCAAAGGTCTGCGACTTGCCTTCTGTGAGACCCCGGTATATTTATTAGGCTCATAATACTTAGTCACCCAATTGACCCTAGTATTATCAACCAAATAAATCCGGTCTCGAGAGATGTATACTCCCGAATCGCAAGATACATACCTCACAACAAAAGAATGTACCAATTCCATACAACACATAGTACATAAGCCACAAACCGAAGTTAATATTAAAAGGAAAATAGCTATTACAAAAGAGAGGCCCTTAGGCCAAATAGCAACAATTAAAAGATAACAATGAAGCAAAAGTGCCATAAAGATGGCTATAACACAAAGCCAATCGGTGTGCCTTAACCCTAGGCATCGACCGACCGCCACTAGTCGTCAAGAAAGCGCAACACGTGGCACGTAGTAAGGCTCTTGGAGCTCACCTCCGTCCTCTGCAACAAATTAGTTAAGCAAAGCAAATGAGTACAATAACTTGTTTATTGTACTCGCAAGACTGACGTGTAAGATAACAGAACTATAATTTAGCTACATGCAAGCTTCATTTAAGTGGATGAGGCTTTGGACTCATTTTAGCATAAAGCAAGTTTCATTTGTAATAACATAATAGATTGAAGGCAATTTGATAAAGCATTTGTAATTGTTGAAATAACAACGAGATAATAACATAATATCAACAACAAGAACATCCTAGAAGTGACTAACCCAAGTCACCACAACAATAGTATGAACATCCATTCATACCAACCCATCAAGTTTTAATTAAATGGTTGAGTCTAGTTCTTACAGGCGTTTCGGCGTGTCCATAACCTAGGGCGAGGCTATTGAATAGTTTTAACCTGCGGGGGTGTACCAATGTACCCACACGCCAGCCGCCTTTCCTTTAGGCACACTACCTTTGGTGTGCCGCACGGCTAAGTCCTCTGAGACATTTCCAATGGGCGATGCTAATTACGAGCCAAGAACCCACGGGACAAGACACATTAGACAGCCTAACCGGTCCGCCAATGCTCCCTCCCGACACCACACACACAGATTTTATTAAAACATACCCACCAACCAGCTCATAATTAACACTTCCCAAAGTACTTAGTCAAGAGGGTCCCATATCCCCTCGTGTGGTTAGCACGCAACATTGCTCGAGCGGTGGCGCAAGTAACTCGGTCCTTAATGACTCGGGCATACTACCACATTCCAAAACCACCCCATCCATCCAATATGCCCAAGTCTAAATCAATCCTTTATTTTCAGTTTTGACTTCACAATTAATCAAAGCACAAGTGCTGGACATATAGGAGGAATAATTATACTTGTGTGATCAAGACCATCGACTAAGTCGATGATCGCCCATTACTACCGATAGCTAAGCATGTCTAAGCAGTGAGGGAACGCAACTACTAAGTGATAAGAGCTCATCCAACGAGCTCAAATCACAGCAAATAACCTAGGCTCGTTGGTAGTAGAGGATAAACACTCCTACAGATTATGCAACTATAGGATTACTAGCGACCTTTAACACAAAGTAGCATGCATACATAGAAGTAAAACAACATATTAACCTTTAAAGTAATGGGACGCTAGAGGATATGATCAAACTGCTTGCCTTGTTGCTGGTCAATTTGTTGCGGAGGGTCATTCAGGATCACCACAAATGTCGAACCCTAACGGAAAAAGCAATAAAGAACCGATAAGAACGACGAAAAGCAACAAAGACAACACAGCAACAGAACTCCAAATCCTCTGAAATTTCTACTGCAGCAAGAGGAGGATTTTAGGAATTTAGCAACAAGAACCAATGGATTTGGATTCTCAATGCAAAAGTTATGAGCAAAACAACTCTGCTCAGCCCTAAAAATACCAAACTGCACTATTCACTAATTTAATTATGAGGCAACATTTTCTAGAAAAGTGGTGAGGCTGAAACTTTTACTGTAAAACCAGCACCTCATGAGATGAATAACACAATTGAGTTCATCTCATTTGGAGCTATTATGCAATTTCTATAATTTTTCAAAAACAAGAACTTGAACAAAATTATAATGCACAAGTCCTCATTTTTCTAACAGCAACAAGCTCAACACTAATTTTCACAGTGAGTTCATTACTAGAGGAAACCAACAAAGTTGGTCTCACTTAAAAAGAATCTACAGAGCATTAGTTATGAATTTTACAAGTTAAGCATTAATTTGAATGTATATTTAAAGTTAGTTTTTAAAACCTAGTGGCTAATCAGTGCTTTGGGACTGAACTCAACTTGCAATCATTTTTGGATTACAGTCAAGTTCAAGATAGAGCTAACACAATTTGAATGACCTCATTTGGAATTAAAATGAGAAAGATATGAAATTCTAAAGTTTATACCTTATTTCAGTTCATACTTAAGAATTTACTGACATTTCTATAACTCACAGAGACATGGGAGGTCGTGAGCCACAGATCACAGATCTAACGGCTCAGACCTCCCCGGAGGACAACACACACGCAGATGGGAGGTCCAGAGGTCCTGGACCTCCTAACCACGCACATGCGCGAGGTGAGGGGGAGGTCGTGGCCATAGATGGGAGATCCAACGGACCACAACAGGGAAGGGAGGTCCGGAACGGACCAGGTCTAAAGGGGAGGTCCTCATGGTGAGATGACCTCGAGGAGGTCCCAGAGGAGGTCCTCAACGCCCGCACCTCCGTGGAGGTGCAGGCGGCCCAGATTGTGCCAAGGAGGTCTTGGGCGCTCCAGATCTCCTCGGAGGAGGTCCGGACGTCCAGAGCTCGCAACCACGTGCTTGCGCACGCACGTGCTTGGACAAGAGGTTAATGCGCGCAGGACCACGAGGAGGTCCGCGCGCGCGGGAGGTCTTAACTGCGCACAATAAATGGTGGATTTAAGGCAGTTAAGACGCCAATGATTGCGAGATTGAGCAATGATTAGCACCATTAACGCCAGGATCTCTGTCCTAAAACGACACGACACGCCGGGGCGTCGACAAAATCGAGCTTGAAGAAATGGTCCTCGCCGGCGATGTAGAGCCCGCGGTGAGGTCAATGTCTTATTGCGGTCCGCAATAACCATGCGCACTCAACGGACCTCCTCAACGGCGGCGACGGCCTTAATCGCCGGGCGAGCCGAGAGGACAGAGACGACCTTCACGGCCAAAATACGAAAATGCAAAAGCAGCTCCGTAGCGACAATCAAGCTTGTGCCCAACATAAGCTCCATAACATGCATTCACGCTGGTGCGGCACTAAAGGACTACCAGGGAATTACAGGAGGTCCTAAAGATGTCGAAGAGGTTGAGGATGGTGCTGGCGGAGTTGGGGAAGATGGAGAGCTCCACCGCTTCAAGTCCAAATTCCAAACTCAAGCCTCGGCTCCAAGCTCCACTAGCCCCTCTGAAAAGGTCAACCTAACAATGAGTTAGGTTTAACTCCAGGAGATTTGGGGGAGCTCAATGGAGCAAGAGTTTGAGAGGGAGCCACTGGAGCAAGCCTTCACCACCAAGGGCTTCAAGCTTCTCAACAATGGCGGCCAAGTGTGGAGGTCGATGAAAGAGTAAGCTCAAAAACGGCACGGTGCAAGCTAAGGCTTGGAAGTGTGCCAAAGAAGCTACGGGAGGAACCCAATGGGGCTTTATACTAGGGCACAGGAGGTCATGGACCACTGGCTAAGCTCCTTGTGAGCTTGGCCCATGGCACGGTCTTGGAGTGGACAAGACTTGGGGCTGACAAGGGGCGAGCTCGGCCGACCATTGAGGCGGAAGTCGACTGCATTAAATGCGGTCAAGAAAGAGTCATGAATAGGTACCTCCCGCCGACATGCATTAAATGCATTTGCCGAAGCTTGCCCGCGCGCCAGAGGAAGGAGAAGAACAGGGGAGGTCCTATGGGCCGTTGGATAAGACCTCGAGGAGGTCCTGGCCATCGGATCCTATTTTTGAACCGTTACGTTTTAAGTGGCTGGGAGGAGGTCCCAGCCACACGATCAAACGTGGGAGGTCATGGCCTCACGATTTCACTTCACGTGAAAACGCACGTGAGAAATGGACAGAGGTCCAAAGCGTTGGATTTCAATCCAACGGTGCGGACCTCCTGTGAGGTCTTAACCGCACCCAATTTTAAGAAACCGAGGGGGAGGTCATGGCCTTAGATTTTCGATCCAAGGGCTATGACCTCAACAAGGCGGGAGGACCTTGCTGTGAGGTTTTTCAGAGGAGGTCGTGAAGTTCAACACACAGGGGAGGTCATGACCGTGGATCTTTGATCCAGCGGCTATGACCTGATGAGGTGGGGAGGTCTTATCTGAGAACGTTTGAGGAGGAGGTCGTGGCTGTTGGATGTAAATCCAACGGCTACGACCTCAACTAAGTGCAAAGAGAGGTCTTAGCGGCCAGGTAACGCGGGGGGGGGAGGTCCTCGCGGGTTTACCGCGGGGGAGGTCTAGCGCTCACGTTGACCCGAGGAGGTCCACGAGGTCAAGAGGACCTCGAAGGGGAGGTCCTGGGTGCGCTGGTTGAGGGGGAGGTCGTGGCGGTTGGATTGGATCCAACGGCTACGACCTCATCAAGGTGGGAAAGGAGGTCAGATGGGGTTGGGCTGGACCAGGTTTGAGTACGGCTCAGCCCAAGGGACAGTGCCCTGTTTTAAATTAAATTTTCTAACAGCTGAGGCTTTACAGAATTGTTTGAGGTAGCAATTGAACTCCAAATTTCATGAAATTTTTACAGGAGCTCGCTGACATTAAGATGAACCTCCAAAATTTATCAAACTAGTTTTACAACTCGTGATATTTTCAGAGGGGTCCCACATTAGTTTTTGGACCAAGGGAAAATATTTCCAATTGTTTGGCCCAAGGTTTGAGATAATTGGAAAATGAGTTTGACTTTTGGTCAACAAGAGCTTTGTGTTTTTGGATTACACAACTCTTGGACAAGAATTCCATGAGATTTTAGGGTTTTTCAAGATGTGAGAAAAAGTTTTAATTTCTACACATATAATTATACTTGAATAACCCTGTTTATACATTTGGGATGTTACACCTTCGTTGAGCAATGGTGAACCTTCAGTAGAAACCATTGGGTCCAAGAACTCCTCCTCAAACGCGGGATCTACACGTTCGCCAAAGAACCAAATAAGCAAACCAACTCCAAGCAAGGAACTTAAAAGAAGACTTAAAAAGGGCTCAAATCAACTCAGCCAAAACCAGAAAGCAAAGGCTTAGCACAGCCTCAGGGGGCTCCTTGGGGAGGCCCTGAGCGTGGAGAGAACCAAGCGAGAGTAAGGAGATTGGAAATGAGCAAAAAGGTGACAAAGGGAGGCATGCCTAGGCTATTTATAGCCGAAGCTGTTGGAGAAACAACAAGGGCTTGAGCAAAACGTGTCAATGATCGGTGGTAGCTAGGATAAGGTTAGGACAGGGTAGGTCACCAAAAGAATAAATCAAAGTACATCAGATGTGACTGCATTTAATGTGATACAACAACCATTAAATGCGCACAAATTTTTGAGGCAGAAGAATTGGGAAAAGTGAGCAAGGCTGACAAATGGGGCCTGTCAAAATTCAAGAGGACAGATCGGTCAAAGAGTTGGTCTCAGCCGCAAGGGAGGTCTTTGCAAAAGACCAGGGGACCTAACCTCTAAAGGGGGGGGGGGTCCTGACGGTCAGATCAAATCAAGGGGAGGTCATGACGGTCAGATCTCTCAAAAAGGGAGGTCCTGACGGCCAGATCTAACAAAAGGGGAGGTCATGACGGTCAGATCAAAGCAAGGGGAGGTCTGAATGGTTAAGATCTCCAAAGGGGAGGTCCTAACGATAAGATCTAACAAAGGGGAGGTCTGAATGGTTAAGATCTCCAAAGGGGAGGTCCTAACGGTCAGATCTAACAAAGGGGAGATCTGAACGGTTAAGATCTCCAAAGGGGAGGTTTTAACGGTCAGATCTAACAAAGGGGAGGTCTGAACGGTTAAGATCTCCAAAGGGGAGGTCCTAACGGTGAGATCTAACAAAGGGGAGGTCTGAACGGTTAAGATCTCCAAAGGGGAGGTCCTAACGGTCAGATCTAACAAAGGGGAGGTCCTGCGCGATTGTGAGATACAGCGCAGTGGAGCAGGATTGTTAGATTTCAATCGGACGGGGCAAGGCAATTGGGCCGTTCGGACCGACCGAACGCTCCAACAGATGGGGACCATCCAATAAGGATCGGACAACTCTAAAGAGTGGGACGTTCGGACCATCCGAACATCTCACCAAGATCAAACCGTCCAACGTAAATCGAACGGTACACAAGCGATAGAGGTCTAGATCAAACAAAAGACTCGACCGGACACGAGGGAGGTCCAAACAAACAAGGGGGAGGTCCTAGAGGACACGGGGAGGTCCTAGAGGACACGGGGAGGTCCAAAAAAACAAGGGGGAGGTCCTAGAGGACACAGGGAGGTCCTGAAGGACACGAGGAGGTCCAAACAAACAAGGGGGAGGTTTGGGCAGGAGGAGATCCAACGTAGGGCAAACTAAGCCTAGCTTGACTCTGCAGAAAACAAAAGGGTTTGAAACACAAACCTGGGCAAAGAACCACAGGGTGGTTGTGACCCAAACGAAAAGAGGTCAGAACCAAAGATAAATTCAAATAGGGAGGGAGGTCTAAACCTTAAAGAGATTCAAACCAATAAAGGAAATCTAGATTAAAAGAGATGGAAAGATCCAAACTCAAAGGAGGTCCCAAGAATCTCCAATGAGGTCCTATGAGCACAGAGGAGGTCCAGAGGACTTAGAAGAGGTCCTATGAACACAGAGGAGGTCCAGAGGACTTAGAAGAGGTCCTATGAACACAAAGGAGGTCCAGAGAGAGGACTAAAACAAAAGGCACTCAGAGTACACAAAAGAAAGAGAGCTAAAACTAGAGAGCTCCGGAGAACCTCAAAAGGACCAGGAACACGAACCAAAAGACTTAGTTGAGGTTTGGTTAGGTCAGGTTAAACTCCCAAATTTCTAAAATCCCAAGTTAAGCTTGAGCAGGCGAATAAACTGAATGGTTCCTTTTTAGCTTTGAAAACGGCGAGAACTCTTAGGAAAAATGGGACGTTACACAAACAAACATTAGCCTTTTTTTGTAATCGACTCGGTTAAGTCAATCGAGTTCGACCACCCCCTCGATTCGACTAGCCGCTCGATTCGACCACCTCCCTCATTTCAACCAGAACCACTCGATTCGACCACCCTTTCGGTCCGACCAGGCCCGCCTGCCAGCCACTTCATCGCCTGGTCACCGTCTTCCTCGTCGCGCCCTTGCCACCAGCGCTCGCATGTGTCACCGCCGCAGCAAAAGTCATCGCCTCAGCGCGAATTTTGCCCCTTTTTCCCTCCGGATGTGTGCGCATTAAATGTCGTCTCCTCCACCGCCCATGTTCCCCCTCTTGTCTCCCCCCACCTGCCCCCGTCGCGCCGGAGCACACGGAGGTCCAGAGTCGCCATGCCCTGTCACCTCACCATCCCCTCCCTGTCACTCAACTCATCCATGGCGGTGAGCCATGAACCGAGCTCACCGCACTAGCCTCTCCTCGCACGCTCTCCGCCTCCAGCCTTTATAAAGCCCTAGAGCTCCATCTTCTTCTCTTGTCGCAACCACCTGAGCTCTCCCCTACCTCCTATTTTCCTCCTCTGAGCCAAGCCCGAAGGTTGCGCTGAAGCTCTATTTTCGATCGAGTCACCGCCGTCGTGTGCTCGTTGTTCCAATGCCACCCTCTTACTTCCATCTGCATCCGAATATGTTTCTAAGCTTGACGATGCATTCCCCTAACTCCATTTTCCTTCTCCTCTTTAGGAGTAGTTCGAATTTGAGTTTTCTTCAAACTCTAGCTGAAACCAGTTCCTTCTTCCCCATATCCGGACGAGCCCTCCTCGGTGAAGCCCCCTCTTCACCGTTTCTCATCGTCACTGTCACCATTATCGGCACCAAGCTTCTTGAAACTACCTACGATCACGTACGACCACCTATGACCTCTTTCAACCCTCTTCAGGTTGTTTCACTTTACCTCGTAGGGTCTCTTGCTTGCATTCTATTGCTTAGCGTGTCATCGTGGACCACATCGATGACGGCCAGCGTGACAACTTGTAGTTGAAGCTCCTTTCAACCACTTGTAGCCGAGACTCCTTCCGACCACTTGTAGTCCAGACTCCTTCCGACCAGGTCTACTTCAATGTCTACGACCATGGCTACGACGAGGTCTACTTCTCAAAGAAAACATAAGGAAATCGGGCGGTTTCAGGAGCTTCATGGGGTCCTCATGGTGGTCTGTGCGCATGGCTTGGTTCTAGAGAGAGCCAGGGGAAGAAGAAAGAGAAGAAAAAAAAAGGGGGGGAAGAAAAAAGGAAGAAAGAAAGAAAGAAAGGGAAAAGAAGAGAAAGGAAAAGGGGAAAAATAGAGAAAAAAAGGATTATCGGCCAAGAATAGAAATTGAAATGAAATTATAAGATTTTCATTTTGGAGAAAATTCAAATATATATTTGAATTTTGAAACTCGGCTGAGATTTGAATTTGAGATGAATTCAAAACAAGAATTTGAATCCAGAATTGGCCTAAAAGATATTTGATTTTGGAATAAGGATTTGAATTGAGACTCAGAATTTGGATTTTGATTTGGTGCTGATTTGAGATTCGGAATTTGATTTTTGAATTTCAGAAAAAGCAATAAATCAAATAGACTTTTAGAAAATAGTAAATAGAGCTCAAAAATTATAGAAAAATTCACAGAGATTCTTTGAATTATTTTGAACTTAATAAAATTATTTTCAACTTAAATTTGTATATTATTTTTGCACATAAATTATTTTTAACTTCGGAAAATAAGAAAACCTTTGAAAATTCCAAAAATTCAAGAAATTAATTAATATTTTCTTTTTCACTTCAAATCCAAGAAAATCCCAGAAAACTCGATAAATTTCCTTTTTGACTTTAAAAACCAAGAAATTCAATAATTAATTTAATTTTTATTTACCAAGAAAACTCTTTTAAATTTCAGAAAAATCCAATAAAGTAATAACTTTATTAATTCAATTTTTGGTAACAGAACTTTGGAATGTTGCAAGAAGGTGAACTGCGAGGGCAACCTGGGAGGCAGGGAGGTGGGAGCATTCGTAGTGCGACAAGTGCGTCCTCTAAAAAATCCCCTACTTCCAAAAAATCTAGCGCCCAGTCCCTTCCCCCAAATCCGCGCGGCCCTCACTTGTCGCCACTGCGCCGCCCTTGCCCGCCACTCCCTACTCGTTGCCACCGCGCCGCCCTCGCCCACCGCCGACCCGCCCTCGTCCTCGCCCGCATCCCTCGCCCATCTCCCTAGAGCCGCCCTTGAAACTCTGTGCTACGCGCCTCGCCTGCATCCTCCGCCTCCATCACCCACCCACCTGCCTCCGCGCCGCCCTCGCCCGCCGCTGCCTACCCCTCACCCATCGCTGCAACCCCCTTGCCCCTCACTCGTCCCTCGCCTTCACACCCGTCCCTCCCTCCCAGTGGCCGGCGATGCTCCTCTGCGAACAGACGCCCAGGAAGGTGACTACCGAGCAGACGCCGCTCCACGCCCTCCGCGCCAGAGAGAAGCAGAGCCAGCGTGCCGTGCACGCCAAGGCCTACACGCAGCCGTCGTGTGGCCGCATGCGGTCCCGGATCCACTTCAAGCCCACCTCGCCCCTCGGCCATCCGCCCGTGACCGCAAACAGGGTGTCCCCCAAGAACCGGCCGTGGGCCAAGAAGACGGTGATGTTCCCCAACCCCATGTTCCTCGCTTCCACCTCCCCTGCCGCAAGATTTCTATGAGTGTGCTTACTCCAAAATTGCTTGAAAGGTATGGGGTATACTTTGAACTTAGTGATTGGATTTATTCAATTTTGTAACCAAACTAAACACATATATAAGCTTAGTTCTGGGTTTTGATTGTATGGCATTGTTGCATGGACAGTGGCAGATTTATACTTGAAATGACCCAATCTACAAACATGAAGCAGTGATGCTAATTTAATGCTTAAGGGCAACGTTTTAATCTGTTTTGTTCTCTAAGTAATTCTCTGAGCTCTTACATGTTTGTGTTTTTTTTTCAATTGATCAACTGATTTTAAAAAATTTTCTTGTAAAACATGCATTTGGTTTTCTTAGGTTCTTCTAGTTAAAGATGATATTAGAGCTTCACTTTTTACTAGTCTTTACTGATCAGTTTCATGAGCTTTGCTGCAAATCTGTGTCACATCACAAAGTTGGTAGCATAGCTACCAGATTTGAAATAATATATGCTGTATTGTTGTACACCTTTTAAAGAGACAAAATAAAGTGCAAATGTTTTCAACTATCCATTTTTTTATATGGAATGTAATTCAGATACTGTTTCTGGTTGTCTATATCACAAGATTAATTTTGAACACTTTGCCCATCATTAGTTCACTTCAGAGCATGGTCATGCTTCTATGTTAATTAAGCATACTGATGAATTTTTATATTCATATGTCGTGTTAAGAGAGAACGATGCACACAGGTCTGCAAACTATCATACCCATGTACCCAACAGAAGACAAAACACACTTATGCTATAGACTTGCTAAGTCTGCTTTCTCTTCTGATGAATTGCGAAGTTACATAAGAAGTTTGTTGGCAATATTCTCGCAAGAATCTGAATTTTGGGTAACAAGAAAGGTAAAACCCACGTGCACAAATACCATTTACTTGAAATCATTATTTATTTACACCTTTTGCAGAATTTACTTGATGATGAAGCAAATAAAGCATCAAAACAAAGGCTAGGTTTCAAAAGTGCCATGCGAAGTGATGTTAGGCCATCACCGATGGTCGGTGTGTTATTGATCTTCAGAGTTGCAGCCCATAATTCTATACCAATATGTGTTATATTATGATGGTTTATGTTATATTCTATCATGTCAAACATTGTAAATGGTGATAGCTGATGATGTTAATTTACTTATTTCTACTTTTTGCACATTTCACAAACAAACAAGGTTACTTTCAATCTCACTACTGAGATTATCCATGAGGTACATTCTTTCTACTTTGATGATTGTTTGTCATGAATCATCATCTAGATGCAGGTCTGCATGGTAGCATCATTTTGCTATTTTCTCAACTGTCATAGGTGCTATGCTATGCTATAAGAAAAAAAAACTATATCTACTTTGCGGGTGATGCCGTGATGGAATTTCCAAACAACTGTGTTGTTTAAAGGGTTTCAATTGACCAACTATTTGATACCTATCGCATCGTGTTTCAGCCTTTCAGGCCCTACACCTCACCTGTTTTTTTAATACCTGGCATGCACAATGGCATGATCCCTCATTAAGCCATTTTACTTCATGCAACTGTAAATTCCATTGTCGGTGCATATGTCTAGCTAGACTGATTAAAAATTTGGGCGAATGGGCCACTCAAAAGCATTCTTGCATCTAGGCCAGCCAGGCTACACTTGGGATTGCCCTGTTTGGGCCATCGGACCCAGACTTTGCAAGCCTGTCCTGGTCCTAAACCAGGCTTGGTATGGGTCCTTGGGCTGGGCTACATTTGCTCAATAATAAATAATAATCATGTGTACCTGGCATGCATTATTTACCGAGCAAGTGCTAAACTACAAGATTGTATATTTGGATGTTGGAATGAGGTGATGACTTAAAATTATTGAACAAATCAGTTGTATTCTTTGATGTTTTGTAGATTTTTGCCGAAAAGCCAGCCGTTCATCGAGCATTTTTAGTTTTTTTTCTCCAAAAAAGGTAAGATATTGCCTATCTGCATTATACTATTATGTTGTGTCTTAGCATATCCTTTAGGAAGTTTGGGCTTAAGATGGTGCTAATTTTATACTATTGCTGTATCATGTAAAGTGGATGTTGATTTCTCATTTTGCTTTCTTTTTTCCTTCATCCTCTCATGTAATTATATATATATATATATATATATATATATATATATATATATATATATATATATATATATATATATATATATATATATATATATCAAGATGTCAAAAAGATTTTTGGACAAAATCTCGCAGAGTGAGTATCTATTTAGGACAAAAATACTGTAGCGGCAGATTTATACTTGAAATGACCCGGTCAACAAACTGCTCATTTCATAACCCAGTCAACAAACTGCTCATTTCCAATTTTCCATTGAGCTATTTATTGGTCATGCAGTAGGAGCTGATATTGCGTGGCCATCAACTTATGTACAGTGCTCCTTTTAGTTTTGTTACTTTAATATTGTGATTTTGTTTCTTCCTAATGGTGCATTAATGGACTCAAAATTTTCATTGTAGGTTGATAAGATAAATGGATGATGCTATGGATGACATGATGAATGCAAGGTGGAGAATGGTGACATAGGCAGATGATCTTCATTACGTTTAGATTTTATATGTTAGGAAATGATGTTCAACTAAAATATTTATATCATGTCTTATGTGGATGGTTATCTATGTAATGCAACAATTTGTTTTTAATATATGAGTGTTCTTTTTAACTATGCTACGATCGATAATGATTTTTTTTACTTTGTCTTCTGCACATTTATAATCGTTGCAGAAACTTAATTATATCCGTTGCCAAAATAGCAAAAGTCATCTGTATGGCAAGTACCAACGCTTCTATGTGTTGTGATAATATAATTATATCCATTGTCAAAATAGTAAAAGTCATCCATGCATGGTAAGTACCAACGCATACAAATGTAGTTACAACCTGAGTATATCCGTTGTTACTTCGCAATGCCTTTTCATATATATTACCAACGCTTGTTTATCTGTTATAATAGACTCTCGCAACGGCCTCAATAGCAACGCATAGTAAATGCGTTGGTATAGACCGTAACAACACTTATTTGTATTTTTACCAACGTATATATGCGTTGGTAAAGGGGTGTCCATCTTGTAGTGAATAGTCCATGGATGACACAACATCTCACCTGGAGTTCAACCAGATATCATGAGGCAAAAGGAGAATACATGAGTAGGTCGCTTAGTTCAATCAGTTACGGACTAGTCATATGGAGATACGAGCTGGTCGTAGACTGGCCGAACATAATCACAGAGTGGTCATAACCTGATTGTAAGGAGTTACGAACTAGTCGTATAGAGATAGGACCTGGTCGTAAGTGATGAGGACCTGGTCATAGATTATATTTCAATAAGGTTCGTCCGATATAATTTGTGTATATTTGGGAATCGTTATGTCCTGCTAGGTACCGCTAACAACTCGTGGTTGGAAAGGTGTTTCCGAGTCACAACCGAATACGCATAAACCTAATGGGTCACACACTTAACGGGTTGGAACAAACCAGTACGGATATGATTCGTAAAACGTGTTCAGGTAGGATCCGTCATGGGCACTATATAAAGAGATGCTTGAGGCTATTGGGAAATAGACGAGTTGACGTGAGTTGCTCTACCCAAACCCTAGCCGCCATCTTCCAGAGAGCTTTGCCATGCGACTTGGTGCTAGCACACTGGTATACGGTTGTTCCTTCCTGGACGTGTGGATGCTGTAGAGGTGCTACTACGGTTGCTGTTGCGCTTGAGGACGATCTGCGGTCTTCATAAGGAACTGCAGAGGTTGCTGGAGGAGACAATCGATCAGCGAGGACACTGGACGATCGACTACGACCACTACATCGACGCGCTCTACGTTGGACCAGGCTGCTCCAACTCTTCTTCCGCTGCTCTGTGCGTCTGGTGGTAACGATCTGTGATTTTCTACTTGCATGGCTTCTTGGTTTACGTGGTAGAATTTTTGAATTGTTAGCTAGCGTAGCCTACCCATGCCCCCAACAGATACCATATTAAGCACCACCCCTATCATGTAGTAGCGACTATTTCTCCTTTTGCTCGTGCTCAATCCAGTCCGAGAAGCATTTCACCTACACCCTAGTCTTCCTCGCCACACTAGGACCATCTGTGGGTAGCTATGGCAATGCTTTAGGGGCCTGATCAGCGCTTGGGGCTGTTTTTTTCGCTGCCTCCCTTCTATGCATCTGGGTTCGCTCATCTAGAATCTTCTAGACTGCTTCAAACTTTTATTGATGGTTCTGGTTGCACAGCCACTTGAACAGGTTCATCAAATCTTTGTTGCAGAACTATTTGTAGAAGTTTGCACCTAAGTGCTTCATGCACCACCTGCTCTGCAGATCCATCCATGGAAGTGGTTCGTCCTCTTCTTGTTGTAGTTGAGTTATTGCACTCAGTAGGCCCGCATGCCGATCATGTATGACACATACGTTAGGACGGCCTTGTACAACAGAAATTCTCAAATTTCTCAGGAATCACAACCAGCTGTCTGTGTTCTCGCTTTCAACGAAAGCGAATGCCATAGGCAGAACTTGATTATTCCCATCCATTGCTATTGCAGTCAGTATCTGACCCTTGTACTTTCCAGTCAAGAATGTGTCATCCACGCACAAGATTGTACAGTAGTGCTGGAATGCATTGATGCATGGACCAAAGGCAAAGAATGTTCGTTTTAGTGCCTTCTTATTGGCCCACTTCAGATGCGTGGAAACTTAAATGTCAACATGAGTGCTGGGATTCTTGTCTTGTATGACTCAGAGTAGCCTGGGAAGGTTGTGGTGGGAGTCCTCGAACATACCAAACCTTGATTCAAATGCCTTCTATTTTGCCCTCCACGCCTTGGCATAGCTAACTGTGTACTAGAACCTTACCTCAATTGCTCGAATGATGGATCGTGCCTCAAAATCTAGATTATCCACGATCTCACCGTACATGAGGTTCGCGACGAAGCCTAATGATAGGTTCCTGTGGGGCTGCACTAACTCAACGACGACACATGTGTGAGGGACCACTATAGAGCATTTCCAGTAGGTGTCCCACTTCGCCAAGAGTACCTCTCTATGTCGCACTTCATGTCGTAGCATCTTAGGTTAGACTTGACGACTGTGAATGTACGCTGCACCGATAAGACCCATACTTTGACCGCCTCCTGCATGGGCTCCTTGCATTTGTACATAGCTCCTTGCCTGATCTCGCTCTAGTCATACTCCCACAGCACACGGGAGCCTTTGTTAACGACAAGGTTGTCGAACTAGTATGTGTTCCACTCGGATGGAACCGCCTACTGGTTCACAGCATCCTCGTCATCGAATCATTCATCTTTTGACACTGCCATGTAGTCCTGGTCTTTGAGATCCATCCTTTGCACTAGGGCTTCCAGCTCCCCACCCTCATCAGCAAGCCCACTAGCTTGCCTGACTAAAAGAGCTTCTTTCGCAGGGTCTTCATCGACAGCATCACCAACTCTAGGACCTTCAGCCATTATGTGTGCCGTGCTTTAGCGGGAGTCCCTGACTTCTTCTTCGACATCACCACCCCCTTCTTGTTCAGCCGCCGATGTATGAGTGGGCTTGGCATATGCCTGGGCCAGAAGGACCAAATCCCACCATTCCTCCCTCACCCTACGTTCATATGACTGTCATGACCTTGTTCCCTTGAGCTGCACTAACTCCCAATATGTGCCTTGTGTTGCTTGAGGGGCAAGACAACTTAATCTCAGATAATACACAACATGGTCCAAATCGAATGAGTGAAACAACCACCACATCACATCGCCCCATGTATGCTACTCTGGTCTAGTTAGAGGCACGGTCGCCGATTGGAAATAACGTAAATCAATCCCATCGGGACCCTCAAGAATATTTGATGTACTGCACCATAAACAAGATTTCCATGATTAACCACATATCTAAAACTCCACTAAAAAGAATTATGTACAACATACTTGTAACGTCCTGTTTGTCCAGAGTTTTGAAAAGCTTTTCAAAATAAAAATAACTATTTGGTTTTGTTGTTTACTCAAAGCTTAACTTGAAGATTTCGGAATTTAGAGATTTAACTTGAACTAATCAAACTTCAATTAATTCCTTTTGGTTGATTTGGAGTTATTGTTGTTCTTTGGCTTTTAGTCCCTTTTCTCTGTTTGCCTTGTTTGTCCTTCGGGCTAGCTTCTCCTCCTCTAGGTCACTCTCCCTTCTCCTTGGCAGAAACTTTCCTCTTGATGGACATTCCCCTATGTCCAGATTCCTCTTTTTGTTGGATGTCTCCTGATGCCCGGACCTTCCTTCAGTTGGACCTCTTTGTAGGTTCAAACCTTCTTTGCTCTCTGGACCTTCCTTGTATCTTTTGTTTGGACTTCCTTTAGTTCAGACATCCTCTTTGTTGGTTTGAATCTTTTTGTGTTTAGACCTCCCTTTGAAGATCTTAGCCGTCAGGACCTCCCCTTATTCAGATCTTGACCGTTAGGACCTCCCTTTGGAGATCTTAGCCGTCAGGACCTCCCCTTGTTCAGATCTTGACCGTTAGGACCTCCCTTTGGAGATCTTAGCCGTCAGGACCTCCCCTTGTTCAAATCTTGACCGTTAGGCCCTCCCTTTGGGGATCTTAGCCGTCAGGACCTCCCTTTGTTCAGATCTTGACCGTTAGGACCTCTCTTTGGGGATCTTAGCCGTCAGGACCTCCCCTTCCTCAGATCTTGACCGTTAGGACCTCCCCTCTGGAGATCTTAACCGTTCAGACCTCCCCTTGCTTAGATCTGACCGTTAGGACCTTCCCTTTGGAGATCTTAACCATTCAGACCTCCCATTGTTTAGATCTGACCGTTAGGACCTCCTCTTTGGAGATCTTAACCGTTCAGACCTCCCCTTGTTTAGATCTGACCGTTAGGACCTCCCCTTTGGAGATCTTAACCGTTCAGACCTCCCCTTGTTTAGATCTGACCGTTAGGACCTCCCCTTTAGAGATCTTAACTGTTCAGACCTCCCCTTATTTAGATCTGACCGTTAGGATCTCCCCTTTGGATCTCCTCCATTGGATCTTTTTTTTGGTTTCGGACCTCCCTTGCCCCTTCACGTGGTTTGAACCAACCTCGCGCCCTTATCACTTGTGGGTCGTCCGATCCTTTTTGGATGGCCCGATCGAGATGAAAGGTTCGGCCGGTCCGAACGTTCCTAGGCATTGTGGATCGTTCGATCCATATCGAACTGCCCAAATGAGATGTAACGTTCGGATGGTCTGAACGTTCTTTTCCTTTTGGACCGCCCGATCAAGATCGGACGGCTCTGCTTCACCGCGCCTTTTTTCCTTTGTCCTTTGGACCTCCTCCTCCTCGCAGCTTTGCGGTCTTTTTGCAAAGACCACCCTTTGCGGTCACTTTGCGAAGACCACCCTCTGTGGGTCAAGACCTCTGCTGATCACGACCCCCTCCGGTCATTCCGCGAAGACCTTCGGTCATACCGCAAAGACCTCCTTGGCAGGTGGAGACCTCCCTTGAGGTTCAGGACCTCCCCTGACCTCTGCAGGATCACTCCTTTGTAGGTCCTAGCCCTCTAGGACCACCCCTTTTGCAGGCCCTAGCCGTCCAGGGCCTCCCCTTGAAGATCTTGCGGTCACGACCTGCCCTTTGGTTCAGACCTCTTTGGTTGTCTTCTGGACCTGTAACATCCCAAATGTATAAACATGTGTTTGTTTCAAATGTAATTAAATGTGTAGAAATTAAAACTTTTTCTCACATCTTGAAACTCTTGAACTCACCTAAAATTCTTGTCCAAGAGTTGTGTTTTCCAAAAACACAAAGCTCTTGTTGACAAAAGTCCAACTCATTTTCAACTTGTCAAAACAAACCCTTGAACAGCCTTAATGAATTTCCTGAGCAAAATGCATTGCATAAAAACCTCTGAAAATTTTATGTAAGGTTAATCCTAATGTCAGCAAGCTCCAGTTAAAATTTCATAAATTTTAGAGTTGTTTTGCTATCTCATATAATTCTGCAAAGTCTCAGCTGTTAAAATTGAATTCAAAACAATGCATTGTTCCTTGGGCTGAGCCACTTTCCATTTTGGGTTGAACCCAACCACACGCCTGGCTCGGCCAGACCTCCTTTCCACCTTGTGGAGGTCGTAACCGTTGGATTCAAATGCAAAGATCACGACCTCCTTCACAACATTCTCAGCGAGGTCCTCCCACCTCATTGAGGTCATAGCCGTTGGATCAAATCCCACGGCCATGACCTCCCTTTGTTATCAAACGCCCAAGTCCTCCACCCCATCGAGGTCTTGTGCCGTTGGATCAAAGATCCATGGCCATGACCTCCCCTTGTTATCAAACCACAAAGACCTCCTCCCACCTTGTTGAGGTCGTAGCCGTTGGATCAGATCCAACAGCCCACGACCTCCCCTCAATATCAAGCGCACCAGACCTCCCCCATCTTGTGTTGTGCGCCGTTAGATTTAAAATCTACGGCCACGACCTCCCAGTGCTTTGTGCGCATCAGACCTCCCTTGTCCTCTCCTTGCCTTTGGATCTCATTTCAACGCGCGAGATCTGTGGGCCGTTCGGACCATCCTTTCTTAGCCGTTAGATTTAGATCGTGTGGTCTCTGTTGAGTGGGCCATTCGGACCACTCCTGTGAGCCCTTAGATCTAAATCTAAAGGCCAGGACCTCCTTTGCGCTACGCGCAAGGCTCAGGACCTCCTCACTTGATCAGCACCATTGGATTAAAATCCAAAGGCCATGACCTCCACGTCTTTGGCAGTTTTGCGCGCAGCTTAAGTCCTCCCAGGAGGTCCGCACCATTGGATTTAGATCCAGCGCCTTGGACCTCATGTCCCCTTATCCTTTGCGCATCCGCGCAATGAAAATCGGAGGGCCATGACCTCCCTGTCCAAATCGTGTGGCTGGGACCTCCTCCCAGTCACTTAAAACGTACCGGTTCACAAATCAAATCCGAGGGCCAGGACCTCCCCATCCTCTTTATCCAACGGTGGATTTGAGGTCCTGTTCTTCTCCTAGCTTGGGCTGGCGTGCAAGAGCTATGGCGGTGGAGAAGGTTAGAGCCGGTCATGTCCCAACGGCTCTGTGCAGGCGCATTAAATGCGTGTCAGCCCCTTTCTGCCCCCTAGGCCATGCTCTGACCTAACCTACCCCTCTGTCGCATCCATTGTCTTGTCCTGGCCATGGACTACGCCATGGGCTAAGCTCACCATGAGCTTAACCCTTGGCTCATGACCTCTTTTGCCCTAGGTATAAAACCTCCCCACTGTTTCCTTGGCTTCCTTTACACACCATTGCTGCCATTGCCAGCACCTCTGTGCTTGTAAACTCAAACCACCCGAAGCTCTCCTTGGCCGCCATTGTTGGAGCTTGGAGCTCCTCGGTGGCATAAGGGTCCCTGGAGTTTTTCCTCTCCCATCCTTTCTTCATTTTGAGCCATTCACCTCTGTGACAAGAGCCCTAACTTCTATTGGTTGGGAACATTTTTCAGAGGTGCCCGAATTGGAGATTGGAGCTTTGGCCGAGGAGCAACCTCATCTTCTCCAGCTCCGATCCTCACCTTCCTCGACCTCCACAGCACCTCTGGACCTCCAAGTAACCCTCCTGATAGTCCTTAGTTGCTGGGCACCTCGCTGTATGAATCGCTGCAGAGCTTTACTTCAAATGTTGCATTTCGGCCGTGCTTTTCACCTTTGTCATCTCCGGCTCGCCGGCGTTCAAGGCCGTCGCCGCCGTCGAGAGTGAGTCCATTGTGTGCGCAACACTATTGCGCTGCGTTGGTGCTGCTGGTTGGCGCCGGTGAGGTCCTCATCGCCGGCGACAAGCTTTGGTGCACTCTCGGGGTTTTGTCGGACGAAAACAACAGTGCTGTTGTCATTTAAGACAAAGATCCTCCCCCTTAAATGCGTCAATCATTGCTTATCATGGTTAATCATGGGGTTAGCCTTTAATGCCTTTAATCCTGTCCTTTGTAGCGCATTTAAGACCTCGCGCCCGGACCTCCTTGTGTCCCGCACGCCTTAACTCCTTGCCCGCGCGTGCGCACGTGCGCGAGTGCTGTGGCTCTGGATCTGGGCCATCCAAGACCTCCTCCGAGGAGATCTTGAACGTCCAGGACCTCCCCCATTCGCACCTTAGCCGTCCAGACCTCCCCTGGAGGTCTGTGACGTTAAGACCTCCACGTAGGACCTCCTCGAGGTCATCTCAACTGTTGAGGACCTCCCTCGCTTAATCTGGACCGTTCCGGTCCTCCCTCTCGCGTTGTGGTCCGTTGGATGCAGCATCAACGGCCACGACCTCCCCTCTCGCTCGCGCGTGCCCGTTGTTGGGAGGACAGGGACCGTTGGATCCAAGATCAACGGCCCATGACCTCTGGACCTTCACGAGCGCACGTGTGCGACGTTCTCTGGGAGGTCTTGAGCCGTTAGATTCAAGATCTATGGCTCATGTCCTCCCCTATCTTATTGGTTTTTAGGAAATTCCAGAGAGCTGTTATTTTATGAGCTGAAAAAGGTATGAACTTTGAAAATGCATAACTAATTCATTCTAAATCCAAATACGGTGATTCAAATTTTTGTAGCTCTGGTTTGGACCAGGCTCTAATCTAAAAATGGTTATGAGCCCAGTTCAGCTCCAGAAAATGGTTTTGTAAATAAATTTCAAAACTAACTTTAAATGTTTCATTAAAAATTCATTTAACTTGTAAAATGCATAAGTAAATATTTGTAGGTTATTTTTGAGTGAATCCAACTTTGTTGGCTTCCTCTGTTAATGCTCTAAATGTTAGAATAGGATTTAGGCATGTCACTATTTTCAAAAAGCTTACTTGTGCATTTTAATTTTGTTCAAGTTCTTGTCTTTGAAAAATTATAGAAAGTGCATAATAGCTCCAAATGAGATGAACTCAATTGTGTTATTCATCTCATGAGTTGCTGGTTTTACAGTAAAAATCTCAGTATCACTACCTCTCTAGTAAATGTTGCCAAATAATTAAAATTAGTGTTTAGTAGCAGATTGCAATTTTTAGGGCTGAGCAGATTTGTTATGCTCATATCTTTTGCATTGAGAATCCAAATCAATTGGTTCTTATTGATAAATTCCCTAAAAATCATCCTCTTGCTGCTGTAGAAATTTCAGAGCATTTGGAGTTTGTTTGCTGTGTTGTCTTTGTGGTTTTCATCGTTCTTATCGATTCTTTTCGCCTTTTCGTTAGGTGCCGACGAGTGCTTTGATCCCGTGAGTGATCCTCAGCAACATTTTGAGCAAAACCAGCAAGGCAAGCAGTTTGATCATATCCCCTTTATGTCCCATTACTTTAAAGCTAATATATTGTTTTACTTGTATGTATGCATGCTACTTTGTGTTAAAATATCGCTAGTGATCCTATAGATGCATATTCTGTAGGTACATGTCATTCTCTACTACTAAGCCTAGGATTATCTTGCTGTGACTTAGAGTTCGATGGATGGACTCTTATCGCTTAGTAGTTTACGTTGATAATGCTTAGCAATGCTTAGATAACGGTAGAAATGGGCGGTTGTCGACATTATGTCGATGACCTTGATCACACAAAAACTATTATTCCATTATGTCCATCTTGTGCTTGTTACTTTGTAAATAAACAAAAATGAAAACAAAATTGTTATTGACTTGGGCACAATGGATGTTGGTGTGATTTGTTGGGTGTGAACGGAATGGTGCCTAAGTCCCAAGGACCGAAGTTACTTGTGTCACTAAGCCAAAGCGCTCTTGCGTGCTAACCACACGAGGGGGATATGGGACCTCTCTTGACTAAGTACTTTGGGAGGTGTTAATTATGAGCTGGTCGGTGGGTATGTTAAAAGTGTGTGTGTTGTGTGTGGTGTTGGGAAGGGAGCATTAGCAGACCGGTTAGGCTGTCTAATGTGTCCTTATCCCTGTGGGTTGCGGCTCTTAATTAGCATCATCCATTGGAAATGTCTCGTAGGACTTATCCATGCCGGCATACCAAAGGAAGTGTGCTAAATCATGTGGCGAAAAGGCGATTTGGCGTGTGGATACATTGGTATACCCCTGCAGGGTTAAAACTATTCGAATAGCCTCGTCCTAGGTTATGGACATGCTTGGTAAGGTCGTGCAAGAACTAGACTAAACACTTAATTAAAACTTGATGGGTGGTATGAATTGGATAATTCATGCTATTGTTGTGGTGACTTGGGTGAGTCACTTCCAGGTTGTTCTTGTTGTTATTATTGTTGTATCGTTGTTCTTCAAAAATTAAAAATGCTTTGTCAAATTGCTTTCAATCTATTACATTATTGCAAATGAAAACTTGCTTTATGCTAAAATGAGTCCAAAGCCTCATCCACTTAAATAAAGCTTGCATGTAGCTATTTATAGTTCTGTTATACTACACGTCAGTCTTGCGAGTACATTTTTGTACTCATTTGCTTTGCTTAATAACTTTGTTGCAGAGGAGGTAGAGCCCAAAGGGCTTTACTTTTGTGAGATGTGTGGCGGTTGGGAATCGAGCTAGGCGGCTTGGTTGGTTGCCTTGTGGGCTAAAGGAAAACCTTGTGGCTCTCTTTTGTTTATCGCCATCTTATGGCTTTTGCTTCCGCTGTGTTTACCTTCCTTAGTTGTATTTGGCCGGTCGACCCCTTTTGTAATAACTCGATATTATGTATGTCTTTTATTCTAGTTCATGCTTGGTTCTATGTCTTGAATGTAATTGATGCATGATTTTGTAAAGGGGTGTGTATACTGTATTCTGGGAAGTATACATATCTCGAAGACACGGATTATTATGTTTGTGATGCTAGGGTCAATGGATGACTAAGTATTACAAGCCTAATAAACCGGGGTCCTCACAGGACCTCCTTGTCTTTAGGATCTCCTTGTCCCTAAAGACCTCTTTAAAACCTCCTCTTTGTGTTTAGACCTCCTAGCTGGTCTAGACCTCCTCTTTATGTTTAGACCTCCTAACTAGTCTAGACCTCCTCTTTGTGTTTAGACCTCCTAGCTGGTCTAGACCTCCTCTTTGTGTTTAGACCACCTAGCTGGTCTAGACCTCCTCCTTGTATTTGGACCTCCTCTAGGTTCAGACCTCCCTGTTGTGCTTGGACCTCGGTTGGTTTAGACCTCTTTGACGTTTAGATCCCTTTGGTTTTGGACCTCGCTTTTGACTCTCGGTTGGCCAAGACCTCTTTCTCTGTCTGGACCTCCCCTAGAGGTCAAAACTCCTGTTCTTTTGCGAAGACCACCTATTTGACTGGTCTGTTCACCTCTTTGACTAACCCCACTTGTCAGTCTTACTCACTTTCTCAATTCCTCCACCTCAAGTTCTTAAGCGCATTTGATGTGGGTTGAAGTCACCTTAAAATGCTGTCATTTCACTTGTACTCATTTCTACTTTCTGTCACCTCACTTGCCTACTTTTGTCCTTTTTGGTACTTGCTAGTAGTGTACCTTTTGTACCAATATCTTGAACCTGGTCGCTCCCTTTTTGTGGTGCACCTATTTTCTGTCCTCTATAAATAGAGCACCAGGGGCATCCATTTTCTCTCTGTTTTTCACTCAACCTCTTCTCCTAACTCTTTCGGTTCTGGCGAGCTCTCCAAGCTCCTCTGGTTCGGACCTCCTTGGGTCTAGACCTCCCTCTCTTGGGACCTCCCTTTCGGACCTCCTCCTCTCAGTGGACCTCCTCCTCTCTTTTTGCTTTAAGTAAGTTCTTTTGATTTCTTGGAGTCTCTTTGCTTATTTGGTTTCTTTTGCGAACGTGTAGATCTCGATTTTTGCTGAAGAGCTCGTGGATCAAGCCACCTCTACCGAAGCTTTGCCCATCAATAGAGGCAAGTCGTGGAATCCCTTGATCATCTTGATCCCACTTTACAAAATTATTTTGATTTTTTAAACTTGCATGGCTATTTTTATAGAACTGGTTTGGGCAGTAGCTATTCTCCTACTTGACATTATGCCCCCTTGGAATTTGGTACTTGACATGTTGACATGATCTCCCTTGGACACTTTAGGTTGGGTAATTTTAATTGTTATTTCTTGGTATTGCCAACATGGGACCTGCAGGACGCACAGTAGCTGGAGATGGCTGAACAGGTGGTAACCCTTTTGCCTTAGCAAAACATTGGTTCGCAAAATGTCCCGGGCGACCACAATGGTAATAAATCACCCCTACCGACATTGACAGAGAAGGTGGTCTCAGGTCCACTAGGTCGGGATCGTCCAACAATTGGCGGTGGGCGAAAAGCAAACACCGGCGCCTGGTTGGGCTGGGCCGGTGCTCGGAAAGATTGAGGTTGCCACGCATGGTCTAACCGAACGACCACTATATGTGAACTGAGTGGTCTTATGCCGCTTCCGTGAATCTTCCAAGGCTTTACTCTTTGTTTCAGCAATTATGGCTTTGTCCACCAGGTGTTGGAAGTTTCTGAAGTCTTGTATTGCCAATGCTAACTGCAATTCTTGGATAGCCCATTCATGAAACGGTTTGACGACGAGTGTCAGTCGAAACATCGTCAGGGGCATACCGAGCAAGGAAATTAAATTCATGAAGATACTCGGTCACTGACTTTCGCCCTTGTTTGAGAGCGAGGAATTCCTGCTGCTTGAGCATCATCACTCCCTCAGAATATGGGCTTGCGAAAAGCCTCCATGAACTCAAGCCGGTGGGAGCATGTCCGGTGGGTTGATAGCCGATAATTATCCCACCAATTACTAGTCGGTCCAATCGGTGGTAGCTAGCATATAAGACCTTCTCCCTTTCAGAACATTGGGCAATAGTCAGCTTCTTTTCAATTTCCCGAAGCCAATCCTCTGCCTCCAATGGATCACTGAATCGAGAACATTGGCGGGTTAGTTCGCTGAAAGTCAGCGAGACTACCCTGCCCATGTTGAACTCCTGCTCGACCAGCTGGTGTCGGAGTAGCGGAGGTATTACGCGCAATCTGCTCCAATATGCGCGTCTGATCCATGCGGTTGCGCTCAATTTGCATGAGCACGTCCGCCATGGTGGGTGGTGGAGGAAGCTCCTCTTCCTGACGACCACTTTGTGGACCATGAGATCCGGAAGGGTCAGTCTGCTCTCCCTGAGTTTGGAGAACAGGGGTGGAAAACCTCTCCTCTTGTTGTGTTCGCGATCGAGTGGTTGGTCCTGTCATCCTGTTGCCATATAATGGTTAACAACATAACAAGGATACACTCGTGCTAACACATACAAGATTAGGAGATAGAAATTAATTAAATACTAAACCTAAGCATGCAGTATGTCATGGTATGCAACCAATTAACACCAAAATAACACCAAGCTGAGTACAGCAAAAGGGCAGCATTACTTTATTAACACATTAAGTCCAATACACATGTCAACCACTACAATATCAAGATCCAAAATACAAAAGTTAGTACCCAGCATTTATACAAAACATAGGCCAGACTATTACACAATATTTATTACACAATACTACCTATTACACAACTAAGGCCGAATCTCACATTCAGCCCCTAAATGTAGTCGTTACGGTTAAAATTCACCGGAAACTCATTTAACATATGAGCTCCTGGTGAACCCGTATCTATGGGATCCCTAGGACTGATAAGACGAGTAGAGGAAACTAGCAGCAAATGATGTCCACCAGGGTGTGTAGGTCGCTGAGTGCGAGGAAACCCAGCAGACATTCGTGCTCGATTTATTAATCGACCAAGGATCGAACAAGCCCCACCTCTGGAAGTCGCAATCCACGTGGTGCGGTGGCGGTGGAGGGATCTCATTGTTGCCATAAAGCACGTTACGAGGAACGCGGTTCGTGGCAACACCAATCCTCAAATACTCACTGCCTCGTGCGCGACAACGGCGGTTTCCCATAGCTTCGCCGCGAGACGGTGATAGGTTTGGTCCATGATACGGACTAACCTCGCTAACTCAGCGTCGTATGGGTCTTCTCAAACTGAATCTCATCAAACGTAATCACATCCGACCTAGGGCCATGTTTGAAGTGTACATAAGGTGGCTGGGACAGCTCCGTCAGATCATGACGAAGGAGGCCCATCATCCTACGCGCAGCTTCCTGCACAGCCATAGACTCGGAAGTGGCACGTATGTGAACACAGTAGGGGACACTACCCACCACCTGTCTGGCGATCACATTAATGATGGCTTGGTACTCTTCCATGCCAGGACCTCGGTCTCGACGGTAGATGGCATACTCTGGTTGATATGTGAAATTGGCACGCCACATCATATCTCGAAGTAAGGCAGGAAACCCATCCACTTCTTCGGCTCGAGTCTCCTTAATCAAATACCAGCCACTCATCTACAGAGAAAAGACAAGGTAGGTAAGAGACTGATCTTGAAAATTTAATAGAAAGGTAGATAAGAATTGATACTAAAGAAGATAAGGAATAAAAGATAGCAGACTTAGATCTTTAGAAATTAATTTAAGTTAAAATAATGTCACAGAGACCCACTAAAGGCAACAACCATGCTAATTCTATCCTACAGGCAAACGTATGCTCTGATACCAACGCTTTGGAGACCCTTAATTATTGGGATTGTGCGAATTATAATTATATCTTGGTAGCATAATTCTTAATTAAGGAACAAAGTAATGTCATAATAAAGATCATACTAGAAGCATAATCATAACAAGTAACAATCCAACAATTAGGTTCCGGATATATGTCATGCAATAGTTCCCGTGATTAGTGACTATTACGCATATATCCTTAATCAACATTACATCAATCACATACAAGTCATACATTCACATAATTATACATTAATAATTACATCTCCAATTTCGGTTGCTACAGTACCAGGTTGCTACAGTAACCGAAATATGAACAGATGACCTTGGGTCATTTACAAAAAGAGTAACAGCGGAAACGAAAAGATAAAAACAAAACCACCAATGGCTCCATCATCCCGCAGGCTATTGCGTGGAGAATAAAACTAGCGCTACTCGTTAGCGTCACCCAGATCGGCGCTAACGGGCATCTCATAAAGAAAACCATCGTCACCTGCAACAAGGGGTCATAAAACCCTGAGTACGAAAGGTACTCAGCAAGTCTTACACAAACTAATAAAAGAAAGTGGTTGTTAGAACCTATACAATGGAATAGAAAGTATATATGCATAAGGTTGACAACAGAAGGTTTAAATGGTTCAGTTTGCATAAAGCGATACATCTTAACCTACAATTGCTATATTTTGATAAAGCGGTTTTAATAAATTGATTTGGACTAAAACAAAGTGAATAAGTGTAATTGTAAGCATAAACAGTAACAAGAATAAATAACATCTCACAATTAATTGTACAGAACAATCATCATGCCGAACCGATTCCCAAACCAAAATGAGAGCAAAATCTATACAGGTGACATTAATTCAAGTTTTAAATCAGAATCGTGGACACGGCTATTCAATAGTTTTAGAACCTGCGCAGGTGTACATCTTTACCCACATGACTTAGTTAGCCCGTAAGCCTCCGGAATAATAACACACTGCCTTTGGTGTGCCGGCCGGGTAAACTAAGATTTGGTATTTTTCAACAAGTTAATACTATTGAGTTGGATGACCCATGTGAGATTAATCCCGCTTAAACCAGACTGATAGCATACATTCAACCGGGGCTCACATGTTGTACCGGGAATGCCGACCCAGTCAATTAAATGCAAACTCGTGTTAGCCACACATTTTACACCGCAGTCGGGGCCCTGAAGGAACGTACATGCGATGTAACACATCTACGCCCTTACCCTTCTAAGAACATCTGATATCGATATAAGTTCCACATGGCATACGACACGGCCCGAAGACTTAAGCATCTATGCCATATGAAATCAATACACATGTCCTTACTCTCCTGTATCCAACTCAATACTATTAACCCTTTACTTAACCAAACAGCGCCCATACATCAAGTGTGGAAGCACGCGTTGGGACTTGAATTAAATAGTCGAGTTCACCTTAATCAACCTGCATAAGACATCCACATTTCCCAAATCTCGTGCACAAGGCACCATCACTAGCATCCACTTGTCCAGATTTGAATTAATGGATAACAGGATTCAGAAGCATTTCCAAATCAAATAAACTGAACAAAAATCAAATCATATAAATTATTTGTTGTTCCCAAGTCTGACAAGCTAAGCTTGCCAAACTCTAACGTTCTATGGACTGCATGGCTAAGCAAAAATTAAAACTAAATATTATAACATCACAACTAGCTTAGGTTGAGTGTATGGTTGAATTAAGGATAAGCCACAATTTCAGGGTATAACTAACTAGGAACAGGGCATAAATAGATTTTTAGAAATTTGCATGCACAGTGTCACTGTATTTTAGAATTCTACAGTTCAAAAGAATAGGTTCAATATGGTCCAGAGAGGAAGCTTGCCTTGATAATAGTATATGACCTCTTGTTCAGGTTCTTGCAACTCAACAAAAGGTTCAACAAACTCAGAAGGTCCAGATTCTAAAAGAAATAAAATTCAATGAGCACAAGTAAAAGAAACAGAGAACAGTTTGTGCATAAAAGAAGATATGATCAAGATGGTAATGCATATATAGCAAAGTATGCTTAAGTTATACTAATTTGCTAAGAGTAATAGCCCATATATCTTATCTACTAATACTTACTACCCAGATTTTACACTAAGTCTATAGCTACAGAATGTAATTTAGGGGCAGAACCGATTTTTTTTTTGCTACAGAGGAGCGTAATTTAGCTACGAGAACAGGACAACTTGTATTTAAATTAATTATCTAGCTAAACCTCATCTAAATGAAAGATTGAGCTTAAACCGAGTGTATTAAGGTTGGTGCTGTGAATTAGTAGGTCATTTACCACTTAATAATGTCGATTTAGGGTTTAGGACTTTCTTTGTTGAGATGGTCGGTCGGACCAAAACAGCAAGGACCTAATTCGATTTCGCTAGTTAGTGAAGTTACAAAACACAAGTACTTAAAAAGGAGTAATTAATACTAAGATCCACTCTCGCCATCCCTCTTTGGTTCGGCTTACAAGAAAGAAAAGGCAAGCAGAGTTGTTTTTGGTTGGGTCTATTTAACCAATAGCCAAAACAAAGAACAAGAGCTTTTGTCCGTAATTGCTACTATGGAGTGATAAGCTAACCAAAGATTCTAAATGGTTTTAAGGGCTATCTGGATGGTGGTTGAGACCATAAGTCCTTATTACCAACCCTAGCCGCCCAGATTAAAGAAAGGAGTGGAAATTAGCTATTTGTCGGTTTTGGCCGACAAAATAAAACAGAGAGGGATTTCGTCTTAACAACTAAATGGACGATCTTGATAAAAGAAAGATGGTCTACTTATGATACTAGGGTTCGGTTAGAACCTAAGCAAGATGATAAGTCATCAAGAGAAACCCTAAATCTTGAAAACGACATGAAAGACCGAAAAGTTAAAACCTAACTTTTCGCTTAAAGAAAGGTTAAAGCACCACATGATCAAGTGAGTGATGCACCCGAATGAGTGATGCCCTCGAGAGCTAATAATGATATGAAGTAAGATTTAGACTTACCAGCTAGGGTTTAAAAAGAAAAAAAATTAGTTAGGGTTTTGGTCAAGATATTAAGATCCAAGCTCTAGTCTTTGATCTCGCACAAAAGAGAAAAGGATGGATCTAAGATATAAAGGTCATCAGCCACTTTCTTGATGGAAAAAGATGGACTTTAACTCACCCTGATGAGGTTTTCACCAAGGTGGTGCCCCACGGTTGAAGTTGACAGGGAGAATAACTTAAGTCCAACCTACAAGAATGACCAAAATCATATTAGTATGAGATTTAGGCCTTCTTGGAGTTGAGCAAGGTAGAGGAGTAAGGAAGCTTCACTGGTATGAAGGCAAAGTGAGAGAGCTTCTCCTGGTCAACAATGGCAGTAGAGAAGAACTAGGGTTTATATAGTGATGAGGTCCTCTGTACCACCGAGAATTCTCTAGAATTGGATGAGGTGGCATTGAGGATAGATTTTTGAGAGAAAATATCCTCCAAATCACTGTACACTATCTCCATTTCAGTGTGAATGGTGCTTACGGTGTACAGGAGGAGATGAAGCAAAGTTGTGCCACTTCCATGTGGGTCCTAGTGGCAAACACACCATGCAGCGCTCGCAGCAAGTCCAATTGCACAGCCACCGTTTGATTTCATTTGATTGGCTGCGATTTAGAGGCTACAATGCACTGAAACGGTATTGAGAGATCTGGACCGTGCGATTCGCAGATGAAGGGCCACGATCCACGCGCTTAGAAGCGGTCCGATCGTCCCAATCCATATGGACCGTCCGATTCTGATCAACGCCGCGATTGCGGCCAGAGTGGGTCCGACGGCCCGCCGATTAGGATCGTTGGATTTAAATCCAACGGTCGCTTCAATGGGACACGCGTCAAAGCTTTGCAACGCGGTCAATACTTTAACGTTGGATTTAGATCCAACGGTTGACGCCACAGAAAAAAAATCTCGAACGATCCGGATGCGATGCGTGAGGATTTCAATCCAACGGTGGAAATTGACTTGCGTGTTTGGGATGACCCGCACAGTTGTAAATCTCGGTAGCTGGCAAGGAAATCAACGGCTCACGAGCAACGGGCGAAGTGTCTTGCAGTCTGAGACATATTGATCAAACGCACCAGCCGGGTCGCTCTGATTGCTTGAGCCCGGTTTAGACCGAGAGGTTTGACTGGTGTGATTCAAAATTTCAATTGGTTTGATCGGGTTGTTTAAAATAGCAAATAAATTTATAAAATTACGAAATTTTGTAGAATTGCTATTTGGGATGATGTATTTCCCAAATAAATTTTTTAAAATCATCGCTTCTTCTTTATAAATACATAAATAATTCAATTAAACTAATTAAGGTTTATTTAAAGACAAATATTTTTATGAATATCAAAATAATTTCTAAAAATTCAACAAAAATTATTTTTGGCCAATATAATTTATCGATTTTCAATTAAAATAATTCCCAATCATAATACCAACATTGGATGGTATTTCCTTCTAAAATTTTTATCAAGTTGGAATTATAATTAAAATTTTTGGGAAAATAGTTTACAACATGTTACCTAATTTGTTAATTTGAACAAGAATGACATGAACGAAGGCTTCATTATCAGTATATTAGGGTTGGGTCATTACACTGGTCCTTCTGTAAAGGTGAATAGAGTGTGTCAACATTATGAGTCTGTCTTAGCACAAATAAACCATTAGAAGTGCTAACAAAAGAGGTAAAGCAACCCACTAAACACTGGCATTAGGAGTCTGCCTAAGTACAATTAGAACCATTATAAGTGCTAAAGGAATAGCTAGACTAATCAAAATCTATGACAAGCCTGTTTTTTTAAAAATGGTTGCACACGTGGACAAAACATTCTAGGCAAACCCATTGCCACCTTACCATGAACATATAACTAAATGGGATTTAGGTTAAGCCCATGTGATAGAACACTCAACATGAGTCCACTCGCTCACTGCTACACTGCTTGTTGTCACTCTGACACA
Organism: Phyllostachys edulis; assembly: GCA_036346405.1. Taxonomy (NCBI): domain Eukaryota; kingdom Viridiplantae; phylum Streptophyta; class Magnoliopsida; order Poales; family Poaceae; genus Phyllostachys; species Phyllostachys edulis. Next base: position 64,581,469 of record CM070553.1, on the reverse strand, counting down.
CCAAAAAGTATTAGTGTCTAGTCCAAATTAGTCCTCCAAATGATAGAGGTTTGGACAACCTTGTAACTTTCATGAGATATCGTTGGTAGCATTGGCAATAATTTTAGTTGCTAAGTATTCTTACTTGTGATTGTGCAGATGTTTCACGGCGTAGCACCTCTGGTGGTGGTTCTTCACCCATCTTCTGGAAAAGCATCTACATTTGAAAACTTCACAAGGTTAGAGTTGCCTCTAATGAAAACCACTGAACAAAATCACATTTTTTGATATTGATTTTGAAAAGTGATAACTAAGAGTAGGAATTCCATCCTCCTTGTACCTTAAACTATAAATGTTATAAATGACATCAAGAAACAAGAGAGCCTCCAACACCCAACATTGCTAATAGTGGGCCACAGCTGTAAAATACACTTTCTCGCCAAGGAGAATCGTCAATCTATGAATAAAAATAGCATTAGAATATAGTCACTGCAAGCCTGAGAAAGCACATTTGAGCTATTAGGTCTCTGAAATATACGTCATAGAAATGAAACTTAAGAGCTTCTTCAAAATTAAGTGACACTGATATTTTCAAACAAGGGTACTAAAAAATCAACAGTTATTTGGTTGTTTGTGATGACACTACTATACCTGGCCATCAGGAAATTCTGCTTTGTAAACTCGGCCAAAGCAAACTAGTAAAATATGCAACATATATGTAACGTCCCGTTTCTCTTAAGTTTCTTGCCTGGTTTTCAAAATAAAAGTAACCATTTGGCTTTATTGAGAATCCAAAGCTTAACCTGAGATTTTGAAATCTGGAGAGTTCAATTGGAATTAATCAAACCTTAACTAAGCTCTTTGTTGGTGTTCCTTGCTGGTGGTGGCTCTCTGTGGTGTCTTTGCCGCCCTTGGGCTGCTGGTTCTCCGAAGCCTCTCTGTGTGCCCCCGGTTTGTCTCTTCTCTCTTAACTTCCTTTGTTGGTTTGAATCTCTTTGAGATCCGCACCTCTCTCTTATCTCCCTCTCTGCTCGAACCTCTCCCTTGCTTGGGGTTTTCTGTCAGGACCCGGCTCGGGTTTGTGTTTCAAAACCTCTTTGGTCCCTCTAAGCCACGCTTGGCTTTGCTTCTTTTGGACCTCCCCGTGGACCTCTCCACGCTCTCTTGGAACCCCTGAGTTCTCTTGGGCGCTCTAGAGTTTCTCTGGACCTCCTAGTGCTCTTTTGGGACCTTCTTAGACCTCCCCATGGCTATTTGGACCTCCCTTGTGTTCAAATAGACCTCCCTCTGTCCCTGCGGACTTTTCTGTGTTCTTCGGACCTCCTCCGTGTCCTTTAAGACCTCCCCTTGTTGAGATCTAGCCGCTCAGACCTCCCTTGTTGAGATCTAGCCGCTCAGACCTCCCTTGTTGAGATCTAGCCGCTCATTCCTCCCTTATTGAGATCTAGCCGCTCGAGACCTCCCTTGTTGAGATCTAGCCGCTCGGACCTCCCTGTTAGGATCTCGCCATTAGGACCTCCTCTCGGAGATCTTAGCCATCCGTGTCCTTCCTTAGTTGGATCCAAAGGTTCCGATCTCTTTAGGTCCAAGACCTCCTTAGCGCTTGGACCCATCTTTGATTCTTGTGGCTGTATCGCTTGAGGCTTTGCCTTCCTTACATTAGGACCGCCCGATGCTGTTCGGATGGCCTGATCCTAAGGGCACGTTAGCTTGGTCCAAACGTCCCCTTTCTCTCCTAGCCGTCCGATTCAAATCAGACGGCCTGGTCCCGTTGGTCTGTTTGCTCGGTCCGAACGGCCCTTCTGTTTTGCGCCATTGGATCTGGATCTGACGGCTCAGCTTCGAGGTAACGTTTGGATGGTCCGAATGTTCCTTTCCTTTCTGGACCGCCCGATTCCAATCGAACGGTTCCGCTTTGATGCACGTTTTCCTTTGTTTCCCGTGACCCTCCTCGTTGTTTTGTAAGGACCACCTCCTCGGTCCTTCCGGGTCTTTTGTAAGGACCACCTCCTAAATCGAGAATATCCTGTTGGTCGACCTCCTGCACCCTTTGATCTCGACCATTGAGGTCCTCCCTTGAGATCTTGACCGAGATCTCCCTTTTTGGAGATCTACTCGTCAGGACCTCCCCTGCACCCTTTGATCTGGACCGTTGAGGTCCTCCCCTTGAAATCTTGACCCTTAGACCTCCCTTGTGCAGGTCTGAGCGTCAGGACCTCCTCGTTGTGAGCTTTGAGGACCTCTTGTCCAAAACCTCCTCTTGAGTCCTTCGACCTCCTGTCCAGGACCTTCCCCTCTGAGTGTCTTGGACCTCTTGCCCAGGACCTCACAATGGTCTTTGGCGGGGATGACCCTTGCGGTGGGGCCACCTCTTTGACTGGTGGTGCACCCTTTTGACTGGCCCCACTTGCCAGCCCCTCTTCACCTTGTAATTATTGCTCTTGCCTCAGAACTCTGTGCGCATTTAATAGGTGTCGGGTCACATTAAATGCAGTCACATCTGAGGTACTTTATTTCAATTCTTTTAGGGCAAGCCCTGCCCTAGTTGTCCCGATTGCCTACACGTCACTGAGTTTTCCTTGTGGTACACACTACCAACTCCGGCTATATAAAGCACAGGCGGGCAAGCCTTTGTAACTTTGTTGCTCATTTCTTCCTTCCCCGCCTCATCTGCTCGGTTCTTCCTTGCAAGACCTTCCCAGAGCTCTTTGAGGCTGTGTTAAGGCTCTTGGTTTCCTTTTGGCTGAGTTGGTTTGAGTTCCTTTTTGGTTCTTTTGAAGTTCTCTGGCTTAGTGTGGTTTTGCTTATTTGGTTTTCTTGCGAACGTGTAGATCACGAGTTCGAGGAGACCTTGGACCCAACTCTTGCTGCAGAAGGCTCTCCACTGCTTGACCAAGGCAAGCCACAAACCTCCCTTTGATCATTTTGAACCTAGTTTCACAAATGTATTTCTGTTTTACTTTATCATGCATGGCTATGTTTATAAGAAAATGGTTTGGGCTGTAGTTACTTGACTACTTGCTGTTTGCCTCCTTTATACCTTGTCTCCATCATGTTGTCATGTTCACCTTGTGAGCCTTAGGGTGGATATTTAGTTGGTGTTCTTTGTTATTTGCCAACATGGGGGCCGTAGGTCTTATATAGCCTTGCTTAGAAAACGTGGTTCGAACGTATCATGCTTCATCTCTAATAATCTTGACTAATAAGTTATGGAATGTGTGGTTGGTGCCACTATTGAGCAGCTATGGCAGGATGCCTAAGCTGTGTTGACTATGGTGTGAGACCACTTGGCTAAAAATTGTTGTGCCAAGACTGGGTGGTCTTTTGGCATGGGTTAATACAAATTGTTTTGTTGAGGCAAGAAGGCAAGGAGTGAGTAGTGGGTGCTTTGCACACTGGGTTGTGGAAGTCTTGCCTTAGCACAATTAAGGACTTAACTTTGTGTCTCATTGAATGGGCCAAACAAAGGCAACCACAAGATCATTTTATGGGAATGGTCTGGCTGAATAATTAGCAATGAGATGGCTTAGGGCTGTTGTGGTTGGCGTGTGATTCGTTGGCGCAGAGGGGCACCCCATAACCCCTCGTGGATTTCTAGACCACCGAGAGGGATTATAAACCTTAGCGGGCAGCCCTAGTCAGCTCAAAGCTTTGTAAAGGCCTTGCCGCTCTCTAGACTACTCACCTTAGGAAGTGAGCAAGGGTGACCGGAACCCATCCCGCTAGAGATCGTGGATTGTGGGTAAAGTTGTACACCTCTGCAGAGTGAAAGATCTATTCAAATAGCCAAGTCCTTGGTCATGGACATGCTCAGTGAAAATAGTGCAAGGGGTAGTTGTTTTGAAAGTTGCGTCGCTGGGCACTACAGCGAGATGCCTTGGCTTTGCCTCGAAGAGACCTTGGCCGGCTCTAGAGGGGTCAGGGATTGGCTCGGGTAGTGGTCCAGGGACTGGCTCGAACCTTTTGAGTGGGTGCTCTTGGGTGGTTGTTGGGTGAGGACCTGGCCACTAGTGTGACTAGACCTCCCCCATTTTCAGTTGTGGATGTGAGCTGGTGCTCACTCCACTTTTTCAACTTCAATTTACTATGTATTATGGTTTTACTTTGCTACTTTTCAATCTATTATTGCTATTATTGTCAAACTTGGCTTTGTGCAAACTAACCATACCGCTCTCCATTGGTAAGTCCTTGCATGAATATTATTGCATCTTTGCTCCCTCAGACTTGCCGAGTACATTCCAAGTACTCATGGTTTAAGCCCATGTCAAAGCAGATTATGAAGATGACCAAGTGCGAGGCGGTCTGCACCGCTTGAGGAGGAGTTCTTCGACGACTAAGATGCCTAGGACGCCCTCCACCCGACGACTGTGGTGCTTGTTGGATGGCTTTTGCGTGTTTTGGTGTTTGAGCCCTAGAGCTCCTTGTTGCCGCTTGTAAGTCCTTGTTGGTTTTGTAAGCCCTCGGTGGCGCACCTCTTGTTAACAAGCTTGACCATAAGGTCCTATTATATAAAGTTTAATTTATCTCGCTTCATCTTTGTTTGACCTCGTGGTTGTGGTATTGGCTTGTGTTCTTGTGCGAGCTAGCTCTGTTGTCCCGGGACTAGCTCGGATGCACAGGGCAAGACCACCGGGAGGTCCCACGACTTAGCCCGGGAGGCCTGCCGACCTCTCTTAGTGATGTGCCCGGTGGTGCTACCGAGCGGGTGGCGGCCACGACTTCCAGAGGTCCTCAAGACCTCTGGGAGGTCGATGGCGACCAAGACCTCCAGAGGTCCGAAGACCTCTGGGAGGTCTTGCAGCACCTCCTCAGTAAGCTCCATCGGTGCTACCACCTCTTTCCGTGGTGACTTCAAGCAAGAAAAACGTCCTCCCGGACCTCTTGCGGTACATGACGGGTGGGTCGTCACAGCTTGGTATCGAGCCACAGTGGTGTGTGAGGGCGTGACCCTAGGTAGAAAGGTCGGTTTAGTTTTGACTCAAAAGTTATTTTCTAAAGCAAATCAACTTAAAAATTTGTCCGGAGGTTCTTTCCTTGTTCTCGGTTCTATCTTTGCACTTAACTTGTCCAAATCATTTCTTACCCTGTTCTACTTCAATCTTAACTCCTCTTTAGTTCTCATTATCTTACCCTTGCCGGAACCTCAATTTTAAGTCTAATTTGACCTCCTTGCCTTTATAATTTCTATAGGACCCATCGTGGAAGGGTTAGGGTTAGTGGTCCTATTCTCGAGTCTCGCCTAGCTTGTGTCTCTAAGACTTCGCTTTTGAAGCTTTTGTTGCCTCTTTTGGCCTCCTGGCCTTTTGGTTCTCTCTTGGGTTTAACCAAGTCACCCCTTTTAGATGCTCTATCTTTCTCTCTGATCCCACTTGTCTTGGTGCTTTAACCCTCTTATCCTCTATGCTTTCTGTCTTACCTATTAAACCTTTAGAGTTTTGTCCAGATGGTGCAGACTCGGCAGTCCACAAGTCAGGGTGAGCCCCCAGAACAGTTGCCTCCACCCCCACCTCCTCCAAAGCGCAAAGAATGCAGTTTTGGGCAGTTTATGGCGACACAAGCCCAAATGATGAGCTCCATGATGCAGAATATGAACCAGATTATGGCTCAACAAAGCCAGACCACCAATGCTTTACTTGCCATGATGAGTCAGAATAGTCAAGCTGCAGCAGCGCCACCACCTCCACCCCCAGCTCACCATCAATCAAGGCTGTCAGAGTTCATGAAGACACGCCCAGCTACATTTTCGAGCTCCCCCGAGCCCTTAGATGCAGATGATTGGCTGAGATCAACCGAGAAAAAGTTGGATATTGCTCGCTGTGAAGACAGGGAGAAGGTTTTGTTTGCCTCACATCAACTGGAAGGACCTGCAGCTGAGTGGTGGGACACATTTGTGCCTCACATGTCAACCCCAGAGGATCACTTGGGCAGACCATGTTGCTGCCATCACTCCTATGTCCCCGATGGGAAGGTAGAGATGAAAAATGAAGAGTTTAGAGAGCTCAAGCAAGGCAGCATGTCAGTAAGTGAGTATCTCACTAAGTTCACTCAATTGTCACGTTATGCTCGCGAAGATGTGGCTACGGATGATGCACGGTAGAAGCGCTTTAAGCGAGGCCTCCATCCCAGTTTAAAAGTTCAAGTTGTGGGCAACGATTATCCTGATTTCCAGCATATGGTGAACAAGGCAATGCTCATTGAGGAATCCTAAAGAGAACTCTCTGAGTCCTTCAAGAGAAAGGTGCCACCCTCCAGTGCTCAGCAAAGACCTCCCCAGCGTGTCAAAACGTTTGTATAGTACCAACCCAAGCGCCAAGGACCTCCTGGACCTCCCAGGACCTCTGTCAAGATCTCCCCACCGCCCGGCCAGCGCCGCCTCCTTTGGCAGACCAAGTCAACCCCAAACCTCCACAGCGAAGGGATCACTTGTTTTAAGTGTCACCAAGTGGGGCATTTTGCCAATCAATGCCCACTGAAGACTGAGCCAGCCGCAAAGACCTCTACTTCAGGACCTCCCTCGGCCAAAACCTCTACTTCAGGACCTCCTCAAGCCAGACCTCCTGCACTTTTGGAAGGGGCCGTGTGAACCATGTGGCAGTGGAAGAAGCTCAGACCTCCTCAGACGTGGTACTAGGTATGTTCCTAGTAAATTCAGTGCCGGCTATAGTTTTGTTTGACTCTAGAGCTTCCCATTCGTTTATTTCTCGGAGTTTTGCAAAGCACCGCCGAAGTTGTTGCTCTTAAGACTACCTTGTTGGTTCAATCCCCCGGCTCAAAACTAAGTACGAACCGTGGTTGTCCATAAGTGAAAATGGTCATAGAAGAAGTAGAATTTCTAGCCAACCTTATCCTTTTGGACACCAGGTCCCTAGATGTGATCTTGGGCATGGACTGGCTAGCTAACCACCATGCCATGTTGGATTGTAGTGGCAAATGTATCTCTTTGACCAGCCCTAGTGGTGCCATCAGAAGTTTTCGGCCACCTCGAGAAGCTCCAAGGAGCCCTATCTTGTAGTGCTCAAGTTCAAGTTTTGGAGGATGTCCTGTTGTTAAAAATTTGTGGATGTGTTCCTGATGAGCTCCAGTGAATGCCCCAGCATGAGACCTTGAGTTTGTCATTAACCTTGTTCGAGGGACCTCCCCATCTCCAAAAGGCCCTCTGATTGCATGTTGATGATCATGTGGAGTTGAAGAAGCAGTTGGAAGACTTACAGAGCAAGGGTTTTATTAGACCTAGCTCCTCACCCTGGGGAGCCCCAGTCATTTTTGTGCCTAAAAAGGATGGCACTCAAAGGATGTGTGTGGACTACAGGGCTCTCAATGATGTCACCATCAAGAACAAGTATCCTTTGCCAAGAATCGATGATTTGTTTGCTGTGTTTTCCAAAATAGATTTGAGAACAGGATATCACCAACTCAAGATTCGCAAGGAAGACATCCCTAAGACAGCTTTTTCAACTAGGTATGGGTTATTTGAATTCACTGTCATGTCTTTTGGGCTGACCAATGCCCCTGCCTATTTCATGAATTTGATGAACCGAGTGTTCATGGAGTACCTAGACAAGTTTGTCATTGTCTTCATTGATGACATTCTAGTGTATTCCAAGAGTGAAGAGGAGCATGCAAGCCATCTCTTTTCGGTTTTGGAAAAGCTGAGAGCTCATCAACTCTTTGCCAAATTTAGTAAGTGTGAGTTTTGGCTAAAAGAAGTGGTCTTTTTGGGGCATGTTTTGTCAAAAGAAGGAGTGTCTGTCAACCCTAGTAAGGTTCAAGATGTGGTCAATTGGGAACCCCCTAGGACAGTGCCTCAAGTCTTCTTGGTATGGCCGGTTACTACAGAAGGTTTATTGAAGGCTTCTCCCGGATTGCAAGACCTCTCACTCAGCTGTTAAAGAAAGAAAAGAAGTTCCTTTGGACCTCGACAGAACAAAGCTTCCAAGAGCTCAAGAAAAAGTTGACCTCTGCCCCAGTTTTGGTTCTTCCAGATGTCAGGAAAGATTTCGAAGTCTATTGTGATGCAACAAAGCAAGGACTTGGCTGTGTTCTAACGCAAGACAGAAAAGTGGTAGCTTATGCTTCAAGACAGTTGAAGCCTCATGAAGCAAACTACCCTACTCATGACCTAGAGTTGGCTGCTGTGGTTCATGCCTTAAAGATTTGGCGCCATTACCTCATTGGTAATAGGTGTGAAATCTACACTGACCACAAAAGCCTAAAGTACATCTTTACACAAGCAAATTTGAATTTGAGGCAGAGAAGGTGGCTTGAGCTTATTAAGGACTACAATGTGCGAATTCATTACCACCCAGGCAAAACCAATGTGGTGGCAGATGCTTTGAGCAGAAAAGTTTATGTCAATACTTTGATGATTAAGGAGAGCCAACCTGCCTTGTATGAAGAATTCTTGAAGCTTAGACTTGAGTTAGTGGAGGAAGGGTTTTTGGCAACTCTTGAAGTGCAACCTACCTTGCAAAAACAGATCAAGGCAGCCCAAGATGGAGATGCTAACATCCAAGAAATCAAGGCCAACATAAGAGAAGGGAAGGCTGCAAGGTTTTCTATAGATGATCTAGGTGCGGTCTGGTTTGATAAAAGGCTTTGTGTGCCCAATAACACAGAGCTCAAAGGTGTAATACTTAAAGAAGCACATGAGACATTGTATTCTATACATCCAGGAGCTACAAAAATGTACCAAGATATCAAGGAGATGTACTGGTGGCCAAAAATGAAGAGAGAAATAGCAGATTTTGTGGCCAAATGTGACACTTGCCAAAAGGTTAAGGCAGTGCACCAAAGACCTGGAGGACTTTTAGTGCCCTTACCCATACCTGAGTGGAAGTGGGAAGAGGTCAGCATGGATTTTATAACTGGTTTACCTCGTACCCAAGCTGGTTTTGATTCTATTTGGGTCATTGTGGATAGGTTAACAAAAATGGCTCACTTTATTCCTGTGAAGACTACCTATTAGGAGACAAGTCAAGTAAATTTACATGGCAAAGGTTGTATGCTTGCATGGTGTTCCAAAGAAGATAGTTTCGGATAGAGGATCTCAATTCACCTCCAAATTTTGGCAAAAGCTACATGATGCCTTGGGCACCGACCTCAACTTTAGTACAGCATACCACCCACAAACAGATGGCCAAACTAAGAGAGTTAACCAAGTCCTTGAGGACATGTTGAGAGCTTGTGCTCTAGAAAGGCAATCTAGTTGGGACAAGATGTTACCATATGCATAATTTTTCTACAATAACAGCTACCAAGCGAGCCTCCAAATGTCCCCTTTTGAAGCTATTTATGGGAGAAAGTGTAGGACTCCCTTGTACTGGACAGAATCGGGTGAAGGCCAAGTTCTTGGGCTGGACCTGCTGAGAGAAGCCGAAGATCAAGTGAGATCAATAAGGGAGAAGCTAAGGGCTGCTCAAACTCGGCAAAAGAGCTACACAGATGTTAGGCGTCGAGACCTAGCTTTTGTTCCAGGAGACCAAGTCTACCTCAAAGTATCACCTCTCAAGGGTATGCAGCGGTTCAGAGTTAGTGGGAAGCTTGCTCCAAGATTTATTGGACCCTTTCCAGTCCTTGCCCGAAGGGGTGAAGTAGCCTACAAGTTGGACCTCCCTCCTCAGCTTGCCGGAGTCCACAATGTGTTCCATGTGTCACAGTTGAAGAAATGCTTATGAGTGCGCCAGGACCAAATGCCTTTAGAAGTCAGTGGACCTCCAAGAAGACCTCACTTACAGAGAGCACCCCATCAAGATTTTGGACGTGTCGAGAGAGTTACAAGGAACAAGACCACCAAGTTGTGCAAGGTGCAATGGAGCAACCACTCTGCCGAGGCAACATGGGAGCGAGAAGAGGACCTCAGAAGGAGTTCCCCACCTATTCCTAGCTCGACTTGCATCTCGGGTCGAGATTCCCTTAGGGGTGAAGGTTTGTAACGCCCGCTTCGATGAATCACGGTGGCGATCTTCCGATAGGTTCGATTTGTTTAAATCGTGGGGCGTTGATGCTTTGAGGCTTCCGACCGCAGATCTTCACCTCGCAATTAGCTACACCCGCACGATCGCCGTTATCAACCACGCTTGCACGCGATCGACCTTACCACGAGGGTTATGGTTCTGCGCAGCAATCGAAGCAACTCACAAGAACACGAGATGCAATCTGAAATATATTGCAAATATGGATGAAGTTCACAAGTGGGGTTCCTCAAACCGAACAAGCGGCGAACCGCAAAGTGGCGAGAATAATCTAAGAAAAACCCAACCCTAAACCGTGGCCGCACATATAAAGGGGGGAACGGAGGAGGTGGGAACCCTAGGGCGGCGAACTGTTCACGGGTCTGTTCACGTGAACAGTGCAGCCCCTAGGGTGGTCGGCCATCACATGGGCCTTATGGGCCAAGTCACCCATATATTACATAGCTAGTGGGCCAATAATTGGTGACGACACCATGGTATGTAAATGCAGGCCAGGCATGTAGACATAGCTCGGCTTGTAGGAGTAGAAGTAGCGTGGTCCAATTGGATAAAAAGGTATTGCAGTGGCCGCAAGTCCAACTGTGGAAGATTGAGTTGAAGTAGTAGTTGTAGGTCTTCTGGAAGTGGTCGTAGACCCTACAGAGCTGGTCGTAGGTCTTCTGGAAGTGGTCGTAAACCCTGCAAAGCTGGTCATAGGTCCTCTGGAAGTGGTCGTAGACCCTGCAGAGCTGGTCGTAGTCCCTACAGAGCTGGTCGTAGACCCTGCAGAATTGGTCGTAGGTCTTCTCAAAGTCGTGGTTGTATCCTTAGGGTCGATGTCCTCATCAGTTTCTCTTAAGTTTCTTGCCTGGTTTTCAAAATAAAAGTAACCATTTGGCTTTATTGAGAATCCAAAGCTTAACCGGAGATTTTGAAATCTGGAGAGTTCAACTGGAATTAATCAAACCTTAACTAAGCTCTTTGTTTGTGTTCCTTGCTGGTGGTGGCTCTCTGTGGTGTCTTTGCCGCCCGTGGGCTGCTGGTTCTCCGAAGCCTCTCTGTGTGCCCCTGGTTTGTCTCTTCTCTCTTAACTTCCTTTGTTGGTTTGAATCTCTTTGAGATCCAGACCTCTCTCTTATCTCCCCTCTGCTCGAACCTCTCCCTTGCTTGGGGTTTTCCTGTCAAGGACCCGGCTCGGGTTTGTGTTTCAAAACCTCTTTGGTCCCTCCAAGCCACGCTTGGCTTTGCTTCTTTTGGACCTCCCCGTGGACCTCTCCACGCTCTCTTGGAACCCCTGAGTTCTCTTGGGCGCTCTAGAGTTTCTCTGGACCTCCCAGTGCTCTTTTGGGACCTTCTTAGACCTCCTCATGGCTATTTGGACCTCCCTTGTGTTCAAATAGACCTCCTCTCTCCCTCAAGGACTTTTACGGTCCTTCTGACCTCCTCCACGCCCTTTAAGACCTCCCTTGTAAAGATCTAGCCGCTCAGACCTCCCTTGTTGAGATCTAGCCGCTCAGACCTCCCCTTGTTGAGATCTAGCCGCTCAGACCTCCCCTTGTGAAGATCTAGCTGCTCAGACCTCCCCTTGTTGAGATCTAGCCACTCAGACCTCCCCTTGTTAGGATCTGGCCATTAGGACCTCCTCTCTGGAGATCTTAGCCATCTAGGTCCTTCCTTAGTTGGATCCAAAGGTTCCGATCTCTTTAGGTCCAAGACCTCCTTAGCGCTTGGACCCATCTTTGATTCTTGTGGCTGTATCGCTTGAGGCTTTGCCTTCGTTACCTTAGGACCGTCCGATGCTGTTCGGATGGCCCGATCCTAAGGGCACGTTAGCTTGGTCCGAACGTCCCCTTTCTCTCCTAGCCGTCCGATTCAAATCAGACGGCCTGGTCCCGTTGGTCTGTTTGCTCGGTCCGAACGGCCCTTCTGTTTTGCGCCATTGGATCTGGATCTGACGGCTCAGCTGCGAGGTAACGTTTGGATGGTCCGATCGTTCCTTTCCTTTCTAGACCGCCCGATTCCAATCGAACGGTTCCGCTTTGATGTGCGTTTTCCTTTGTTTCCCAGGACCCCTCCCTGGTTGTTTTGCAAGGACCACCTCCTCGGTCCTTCTTTCTCTTTATAAGGACCACCCTCGTGAATCGAATATCCTGTTGGTCGGGACCTCCCTGCACCCTTTGATCTGGACCGTTGAGGTCCTCCCTTTGAGATCTTGGCCGTAGATCTCCCCTTTTTGGAGATCTACTCGTCAGGACCTCCCCTGCACCCTTTGATCTGGACCGTTGAGGTCCTCCCCTTGAAATCTTGACCCTTAGACCTCCCTTGTGCAGGTCTGAGTGTCAGGACCTCCTCGTTGTGAGCTTTGAGGACCTCTTGTCCAGAACCTCCTCTTGAGTCCTTCGACCTCCTGTCCAGGACCTTCCCCTCTGAGTGTCTTGGACCTCTTGCCCAGACCTCACAGTGGTCTTTGGCGGATGACCCTTGCGGTGGGGCCACCTCTTTGACCGGTGGTGCACCCTTTTGATCGCCCCACTTGCCACCCCTCTTCACCTTGTAATTATTGCTCTTGCCTCGAGAACTCATGCGCATTTAATAGGTGTCGGGTCACATTAAATGCAACACATCTGAGGTACTTTATTCAATTCTTTTAGGGCAAGCCCCGCCCTAGTTGTCCCGATTGCCTACACGTCCATCGAAGTTTTCCTTGTGGTGCACACTACCAACTCGGCTATATAAAGCACAGGCGGGCAAGCCTTTGTAACTGTTGCTCATTTCTTCCTTCCTCGCCTCATCTGCTCGGTTCTTCCTTGCGCAAGACCTTCCCAGAGCTCTTTGAGGTCGTGTTAAGCCTCTTGGTTTCCTTTTGGCTGAGTTGGTTTGAGTTCCTTTTGGTTCTTTTGAAGTTCTCGGCTTAGTGTGGTTTTGCTTATTTGGTTTTCTTGCAAACATGTAGATCACGAGTTCGAGGAGATCTTGGACCCAGCTCTTGCTGCAGAAGGCTCTCCACTGCTTGACCAAGGCAAGCCACAGACCTCCCTTTGATCATTTTGAACCTAGTTTCACAAATGTATTTCGGTTTTACTTTATCATGCATGGCTATGTTTATAAGAAAATGGTTTGGGCTGTAGTTACTTGCCTACTTGCTGTTATGCCTCCTTTATACCTTGTCTCCATCATGTTGTCATATTCACCTTGTGAGCCTTAGGGTGGATATTTAGTTGGTGTTCTTTGTTATTTGTCAACATGGGGTCCGTAGGTCTTATATAGCCTTGCTTAGAAAACATGGTTCGAACGTATCATGCTTCATCTCTAATAATCTTGACTAATAAGTTATGGAATGTGTGGTTGGTGCCACTGTTGAGCAGCTATGGCAGGATGCCTAAGCTGTGTTGACTATGGTGTGAGACCACTTGGCTAAAAATTGTTGTGCCAAGACTGGGTGGTCTTTTGGCATGGGTTAATACAAATTGTTTTGTTGAGGCAAGATGGCAGGGAGTGAGTAGTGGGTGCTTTGGACACTGTGTTGTGGAAGTCTTGCCTTAGCACAATTAAGGACTTAACTTTGTGTCTGTTGAACTGGGCCAAACAGTGCAACCACAAGATCATTTTATGGGAATGGTCTGGGCTGAATAATTAGCAATGAGATGGCTTGGGGCTGTTGTGGTTGAGTGTGTGATTCGTTGGCGCAAGAGGGGCACCCCATAACCCCTGTGGATTTCTAGACCCTTTGGAGGGATTACTTGAAACCTTAGCGGGCAGCCCTAGTCAGTTCAAAGCTTTGTAAAGGCCTTGCCGCGCTCTCTAGACTACTCACCTTAGGAAGTGAGCAAGGGTGACCGGAACCCATCCCGCTAGAGAGATCGTGGATTGTGGGTAAAGTTGTACACCTCTGCAGAGTGAAAGATCTATTCAAATAGCCAAGTCCTTGGTCATGGACATGCTCAGTGAAAATAGTGCAAGGGGTAGTTGTTTTGAAAGTTGCGTCGCTGGGCACTACAGCGAGATGCCTTGGCTTTGCCTCGAAGAGACCTTGGCCGGCTCTAGAGGGGTCAGGGATTGGCTCGGGTAGTGGTCCAGGGACTGGCTCGGACCTCTTGAGTGGGTGCTCTTGGGTGGTTGTTGGGTGAGGACCTGGCCACTGGTGTGACCAGACCTCCCCCATTTTCGGTTGTGGATGTGAGCTGGTGCTTACTCCACTTTTTCAACTTCAATTTACTATGTATTATGGTTTTACCTTGCTGCTTTTCAATCTATTATTGCTATTATTGTCAAACTTGGCTTTGTGCAAACTAACCATACAGCTCTCCATTGGTAAGTCCTTGCTTGAATATTATTGCATCTTTGCTCTCTGTGACTTGCTGAGTACATTCCAAGTACTCATGGCTTAAGCCCCAGTCAAAGCAGATTATGAAGATGACCAAGTCTTGAGGCGGTCTGAGACCTCTTGAGGAGGAGTTCTTCGACGACTAAGATGCCTAGGGCGTCCTCCACCCGACGACTGTGGTGCTTGTTGGATGGCTTTTATGTGTTTTGGTGTTTGAGCCCTAGAGCTCCTTGTTGCCGCCAGTAAGTCCTCGTTGGTTTTGTAAGCCCTCGGTGGCAGACCTCTTGTTAACAAGCTTGACCATAAGGTCCTATTATATAAAGTTTAATTTATGCGCTTCATCTTTGTTTGACCTCGTGGTTGTGGTATTGGCTTGTGTTCTTGTGCGAGCTAGCTCTGTTGTCCCGGGACTAGCTCGGATGCAGAGGGCAAGACCACCAGAGGTCCTCTGACTTTAGCTTTGGGAGGCCCTACGGACCTCTCTTAGTGATGTGCTGGAGGTGCTACCGGCGGGTGGCGGCCACGACTTCCAGGAGGTCCTCAAGACCTCTGGGAGGTCGATGGCGGACCAAGACCTCGGGAGGTCCGCAAGACCTCTGGGAGGTCTGGCGAACCTCCTCGGTAAGCTCCATGCGGTGCTACCACCTCTTTCCGTGGTGACTTGGCAGCGCAAAAAAAAACGGTCCTCCCGGACCTCTTGCGGTACATCACGGGGTGGGTCGTCACAATATACTAGCAGCTAGCACCAGCACTACCAATGGCAGCAGCCAGTTGACATGTAATACATGTAATGGACACTTATTGCTGCCATGCACTACAAAATTCATGTTTTAGTAAAATAAGCTTTCTAGCTTAGTATCACCTTCCATGCTTTCTAGTTTAGCAGGATCAGGATGCAAGACATTATTACCATTTATATGTCTTAATTAAAGTTTGAGCTTTTCACCTAAATAAGTTTACACAGAATAAAAAAGAAACTTTCATCTTAACTAAATATACTCCCTCCGTTACCAAGTACATGTGAAACTACTACCTTTGAAATTATTACCAAATGCATGCCAAATTACTAAACTTAATTCTCCAAAGAAAGGGAGCCTTCTCAGGCGCGCTACGTCGCCCGGAAATCGTCGCGCGTCCGATCCGCATCGCTGCGTCTCGCGTCCACCCGATCTCGCTGGCTGCGCTTCGTGGGAAGGGGCGCTTGAGCGCGGCCCACGTCGCCTACATCGCGAACTCTCTCGAGCGCCCCACATCGCCTACATCGCCCACTCTCCCCGCCCGCTCTCCCCAGATTCTCCTCTCTAGCGCCTTCTCCACGCCGCCGCCGCCCTCTCGGCCTCCTCTCTCCCGCGCGGCCACGGAAGCCCCTCCTCGCGCCGCCTCGCCTCTACCTGCCTCTACCCTCCTGCCGCTCGCCTCTTCCCCTTCGCCTCCCATGCCCTCCTGCCGCTCGCCTCTTCCCCTCCGCCTCCCACGCTTCCCTCCGGCGTCATCCCTCCCTCCAGCGCCCTCCCTCTACTCTTATCCCCGACAAATCCGTCTCCTCCTCGCGCTCGCTCGAGCCCCGCGCCCGTTCCCCTCCCCCGGCTCTCCCTCCGCCACCGCGTCACCCTTCTCCTCCTCCTCCTCCTTGCTCCTTCCACTCTGCCTCTTCTCTGACCCAACCACTCAATCCCCAAATTTCCAATCGAATCTCCCTTGATTGGAGTCGATTCGGCAATCGAACTCGATCCACAGATCCACGATTCGGAGCTAGGTTCTTGCCGGTGGGCGGTGGCAATGATGTCTATGACGCCGATCTGTGATGGTGCAACGCAAGCACCGGAGTCGGCGAGATCGGCGGCCGAAGATGCAAGGCTATGCATGGGCGGCGAAGGCGGCGGTGATGGTTCTTGGCGAGGCGGCCTCTCATTCGGCGTTTGTGGCAAGAACTTCGCGTAGAGGTAGTTCCACCACCGATATAGGGACCAGCTTCTACTCCTTCCCGCTCCTTTGTTCCTCCACCCCGACGACCTCTTATCCACCGGCGTCGATGACTCCCCAAGCAATGCTTGAAGCGAGGCGTGTTGATTCTCCCCATCGCTGCTACACCGACTCCTTCGTAAAGGTGCCTCCTTTGGTGGGAATCACTTTGGGATTTGCTAAGCTTGAGCGAGATTTAGTCGAAATTGAGCATGTGTCATCAAATCGTTGTTATATTTCGATTGGAAAATTTAATCTATATAAAGTAGCTAGGTTTCCTCACCTGATTAGGAGATTGGAGACGGCACTCATGGTAGTCTGTGGCATGTCAGGAAGTTTTGGGCTGAGTAAACATAGGTTGTATTGGGTGGGTCGTGCTAGCAGTGGTTGCTAACGTGCTAACATCTAAATAGCCCAAGGTTATTTTCTTTGTATGTCTGGATTGAATCTTTTGGATATTTTTTGCTTGTGCGTGCCATGTGTTCGACGAGATGGCCAAGTGATAATATTATTGTATGGATGTCGTTGTTATTGAAAAACAAGCTCTTTTGGATATTTTTCGCCTGTGCATGCCATGTGTTTGACGAGATGGCCAAGTGATAATATTATTGTATGGATGTCGTTGTTATTGAAAAACAAGCTAGCAGGCATTTGAAGCCTTAGGTTGATGATTCTCTATGGTGATTTATTGAAATAGGTATGAGTTATAGCGCAATGTTATTTTCTTTGTATGACTGGATTTAATATTTTGGATATTTTTCACCTGTGCATGCCAGGTGTTCAATGAGATGTCCAAGTGATATTATTACTTTATGGTTTTCATTGTTGTTGAAAAACACGCTCGCAGGAATTTGAAGCCTCAGGTTTATGATTCTCTATGGTGATTTATTGAAATAGGTATGGGTTACGTCCACTCTCGCTATATGCAAGTACCTCTATCAGACATGTTTCCAGGCCTCAGATATAACCGACTAAAAGCATTTACATTCAAATAACAAGTACCACTAGGCTGATACATAGAGAAGGTTTAGGATGGTTATTTCTCTGTTGTTTCATGCAAAACTACTTAATTAATAGTTAATATTGAGTCAGCATCAGGTTTATGATGGTTTCTTTAGTTTCGTGCTATTCTGTGAAGTGTTTCATTTCTCATAACCACTGTTTATGTGTTAGATACCATGTTGCCATATTTTCTTCGCTCTTTTTGGCGTCACCCAATTGATACCATGTTAGGGGTAACCATGTTTTTACTACCAATTAGACTTTACCTAGATGATTGTTGTCAGATAGTTCATTTATGAGAATTTACATGACATGTTTTTAGATTATGATTATACTACCACGCTAATTATCTTGGTCTATTTTATATACCTTACCCCATGTTGACTATAGACATTGATCAGACGACATTCTACCTAAATGAGTTAGCTAAAATACAGTAATGCGTATAGTTGTAGCCCCTTGCGGTTATTCTATTTGTCATATGTGTGTGAAGTAGCTAATGATGGATCTGTGCTCGACCCACTACATGTTGAGCCGTCTGCATGATATGCAATAAGGGATATAGTTGTGTGCCATTGCAGTCATCCTTTGAGGTGTTATTTCAGTTTGCGCGTGCATCTTCTAGCTTTTCGGTCATTCCAAATATTTGTATGATTGCTAAAAAATGTGCTACATATATTCTTTTATGCAATAGGATGCGTCAGGCGTGGACGTCGAGTAGTCAGGTTACATATATCAGATTCTACACTTTATCGTATGTTCATGAATTCAAAGGCACGAACATAGCAATTAATACCTCTAGGAGGAAAGATATATGATTATGGTTATTTGTGTTAGTGAGGTTGTATGTACCTGCACATATCTCCTTTATGGATTTCTAGATTCATTCTTGACTAATGCTGCAATCAGTTTTTCAATACCCCTATGTTAAACTTGCTATATTCTTTTTAAATTCCCTTTTGCATGATTTCGCTTTTCCGGCTTTACAATATATAATCCAGTTTTATTTTTATGCTGATGAGCATTTCATCAACGTTAT
This sequence comes from Phyllostachys edulis, assembly GCA_036346405.1. Classification (NCBI taxonomy): domain Eukaryota; kingdom Viridiplantae; phylum Streptophyta; class Magnoliopsida; order Poales; family Poaceae; genus Phyllostachys; species Phyllostachys edulis. The sequence continues at coordinate 64,563,213 of CM070553.1, read as the reverse complement.
GTGCTGTATTGCAAATTGTTTTTTGGTCTATAACAAACTCATTTTTTACTGTATTTTTGCTAGCTTTTGGATATATTGTACGGTGTGATCTTCACCTACCAACCATGTTAGCTCCCTTCAGGTATTTACATTAATCACAGTACATTTTTTATTGAACACTGACAACATCGGCCTCTTACTGACACCCTTCTACTCTCTGTGAAATCATTTCGATTTATTGTTTCATACAATAGAGGAAACAGCCCTCCATCACATCCTATTCACAGAAACCTATTTTCTAAATACGCATCTACAGCATAGCCCATGGATACAGAGGTATACCTATCAAAAAAAAGATGCAAATTTTACATACATCTTACCTAGATTGCCATTGAATTCACACTCCTAGCTTAGATCTATTATTCATACTATTCTTCACATGCAGAAGCACATACTTACAACATCACCTAGCTACACTTATTTGCTACATCCTTGGAATATCTGAAATCAATTGCTATTGTATGTTACGTTTACTCATTGTACATAACTGCTTACGACACTCCAGTTCAATACTACCATCTAACTTACATGCATCACTAAAAAAAACTTAAAAAAAAAACAAACAAACCGATATACTATCCCTTATATATACATCTGTTCGGCATTAATTAACAGTATAACCTTCTAGATATTTACTTACACTACATTGTCGTTGCATTTTTATCTCTTTTGGAAATACCTTTTATACCTCTCCTATTTACATTCCCAGCACCAGAAAACACAAACAGGCAAAACTATTTCGCCACCTGATGAAACTCCACCTGCTTTTCCATCTAAAAGGTATGTTACAGATACGGTATTTATCTAAACCATGTGCTGTGTCACATGTTTCATACATCAACTTAGATTATGTCAAGATGTTTCAAAATTTTGCTCCTTTCTTGAGTTCACTATAATGCTCAATCGTGTTTGCTTACACAGATCTGCATCGCCTTCTGCCCACTCAACGATTGATCCACCTACAAAGAAAACCCGGTCATCTACAAAAAAAATGAATACCTAGCACCATCTGCAGATCAACACATCCTTAGGTATAATATGCTACCATATCCAACTCCAAAAAAATGTGCTTTATGATCTCTTCTAACTCACTACTATTCAATACAGGCTATACAAAAAGCAGTCCCAGTCACCACAGCGATCACTACTTCACCAAGACCAACTAATCCCTTTTGTCCACAAATTTTTACGCTACTATCTATCAGTATTGTGCATTACATCGCCTCTCGGACTATCTTTGTTGCTTCTTTTAGAAACTATTTTGTACAGGTTTCCAACTCAGCTATGTTCGTCTGCAGTCACCCTTCAGCTGTACACACGCTTTAATATTTCCCTTTCTCATGTAGTCAAATACCACACCTAAGTACCGTATTATTTACTTACCAAAATATTCCGTTCATCGAGATAGATGCATCAATAGTTACATAATCTTCAGTCTCAAATATCATCATTTCTGAAAGACCTTATCATAACAATCTTACTCATAATTTAAGACACAAATTGCCCAATTAAGCTTTTAAAAAAAACCTGAGACATTCACATCCGCACCATTTGGCGCGGGTGATCTTCTAGTATACTTTAATTTGGCTACAATTCCTAGCTAGATGTGCCAGTGTGCATATAATGGATTAAGAAAACAAAGACCACGTCTACTAGCTATAACATGACGATGCTGTGGTGATTAGAGTGTTCTTGGTTGCTCTCACGCACAGTTCAATTCTATCTATTCCATTCAGGTTATCCAGGCAGGATATATTTGTCTTGCCAAACCCTTACCCCCATATTGGCAATTTTTCATGCATGCTAATATTTGACATAAAAAATCTATCCACATATATGGAGAGGATTAGATGTGCATCCTCTTCTTGATCAACACAACTTGCTTGACAAATCCTGATGTGCATGGCCTGATCAAGTGCATTACTGATATGCTATTAACTTGCTGTTTAAGTTTGATCTACCTAGGACAAAAAGGAAATCAAGATCGATCAACTAAGCACTCGTACAACATCACCAGTGTCTTGCATGCACACAACAGTAAGGCAACAATGACATTGGATGTAAATTAATATGTGTGAATTAACAATGTTACCACAATCATTTAGTGGTGAATTTTTTGTGTCCGGAGTAGTTCTTGATTATGTCGGACCACATTACGATATGACGTGGAATTGGATGGCCTGATATATCTTGATTTAGCTACTATTAGAACATTAGCCTTCTTGATAGCACCATTCCCTATTGGTACACGGCCATGGGGCAAGCCACCATTGGTGTTGTAAAGTATTGCTCCATCAAGTGGTTGCTGCTCCCACTCACCATCTGGATGTTGAGCACTGGCAGCTGCAGAGTAATCATCCTAGAACAAAAGCAACATTTCATATAACCACTGCAGAGTAGTACACATATATGTAAAGAGAAAGCAACAGAACTGGGTGGATGTATATGTCAATTTGCTCCAACTTACAATGCGTTGACGTGCTTTTTGGCTGCAAGTTGGACCACTACTGCCACTACTGTCCACATTTTTCATGCCTGACTTCATTACGACATATGTCTTCAGGCATGTAGCATTTTCTGGTCCAAACTTGTGTTCCTACAACACGGTGAAGAACACAATTAACCCAGTCACAACCTACTACCTTACAATATCCAAAGGTGAAAAAGAGAGAGGGAACATGTATAATATACCAGATATTGTTGGGTTTCCAAGTATGATCGTGAACCTGATCGGTTTTGAGCAACATCTTCATATTTGAAGCGTGCGTCCTGACCTCTCCTTCGTTTTGTCAAGAATTGGTCGCTGCACCAGTGACGACAAAGATGTGGCCATACTTGCTCATTGCACCACCAAATCCTACCAATCAAGTATTGCTCGTACTCTAATTCTATTAGACGTGCCAGCGTGTCATCAATCTCATCTCCTTGTTTTTTGTAGTACTCCTTGATAGCATCAACACGAGCATTATACATCATTTGCTTCACACGATCCGAATCATAATTTTCAAGCACTCGATCTGCTTCGGCCTCATCGTCTTCACTGACTTTGAATAAATGCTACATAGGGACAAAAAAAACTTGCATTTACAGCTACATACATCATACAACATACACCAAGAAAAATGGGTTGATATTAGATAGCAGTGTATGAGACAAGCTTGGTGAAACAACACGGTGAAGAACACAATTTTGGTGTTTTGATTCATTTGACATCTGTGTTTGTGACTCATGTTAGTTAGTGGATTCAAGACTTAGCCTTGCATACATTGGTGTTCTGAGCTATCATAGCTATAAGCATGTAAAAGTAGGCTTTGCCTGTACCATATTTGAAGACCACACCTTCAAGCTCGTTTCTATAGGTGAATCAATACCAAAAGCATATATAGAAATACACCTATCACTACTGACCAAAGGCTCAAGCAGTTATGAAGCTAAATTCTAAAGACTGAAAAGACTAAATGAAATGAGCACTAAATGTTACTTACCCAAAACTCATTTTTCACTCGATCTGCAGCTATCATTCCAGCTTCGTCTTCATTGACAAAGTAATCATCCCATGTCAACGTAGGGTGAGTATTAAAGGTTCTACCCTTACCCAGCTCATCCTTGTCCTCTACAGCACCTGGGTACTCATGTCTAATAATAACTCCAAGTTGTGCTTGATATGTGTGGTCTTTTGGGGGCATATAATTGACATATTTGAATTGCCTACAATACATGAATTAAGCATGACATTTGTATGTATTGCTGGCCATGTTAATCTTATCAAGAAAAAAAGAGAACAACACTTCTTACTTGTCACCATTAGGTCTCAAGGCAATCTTCCCAGCACGCGAAGGCATCTTCAATTGAGTTCGCGACTTCTTCTTCCTTCCCCTTTTTGTAGCACATCCATTGACTTCACCAGTGGAATGATCACTGCTCCTTTGAGAGCCAATGCCATTGCTGTTGGTACTAGCAATAATCCTTTGTGAGGCATTCACATTGCTGTTGGTACCAGCGATACTGCTCCTTTGGGAGGCATTTCCTCCATGCTACTGACCTGCACGTCGTTTGGAGGGAATATGATTCATATCCTGCATAGTTACAATCTGAAATTAGTGTAATTAAAGGATATACATAGCATGAAAACGAGTGTAAGTAAAGGATATACATAGCATGAAAATTAGTGTAATTAAAGGATATACGTAGGATGAAAACGAGTGTAATTAAAGGATCAGTTGTTAGAACAACATAGAACATCAAAACATTGTCATAGCATGAAACACAAGTACAAATTACACAAGGTATTGTAAAGAAACACTTCAAGGAAAACAATACAACAGTCAAAAATCATTTTGATCATAAGTTGGAGGCTGAAGCTCGTCATCTAGATCCTCGTGTTCATCTTTATCTTCATCAATTTCTTGCTCATCTTTTTGAGGATTAACATTCCACCGTTCTAAAAATTCCAAATCTTTTGGATTTGTTATCTCATCTAAGATCAATGGAGGAGTAATTTCGAAGTCATCCCCTAAGTCAATGACAAAGGTGCCTTACAAACCATCCTCCTGGTAGAACTCCATTTGTTGAGTTGGTCCTTCAGGAGGGTTCAAATCACCATTGTTGTTATTTAGAGGAATATGTCCTCGTGGAGCTACATGATATGCAACCGACCATTCCAATAGATCTGGCCTGGTTTTACATGGGTATGGCAGGTAATAGACTTGTGTAACCTGGCTTGCCATGACAAATGGATCAAAATTTGAAAGCTTAGATGTGTGCTTGACCTCTACCAAGCCCAAATTTTCAGTACGCCTAACTCCATTAGGCGTTGGATCAAACCAACGATAATCAAATAAAACTAGCTCAAGCTGCATGCTACCTTCCCAAGTAATCTTTATAATGTCTTCAATAACACCATAGTACTCCAACACATTGTTGTTCTCATCACAACTAGACACACACACACCCCTATTGGTTGTAGTCAATCCAGATTTCTCACTTTTGTACTGTGATGAACGGAATCTATATGCATTCACATCATAGCATCCATAAGTGGTAACTCTACTACGAAAACCATAAGACATTTGGCGTAAGGCATTAGGAATGGTAGATGACTTCATGCACTGCAAGTAGGCAATTACTTGTGTTAGTTTCAGATTGCTACAAAGTTGATTTTTAGATTTTTCAAGTTCCAGCGTTGAACATAATTACTTTAGTTTTGAACCAATCGAAAAAATTGGGTCTATGATGCACCGGACGGCCCGATGTCCAACCATTTTACCTCAAGTCCTGAAGTTGCTTTTCAGTTGGTTTCATTCTGCTCTTCCACTGTTCTTTAGAAAATTTACTACATGAAAAAAGTTTGTTAGAATGATGCAAATATAATTATAGAAAAGTGACTTAGGTTGCATAGCTTAAGCACATACTCGAAGAAACCATCCATCTTCGATAAGTTCCTCAGTATATACAAGAAGGCAACCTTGTACTCTTCTATTGTGAGATCATGACAACCCCGAGGACTAATGCATCGACCCGGGTATTGGAATATGTGAAGGTCGCATGAACTTTGAAATGTAGAGGCACCATCATCGTACTGAGGTGCCTTGTTTCTAATTGACTGAACTTTCGTGTTAAAATATAGTGATAGAAATTTTGTATCCTCCTCAACTAGGTAAGCCTTAACAATGGAACCCTCAACTCGAGCCTTATTCCGCACTTTCTTCCTCAGTTTTTGTATGTGCCTACAACGACCAGACAATTAATTAGATGTATTGTCGGGCTAGAAAGAAAAAAATAGTGGTAGTACTTATGTTTACCTCTCATATGGATACATCCAACGGGCCTGAACAGGGCCTCCTAGTCGAGCCTCATAAGGAAGATGTATGATTAGATATTGCAAAGGATTAAAGAAACCAGGAGGAAATATCTTCTCTAATTTGCATAGAAGCACTGCAACATTTTGTTGTAGTGAGACTATGGCATCCTTGCTTATCTCTTTAGCACACAACTGCCTATAGAAAAAACTAAGCTCAGCCAAGCATAGCCATATATTCTTCGGAAGGATCCCACGAAATGCAATTGGGAGCAAGCGTTCCATGAATATATGGAAGTCATGGCTTTTGAGGCCAAAAATCTTCCTTTGCAGCATGTTAACACCTCGCCTAATATTGGCTGCATATCCATCAGGGAACTTCAAGTCTTGAAACCACTTAAGGATAGTGGTCTTATCATTCTTATTGATGCAAAATGGAGCCCTAGGCTTGTGCCACTTCCCATTGTCCTTCATCTCCAAATGCAGTGAAGGACGGTGACAAATCTCTGCTAAATCTTGTCTTGCCTTAACATTATCTTTTGTCTTATCAGGTATATCGAAGCATGTGTTCCATATAGCTTCAGCTTTATTTTTTTCATTGTGCATCACATCAATGTTGTGTCAGAGCTTCAATTTATTATAGTATGGAAGTTGCCAAAAGTAGCTTTTGTGTGTCCAATTGTGCAATTTGCCAAAGTTTTTTTGTATCAGCTACAAATTTGTCTATTTGGGCTTCGACTTCCTCTCCCGTTAAATACCTTGGTGCCTCCTCAAGCACTGTTGTGTTCTCTCGAAATACATAAGCTTGGGTTCTGAATTCATGGTCCCTAGGTAGAAAGCGTCTGTGACAATCAAACCAACAAGCATTGCGACCATTACGAAGTTGAAATGCTTTGCATTCACACAAACATTCTGGACACGCAAATGAACCATGTGTGCTCCAACTAGCAAACATATCATATGCAGAAAAATCATGGACTGACCATAGATATGATGCCTGCATTGTAAAGTTTTTGCTTGAGTGAAGCATCCCATGTTTCTACCCCATCCCACAACTTGATAAGTTCGTCAACTAAAGGTTGCGTTAGAATATTTAATTGCTTTCCTGGATGCTGAGGACCAGGGATAACAAGGGCAAGGAATATGTATTCTGGCCTTAAGAGCTTGCTTGGGGGAAGATTTAATGGAGCCACAAACACTGGCCAACAGGAGTAAGGAGTAGCACCCAAACTAAATAGTGTGAAGCCATCTATTGCTATAGCAAGTCGCACATTTCTAGGATCGCTTGCGAAGCCTGGAAAGTCCTCATCAAATTGTTGCCAAGCTTCCCCATCACATGGATGCACCATCTTACTAGATGTGGGGCGACTATGCGATCGCATTAGGTTTGTTGTCTCCTCGTGTGCATACAACCTTTGTAGTCTATTTGTAATGGGGAGATACCGCAGTACTTTACGTGGGACTTTATTCTTGCCTACCTCGTATCGAGAGGTATTACAAAAGTTGCACTTGTCTTCATGCTCATTATCTTTCCAATAAAGCATGCAATTATTATAGCATACATCAATTTTCACATATGGCATACCGAGGCCCTCTAATAGCTTCTTCGAATGGTAGAAGTCTTCGGGCAACTTAGACTTTAGAGGCAAAAGTTCATGAATTATTTGTAATACATCATCATGGTGTGCAATTGACATATTGTACTATGACTTCATAGCTAGCAAGCGAGCAACAGCGGATAGACAAGAATGTGTTGTGTTCTCATGGACTAGTTCATCAGCACTAGTGACCATCCTATAAAAAGCCTGGGCAGAGGCATTTGGCTCCTTATCAATTGCTGGTGGATGGTCACCGGCTAGGTCACCCAACATGTTATCCATCTGATCAGATTCATTGAATTCATCATGCCTAACGACAAGGCTGTCACCATGTGTTGTCCGTGTTTGATAATTTGCTCTAAACCCATATTTACTCAAGTGCAACTCGACAGTGCATCTGTTGTGCCTAAAATAGTTCCGACACATCGTACACGGACACTTAATGGTGTCACTGTAGGACTGAAAAGGCACCTAGAGGGGGGGGTGAATAGGAGCACGCCTAATTTTTCACCTCGATCAGATTCAACACGATTTTCACTCCAATAGCTATTAAAGCTATGAAGACCCAGGTGCAAGCTCAGCGGAAGACTTGTATTGAATCCGATCAACACTCCAAAGCAAAACAATCAAAAGCTCATCACACAAACAGCTGAGCGGTCAGACCGAAAACACAAGGGCGGTCTGACCGGTGGGTTGAGCAGTCTGACCGCTACCTCGGGTGGTCTAACCGGCTGGAGTCCAGAACAGTAAAAACAGCCCGACGCCCAAAACACAATTTGGTCTAACTTTTGATCTACGATTCCAAACTTGACCAAACTTCAGATACACCTTCCTAAGGATATCAGGAACCTATTCCAAGCAACGATCGTCAAAGTTTTGACCTTTTTCCGTTTGAGTAAAGGTTGCTCCAAAACCGGGCAAAAACGAAAACTTGATCCAAACACTTGCTCGTGGGTGATTGATGATCAAGATGATCCTAGATGTATTCTCACATGTCACAGCAAGATAGATTAGGGGCAGAAACCAAGTAAAAACCAAAGGATTAAAGAAAACCTCAAAATCACAAAATAGATAGCAAGAACACAAAGATACTCATCTTTGAGGAATCATGCATAGATTGATTTGTGATTGTAGATGGTTTAAAGCCACTCCATCCAGGAGGACAAAGCTCAACACATGAGCACACAATCAATCAAAACTCTCTAGAACCCTAAACCTCCGCTTTCCTCTCTAAGCCCTAAAACCAAAACTAGGGTTTAGAATAAACAAAAGGGTTGAGGGGGTGCAGCCACCTCCCTCCTCTATTTATAGTGGGGACTAATCCTTCTAGAAGAGTTTCTCTATTGGGCACCCGTTAAGCCCACACACAAACGGGTTTAACTCACGCACGCATATTAAAGCGCCGTCTTCATCTCCTCTTGACCTAAACCGCTTCTCCTTGCGCCGCGGGTTAGCAAAAGGTCACCAATGCGGTATCTAGGTGAAGTTACCAAAATACCCCTTCTCGATCCTTCTCCGAAGACCGAGTCCAGATTTGGTGAAGCAGACACATGCTTCGCCACTTGTAGGTTGATCAACGACCATCATCATGTTGGCAAGTCTGTCACATCCGGCTCCCACCGAAACCACCATGGCACTTGCACCGACCCCCGCACCGCTTGATCTAACCCGTCGCACCGAACTGCCCGTTCGGTCATCCTTGTCCATTATGCACCATGCTTGAGTCTCCTGACCTCACCCGGCATCCTCGATCGTTCTGGACCTCAGCTCTCCAAGCTTAGTCCCAATCATCCTCGCCGTTGACCGTCGTTGACCTCCAAGCAACCTGCACAGCAATAGACCAAGAACTTGTTTCCGGGAACAAGTTCTTCACAACTTGACCCACGTTAGTAAAAACATGCATCATGCAACACAAATGCATTGAAGCCCATGAACATGACCTAACAAGCAATCATCGCCGCCATGAAGGCCGACGAACAAGTCAAAACCAGTCAGACCGCCACTTGTTGGCCAGTCTGACCGCCCAGCTGGGACTTAGCCAAATTTCCTCTTTGAAAATCGAAACCTCTCTGGAATTTTCAAATGAATAGATCTTTTGCCTGGAAGCTCCAAAAAATATGAGATCAAGTGTAGTAGAATCTCCTCTGTTGCCTACACCCTCTATTTTTGGCCTAGCTCCAAACTCCAAAATCTTTTTATGGCCGGTCTGACCGATTTCCAAAGGCCGGTCTGACCACCACTCATGGCCGGTCAGACCGCCACTTGCCTAACAGTAGTTTGAACTTCGCCGAAAACACATGATTCGACAAACCTTCAATGCCATTGCCAATTATATCATCATCCTAAGATCATGAGCATATCCACATGATATCCACTATCTCCTCCTTGATGAACACATTGGCAATTTCCCAAAAATGTAAGATTTGAGGTTTGAAAAGAAAAAAAACTCTCGTTTTCACGCAAAGGCACAACTTGGTCCATATGCAAGAGAAAGCAATTGAAAATACCAAGCTGGCTTCAGAATAGCATAGGAAAGTGAGATAAGGCACAAGAAAGCAAGAAAGCTTCAATTTCCAGAGAAGAATAAAAAATCTCACTTAAGGTCCATATGAAAGAACAATTGTTCAAATTGACCTTTGATCATTGTGAGGATCTAAGAATTACAATTCTAGTTCAGAAATGACAATATGATCATAAGAATGCAAATGAACTCCCCCTCACTATGATCATTATTTTTTTAAGAAAAATTCAATTTCTCTATTTTTCTCCAAAAGGCTCCCCTTTTTAACATTTTTTTATACTTCTTCTCCCCCTTTGACAATGGAGTCATCAAGGAATCACGCCTTCCTCTCATTCAGAGATGACAAATGCATAAATGAGGAAAAAGCATAAGAAAGAGCATGCATGAAATGCAACAGAGTGACTTCATTTTTTATTTTTCAAGTTTTGAGTACAAGAAGCTTTGGGGATTACCCAAAAGAACAAGCTAACATTTCTAATATTACTCAATACATATCAAGCCCGAAGGTGCTAGCAAGATCATGTTAAGACATATATATCAAAGCTAAGCTAGAAGGCTCAAAATAAAGAAATGAATTTTTAACAATTTAAGCAAAGCTTAAAAAATTAGCAAGTTCATCAACAGGGATCCTATCGTGATAATGGCCTTGTCAGAATGTCACTGTGAGATCAAGAAGCTAACAATGACCACTTAAGAGACAAACAGGTCCTAAATTGAATCATTTTGCTTAAATTTTCTCAAACGCCCAGTTTTGAACAGTTTTTATTTGCAATAAATATTGAAGTTGATAAAAGGCCTATCTTAGAGAAGAAGATCCTAGACTAGGAGCCATCCATAAACTCTTCCTAAGCTTCAACCAGAAGTTGATTAAAGGTCTATCTTAGTGAAGAAGATCCTGGACTAGGAGCTATCTACAAACTCTTCCTAAGCTTCAACCAGGGCGACAAATCTTGAGGTTCATGTCAATCTTGACAAGCAATCTCCATGAGATCGTTTGGATCATCAAACTATCTCCAAGTTCATGTCTTTGACATGTAGTGTAACATCCCAAATCTGGGTGTGTGTTTCAAATGTAAGAAAATGAGTAGAAATTAAAACTTTTCTTGCATCTTGAAGTTTTTGAACTTTTCTGCAATTCTTGTAAAGGAATTGTGGGAAATCAAAAAAACCTAAATCTCCAATTGACTAAAGTCATGACCCTTTTTAAACTTCTTAAGAAAAGTTTGTGGTCAACCCCTGGAAATATTTTTCCTTGGTTCTAGGGTTGCTGTGTGACTCCTCTGAAAAATTTTATAATTTTTAGAAATTATTTGAAAATTTTTAAGAGGCAGTCAAACCAGTTTGACCCATGGTCAAACCCTAGATCAAACCTTGCAGAATTTTTGGAGAATAATGCTGTGCATAAAAATATCTGGAAATTTTATGTAAAGTTTAGTTTGGAGCTAGGAACCTCCAGTTAAAATTTTAGGATTTTTGAAGTTAAATTTCTATCTCTAAAAATCCCTCAAAGTTTCAGCTTATTTTTCAAACCCCAGTCAAACCCTAGTCAAAGCTAGTCGGGCTCGAGCCACCTTCAAGTTGGTTGAACCCAACCACATCCCAACTCAGCCCGAGCCTTTCCCTCACGCGTCCTTTCTGAGCCGTTGGATGGAAATCGCGCGGTCTGTGCTAGTTGGGCCGTTCGGACCAACGCTATAGGCCTTTAGATCCTAATCCAACCGCCCCGATTGCTTCAATCTTGGCCGTCCGCTTTTGGATCTAGCCGTGAGTGGGTGGGTCAGCACCTAATGGGTTAGACTCAACCCCTTTCTTTCACTTAACCCGAGCCACTTTGGCTGTGTCGCTGATTGGTGGGGCCATCGCCTTCGCTGGTCATCTTCTTCATCGTGCGCGTGCCAGGGCATGGGGGAGAGTTGTGCCATCATCATCCTCGTGCGCCTTTGCTAATGGGTCTTAGCCCATTTAATGCCAGTCTCTTTTCGCCCTCTAAAGTCTTGGTCGCACCTGTTCCCACCTTCTCCTTCGTCCTTGGTAGAGCTCCAGGTCACCTCCGCCATTAAGGCCCGTCCTTGCTCCTCCATTGCTCTCGGGCGTTAAGAAGCCCTCGATCCCTTCCTCTTCCTCTTTTCATCATCGCCTTAGCTTGCCTTACCTTCCTCTCTGCTCAAGTGAGCTCAAATCCCCGAAAGCCTCAAACCGCCATTGACGGCCGTGGAAGCTCCTTCGTCGTCCCAGTACTTTAGTGGTTCAATTGCTTTCATTTCGCGCCACCTTGTGCCTCTCACCTCCTGGACCAAATCCCCTAACCTAATTTGTTTTGACGTTCGCAAAGAAGGTCAAATTTTGGGGTTTGTTCACATTCGGCCGAAATCGCCCCTTTCTTCCTCAATGCTGGTAAGCACTTCCTCGTTTCAATTCCTTGCTCATGGGCCTTATATGAGCCCTATTAAAGTTATCTTGATGACCCAAAGTGGTTGATTTTGCTCAGATTGTCTTCTCCTCGTCATCGCCTCCAGCGCCGATACTGGTCTCCGCCGCCAGAGCTTCTCCGGCCACCTTTGAACTCCTCTAGTGCTCAGGTAGACTCTTGGTAGTCCCTAGATGGCTGCGCACCTACTTCCTTCAACTGCAGCAGAGCTTTTTGCGGTTTTCCATTTCGGCCATGCATGTCACCGCCGCCTCCCTCCGGCTCGCCAGCGTTGTGGGCCACCGCCGCCGTCGAGGTCATCACCAGCGGGTCCGCAAGGCTATTGCGAACCCATTCATGTCTTTGAGTTGCACCGCCGTGCCCTAGGTCGCCGGCGGCAAACCGTTCTTTGCGCTCTGGCTCATTGTCGGACGTGCCGTCCCCGTCTCATTGCCGTATTAGGACATAATTAATGGCTAATCACTGTTAATCTCTGTTAATCATGGTTAGTAATTAAGAGCTGTCTTAAATCCGGGCTTGGTTGTCGCTTACAAGTGGGCCCAGCCCCTTTAAACCTTCACTATGCACGTTTGAGACCACGTGTGTGGCTCCTACATCACTTACAGGTGGGCCCCGCACCATTTAACCCATGTGAGTGTCTTTAAGTAGTCACTAACACGCAGGCCCGCAATCTTTAAACACGTGTGCGAGCCCATGTGACACTGACAGTGGGGCCCCGCCCTTTTTCTCTCTCTCGGGTGCGTGCAAAACACTTAGGTTCATTTTCAACCGTCAGATCTAGATCTAACGGTCTAGATCTGTGTGAAGTTCGGACCACCGGGTGTCAGCCGTCCATCCTTAGATCTGCGGCTGAGATTCGCGTGGGCGGTGCGCGTGGGCTATGTTGCGTTCGTTGTGGGCCGTCCAATTGCAGATCAACACTCCGGATTGATTGGGCCATTCGGACCGTCCGAACCTCCCTTTGATCTCAGCCCTCCATCCTTAGATCAATGATCCAGATTAGTTGTGACTTTTGGACCGTCCGAAGTCTCAATCAATATGGGCTGTTGGATCTTGATCCATCAGTTTCCTTGGCATTTGGTGCGCGCGTTGCTGTGCTTCGAGGCGCGTGGGCCGTAGGATTCCAAATCATTGGGCCACGTTTGTCCATGTCGTTTTCTTCGGTTAAGTTTGTTTAATTCCCGGTGAGCTTTATTTGTTAACTAAAAATTGTACTAAACTTCAAAATTGCATAATTAATTCATTTTAAACCATTTTCGGTTTATTCAAATTTTGTTACTTCTGGTTTTAACTAAGCTTTAATCTAAAAAGAGTTGTAAGCTCAGTTTGGCTCCAGAAAATTGTGTTAATAGGTTTAATTTCAGATTAGCTTTATTTAGTGCTTTAAAAATTCATTTAACTTGAAAAATGCATAAGTAATTCTCTGTAGCTCCTTTTTGAGTGAAATCAACTTTGTTGGTTTCCTATGTTATTAAGCTTATTTGTAAAATAGGTTTTAGGCATGCTACTGTTTTCAAAAGTTTTGCTAATGCATTTAACTTGTGCACTTTTTCATGTCTTTGAAAAATCATAGGAAATGCATCCTAGCTACAAAGGAGGTGAATTCAATTGTGTTTTTCATCTTATGTGGCGTTTTAATTACTGTAAAAATCTCAGGTGCAACACCTCTCTGGAAATTTGTGCCAAAAATTTAATTTCGGATGAATAGTACCCGAGATGAATTTTCAGCCTTTTTCCAAAAGGCAAATTTTGTTTTAGCCATAACTTTAGCATCAAGTATCCAATTCAATTGGTTCTTGTTGATAAATTCTTTAAAAATCATGCTCTACCTGTTGTAAAAATTCCAGAGCTTTTCGCTGAAGTTAGTTTTTGAGTCTTTTCGGTGTTCTTCGTTCTTACCGGTTCTTTTTCGTTCTTTCGCTTGGTTCCGACGAGCACGTTGACCTTGAGAGTGATCCTCTGCATCATAGTGAGCAACTTCAACAAGGCAAGCAGTTTGATCATAATATCCCCATTACTTTTAAAAGTCTAATACTTTGTTTACAAATTGTATATACATGCATGCTTTTATGTCAAAGTAATTTTCCCGATTAGAGGTAGTTATTCCTATTGCATGGTTGCCCTTAAATTGTTTATCCATTGTGAGGACCCCTGGGTTATCTCCGTAAGACCGAGACTAAGCATGGTCTTAAGGACATAACTCTAAGGCCTCAAGTAAATGGATTCCAACTTAACTCAATCTTAGTGAAGAGCTTGACTACAAACTAGAGTCCCGACGATCATGCGCGCTGCTCACCTGCGAGCACTACATGATTGTCGGTTCTCCAATAAGTCCAGCACTACACTTAGTGAGTTAAATAGGAAGCCACGAACAGCGAGTATGCAATCATATTGCCTCCCAAGATCAGCGACCAATATGCTTATACTCTCATACAACGTTGATCACATCCATACAACAACATACATAGATAGTTCAAAAGACATACAACGTAATAGTTAAAGTTTACATCTATTACAAACGGTCGACTGGCCAAATTCAAATAAGAGTATTAAGTAGCAGCGGAAGCAAGTAAATAAACCAAAATATCTAGCATGGTATGCCCCATAACCCATCGGCAACCGACTGGGAGTTAAATGATAGCATTACTCATTAGCGTCGCCAAAATCGGCGCTAACAAGCTCAATGGGCTCATACACTTCCTCACCTGAAACTATAGCAACCGGGTTGAGTACAAAGGTACTCGCAAGTCTTACACAAATAAAAATTAGTTATGCTAGAGGTTGTTCCAAAGGATGGCTCATATTGGCTTAGTTTTGCAAAAGAGACGCGACGATTTACAACCTACACATACTAGTTTTTCAAGTGCCATTTCAAAATCAGATTTGAAGTAGAAGTAAAGCATGTGAACAAGTAGTAAATTGAATAACAAATGAACCATACAAATGACAAAGTGGCTGTCCACTTTGATACAACAACAAACATGAACATCCCATTCATGACGATACCAAGTTATAACCACAATTTTAATTCCAAGTCTAACAATAAGCAGCCACAAAGTCAAGCGGTCGTCCATAACCGCGGACATGACTATTCGAATAGATTTATACCCTGCAGGGGTGTACTACTTTACCCACATGACTTGATTAGCCCGTAAGCCTCCAGATGCCTCCGAATATAGCATACTTCCTATGGTATGCGGTAAGATAAACCAAGACTTAGCATTTTTCAGCAAGTTGATATCATTGAGTTGACTCGCCCATGCGCGACGTAATCCCGTTTAAGTGTAGGCTACCCACCTACAACTAAGCAGACACATAAGTTGTGCCGAAAATGCCAACCCAATTAATAAAGCTTAAAGAGGGCTCACCCTCACAATAAAGAATTGCAATCGGCACCCTTATGGAACATATATGCGATGGAACACATATACGCCCTCACACCACTAGTCATCAACTCAACAATACCAACCCCTTACTTAACTAAGCAGTGCCCATACACCGCATGTGATAGCACGAGTTTTGCTTGAACCGTAGGTACCCAAAGTTCGGTCCTTAATTGTCCAGACAAGTCAACCACTTACCCAATTCTCGTGCATGAAGGCACCATGACTAACCATCACTTGTCCAGACCCAACAGCTCATTTAAAATGACAAAATTTAACTTATAAAACAGATATGAAGATCTGAAACAAAAGCATATAAAGATAGTTGTGTTTATGCCATAATTGTCGGGTTATTCCCGACAATCAACTACCGGTTCTAGACTTGCATGGCTAAGCAAACCCGAACAATATATTTCAACCATTCTAACTTAAGCATGTGGTACTGGAATGATTCAAGTATAACCTCAATGATTTAGGAGATAACTAAACTACACATCACAAAAATAGCGACATTATCAAAAATAGCATGCAAGCAATTATCATTGCACTATCTTAACAAAACTGGGATCAAATATGATGTAAAAGAAAGTTCAAATGATGCTTGCCTTGCTGGTAACTCAGATTCTCTTCTTCAGTAGTGTATAAGTCAATATCGATAGGCTCGGTATCTAAATAAATATAATATCGAATAAGCATCGAGAAATACTCAAAAATTCAAAATGCTAAAAAATGCATGATTTTTCTACAGTATCTAAATCATGATTTTAGATGAATTTAGGTGAAATAATTATTCCATTTGGATTTAGTATGCAAAAGTTATTAAGGTTTGAATTTCAGATTTCAAACATATTCTCATTGAGCAATTTAATTATTTGGCCAAAATTTGTAGAGCAGTGGAGGGTATAAGGATTATATGGATAAATAGGGAATATTATTACAAGACCAGAATAGTTGAGTTTACCCCATTTGCAAATTTTATGAATTAGTTATCTATTTTTAAAGTTATCAGCGTTTTTCTATTGTAAAAATAATAGGTTTATGGATCATTTTCCATAATAATACTCTCTGCTATAGAGATATGTTTGAAACCAATTTTAATATATAGTTCATCAAAAATGAAAATTATCAGAAGTGGTTTCATTCATTTTGGAGTTAAAATGAATTAGTTATGTATTTTATAAGTTTATCCAATTTAACAGTGTGTAAATAAACCTATTTTGGATTTTATAAAGCATTTATTCCTTTTTACACCGGGCACGATGCTAGCCACTGCCACTGACAAGTGGGTCGCGCACAGCAGTGCAACTCAACGCACTCGCGCGCTGACAAATGGGCCCGTGTTGTCAGCGGCCCACCGCGAGGCGCGCGCGCGTGAATCTAAGGGCTACGCTCGTGAGCCGTTGGATTAAGATCCAATGGTCCACAGTTGTGGCACGATCGGGACGGTCCGAACGGACACCCTAATCTGGATCGTTGATTTTGAATCCAACGGTCCAAAACGACCCTAGTTATACGCGACTGTTTTACACGAAACGATAAGGTTTAAAATTTGGGCCCACATGTAAGCGAGTGTATTAGTGCGTTTAAGACAGTGTTTAAATGCTAATGATTACCATTAACTCCTAATCATTATGCTACAGTGCGGTCCGCGTACGACAACGCAACCGCGCGATTGCCCGGCGGCTCGCCAGCGCTACGCGCCACGACAAAGCCGGCCAAAGCACGCATCTGCTCCGCAATAGTGCCGCGCACCTTTGGGTGGTGGTGGCGGTGCCAATGGTGGCCTGTATCGGCAGCTAGCCGGAGCTAAGCGGCGACGCCCAATATGGCAAATGTGCACACAGCAAAAGAGAGCTCCGCAGCATCATTCAAGCGGGTGCCAGGATCCTAGGGACTAAAAGACAGCTACTTGAGCAGAGGAGGGTGCTCGGGGAAGCTTGGAGTAGCTGGAGCTGCGTCGGCACCAGAGAAGAAGGCGGCGACGTCACGGCACAAGCGGAGAAGACAACCTGGTGAACCAGAGAGGAAGTGAGTGGTCGGGACATGGTAAGGAACTAGCAAAGATGCTAAGAGAGCAAGGAATTGAGCTACGGCTTACCAGAACCAAGTGGGAGTCGAAGGGTTGGTCCTAGGGCCGAAAGCACAATTCCTTCGAATTAATGAAACCCTGTCGTGCAACAACGAAATTGATTGAGGGGTTTTGGTTAGCAAGTAAGGTGACACAATGCGATGCGCAAGGTCTAGGGTAATACCTCCCGGACACGGAGAAGCCATGGAGGTGTCCTGCGGAGCGCGCTCTGGAACAGGCCGAGAGCTCGATAATGGATTGAAGGCTACAAGCAACCACATGAGTTGAGGTTAGTAAAAATGGAGAGGTCGTCGAACACGGAGTCGAGCGGAACCATGCGGAGAAGACTCACCCGAGTAGGTAGCTCAACCCAGCCTCCCTCTCCTCGGTCAACAGAGGAGAAGTGAGCTGTGTTGAAGGGGCAGAGGGGGTATTATCCCAGGCGAGAGGAGCGGGCGGCGTTAGATGGGAAGCTCGAGGTGGCCAGCAGGCGGCGGATTAGCGGCATCGAAGTGGCCGTTCTGGTAGCGTCGTAAAGCCCGCCGTGGCGGCTCTCTGCTGAGGTCGAGGACAAAACCGGCAGTGGGCCGGTGTGGCGGCGACTCGGAGCGCGTCACTTGAGAAAGTGTGTTGGCGGGCCGTTGGATCGATCCTGGGCGGCTAAGATTGAGAGGGAAGTTCGGACCGGCCGGAAGAATGCATAATCTAAGCCGTTCGTTTCCCATCGATGGCTCACGCTTGGTGCGGCTAGGGGTTGGGTTGAGTCGGTTTCTTTGAGTCGGACTCGAGCAGAGGAACAATCTTGTTGGTTAGGTTTAGGGTTTGACTGAGATTTAAATTGTTTTCTCCACTTTGACCAAGGTGCTAACAATAGGAATAAATTTCCTAAAATCATGAAATAATTTACAGGGGTTCCTGGGTAGGTCTAGTACCCATAAAAATTATTGAACACTATTGTTCATGACATAATGTGTATATAATAAATTCAAACTTAGTGTATGTCATTAAATGATGTTTGAATTTTCTCAAGGTTTAAACCAGTCCCAAAATTTGGGAAAAATTATATTAACTAGAAGTTCACCCGTGCCATATGGCACGGGCGGTAATGGATTGGGAGATTATATAAGAGTGAGTGAAAATTGAGTTATATTAGATAGATCATATAGTATGTAGTGTATCTATGTAGATAAGTGTAGTATCTGTTAAAGTAAAAAAATGGGTATTATTTGCAGCATCCATATGAAGAGCAAGGGAGCGATGAAAGGATATGTATATATAAACCGCAGTTATTGATGGTCTTAGATATCGTTAAAGAGAATTATCTATGCAATGTTACCGCTGATGAATAGCATTAGTATCAACTTTCGTGTGTACAATGGCTGAAAACAACAGTAGTATTAAATTACTGTAACTGATGGAGTATAACGGTAGATGTAACATATATGTAATGTATAAATCATAATGTAGTGTTAATAGTAATTGCGGTATGAAAGGTACTGATAAAGAGAATTGGAAGGAATTGATTTGAGTTGGTATATTGTGGGGTACGAATAAGAACATTGATTGCGATGCATAACCTAGACGTGGATGGCTATTATTTTTTAACGTAGAGAATAATCGAAATCAATCATATTTACAATGTATTTTTTAGTTTTATGAACCTAATAAAATAGCTGTAGTGTTTAGTAGAATAAGAGATGTGTAAATATGGAATTGATAATTAGTTTTATTATCTCTAATGGAGTACTAACAGCAATAGCAAGGGGTGTGTTTAAAGCGATCAGGAACATCTGTAGTATGGTACATCTAAATGATAATTTTTGTTATGATCGGTGATAAGATCATAGCATGTTATCTTAAAATTTGGAAGTATATGACTACATAGACATATATTTGATAAAAACAAGAGCTATGGACATAGCATATGAGAATAAGTGTACAGAACGGAGATAAATCTTCCGAGGGTAAAAATGAAAGTTCCGAGAATTTTTAGAATAGCCTGCACTTTTCTTGGGAAGCATTTGTAATGTGCAACTGTAAAACGCAATACAAAATGCATGATACTAAGCTAGTCTGTATCAATACCTAACAGAGATGAGTATGTAGAAGAAACGTAACAAAAGGCAATGCTGATACAAATGGACGTGTGGCAGTGGGTGACTGAGAACAGTTGCGTATGTATGCTAAAGATGGGGAAAAAAATGATGAAATAACAGGAACGGCAACTGTGCCAAACATCTATCGGGAATTCATTCTATATGGCTGATACATGACAGATACAACAGGTATGATGCATAAACCTAGTTAGCGTAAAAAAGCACGAATGTGTGTAACTCATATAACGATAACACGAAAGGATCTTTCCAGGATGTTGATGTAGTTCATAGTATACACAGTATAGAAGTAATGATGCAAGCAAATGATATCCTGTACCAATTTAATAGATGCTAAATTCCAACAGATATATGGTAAATGTAATTATAACAGGGAATTCACAGACAATTCAAATTTGGAAGAAACAAATCGAATTTTTTTGAATTGAGCCGTCAATAAGCATTAGCAATATCCAATACAGCTATGCTCTTCCATCTAACAACATATCATCTAGTTGAATCATGTTTGTAGTCAAAAAATGATTGGAGTCCAGATTAGTAAACGCTCATAGTCTGACTGCTTTGACTCTAACTATTCATCTCTTTTTTTCGTGCTATGGAGGAGTGTGTTACCTCTAAGTAGCTGTTGACTTGAACAAATTGTAGCCCATAGTTATATAGGGCATGGAAAAGGAAATCTATAGCTGATGGTAAATAAGAAAAGCAGAGAAAATAAAATATCTAAAATCAAATCATTATAGATACGACTAATCTCAACAGTTGTTGATCCATCAGACTGATCCTTTAGTGATTTGCTGGATCTGAAGGGTGTATTTATTTTTGTATGCATGGCAATGGATGGTTTTGGCTGTAGTTATTGTATAGCAAAGCCAAACAGGGAATTGGCGACAATGAAGCACAAAAGGCCACTTTTTTCGCTGTTCAGAACTAACCACTTCCAGGTCTGCGATATCATCTCGTGGTGTGTCAAACGCTGGAGGAGAGGAGGAGGGCATTGGTACTGATCACTTTAGGTGGTCATGTAACAAAAAACCAATTGAAAAATTCAAACTTATAACTGTAGAATCATTTCAACAACATATTAAGGAAGACACCACATGGTTACAGAAGAACTTATTGAAGCAACAAAGCAACTATTCGATAGCAAAACCATATGTTACCGTATATGTTTTGTGTTTCCCTTTTTGAATAGTTAGTGTATGGATTGATAGGCAACAACTATTCCATTACAAATGCAAAAGAAGCATGAAATAACACAATAATATCTCAGACATGTATAAGAAAGTACCATCTTGTGTTAAATCATCAGATATGGACATGATTTCTGTCTTCAAATGGCTCTGTTCAATTGTGGCAGCAAACTTCATAAGATTCGATGCAGCTGCCCTTTTGACCATAGGCATGTCATCTTGATAGGCATGCCATCTTGGCATAACTGGACGTAAATGTTCCCTATTTCTCCTTTCAATTGATCAGGGGCACTTGGATAAGCTATATGGAGAAGACCACAGGATGATACTCAAACTGTCAACCACTCGCCAGCTGCTAATCTCTGAAAAGATTAAAGCGTGGTTAACTGAATGGACATAAGGATACCTGTAGGAAATAATCTGCAAAAACACAATTAAATATTCATGACTGGTGATGCTAAAAGGAACAAAACAAAGGAAATGAAATTATCTTTGCTATATTCATCTGGTCTATGATGCACAGAGTGAACAATTGTATAATCTTGGGCTATGGAAAATAATATCATACAGATGCAAATGAAGGAAGGCATAAGTACAAATACCACACACACACACACACACACACACACACACACACAATGTTGAAGCCAAAAGCACCCACAGAAATTGAATCTGATAATATTGGCAAAGTTTACGCTTTGTTTAGGAAAAAACTAACGAAAATTTCATTATTAATAAATCTCTTACCATTACTCTTTGGAATGAACTGTGTCGACAATGTCACTTTCTTTCATCCTTGCTCCAATACGACCACGGTGACTCAACGACCTTGTCTCGGACACAAGTTTCCTCCACCGTAGACAATGTCTCCTATGGTGGGAGAAAAACATGAGCATGATCTACACCCCAATGTAAGGAATAAACACACCTAATTCTTCAGCCATTGCAAGAAGCACCTCATCTTCATCATCATTGTTTTCAATGAGAAAAGAAATTAGTTTCTTCCTAGTTCTTTCTTCCTCAAGCGACCATGCAATTGTGGAAAGTCTTCTGATGGAGTTCAGACGCAATTGAACATCTTCATTTTTAAGATCATCAATCAGTATAGCAATTGGATACAGAGGCTCATCGATCATAGCCATCAGGCTTATCAAGGATTCCTACAAATGTAAATCAAGAAAGAACATTTAGGCAATGTGGCCATTAGGACAAACATTGCATGCTACGGCATGCTTGATCCAAAAGCTATACGGTAAATGTAATTCTAATAGGGAGTTCAGCGACTATTGTAACTCTGGAAGAACAACATTGGAACTTTCCGAATTGAATCACCAATAAGCATTACCGACATTCACCACAGCTATGCCTTTACATGTAAGAACTATACATGACAGGATACGGACGTGGTAATTGAATTAGTCTAGGAGCTTGGAAAAACATCGATCCAAACATGTAGCCATGAGTCATATGAACATAAATATTAAGATGCTCCATGCATACAGCTCTGAAGAGTTTCGATCACCTGACGCTGTTGCTACTGGGCGACGCGGCCGTGGATGTCATCAACCACGCTCACGGCACGCTTCCATGACCTGATGCTGCTGCTAACGGGCGACACGGCGTGTACGTCCTCCACCACCTCGCGTCGCGCAGACTCGATGCGTCCTGGTGCGTCTGCAAGGCGTCACGGGCCGTCATCGTCGCCCGCCACAAAGACGTCAACATGTGCTTCCTAGAACAACCAAGAACATGAATTAACATGCTGCACAGGCACGCTTCCATGACCTGATGCTGCTGCTAACGGGCGACACGGCGTGTACGTCCTCCACCACCTCGCGTCGCGCGACTCGTCGTCTGAGTGCGTCTGCAAGGCGTCACGGGCGTCATCGTCGCCCGCCACAAAGACGTCAACATGTGCTGCCTAGAACAACCAAGGACATGAATTAACATCTTTGCCGAAACACTGCGATAAGATAGGAGCGTACCTAGAGAACGAACATCACCATACGGTTAAAAATAGATAATCGGATCGGCGGTTTAGGGAACCCAAAGGTGAGGATGGGCGCTACGGGAGGAGATTCTTAGGAAGCGGACCGATGGCACACGGAGAGGGGAGGAGGCGGGAGGTGGAGGAAGGAGCGAGGAGGAGGAGAAGAGCGACCTGCGCCTTGCCGAAAGGAACTCGGGATAGGAGAAGCGCGGCGCGACAGAGGAGAGAGAGCGACACCAAATCGGCAGCGGCTCGGGGAACCGAGAGGGAGGCGAACGGAGAGGAGGAGATAAAGGAGGAACAATGCGCGGAGCAAAGCGCGAAGCGAAGGAAGAGGCGGCGGCAGGAGGCGAAGGAAGAGGCACTGTCGAGATGGGGATAGGAGCCGTCTGAGGCGGTCGAGGGGGCCGGGGCGAGCAGACCGGCGTCTCGAGGGGCGGGCGATGAGTTCCAGGAGCCACCGGCAGTAACCCTAGGTCTGGAACCGTGGATCCACGGGGCCACCCTCCATCCACCTCCGGAACACCCGAATTCGCCTCCGCCGATGCGGTGGCGGAGGGAGAGCCGGGAGGGAGCGGGCGCTTGCGCGGGCTTGGCGCGGGGGGGCGGAGGGAAGAGGCGAGCGGCAGGAGCGACGGGAGAGAGGAGGGCAGAGGCGGCGGCGCGAGGAGGGCTCCGTGGTGTGTGTGGAGAGAGGAGGCCGAGAGGGCAGCGGCGGCGGGTCAGGAGAAGGCGCAGAGAGGAGATTCTGGGAGCGGGCGCTATTTGGGGCGAGGCGTGGGGGCTTGAGAGAGTTCGCGACGCAGAGCGTGGCGCCGAGCGCCACCGTTCGCCTGGCCTTGGCGTGGGATCCGGCGGCCGCGAGTGTGGGCGAGGAGCGATCGGACGGGCGCATTTTTTTGGATGATGTGGCCAGGGCGAGGGAGCGCGCTTTCTTTCAGCTATTAAGTTTAGTAATTCATTATAAGTACTATAGTATTTGAATAAATTATTTCTAGGGGATGTTCATAGAGTTTTGTTCCTGTTTTCTTTTGGAGTTGAATTACAAAGTGTAGGTTTCACACTTGTTTAAGATTTTCCTAGTGCAATAAATTATGCAAAAGTTTGAAAACAATGATGCATGCTCATGAGATGCATAATAATTCTCTTTATTAACTTGAGGATGTGACATCCCCTGCCACAAAAAATAAGTTATTAATCTCGCCGGTGAATTAGAGCCCGGTGGTTGAATTATGCTCTTTATTGTCTTTACGGTGTCATGCTTAGCTACCGGTAGAATTGGGCGGTTATCGACTTAGTCGATAACTTTGATCACACAAAATTATTATTACCATTATGCTCAGCACTTTGTGCTTTGTTACTTTGTAAAGTCAAAAACTAAAACTAAAAATGAAAAGTTTGAGACTTGGGCACAATGGTTGATGGTGTGACTGGAATGGTGCCCGGGTCAACAAGGACCGAGTTACTTGTGTCACTAAGCCAAGCGATTATGGCGTGCTAACCACACGAGGGGGACATGGGACCTCTCTTGACTAAGTACTTTGGGGGGTGTTAATTAGGAGTTGCTGGTGGTTCAAATGTTTTTATAAGGAAGGGAGCACCCGCAGTTGCTTAGGCTGGGCCGGTGCATCCTACTCCGCTGGTTGTCGCGACTTTTAATTAGCACAATCCATTGGAAATATCTCGTAGGACTTAGCCGTGCCGGCATACCAAAGGAAGTGTGCTCAATCATGTGGCGAAAAGGCGGTCTGGCGTGTGGGTACATTGGTACACCCCTACAGGGTTCAAACTATTCGAATAGCCCTGTCCTAGGTTATGGACATACTTGGTAAGGTCGTGCAAGAACTATACTATAACATTTAATTAAAACTTGATGTGGGTGGTGTGAATGGGGAATTCATGCTATTGTTGTGGTGGCTATTGGGTTAGCCACTTCCAGGATGTCTTTTATTATTGTTACTTGTATCTCGCTGTTTTTGTCAAATAAAAATATATTGCAAAACTGCTTTAAATCTATTACATTATTGCAAATGAAAACTTGCTTTATGCTGAAAATGAGTCTAGAGCCTCCTCCACTCAAATAAGCTTGCATGTAGCTATGTATAGGCTGTTACACTACACGCAAGTCTTGCGAGCACATTTTTGTACTCATTTGCTTTGCTTAATTAATTGTTGCAGAGGAGGAAGCTGATCCCCAAGGGATCCACTTTTGTGAGTTGTGCGGTGGGTTTGACAACTAGGTTGGCGGCCCGGTTGGTTGCCTTGTGAGTTAAAGGCACACTAATTGGCTCTTGTTTATCGCCATCTTATGGCTTTTGCTTCCGCTGTTTATTTATCTATTTAGTTGTTATTTGGCCGGTCGGCCCCTTTTGTAATAACTCTTTTATGTATGTCTTTTGTTTTGCTTAGTTGTGATTCGGTTCTATGTGTTGAATGGAATTTATGCATAATTTTGTAAAGGGGTATGTGTACTGCAAGTGCTTGGGAAGTACATGTATCTCGAGGCACGAGATATTTTGTTTGCGATGCTAGGACCAAGTGGATGGTTAAGTATTACAAGTTAAATACCCGGGGTCTCACATGTAGTCTTATGAGAGTAGTTTGGCACAATTTAACCACAAGACAATCTTGAAAGTTGATTTTTCATTTTGCACAAAAGCAATTTTAGATTCTCAGAAGAACAAGAAGCTCAAGTAATGATTAATTCTAGATTCAAGAGCTAACAGAGTAATTTTGATAGGTCCAATGTCACAAAAGGACCACTAATTGCGCAACTGACTAAAAAATCCACAAAATGCAATTTTTAGTTCAAATTGTCTTAAAGGTCTAGCTCATTTAGCAAAGACATGGCTACACATGTGAAAGCATGATAATTCTAGCAAGTCAAAGAACTAGACGTGATATTGAGCAAGAATTGAAATACTAAAGCTCAAAAGGGTAATAAGCAAAGCTTCATTAAATTTTAAAAGACAAGCAGTAAAGCTTATATTACAATGCATCTTTTTGGATCTTTATATGAATGCAATATGATACAATGGATAAAAAGATCAAACTCCCCCTCAAAACAGGCCAAGAGTACTAATAACCCCCAACTCTCCCCGTAAATAAGCAAAACGAGAAGAATCAGGAGCTTTAGTGAAAATATCTGCAACCTGCTGCTTAGACTCTACAAAGTGAAGCACAACAACACCCTTTTCTACATGGTCTCTAAGGAAATGATACTAATGTCAATGTGCTTGGTCCTAGAGTGTTGCACTACATTTTTGGTAATGTTTATGGCATTAGTGTTGTCACAGAAAAGAGGAACACTATCTAAGAATAACCCATAGTCTCGTAGAGTAGACAAGATTCAAAGAACCTGAGAGCAACTACTGGCTGTAGCTACATACTCTGCCTTGGCAGTGGATTGTGCAACAAAGGACTACTTCCTAGAAGACCAAGAGATAAGAGAGGTGCCTAAGAAAGGACAAGTGCTAGAAGTACTCTTCCTATCCACTCTACACCCCGCAAAATCAGCATCAGAAAAAGCTCGAATGGAGAGAGCAGAATCAAAAGAATACCAAAGTCCAAAATCAAGAGTGTCCTGAAGGTACCTGAAGATACGACGTACTGCTTGATGATGGGAGGCACGAGGGGAAGCCTAAAATCGAGCACACAGACACACAGCAAATTGTATGTCCAGCCTCGACGTCGTGAGGTAGAGGAGGGAGCCGATCATGCTACGGTACTCCTTCTGGTCCACGAGCTCTCCATCCTCATCAGGATCCAGCATGGTAGAAGTGGCAATGGGAGTAGACATTGGCTTGCTGCTTCCCATGTCGAAGCACCGAAGAAGGTCCTTTGTGTACTTGCTTTGATGAATGAAGGTACCTTCTTTGAGTTGCTTGACTTGAAGACCAAGGAAGAAAGTCTGCTCACCCATCATACTCATTTCAAATTCCCTACTCATAGAGTCTGAAAATCTAGATACCAAAGCATGAGAAGAACCACCGAATATGATGTCATCCACATAAATCTAAACTAGTAAAAAATCACTGCCATGCCTAAGAGTGAACAAGGTTTTATCTACCATTCCCATTTTGAACTCATTCTCAAACAAGAAACTCTTAAGCCTATCATACCAAGCTCTAGGGGTTTGCTTCAATCCATACAAGGCTTTAGAGAGCTTAAACACATGGTTTGAGAACTTGTGATTTTCAAAACCAGGAGGTTGCTTGACATAGACCTCTTCTTTTATGAAACCATTAAGGAAAGCACTCTTGACATCCATTTGAAAGAGCTTAAAGCCTCTAGACGTCGCGAAAGCTAGCAATATACGAATGGCTTCTAATCTAGCTACAGGAGCAAAGGTCTCTTCAAAGTCTAAGGCTTCTACCTAGGAATAACCTTGAGCTACAAGCCTAGCCTTGTTGCGAACTACCAACCCATCCTCACTTTGCTTATTTTTGAAAATCCATTTCGTTTCAATTACATGGTGATTAGGTGGAGGTTCAACTAAGGTCCAAACTTTGTTTCTTTCAAAATTTTCAAGCTCGTCATGCATAACATTTACCCAAGAGGAATCAGATAAAGCATAGGTGACATCTCGGGGTTCAAAAGACGCAACAAAAGCAGAATGTGCATGAGAATCTGAAGAGATAAACCTGGAGCAAGTAACTCGCTCATGAAGATCCCCAATCATCTGCTTAGATGGGTGTTGTCGCTGAATATGAAGAGGAGGTCCTTGTCACATCCCCAAATTAATCAAGAGGATTACTATGCATCTCATTAGCATGCATCATGATTTTCTAGCATTTACATTATATATTGCACTTGGAAAATCTCAAAAAGAGATTAAACATATACTTTAAGTTGAACTCCAAAAGAAAAACCAAAACAAATGCTACTGAAGTTCCTCTAGAAGTAATTTATTCAAATACTATATTAATTATCATGAATTAATATAATTTTTCTAAATTTTTGGAACAGGTTGAACCCTAAGAAAATTCAAAGTCATTACAATGACATACACTAAGTTTGGATTTATATTATCCAAAATATATCATGAATAGTAGTGTTCAATAATTTTTCTTGACACTAGACCTTCCTAGGAACCCCTGTGAATTATTTCATATTTTTTGGAAATTTATTTCTATTTCTAAAGCTCTGGTCAAAGTGGAGAATCTATTTTAAACCGCAGTCAAACCCTAAACCCAACCAACCAGCACTGTTCCTCGGGTTCGCGCCGAACCCGAGCCACTTGAGTTGGCTAAGTCAACTAAATGCACCAACACATGCAGGCGTCGGATCTAAGCTCAACGGTCCAGATCTCACCACCTTTCGACCTGTCCGAAATTCTCATTAGATCTGAGCCCTCCATTCGTGATCTAACGGTCCACCCAAATCCACTTGAACCGCTCGCTTTGAGCCACTACCATATCGGGCCCATTTGTCAGCTCTATCTTCCTCCTTGGGCAGGTGCGCGCGCACAGGAGCTGAGCTCTACGCGGCCGTGACGCTCTGACCCATTAGCAGCCACTGCGTCCGTTGGCCACTCTAGGGCATTCTCCTCTGCACACCGCCCCCACTCCATCGTTTTTCTGGGTTAAAACCCCCTCGGCACCCCCTTTCTTCCTCACTTTTCCTCTCAGTGACTGAGGAAAGGGAAGCTCTCTCGTTGGCATCGCTAGGGTAAGCTTCCACCGGGTGGTACCATTAGATTCTATGTTCAATCCCTTGTCCATTTTTGCTAATGCAAGCTTCCATTGTTGCTTGTAGCTTCTGGACCATCCTTGTGCTCTCTAGAACCCTAGAGCGCGCACCCAAGAGCATCACCTTGCCACTGTCATCTCTGGTAAGGTTCTTGGTAAAGCTTTCGCGTCATCTCTTGTGTTTTAGCATGAGATTGAAAACCCCTAAGTTAATTTGGGTAATGCTCGACAGGACTGAGGTGAATTGAAGTTCTCCCCATTTCGACCGAAGAACAAATCTTTTCATCTCCCACTTGTTTTGGTAAGCCATTGTCCAATTTCCTTGCACCTATATCATGCTCTTAGTATCCTTGAGCTAACCCGAGCATTCTTTTTGCTCTATTTTGCACAGAGCATCATCTTTGCGTGAAGCCGTGCCGCCGTCGTCATCTTCTTTGATGCCGGCCAAGCTTCAGCTACTCCGAGCTTTTCTGAGCACCCTTCCTCACTCAGGTAGCTTGCTAATTGTCCCTAGATGCCTTGGCACCTACTTGTTTGCGCAGCGGAGCTTCACATTGCTGTTTTGCACATTCCCGTATTGAACATCGCCGCCCTTCTCCGACTAGTCGCTGGTGTAAGCCGCCGCTGATGTCATGACCGCCACCGATGGGTGCGCAATACTATTGCGCAGCTACCCGTACCCTTGGTTAGCGCCGCCGTGGCGCACAGCAATTGGGCGAGCCACGGTGAAGCATCTTGGACCAAGCTCCGTTATCGCGTACTCGACACATTCTTGTAGCAAAATGGTTAAGAGTTAAGTAGGAATCATTAGCTTTAAATGGCTGTCTTAAAAGAGTAAATGAATCACTTACATGTGGGCCCCCTTGCACAGAAATCCAACACGTTAAGAAAAGCGCTAGAGCAACTTACATGTGGGGCCTAGCCACTTAAGCCGCCCCCTGTTCACTTAGCCAGCCCAAAAATCACTAAAACTATCTTGGACCGTCGGATGCGAAATCAGCGATCTAGATTTAGCAGCCGTTCGGACCATCTGAACGCGCCATGAATCTAGGCCGTGCGATACAAAATAAATGATCAAGATCGAGTGGCCGTTCGGACCACCCTAACGAGCCACGATTATGGATCGTTGGATCCTAATCCAACGGTTCACGAGCATGGCCGAGCATTAGCGCACGTGCGCGCCTCGCTGCGAGCCGCTGACAACGCGGACCCACTGTCAGAGACTGAGGCTAGCACGACCGGTAAGAAAAGTATTAAACGGCTTAGAAAATCCGACGATGAATTATTTGCACACTGTAAAATATGTATAACTTTAAAAATACATAACTAATTCATTTTAACTCCAAAATGGATGAAACCACTTCTAATAATTTTCATTTTTGATGAAATATATATTAAAATTGGTTTCAAACATGCATCTATAGTAGAGAGTATTATTTTGGATATTGATTGTTTAACACTATTATTTTTGCAAAAGGAAATGCTGATAACTTTAGAAATTCATAACTAAATCATGAAAACTCCAAATGAGGAAAACTCAACTGTTTTAGCCTTGTATTAATATTCTCTATTTATCTATATAATCCTTTATCCCACTACTATTTTGCAAATTTTGCCCAAATAATTAAATTAAATAAACAGTAACCGGTTGGAATTAAACTAAATTTTCTGGAAACCTGAATTTCGAACTGCTATAACTCTCACATATTAAATCCAAATGGAATAATTCTTTCACCTAAATTCATCTAAAATCATGACTTAGACACTGTAGAAAAATCATGCATTTTTGAGCATTTTGATTTTTGAAGTATTTCTCGGTGTTTATCGTTATCGTTAAATCTCTAGATCACGAGGCTATCGATATTGACTCCTATGCTTCCGAGAGTGAGCAGCTAATCTTCCAGCAAGGCAAGCATCATTTGAACTTTCTTATGCATCATATTTGATCCCAGTTTTGCTAAGTTAGTGCAATAATAATTGCTTGCATACTATTTTGATAATGTCGCTATTTTTGTGATGAGTAGATTAATTATCTCCTATTCATTGAGGTTATCCTTGAATTATTCTTGTACCACATGCTTGATTTAGGATGGTTGAAATATATTGTTCGGGTTTGCTTAGCCATGCAAGTCTAGAACCGGTAGCTGATTGTTAGAAATAACTCGACAATTATGGGATAAACACAACTATCATTATATGCTTTTGTTTCAGATCTTCGTATCTGTTTTATGAGTTAAATTTTGTCATTTTAAATGAGCTTTTGGTCTGGACAAGTGATGGTTAGTGATGGTGTCTTTGTGCACGAGCTTGGGTAAGTGTTTGACTTGTCTGGACAATTAAGGACCGAACTTTGGTAACACGCGGTGTTACACTTTGATTCAAGTAAAACTCGTGCTTCCACACGCGGTGTATGGGCACTGCTTGGTTAAGTAAGGGATTGATGTTGTTGAGTTGATGACTGGTGGTGTGAGGACATATATGTGTTCTATCGCATATATGTTTCGTAGGGTGCCGATTGCGATTCTTTAATGTGAAGGTGAGCCCTATTTAAGCTTTATTAATTGGGTCGGTATTCCCGGCACAACTTGCGTGCCCATTTGGTTGCTAGGTGGTATAACCTATTGTAAGTGGGATCACGTCGCGCATGGGTGATTCAACTCAATAATGTCAACTTGCTAAAAAATACTGAGTCTTGGTTTACCCGGCCAGCATACCTTAGGAAGTATGCTATTTTTGGAGGCATCTGGAGGCATACGGGCTAATCAAGTCATGTGGGTAAAGTAGTACACCCTTGTAGGGTATAAATCTATTCGAATAGCCATGTCCACGGTTATGGACGACCACTTGAGTTACATGGTTGCTATTGTTAGACTTGGAATTAAAATTTGTGGTTATAACTTGGTATCGTCATGAATGGGATGTTCATGTTTGTTGTTGTATCAAAGTGGACAGCCACTTTGGTATTTGTATGATTCATTTGTTATTCAATTTACTACTTATTCGCATGCTTTACTTCTACTTCAAATCTGATTTCGAAATGGCACTTGAAAAACTAGTATGTGTTGGTTGTAAATTGTTGCGTCTCTTTTGCAAAACTAAGCCAATATGAGCCTTCCTTTGGAACAACCTCTAGCATAACTAATTTTTATTTGTGTAAGACTTGTGAGTACTTTTGTACGCAACCTGGTTGCTGCAATTTCAGGTGAGGAAGGGTATGAGCCCGTTGAGCTTGTTAGCGCCGATTTAGGCGACGCTGACGAGTAATGCTATCATTTAACTCCCAGTCGGTTGTCGATGGGATATGGGCATACCACTACTAGTCTTTTGGTCTATTTACTTGTTTTCGCTGCTACTTAATACTCTCATTTGAATTTGGCCGGTCGGCCGTTTGTAATAGTTGTAGACTTTAATTATTACGTTGTATGTCTTTTGGACTATTAATGTATGATTGTTGTATGGATGTGATCAACGTTGTATGAGAGTATGAGCATATTGGTCGCTGATCTTGGAAGCCAATATGAGTTCACGCTCGCTGTTCGTGGCTTCCTATTTAACACACTAAGTGTAGTGCTTGGCTTGTTGGGGAACCGACAATCATGTAGCGCTCGTAGAGGAGCAGCGCGCATGATCGGCGGGACTCTAGTTTATAGTTAAGCCTCTTGCTTAGATGGAGTTAAGTTGGAATCCATTTACTTGAGGTCCAGAGTTATGTCCTTAAGACCATGCTTAATCTCGGTCTTACGGAGATAACCCGGGGTCCCCACAGTCCTGGTGTAGATGTGGCCTCTACCTCATGGGCTGTGGAGGTAGGAGCAGAGCCACTCAAAGCGCTAGTGAAGGTGGGAAGAGGCTGCTCTGCTGAAGCTGGAGAAGTAGAAGCAGGCTCTCCAACTGACGAGGATTAAAACATCTATATATTATTTTAATATATAATAAAAGACCATCGTCTTCATGGTCGTAACCCCTAAGGCCAGCGACCTCCACAGTCGTTAGTATTCGAAGGTTACTTAATGGGTACCACAGCCTGATGAGGCTTTGTGCCTAATCCCGACCGATAACCGCTCGTAAAATTATCGGCTGGTATTTCTTATCGTATGATGAATGGAACACGTGTTATCGTTCCAAACCATGCGATGGTACAACCCCGAGACATCGACTATTAACCACCCTACGGTTAAGCTTTTCACAAGCAACGCAAGGAAGTTAGCACATTGCTAACTTCTCTACCGTTCCAAACCGACAGTAACGCTTCACCGAGGGCGTCTTCTCCAGAGTAATCGCCACCTCTTCGGAAGTTATTTAAAGGTGAAGCACAAGAGACAAGGCGAGAGACAAGAAGGGAGGCGATAGGCGACACACAAAACAAGGCCAAGGCAAAGATATGCACGAAGCCTAAGCGGTGGAATTAGAAGCTAGATAATCACCTTAGACTCATATTCTAAGTCGATTGCCCGCTAAACATTCCTCCATTCGATGTAATTCAGGGGTAGTACTTAGCCACATCTTGTAAATCCAGTTCATATCAATAAAGAGCGACCCCATTCCATTCCGGGATATTCCACGTCATTTTCCTCGTTTATTTTAAGTAAGATCGTGATTCGATCGTTGGCAACCGGGCGCCGTCCGTGGGGAAGAAGGCGTAAGTTTCTGAAGAAATTTTTTTCGCTCAAGAAAATCCTCGCCCAAAACTCGCAATCGCTCATGCGACTATGCGGAGTTTGGGATGAGGAAAATCGGATTCGATTTGGTAGACTACGCCAACCTCGACATGGAAGGATGTATCCGCGCCATGGAAGAAAATGGCAGTCATCCTCCTCACCCTCCTCGCCGGCTCGCCGTCGCCAGCGTTAGCGAGTCGATCGGATGGATGAAGATCTTGCCGCCACTACGGTGGCGCAACCGGAGAACCGCCGTTCCAACCAGTTCGAATGCGGAGGATCTCTCAAGCGGCCTTTTCGGCCGTGAAACAGTGAAGAAGTTTCAGCGTCATCACCCGAAAACTATATACCATTGATGAAATCATGGCTGAAAGATACTCTCCTTGACCACGGCAATTCCGAGTCAGCCGTCACTGATAGCGGTGTCGATAAAACCTCCACCGTCGTAAGCCATGTGGGGATGATCACACTCGACATCGATCGGCGGTTCATCGGATCGGTGAAGACCTCGAGAAGTGCTCATCTCCGACCGATCTCCATCGTGGAAAATTACGCGAAGCATCGACAAGCTCTCCATTAATTACGATGGAAGCTCATCGGAAGATCAATCTTTGGAAGCACGAGGTCAGCGATCGGAGATGAAGATCAAGATGCCTGCGGGTCCTACACTCTCTACCACGCCATCACGTGTTGTTAGAGATGATCCGGACGTCAAGCACCAACTTCCGGAGGCAGCGGAACTAATCGGCGTCAATCGGTTAACTACTTTGCACCGCCCCACCCAGTGGTAGCGGGATCAACAAATCCGAAGGTCGGGGAAGGTTGAGACGGTACACCTCGACGGTATGAACCACGAGACCTTGATAGCTATCTAAAACTTGCGGCGTATTCAAAACATGTTAACTAATTCGATCTGCTCTAGCGAGAACACCTAATTTTGTACAACTCGTAGGTCGGTATCCGAAATTCTCCAACAGACCATGCAAATGACGGAAGCGTGCTCGAGAACGAGAGGGGTTCAGAAGTCGGACTAGGACTTCGTCCCAGCAACTCCTCCCTCGATGAGGGGCAAGATGGTCATACCGGAGAGCGATCGATACCAAGACCTCCTCGGCGATTCCGACCAAGGAGTCACGAGGGAGAAGGCTATTTCAAGAGGATACTCCCCCGCTGCGTCGAGAAGAACCACCACTAGGACCTAACGATCTCCGACATCGTTTGAACCAAGTGGTGATCGTGGACATCATATCAATGTCCACGACCGGATCGGCTACCGGAGTTCCAGCGTTCCAATCTTAGGGATCGGTCTCCGCCGATTACAATCCGCACCTTCGGAGAAGACGCCATGAATCAATCACGGGTTGTCGAGCCTTCTCTGCTGGGCTCCAAGGCGTGCGTTAGCCTAGCTTGTTCCCGACCGCCAACTTGGACAAATTCAATGGAACTCAAAACCCATTGGAATTTCTCCAAATATATACCACCGCTATCAGGGCTGCTGGTGGCGATGAGAATGTAATGGCCAACTATTTACCCACCGTGCTCGAAGGGTCCGCCGGTCGCGGTTGTTAAACTTACGGCCGGATCCATATATACTTAGGAACAACTCTGTGATCTTCGATTGCCAACTTCGAGTGCGTCGACCGCCGCAGGAAGGAGGACGATCTCCACGAGAATCTGGCGAGGATCGATGAGACTTTACGTCAATATATCAAGAGGTTCACCAGGTTAAGTAACTCTATACCCAAGTCGCGAGTCCTCTGTTATTCAAAGCTTTTAAAAGCAGGTCTAAGGAATCGGCGGTTTCACGGAGGACATAGCAATGAACCCTCCAAGAACAACCGTTGAGCTTTTTGATATGGCGGACAAATATGCCACTGCTAGTGAAGCAATCGAGTGGTGTGAAGCCATCGATCGGAAAGACAAGATTCCCCAGCCCGGTCTGGACAAACAGGAGAAAAAGAACAAGAAGTCTCTCAAGAAGAAAAAGAACCGCAGACCCGACGACAAAGAAGTCCTCGCCGTTCCAGACAAGATCAGGAAGGGCAAGAAGGACTATGCCGGTCGAAGCAAAGCAAAAGTTCCGACCAAGGATTCGAGACGAATAAGTGGTGTCCACTTCACGGTGACGAGGGCATGATCTGCGCTTTGTCGTGTCTGGCGAAGAAAGCGGAGGATTATTATGCGGGTAAGGACCATTTCCAAAGAATACTGGGAACATGGAGAAACGAGCTCCAAAAGGACAAGGATGGCGGCGAGGAGATGGAGTACCGGGATCCCCAACACACATCAACATGATTTTTGGAGGATCTTCTTCATCGAGTCGACGTCATCTGAAGGCCATGGGCGGAGGTCAACCTCGTCGAATCTCCAAGCTGTAATCAAGCACTCGAAGTGGTCGGACACCGCATAATTTCCTTCAAAAAAGGCGATCGCACCATCCATCGACTCGTAGGGTAGGTTCCCCATCGTCGTTGAACCAACTATTAATAATTGTCGGGTTAATCGGGTCTTAGTGGATGGGGTAGTTCCTTGAATATATTATTTGTAGGAGCTTTAGAAGAAATGCAGTCCCCATGTCAAAGGTGAAACACAGTGAAATATGCTTTTCATGGCATAGTTAGGGTTCTACCGCTAAACCGATAGGACAAGTTTCCTTCCGGTGGCGTTTGGAAAACGACAATTTCGAGCAGAGAAGATCCCGTTTGATGTAGTAAACTTGAATCCGCGATACAACGGAATCCTCGATCGACCAAAGCATTAGCAAAATTCTTGATAGCCACGCATTACGGTTATCAAAGTTTGAAAATGCGGGGCGAAGGAGTCATCACACCGAGGAGATCAAAAATGGCTTACATATGCGATCGAAATCCTTTGCCTTTGGTTGATGAACTTCCGACCGGATAGGTTAATCCATCTCCCATGCGGGTCAAGCACTCGAAGCCAAAGATGGCGCCCAAACCATCCGACCGGACCAAGGAGGTACTACTCGACAAAAGCGCTTCTCGGACAGCGTCAAGTCGTCACATGGGTCGGAACAACCAGATCAACCGCGCAAGATTACGGTCGGGCAAGACTCGACCCTAAATAGGAAGAGTCGCTCGTCTCCTTCCTCCGAGCAAATCAAGGCGTGTTTGCTTGGCAAGCGTCCGATATGCAGGAGTCCCCGGGAGGTGATCGAGCACGGCTTGCTCTCGGCGATAAAAACCGATCAAGCAAAAACTTCGACGTTTGCACCCGATCGGAAGGAAGCAATCGATCGGAGATTGACAAGCTTCTCGGCGTGGATTTATTCATGAAGTCAACCACCCACAAGTGGCTTGCTAATCTGTAATGGTTAGGAAAAATAATGGGAAATGGCGAATGTGTATCGACTTTCTGAGATCTTAATAAAGCTTGTCAGAAGGATGACTTTCCCCTTCCGCATTGATCAACTAGTAGACTCTACTTCTAGGTGCGAGTTACTAAGTTTTTTAGATGCGTATTCGTGGTACCACCAGATTAGTATGTGTAAAGAAGATGAGGAAAAACTTCCTTCATCACCCCATATGGTACTTCTTGTTATATTAAGATGCCATTTGGTCTCAAAAATCTTTGGTGCAACTTTTCAAAAGTTGATGCAAAAACTTTTAGTCCACAAATCGGTTGGAATCTAGAAGCTTATGTTGACGATCCGGTCGTAAAGACCACCAACGCCATTGGCGACCACATTCACGACTTACAAGAAACCTTTAACAACTTGAGAAGACATAACCTCAAGTTAAATCCGGAAAAGTGTGTGTTCGAGTTTCTGTTGAAAACCGCTTGGTTTCCTAGTTTCGGCTAGAGGTATTGAAGCTAATCCGGCCAAAAATTGCGCCATCGACGGATCGCCCTCCGACCACGAAGAAGGAAGT
The DNA here is from genome assembly GCA_036346405.1 of Phyllostachys edulis. Lineage (NCBI taxonomy): Eukaryota > Viridiplantae > Streptophyta > Magnoliopsida > Poales > Poaceae > Phyllostachys > Phyllostachys edulis. Next base: position 64,525,844 of record CM070553.1, on the reverse strand, counting down.
CCAAAACTAATCGGTATGTATGGCGTTAAGCCGTTCATAGCAAGATTAGGGAAAAAGGATTACCTTTCTTTAAACTTCTTGAAACATGGGAGTTTCGAGTGGACTAAAGAGGCAAACGATGCCTTTGAGGAACTCAAAAAGTACCTTCTGAGTACCCGGTCTTAGTTTCTCGAGATCGGGAGAAACATTGCTAATTTACGTGGCGGCAACACCACGAGCGAGCTTAGCGGTGTCTTGGTTGTAGAAAGGAATAATATCCAACGACCGGTCTATTACGTGGCGAAGTCTTACATGGACCAAAGGAAAGATACCCACAGTACAAAAGTTGCTCTATGGCCTCCTTATGTCTTCAAGGAAGCTAAGGCACTACTTTCGAGCCCACAAAGTGGTCGTACCTCTACGGATATCCCTTGGTCAAGTCCTTGAAACAGGAATCATCGGGACGAATAGCCAAATGGGCGGTCGAGCTAGGGGCGTTCGATCTCCATTTTATTTCACGAACAGCAATAAAGTCCCAGGCAATAGCTGTAACATCCCAACTGTGTAATTAGGGTTAATCAAGTATAATTATATGTGTAGAAATTAAAACTTTTTCTCACAACTTGAAAACCCCTAAAATCTCATGTAATTCTTGTCCAAGAGTTGTGTAATCCAAAAACACAAAGCTCTTGTTGACCAAAAGTCGAATTCCTCTTCCAATTATTTTAAATCTTGTGCCAAACAATTGGAAAGTATTTTCCTTGGTCCCAAAACTGATATGGGACCCCTCTGAAAAATATCACAAGTTGTAAAACTAGTTTGATAAATTTTGGAGGTAAAACAATCCTTTAAACAACCTTAATGAATTTCCTGAGAAAAATGCATTGCATAATAACCTCTGGAAATTTTATGTAAGGTTAATCTTCTTGTCAGCAAGCTCCAGTTAAAATTTCATCAAATTTGGAGTTCATTTGCTATCTCAAATAATTCTGCTAAGTTTCAATTTGTTAAAACTAAATTTTAAAGCCTACTGCTTGTTCCTTGGGCTAGCCACTTTGCAAAGTGGTCCAGCCCAACCCCATCGACCTCCTTCCCCACCTTGATGAGGTCGTAGCCATTGGATCAATCCAAGGCCACGACCTCCCCCTCAACCAACGCACCCAGGACCTCCCTTGAAGTCCTCACGGACCGCGTGGACCTCCTCGGGTCAGCGTGGGCGCCAGACCTCCTCCGCGGTCAACACCGCAAAGGCTTTTCCACCTCATCAGTCGTGAACTGCTTGGATCAAAGATCCACGGTCATGACCTCCCACATGTGTTAAACTTCAAAGACCTCCTCGATTTGTTAAACCATCGCAATGAGGTCATCCCCTTTGTTGAGGTCGTGGCCGTTGGATCAAATCCAACACCACGACCTCCTCCTCAACATACTCGATCGGTCTTCCCACCTCGTGAGGTCATAGCCCTTGGATCCAAGATCCATGGCCTGACCTTCCTCACCGTTAAACTAAACAAACCTCCCACCTAACCAAGGTCGTAGCCATTGGATCAAATCCAACGACTCACGACCTCCCCGTGCTATCAAGCACTCACAACCTCCCCATCTTTTGTTGTGCACCGTTAGATTAAAATCTACGGTCACGACCTCCTTTGTCTTATCGCATCAAACCTCCCGGTAAGACGTGAGATCGTAGCCCTTAGATCTAAATCTAAAGGCCTGACCTCCCTTGTGCGTTATGCAAGCTCAGGACCTCCACCTCTTGATCGGAACCCTTAGATCTAAATCTAACGGTCTGACCTCCCTTGCTGTATGCATCATATCGAGACCTCCCCATCCTTGATCGTGTGGTGGGACCTCCTCCCGGCCACTTAAAACTCTTGGTTCAAAAATTGGATCCGATGGTTAGGACCTCTCCCGGTCTTATCCAGCGGTCACCAAGACCTCCCTGTTCTTCTCCTTCCTCACGCACGCGTGCGTCTCGAGCGATGGAGTTAATGCGCCAGCCTCTGTGCACCTTTAATCGCTCTCTGTGACCGCATTTAATGCGAGTCGACTTTCACTTTTCAGTCAAGACAGGCCCCCCTTGTCAACCTTTATGTCTTGTCCACCCCATGGACCAACCTGTGGGCTAAGCTCACCATGGAGCTTAGCCCCAGCTCATAACCATCACCTCAGGCTATAAATTATCCCTTGGAAGCCTCCCTTGGCTTCCTTTGCACCTAACCGACCTCGGCCTTGCACTTGTGCGTGGTGAGCTCCTCATCCCAAACTCACCTCCCATCTTGGCTGCCATTGTTGAGGACCTTGGAGCTTCTCGGTAGCTCAGGAGTTCCAGTGGCTCCCTCTTTCAAACCTTGCTCACTCTTGCTCCTAAAAACCTCTTGGAAGTTAACCCTAACTTGAATTGTTTGGGCATTTTTCAGAGGTGGACAAAGTCGAGCTTGGGGCTGGAGCTTTGGGCTGTGAAGCTTCACTGCCTTCCCCAACTCCGGTCATCACCTCCACGACCTCCCGAGCACCTTAGGACCTCCAGGTACACCTCCTGTTAGTCCTTTAGATGCTGGCACCCGCTGAATGCATGTTGCGGAGCTCAAGTTTTGGCACACGCTTGATTGTTGCGCGGAGCTCCATTTTGTATTTTCGTAGTTTGGCCGTCTTTGGTCATCTTTTGACCTCTCCGGCTCGGCGGCGTTCAAGGCCGTCGCCGCCGTTGAGAGGAGGACCATTGCGTGCGCATGGTTATTGCGGACCGCGGTATCATGGACCTCACCGGCGGCTCTACATCGCCGGCGAGGATCACTTCTTCCCGCCGATTTTGTCGGACGTCCCGGCGTGTCATTGTCGTTTTAGGACATAAATTCACCGTTTAAATGCCCAATCATTGCAATCATGGGGTTAGCGTTAAATGCCATTAAACCCGTCTCTTGTGCGCATTTAAAACCTCCCTCGCGCGACCTCCTCATGGTCCCGCCGCGCATTTATTCATGTCCAAGCGGCGTCGCGAGTTAAAGCGGCTGTGCAGGGCGTCCAGACCTCCTCCGAGGAGATCTGGGCGTCCAAGACCTCCCTTGCGCAATCGTGGCCGTCCAGACCTCCTGGAGGTCTCAGGCGTTAGGACCTCCCTTAGGACCTCCCCTAGGTTATCTCGGTAGTTCATGACCTCCCGGGTAGATCTTGACCGTCAAGGTCCTCCCTCGGACGATCTGAACCATCGAGGACCTCCCTTGGAACATCTAGACCGTCCAGGACCTCCCCTGTGAGGTCTTGACGATGTAGATCTTCCTCGAGGAGATCTTGGTAGTTTAGATCTTCCTTTGGAAGATCTCAGCCGTTGAGGACCTCCCCCTTTAAATCTGGTCCGTTCCGGACCTCCTTTCCATGTTGTGGTCCGTTGGATTTCACATCTACGGCCCCGACCTCCCCTCACCTCGCGCATGTGCGTTGCTAGGAGGTCCAGGACCTCTGGACCTCCTGACCGCGTGTGCGTTGTTCACCTGGGAGGTCTGAGCCGTTGGATCTCAGATCTGTGGCTCACGTCCTCCCATACCCTTGTGAGTTTTAGAAATTCCAGTGAGGTCTTAGTTAAACTGAAATAAGGTATAGACTTTAGAATTTCATATCTCTTTCATTTTAATTCCAAATGAGGTCATTCAAATTGTGTTAGCTCTGTCTTGGACTTGACTTTAATCCAAAAATGATTGTAAGTTGAGTTCAACTCCAGAGCACCGTTTGCCATTAGATTTTAAAACCAACTTTAAAATATACACTTAAATCAATGCTTAACTTGTAAAATACAAAACTAATGCTCTGTAGATTATTTTTGAGTGAGACCAACTTTGTTGGTTTCCTCCATTAATGGTCTTACTATGAACATTAGTTTTGAGCATGTTGCTGCTAGGAAAATGAGGACTTGTGCATTATAATTTTGTTCAAGTTCTTGTTTTTGAAAAATTATAGAAAGTGCAATATAGCTCCAAATGAGATGAACTCAATTGTGTTATTCATCTCATGAGGTGCTGGTTTTACAGTAAAAATTTCAGCTTCACTTCTGTTCTAGAAAATGTTGCCTCATAATTAAATTAATGAATAGTGCAGTTTGGTATTTTAGGGGCTGAGCAGAATTGTTTTGCTCATAACTTTTGCATTCAGAATCCAAATCAATTGGTTCTTGTTGCAATATTCCCTAAAAATCACCCTCTTGCTGCTGTAGAAAATTCAGAGAATTTGGAGTTCGTTTGTTGTGCTGTCTTTGTTGTGTTTCGTCGTTCTTATCGGTTCTTTCTCGCTTTTCCGTTGAAGCCGACATTTGTGGTGATCCCGAGAGTGACCCTCCGCAACAAATTAACCAGCAACAGCAAGGCAAGCAGTTTGATCATTTCCATCATTGTCCCATTACTTTAAAGCTTAATATATCGTTTTACTTCTATGTATGCATGCTACTTTGTGTTAAATGTCGCTAGCAATCCTATAGTTGCATAATCTGTAGGAGTCGTTTATCCTCTACTACCAATGAGCCTAGGTTATTTGCTGTGGTGGGAGCTCGTTGGATGAGCTCTTATCACTTAGTAGTTTCGATTTAAATTGCTTAGACATGCTTAGTTTTCGGTAGAAATGGGCGATCATCGACTTAGTCGATGGTCTTGATCACTCAAAACTGATTATTACTCCTATATGTCCAGCACTTGTGTTTTGATTAATTTGCAAAATCAAAAACTGAAAATAAAAGATTGATTTAGACTTGGGCATATTGGATGGATGGCGTGGTTTTTGGATGTGGTGGTATGCCTGGGTCCCTAAGGACCGAGTACTTGGGTCACTAAGCCAGCGATTTTGCGTACTAACCACACGAGGGGCATGTGGAACCCTCTTGACTAAGTACTTTAGGCGGTGTTAATTGGGGTCGCTTTCGGTTGGTGTGTTTTAAAGATAAAATGTGTGTGTGATGTGGGAGGGAGCATTAGCTTCGGGAAGGTTGTGTGATGTCTCGTTCTCCCGTGGGTTGTGCGACTCAAATTAGCATTGTCCATTGGAAATGTCTCGTAGGACTTAGCCGTCTTTGCAAGCATACCAAAGGTAGTGTGCCTAATGGAAAGGCGGTCGGACGTGTGGTGCAAAGTGGTACACCTGCAGGATAAAACTATTGAATAACCTCGTCCTAGGTTATGGACATGCTTGGTAAGGTCGTTCAAGACTAGACTACAACCTTTAATTAAAACTTGACATGGTTGGTATGAGCGGGAGTTCATGCTATTGTTGTGGTGACTTGGGTTGGTCACTTCCGTGATTGTTCTTGTTGTTGTTATTATGTTATTATCTCGTTGTTATTTCAACAATTAAAAATGCTTTGTCAAATTGCCTTCAATCTATTATGTTATTGCAAATAAATGTTGCTTTATGCTAAAATGAGTCCAAAGCCTCATCCACTTAAATAAAGCTTGCATGTAGCTAAATTATAGTTCTCATTATCTTACACGTCGGTCTTGCAGTACAATAAACAATTTATTGTACTCATTTGCTTTTGCTTAACAACTTTGTTGCAGAGGAGGTAGAGCCCAAAGGGCTTTACTTTTGTGAGTCAGCGGTGGTTGGGAGAGCGACTAGCTTGGCGGTCCTGGTCGATTGCCTTGTGGGCTAAAGGCACCTTGGTTGGCTCTTATTTTGGCCATCTTTATGGCACTTTTGCTTCATTGTTATCTTTTGTAACTATTGTTATTTGGCCTAAGGGCCTCTCTTTTGTAATATCTATTCCGTATTAATGTTAACTCCTGGTTTGTTGCTTATGAACTATGTGTTGTATGGAATTGATACATCCTTTTGTTGTGAGGTATGTATACTGCATTCTGGGAAGTATACATCTCTCGAGACTGGGTTTATTTGGTTGATAATACTAGGGTCAATTGGATGACTAAGTATTATGAGCCGAATAAACGTCGGGGTCTCACAATAGCAGAATTCATTGCCGAATGGACAAACCCTGAACCCACCCAAGGACCCGAGTACGAACACCACGATGAGTGGACAATGTATTTCGACGGTTCCTTGATGTTACAAGGATCGGGGGCTGGAGTGGTCTTGATATCCCATCTTGGCGAACACATCAAGTCGCCATCGAAGAAATTTTCACGCCACCAATAATGTGGCGAGAATATGAAGGTTTATTGGCGGGACTCGGCAAATTAAGCTCGGGATTCGCAGATTACTAGTGAAAGGCGATTCTCAACTAGTAGCGAATCAAGTGGGGAAAGAGTATCAATGCTCGAGTACCAAGATGTCATCTTATCTGGCGGAAGTACGAAAACTTGAAAAGCACTTCTTCGGTTTTCAGATCCAACATATTCCAAGAAAGAAAAACTTTCTGGCGCACCGGTTAGCACGTATGGCCTCCACGAGGTCGGCCGTCCCTTGGGAGTTTTTCTCGAGCAACTCAATTCACCCTCGGTAGTTGAGCCTTCCGAGAACATACATGATTCTTTGCAAGTTGAACAAACTAATCAAGGAAACATGGATGCTCCACAGGTCGTTGACAGTTGGCGCTGTCACGATCACGGTAGAGACTGGATGACATCGATCTACAATTATCTTCAGCATGACACAATTCCAGAAGATGATGTAGAGGCTGATCGTATAGCACGAAAAGCCAAATCATACACTCTAATCGAACGTATCTTGTATAAACGAGGATCTCATGGAGTGTTGATGAGATGCATATCTCAAACGGATGGCATTAGATTGCTAACCGAAATCCATGAAGGCGTCAGGAGCACACCATTCCTACAGAACCCTGGTCGGTAAAGCCTTCCGGCAAGGCTATTACTGGCCAACTGCCCTTCATGATGCAAAAGAGCTTGTGACGAAGTGTGTACAATGTCAGTTTCATAGTCGACAAGTACATCAGCCAGCACAAGCCTTACAAACAATTCCTCTTTCTTGGCCTTTTGCATCACAGGGACTATACATTACAGGACCTTTCCCAAGAGCACCGGGGCTTGAATTCCTTTTCGTCATGATTGACACGCTTTACAAAATGGATTGAAGCCGAGCCGTTGTTAAAATAACAAGCGAGGCCGCTAAGAGATTTCTCTTGAAAAATGTGATCACGCGATTTGGTGTACCCGACGTATCATCACAGACAATGGTTCCCGCCTCTCAAAGCGATCAATTCCGTGAGTTCTCGCGATGAACTTAGTGTCAAAATTCATTTTGCTTCATTGCACATCCGCAGAGCAACGGAGGCGATTGAGCGGCTAATGGTATCCTTATGCGAGGATCAAACGCCGAGTATTCGACCAGATTAATCAAGCGGTCGGCGCTTAGGTTAAGAACTTCCCTCGTGTTATGGGCGTTCGAACCCACGACCGGTCGTGCGACCGTGAAACTCCATTCTTTTTGGTTTATGGTCTTTGAAGCCATGCTTCCTCCGAACTCAAAATTGGCTCTGCTTTCGATCGCTTTTGACGAAAATGATCGAATGAGCAACGACTTGACGACGTCGATTTCCTTGAAGAACGATTTAAACCAAGCCCTTGTACGATCGGCGGTCTACCAACAAGCCATGCGAAGGTACCATAGTCGTAAGGTGCGACCTCGCAGACCTTTGTCAGAGGTGATCTGGTTCTCGAAAAATTCAGAGCCAAACAAATCGCAATAAACTTTCTCCTAAATGGGAAGGTCCTTACTGCGTGGTCGAAGTAACCCACCGAGTTCCGTCTGATCGGCTATGTCGATGGGCAAATTTTGTCAAATTCTTGGAACATCGATCAATTGCGTAAGTTCTATGTTTAATTTTCATTCTTTCATTTCTTTCAATTTCAATTTCATTAAATTCATTAATTAATTAAGAAGTGCAACCTTGCTTATATATATACACCTACATTCGTGGTTTATTATTGTTAGTCCGTCGGAGAAGACATTTTTCTCTCGATATCCTTTATAAGGATCTCTGATACTCTATGGTCCTAGTCGTGAGTATTTTTTTCAAATGATTCCCACGCGCGACTACACTCTTTTTTTTTAAGAAAATGAGTAATCAGAGCACCACACAACTACCTATCTCATGAATGATATGCTTACGATTTTGAAGATTATGCTTCATTATTTCACGATTCGGTCTATTCTTGTCAGCTCTTCGGTGGGACACGGAAAGCCTCCTAGTCGAAGTCTCTCTTTTTTTGCACGTGGTCACCTTGCCTGGAAGGAGCTTCCTAGCGACGGTTCTTTTCTTCGATCCTCGCTACCGATCGGATCTGAAATTTGAACACGTTTCAAGAAATGTGTCGTATGCCTTCAGGTCTTAGCATTAGTTCCGGCCAGATTATGGGACAATAGATATAAACAAAGTTCACTTATAATTTGTTGCATACATATTTGCATTTCTTCTTATGTCAAGTTTGACAAAGTCTTTTTCCGACCATATATAGTGTTTTTGATTGGTATTTCCATTATGACAAATAAAGATCTATAACTAGTCGAAATCATCTGTTTAGTCCCGACCACATTTGATTTCCTAATCTTTAACGATCGCTTTTGTCTTACATGTCCAAACATACCTTCAAAAACTCACATACATGGTTATGACCTCTTTTTATTCTCTTTCTTGGCTCACTTTGCAAAGCGACGTTCTTCTACTATCAAGCGTTGGGGCTAGGAAATATACGAGAATTTTAAAAAGTCAAACAGGATAAACAAAAGCTTTGTCAATGACATAAAAGGTAAGTTTTCATAGATATTCAAATATTTTTACACTTGCAGGAACCTACTCTAAGAAATATTCCCTGCCTAACTACTGCTTGTCGGAGATTCGACCTCCATCTCCTCTACAACTATATCTCCGAGTGGCCTGAGTTCTTCCATGAACTTGGTCGCCTCCTCAGGTGGGCAGTTGAAGTCATCTTTAACAGCTTGGAGATCAATGGAGGGGTCGGAAGCTTTCAGTTTTGCCAAAGCAAAACTAACTCCACTTGCAACGCTTTGTTTTTAGGGCACAGGCATAATTCGTCCGAGTAGTTTTGAGCGAAACTTTAAGGTCCTCTAGAAGTTGACCCAAATAGTTCATTTTCTCCATTGGATCTCTTAAGGTAGGCAAGCTTGATCCTTGATCCCATATCAAAGATCATCTTGTTCAAAGCATGAATCTTTTCATCAATATTTTGAGCAAGAGCGCCTCCTTATCTGCTCAAATTTCAGAGTTTTCTTTACTCTGTTCAGCATTTGCGTTTGCTCTGCAAAAACAAATCAGTTAATGAACACAAGCATAAGTGAAGGAAAAATCAAGTTTACGACATATTACCTTCATTTGTTTTGCTAAGTGTTTCATATTTGGTCGTTGCTTCAGCGATCAACCGGTCCTTAGCTGAACTTGCTTCAGCAAATGACTGGTCCTTAGCTTTTATTTCTTCTTCAAGAAAAGCTGTCTTGACTTTCTCAGCCACAACCTCCTCTTTTATTTTCTCCAGATCTATCGAATGCGATAAGGGAGAATAATTGTAGAGGAGCAAAGTATTGAAGAAGAAACAGAAGTTTAAAAGGGAAAAGTTCTTACTTTCCAACTCGAAGTGCTTTTGCTCCAAGTCCTTAACTTCATTTGGTCCTCCGATCACAAAGAAAGTTCTCGACCAAATGCTACACAATTAGCATTCTCTTTCTTAAGTTCCTTATAAACTTTGTAAAAAGAGTTATGTAACGGTCGTAGAATACTTACCCAATTGCTCGGTCATTATAACCGCAAAAATCAAATCGGTGCATCTTGAGTGAGTATCCGATACTTTCGCCACGCCTCATCAAGCTCCTTATCCTCGATGAATCGGGGACGAAAAGGGAACTTGTTAGGTTGGGAAGGGTTATCAGCAGTGATCGGAACCTGTTGAGACCTCTCAGAGGCATCTACCTCCACAGAAGGGGTTTCAATCACCAAAGGATCCAACTCAGCCGTTGCCCTTGTCACCTGCTCGGGGGCTTCTTCAACCACTACTTCCTCAGGAACTTTGTCCTGAGAAGTGCTCTGGTCGGGAACTTCCACAGGTGCCAGGTCCTCAAGAAAAACCTGGTCGGAAATGACCGGAACACCAGAAGACCTATGCAAACGATGGGAAGTTCAAAATATCAAATCATCAAGGAATTATTAAAGATACATACTTATACGATCACTTTCATTTGTACATACCTTGTTAATTTCCGGATTTGACTCTGAAAGCGCCAGAGAAAAATCGTGCCGCTAGCCTTCCTTTTCTTCTCTTCCAATTTTGTTTGGTTACGGACCGCGGGGTTTGTGGAACCCTCACATCCTCCAACAAGATGTCGGAAGCTATGTCCTCGACCGGTTCGTCAAGGTCCACATTCCCGACTATCCGGTGAGGGAGTGGTTTCTTCAATCTCGGATCGCTTGTTTCATAATAACCGTAAGGTCGTGCGACCACTCTGGAGTCTCACACCTCCGCAATTACATTCTGCGGGCCTTCAGGCTTATCCACCTAAATCAAAAAACAAATTTGATTAGGTGAAGAAATCCTTTATCTAAAAAAATTTTCGTACATATATGACTCCAAAATGTTCTATTACCTCGAGGATTCATCTCCTTCAAGTGCCTCGAGGCACGACTCGGTCGGAACCAAGGTGGGGCGTTGATCCTCACTAGATTGTATGATTCGCAATCCGACCGATCGCAAATATGGAGCACGATTGGAGATCTGGTGGAATATATGTATATACATGGTAAAAGGAATTTAATAAATTACCTTAAGCCTTGCCGCCTCCCTTCAATAGGAGTTGCGGCTAAGATCTTGGGGCATTCACCTTTTCTCCGTGCTCCCCTTGCAGATCACCTGACTCGTTCTCTAACTTCCTAGGGTAAGAACTTTAATGAAGGAAGAATAGACAGATTTTAAGGTAATACATTTATCAAATCAAAATACCGATCGAATTTATCTCAAAGACTTACCACCTTCCGAGGTAGCTTCATCACGATCAAGGCACCAGAGCGGGGAATGAGTCCGAGCTTCAATGGGCTAATCTGGCGAAGGGTAAAATCCTTCACCACATGCCACGAAGTCAAGCCCTCGACTCAAGAAGTCGTAGATGGCATCCGCCCATCTCTTGACTATCCTGTCTTCTTTACGGTTTCCTTCCACTTGGAGTTTTCACTTGCTCTAGTTCCGTAAGTAGAGGCCATCGTCTTCGAACCGTCATGTAAAACCAAGATTTTTTCCATGACGACCACGAAGATTTCACAGACATGAAGATGTACTCATCGGCCTTCCGTCATGAAGACGCAATGTGCATTCCCGAGAGCTGCCTCAGATTTTGCATGATTTTCCCATCACCATGCGGTAGAAATAACTAAAGAGCTTCAAGTTCGGTTGTATTCCCGGTATGCCTCGCACAAATATGCGAAAATACTAATATTTGCGATCGAATTTGGGGCCAAATTCACCAATTCCACCCGTAATGTTCAAGAACGCGAGGAGGAATTTGTGTACCGAGAGTCTCGGCCCACATTCGATGTAGGCAAGAAAACAGGATTTCGCCATCTTCACGGCTCGGAAAATGCTCTCCGATCGCGGTCTCCAATTAATCGATTCCTATCTCGGAGCATTCCCATCTTCTTCAAGGCCTCGAGTTTTTTCTTGCCCAATTCAAGGCAACCACTTTGTAATCTGCTCCGACATGGCGAAAATCCTCAAGAATGAGTAGCAAAAGTTGGAGACTTTGTGGTCGGAAGAACAGAAAAGACTCGAGGATTTCTTGGCGAGAAGCTAAAGGGGATCGAAGGGGATTACGGAAGCATAAAAATTCTAAGAGCCCAAATGAGAGGAGATCTTATAACCTTCCGATACTTTGAAGGATTTCTACAAAAGTCCAACCGACAAAAAGCTTCTTTTTGTTCAAGCGAGACGAGGAACTCTTCGCTTCCCAAGGCAAGTTCTCAACTTTAAAGTGAACACAGACCACTTCAGTATACCACGACATTAAATGGGGTTCGCCTGATCGATTTCATCGGGAAAAGGTATATACACGACCAGTTCATTTTAAGTTCGGGGCTAGTGACGAGGATTAAAACATCTATGTATTATTTTAATATATAATAAAAGACCATACGTCTTCATGGTCGTAACCCTAAGACCGACGACCTCCACGGTCGTTAGTATTCGAAGGTTACTTAATGGGTACCACGGTCTGATGAGGCTTTGTGCCTAATCCCACCGTATAACCGCCGTAAAATTATCGAATCGGTATTTCTTATCGTATGATGAATGGAACACGTGTTATCGTTCCAAACCATGCGATGGTACAACCTGAGACATCGACTATTAACCACCCTACGGTTAAGCTTTTCACAAGCAACGCAAGGAAGTTAGCACATTGCTAACTTCTCTACCGTTCAAACCAACAGTAGCGCTTCACCAGGACGTCTTCTCCAGAGTAATCGCCACCTCTTGGAAGTTATTTAAAGGTGAAGCACAAGAGACAAGACGAGAGACAAGAAGGGAGATGATAGGCGACACACAAAACAAGGCCAAGGCAAAGATATGCACAGAAGCCTAAGCGGTGGAATTAGAAGCTAGATAATCAGCCTTAGACTCATATTCTAAGTCTGATTGCTCGGTTAAGCATTCCTCCATTCAGTGTAATTCAGGGTAGTACTTAGCCACATCTTGTAAATCCAGTTCATATCAATAAAGAGCGACCTTCATTCCATTCCAGGATATTCCACGTCATTTTCCTCGTTTATTTTCGTAAGATCGGCGATTCGATCGTCGACACCAACCATCTCAAAAGTGACTAGAGGATGGATTGGGTCCGCATCCTCTATCTCAGAGTCATTGTCAACGAAGATACTCTCTCGATCACCAAGGACTTGTGTACCTGCACCATCGGGTCTAGTACCAGGACTAGCCTCATCAAAAGTGACTTCATAAGTCTCAACAATTTTGTTAGTATCCAAATTAAATACACGATAGCCACAAGAATAAGTAGGATAACTAAGGAAAATACCATCATAACATCTCGATTCAAATTTATCCAAGTTGCCATGTTTAAGAATGAAGCACTTGCAACCAAAAATCTTGAAATAAGAGACTCTAAGCCTATGACCAAATCTAAGCTCAAAGGAAGTCTTCCCTATGACAGATCTCAAGAACACCCTATTGGACACATAGCAAGCAGTAGAGATCGCCTTAGCCCAAAACCTCCTAGGTGTGCTATGCTCATCTAGCATGGTCCTAACCATCTCTACAAGAGTTCTGTTCTTCCTTTCTACAACCCCATTCTGCTGGGGAACTCTAGGTGAGAAAAACTGGTGCTCAAGTCCTCTCTCAGTGCATAATGTGGCAAAAGAAGAGTTCTTAAATTCTGTGCCATTGTCACTCCTAATGGTTCTCAAGGCTCTAGGGAGGTCAATTGCTAGTCTAAGGACCAACTCTCTAAAACAGCCAAATGTCTCATCCTTAGAAACCAGAAAATATACCTATGGATACTTTGAGAAATAATCCACAATGACAAGCACATACCACTACCCTCCTGCAGACTGAACTCTAGAAGGGCCAACCGTGTCTAAGTGCAAGAGCTGACCAGGTTCATCGGTCATCACTAGAGTAAGAGGTGGATGAGAAGCAGAAACCATCTTACCATGTCTACAGGGTGTGCACACTAGGTCTCTAACATTCTTAAGCCTAGGCAAACCTCTAATCAAGTTCTTGCTGCTGACTCTGGTCAAATGGTCGAAGCCTATATGTCCAAGCCTACGATGCCACAACACTAAGTCATGAGATTCAGAAGCCACAAGATACCTAGGACTAGAGGTAGAGGAGATACTAAAATCAACACTAAAAATCATCTCAAACTTAGAGATCCCAAAGATATGCTAACCCGAGGAGTCTAGAACTCTACACTCACCACTCTTGAATCTCACTTCTAGACCCTCATCAAGAAGCTGAGAGACAGATAGCAGATTATACCTCAGCTTACTTACCAAAGCGACGTCCTTAAGCATGAAGTTGTTGTTGACATGCACTATGCCCTTAGCTGTCACAGTCCTAGTAGAAGCATCCCCAAATGTGATCAACTCGTTGCCGGATGCACGTGTGAGGGAGGAGAACCATTTAGAATCTCTAGTCATGTATCGAGAACACCCAGAGTCAACAAGCTATATGTCCTCCTTCCTCGCACGACAGACCTACAGGGCATAAGTAGGGAACATCTGTGCCTCAGTACTGGGGTTAGTGATAAAAGATATGGGAATCCAGTACTGAGCGACACGATGCTTATGAATAGCAGTAGAAGCAGCAATAAAATGGTTAGTGGGATAATCATAAGAATGCACACGTGCAACACCTAGACCTCTCCGAATCGACCTACCAAAAGATCGGTACTCCCCCTGTCTAGATGCTACCCGTGGTCTCTCCTCACGATATCCTAACCCAAAATACTACCTAGAGCCACCAAAAGAGTCAAAGAAGTTATCTACGAACCTAGGCCTATGTCTAGCAGGAAGGACAGGCTGCCTAGCTCTAGAGACAGTCATAGGTGAAGGAACTCCTCTAATGGACCTCAAAACGCACACTTTCTCCTTCCTCTCACTCTTAGCTCTACGGAAGCAGAACTCAACTATGTGGCCATCCTTCTTGCAGAAGATACAATGGTACTTGACATTTTGAGAAGTCTGACTTGCTGAAATAGAAGTATCTATCTTGCTAGAAGGGGTTTGGGCAAAACTTGCAGACCTAAAGACTAACTTAGATAGCTCAGGGCGTTCTACCTCAAACTTGCCACTCTCAATAGCTCTCACAACCTTAGGTAGGTGGTTCTTGGAATACTCTAGAGAATTAAATCCTAGGCCACTCTTCTTTACACTTAGGTAGGTGGTTCTTGGAATACTCTAGAGAATTAAATCCTAGGCCACTCTTCTTTACACTTATTTAGATTGATCGATGCTCATGTTAAGGTTCTTCTTCCCACTAGAGAATCTCTCAAGAGTCTTTTTGAGGTAGTCATTTTCTTTGGCTAGGTCCACACATGAGGCACACTTATTTGACTTGATTGCCCTATTATACCTTTCCTTACGATGAGCTACCTCAACCTTCAAGGCCTCACAAGACACACAAGAGGCATTCCTAATCTTACCCAACTGCTCTTTGAACTTGACTCTAAACGCCTCTTGTATCTCATCTACATTATGCCCAACTTCAGTACAAAAGGCACAAGAATTAGAATCAACTACTTTCTTGGATACAGTCATGGACATGGATTGTTCAATTTTAGATTTCTCCTCTAGAGTCTTGTTTAGAGCATCATTCTCAATTGTGATTTTATGACAGTTTTCACATGAGACAGTCTTAGAATGAAGAACCATTTCAGTCATTTCCTTCATTTTAATCTTACTATCCTCACAATAAGAGCAAGTGTGACTAGCATTAAATTTCAGCAATTCCTTAGTAGCACTATCCGATTTCAATTCGAGCAATGCACACTTTGAGCAAGGTGAAGGAATAGCATCTACAGAAGTCACATCTAAAGCAATAGCATCCAAGCAAACATGACTAGGACTAGATTTAAGAGATTCTAGTTCATCTAGAGCATCTTTAAGTTGATTTACAATGAAGGAATGAGCAGATTTCAGATTGGTCAATTCATCATGCAAGCTAGAGCAAAAAACACAATCATCAGCAGGATTAATGGATTTGTGCCTAACCACTTCTAGGTTCAAGTTGTCAATCATGATATCCTGTCTCTTAATCATTTTAGCTTGCTTTTTCAGATTTCGTTCAGCAGCAACCAAAGCACGTTTCATCTCATTTGGTGAGGGGCATACCTCGTCGGGATCGCTGAAGGGATCGTCGTCGTTAGAAGAATCGACGTCGTGGCTGTCTTTGGCCAAGAAGCACATGCCGGTGAAGTCCTGGGCCTTCTTCTTGCCGTGGGAATCATCCTCATCATCCTCTGTACCCGAGTCCACATCGCTCATATCAACATTCTCAAGAGCGGCAAGGATCCGATTGACGAACTTCCAGTACTTGAGCTTCTTGGCTTTTGCATCTCGAGCTTGAGGACGCCTCCGAAAGTCTTTCTCCTCCTTGCCCTTCAGCTTGGGGCACTTAGCCCGAATGTGGTTTGGCTCACCACACTCAAAGCAGGTAACAGGGCCACTTCTTCTTTTGCTCCCCACTTTGTTGTAGGCTCTCTTGAATTTTGTGGATAGGAGGGCTAAGTCATCCTCAGGTAGCTTCTCTAGTTGCTCATCACTCACGGAGTGCAAGGCGGACAATGAAAAACCAAATAAGTCAAAATCCAAAGAATCAAAAGAGCTACCCTTAGAAGGGTCAACCACAAGAGTCATCAACTCTATCTTGGGAAGACGTGAGATGAAGTCAATCTCATGCATCTTCATTTTTGAGTAGAGCTTAGCCATGGTAAGCTCACTCATGATAGTGTTGTCATTGATGGAAGTGATCTTCATCCCCCAAGCTCTCACATCAAGTACACCTAAGAACTGGCGTGCATTCTTAGATTCAGTAAACACAAGATCCACAGCACGCAAGTCATGAATGATCTTGGAAAACCTTTCCAACAACTCATCCAAAGATTTACCAGGCCTTTGTTCGATCTTTGAATATTCTTTCTTAAGTTGGTTCTGTCTCACTTCCTTGATCGCGATAGAGCCCTCATGGTAGTTAGTGAGGGTCTTTCAGATCTCGTGAGTAGACCTCAAGTGAGCGACACGCTCAAATTCAGATCGAGCAAGCCCTTGGATCAAGAAGTTCCGAGCATTGCTATTTGCCTCCACATCGGGTGAGATTACATCGTCATTGGTTGGCACTACATAAGGATTTTTGACCTTAAGCCAAATTCAGTGCCCTTGAGCCTCGATGTAGGCATGCATGCAAGCCTTCCAGTATGAAAAATCAACTCTATCAAACACAGGTGGTGTGAGGACCCCCGGGTTATCTCCGTAAGACCGAGACTAAGCATGGTCTTAAGGACATAACTCTAAGGCCTCAAGTAAATGGATTCCAACTTAACTCTATCTAAGCGAGAAGCTTAACTAAAAACTGGAGCCCCGACGATCATGCGCGCTGCTCCTCTGCGAGCACTACATGATTATCGGTTCTCCAATAAGCCAAGCACTACACTTAGTGAGTTAAATGGGAAGCCACAAACAGCGAGCATGAGGTCATGTTGGCTCCCAAGATCAGCGACCAACATGCCCCAAACTCACATATAGCATTGATCATATCCATACAACATTCATACACAATAGTCCAAGAGACATACAACATAATAGTTTAAGTCTACAACTATTACAAGTGGCCGACCGGCCAAATTCAAATAAGATCATAAAGTAACAGCGGAAGCAAGTAAATAAACCAAAATATCCAGCATGGTATGCCCCATAACCCATCGGCAACCGACTGGGAGTTAAATGATAGCACTACTCGTCAATGTCGCCTAAATCGACACTAACAAGCTCAACGGGCTCAAAGTCTTCCTCACCTGAAATTGCAGCAACCGGGTTGAGTACAAAGGTACTCGTAAGTCTTACACAAATAAAAATTAGTCATGCTAGAGGTTGTTCCAAAGGATGGCTCATATTGGCTTAGTTTTGCAAAAGAGACGCAACAATTTACAACCTACACATACTAGTTTTTCAAGTGCCATTTTGAAATCAGATTTGAAGTAGAAGTAAAGCATGTGAATAAGTAGTAAATTGAATAACAAATGAATCATACAAATACCAAAGTGGTTGTCCACTTTGATGCAACAACAAGCATGAACATCCCATTCATGACGAATACCAAGTTATAACCACAATTTTAATTCCAAGTCTAACAATAAGCAGCCACAAACTCAAGCGGTCGTCCATAATCGTGGACACGGCTATTCGAATAGATTTATACCCTGCAGGGGTGTACTACTTTACCCACACGACTTGATTAGCCCGTAAGCCTCCAGATGCCTCCGAATATAGCATACTTCCTATGGTATGCCGGCCGGGTAAATCAAGATATGGTCATTTTTAGCAAGAAGATCCTATTGGGCTAAGTCCCGCAAAACCCTGGGCTCCTAGGCAACATAAGACGTCACTGTCTATATGCCCTATCGGCCCATAAGGAAAACATAGGACGTCACGGTCCCATGCCTTTATAATTTCCACAACCGAGGGACCTAACACAACAAAAGCTTCCCCCTACTTAACCATACGGCGCCCATACACCGCGTGTGATAGCACGAGTTTTGCTTGAACCGTAGGTACCCAAAGTTCGGTCGTTAATTGTCCAGACAAGCCAACCACATACCCAATCTCGTGCACAAGGCACCATCACTTGTCCAGACCAAAGGTTCATTTAAAATGACAAAATTTTAACTCACAAAACAGATACGAAGATCTGAAATAAACAGGAAGTAATAAAGATTGTGTTTCCCATAATTGTCAGGTTATTCCCGACAATCAGACTACCGTTCTAGACTTGCATGGCTAAACAAACACATACCACGTAAATCACACATCTTATCTTAGCATTTCAGTACTGGAATAATTCATGGATAACCACAATGACAAGATAATAGGGTGTATCTAACTATTCATCACAAAAATAGCGACATTATCAAAAATAGCATGCAAGCAATTATCATTGCACTACCTTAACAAAACTGGAATCAAATATGATGCAAAAGAAAGTTCAAATGATGCTTGCCTTTCAGGGAGTTCACTTGCTCACTCTCGGTTACATACTCACTTACTTCCGGTAACTCGGAATCTATAGAAAGACGATATCGAACAAACATCGAGAAAAGCCGAAAAATCAAAGTGCTCAAAAATGCATGAATTTTATACAGTAGCTAGATGATGATTTTAGATGATTTTAGGTGAAAGAATTATTCCATTTGGACTTAGTATGTGAGAGTTATGAAGGTTTGAAAATCAGTTTTTAGGAAATTCCAATTTAATTCAATTCGGTTACTGTTCATTTAATTTAATTATTTGGCCAAAATTTGTAGAGCAGTGGTGAGGATGAGGATTATATGGATGGATAGAGAATATTAATATAAGACCAAAATAACTTGGTTCATCCTATTTGGAGTTTTTATGAAATAGTTATGAATTTTTAAAGTTAAAAAGCATTTCTAGTGCAAAAATAATTGTATTCCGAATTTTTCCAAATCATTTAATACTTTTTGCATACATGTTAACCTAGACTCTATCATGACAAATGAGGCCTACAAATATTCTTTTCTATTCTACTTAATTCCTAAGGTAAACATCTATCGGCAAATCTAATATTCTCAATATCATTGACTTAACCAATTCTTCGGTGTTGAATCCCATCACATGCATAACACTCGCTGATCATATTCTCATATTTTGATCTAAATCCCATACTAACCTTCACTAAGGCATAATCAAGGTAGTCAATCCAACAAATAATTCTCGGACTCATAGACTTCCATCTACACAATCCATCTAGTAGTTATATGAAATCCACCAAGTGATAAGCATATGACCATGACTAAATCCATCGATCATTCTCTGATATACTATTTAAGCTAATACTAACTATCTAGCTCTACTAGTCTTGCCTCGGCAAATCACATTCGTAAACACCAACATTTCCACCGATCAAGGTTTATTTGACTTACCGACACCTAATGAGCTTTACAATTATAATAACGCATCCAACATTTAATACCTCACTAATAAATCAACTTACATCCATTTCACCGGACTAGTCGTGTATGACAACTACTAATCCAATCACATATGTGCCTCTATGCTCGACTAATAATCATTTATCTACTAATCCAATAGATACTACAATTCTACCGACTCGGCACATGGGACTTACCTAGTAAGTACATGGCAAATCCAATTACTTATTTGCAACCAAATGATCAATTGCTACCTTCTCCATATTCAAGCACAATTGACTCACATGACTATTACTTAAGGCACTCCATCAATTTACTCATGATTAAATAAATCACTCGATTCAACATCCATTTCTCATTAAATATCATCACATAAGCTATTCATCAAGCAATAAATCAGAAAAATCCTTATGCACCATATCTCCTAAAATTACTAATCCAACATGAGGAAAAATCTACAATTAATGTATTATCCAAAGATTACCACTAACATCCATGCAACTTCAAAATAATATCATCCGATCAAGTAATCAACTCATATATTTAATCTAGCATCCACCGACCAACAACACACACATTTTGCCACAAAATCTAATTATTCGCATTTACCGACATATCGATACATAATCACGCCTATGCACAAATACAACCTAACTGAAGAATTATACCAGTCTTAAGCTACCACATTATTTTTATAATTAAAACATGCATAAACAGATGTCATGCTCATGACTTATATGCAATATGCACAACTAATTTCGTAACGTGGTAACATAATTTAACGCTAAGGATTTTACCACGGCACTAGGTGTGCGAATCGTCACCGGGTGATGCCTTCTCGGCTCCACGTCCTTGTCTCGCTCCGCATTGGTGCCGTCGCTCTCGTTCGGGCCGCCACGCTACTGCATGCACGGCCGTCGCATGCAAGCGTCGCGCTCTCGGCCGGCTCCTCTACGCCGCCGTCTTCGCACTACTGGCCGCCACCGGACTGTCATACCGCAGCGAGCCACAGCGCCACCGTGCTCCTCTTCTCCTTCCTCCTGTTGGCAACTAGAGTCTTAGTCCCTAGAGCAAAGCATTTCACTATCAGCTTGGCATTAATCTATTGCTCTCACGTAACTACCAACTACATGTTTCATTATCTTATCAACCCATCATGGCCTTCTGCCGTATTTCTTTACCTGTATACCGTGCACACACCGTGCATGCATAACCACAATGGAGAGAAGGATAAGCTAGCGCCCTGGGCTTCGACCACCGCCGGGCCGACACCGCGTCGCTGCTGGGTGCCATGCGCCAGCGGCCACGCCGCCAAGCCGTCTCGAGCCCGGTTGCCGCTGCTCTTGGCGCTCCCACGCCAGGCCACAAGCCGCCTCGGCGCCCAGCTGCATGCTGCCCAAGCCGCTTCACGCCATGCACTGCATGTATGCATGTGCAGCATGCTGCCATGAACAGCTCCTACCACTCCCTCTCTTCTCCTCTCCTCAAGATTGCTCAAATGCCAATGCATGTGAAATCCGATTATATCAGTGGAAAGCTTGTGAGATGAGGAATACAATGGTGTGACATGCAAGGATCGGTTTTGTGTTTTGATAGGAATTGTGAGGAGAGAAGAGAAGAAATGAGCTTGTGTTGGAGAGAAGAATGGCTGTTTGCTGAGGGAGGAAGAAAGGTGTGCAGGAGGATGAAGTGTTTGGTTCTGCACGTGATGGCAGTGGGGGAAAGAGATGATTCGGCTGGGAGGTTTAAAGAAATGAATGGCAGTGGGGCACTGTCCTCTTGGCTAGACATAAAGAATGGACAGTAAAAGAGCTAAGAACAAAGAAAGGTGGCAGCATAGGTGTGCCCTGCTAGGAGAAAATAACAGAGAGAGAGAAAGAGGGCTGTTTGGTTGATAAAATAGGCTGGTCAATTGGCAGTGGGAGATAGAGACAAAGAAATGGCAGTGAGAAGGGGAAGCTCTCGGTTCAGAACTAAAGAAATGGCCATGTGGTTCGGTTGGTAGTAAAATTTTCGAATGAATAGTGTTCAGTTTTGGGGAAAGAATTTTTAGACATAGTTGTCTAGCTCTAAAAATCATGAAATTTTTATGGAAGGTTCCTGACATAATGATGATGCTTAGGTAGAATTTTCAGGAATTTATCCAAAGTTTGATGCTCCCTAAAAATCTTTGAAGTTCCAGTTTGCATGACGAGATGAATAGCAGTACAGCTCTTCCTCTTTTCTTCGCTCGCTCCAGCGATCTTGCATCGCAAACTAAACGCTAAAATGGAAAGCCCTCGAAACAACAATCGCAACGGTACAACATGCGTCATCGGATTCTTGATTTTAGGTGGTGATTGCGAATAGAGAAGTTGTGGAAAAGAATTGGTATGCAGGCGTTTCATCTGTGATTTCTTTGCTCCTTTTTGCCAACTCGCGCAAACTGTCATGCATGCGAAAACAAATCGCAGAAATAGGTTGGTCGTGCAATGAGGATCGCGATGGTATGACATGCATGGCTTGGTTCTGAGTTTTCGGATGAGATTTGAAGGAGAGAAGCGAAAAAGTTAGTAGAGACGGAAAATGGAAGATGACAGGTCAAGAAGGGACACGCAGGCGTTTCGCTTGCAGTTGATTGATCCGGAAAAGAGCTCCGGTACTAACGCATGCATCATGATTTTTGAAATGCATGTGAAAATAAGATATCAATACAATTAATTTTAATTTTAATAATATATATATATATATTTTTAACATAGTCTTTCAAACAATTTGTTTTAATTAAATGCAACCTTTTAATTAATTCAATTTGATTCTTAAAGCAACATTTTAATTAAACACTGGAAAAAAAATTAAAACATAGTGAAAAATTTAATAGATCTCCAAATTAAATATTAACATCCCGATTCTGAAAATCGGGGTGTTACAGGTGGTTTGGTGGAATACTTGTCAGACGCCATGACTTCTAAGACCGGTTAAGATCTATGAGAAGAGCTAACTGGGCTCTGATACCACTTGCAGGACCGAAAAGGCGCCTAGACGGGGTGAATAGGAGCACACCTAATTTTTCACCTCGATCAGATTCAACACGATTTTCACTCCAATAGCAATTAAAGCTAAGAAGATCAAGGTGCAAGCTCAGCAGAAGACTTGTATTGAATCCGATCAACACCCCAAAGCAAAACAATCAAAACCTCATCACAAAACAGCTGAGCGGTCAGACCGAAAACACAAGGGTGGTCTGACCGGTGGGCTGAGCGATCTGACCGCTACGTTGGGCAGTCTGACCGGCTGGAGTCCAGAACAGTAAAAACAGCCCGACGCCCAAAACACAATTTGGTCTAACTTTTGATCTACGATTCCAAGCTTGACCAAACTTGAGACACACCTTCCTAAGGATATCAGGAACCTATTCCAAGCAACGATCGTCAAGAACTTTGCCAAAGTTCTGACCTTTTTCCGTTTGAGTGAAGGTTGCTCCAAAACCAGGCAAAAATAAAAACTTGATCCAAACACTTGCCGGTGGGTGATTGATGATCAAGATGATCCTAGATGTATTCCCACATATCACAATAAGATAGATTTGGGGCAGAAACCAAGTAAAAACCAAAGGATCAAAGAAAACCCCAAAATCACAAAGTAGATAGCAAGAACACAAAGAGACTCATCTTTGAGGAATCATGCATAGATTGATTTGTGATTGTAGATGGTTTACAGCCACTCCATCCAGGAGGACAAAGCTCAACACATGAGCACACAATCAATCAAAACACTCTAGAACCCTAAACCTCCGCTTTCCTCTCTAAGCCCCTAAAACCAAAACTAGGGTTTAGAATAAACAAAAGGGTTGAGGGGGTGCACCACCTCCCTCCTCTATTTATAGTGGGGGCTAATCCTTCTAGAAGAGTTTCTCTATTGGGCACCCGTCAAGCCCACACACAAATGGGTTTAACTCACGCACGCATGTTAAAGCGTCGTCTTCATCTCCTCTTGACCTAAACTGCTTCTCCTTGCACCGTCTTGTGTCACGGGTTAGCAAAAGGTCACCAAGGCAGTATTTAGGTGAAGTTACAAAAATACCCCTTCTTGATCCTTCTCCGAAGACCGAGTCCAGATTTGGTGAAGCAAACGCATGCTTCGCCACTTGTAGGTTGATCAACGGCTCTCATCTTGTCGGCAAGTCTCTCCCATCCGGCTCCCACCGAAACCACCATGGCACTTGCACCGACCCCTGCGCCGCTTGATCCAACCCGTCGCACCAAACTACCCGTTCGGTCATCCTTATCCATTCTGCACCATGCTTGAGTCTCCTGACCTCACTTGGCATCCTCGATCGTTCTGAACCTCAGCTCTCCAAGCTTAGTCCCGATCATCCTCGCCGTTGACCGTCGTTGACCTCCAAGCAACCTGCACAGCAATAGACCAAGAAGTCATTTCCTCGAACAAGTTCTTCACAACTTGACCAACGTTAGTGAAAACATGCATCATGCAACACAAATACACTGAAGCCCATGAACATGACCTAACAAGCAATCATCGCCACCATGAAGGCTGACGAATAAGTCAAAACCGGTCAGACCGCCCCCTGGTTGGTTTGACCGCCACCTGTTGGCCAGTCTGACCGCCCAGCTGGGACTTAGCCAAATTTCCTCTTTGAAAACCGAAACCTCTCTCGAATTTTCAAATGAATAGATCTTTTGCTTGGAAGCTCCAAAAAATATGAGACCAGGTGTAGTAGAATCTCCTCCCTTGCCTACACCCTCTATTTTTGGCCCAGCTCCAAACTCCAAAATCTTTATATGGTCGGTCTGACCGATTTCCAAAGGCCGGTCTGACCGCCACTCATGGCCGGTCAGACTGCCACCTTGGCCGGTTAGACCGCCACTTGCCTAACAGCAATTTGAACTTCGCCGAAAACACGTGATTCGACAAACATTCAATGTCATTGCCAATTGTATCATCATCCTAAGATCGTGAGCATATCCCCATAATATCCATAGTCACCTTCGACTAAACTTGTATAAGAGAATGCACGATGCAAGAATTGTGTGGTGTGATCAATCCATTTATTAGAGGGAGCTCTATCACACTGCCAGTCAATATACATCCATTCATGGTATGCCATTAAATAGTTCTATGTTGAACAATTTTGATTACTCATAGTGTAATATTTATTACTTATTCTGCATCATTCAAACAATAGATTTTATTAAAAGCATGAAAGGAAACCATAAAAGGGCATTAGTTAGGCCAAGGGGAGGAGACTTACCAAGGCGGCGGATTTGAAGAGGAGGAGGTGGGTGCGGCCGGATATGGTGTGGAGGCAGTGGGCGCGGTTGGAGATGGTGTGGAGGCGGCAGATTGAGGATGTGGACCGCTGCAGCCGGAGATGGTGTGGAGGCGGCGGGCGTGGCCTCCGATGGCGTGGAGGCGGCGGGCGCGGCCGGCGATGGTGTGGAGGCAGCGGCCGCGGTTGGAGATGGCGTGGAGGTGGTGGGCGCGCGCAGTTTGGGGATGAACTTTCTAGGTATTTTGACAGGAGAGGAAGGGCTTTGACTGCGCTGGGTGGTGGGCACATGCGCGCAAAATGGAAATTTTGTTCGCGCACCTATGAAATTTTGTTCGCGCGTGTAGGCTGGGTCTATTTGGTTGACTAGAACCAAAATCAAACTTTAAAGGTTTGACCGGAGGGTTAAAAATATCAAATAAATTTATAAAAATACAAAATTTCTCAAAGAAGCTACTGGGATGATATAGACCCCAAATAAATTTTGAAAACTCACTGATCGTGTTTTAAAATGCTTAACTAAATCCTTTAACCAAAATAGGTTAGTTAAAGAACAATGATTTTCTTAAGGTAAAATTGATCTCTAAATTTTGACAAAAATTATAGATATTCAAGATAATTTATCTAGTATTTGAGTAAATTAATTACCAGAGTTCTTTACTGTGAGAACCCAAACTTGAACTGGCGACAAGGACCCTCATCCTGCCTGTCGCCAGTCCAAGCACACCTATCGCTAGTTCAACTAGCAATAGGGTTTTAGGGCATGCTGGGTGTACTCCTTCATACAATGCATGTTTGTTCAATGCATATAGACGCCTATAGCTTAATGCACGCAACACATCGATGCAACAGTCAACCCGATAAAAGGCTACCGCAATGACGCGTCCACCATTTAGTTACATGCTTTATGAGATTGAACATAATTGCGTACAGAAGGGGAGACTACCGAGGTACAAGCTTCTCCGCTGGTGCCTAATGGTAGAAGGTACCTCGCACTACCCACATAGAGTGTTCTACAAGGGGCACCTCGGATGTGGCTGGCCGTTATTGTAGTGGCATGCACATATGCAGCTAGGGTTCGTGCAGCAGCATGTGGGATCATAGGAACTTCCTATGTTCATGACCTCCTCGTTGCCCCTCTCACACTGCATCTGTTGGTGGAGGTCAACATTTTGCTCGTTGAGATTGTTAATCCGTGCCTCCAACTCAAAGATTCGGTCCCACAATCTATCCACGTACATCACAACATGTCATTCATGGGAAGGATCGATCCAGTGGACAAAGTCACATTTCGCCATCTGCTGCAAGGGACGGTTAGCATAGAGGATGTATTAGAAGTAACATGAACAAAACTATTTACTTATTGTACCCCAGAGTGTGGGCATCGGAAGAAACGTCGTCCGCCATCGAATGGGCCATCTATGACCTGCACAACAATGTCCTCTCTGTGTTTGCATTTCGGCCATACCTGTTGAGCACACTTGTTCGGCATCAACCGGTAGTTAGGGCCGAAGTCCTCCCTCCTTTTGAGGGGAAGGTCTTGCTTCGGCGACCCCAGTTGGACTGGACCCTTAGCGTCTGTCATAGTATGTTACTGTACGATGGAGAAGGCACTTCTGCCTACAGTTTCAAGGGTCCAATGGTCCTATTTTATAGTCCGCGGGGGGAGGCTAACAAAGCAGGTAATGTGTTAGCTTGTAGATGACAACACCAGATGGGGCTGGCTGCTTTGCACAGAGAAAGGACTAAACAGGACAGCTTTTCGTAGTGACAAGACCACACGGAGCAGCTTTGCGTAGTGACAAGACTAGACGGGGAAGTTTTGCATAGTGACAAGGCCAAAGGAGACAGCCTTTGAGCAGTGACAAGACCAAAGGAGACAGCCTTACGCAGTGACACTACAAAATGCTTTTAACTTTGCAAATTCATAACGAACTCATGTGAACTCCAATTGTTGTGAACCAAGTTATTTTGGTCTTATAATTTTATTTTCTACTTATCTATGTCATCCTTATCTCCAAACATGATGAGAAGGGATTCATTCTCACTTGAAAAGAAACTCCAAAACAAAAACTAAAGTAATAAATGCTTGTAAACAACCCTGGGAAATAATTTACTCAAATACTAGATTAATTATCTTGAATTCAAATATTTTTTGTCAAATTTTCAGAAATTAGTTTGACCTTAACAAATTTGTATGTCCTTATTTAAACCTAGCCGGTTAAGAATTTTCAATTAAGTATTTTACTCATGAACAGTCTGTTCTCAAAATTTATATTTGATCTATATCATCTCAGTAGCTTCTTTGAAAAATTTTATATTTTTATAATTTTATTTGCTATTTCTAACTCCCTACTTAAACGTGAATCATCTGAGTTGCACGCAAGCCGTTGGATTAGAATTGGACAGTCCAGATCAATTGGGCCATTCGGACCATCCGAACGGCCAATGCATCTGGACTGTTAGATCTTAATCGGGTCGTCCGTATCGATTGGGCCGTTCGGACCGCCCAAACAGCTCACTCAATCAGGGCTGTCCAATCGCGATCGGATGGTCCAAAATAGAATAACTTCAAAAATACAAAACTAATTCAAAGTAACTCCAAATCAAGTGAAAGCAAATTTTATAATTTTATTTTTAAGTGAACTTTAATTTGGAATAGGTTTCAAACTTATCTCTATCCCAGAAATTATAGTTTTTGCAAATTAATCCAAAACCGAAAGTTTTTTTGCACTACAAAATGCTTTCAACTTTACAAATTCATAACTAACTCATGTGAACTCCAATTACGGTGAACCATGTTATTTTGGTCTTATAATTTTATTTTCTACTTATCTATGTCATCTGTATCTCCAAACATGATCAGAAGGGATTCATTCTCACTTGAAAAGAAACTCCAAAACAAAAACTAAAGTAATAAATGCTTGTAAACAACCCTGAGAAATGATTTACTCAAATACTAGATTAATTATCTAGAATTCAAATATTTTTGGTCAAATTTTTAGAGATCAGTTTGACCTTAACAAATTTGTATGTCCTTATTTAAACCTAGCCGGTTAAGAATTTTCAATTAAGTATTTTACTCATGAACAGTCTTTTCTCAAAATTTATATTTGATCTATATAATCTCTATAGCTTCTCTAAAAAATTTCATATTTTTATAATTTTATTTGCTATTTTTAACTCCCTACATAAACGTGAATCATCTGAGTTGCACGCGAGCCGTTGAATTTGAATTGGACTGTCTAGATCGAGTGGGCCGTTCGGACCGTCCGAACGGCCAACACATCTGGACCGTTAGATCTTAATCGGGCCGTCCTTATCGATTGGGCCGTTCGGGCCGCCCGAGCAGCTCACTCAATGAGGGTTGTCCAATCGCGAACAGGCGGTTCACAATAGAATAATTTCAAAAATGCATAACTAATTCAAAGTAACTCCAAATCAGGTGAAACCAATTTTCATAATTTTCTTTTTAAGTGAAATTTAATTTGGAATAGGTTTCAAACTTATCTCTATCTCAGAAATTATAGTTTTTACAAATTAATCCAAAACCGAATGTTTTTTACACTACAAAATACTTTCAACTTTGCAAATTCATAACTAACTCATGTGAACTCCAATTACGGTGAACCAAGTTATTTTGGTCTTATAATATTATTTTCTACTTATCTATGTCATCCTTATCTCCAAATATGATCAGAAGGGATTCATTCTCACTTGAAAAGAAACTCCAAAACAAAAACTAAAGTAATAAATGCTTGCAAACAGCCCTGGAAAATGATTTACTCAAATACTAGATTAATTATCGTGAATTCAAATATTTTTCTCAAATTTTTAGAAATTAGTTTGACCTTAACAAATTTGTGTGTCCTTATTTCAACCTAGCTGGTTAAGAATTTTCAATTAAGTATTTTACTCGCGAATAGTCTGTTCTCAAAATTTATATTTGATCTATATCATCTTTGTAGCTTCTCTGAAAAATTTCATATTTTTATAATTTTATTTGCTATTTTTAACTCCCTACATAAACGTGAATCATCTGAGTTGCACGCGAGCCGTTAGATTCGAATTGGACTGTCTAGATCGAGTGGGCCGTTCGGACCGTCCGAACAACCAACTTATCTGGACCGTTAGATCTTAATCAGGCCGTCCATATCGATTGGGCCGTTCAGTCGCCTTAAATGCCTCGATCAATCGTAGTCATCTAATCTTGAACAGCAGACGAGGCACAATAGAATAACTTCAAAAATACATAACTAATTCAAAGTAACTCCAAATCAGGTTGTAACAGCCCCAACTTTAATAAACAGTAATTATATGCATTTTTATATTATATTTGTTATTCCTGGAGCATGTGCATGAATTATGCATTAGAAAATCTTAGAATCAAATGTAAATCTCTAAATTCAAACCAAAGCCACAAAAGAAATTTTAAATAAATGTTCATAAGATCTCTGGAAAATAATTTATTTCAATACTAGAATAATTATCATGAATTAATATAATTTTTCCCAAATTTTTGGGACTAAATTCAAACCACAGAAAATTCAAACACACATCTATAACATACACTAAGTTTGAATTTATTTTATACAAAATATTATATGAAAAGTAAGGTTTAATAATTTTTATAAACATTAGACTATCCCAGGAACTCACCTAAATTATTTTAGGATTTTACAAATTTTATTTCTATTTTTAAAGCCCTGGTCAAAATAGGAATAGGAATTAAAATCTCAGTCAAAACTCTAGACCTAAACTTGCGGTTACTGTGCGTTAGGCTCGAGTCCAACCCGGCTAATTGACTCGGCTGAGTCAACTAAGTGTACCGACCGCACCCAACGCGTAGGGACCGTTAGATTGAGGATCAACGGCCCAAATCCCATGGCTGATCGGGTGGTCCGAATGGCCCAAGTCATCTGGACCGTTCAATTGGAAATCAGCGGCTCAGATCTTACGCATGATCGGGTGGTCCGAACGTTCCAAGTAATCTTGACCGTCCATCCATGATCGTGTGGTCCGCACTTAACCGCACCAGGCTTGTCATTGTTTAACCCGAACCCAACCGACCGCGTCGCCTTTTCTTCCACTGACTCGCGGGCCCCACTCAGTCTTTGGGTTGTCTTCTTCCTCAGCGTGGCGCCAACGCCACGTAGCTCTTCGCCACTGTAGCGCATGGGACACGCGTTGCATCTATGTCGAATCAAGCACACACGACACGCCACTCCACCCCTTCGCCGTGGCAGCACCTGGGACACGCGTCCGCGTCGTTGCCGAAGTGAACCTGAGCGCATGCCACGCCGCTGCCGTCTTGAAGTTTCTTGACTCATCTCTAGCAGCAGCACGCCTCACTTTTTCTTTCTTCCTCATTCGGTTGACCACCAGGGCCAGCTCATTCTTCCAATTTCTTCCCCTCTTCCTGCTCCATGGCGCCGCCGCCCCCCCCGGTCGCGCCCCTCCGGCTCCGTCCAGACCCCCTCCCGGCCTTGGCTTGCCCGCCGACTCAGATCTCGCTTGCTCAGACACCGCCGACTTCGGATCTGCGCTCGCACACCACCGCCGACTCAGATCTGCGCTCGCACACCGCCATCGCCACATGGAGCTCCACGCCGCTTGTCGCCGACGTCCGCGGTTCCGCCGACGCCTCCCGCAACCGGTTTCGTTTGGCTCCTTCACCTCCCGGCCGCTTTCGTCCATAGGCTGGCGCCGCCGCCTCCTCAACTCCGTCGCCGCCGCCGCTTACGCCCTAGGGCCCGTCATACTGGATCTTGCCCGGCCAAGCTCCGCCTGGATCCACCTCGGTGCCTCCTCAACCTCGACTCCCAGGCCAGGCCAGCGCCTCGTCTCCAAGCTGCGCCGCCCCAGGCCCCTGGGCTCAACCAAGAAGAAAAGCCATGGAGCTCCACGCCGCTGTTTAAGCTCCAGCGTCGCCGATGCCGCTCTCGTCGTCCGGCCGCCTCCAAGATTTCCCCCACCGTCTCCCTGGTCGGAGTCACCTCCCCGGCCCGTTTCTCCGATGCCGCCGTCGACTGCCTCCTTCCACGCCCGGCCGCCACCGTCGTCCCCATCGCCGGCAACAAGTGTGCCTGAGCCGCCCCTGAGCCTTCCCTATTCGGCCCTCCTCTGTTGTGCTTCCTTTCTTGTTTCCATGATAGGTGAGCCCCTCACCATTCTCTGTAGTACTCGTGCTATTTTAGATGTAAAGCGAAATGCTAGCAGATGTATAGAGCCAATACAAGATTAGAATTAGACAATGAAAATCTGATGAAATGATTGAACAAAGAAGGCATTAGATGATTACTTGTTTTATCAGTGGGTATAATCTAGTGTTTGTCATTGATCTTCTATTCTCTTGTGAACCTTAGTCTATGTATGTATGAGAAGCAAGGAACTAGTGACTCCATCACCCACTTAAGTGCTAACTAACATAGTGACTGATGTTTCCAACCACTCAATGGATTTGCCAAAAGCTTGTAATTTGAGTATAAGCTAAGAAGAAACTGGAGTATAGGCTGCACAGTTTGGCACTAAAAACTTCCTCTATTCCTTTTGTTTTTGGTTTGTTACTATTCATCATTTGACAAACCGAACCTCAGACACCCAAACTTCACTGTGTGGTTACAAGTATGTGACATACAGGTGGAGGCTCTCCCTCTATCTCTCTCTTTTTCTGTTGGTATTGAAATCAATAGGCTCATGAATTGGTAATCTTAGTTAGCAACCATTCCTAGTTGTATGAGGATCAAAGAAGAGGAGAAATGGTAATTAGATGAAAAGGGTTGTGTTGTCAGTAAACTTTCACCAAAGGATATAATGAATTAGAATAATCAGATTTCGTCAGTAGTTCGTTTTGTAATCTGCTTAACAATAAATAAGTATCAGATCTAAAGTATATAATCTAAGTAAATAAGGAGGTTAGTCACATAAGTACAGTAATCAGGTACCAACTCTTATCATCTTGCACTTAAATGAATTCATTAGATAAAATCCCTAGTGAAAGATCAGTTAAGGGAACCTCATTTTAATTAGCCATTAGTTTGTAGTCTAAAGGAGTAAAGTTAGTTAGAAAGCAAGAGTTAGATGATAGTTGTTAAATTAGAAAGTGTCTTGTTGTAGGTTTGCATAAATTGACAATATATACTTCCTGTAAGATGACTAATACTTTTAGCCAAGTATTGAGCTTAATTATTTGATCACTAAAAATTTGAGTAGTAAATAAATAACTGAATTAGCTACTAGAAGTTTGAGTTGATAGGAGTCTAGATGAGCATTTTAGTACTTAAACAATAACTTGAAGACAGTTAGTAAATGATGTTTAATTTAATGGGATAGTTAATTGTCCAAACCTGTAACAACACTTTAGTTGAAATAAATGAACAGAGAAGAAATAAGTAATGTGATAAAAAGGTTGTCTGTTAATAAACCAATTGCCATACTACTAATTCCTTCTGTTAACTAATTTTGTGAATATTAATTGAGTTAACAAATTGAAAGTTTAAATTAAAAGAAGATTAGCTAATAGAACTTTAGTTCAAAACTGCTATTATATATATGCATGAATAGTTATATGAAGATGTTAGTTTTGTCAATAGGATTATAATATAGTTAATTCAATAATTAGAAATGTTTTTCTATTCATTTAGTCTTTTGAGCGCTTAAGCTATCTAATAGAAATAGCCAAATCTGAAAATCAAATATGAGAACCCATTATGAAGGTAAATTTTCAGAATAACAAAAGAGAGCAATTAACTCACCCCTATTGTGAAGCATAAATAGTAAAGAAAGATTTAATACTTTATGTTGTGTTTAGCTTTGTAGGTTACTCCACTAAATTAATTAATATTAAAAGAATCAGTTTTGTTGGTAGGAATTGGCTATGATAATTCAGTAGCTAGAGGAGTTAATAATGTCAATTAGTCTTTTTAGTCATCACCTATCAAACAACATTCAAACCTGAAGTATGGTGAAATTAGGAAGCTAAATAGCTTAGTAATTAATAAATTATTTAAGGTGTTTAAACTAGCTAAATAATTGGAGCTTAACTAAAATTAATTTTGTTGTCTAACTTTTGGCTAAATAACAGTAGGCATAAGGCATTTCTAGAATTTTGATCTTAACAGCTTTTTGGTCCATTTGAGCTTTAGCCCATAAACTAATCAAGCCTAATCATCTAAAAATAATCAGTATTAAATTGGATAACCAAAACAAGCTTAACCCAGTTAAAAACCCCATGAACCTGTTGTCTTTCCATTTCTGTATAAATAGTATCTTAGTAATTGATAAGATAATAAAATAATCTATTCTTTTGAAAACTTACTAAGATTTTAGAAGATTAATTGATAAGAAATATACATAAGAGGATTGATTTTGACTGTATGATCATCGTGGATGTATGCATAGAATATCTAGATAGAGTGTTTGTGAGTACTAGGTGTCCTGTTAAGGAAAACAATATCACCTAAACTCTAAGTATCGTCAGTTATTATAATTACCCCAGAAATTGAATTAACTTCAACAAGTTCATAAGAAATTGAATTTCAATTAAACTAAAATCTATACCTAAATGCATCTAAAATCATAACCTCATTAATATGTAACTATCATGCATTTTTGAGCATTTTGGATTTCTCGATTTTATTGGTGTTTATTCGCTATCGCATTTTCTCTCTAGATTATGAATTGCGCGGAGTGAATAATTACGCCTACAAGAGTGAACAAGTGGACTTCTACCAAGGCAAGCATCCTCTCTGCACCATATTGATCCCAATTTTGGAACTGTAGATTTACAAAATACAGTGATAACTGTTGCATGCTAATTCCTTAAAAATTTATTTGTGACATGTGTAGTATCTAGTTACAACCCATAACTTGTGGCTTACCTTAAATTTGATCATACACTCAAATTAAGCTATTGTTTGTATTAAAATACTTAGGCTAGAAATTGCTTAGCCATGCAGTCTTTAGAACGGTAGGGTTTGGCAAGCTTATCTTGTCAAACATGGGAACCACAAATGAATTTCCAGTATTTGTTTCTTTGTTAGTCTCTTTAAATCAGAAATGAGTTTAAACCCTTCTTGCTAATCTGATTTCAAATCTGGACAAGTGGATGCTAGTGATGGTGCCGTAGTGCACGAGAATTGGGAAATGTGGTTGTCTTGTCTGGATTGATTAAGGACTGAACATCGGCTGGATGATTCAAGCCCCAACGTACTTCCACACGCGGTGTATGGGCGCTGTTTGGTTAAGTAAAGGGTTAATACTATTGAGTTGGAAACAGGAGAGTAAGGACATGTGTATTGATTTCATATGGCATAGATGCTTAAGTCTTCGGGCCGTGTCGTATGCCATGTGGAGTTTATATCGATATCAGATGTTCTTAAAAGGGTGAGGACGTACAGGTGTTCCATCACATGTACATACCTTAAGGGTTCCGATTGCGATGTAATATGTGCAGTGAGCACAGTTTGCATTTTGTTGATCGGGTCGGCATTCCCGGCACAACATGTGGACCCCGGTTGAATAGATGCTATTAGTCGTTGTTTAAGCGGGATCAGTCTCACATGGGTTGTCCAACTCAATAGTGTTAACTTGTTGAAACATACCAAATCTTAGTTTACCCGGCCAGCATACCAAAGGCAGTGTGCTATTATTCTAGACGGCTTACGGGCTAACTAAGTCGTGTGGGTAAAGATGTACACCCCTGCAGGGTTAAAACTATTCGAATAGCCGTGTCCCCGGTTACGGACAATGCTTGAATTTGATTAGCGCTTTGTATAGAATTGACATTCCAATTTTATTTGGTGGGTGGGATTTTGGTTCAATGGTTAAATATGTACTGGTGTGTTGGTGGTGTAACACCACTTCATTATTGGTTATTGTTTATGATTATTCTTCATTTACTTACTGTTTTAGTCCAAATTGATTTATTAAATTGCTTTGTGAAAATTTAGCAATGGTAGGTTAAGTTGTATTGCTTTACGCAAAATTGAACCCTTATAACCTTCCTGTTGTTAACCTTATGCATATATCAATTCTAATCCTTTGTATAGGTTCTATCAAACACTTCATTTTAGTAGTTTGTGTAAGTCTTGTTGAGTACCTTCTGTACTCAGTGGAAATTGTCCACTTGTTGCAGGTGAAGACGTTCTAATTAATATTTCAAGTTGAGACGATTGCGTTGGTTCTTCGGCTTTAATCCCAGTCAAGTTGCCCTTGGGTTGTGGCGCTCCACTGGAATGTTTATATCATTATTTCATTTTCTGTTTCTCATTTACAAAATGTTTCCGCTGTAAAATTTTACCGATGTGTATATTCTACTCGTGTATGTATAATCTACTCGTGTATGCTTGTGATATAATGTTGTAAGGATATGTGTATGTTAGCAGCTGGTTCTGGGAGCTAACATGAGACATATATCCGGGAACCTGAATGTTGGATTTGTAACTTGTTAAGAATTATGCTTCTAGTATAAATTTTAATTAAGGACAGGTTGTTCTTGATTAAGACTTATGCTTTAAGTATGATTCTTAATTCGGCATAAATTCCAATATTCCGGGTCCTTACATAGGTGAAACCAATTTTCCTAATTTTCTTTTTAAGTGAACTTTAATTTGGAATAGGTTTCAAACTTATCTCTATCTCAGAAATTATAGTTTTTGCAAATTAATCCAAAACCGAATGTTTTTTACACTACAAAATGCTTTCAACTTTGCAAATTCATAACTAACTCATGTGAACTCCAATTACGGTGAACCAAGTTATTTTGGTCTTATAATTTTATTTTCTACTTATCTATGGCATCCTTATCTCCAAACATGATCAGAAGGGATTCATTCTCACTTGAAAAGAAACTCCAAAACAAAAACTAAAGTAATAAATGCTTGTAAACAACCCTGGGAAATAATTTACTCAAATACTAGATTAATTATATTCAATTCAAATATTTTTTGTCAAATTTTTACAAATCAGTTTGAACTTAAGAAAAACCTTTGTTCCTATTTAAAACTTTGCGGTTAAGGATTTTAAAATAAGCATTAACTTGTATTTTTATTTCAAGCTTCAGGTCAAGTTTGAAATTAGGGTTTGGAAATGAGATTTTAAAAAGTAACAACTTATGTACATGCTCTTAAAAATGTCAAATATGGTATGAAATGCACATTATTTCTGTTCACTAACTTGAGGCTGTTACACATCCAAACGCGCGCTACCCAAATTTTTTCGCACGAATGCGCGAAGTGCAGGGATTTCCAAACAATTAACCTAACGGTTTTAACCATCAGGAAAATATATTATATTGACGGTTTTATTATAACCATCAATAAATTTGGAATTTTGCTGACGGGGTTGCTATTCCCGTGACCAAAATAGTATAACTTGACGGTCATTGCGGGCCCGTCGGCATAATTTGAGTAAACGTGACAGTCGGAGTGGGCCCATCAGCGTAATTTGTAGCCCTCAAGTTTGTTCTGTTTTCTAGTAGTGTACTAGCATAGTTACGAGGCCTGGACAGTGCCATGCGCAGAATGAAAATAGAGAAGATGCTAGTAGAACAAAGTTATCATGAGGTAAGTTAGTAAACACATATTTAAATGTTATGTGTAATTCAAATCGATACATAAATTACGTGGAACTAAGTTAAAATGGAAAATACATTAAATGTAGTATCTTAATAATGGATAATGCATTTTGAAAACCCAAAAAATATGCTCAAGTACCAATCCTAAGAACAAAATTAACTAGATTTATGATGTAAATAATAACAGGGACACTAGAAGGATACCAAAGGTGCGGCCTCTACTTTCGCAAAAGTGCAAATTAGACTCTCTACTATCAAACCAGTTATTTAACTCCGTCAGCTTTGAAAGCCATTGCAATTTACAACGCGACTGTGGTATTAGTATTGGTTTTGTTTACGTGGCATCTGACTTTGCTCAATTTGCTGAATCAGCAAGCCACCTTAGGCAATGAGTCAACAAGTTAACTAAAAAAATAAAAAATATATATATAACAACAAACTAATGTACCCGTGCTTTGCTACGCTACCACTATCGTTGCTCAACCAGCGCTTCACCCGACCGAGGTTTCCCTGTCTCGACTGCAAGGCCAGGCCCCTCGGCTCACTTGGCCAGCGCTTGCGCCAAGACGCTCAGCTCCGCCGCCTTTGTCCTCGAGTTGCACCGCGTAGGCCAAATCACACCCCGCTAGGACCAGGAGAGGCGGTTTCATTCGACATGGACTCCGGCCTTGTTCGCTGAATTTTACATGCTATTGATGTAAGAAGATAGAAGTTTTGCAACAATTTTGCAAACGCATTAACACTAAATGCAAAATAGTATCAAGTCCACACAGGTTTTCAGTATTTTCTGCCAGAAAATAGTTAATTGGGAAAGCAATCAGACCTTCGTGTATACCAGCTATCAGAGCTGCATGAAATGCAGAACTCAAACCATTTCGCTCTGATGGGCAAAGAAATTTCTGATCACCACATATAGCTTCCAAATTAAATAAATGCTTCTGAGTGTGTAACTTACTGGGCGAAGAAATACAACGTAACAACAGTAACTTTAGATCTCAGACTGGATGGATAAGAACTTTATGCTTGGGCTCCATCTCCTTCCAATCAGGAGCGAGTTGCAGCGCAGAATTGACTCGATACCGGCGGAGGGTGGGCTCAAGCCCACCTAAGCCCACTTGCTAGATTCGCCCTTAATTACAAGGAAGATGCGCAAGCGCACACGCACGTGTGTGCCCCCTTAGCATATGTCTAGAAAGGCGGGAGCCATGTATAATCCGCAACCTTACAAAGTACCTACTGAAAGCATACTTATGTATGTGTAAGGATGGACACCAAGATTTGAACCCTAGTAGGTGAAATTGTACACCCACGACTTCATCGCCCCGCCAAGAGGTGGTTCCCAAATAACTCTTGAGTTGTATTGAGTGCAACTTATTTGGACAAGATCATTGGTGTTTATAGGGCCAGCGATGACGGGTAGATTGGTTCTTTCACAAAAGGAATAAGTCCAATTTACTCTCTCCAACTATCAGAAAAGTCTAGTTTACCTTCTGAACTTCAAAACGGATTATTTAACCCCCCCCCTAAACTTGTGAAATCCAGTCACAAAACCCCTTAGGCCGGTTTGGATGGACGGTTTTGCTGATGTGGCACATATTTTGCCACGTGGATATCCATGTCACGCTCTCTCTTCTTGCTACAGTTACTATTGGGTAATCAGGTCAACATAAGATTATCTAACCTTTGATATAATCCTATTCTAGCCAACAAGAAGTTTTGTGACCCAGGGCATTGCGCCGCCAAAGCCGAGCGACAGAGAGGGCGTGGGTCAAGGCGGCACTGTGGAGGAGGCGGCAAGAAGACTGAACTGAGCGGCGGCGTAGGTGTGAGAACCCGGGGTATTTAACTTGTAATGCTTAACCATTAAGATGATTCAAGCATTACAAATCAAATATTACGGCTCTCAGCGTATGTGTACTTCCCAAAAGTGCAGTACACATACCCCATACAAAAATTATGCATCAATTCTATTCATCACATAGAATCCAAAGCACAACTAAGCGATACAAAGACATACAATAATACAGTTATTACAAAAGGGGCCGACCGGCCAAATAACAACTAAAGAGTCTTAAATAACAGCGGAAGCAAGGTACCATAAGATGGCGATAAACAAAAGCCAATTAGTGTGCCTTCAACCCACAAGGGAACCAACCGGGCTACCAATCTAGTCGTCGAAACCACCGCACATCTCGCAAAAGTGGAACCCTCGGGGTTCAACTTCCTCCTCTGCAACAATTTATTAAGCAAAACTAATGAGTATAAAAATATACTCGCAAGACTTACGTGTAGGGTAACAGGCCTATATAAATAGCTGCATCCAAGCTTATTTAAGTGGAGCAGACTCTAGACTCATTTTCAGCATAAAGCAAACGAGATATAAGTAACAATAATAACAAGACATCCTGGAAGTGGCTAACCCAATAGCCACCACAGCAATTAGCATGAATTCCCCATTCATACCACCCACATCAAGTTTTAATTAAATGTTATAGTCTAGTTCTTGCACGACCTTACAAAGCATGTCCATAATCTAGGACGAGGCTATTCGAATAGTTTGAACCCTGCAGGGGTGTACCAATGTACCCACACGTCAGACCGCCTTTCTGCCTCCGGAATAAGCACACTACCTTTGGTATGCCGGCACGGCTAAGTCCTACGAGACATTTCCAATGGATGATGCTAATCAAGAGCCGCAACCCAACAAAGAGAAAGACACATTAGCCAGCTCAAGCCGATTTGCTAGTGTTCCCCTCATATCATAATAACAATTTTCTTTTAACACCACCAACCAGCTCATAATTAACACCCCCCAAAGTACTTAGTCAAGAGAGGTCCCATATCCCTCTCGCGTGGTTAGCACACAAAAGCGCTTGGCTTAGTGACACAAGTAACTCGGTCCTTGGGGACTTAGGCACCATTTCATTCACACCCAACAGATCACACCGACATCCATTATGCCCAAGTCACGAAACAATTTTATTTTCAGTCTTCCGTTTTTGACTTTACAAAGTAACAAAGCACAAGGTGCTGAGCATTTTGATAATAATAATTTTGTGTGATCAAGGTTATCGACTAAGTCGATAACCGCCCAATTCTACTGGTAGCTAAGCATTTCTAAGCATGACACCGCAAAGACAATAAAAGAGTATAATTAAATCACCGGGCACTAATTCACCCGCGATATTAATAACTTATGTTTTGTGGCAGGGGATAACAATTTAAGGGCTAAGATGAATTTTCTATGATTTTTCAAAGTTGTGAAAGTAGTACACAAGTTACATGCAAAATAAGATTTTCAGTAACAGTATCATGCTCACAACCTATTTTACAATAAACTACACTAATAGAGGATTCTAACAAAATTGAGTTTACTCTTTTTGGAGTTACAGAGAAATACTTATGCATTTTTGAAGTTAAAGCAATTTTTAGTGCAACAATAATACTAAACCTAAAGTAATTTTGCCAAAAGTGATTTATGGAACAGTAACAAGGTTCAATCTACTCTTACATTAAAGTACATTTAAAAATGCAACTAACAAAATTTGAATCATCAATTTTGGAGCTAAATGAATTACTTATGCAATTTTGAAGTTTAACCAATTTTTCAATTCACAAATAAAGCATTTCGAAATTATATAAACATACAATACTTTTTATACCCAGGCCAAGCTAGCCACGATCAGCGACCAAAGGACTTAATGAATAGTGCCATTTTCTATTTTTCCGCTTTAATTTTTGATCGGCACGACATGTGGGGTCCACATGTCATACATCGGGCTCACGAAAGCAGTCGTGAACTCTTGGTCCACTACGGTCTCTGAGTCTATAATCACAAGACTTAAACCCCCAGGCCCACCTGTCGGCGAGACATTAACCCATTTAAACCCGAATCTACACAGGGATCTGCGCTTAAGACCGTGATTTAACTCTAATCATTTGCTACAGTGCTAGTCGGGACGCGCCACGCCGAGCGCGCTGCGGCCGTGAGTTTCCCCGACGGCTCACCAGCGAACCAGCACACGGCGGCGCGGGTGAATGGTCAAAATGGAATGCCCGTGACCTTGCGCACCCGACGGCACCGGCGGCGAGACCAGTTGTGGCTCGACGCTGCGGCGCAGCGTGCTAAGGCGGCGGCGGTGCTATGGGAACATGGCACATCGCGGAAATGAGACGCCCGCGGTAAACTAGCGCACGCATGAGCAACAAGGGGGCTCTAGGGACTTACTGGGATGACCCGGAGGTGGAGAGGCTGCCGGAGTCGAGCCGGCGACGAAGAACAGCGGCGGCGGCGATGGTGCTACCGAGGAGGAGAGATCCTGGGCAAAGGTGAGAGCAAATAGATGTTGGACCTGCTCAAGTGACCCAAGTAGATGGTGAAAATGAAGGCAATCGGGAAATGCCTTACCGAATCGGTGCGGAGAAGAAAAGGGTGCTCACGGTCGTGAAAGGGGAAAAACCAAATTCCTTGAGCTCCTGCGACCGAAATGCAAAATTGGTTGAGGGGTTCTCCTCCTAAGACCAAAAGGCGCATGGTGACACACCTAAGGGAGAGGGAAACTCACCGGAGACCAAGATGGCACAGCGGCGGCCTCGGGTGCGGGCTCTGGAGCAGCGGGGAGCACGTCTCACTTCCTCGAGCTACACAAGGAGACAAGGGTTCAACCGGCACACAAAGGAGCAGTGAAGGAAGAGGAAGAAGGGGAGACCACGCGGAGGAGGCTCACCTTCGAGCTGAGCTCAAACCAGCACCTTCCTCCTCAGCCACCGAGAGGAGGAATGGCTTGCAACCAAGCGGAGAGGGGTATTATCCCCAAAGCGGCATTTAATTTTAAAAGGAGCGGCATCACCCGGCAAAGCTAAGGATTGGCCGAGAGGGGCGGTGGACTCACGGCGTTGCTGCGCGTTGACAGAGGCGACAGAGCGGCACGGCGATGTGGCGTGAGACTTCTGCGCGAGTGCCAGCGCGAGGTTGACGACGCGCCTGACCGGTGGGGCCACGACGTCAGTGACACAGCCGCGAGTGTGAGATCGTGCGAAAGGGATCGAGGCGGGCCGTTGGATCGAGATCCAACGGTCGACGTCGTGCGAGCGATTTTAACTCAGGCCGAAACGGTACGTGCTCGTGACCGTTGATGCATGATCGGATGGCTACATGCGATGCACGGGTTTAGATGACTCGGACGAGCCAAGTCGGCTCGGGCCGGACCTGAGTCTGGTTCGAGTCAGAGGAACAGTGAATTCAGATTTTGAGAAAATAAGGATGAGGTGATTTGGGGAATTTTTAGAGATAGCTCTGAAGCTCTAAAAATTCTGAAATTTTTATGGAAGCTTGCTGGATCAGAGAAAATCCTTGTGTAATTTTTCCAGAAATTTTTATGCAATGCATTGTTCTCTAGGAAATTCAGAAGCTGCTGCCCTAGGGGTTTGACCAGAGTTCAAACTGGTTTGACTAGCTCTTTTGAAATAGCAAATAAAATCTAAAAATTATGAAATTTTTCAGAGAGGTTACTAGGATGATCTAGATGATAGGAAAAATATTTTCAGAGGATTATCACAAGACTTGATCATAGAGTTTTTAAGGACAACAACTTCCATCAATAGAAACATTGATCTTAGCAAATAGGAAATTCTAGGGGGAAATTTCTAGAAAATTTCGAATGACATCATGAGGCATCAAAAGTTTTAATTTATCCTCATTTTATTACATTTGAAACACACACCATTGTTTGAGATGTTACAAAACCTCCCCCCCCCCTTACAAGAATCTCGTCCTGAGATTCTGATTACTCGGAAAAGAAAGATGGGCAGTCCGCACGCAGGCGATCCTCCCTTTCCCAAGTTGCTTCATCCTCGGAATGATTTGTCCACTGAACTTTGAGGAACTTGATGGCACGATTCCTTGTTCTACGTTCAGCTTCATCAAGGATGCGAAGAGGACGCTCTTTGTAGGTCAAGTCTTCTTGTACATCGAGACTCTCCAATGGAGCTTCCTCGGTTGGAATGCGAAAGCAGTTCTTCAATTGGGACATGTGAAAGACATCGTGCACACCCTCAAGTGCAGCGGGCAATTCCAACTTGTAGGCAACCGCTCCTTTCTTCTCAATGATGCGGTAAGGTCCAACATATCGAGGAGCTAGCTTGCCTTTGACGCCGAATCGTTGATGGCCCTTCAGTGGAGAGACCTGAGATAAACAAAGTCATTGGGCTCAAAGCTCAACTCACGGCGTCGACGATCCACATAGCTCTTTTGCCTTGATTGAGCCGTGCGAAGTCGGTCCTGAATCAACTGAACTTGCCTTTCGGCCTCATTGATTGAATCTGGGCCAAAGAATGGTCTTTCACCAGTTTCTGACCAATTCAACAGGGTTCTACATTTTCTCCCATATAATGCCTCAAATGGTGCCATGCCAAGACTAGCTTGAAAGCTGTTGTTGTAGGAGAACTCGGTGAACAGCAAACATTTCTCCCAATTCTTCCCGTATGAGAGAACACAAGCACGGAGCATGTTTTCCAATACTTGATTGACCCTTTCAGTCTGGCCATCAGTTTGAGGATGATACGCTCAGCTGA
Source organism: Phyllostachys edulis (assembly GCA_036346405.1). Taxonomy (NCBI): domain Eukaryota; kingdom Viridiplantae; phylum Streptophyta; class Magnoliopsida; order Poales; family Poaceae; genus Phyllostachys; species Phyllostachys edulis. The sequence goes on along the minus strand of CM070553.1, from coordinate 64,482,813 downwards.
AGGAGAGACGAGTTCCCACAGCCTCTTGCAAGCTATGCCAAAACTAGGAGGTGAAAACTGAGCCACGATCAGAAATGATTATCTTCGGTACACCATGCAAACTCACGATGCGGGCAATGTAGAGATCCGCCAAAAGACCTACACGAAGATCAGTCTTGACGGGAAGGAAATGTGCCACCTTAGTTAGTCGATCAATGACAACCCATATGGCATCGTTTCCCTTGGAGGTACGGGGCATATCGGTGATAAAATCCATACCGATCGATTCCCACTTCCACTCAGGCACTGGCAAAGGTTGTAGGAGACCCGATGGACGTTGATGTTTGGCCTTCACACGACGACACACGTTACACTCAGCAACAAACTTTGCGATTTCCCGCTTCATTCGGGTCCACCAGAACCTCTGACGGAGATCTTGATACATCTTCGTGGCCCCGGGATGAATGGACAAATGAGAATCATGGGCTTCACGGAGGATGACATTCCGTAATTCCATGACCTTCGGAAAAACAAGGCGCTTTCCGAACCATAAAACACCATTGTTATCTTCTGAGAAACACTTGGCTGTTCCGCTCTTGATATTTTGCTTGATTTGACTCACACCTTTATCTGTTTGTTGTGCAGCCCTGATCTGATCTTCTAAGGTTGGTTGCACAACCAAGGCAGCGAGGGAACTATGCTCAACCACTCCCAAGTTGAGCCGCTGAAATTCTTTATGAAGGGCGGGCTGCTGCTCCTTGATCATCAAGGTATTGCAATAAACCTTACGACTGAGAGCATCGGCAACAACATTAGCCTTGCCCGGATGGTATTGGAGACCCATATCATAATCTTTGATCAATTCCAACCACCTTATTTGCCTAAGATTCAGATCCGGTTGGGTGAACAAGTACTTCAAACTTTTGTGATCCGAATACACTTCGCAACGATTACCGATGAGGTAATATCGCCAAATCTTCAGTGCATGAACCACTGCAGCTAATTCCAAGTCATAGGTTGGATAATTGAGTTCATGAGGCCTCAATTGTCTTGATGCATAAGCCACTACATTGCCCTCTTGCATAAGAACACAACCGAGCCCTTGACGAGAAGCATCACAATAGATATCGAAGCTTCGGTGGACATCGGGAAGAACAAGAACTGGAGCTGTGGTCAATCTCTTCTTTAGTTCTTGAAAACTCTTCTCACAATCAGTGGACCACACATATTTCTTGTCCTTCTTGAGCAATTCTGTCATTGGCTTCGCAATCTTGGAGAAGTTCTCAATAAAGCGACGATAGTATCCCGCTAAACCGAGAAAACTCCTCACGTCAGTCACTGACTTGGGCTGACCCCATGAGAGCACATCACTGACCTTGCTAGGATCAACAGCGATGCCTTCCGCTGAAAGAACATGGCCCAAGAATGCCACTTCCTTCAACCAAAACTCGTGACTTGCTTCAACTTCGCATAGAGTTGATGTTCGCGAAGTTTTCCCAATACTAGCTTCAGATGTTCAGCATGCTCTTCATCATTCTTCGAGTAGATGAGGATATCATCAATGAAGACCACCACAAACTTGTCCAAATACTCCATGAATACCATATTCATCAGATTCATGAAAAGAGAAGGAGCATTCGTCAAGCCGAAAGACATGACTGTACACTCGTACAATCCGTAGCGAGTAGAGAAAGCCGTCTTCAGGATATCTTCAGGCCAGATTCGGACTTGATGGTAGCCCAATCTCAGATCAACCTTGGAGAATACCCGAGCTCCAATCAATTGATCGAAAAGGTCGTCAATCCGAGGCAACAGGTACTTGTTCTTCACCGTCACTGCATTTAGCGGACGGTAATCAACACACAAACGCAGAGACTTGTCTTTCTTCTTCATAAAGATTGCCGGACAGCCCCACAGTGATGAGCTTGGGCGGATGAAACCCTTTTCTTGAAGCTCACCAAGTTGCTTCTTCAATTCCTCCAGTTCATTCGGAGGCATCCGATACGGCCTCTTTGAAATCGGGGCGGTACCGAGCAGCAGCTCAATAACAAACTCAATATCTCGGACCGAGGCATCCTGCAATTCTTCGAAACACATCAAGTCAGATACCACAGGACTTCATGAATCTCCATAGTTGGCTTTGCTTCAAGTGCATAAAGATGTGGTTCTTGCAGCTTCGGGGAAATTCCAACTTGCTCGCCAGATGGACTTGTGATGGAGATGAATTTTCTGGCACAATCGATTTGCCCCAAGTGTTGGGACAGCTAATCCATGTCAAGTATCACATCCAAACTTGCTGAATTGATGATGATAAGGTTTGCCAAAAATTCCACTCCTCCAATCTCAATAGAAACATCCCGACATTCATATTCAGCTCTCATTACTGACCCCGGGGAATGAATAATCGAAGGAACATGCATAGGAACAATTGGAAGATCACTAAGTGCAACAAAAGACTTTGATATAAATGAATGAGAACCTCCAAAATTGAATAAAACGGTAGCTGCTTGCGAGTTGACAAGAAGCGTACCCAACATGACGTCGGGTGCCTCCTGAGCTTCCTCGGCCGAGATGTGGTTGACTCAGCCGTTGCCCACATTCTGGGCCTTCTGATGAATCTTCTGATCCTGACCATTTCCTTGCCCACGTCCTCCATTAGGACGAGGGGCCGCTCCAGTCTTCTTAGGGCATTGATTAGCATAATGCCCCTTGTTGTTGCAGAAGAAACAAGTGACCTCCGCAGCCGGATTGCGGGGGCCCCCTTGTTGTCCCGCAGGTGCACGTGGCTAAGACACGGCCTGCGATCGGCGAGGTACAAACGCCGGTGCCCTCGGTGGTGGTGGAGCCTGAGAGTGATGCACCGGGGCTTGCCCGCCGTGAGAACGAGAAAAACTGGCCCTTGCTGATTTTTGGGCCTCCCACTTGCGCTTGCAAGAATCGCCTAGCGCCCTTGCCTTGTGATCGGCAATAATGGCCTTGTCGACCAATGACTAGAAGTCAGGGAAGTCAACGATAGACAGCTTGTCCTGAAGCTCCTCAAACAAGCCATCCATAAACTTCTCCTGTTTAGCCTCATAAGTGGGCACGTCCTTAGGGGCGTATCGAGACAGATGGTTGAAGTCATGGAGGTACCCAGTCACTGATCTGCGCCCCTGCTTGAGCGCCGAGAACTCCTTTTTGAGCTTCACCAAGCTGGCGGGAACATGAGCCTAACGGAAAGCGTGTGAAACTCCGCCCAAGTGATAGCCCAGCCCGCGGGCTGCATGGCGAGGAAGTTCTCCCACCATGAGAGTGTTGCCCCCTCCAGCAGATGGGAGGCAAAGAGTGCCTTCTCCTGCTCCTAGCACTGAGCGACATCGAGCTTCCGCTCGACAAGACGCAACCAATCATCCACGTCGAGTGGATCCTCGGACCGTGAGAAGGTGGGTGGCTGTGTGCGAAGGAACTCTGAGAGTCCTCCCCTCTGATGATGGCCACCACCCCCTCCTGATCCGGAGGCACCGGAAAGGTTGGAGGTGTTCCGTGCAATCGCCTCTAGGATCCTCGTCTGATCCATGCGATTTCGCTCAATCTGAGTGAGAACCTCAGCCATGGTCGGAGGAGGTGGGAGCTCCTCATCCTGACCAGCTGGCTGACCCTGGCTGCTGCGTGTTCGTCCAGCCATCCTATTTCATTGAGGTGGGTTAGCAACAAAAACCCGAAAGCTAGAGGCGAAAGGTAGCAGTAGAAAAGCTATCGACTAGGGAAATGAGATATTACCCTAACCCAATTACAAACATATGACCAGCAAGGAAATAAACTCCAAACATATGCAAAAAGGCATAAGATCCATTGCAAAACTCATAAGACACAAAATTCAACTTCTCGGTACGACTAACTTGTATTGAATGAACAAGCAATCGGTTTGAGAAGAAAATTTCAGAATGCAACTCAAGTCTTATTGCATATAAGGATCATGGTAAAAACCATCTAGGGTGCGTTAGACACTAGCTATCTAATATCACATCCTACCCTTTTAAACCCCACAAGTTTTAGTTGAATTATCCTCTCGTTTTTAGCCCTATCGAAGAACTAGGTGCTTGCTGTCCAAAACTTGTACTTGCTGTCCAGATTTTGTATCTAAGCCCCAAGCTGAATTTTTCAACTCCAAATACTTCTAATCTTCACTAAAAGATAGCCAACACTTCATATTTTCAACACTTATTGAATCCCAAAACCAAATTTAAACGGTAACAACTATCTTTTGAAAGAAGATGAGAGGAAACAACTTTTCAAAACTTAAATAAGAACAAGGTAAGATGAGCAATCTAAGATAGATAAGGAGTAAAATCTGAGGACTTACTTAAGTTTTCATAAACCATTTGACATTTTAAAACTAAGTTTTTTAAAATATTCTAAGGACGACCAAGCTAGTGGTTTCTGATACCAACTTTTGTGAGAATCCGGGGTATTTAACTTGTAATACTTAACCATTAAGATGATTCAAGCATTACAAATCAAATATCACAGCTCTCGGTGTATGTGTACTTCTCAGAAGTGCAGTACACATACCTCATACAAAAATTATGCATCAATTCCATTCATCACATAGAATCCAAAGCTCAACAAAGCGATACAAAGACATACAATAATACAGTTATTACAAAAGGGGCCGACCGGCCAAATAACAAATAAAGAGTCTTAAATAACAGCGGAAGCAAGGTGCCATAAGATGGCGATAAACAAAAGCCAATTAGTGTGCCTTCAACCCACAAGGCAACCAACCGGGCCACCAACCTAGTCGTCGAAACCACCGCACATCTCGCAAAAGTGGAACCCTTGGGGTTCAACTTCCTCCTCTGCAACAATTTATTAAGCCAAGCAAATGAGTACAAAAATGTACTCGCAAGACTTACGTGTAGGGTAACAAGCCTATATAAATAGCTACATGCAAGCTTATTTAAGTGGAGCAGGCTCTAGACTCATTTTCAGCATAAAGCAAGTTTTCATTTGCAATAATGTAATAGATTGAAAGCAGTTTTACATTCTGATTTTATTTGACAAAAACAGCGAAATATAAGTAACAATAATAACAAGACATCCTGGAAGTGGCTAACCCAATAGCCACCACAGCAATTAGCATGAACTCCCCATTCATACCACCCACATCAAGTTTTAATTAAATGTTATAGTCTAGTTCTTGCACGACCTTACCAAGCATGTCCATAACCTAGGACGAGGCTATTCGAATAGTTTGAATCCTGCAGGGGTGTAAGAATGTACCCACACGTCAGACCGCCTTTTTGCCTCCGGAATAAGCACACTACCTTTGGTATGCCGGTACGGCTAAGTCCTACGAGACATTTCCAATGGATGATGCTAATTAAGAGCCGCAACCCAACAAAGAGAAAGACACATTAGCCAGCTCAAGCCGATTTGCTAATATTCCCCTCATATCATAATAACATTTTTCTTTTAACACCACCAACCAACTCATAATTAACACCCCCCAAAGGACTTAGTCAAGAGAGGTCCCATATCCCTCTCGCGTGGTTAGCACACAAAAGCGCTTGGCTTAGTGACACAAGTAACTCGGTCCTTGGGGACTTAGGCATCATTCCATTCACACCCAACAGATCACACCAACATCCATTGTGCCCAAGTCATGAAACAATTTTATTTTCGGTCTTCCGTTTTTGACTTTACAAAGTAACAAAGCACAAGGTGCTGAGCATATTGATAATAATAATTTTGTGTGATCAAGGTTATCGACTAAGTCGATAACCGCCTAATTCTACCGGTAGCTAAGCATGACACCGCAAAGACAATAAAAGAGCATAATTAAATCACCGGGCTCTAATTCACCAGCGATATTAATAACTTGTGTTTTGTGGCAGGGGATAACAATTTAAGGGCAACCATGCAATAGGAATAGCTACCTCTAATCGGGAAAATTACTTTCACACAAAAAGCATGCATACATAGAATTTGCAAACAAAGTATTAGACTTGAAAGTAATGGGACATTTATGATCAAACTGCTTGCCTTGCTAAGGATGATTATCTTGCTGCAGAGGGTCACTCGCCCAATCAATAATTTCGTTCGAACCTAGCGAAAGAAATCGAAAGCACAATAAGAACGAATAACACCGAAAAGGCCCAAAAATTCAAAGTCATCCAAAAATCATAAAAACTTCACAGAAGGTAGAGCATAATTTTATATGAATTTAGCAACAAGCATCAATTTATTTGGATGTTCTATGCAAAAGTTATGACAGTTTGAATGTCAGTTTTCCAGAAAATCCAATTTAATTGTCACCGGTTACTGTTCATCCGAAATAATTATTTTGGTGAAAATTTCCAGAGTAGTGGCGTTCTTGAAATTTTTATGGTAGGAAGAGCACGACATGAGATGAACAATGGAATTTGATTCTCCTCATTTGGAGCTAAGATGAATTTTCTATGATTTTTCAAAGTTGTGAAAGTAGTACACAAGTTACAAGAAAAATAAGATTTTCAGTAACAGTATCATGCTCACAACCTATTTTACAATAAACTACACTAATAGAGGATTCTAACAAAATTGAGTTTACTCTTTTTGGAGTTACAGAGAAATACTTACGCATTTTTGAAGTTAAAGCAATTTTTAGTGCAACAATAATTTTGCCAAAAGTGATTTATGGAATAGTAACAAGGTTCAATCTACTCTTACATTAAAGTACATTTAAAAATGCAACTAACAAAATTTGAATCATCAATTTTGGAGCTAAAATGAATTACTTATGCAATTTTGAAGTTTAACCAATTTTTCAGTTCACAAATAAAGCATTTCGGAAATTATATAAACATACAATACTTTTTATACCCAGGCCAAGCTAGCCACGGTCACTGACCAGTGGGACCTAATGAATAGTGCCATTTTCTATTTTCCAGTTTAATTTCTGAATCGGCCTGACATGTGGGGTCCACATGTCATACACTGGGCTCACGGAACAGTGCGTGAACTCTTGGTCCGCTGCCGCCCATTTAGTCTATAATCACAAGACTTAAACCCCCAGGCCCACCTATCGGCCAGACATTAACCCATTTAAACCCGAATCTACACAGGGATCTGCGCTTAAGACCGTGATTTAAGTCTAATCATTTGCTACAGTGCTGGTCGGGACGCGCCACGCCGAGCGCGCTGCAGCCGTGAGTTTCCCCGGCAGCTCGCCGGCGAACCAACGCACGGCGGCGCGGGTGAATGGTCAAAATGGAACGCCTGCGACCTTGCGCACCCGACGGCACCAGTGGCGAGACCAGTGGTGGCCCGACGCGGCAGCGTGGCGTGCTAAGGCGGTGGCGGTGCTACGAAAACATGGCACATTGCGGAAACGAGATGCCCACGGTAAACTAGCGCGTGCATGAGCAACAAGGGGGCTCCAGGGACTTACTGGGATGACCCGGAGGTGGAGAGGCTGCCGGAGTCGAGCCGGCGACGAAGAACAGCGGCGTCGGCGATGGTGCTACCGAGGAGGAGAGATCCTGGGCAAAGGTGAGAGCAAATAGATGTTGGACCTGCTCAAGTGACCCAAGTAGATGGTGAAAATGAAGGCAATTAGGAAATGCCTTACCGGATCGGCGCCGGAGAAGAAAAGGGTGCTCATGGCCGTGAAAGGGGAAAACCAAAATCCTTGAGCTCCTACGACTGAAATGCAAAATTGGTTGAGGGGTTCTCCTCCTAAGACCAAAAGGTGCATGGTGACGCACTTAAGGGAGAGGGAAACTCACCGGAGACCAAGATGGCACGGCGGCGGCCTCAGGTGCGGGCTCTGGAGCAGCGAGGAGCACGTCTCACTTCCTCGAGCTACACAAGGAGACAAGGGTTCAACCGGCGCACAAAGGAGCGGTGAATGAAGAGGAAGAAGGGGAGACCACGCGGATGAGGCTCACCTTTGAGCTGAGCTCAAACCAGCGCCTTCCTCCTCAGCCACCGAGAGGAGGAATGGCTTCCAACGGGCGGGAGAGGGGGTATTATCCCCAGGCGACGACGAAAAAGGGAGCGGCGTCACCCGGCGAAGCTAAGGATTGGCCGAGAGGGGCGGTGGACTCACGGCGTTGCTGCGCGTTGACGGAGGCGGCAGAGCGGCGCGGCGACATGGCGCGAGACTTCTGCGCGAGCGCCAGCGTGAGGATGATGACGCGCCTGACCAGTGGGGCCGTGGCGTCAGCGACACAGCCGCGAGCGCGAGATCGCGTGAAAGGGATCGAGATCCATCGGCCGACGTCGTGCGAGCGATTTTAACTCACGCCGAAACGGTACGCGCTCGTGACCGTTGATGCACGATCAGACGGCTGCATGCGATGCGCAGGTTTAGATGACTCGGTCGAGCCAAGTCGGCTCGGGCCGGACTTGAGTCAGGTTCGAGTCAGAGGAACAGTGAATTCAGATTTTGTGAAAATAAGGCTGAGGTGATTTGGTGAATTTTTAGAGGTAGCTCCGAAGCTCCAAAAATTCTAAAATTTTTATGGAAGCTTGCTGGATCAGAGAGCATCCTTGTGTAATTTTTCCAGAAATTTTTATGTAGTTCATTGTTCTCTAGAAAATTCAAAAGCTGCTGCCCTAGGGGTTTGACCAGAGTTCAAACTAGTTTGACTAGCTCTTTTGATATAGCAAATAAAATCTAAAAATTTTGAAATTTTTCAGAGAGGTTACTAGGATGATCTAGATGATAGAAAAAATATTTCTAGAGGATTATCACCAGACTTGATCATGGAGTTTTTAAGGACAACAACTTCTATCAATAGAAACATTGATCTTAGCAAATAGGAAATCCTAGGGGGAAATTTCGATAAAATTTCAAATGACATCATGAGGCATCAAAAGTTTTAATTTATCCTCATTTTATTACACTTGAAACACACACCATTGTTTGGGATGTTACAGTAGGCCAGCAGGGAGCCGAGGCGGGGAGAGGAGCGCACGGGGCGGCCACCATGGAACCGCCTGGGCAGGGATGGATGGGCCTGTTGGAAATATGCCCTAGAGGCAATCATAGAGATGATTATATTTCATTATGTTCATGACATTAGATAATGTGTTATCTTGTTCGTAGAATAATATTGTTAATATTTATTATCAAGTATGTGACTTGGTTGTGAAACTCTATACTTCTGCGATAATTATTCTTATATGATCCCTGGTCGGAAACATATGAGGACACATATGAATAGATTAGCATATGTATTGGCTGATGACTATGTTTCACGAGTCATAGATATGGAGATATCAAACCAACAATATGGACACATGTTAGAGAACATGGTGTTGGATAAGACCCACCTTGAGACACTATTGACATTGTTATGATTCTATGTGTCGTTAGTTGCTCTCAAGCAACGATGATGTATAATCCTTAGACCTGAGATTAGCATGGTTTCCTACATGTGTAATAGCACTCTTAGGAGCTGCCAAACGCTACACCGTAACAGGGTAGTTATAAAGGTAGCTTTCGGGTATGCTGTGAAACATGGAGAGGAATGTGACTGGTCGGATATGGGATTTGCCCCTCCTAACATAATAGGAGAGATGTCTCTGGGCCCCTCGTTGTGATCGGATAAAGAAAGTGCATGGCCATGCCACTAGTAGTCGAAGTGTTCGACCACGTGAAGTTATCCGATACTCGATCGAGAAAGTATTGAACAGTCCATGGATGACACAACATCTCACCTGGAGTTCAACCAGACATCGTGAGGCAAACGGAGTATACGCGAGTAGGTCACTCAGTTCGAACAGTTACGGACTGGTCGTATGGAAATACGAGCTGGTCGTAGACTGGTCGAATGTAATCACAGAGTGGTCGTAACTTGGTTGTAAAGAGTTACGAATTGGTCGTGATCAAATACGAACTAGTCGTATAAAGATAGGACCTGGTCGTAAGTGATGAGGACCTGGTCGTAGATCATATTGCATTAAGGTTCGTCCGATGTAATTTGTATGTATTCAGGAATCATTATGTTCTGCTAGGCGCCGCTACGACCCGTGATCGGAAAGGATTTTCGAGTCACAACCGAACTACGCATGAACCTACAGGGTCACACACTTAACGGGTTGGAACAAACTAGTACGAATACGATTCATCAAACGAGTTAGGATAGGAGCCATCACGAGCACTATATAAGAAGATGCATGAGGCTGTGTGGAGGTAAGGGATGAGAGAATCACCACCGAAACCCTAGCCACCATCTTTCTGAGAGCTCTGCCGTGCGACTTGGTGCTAGCACACTAGCGTATGGTTGTTCCTTCCCTGGACGTGTGGATACCATAGAGGCGCTACTACGATTATTGCGCTTGAGGACGATCCGCGATCTTCACGAGGAGCTGCAGAGGTTGCTGGAGGAGACGATCGACTCGCGAGGACGCTGGACAATCGACTACGACCACTGCATCGACTTGCTGGACGTTGGACGATCGACTACGACTACTACATCGACGCACTATACGTTGGACCAGGCTGCTCCAACCCTTCTTTCGCTGCTCTGCGCGTCTGGTGGTAATGATCTATGATCATCTACTTGCTTGGCTTCCTGGTTTGCGTGGTAGAAATTTTTGTTTGTAACTATCGTAGCCTACCCCGTGACCCAACAGTGGTATCAGAGCCATCCTACGTAGTTTTTGATCTGAATTAATCGCATATACTTGATATGTGGTAGTAGTAGATTGGATCTATTACTGGTTGGGTCTGGTAACCTAGATCGGTTCATATAGATGGAACGATCTTGACCCTGGTCGATAAGATCGATCAGTTCTCGGTGGTAGTACATGGGTCTGGGAAGAGTCCTAGTTTGTCTTTTCTAAGGATATGGGGTTGTGAAGTCTATGTTAAACGTTTGATGTCTGACAAACTCGCACCCAAATCAGATAAATGCTTCTTTATAGGATATCCTAGGGAAACCAAAGGATATTATTTCTACAACCGGAAGAAGACAAAGTTTTTGTTGCTCAAATGGTGTCTTTTGGAGAAAGAGTTTCTTTCAAAAGGAGTCAGTGGGAGAAAGGTGCAACTCGAAGAAATTCAGGAAACATCTGAAAGTGTTTCAACTCCTACTGAACCTCTACTGGATGAACAAATTGTTGTTGAACCTGTAGATGAGGCACCAACCCCACGTAGATCTAAAACGCCGCGTCAATTGCTTACAAGGTATGGGCATGACGTATTATTATTGAATAATGATGAGCCTAAGACTTATGAGGAAGTGATGATGGACCCAGACTCTGAGAAATGGCTTGGAGCCATGAAATCTAAAATAGACTCCATGAGAGAAAATCAGGTTTGGAAACTGGTCGATCCACTTGATGGTGTTAAAACCATTGAGCGCAAATTGATCTATAAGAAAAAGATTAATATGGATGGAAATGTTCACATTCATAAAGCTCGACTAGTCACAAAAGGTTTTCGACAAGTTCAAGGAGTTGACTACGATGAGACTTTCTCACCAGTAGCGATGCTTAGATCTGTTCGGATCATTCTAGCTATTGCTGCATATTTTGACTATGAGATATGGCAGATGGATGTCAAAACAGCTTTCCTTAATGGAAACATAGATGAGGATGTGTACATGACACAACCTAAAGGTTTTGTCGATCCAAAGAATGCTAGTAAAGTATGCAAACTTCAAAAGTCCATTTATGGGTTGAAGCAAGCATCTCCGAGTTGGAATATACGTTTCGATGAGGAAATCAAAAGGTTTGGTTTTGTCAAGAACAAAGAAGAACCTTGTGTTTACATGAAGGTTAGTGGGAGCGCGCTTGTTATTCTGATCTTGTATGTAGATGACATACTACTGGTCGGAAATGACATTCCAATGCTTGAATCTGTTAAAACTTCATTAAGAAATAGTTTCTCAATAAAAGATTTAGGAGATGCAGCATATATCTTGGGAATAAGGATCTATAGAGATAGATCTAAGAGGCTAATTGGATTAAGCCAGGATATGTACGTAGACAAAGTGTTGAATCGGTTCAACATGCAAAATTCCAAGAGAGGATTCTTGCCCATGGCACATGGCATTAATCTTAGCAAGAATCAGTGTCCTACGACCACTGATGAGCGAGACAAAATGAGTGATATTCCATATGCTTCGGCCATTGGATCTATCATGTATGCCATGCTATGTACACGACCAGATGTATCATATTCTCTAAGTGTTACGAGTAGATACTAAGCTGATCCCGGTGAAAGTCACTGGATAGCTGTGAAAAATATTCTTAAGTACTTAAGGACTAAGGATGTGTTCCTAGTTTATGGCGGTGATGAAGAGCTCATTGTAAATGGTTACACCGATGCAAGCTTTCAAACCGACAAAGATGATTATCGTTCGCAATCTGGTTTTGTATTCATTTTGAATGGAGGAGCAGTGAGCTGGAAAAGTTCCAAGCAAGAGACAGTTGCTGATTCCACGACAAAGGCCGAGTACATTGCGGCTTCTGAAGCTGCAAAAGAAGGTGTTTGGATAAGGAATTTCATTGCTGAATTGGGTATGGTTCCGAGTGCCTCGAGCCCAATGGATCTCTATTGTGACAACAATGAAGCCATTGCTCAAGCTAAGGAGCCTAGATCCCATCAGAAGTCCAAACATATACTCAGGCGTTATCATCTTATTCGCGAATTGGTGGATAGAGCAGATGTTAAGATATGCAAAGTTCATACGGATTTAAATGTTGCTGATCCGTTGACAAAGCCTCTCACACAGCCAAAGCATGAGGCACACACAAGAGCTATCAGTATTAGATACCTAAATGATTAACTCTAGTGCAAGTGCGAGACTGTTGGAAATATGCCCTAGAGGTAATCATAGAGATGATTATATTTCATTATGTTCATGACATTGGATAATGTGTTATCTTGTTCCTAGAATAATATTGTTAATATTTATTATCAAGTATGTGACTTGGTTGTGAAACTCTATATTTCTGCGAAAATTATTCTTATACGATCCCTGGTCGGAAACATATGAGGACACATATGAATAGACTAGCATATGTATTGGTTGATGATTATGTTTCACGAGTCATAGATATGGAGATATCAAACCAATAATATGGACACATGTTAGAGAACATGGTGTTGGATAAGATCCACCTTGAGACACTATTGACATTGTTATGATTCTATGTGTCGTTAGTTGGTCTCAAGCAATGATCATGTATAATCCTTAGACCTGAGATTAGCATGGTTTCCTACATGTGTAATAGCACTCTTAGGGGCTGCCAAACGCTACACTGTAACTAGGTAGTTATAAAGGAAGCTTTCGGGTATGCTGTGAAACATGGAGAGGAATGTAACTGGTCGGATATGGGATTTGCCCCTCCTAACATAACAGGAGAGATGTTTCTGGACCCCTCGTTGTGATCGGATAAAGAAAGTGCATGGCCATGCCACTAGTAGTTGAAGTGTTCAACCACGTGAAGTTATCCGACACTCGATCGAGAAAGTATTGAACAGTCCATGGATGACACAACATCTCACCTGGAGTTCAACCAGACATCGTCAGGCAAAGGGAGTATACACGAGTAGGTCGCTCAGTTCGAACAGTTACAAACTAGTCGTATGGAAATACAAGCTGGTCGTAGACTGGTCGAACGTAATCACAGAGTGGTCATAACATGGTCGTAAAGAGTTACGAACTGGTCGTGACCAAATACGAACTGGCCGTATAAAGATAGGACCTGGTCATAAGTGATGAGGACCTAGTCGTAGATCATATTGCATTAAGGTTCGTCCGATGTAGTTTGTGTGTATTCGGGAATCGTTATGTTCTGCTAGGAGCTGCTACGACCTGTGATCGGAAAGGATTTTCGAGTCACAACTGAACTACGCATGAACCTACAGGGTCACACACTTAACGGGTTGGAACAAACCAGTACGAATACGATTCGTCAAACGAGTTCGGATAGGATCCGTCACGAGCACTATATAAGAAGATGCATGAGGCTGTGGGGAGGTAAGGGACGAGAGAATCACCACCGAAACCCTAGCCACCATCTTCCTGAGAGCTCTGCCGTGCGACTTGGTGCTACCACACTGGCGTATGGTTGTTCCTTCCCTAGACGTGTGGATACTGTAGAGGCACTACTATGATTGTTGCGCTTGAGGACGATCCGCGATCTTCACGAGGAACTGCAGAGGTTGCTGGAGGAGACGATCGACTACGACCGCTGCATCGACTTGCTGGATGTTGGACGATCGACTACGACCACTACATCGACGCGCTATATGTTGGACCAGGCTGCTCCAACCCTTCTTCCGCTGCTCTGCGCGTCTGGTGGTAACGATCTATGATCATCTATTTGCTTGGCTTCTTGGTTTGCGTGGTAGAAATTTTTGTTTGTAGCTATCGTAGCCTACCCCGTGACCCAACAGTGGTATTAGAGCCATCCTGCGTAGTTTTTGATCTAGATCGATCGCATATACTTGATATGTGGTAGTAGTAGATTGGATCTATTACTGGTCGGGTCTGGTAACCTTGATCGGTTCATATAGATGGAACGATCTAGACCCTGGTCGATAAGATCGATCAGTTCTCGGTGGTAGTTCATGGGTCTACGAGGAGGTATGAGCTATAAGGACCAGATGGTTTATTGCGCTTGTTCACGACCAGTCTGCATAACACTCTACCAGTCGGAATTCCGCCATCAGAGTATGCCGCAGTGTGTGGTCGTATCAAGGCATTGATCGGATTGGTTCGGAATAGGGTCAATTTGATTAATCCGACGATTTCCAAGGCTCAGTTGCGTGAATAAGATTCATGTCTTGGAAAAAGTTTCCGAGCGCGCTGCCCTCGACCAGCGAGGGGCGCTGCCCCTTCGAACCCCGCCAGCTAACCGGCTAGCGGGACCGTCGTGCTGGGTATTCGTACCGCGCGCTATAGGTAGTGTGTGCTCATGTCGTCCGATATGCATAGCTTGTTTTTGCAGGGATTGATGTGAATAGTATGACCCATAATGGTTCATGTATGAGATACATGTATGTGTGTAATGTTCATGACCTGCGTGTCATGTTAATTGCAGCCCAAGGCTGTATATATATTTGTATATCGGCCTGCGTGTCGACTTATGATGCTTCTTTACTCCTTGTATTTCATTACTAGTGCTATTAGAAATAATGGCTTAGTGGGAGTGCTTGGAGGAGTCGACCACTTGAAGACATGGCGAATAGGATGCATGGCGATGGAGATCACCATGAAGAAGGGTCATACTATATCACAATGTAATTTGATTGTCTGTGAATGCCTTTCTATTCCTGTTCATTTATTTCTATACATGTTTTGCTTTAAATGCTTTTAACATGGTAGAAGTAAAATTCCCTCACATAATATTAAGTTAAATTGATGCCCTCCCAAATATGCTGCACCATCAAAAGTCATATATTTTATTAGTAGGTCTTGCCATAGCAAAGTGCCATTAACTCTACTTGACTAGATGGGTTTGTGTCAGACACTTACATGCTGAGCATTGGTTTAACTTAACAAGGTTATCATAACAGTTGTGAACCTTGGGGCATAAGGGTTGGGTGCCGAAGCATAAAGATGTTGCCCAACAACAAGAGTCATATAGACATATGATTAGCAAAGGGTTGCTTACCAATTTCACTAATCTTCTAGCAGTGATGCCATAGCTCACTAGTAGATTAATTGATTTTGGATCTTGAATCACTAAAATGTCATAAGAGGGATATGGTATTTAGTGGAAGTATCTTTATTAAATTGTTTAATCGAAGTTACTTTTCTTGAACATGTCTTAGTTTTGTATATTTTATGTTGTAGATCATGGCACCAACTGCTGTACCTACATCTAGTTTTGCTTTACGTTCGATACTTGATAAGGAAAAACTGAATGGAACAAATTTTACGGATTGGTCCCGTAACCTGAGAATTGTTCTTAGGCAAGATAAAAAGGAACATATTCTAGAGGAACCAATTCGAGAGGTGCTTACAGAGAATGCTGCTGCTACTCTTAAAACTGCCTATAAAAAGGCATGTGACGAATCCCTTGATGTTAGCTGTCTCATGCTTGCTGCAATGAACTCAGACCTTCAGAAACAGTTTGAGAACATTGAGGCTTACGATATGATCGTGGCACTCAAAGGCATGTTTGAGACACAAGCAAGAACTAAGAGATATGAGATCTCAAAGAACTTGTTTGGGTGTAGGCTAGCTGAGGGTAGTCCGGTGAGCCCACATGTAATCAAAATGGTTGGTTACACACAGAGCTTGGAAAAACTTGGTTTTCCACTTAGTCAAGAATTGGCTACAGATTTGATTCTTGCTTCGCTTCCTACAAGCTATGGCCAGTTCATTTTGAACTTCCATATGAATGGCTTAGACAAGAATCTCACCGAACTATATATGATGCTTAAGACAGTAGAGGGCAGCATTAAGAAAAGCAACAGTCATGTGATGATGGTGCAAAAGAGTACAAGCTTCAAGAAGAAGGCCAAGACTTGGGTCAGAAAGGGCAAGGCTAAAGTTTCGGATGAGATCAAAAACAAGCCTAAGCTCAAGACTAAGTCTGGCCCGACTCAAGAGAATGAATGTTTTTACTGCAAAGAGCTAGGCCATTGGAAGAGGAACTGTAAGAAATACCTGGCTGATCAGAAAAAGAATGGTGGGACTAAAGCTTCCACTACAGGTATTAATGTTATAGATGTTTTTCTTGTTGACTCTTCTGTTAACTCATGGGTATTTGATACCGGATCGGTTGCTCATATCTGCAATTCGATGCAGAGTCTAACAAAGAGTAGGAGAATTGCAAAGGGCGAGATGGATCTTCGCGTCGGAAATAAAGCAAGGGTTGCTGCATTAACCGTCGGGACTTTGCCATTACTTTTGCCTTCAGGATTTATTATGGAATTGAATAATTGTTATTACGTTCCAGCCATTAGTAGAAACATCATCTCTGCCTCATGTTTGATGGCAGAGGGTTATAAATTCATTATTGAGAACAATGGTTGTTCTATATTTTTGAATAAAGTGTTTTATGGCTATGCACCTGTTTTGAATGGGTTGTTTATTTTAAATCTTGTTGATGCATCTGTCTATAATATTAATACGAAAAGGCTTCGGCCTAATGAAATAAATTTCACTTTTATTTGGCATTGTCGTTTGGGTCACATAAGTGAGAAACGCATGAAAAAGCTCCATAATGATGGAACTCTAAACTTTTTTGATTTGGAATCATTTGAAACATGCGAGTCTTGCCTGGTCGAAAAGATGACCAAGACACCTTTCACTGGTCGTAGTGAAAGGGCGTCTGACCAGTTGGCACTCATACATACTGATGTGTGTGGACCAATGAGTACGACAGCTAGAGGTGGTTTTCAGTACTTTATTATATCTACTTAATGAGGCACAAGTCGGAATCCTTTGAAAAATTCAAGGAGTTCCAGAATGAAGTACATAATCAACTTAGCAAGACAATAAAATCTTTACGATCTGATCGTGGAGGTGAGTTCTTGAGCCATGAGTTTGGTAGTCATTTGAAACAATGTGGAATTGTTCCACAGTTTACACCACCCAGCACTCCACAATGGAATGGGGTGTCCGAGCGGCGTAATAGGCGTGTGGATACTGTAGAGGTGCTACTACGATTGTTGCGCTTAAGGACGATCCGCGTTCTTCACGAGGAACTGCAGAGGTTGCTGGAGGAGACGATCAACTCGCGAGGATACTGGACGATCGACTACGACCACTGTATCGACTTGCTGGACGTTGGACAATCGACTACGACCACTACATCGACGCGCTATACGTTGGACCAGGCTGCTCCAACCCTTCTTCCGCTGCTCTACGCGTCTGGTGGTTGTAACATCCCAAATGTATAATTGGGGTTATTCAAGTATAATTATATGTGTAGAAATTGAAACTTTTTCTCACATCTTGAAAACCCCTAATCTCTTATGTAATTCTTGTCCAAGAGTTGTGTAATCCAAAAACACCAAGCTCTTGTTGACCCAAAAGTCAAATTCATTTTTCCAATTGTCTAAATCTGGTGTCAAACATTGGAATATATTTTCCTTGGTCCCAAAAACTGTGTGGGACCCCTCTGAAAAATATCACAAGTTGTAAAACTAGTTTGATAAATTTTGGAGGTAAAACAATCCTTTGAACAGCCTTAATGAATTTCCTGAGAAAAATGCGTTGCATAATAACCTCTGGAAATTTTATGTAAGGTTAATCTCTTTGTCAGCAAGCTCCAGTTAAAATTTCATGAATTTTGGAGTTGAATTGCTATTCCAAACAATTCTGCTAAGTTTCAGCTGTTAAAAACTAAATTTAAAGCCTACACTATTCCTTGGCCGAGCCAGATTTGAAGTCGGGTCCGCCCAACCGTGTCTGCACCCCAGCAGACCTCTTCTCCACCTTGAGCAGGTCGCAGCCGTTGGATTTACATCCAACCGCCACGACCTCCTCCGCGGTCAACACCGCAAAGACCTCCTCATTCACTGTCATAACCGCTGGATCAAAGATCCACGGTCATGACCTCCCCGTGTTAAACCGCAAAGACCTCCCTTCGATATCTATCACCTTGTCCAGTCATAGCCCTTGGATTAAGATCCAACCGCCCGACCTCCCTTGTTATCAAACCTCAAAACCACCTTCCACCTTGGCGAGGTCATAGTCATGGATTTACATCCAACCGCCTCCGACCTCCCTCACCGTTAAGCTAAGCAAACTTCCCACCTACATGAGGTCACGACCATTGGATCAAAAATCCATGGTCGCGACCTCCTCCTCTTAAGCTAACTATCGACCTCCTTTGCACTCACTTGAGGTCGTGGCCGTTGGATCGATCCAACACCCACGACCTCCTCAAAATATCCAACGACAAGACCTCCCTATCTCGTGTTGTGCACCGTTGATTAAAATCCACTGTCACGACCTCCTCCTGGTCTTATGCGCATCGATCTCTCACAAGACGTGAGGTCATTGCCCTTAGATCTAAATCTAATGGCCATGACCTCCTTGTGTGTTGTGCAAGTTCAAGACCTCCTTTGCGCCACGTGCAGGCTCAGACCTCCCCTGCCTTGATCATCACCGTTGGATCAAAATCCAAAGGTCTTGACCTCCCTCGCTTCACGCAAAGCCTCGCACCTCCCTTTGGTTGTGCGCCCTGGATTCAAATCCTAAGGCCATGACCTCCCCCTCATGTTTTTAAGTTCATGTGCGGTTAAGACCTCACAGGAGGTCCGCACCGTTGGATGGAGATCCAACGCTTTGGACCTCCCCGTCCCATTTTCCCACGCGCGCTTACGCATTAAGGAAATCGGAGGGCCACGACCTCCCATCCTTGATCGTGTGGTGGGACCTCCTCCCACCACTTAAAACATAACGGTTCAAAATTGTCATCCGATGGTTAGGACCTCTCCTGTGTTTTATCCAACGGCCGTAAGGACCTCCTGTTCTTCTCCTTCCTCGGCCAAGGCGCTCCTCGAAAGCAAAGGAGTTAATACCCACCGCCATCGTGTACTTATAACAACTCTTTGTCGACCAAGATTTAATGCAGTCACCTTCCGCCTCTCTCTGTCAAGACAGCTGCACCTTGTCAACTTTACATCTTGTCCAATGCCCTAGACCGTGCCATGGGCCAAGCTCACCATGAGCTTAGCCTGGTCCATGACCTCTGTGCCCTAAGTATAAAGCCTCCCCACTGTGTTGCTTGGCTTCCTTTGCACACCATTGTTCCTTGGCTTACACCTGTCAGGTTGTGAGCTCTAAACCACCAAAGCTTCCTTGGCCGCCATTGCTGGAGCTTGAAGCCCCTCGGTGGGCAAGGGTCGCTGGAGATTTCTTCTCCCTCTCCTTGCTTCCATTTGTGCCTTCCCTTTGGGACCAAGACCTAACTTGTTTTGGTTTGGGCATTTACAGAGGTGGACAAAGGGGATCTTGGAGCCGAGTCAGAGTCAGGAGCAACCTCATCTTCCTCGGCTCCGGTCTTCACCTTCCTCCACTTCCCCAAACCTTAGGACCTCCTGTAAACCTCCCGCTAGTCCTTTAGCTGGGCACCAGATGTATGAATGTCGCGAGCTTTTAATTTGGGCGACGCTTGAATGTCGCATGAGC
This sequence comes from Phyllostachys edulis, assembly GCA_036346405.1. Taxonomy (NCBI): domain Eukaryota; kingdom Viridiplantae; phylum Streptophyta; class Magnoliopsida; order Poales; family Poaceae; genus Phyllostachys; species Phyllostachys edulis. Next base: position 64,462,756 of record CM070553.1, on the reverse strand, counting down.
TCTATTTTGCATTTTGTCTTTTGGCCGTGTGGTGCCTTCGTTGTCCTCTCGGCTCGCGGCGGCGTTTAAGGCCGCCGCTGGGTGAGAGTAGGCCCACAGATGCGCTCGCTATTGCGGTCCCGACGGTGTCCTCGCAGGCGCCGCGCGTTCTAAATCGCCGGCGATAAGCCGTGGGGCGCCCTCAAATCTTTGTCGGACGTCCCGACCGTGCCATTGTCGTTTAGGACGAGATTCACCGCTTTAAATGCCTCAATCATTGCAATCATGGGGTTAGCGTTAAATGCCATTAACCCCGCTTTTTGCGCATTTAAGACCTCCGCTGCGCGACCTTCCCGCTGTCCCGCCGCATTTATTCCTTGTCCAAGCGCGTGGGCGCTGGTCAGGACGCCCGCACTTCCTCCGAGGAGATCTGGAGCGCCCAAGACCTCCTTGCGCGATCGTGGCCGCCTGCACCTCCACGGAGGTCTGTGGCGCAGATCTCTGCGAGGGACCTCCTCGAGGTCATCTCACCGCTGAGGACCTCCCCTTTAGATCTGGTCCGTCCCGACCTCCCCTCATCGTTGTGGTCCGTTGGATTCTCCATCTACGGCCACGACCTCCCCTCGTCTCGCACTTGCGCGTTGCTAGGAGGTCTAGGACCTCTGGACCTCGCGAGCGCGTGTGTGCGTTACCTCCTGGGAGGTCTCGAGCCGTTAGATCTATGATCTGTGGCTCACGCCCTCCCATGTCCTTGTGAGTTTTAGAAATTCCAAAGAGCTCTAGTTATAAACTAAAATGGTATGAACTTTAGAATTGCATATCTTTTTCATTCTAAACCCAAATAAGGTCATTCAAATTGTGTTAGCTCTGTATTGAACTTGACTTTAATCCAAAAATGATTGTAAGTTGAGTTCAGCTCCAGAGCACAGTTTGCCCTTAGATTTTAAAAACCAACTTTAAATATACACTTAAATCAATGCTTAACTTGTAAAATACGTAACTAATGCTCTGTAGATTATTTTTGGGTGAGACCAACTTTGTTGGTTTCCTCTATTAGTGATCTCCCTGTGAAAATTGGTTTTAAGCATGTTGCTGTTAGGAAAATGAGGACTTGTGCATTATAATTTTGTTCAAGTTCTTGTTTTTGAAAAATTATAGAAAGTGCATAATAGCTCCAAATGAGGTGAACTCAATTGTGTTATTCATCTCATGAGGTGCTGGTTTTACAGTAAAAATTTCAGCTTCACTACTGTTCTAGAAAATGTTGCCTCATAATTAAATTAGTGAATAGTGCAGTTTGGTATTTTAGGGGCTGAGCAGAATTGTTTTGCTCATAACTTTTGCATTGAGAATCCAAATCAATTGGTTCTTGTTGCAAAATTCCCTAAAAATCACCCTCTTGCTGCTGTAGAAAATTCAGAGAATTTGGAGTTCGTTGTTGTGCTGTCTTTGTTGTTTTTCGTCGTTCTTATCGGTTCTTTATCGCTTTTCCGTTAGGTTTCGACATTTGTGGCGATCCCGAGAGTGACCCTCTGCCACAACTTGGCCAGCAACATCAAGGCAAGCAGTTTGATCATTTCCATCAATGTCCCATTACTTTAAAGCTTAATACTTTGTTTTACTTCTATGTATGCATGCTACTTTGTGTTAAATGTCGCTACCAATCCTATAGTTGCATAATCTGTAGGAATTGTTTATCCTCTACTACCATGAGCCTAGGTTATTTGCTGTGGTTTGAGCTCGTCGGATGAGCTCTTATCACTTAGTAGTTTCGATTAAATTGCTTAGACATGCTTAGTTATCGATAGAAATGGGCGATCATCGACTTAGTCGATGGTCTTGATCACTCAAAACTGATTATTACTCCTATATGTCCAGCACTTGTGCTTTGATTAATTTGTAAAATCAAAAACTGAAAATAAAAGATTGATTTAGACTTGGGCATATTGGATGGATGGTGTGGTTTTTGGATGTGGTGGTATGCCTGAGTCAACAAGGACCGAATTCTTGCGCCATTGATCCAAGCAATTTTACGTGCTAACCACACGAGGGGGATATGGGACCTCTCTTGACTAAGTACTTTGGGCGGTGCTAATTGGGGTCGCTCGGTTGGTGTGTTTTTAAAGATAAAATGTGTGTGTGATGTGGGAGGGGAGCATTAGCTTCCGGGTAGGTTGTGTGATGTCTCCTTCTCCCCGTGGGTTGTGCGACTCAGAATTAGCATTGTCCATTGGAAATGTCTCGTAGGACTTAGCCGTGCCAGCATACCAAAGGTAGTGTGCCTAAGGAAAGGCGGTCTGACGTGTGGGTACATTGGTACACCCCTGCAGGGTTAAAACTATTCGAATAGCCTCGTCCTAGGTTATGGACACGCTTGGATACGCCCCGTGAGAACTAGACTACAACCTTTAATTAAAACTTGACATGGTTGGTATGAACGGGGAGTTCATGCTATTGTTGTGGTGACTTGGGTTAGTCACTTCCAGGATGTTCTTGTTGTTGTTACTATGTTATTATCTCGTTGTTATTTCAACAATTAAAATGCTTTGTCAAATTGCCTTCAATCTATTATGGTATTGCAAATGAAACTTGCTTTATGCTAAAATGAGTCCAAAGCCTCATCCACTTAAATAAAGCTTGCATGTAGCTATTTATAGTTCTGTTATCTCACACGTAAGTCTTGCGGAGTACTTTATGTACTCATCTGCCCGTGGTTGTGGCAATTTTTGTGGCTTTTGTTGCAGAGGAAGAAGGAGAGCTCCAAGAGCCTCTCTTTTGCACTACGTGTTGCAGTTTCTTCGACGACTAGCTTGGCGGTCCCGAGATGCCTAGGGGTTAAGGCACACCGATTGGCTTTTGTGTTATAGCCATCTTTATGGCACTTTTGCTTCATTGTTGTCTCTTTAGACTTGTTGTTATTTGGCCTAAGGGCCCCTCTTTTGTAATAACCTATCCTTATTTATATTAACTTCTGGTTTGTTGCTTATGTTCTATGTGTTGTATGGAATTGATACATTCTTTTGTTGTGAGGTATGTATACTGCATTCTGGGGAGTATACATCTCTCGAGACTGGGTTTATTTGGTTGATAATACTAGGGTCAATTGGATGACTAAGTATTATGAGCTTAATAAATCCGGGTGCTCACAGGTAACGATCTATGATCATCTACTTGCTTGGCTTCCTGGTTTGCGTGGTAGAAATTTTTGTTTGTAGCTATCGTAGCCTACCCCGTGACCCAACAGGGCCTTCAACTTGAAGTAGTCTAGCACGCCCTCCGTATCGGTGGCGACCGCGTCGTACGCCTCCAGGAACTCACAGAAGAGGAAGTCCCTAAACTTGGTAGGCTTCTCCTCGCTCACCATCTCCCACACCGGTGACACGCAGCAGTCCATCGTGGGCATAACCAGCAAATACCACCGCCAAATTCGCCATGCTTTTGGTCATCACCACGCGGTGCTCCACAAGCAGCCAAGACCCGTTGGTCGTGATCTCCATCCGATGCCCGACGCACGACCAAGGCACCGGATAGGCCGCACGGCCAACCACCAACCCTTGTACTTGGCCCGAAGCCGGCGATGTCTCCCTCACGACAGGACCGTCAGGAGATGGCGGTCGCAGTGCGGTAGGAGGCCTAGGGTCAGGCTCAGGTCCGGGCACGGCGGGTAGTAGTTGACGTTCATCATGTGTCGCCCCCGCTAAGGTCGCTGTGGAAGAAGCCACCATCGAAGCCGAGGCCGAGCCCCTCGGAGATCAGCTAGAGGAGCGTCCTCGCAAGCTCCTGCACCTCCACTGCGTACCTGACAAGGCATTCCCTGAATTTCTCAGGCCTCGATGGCCAACGGTGGATGAACTTGTCGACGGGGAAGCACTAGAGCTTGATGTAGTCCCTCCAGTGCCGCATCTCGCTTGTCGGGTCGTACGGCGTGCTGGAGGCGACCCAGAAGGGCTTGCTCTGGCCGTCGGAGTAGTACCTGAGCTTCTCCTCCGCCGACATCCTAAAGAACTCTGCCGCCGCCTCCTGGAATCCCCGAACCACCTCCTCCCCAACCCCGTGGTTCACCGCCTGAAAGTAGGCGCGCATGTCAACGAATGAATTAATGAACTGGCACGAACGAATAAATTGATGCACTAGCTTGCACCTTGTAGTATGTATGTGCGACATTGCCTCGAAGAAGCCGAACTCTTTGGCGGCCCTAGTGATGTCGTCGATGACTTGGCGGCGGCGGTCGCCGAGGTCGATGAAGGCGGTGGGGCGCACACACGGGTCGACGGCGTCATAGGGATGCGGCGCCGGCAGCTGGAGGCCGGAGGGGGAGGAGTCGAGCCGGAGATAGGAGGAGGCAGCCACCGGCCGGGCCGAGCAGAGGGCGGCGTGGGCCAAGAGCGGCGGTAGGCCTAGTGGCAGTGCTAGGAACATGCACTCAAGGCGGATAAAAACTCTAAATTTTCTCACAAGATAATTGGGCACCTCAATTCTCAATTTCTCCTGCTGGGCAATCTGAACTGTTCACTCCAATTGGACTGTGGAAACAGGGTATGGGCAAGCCATGTCTTTTCTTTTAATTTTTTTTTCCATTCGCAAAGGAAAGGGTCCCGTCAGGGGCGAACCCAAGGGCAGTCGGGCTAGCGCCCCCTACCGACTGTCGTATCATGGTGTACCTTCCTAGCACCCTTAGCCCAGACGTGCCCAAGTAGATTGCCGCTGGCCAGCAATTTGGTATTCGACAAACCACAAATAGGTGAGTAAGTCCCATTAGCATTCCCTAAATTTTGATCCTAGGTCCGCCACTGAATACCATATTGTGATAGTAACAGCAATATGGTCTCTTTTTTTTTCTAAAAGATATGGTCTCTTTCTTTTCCACAAGGCTTCGTTTGGGTGTGCTCAAAACAGCCCAATCCATATGGAGAACTAAGATCCGCATGATTGGAGTTGGAATCTCAGCATTCCCAACTATTTAGACGAAGGCTCAGGAGATATATATATATAGCCTCAGAATGTTGTTGTAGAAAGCAACATTTTCATCTTGAAAAGTAAAGAAAAGAAATTAAGCAAAACTTCTCCGATCTAGTATTGAGGTGGAAAGTTAAACACACCTAAACTCTGAAGAGATGACAAATGATGAAAGCAAAAGACCAGTGCATATCTTGATCTGCATCCACTTACCCTGATCTTCTTATCTTCCTATCTTGCCGCCCGTTATTAAACCAGCTCATGTAAGATCAAAATAAGGCATGTAGGTATACAAGTCATAGATCAAGTGGCAAGTGCCACTGCATCTCATATATTATTTGATACTACAAAAGAATCAGTAGCATTTATTCAGGATTTAAAAGGCAGCCCAGATATGGTGTTGAAGCATGTCGGGATCCAAAAATACAATTCTAGACCCTCTGTGTATACTGCACTAGTCCAGGATCACGCTAGTACACACAGTGACAACATCAGTGAAATATCATTTCTATATACAAAGATGACTAATAAATAGACGAATAACAATAAATATCAGAGTAAAGACCTTAAGATCAAAACTTACAATTAATGCCTCAGAAGGCAAATAGCTCAATGAAGCTGCAGCGAAATGTAACGGAATAACTTCAGTGAAGCCCATCCATATGCCCACAGGCAATCAGCTGGGGTGCGCGACCTAGTTCTTCACGATCCTTGAAGTAGACTTTGTTGACTGATGATTCCTTCACTTCTGCTTGATTTATTAAAGTAAGCATGAGTACACAACCGTATTCGCAAGTCATACCACAGAAATACAATTATACATGATGGCTTACTCCAAAGGAATGACATTCTGTGGTTCTTTTGCAGAAATGCAACATTTACAATTGAATACAAATAATAGATTGAAAGCATAAGTAAAACAAATAAACAATAATATGTTTTATCATTTGTTTTCACAATGACACACAGCATAATCAAGTTATTCACATAGCCATATGATTTAGATCACACAGCTCCCTTCCCAACTATTTTATGAAAATCTACCTCTCATGTGAAATCCCCAAGCATGTCCATGACCGCGGACGTGGCTATTCGAATAGATTGATTTAACACTCTGCAGAGTTTGTATACTTTACCCACAAGATCCAATCAACTGGATCAGAGCTGATTACAACAAAACATTTCAAAAACTTCATCTCAAGCATTGATACTCCCAGTGTGCTTACAAACCGTCATACCAAGCCTTACACGGCGATTGGACGACACACACCGTTGAACAGGGAAGCGGCGAACCGTCCCACGATGCAACTACTTGGTAGCACACACCTCCACCCTTCACTAAGCCTAACCTACTGCCTGAGCAATCAATGTCAAGAATTCATAACTTACTAAGTTAGGCCCGTCCCATAACAGGCATATGGTTGTACGAGAGGCCCAGTTCAATGGCGCACAAAGTTCAATTCTTAATTGACCAAGACAAGACTTCAAATTTCTAACTAAGCCACATAAATTAATATTCCCATTTCACAAAGCCACTATGTCACACAGTTTCCACCACTTGTCTCAGTCTAAACCTTTTACCACCCAGTTGGTTAAGTGCAACACATGCCATAATAGCACATAGTACACACAGATTATCACAAAGTTCCATAGTCACTTAGTCAAGTTGATAATTGTAACTTTGTATGAACAAGTGATTCGTGGCATGGCTAAGCAATCTACTCGTATCTAACCAACCCACGTTGGTGCTACGATATTACCACCTAAATAAATAACCAAGCTAGGGTGACAAAAGATTATGACATATCAATTTAGACAAGGTGGGTATAACAAATTGGATTATTAACTAAACCCAAAAGCATTTAAATAAATACTTAAAGTAAATGCAATAATTTAATTCAAAGTAGTTTTAGAAAACTGGGATTCAACATGGTCAAAGGTATGACTTGCCTCGCTATAGCAATGACGATCTTATTTAATCTTTAATCTTCTACTTTCTTGATCTTCAGCTCCTTCTTGATCAGCACTTCTCGAAGTATCAATGTTTACTCGCAAAAAAGCAAATAACCCAAATAAATAAATAGCAGAGAGCAAACAGACTCCAAAAATTAAATAATAATCTCAAATAAATAGATACTGAATTGAGATGAATTTAGCAATTCGAATGAACTCAATCGGAGTTCGGATTCAAAAGATGTGAGCTTTGAAAATCACATGAAATGATGAAATCAAGAGAGAAAAGAATATTCTTTCGGATTAAATAACTAAATAGAATTGGAGACTTACAAGTGGGGTCCACTGGTACGTGAGAGAGAACAAAGACAATGAATGACATGTGGGACCAATTGGATTTCAGAAACCAGATTAATTTCCGAAAAAGAACAGTGGATGACGAGTGGGGCCCACTGGATAATTGAATTTCTGGAATTACTATAATTCTAGAAATAAGGTAAAGGGAAAGACAAGTGGGCCATGGGTCCATAGACCAAGTCCACGGGCTAGGGTTTGGTGCATGGTGAACTGAGTTCACATAATAGGGTCTGACATGGAGGGGACCACGAGTAAATGACTCGGCTCATAGTGAGCCAAGTCTACCCGTGTATGGCTTAGGGTTAGGTTTACATCTAGGGTTTGATATGTCTGGCCGATGTACGGGGTCCACAAGGCATAGGGTAGGTTCATGGTAGATTAGGTTCATGGAATAGTGCACTTACGTGCGGGGCCGGCTTGGCATAGACTCGGTTCACATGAACCATGTCCATGCGGTGTGGTTTAGGGTTAGGGTTAGGAGTATGCCACGTAGGCGCTGACAATGTGGCCATGCGTGCACGGAGGAGATGACGTGGCAAGAGATGGTGGTGAAAAGGCGGTGAGGTGGCACGCACGCGATCGATGATGTGGCTGCCACATCGGATGTAAAGCCAACATGGCCACGAGGTGGCAAGTTGATGTGGCATGGAAGATTTTGAGATTTAGATGGTAAAGCAAAGAATAGATGTTTGGCTCTACACATCAAAGAAAGGAAAGAAAGACAAGGAAGCATCAGAGAACAAACATCAGAAGGCTGCATGCTGGTCCATGTTTGTTCAGAGAAGAATCATATAACAAGGGCAAGGCTGCTACCAGCCGGGTAGATGGCAGCTGACATGGCACTGACCAAAGTGCATAGGCTCGGTTGGATTCAGAAAACGGGACCCGTTCGTCATAGAGGTAAGAGGGAGAGAGAGGGTACTGGGCCCACTTGGAACGGACACAGAGGGGGGCGGCAGCCATGGTCGTCTCGAGTTGGCGTCAACGGCGACGAGCAGTGGCGTAGGGGCGTCCACGGGATCCACGGCGGCGGCTCTAGCTGCGGTGACACCCACGAGGTCAGGCCCAGGCGAGAGCAGCTCAACACGAGCGTGAGGCCCGACAGAATCCGAGGCGGCACTACAATTGGAGGATGGGACGGCGGCACGGCTCCGAAGAAGACCAGGGCGGCGAGAGCCAGCGAGGTAGGGGATGGGAAGGAAGCGGACAGGGCCTCACCAATGAACGAGGATGAGCTCGGGGACGACGTTAATGGCGGCGGCGGATCGGGTCGCAAGTGGGACGGTGCTGCGGTGGCGTGGCGACGATGGCGAGCGCGGATCGAGGACGAGGACGGCGTGGAGATCTCGGATGCGGCGTCGGTGAAGGCGAAGGGGCATCGAGTCGGCGGCGGCGAGAAGAGCTTCATGCTGCGGTGTCCATGGCGATGGTGGCTCGGCTTCAACCTGGCGAGCTTGCGCGGTGCAATGGAAGCACCTCCGACGATGGCGCCTCGGGTTCCGACGACGGCGCGTTGATAGGGTGCAGATCAAGGACGACCGGCATTGGGCTTGGAGGAGACGACCGAAACGGCAGCATTCAGCGGCGGCTCTAGGGCGTCGGAGGCGGCGCGATCAGCCAGGCGCGGATCGAGGGGCGGCGCTACTTATAGCGCCTTAGGAGACGCGTCTTGGCGGCGGCGGTTGCCTGAAGTCGAACGCAACCGCAACGCAAAGCGGCGGCAATGCAGCGCGATCGCGCGTCAAGACGCTGCGTCTTGTGACGAAACTAAGGCGGCGGCGGCGTGGTGTCAAGAATAGACACGCCAAGACGCTGTATTGATGTGGCACGACGCCGACAAGCGAACCCGTGGCGATGTGGGCATTAGGTTAGGCAAATTGGTTTGGGTTTTATGGCCAAAAGCGCACTGGCCGAGTGGGCCAAAGGTGGGAGGGGCGAGGTGGGCCAAGCCGGATTCGGCCCACAAGGAGGACTGAGATTTAAAATAGCCTTTTCTTTTGAGAAAATAACCGAAAACACAAAAGGGCAATTAGAAAATAGCAAATGCCCTCGGAAAAATTTCTAGAAAAGTCTAGAAATTATATCAAGCACATAGAATTCAAATAAAATAATTTTTAATAATAGTTGATGTTGAGATTAATCATATTAAATTATTTTTGATTTATAAAAGTCCCAATTAAGCTTTATTAATTGAAATAAAATTGGTGAATTTTTTCAAAGACCTAAACTACTCAAAAGATTTTTGAAAAACCAAATTTTGGGACGTTACAAAGCACTAGCATGATTGTTCAATAAACAATTTTTTGAGGAACCACAAATTACTGAGATTGCTGGCCAAAGCTAAGCTCACAGCAGCACTACTTAACCTGTCTTTCCAGACCCGTCTGAAGTAACAAAAATCCTCACATTCCCATAGTTCTCTCCTCGTAAAGAATGAAATTAAAATTTAGAAAATAAATATTGCATCTAATAACAACATACCAACATGGTTACAAGAGAACCATTAAGAACAAAATGGAACGTATCTGCTCGGGACTGTCATTGTCATAGTAGGAAAACACGTTTTAAATTAAACAAAACAAGTTCATTCCAATTTATTTACACGTGATAACAACTAACAATATGAAACTAGTGTCAAATCAGGAAGATGAATAATCTGTCTGCATAGTCCTATCCTACCAAATCTGACATAGGTCCCAGCCATAGAAATCTGCCACCCAACACCAGAGAACTTTCACATCTCTTCCACTCTTCCATCATTTCACGGTATCTGATATATGCTTACACACAAAGACATACATCTGTCGATGCCAAGATCATAACAGCATCCCATTTCCATAAAGCCAATGGTTAACTATTTTGTGCAACAAAGATCTCATGAAATTTAATTGTGCTACCAGGCGAATATCCCTTGCATAAACATCAGCATGTGCATGCAATCTCATAATTCCTTGTTTGTAGGGCTCCCACCTCAGTATGGCAAAACCATCCTCGATGTGATGTGCAGCATATTTGGAACCATGCAACCATTCCAGTTTCATGGTACCAGGCGACCATCCCTTGCAAATAAACATCAACATGTATCCCCTCATTATTCCCTATTTGTATGGATCCTTCCTCAGCATCTTTGGAACCACTCTCAATACGGAGCATCTTTGGAACCAAGCAACCATTCCAGTTATATCATGCTTTCAGTTCTCTCTGGAGAAATGTATGATAAACAATGCACTAAATCTCCATCTGGGGGGCTGATGTTTCCGATAACAAGTTGGAACATCTCAAAAAACACCAAGCTGAATAACAGGACAGCCATCACACCATTTAACCATTTACATGACCAAGGAACACATAGATTGCAATTTGAGTCAACACATAACTCATGATGTCAAATCCAGTTCAGCATGCAATGCGTGATCATACGGTTTCACCACTCACCGTGTTCTTCATAAGGAACCATGCAGAAATGATTCAAATGTTGGCTGGCAGTCAGCGGATGAACCTCCCAGTATACCTAAATCATACCATACCTTCATGTAGGCACATATAGGGAAAATACTATCAGAACGACAAGCAGATGATGATTCAACACACCAGCAAAATTAACCATGGCCGTCCTGCTGCATATTCAGCAACCCATAAAGCTCAGGGTAAAGCATTCTAATGCACATAATTGCTGTCCTGAGGTATCTGCATTCCCATACCCTCGCAGTTGATACTTGACACTTCACCGCTAGCTCATTCGACCAACTTGTCATTTGACATTTGCTATTAACTGTCATCCATTCACGTCACATGAAGTCTTCCAGTGATGCACTTCAAACTTTAACACACATATACCACATGAGTTTTGCGCATTTTATATCTTTCAAGAAAGAGTGATTGCAGTAATCTGGCAGCGTAAGTTATCAATGCTTTGGTTAAACCTCAGAATGCCGGACATTTCATAAAGTTTGTGCAACAATAGAGATCTCAGGACATGGCTCAATCAACTTTCCCATCTTTAGGGCATAACTTCCGTGCCGCAGTACTGTGTGATTCTCTCCTTTTGGCTTGGATCTGACGGACAGATTCAGCAACCAAAACACTAAAATTTGGGGAGATCCTGCCAGTAGGGGGTGGATTAAAGCCAACCTTCTTATAAGCTTGTGCTATGTTCTTCTGCGTTCTTTGCAAGTGAACATTGCAAAGGGACGGAACTGAAGCTTTTAGAATGGGTCTGCTGCAAGCAATTTGCCCAATCTGTGCACCGCTGAAACATCATGAAGAATCTTGTTAGCATGCTAACTAAAGCTCATTTAATACTTAATAGAAAGAGTGTAAAAGAAATGGAAAGTAATCTCAAAACTTAATTAGGTCCATTGGTGGTACGTCGAAACTTACAAGCAGAAAAATGTAGATCAAATAGAAAACTAAAGCCAGACATCTGACATACACAAACCAAATCACTACCTATTCCAGAAGCGTATTCCAAGTCCAACCTATTAGTCAAACCGAATCAGAGAAAGAACCCAGTCAAATTAACAAATGTTGGAATCAACCCTTAATCTATTCCAGTGGGTCAAAGGCCAATATATCACGTACAGGATAAGTCAATATACAAAGAACACCATAAGCTATATACATATCTAACACCCCTTAAACTCATGGTGGATCAACAACACTGAATTTGGAGAGGTAGAAACTGTGCCGAGCTCTAGTCTGTGCCTTGGTGAAGAAATTTGCTAACTGAAACTCCGAAGATACATACTGCAATAACTTGTTCTTGCACATGCGATCGCATGTACAAAGCATCTACCCCAATGTACTTGGTGAGCTCATACTTCACTGGGCGACAAGTGGTGGTCCTGCGAAGATATAGTGGAGCTGAGTAGGAGCAGAGACGAAATAACTCAAGATGTGAACTGGGTGAGAAATATCAGATCGAGTGATCTTAAGGTAGACGAGGCTCCTGACAAGATGGCAATAATGAGTGGGGTCCTCAAGAGGCCCACCAACAGTGGGCCGAAGGTGAACACCAAGCTACATAGGAATATCCACCATGCACTAATCAGTGGGACAAACACAAGCAAGAATATCCTGAATGTACTTCTCCTATGAGAGGTAGTAGCCCTCAGGCGTAGAAGATACCTCAATCCCAAGGAAGTAATAGAGGATTCAAATCAGACATCAAAAACTGCTCACTGAGACACTCCTTCACAAAGTCAATGTACTGAGAGTCATCCTTAGCAATGATCGTATCATCCACATAGAGGAGCGTTGGACCACGAGGAGAGGTGTGAACAAAAAGGGCAGGGTCGTAATCACTGGCAGAGAAGCCGACAGCAGTGACAACAAAGGAGAAACGATCAAACTAAGCACGAGGGGTTTGTTTGAGCCCATAGAGTGACGAAGGTGACAAACCATACCATCAGGGACGGAATACCTAGAGGCGGCTGCATGGCTACATGTAGACCTCACATAACTCACCATTGCGAGGCATTCTTGACGTCCAGCTGAGCTGGACCACTGTTGAAGAGAGACCACAGCAAGGAAAGTACAAACAGTGGTCATGTGGGCAACGGGAGAGAATGTCTCATTGTAGTCACGACCATGCTCCTGCTGAAAATCACGCACCACAAAACGAGCCTGGTAGCGCTCAAGAGAACCATGGTTATTAAGGCGGTAAGACAAGGCGAGGCGACCCATCCCCTCACACCTTTTTAAGCGGTAAGGCGTGAGGCGAGGCGACGCCTTACATACATCTTAAGGCGTGGTGCAGGCAAACGGGTCCAACAGAAAGCAAATGGAGGAGAGGAGAACAAGTGAAAAGAAAAGAGAGAAAGAGAAAGGAAAAAGATCGGCGCCAAATTTCAAATTTCAAATTTCAATCCGTCGAGCGGCCTCGGCTGCGTGAGTGAGTGGCCGCGATGACCGAGACACCAAGTGAGTCGCCCCTTCCTTATCCGCGAGACCGCAATGGCTCTCGCTCTCCAATCTTCCATCCCGCCGCCCACCAATTCCTCTCCATCCCCTACTCCCCCTTGCCGCCCCGATCTGTGCAGGTCTCCTCGCTTCTGACGTACACGGATCCGTGCAGACAAGGCCGAGAGAATCACGCCGATCACGAGGCAGGGAGGATCTTGGAGAGAACAACGCCGACCACCGAGACAGGGAGAGTCAGCAGGACCAGATCCGCCGAGGCCGAGGCCGAGAGGTGACGCCGCAGATCCGCCAGAGGTCATGGCGGCGAGGCCTGCCGCCTAGGTTCCATGGTGAGTCCTCTTCCCTCTCTCTCGCTCTCCTCCAAGGCTCTTCGATCACATAGCCTCCTCCTCGGTGTGGGAGAGGCACCTCTCTTCTCTCTCTGTGGCGTGGGCTTAGGCTAAGGCGGGCGACGCCTTACCCCCCAGCGGCACCTTACCGCTTAGGCGACGCTTAGGCGTCGCCTAAGAGACGCCTTAATAACCATGAAGAGAACTATCTGAGCGGGTCTTGATCTTGTACACCCACTTGCACGTGTTATGAGTGATACGCGCGGGTAGGGGCACAAGATCCCAAGTGCTAATACGTTCCAAAACAGTAATCTCCTCAAATATCACGAGCTGCCACTCAGGGTGAGCAACCGCCTCACGGTAGGTCGTAGGCTCAGAAAGAGCAGCGGCTGCAAAGCCGTAGCACTCAGGAGACCTGACATTGCGACGATCATGAAGATTGTATCTAGGAAGAGGTGGAGCAAGGCTGGAAACAGGGCCCCGCAAAGACGGAGACTCAATTGGCGTGGGCCGAGAAGAGCAAGAGTAATGCAGGGGAAAGGTGGAATCTCAACAAAAGAGCTGGAAGAAAACTCCGACGTAGAAGAAACAGATGTAGCTAGAGGAGAGGGAAGTGAAGGTGGAGGTGCAAGCGAAACAGAAGTGGAAAGCTGAGGGTCAGAAAAAATCATAAAGAAGATCGACTTAACAAGAGAATATGGGCTGACATTAGGGGAACGAGGGTAGTAAGGTCGGGACTCATCGAAGGTGGCATCCCAAGATATCCTCATCCGGCGAGCAATGGGGTCGTAGCAGCGATAACCCTTATGCTCAAGACTATCCAAGAGAAACACACTCAACTGACTGACTAGTCAGCTTGGTGCGCTCACGACGTGAAAGGACGAAACAGACACAACCGAAACAGCGAAGGTGACTATACTCTAGAGCCTAACCGTAGAGACGCTCGACAAGGGTAGAGCCTTGAAGAGCAGTGGAAAGTTGCATGTTGATGAAGAAAGCAGTAGTGGAGACAACCTTAGCCCAGAAGTGAGGTGGGACAGAAGAGGCAAGCATGAGAACATGAGCTGTCTCAAGCAAGTGACAATGCTTACACTCAGAGACATCGTTTTGAGCATGAGCACCCGGGTAAGAATACTAGGGAAGAGTACCTTGCTTAGCGAGAAAGAGACGCAAAGCAGTAGACAAGTACTTGCCAGCAGAGTCAACACGAAACACACAAATGGCTGAATCAAACTGAAAGTAAACCATGATGAGGAACATCTAGTAAATAGAAAAAACCTGACTACAAGAGGAAATGAAGTAGATCCAAGTATGACGAGAATAATTATCAATAAAGATCACACAGTATCGATGACCCCCTTTCGAAATGAAGGGAGCCGAACCCCAAATATCAGAGTGAACAAGATCAAAAGGACGAGAAGAAACAGAATCATTAAAGGGGTAGGGGAGCTGCAGCTGCTTGACAAGCTTGTAACCCATGCAATGTAAAGAGGTGTCCCTAGAAACAGACCCAAGAACGTCATGACCTACTAGTGATGACAGACGCAATCCACAGAGAAAACACAAATGATGGTGCCACTGGAGAAGGAAGCAGTAGAGGACGTAGCAAGAACAGATGTAGGGGTAGTGGCTGACTGGCTAACGGAGGCAACAGAAGGAAGATGCAGCCAGTCGAGCTCCCAAAGATGCTGCGAATCACGACGCCGAGGGATAGTACCAAGCAGAATCTCCGTACAGCGGTCCTAGACACAAGAGTGAGACTCAAGAACAACACGACAGTCGCGATCGGTGATCTGACCAGCCGACATAAGCTGCATAGTAAGCTGAGGAACATGAGACTGCAGGAACATGAAAAGAAGATGTGGAAAGGATACCTCGGCCCACAACAGGAAGAGATGTACTATTTGCAGTCTAAACAGTGGAGTGTGAATAGAATTTGGTGTCATATGAAAGAAAGCACCAGAGTATAAGATCCATGAAGACAAGATACCTAACGAGGGTGAAGGCGAAGGCAAAGGCGAGGAAGGCCGGTGAGAAGTGAGAGCCAGACAAGCAAAACCAAAGGAGTCTGAGGACGAGCCGACACCGACGCGCTGGAGCAGGGAGAGGAGCTGCTGCGGTGAGCCCTGGCGAGAGGCGCCAGCTCCTGAGTGGGAGGAACCTCCAAAGCCCTTTGGGGGACGTCCACCCTGGTGACCCAGGTCCACCCTGGCCAAGCTTGTAGCAGTCTTGATACCAGTGGCTGTCACGCTGGAAGTAGGTACATTAGAGACAACTACCACTGGTGCCGTGGGAGCTGGAGTGACCAAGGTCGGTACTAAAGGAGCAAGCGCTGAAGCAGACAAGACAGCCTGCATCAGAGCCACGCCACGATGACGAGTCTCCTCTGCACGAACACCCATGACGACCTCCAACAAGCCCGGGGGCAGGTGGCAGGCGAGTAAGGAGTTGAGCAAGCACAGTCTCGAATTCAAGCAGGAGACACGTCGGGAAGTTGTAGAGACGGTGAGTCAAGCTGACGCCGGAACAGGTTCGGCAGACATCCGGCCCCAGAGAGTCGAGCTGACGCCGCACCTCAGACATCTGCTGGTAGAAGTTGTCTACGATGGCATCAAGCTGCTAAAGGGAGTGCGCCTGCTGCACGACTAAGAAGTACATAACATCACTCGTCGGTTGGTAGTGAGCTTGGAGGCGCTCCCACATCAGCTGAGTCGTCATTAGCTCTGCCACATCCATGGAGATGGCAACGAGCATGCTACCCACCAGGATGGAGGTACCACGAGCTTCGGCATCCTGCCATTTCTCGTAGGCGTGTAGCTCAGACTGGTAGAGCTCCAGGGCCTCTAGTGCAGCATTGGCTGCCTTATGAGCGGATTGATCCACACCAGCAGAAAGAGCAGGCAGAACTGACGACATATGGCGAGGCAAACAAGGGTGCTCACCGGTGAGATGGCCCAAGAGATGCTGGCTGTTGAGGTGAATCCTCAGGTGAACAGCCCACTCCTGGAAGTTCATCCCGTCGAACTAAACCGACGAGAGCGAGATGGCAAACGAGCCGCCAACGGAAGCCATCGGTGGAGATGCGAGCTCAGGCGGAGTGTGTAGTGAAGAGGCGAGCTCTGGGCGAAGAAGCACTAGTAGCCGGTGGCAAGCATGATCGACAATCTATTTGGCAAGACTAATCGGCGACCATGAGGAGCTCGGCATGATCGGTAATGAGGAGGAGCTTAGGGCGGTGCTTAGAGTGAGCGGCGGCCAGTCAGAGCGAAGGCCTACCAAGGGGTGGCGGCGGTTGCTGCAAGGGTGGTCTGGGCGCACTAGGGAGGCGCATCTGGAAGCAGCGGTGGCTAGAGGGCCAGCTACACCAGATTAGGGGAAGAAGCAAGCAGGCAGACACAAAGCGCAGTGAGACTTGGGCACGGCTCTCAAAGGTGGCTCAGAGGCGAGCATGGCATGCATGGCTTAGGAGCGCCAAGCTTTGGCGACGGCTAAGGGAGATGAGCAGCGCCGGTCACTGGGGTCGTCAGGGCTCAGGGGCGTGATGACACGACCGGAGCAGAGGAAAACAGAGGGGATTGACGCAGCCGTGGATCCGAGGCCCTCGGGGGACCGGCGACGGCAAATCCAGCTGGTCCAGGGCGGCAGCATCGAGCACAGAGATGAAGTCCGAAACAGGGGATGGCTCGGGTGTGGCCTGGCGGGCAGCTTTGGACGTGTGGAGTAGATTTGGCCATACGACAAACCATGACAACAATGGGTGGACGTGGGGAGGATGGAGCGGGCTAGGGTTAGGGTTTGCGCGGATACCATGTTGGAATCAACCCTTAATCTATTCCAATAGGCCAAAAACCAATATATCATGTACAGAATAGGTCAATATAGAAAGAACACCCTAAACTATATACATATCTAACAACAAATACCTTAAATGCCTATTGGAATAGATTAAGGGTTGATTCTAATATGGTATCCGCGCAAACCCTAACCCTAGCCCAAATATCATGTACAGGGTAGGTCAATATGGAAAGAACGCCCTAAGCTATATACATATCTAACAATAAAAACCTTAGGTTGGTTATTGAAATAGATGGATCCAACTCCCCCAAACCATAAAATATATGTACAACTTCCACCAAATTTTCTAATTATTCAAAACTTCATCAAACCAAACATAACCGTACAGTTTGTATTATTGCACTTTGCTACAGGAGCAAGAATTAACAGATGATTCAAAAGGCAAAGCAGATAATATCAATCACAACAAACCTAGAGAATCACATGTTGCTTTCTGCAACTGGAACTGTAAACATTTTCCTCATTTTCCTCATCTCTATGTTACACCAGGATGCTCAGGATTGGGTAAGATTTGACAGGGAATTTCTGTTTTCCGAAATAATGATATGAGTTTTTTGTATGGTTAGGCTTTTCCAGATTTGATCTTGTTCCCTCTATATTGGATAAGATATGACCCAACCTCGGCGGCGGCGGCGACGGTTAGGTTAGCTTGATCCTCTATCTTCATCATCAACTTCCCCTCTATCCCTCCTAGTCGCTCGTCCAGGTGCCTGCGGCGCCCGCCTAGGCTACCACGCCGAGCTCCGCCAGGCTGCCCTGACCGGCTTGGACCGCCTAGGCGAGGAGGCCGCCTAGCTAGCCGACTTTGCCGAAATTGCAGCGGCCGGCCGTCGCCTAGCGCCTAGGCGTCACCTAGATCCGATTTTTAGAACCTTGTGCACAACATTAACCTCAAGCATTGGCTGATCATCAGTGAAACACATGCCCTCTGCCCCTCTGAGCTGCATGAAACAGGATAGTGTTGCCCTATACCCACAATGGATTCTTATCACAAGTTTAGTGCAGTCACATTTAATGTATATTTAAGATTTAAGACCTTGACTTCTTGCCTTGGACCCAAATCATTTACATAAAGGGAGCAGCTTGCTGGCAAAAGCACAGGTCTCCTACAGTTCGCTGGGGTCAATTCTAAGAAAAAAGCATCAGCCTTAAGCTGGAACTGGATAGATCGATGTTCAAATCTACACCGCACAATTAGAATAAATTTGAATAACACCTCAATTCAAACTCTTATCCAGCATTGCCGGTAAACCGCCAAACCTGAGCCCCAATCAATTCTATTTAGCGTAAATACGGGAATTTCTTGTACAAAAGAGACCCTATGCTCGATAAATCAACATCAGGATAATCTCTCCCCAAGACAAAACATCATGAAACACAAATTGACACTATCATCGGTAAATCCTATGCATTAAACCCTCAATCTAAACATACAACAAACGGGGGCAATCTCTTTTTTTCGAGAATCAAACGGGAGCAATCTCAAATATTTCTACCAAGAAGCGTGTGCCAAACTAAGCCCAGCACAAGATAAAGTCGTGCCCTTTCGAGAACTGCTAACCCTAGATGGCTAGATCCAGACCAGCGCCACGACCAAATCGGGAGCCCTAACGACGCCAAGATTCAGGCTTTCCTCTGTACTATGAGGAAGAGCGCGTTAAAAGACTCACCTCTTGATGACGAAGGCGCAGCCCTTGTAGAGCGTCTGGTTGCGATCGGAGAGGATGTGGGAGTGGCAGAACCTGGCCATGGGCATGGCCCGCACCTTGCACCCCGCGAACCCGCACTTCTTCCTCCTCGGCACCGCCGCCGGCCCCAGCCTCGGGGCATCCACGCCCCCTCCGGCCGCCGGCGGCTGCTCGGCCTCGAGCGGGCTCCGGCCGAGGTCCCACACGTACTGCCGGTGCCGCGCGCGCACCTCCTCAGCCATCGCCCAGTACAGCCGGCGGTACACGCCCGCGAGCCGGGCCGCGCGGCGGCGCCTCCGGCGCAGCACCTCCTCCCGCGTGAGCGCCTCCGCCGTGGCCTCCATCTCCGGCGACGGCGGGTCGCCGGGGGACCTAAGGTTTCCGGCCTCCGCCTCCCCCTCCGCCGCGGGATCCGGAGCCTCGGGGTTCGTCGTGGACTGCGTCCGGGACGAGGCCATGGCGAGGGCGAGCCGAGATTCTTGCAGGATTTGGGGGGAGGAGAAAGAGGAAGGAAGGATAGATGACGGCTTGACGGAAGGGTCAATTGGGAAGGGGGCGTCGCGTTGAAGATGGTGTTGTTTAACCGTTTTATGACACGTGACGGGTATCTATCTACGTCGTACGCATGTCCACGATATTTAAGGCAAAATTGATTACATGCCAAAAAACTTTTGTACCAATTTGCCCGCGGAGAACTGTAACATCCTAATTCTGAAAATGAGGGGAAATTAAAACTTTTTATTCATTTGGAGGTCCTTGAACCTTTTCTGTAATTTTTGCAAAAGAATTATGGGAAATCAAAATCAAATCCCCATTTTAAACTCCAATTAAAAACCTCCAAGATAAAGATCTTGTGCCACACTCTTGTAAGTATTTTTCCAAGGTTCTAGGGAAGCTTGGTAACCCTCTGAATTTTCTCACAATTTTTAGAAATTGTTTGAATATTTTAGAGGCAAGTCAAACCACCAAAAGTCGGTCAAACCCTAGTTTCTATCCTTATGGAATTTATTGAGGGAAATATATTGCACAAACATCTCTGAAAATTTTATGGGAGGTTAATATGTTAGTCATAGAGCTCCTGTAAAAATTTCATAATTTTAGAGTTGGTTTGATGCCTCAAATAAATCTCCAAAGTCTGCAGACATTCTAACTCATTTAGGGTTTCATTTGTTGCTCGGGCTCGAGCAGTGTCCGACTCAAGCCATCGGTCTTGGTCCAGCCACCTAATCGCACCGAAGGCGGCTCGGCGCGCGCCGCTCGTGGACCGTTGATTAAAATCGAGCGCCCACCTTCGCACCCGCCAGCCGATCCATTTTATCTCCGCCTGATCAAAATCCGACGGCCCCGCTTGTCGTCCTCCTCGCTTCGGCTTCGCGTGTCTGATCGCCATGGCAGAGGCGGCGCAGCAGCGTCAAGTCACTTCGCAGCGTTCAACGGAGTCTCTGCGTCGATTTAATGCACTCGTCTGGCCGCGAAGTCTCCGCTTCAATCGCCTCTGCCGCTTTGCTCTCTTCGACGGTCGAGCACCTGTGGAGGCGATCTGTTGCTGTCTCCCTCCGTTGCTACTTAAGCACCGTGCTGCTCCCTTTGGCTTCTTCAGACACCCGATCGCTCTAGCAAGCACCCACACCCTTGCTCGAGCTCGTCACCCAATTCACCATCGCCGCCATTGCCGCGCCTCTGGTCTTCGGTGAAGGCGGTGGTCCCAGTCTTCCCTCACAATTAGTGGCTCTCGTGGCTTCCTATCACCTCGGGAAGCTCAACACTCACTCCCTTGCCTTGTCTTCCGCAGGTGGAGCTAATTTGAAGTTTCCCATTTTCTACCGCTTCTATCGTTTCTTCTTCCCCCACGGTGAGTACATCCTAGCCCGATCCTTCCTCCAAAGATGTCGATGGACCTCATTGGTCTTATTTTGATGACGCGCAAGCGCCTCTGGTGGACCAGGAAGGATCCTCGATCGCCATTAAGCCGCCATGACCTTCGTCGCGAGACACTCGAGCCACTCCGACTCTCCGCGTCACTCGGGTGAGTCATCGGTAGCACGAGTAGCTCGGGCACCGCTGATTGCACGCCGCGAGCTCCCCTTTGTTTATCATCGCTTTCCGTAGCATCGCCGCCGCTCGCCGCCGTCGTCGCCGTTGTGGACCCTCACCGGAGGTGCGAGTGGCTTTGGCGTGATCATGCTAATGTGCACCGTAGGTGCCCTTGGCACGCGCTGAGATGGCGTGCATCGCCGGCTAGCCGCCGGTGAGCACCTCGGTAGCTTTTGTCGGACGCTCCGTCGTTATTTTTCGGTCAGGCGACGTGGCTCAATACGAGCCTTCCATTTCGTAGATCTACGGTCTAGACCGCGCGCAGTTTTGTTCTTTAGTCGCCGTGAACCGCCCATCTCGCGATCTGCGGTTGAGGTTCGCCGCATTCTTAGTTCATCAGTGTGGGCGTGGTCGTGAGCCGCCCATCTCAAGATCAACGCCCACGACCACCTCGTCTTGCTGCTGCGGAATCCAAACGCAGCGGTGGATTCAACGAGGACCGTTGGATCCAAGATCAACGGCCCCGCTCATCGCTTCCACGCGGCGCGCTTAAGCGCTGTTCCGTGGTCGTTGGACCGTCCGATCCAGATCGACGGCCCGCAATCGCCCACGCCGATTTCAAGATTTAGAATTTTCCGATGGATTTATTTATGAACCTAAAAAGGTATTAATCTTTAGAAATGCATATCTTTTTCTTGTTAATTCATTTTTAGATGATTCCATCGTGTTAATTCTGTTATAATCTCAACTTTAATCTGAAAATGTTTAGGAGATTAAAATGACTCCAGAAAAACCTGAAATTAAATTCTAATCTTTCTCAGTTTATTAAATGCATTAAAATTTCAGTTAAATGGTAAAATGCATAACAAATTCACTATAACTCCTTTTTAGTTAAAATAAATTTTGTTAATTCTGTTATTACCTACACTTAGATCTAAAAATGAAATTAAGCATGTTGTAGTTGCAAAAATGTCCAGAATTAATTTTGTTAACTTGTAGGTTTAATTGTTTCACTAGAAATCCTTTAACTTGTAAAATGCATAACTAATTATCTGTGAGCTATTTTTGGGTGAATCCAATTTTGTTGGATTCCTCTAAGGATGAAATTACTAGGAAAAATAGTTTTGAACATGTTACTGTTTTCAGAAAGAATAATCATGCATTATAATTTTGTTCAAGTTCTTGTTTCAAAAATTAATAGAAGGTGCATTATAGCTCCAATTGAGATGAATCCAATTTGGTTGTTCATCTTATGAGGTTCTTGTGCTACCTTAAAAATTTCAGCTCCACTGCATGTCTAGAAATTTTTGCGATGAATAGTAACCCATATTTAATTATATAGGCTGAGCAGATTTGATATTATCATATCTTTTGCATTAAGAATCCAAATCAATTGGTTCTTGTTGCTAAATTCATGATAAACCAATATCTTGCTGCTGTAAAATTTTCATTGCATTCGGAGAACTTTCGCTGTTGAGTCTTTTTGGTTTCTTGGTTCTTATCGGTTCTTTTTCGCTCTTTTGTTAGGCTTCGACATTTGCGGTAATCCCGACAGTGACCCTCAGCCATAACTTGAGCAACAGCAACAAGGCAAGCAGTTTGACCATGATTTATCCCATATTTGCAAGTCTATTATCTTGTTTAAACTCTATGTATGCATTGCTACTTTGTTTTAACTATGGTTAGTGGATCCTATAGTTGCATAATCTGTAGGAATGCCATGTCTTTACTACCATGAACCTAGGTTATTTGCTGTGGTTGGAGTTCGTGGATGAACTCCTATCACTTAGTAGTTGTGATTTCAAATGCTTAGCAATGCTTAGATAACGGTAGAATGGGCGATCATCGACTTAGTCGATGGTCTTGATCACACAAATCTAAATATTACTCCTTTATGTCCAGCACTTGTGCTTTGTTACTTTGTAAATACAAAACCTGAAAATAAATGTGTGGATTGGACTTGGGCATATTGGATGGATGGTGCGGTTTTGGATGTGGTTGTATGCCCGAGTCACCAAGGACCGAACATCTTGTTACACTAAACCAAGCAATTATGCGTACTAACCACGCTGAGGCATATGGAACCCTCTTGACTAAGTACTCTAGGAGGTGTTAATTATGAGCGAGCTCGGTTGGTGTGTTTTCAAAGGCAAATGTATATGTATAGTGTGGGAGGGAGCATTAGCTTCCTGATAGGTCGCCTAATGTCTCCTTCTCCCGTGGGTTGTGCAGACTCGTAATTAGCATTCATCCTTTGGAAAGGTCTCAGAGGACTTAGCTGTGCAAGACACCTTCTAAGTGTGCGTAAAGGAAAGGCGATCGGACGTGTGGATGCAGTGGTACACCCCGCAGGATAAAACTATTCAATAGCCTCGTCCTAGGTTATGGACATGCTTGGGAGGTCTTCCAAGAGTTAGACTACAACATTTAATTAAAACTTGGCTTGGTTGGTATGAACGGGGAGTTCATGCTATTGTTGTGGTGACTAATGGGTTAGTCACTTCTAGGTTGTTCATGTGGTTGTTATTATGTATTATCGTGTTGTTATTTCAACACTTAAAAATGCTTTGCCAAATTGCCTTCAATCTATTATGTTATTGCAAATGAAACTTGCTTTATGCTAAATGAGACATACAACCTCCACTTACCTAAAGCTTGCATGTAGCATATGGTATAGGCTGTTATCTTACACGTAAGTCTTGCGGAGTACTTTATGTACTCATCTCGCCGTGGTTGTGGCATTTTGTGGCTTTTGTTGCAGAGGAAGAGGTGAGTTCCAAGAGCCTCACTTTTGTGCTATGTGTTGCGGCTTCTTGACGACTAGCTTGGCGGTTCGGTCGAGATGCCTAGGGTTAAGGCACATCGATTGGCTTTGTGTTATAGCCATCTTTATGGCACTTTTGCTTCATTGTTATCTTTTAGAATTGTTGCTAATTGGCCTAAGGGCCCTCTTTTGTAATAGCTATTCCATATTTATATTAACTTCTGGTTTGTTGCTTATGTTCTATGTGTTGTATGGAATTGATACATTCTTTTGTTGTGAGGTATGTATACTGCATTCTGGGGAGTATACATCTCTCGAGACGGAGTTTATTTAGTTGATAATACTAGGGTCAATTGGATGACTAAGTATTATGAGCCTAATAAATCCGGGGTCTCACAAGAACTAAAAAATATGACTTTGCTAGAAAAAAAACTTAAATTTTATGAATTTTGACCGTACGACACTAACGTGGTCATTATATTATTTTTAGGTGGAAGAGGTGAGAGAAAACACGCGAAATGTCTATTTTACCCTTCAGTCATCTCCCTCTTCTCTCGTCTCATCTCCCTCTTCTCTTTCTCAGACCACTGGTTGTCCCTCTTCGTGTGAGCTCCGTTACCGCCACCTCTTGCCTCCTCTTCACGCCGCCTCCCCCTCACCTCCTCACCATCCCAAACATCGTCGCGCACTGCAGGTCTCGTCGCTACGCAGTCGCCTCCATCGCGTTGGTGACCATCCTCCTCACCGCGACCTGGACCTCGCAGCGCAACCCTGTGTCTTCCTCGCATCGGCAAGGCTTTGTCGTCCTCCTCGGTGGCGCCCTCCTCGACCTCCTCCTCGTCGCGCTCGCCGTGACCACCACTGTAACATCCCAAATGTATAATCAGGGTTTGTTTCAAATGTAATTAAATGTGTAGAAATTAAAACTTTTTCTCACATCTTGTAAACCCCTAAACTCACATGTAATTCTTGTCCAAGAGTTGTGTTATCCAAAAACATAAAGCTCTTGTTGATCAAAAGTCAAACTCATGTTCCAATTGTCACAAATCTTGTGCCAAACTTTTGGAAATAATTTTCCTTGGTCCTAGAATTGATGTAGGGCCTCTCTGAAAAATATCATAAGTTTTAAAACTCGTTTGATAATTTTTGGAGGTAAAAAAATTCCTTGAACAGCCTTCATGAATTTCCCGAGAAAAATGCATTGCATAATAACCTCTGGAAATTTTATGTAAGGTTAATCTTAATGTCAGCAAGTTCCTATTAAAATTTCATAAAATTTGGAGTTCAATTGCTATCTCAAATGAAGTCTCTAAGTCTCAGCTGTTATAAATTTGAATTTTAGAGCTTACACTGTTCCTTGGGTTGAACCGTTTTGCAAAGCTGGTTCAACCCAACCTCTTACTCAACCCATCAGACCTCCCTTCCGCCCTGTTGAGGTCGTAGCCGTTGGATCCAATCCAACCGCCACGACCTCCTCCTCAACCAACGTGCTGTGTCCTCCCATTTGTTGAGGTCGTGGCCGCTTGGATCGATCCATCAACGACCCGACCTCCCTCATAATATCGGCGCACAGACCTCCCCCATCTTGTGTTGTGCGCCGTTAGATTTAAGATCTACGGCCATGACCTCCCAGTGCCTTGTGCGCATCAGACCTCCCCACCCACGTGAGGTCTAGGCCGTTAGATGTGAATCTCACGGCCATGACCTCCCTTGTCCTCTTTTCACCTTTGGATCTCAGCTCAACGCGCGAGATCAATGGGCCGTTCGGACCACCCTTTCTGGACCGTTGGATTTAGATCCAACGCCTTGGACCTCCTGTTCCCTTTCCCTTGCGCATCCGCGTTATGGAAATCGGAGGGCCACGACCTCCCCGTCCAAGATCGTGTGGCTGGGACCTCCTCCCAGTCACTTATAGCGTACCGGTTCAAAAACAAAATCCGATGACCAGGACCTCCCCATCCTCTCAATCCCACGGTGGGCTTGAGGTCCTGTTCTTCTCCTAGCTTGGGCTCGCGTGCAAGAGCTGCGGCGGTGGAGAAAGTCAGAGCCAGTCTTGTCCAACGGCTCTGAGCCTGCAAGCATTAAATGCGTGGCAGTCTTTCCGCCCCCTAGGCCATGCCCTGTCCTAATCTACTCTGTCCTCTCCATCATGTCAACTCCATGGACCTCCCATGGGCTAAGCTCACCATGAGCTTAACCCGTGGTCCAAGACCTCTTTTTGCCCTAGCTATAAAACCCCCCACTGTATCCATGGCTTCCTTTACGCACCATTGTTACCTTGCTTGCACCTCTGTGCTTGTGAGCTCAAAACCACCCGAAGCTCTCCTTGGCCGCCATTGTTGGAGCTTGTAGCTCCTCGGTGGACAAGGGTCCCTGGAGTTTTCCTCTTTTTCTCTGTGCTTCTATGTGTGCCATGTCCTCTGTGACCATGCCCTAACTTAACTGGTTGGGACTTTTTCAGAGGTGGCCGAAGTGGATCTTGGAGTTGGAGCTTTGGCCGAGGAGCAACCTCATCTTCTCCAGCTCCGGTCCTCACCTTCCACGACCTCCACAGCACCTCTGGACCTCCAGGTAATCCCCTGGTAATCCTTAGGCTGGGCACCATGCTTGTATGTCGCTGTGGAGCTCCATTTTTGCTGCTTGTCATGTTGGCCGTAGAGGTCAACTTGTGCTCCTCTCTGGCTCGCCGGCGCTCAAGGCCGTCGCCGCCGTTGAGAGGAGGTCCATTGGGTGCGCATGGTTATTGCGAACCCAATGGTACCATTGGATGTCGCCGGCGAGGACCACCTCTTTGCTCTCGGGATTTTGTCGGACGAGACAGCCGCGCTGTTGTCATTTTTAGGACAAAGATCTCCCTCTTTAATGCGCTAATCATTGCTCCACCTCGTTAATCATTGGGTTCGCCATTACTGCCCTTAATCTTGTCCCTTGCGCGCATTTAAGACCTTGCGCGCTGGACCTCATTGTGTCCCGCGCGCCATTACTCCTTGCCCGCGCGCGCGCACGTGCGCGAGCGCTGCAGCTCTAGATCTGGGCCGTCCAAGACCTCCTCCGAGGAGATCTTGACCGCCTAGGACCTCCCCCTGGCGCAATCGTGGCCGTCCAGACCTCCCCAGGAGGTCTGGGGCGTTAAGTCCTCCGCGTAGGACCTCCTCGAGGTCATCTTGACCATTGAGGACCTCCCTCGCTTGATCTGGGCCGTTCCGGTCCTCCCTCCCGTGTTGTGGTCCGTTGGATGCGGCATCAACGGCCACAACCTCCCTCGCTTTCGTGCCTCGTTCTTTGGGAGGACATGGACCGTTGGATCCGAGATCCACGGCCCATGACCTCTGGACCTCGCGAGCGCGCGTGTGCGTTATCACCTGGGAGGTCTTGAGCCGTTAGATCTAAGATTTGTGGCTCATGTCCTCCCCGGCCTTTGTGATTTTTGGGTATTTCCAGAGAACACTTATTGTGTGAACTGAAAAAGGTATGAACTTTAAAATTGCATAACTAATTCAATTCAAATCCAAATAGGGTGATTCAAATTTCTGCAGCTCTGGTTTGAGCTGAGCTCTAATCTAAAAATGGTTGCGAGCTCAGTTCTGTTCCAGAAAAGTGAATTGCAAATAAATTTCAAAACTAACTTTAAATGTTTCTTTAAAAATTCAATTAACTTGTAAAATACATAAGTTATGCTGTGTAGATTATTTTTGAGTGAATCCAACTTTGTTGGCTTCCTCTGTTAATGCTCTAAATGTTAGAATAGGATTTAGGCATGTTGCTGTTGTCAAAAAGAATACTTGTGCATTATAATTTTGTTCAAGTTCTTGTTTTTGAAAAATTATAGAAAATGCATAATAGCTCCAAATGAGATGAACTCAATTGTGTTATTCATCTCATGAGGTGCTGGTTTTACTGTAAAAATCTCTGCTGCACCACCCTTCTAGAAAATGTTGCCTAATAATTAAATTAGTGAATAGTGGCAGTTTGGTATTTTTAGGGCTGAGCAGATTTGTTTTGCTCATAACTTTTGCATTGAGAATCCAAATCCATTGGTTCTTGTTGCTAAATTCCCTAAAAATCATCCTCTTGCTTCTGTAGAAATTTCAGAGCATTTGGAGTTTGTTTTCTATTCTGTCTTTGTGGTTTTCGTCGTTCTTATCGTCTCTTTTCGCCTTTTCGTTAGGTGCCGACGAGTGGGTTGATCCCGTGAGTGATCCTCAGCAATATATTGAGCAAAATCAGCAAGGCAAGCAGTTTGATCATATCCCATTATTGTCCCATTACTTTAAAGCTTAATACTTTGTTTCACTTATATGTATGCATGCTACTTTGTGTTAAAATGTCATTAGTAATCCTATAGATGCATATTCTGTAGGTAAATGTTCGTTCTCTACTACTAAGCCTAGGATTATCTTGCTGCGATTTAGAGTTCGATGGATGGACTCTTATCGCTTAGTAGTTTACGTTGATAATGCTTAGAAATGCTTAGATAACGATAGAAATGGGCGGTTGTCGACATTATGTCGATGACCTTGATCACACTAAAATTTTTATTCCATTTTGTCCATCTTGTGTTTTGTTACTTTGTAAACAAATAAAACAAAAATGAAAACAAAACTGTTATTGACTTGGGCACAATGGATGTTGGTGTGATATGTTGGGTGTGAATGGAATGGTGCCTAGGTCCCTAAGGACCGAGTTACTTGTGTCACTAAGCCAAGCGCTCTTGCGTGCTAACCACATGAGAGGGATATGGGACCTCTCTTGACTAAGTACTTTGGGAGGTGTTAATTATGAGCTGGTCGGTGGGTGTGCTTTAATTGTGTTGTGTGTGGTGTGGGAGGGGAGCATTAGTAGACCGATTAGACTGCCTAGTGTGTCCTTATCCCCGTGGGTTGCGGCTCTTTATTAGCATCATCTATTGGAAATGTCTCGTAGGACTTAGCCGTGCCGGCATACCAAAGGAAGTGTGCTAAATCATGTGGCGAAAAGGCGATCGGCGTGTGGGTACATTGGTACACCCTATGAGGTTAAAACTATTCAATAGCCTCGTCCTAGGTTATGGACATGCTTGGTAAGGTCGTGCAAGAACTAGACTACAACATTTAAATTAAAACTTGATGGGTTGGTATGAATGGATGTTCATACTATTGTGGTGGCTATTGGGTTAGTCACTTCCAGGATTGTTGTTGTTATCTATCATCTTGTTACTTGTCTCGTTGTTTCTTGCAAATGAAAAATGAATTGCAAAATTGCTTTGGAATCTATTTAAATATTGCAAATGAAAACTTGATTTATGCTAAAATAAGTCCAAAGCCTCATCCACCCAAATAAAGCTTGCATGTAGTTAAACTATAGTTCTGTTATACTACACGTCAGTCTTGCTTGTTATACTACACGTCAGTATACATATCTCGAAGACACGGATTATTATGTTTGTGATGCTAGGGTCAATGGATGACTAAGTATGACAAGCTTAATAAACCGGGGTCCTCACAAAGTCCGAGGCCACCTTGCCCCCGCGCAGCCATCGGCGCCGCGTGTCGTGGCTGGTTACGGGGTTCCAGATAAGAAAGCTCTAGGCGTACACCCTTGCGCGCGAGCTGGTGGGGCTCATAGTCGCCATTGGGTACATGGCCGACGTGAGGTGAGCGCCGCTTCCCCCTCTTCGCATCGGCTCCCCATCACCATGGTCGTCGCGTCCTCCTCTTCACGTCGCCTCCCCCTAGCCACGGTTGTCATCTCCTCCTCCCAAGCCGAACTAGCCGTGGGCCGCCCCTAGTCCAACCGCCACAGCCTGCATGCGTCTATGCGTCGCCACCCACGATGTCCCTCTCTCCTCTTCTATTCCTTCCTAGCCGAACCGACCCGATCCGACCATGGGACGCCCCCCTAATCCAACCACCGCCGCCTCTACCCGTTTGTGCTTCTCCACCGTCGTCGCCTCCACCCGTTTGTCCTTCTCCGCCGCCACCAGGTGCTCGTGCCCGTCGGCGCCGTCCCCCGCGTTGGCATTGGTCCACGCAAGGCGCGCACCAAGGAACGCATCATGCATCGTTTGGCCAGGCCCAACTGTAGTGAGAAGTCCTCTGTTCTTCTTTCACTAATCGCGGACCCACTCGTCATAGAGGGAAAGGGTATAAATGTAATTTTGTCTTGTTTCTCTCTCCGAAACAACGAATAATAATATAATAATCGCCTTAGTATCCTACGGCCAAAATCCACAAAATTTGAGTGTCTTCTGGCAAAACCACGTTTTTTGGGTGTCCGCTGGCAAATGATACAAAAGTTCAGTGTCCTGTAGCTAATTTTGCCCATATGTAAGCACAACCTAATGGAACTAATCCCATCGACATATGCTTTTCATGCTGGTCAGTGGCATACATGTTTGAGATTGGTAACCACTATTTCCGTGTGGTTCCACAAAATTTGAGTGTCTTCTGGTAAAACCATGTTTTTTGGGTGTCCACCGGCAAAGGACACAAAAGTTCAGTGTCCTGTATCTAATTTTGCCCATATGTAAGCACAACCTAATGGAACTAATCCCATTGACATATGCTTTTCATGCTGGTCAGTGGCATACATGTTTGACATTGGTAACCACTATTTCCGTGTGGTGCCATTGGCATTCTCCGATATAAATGAAGGGAGTTTTAAGGCTCAACCACACATCCCACGTCACTCCGTTTTTTTTGCCGTCCGATTCCACGCGTCCTATCTTCCCTACCACCCGATTCCCCGGCCAAACGTGCGCTTGCTGCGCGGGCGCGAACCACGAGCGACGCTTCCTCCCTCCACACGCGGCCCCACCCACGTGCTCTCGCGCGGCCGTTGCCCTCTCGTGCGCCTCTCCACGGGCCCCACACACGCCGTCACGTGCCCAAGGGCGCGGCAAGCCAACTAGTACATGTTACCTGTTGCGGTTGGCGATGTACCATAAAAAAAAAATCAATTTTGGTGATATGACGAAGATGAGAGTCATCTTGAGAATTAGGCCTTGTTTGGTATGGCTTTGCTTCAAGTTTTTGCAGCTCCAACTCCAACTTCACTCTTGGATCCACTCCTATGAGAAGTTGAAGCAGTCTGAGAAGGTGTTTGGTTAGAAAATTGACTCCAGCTCCAGAAATGAGAAGGATCATTGTAAAAAGACTGCACTACCCTTGTTTTGTGACTTGTAATCTTTTTTTTATTGCTTGACTTATAAAAGTTTAATAAGCTGATTTCAGTCATGCTGTGTTTTTATTTTTAATTTTTTTTTGCCATGTTGGGTCATCTTTTTCGCCCACGTTCGAAATTTTTACTTGAATTTTTTTTAATAAAACATACATAAACATACAAAATTCATAACAATGGTTATAATTCAATAAGTATCTTCTCTAAAAAAAATTCAATAAGTATCATAACAAAAGTCCATGAGAGGCAAGAGATGTCGTTCATAATTCCCCTCATCTTTGTTAATCAAAGCTACTATTCTAGGTCCGAAAACCACTAGATCAAACGACAACAACGAAATGAAAAGAAAAAACATCCAAGGATAACTCGCCCAATTCACTTTCTACAACTATTACAAAAACATTCTTTCCTTGTACATCCTCGGCACGAAATCTGATCTTTCTGTAAGCTTGGTCCTCATCGCCTTGAAGGTCAGCCAAGGAAAACTCAAAAACTCTATGCTTGAGACCCTCAGATGCAATCTAAAGACATGTATCATGAATAATCAACAACAGTAGGCTCCTACGAGCTCCTTCATTCTGAGGAGTGGAGAGATGTGAGGATTAGTTTGGCTCACAATGAAATAATTTACATTGAACAACTCCTTCAGTTGCATCATTGGCAAATCCATCTCCAAGCTCCCATCCCTCCACCGGCGCTTTGATGCTACAGGACCTTGTTCTGGATCTGTGGAAAAGGGTGCGTGGAAGGGAACTATGTCACCAAATCTATCCTTCACCATCAATTCCTGAGCTTCAAAGAGGCCAGGGAATGCACAAGAGGCAGTTACAGCACTCTAAATAACATGTGGTGATGTCAAGTAGTTGAGGGAGCGTGGTGGCTCATTTTTTCTAGGAGAGCAAACAGTGATCCCAAGAACATGGCCAGTCATGTCGTAAGCCTCTTGAAATGTTAGGTTACTTGTGAGATCCCTCGAAAGCCTTTGCATCTGGCTAATGTCATGAAGTGCACCATAAGTCATAACCCGTTTCGTCACTGCAAAAATTCCACCTATCCTACCAAAGAACTGCAAGGTCTGTAATGAGTCTACAAAGAAGCTCTCAATCTCAGGTTTCCTGAACAAAGGCAAGCTTCTCTTCCAAAAGCAACTCATCAGTATCAGATTCACACACCATTTTCAATTGAGTAGAAACCTCATCAATGTAATCTTTTATAAGCTTAGGTACCTGCATTACAATAAAGCAACACTGTAACTAGAATGGAAGAGAGAATAGTTAATCCAACATTTAAAAAATGTTTGATAATGCATAGTTTCCAGTTGAAAGAAATATATCTTATTATAGGTTTGTAACATGGAAACAATTAACAAACAATAAAAAACACCTTTGGCATTGGCACTACAAGAATAAATGAGCTATATCCATTCTAGCATCTGATCAAATAAGACGGAGAAACATCTTTAGGATGATCATTATTGCAATGACTGAACATATGTATATTTAGAGAATCAAAAGGTTAGGATCATTGATTCACAAAATTCCTAAATTTAACCATTTACCACAATCTTGATGTCAAAATTTCTTCAAATACAAAATAAATAGCACAAACAAGTATCAGAAAGATTGCCAAGTGCTACTGTGTCAAATACCTCAAGCCTGTCGTTATGAAGCTCAGGATTACACATGTTGCCCAAGTTCCTCACGAGATCGCGGCGCATACAGAACACAACATCCCGGAGCAACCCCTCCTCCCTCTGCCTTCGGAGCCCCTCAAGCCTATTCCTGATAAGCTCTTCGTCATAGAAATCTGCCTCATTGACTTGCTCAGACATTTTGTCAAGCACATTGGCGACACGCACCCACTCCTCGTACATCGCAGCGAGCTGAATAGGAGCACGCGGAGCGCGACCCTGCGGCCGAGAAGCGTCGACGGCCCGATCTTGAAAGCCCCAACACTTGCTTTCCCGGATTCGTCCATCAACGATTGCGGTAAGCAATCTTGGTGAGCTTGGGAAGTTAGAAACTGAAAAGCCCCAACTCGTTTCAGAGCCCCTAAAAAAACCCAAGAAGATTGGATTAGCAGAAGCAACTACAAAGACAGAACCTTTATTCGATTCCAGACCAGAAAATTTTCAAGAAACCAAATGGTCAGAATCCCCAATTCGTATTGCCCACCTGGCACCAAAGGTAAAACCAATCTTTGCGGGATGGGTTTCCCCTTCAGCGACCGGAGCTTGGGGCCATTGGCATTAGGGTTCGGGTTTGAGCCACCGAGCGCCCCTCCTGGTTAATGGGGGGAGAAAAGCTGAGATAGTGCGCCATGGAAGAGGGGAAAATGAAGGGAAGCTGAGTGAGGAAGAAGGTTTACCAGCAGCGGAAGAGGGGGCGACGGCGAAGGCGGAGCAGCCGACGTCGGGAAGGAGGCGGAGGGGGCTGGCGGCGAGGGAGGTGGTGGGCAAAGGCGGAGGCGATGACATCGGGAGGGAGTAAATGGCGCACAAGTACGGGAAGGGCGGGATGGCGACGCCCGCGCACTCGGCGCGATCGAGGGCCAGGTGGGGAGGTGGGAGAACGCATGGCGGTTCGCGAAGGCGGAGACGGAGACGACGCGGCTGAGAGGAAGACGCCAGGTGGAGGGAGGACACCGTCGCTGCCCTCTAGGTTTATTTGGGCTGTGGCAATTTGGGAACAGGGAGGAACGAGGGTGAGAGGGCGGGGTGCTGGGTGGGAAATCGGAAGGGGTAGTGGTATTTTGTGGGTAATTTTTTTTAATTTTTATGGGTGCATGTCTTGATTTGTTGGTCCACAGCTCTCTATTTGGAGTAAGGTTCTACCCACTCCTAAAATTTGCACTACGGGTTGCTCTGCTTCTGGTTGCTCCGACTCCAAAAATTTTATGGAGCAACTCTGTTTGGCACAGCTCCACCTACTCCAACTATGAAGTTAGGAGTTTGAGCTATATCAAATAGGACCTTAGTTTGTTCACGGCACTCTCTTGAGAATTAGTTTGTTCGCGGCCCTAGGAAGGGGCAAGCTTGAGCACTTGACTCGCTCTGAACCCAATTATGATGTGCCCATTGGCGACGAATTTTAAAAAAAATAATATTAACTTAAAAGATAATTACAAAACAATAGTCGAGTTTTTTTTTTTACAAAAATTGATCTTTGTCGCCGTTTGAAATGGCGATAGGCTTCTGTTGCTATTCCAATTGGCGACATGAACCTATTTACTGCTAGTCGCTATTCCAACTCTCTATCGCTATTTCAACTAGTGATTTGCATCAAATAGTGTACAAATCGCCAGTTGAAATGGTGATAGGAAACCATGGTTTCTATCGCCAGTCCAACTGGCGACACGAACTAGCTATTTAAACCCTAAAAATTCGGTGAAAATGTCATTTTAATTTCGGAAAAAAAGAGAAGGGAGCAAAGGAGAGGGGAGAAGAGACATAGTGAAACCCTGCTGGTTCGTAGTGGATGAGAGAGAGACGGAGCAACAAACCTGATTGCGTATATTGCAGGTAAATGTTCATGCAACTTTGTACCTAAGTTTGAAACCTCGTAGGTTAGCAAATAAAAATAGTGACATAGAATTCAATGGATTAGATTATTTTAGCTGTATTTCTTTTGATGCAGTACATCATTTTAGTTGTATTGCTGTTTCATGCAGTAGATCATTATAGCTGTATATAGTTTAGTTCGTCGTATAGATATTATTTATGTTGTAGTACTCGTATGATTTAGAACACATCCACAAAAATACTAAGAATACTTTGTATGTTTTATATTTACATGGTAAATATTTTGTTAATCTTGAAAATACTTTTTAAACCAGGAAAATAGGAAGATACCTCTAAAAATAACTAGATACCAATTAAAAATCTCTAAAAAATTGCAGAGTATCTAAATATGGTATGTAGACCTTAATCAAAATAATCTCAGCCTAATTTTGATTTCTATTTGTGCACGTAAATATTCTATTAATGCCAAAAATATATTTTAAACTAAGAAAATAGCAAGACACCTCTAAAAATTCTCTAAGAAATCTAGAGTAGGTACATAAGGTATGTAAAGTTGAATTAAAAATATTGTGAACTTAATTTTTTATTCTACTTGTACAAGGTAAATATTTTGTAAATACTGGAGACACTTTGCAAACAAGGAAAGTAGCGAGGTACCTATAAAAAATCTATAAAAATTACAGAGTAGGTAAATAGGGTATATAGAGCATAATAAAAATAATCCTAACTTAATTTTAGTTTCTATTTGTGCACGTTAAATATTGTGTGCATATTAGTTTCCTATGTGTCCCTAATCGTGCAAATATTGAATTAATGAGATATGTCGCTTCTTATTACTTTTTGTACATGTTTCGTAGTATTTACAATGTATGCACTGAATTTTTAGGTATGACGGACCTAAGATACGCTGCACAGTAGCCGTACGAGTTGCTTGACTTGGTCATTGACGCGCATCACCGTAGCCGCCTCAGTACCATCCTCCCTTAGGAGGGCGAGGCTACAATTAAGTTTGGTGCGTTGCGGCTGCACACGCCCATGAGGGCATGGAGAGTGGACCCATATTGGGTTCCGAGGTACGTGTAGTTGTGATATTTTTGTGCTCAATTGTAGTCTGACTACTTTGGGTGGACTCACGTTTGTTCTTAATCCTTTCGACGTAGTTTGAGAGCGGTAGGCCTCCTTCCACTAGCGAGGATGCTGGAGGCGACGTGGGAAGACAACCAGGATCACACGGGCGGTCATCGTACGTTGAGGCACTTTTCGTACGACCGGTGCCTCCTGACAACACTGGTTGACCGGTGGAAAACGGAGACACACACATTTCACCTCTCGTGCGGGGAGATGGCGTCGACGCTTCAGGATGTGACCTTCCTGACCGGGTTGCCCTACGCGGGCTTCCCTTGGTGACGCACGACATTCTAGCCACGTGACGCGCGGAGTTTCTCATGAGGTTCCAAGGGGTGTTGCCGCCCAACAACAGCTACAAGGAGTTCAGCAGCACACACGGGCCGTCGCTGTAGTGGATCTGCCAATTCTACGTAAGTTTTTGTGACTCTTGTCATTTCGCTTCAGTTGTTTTGTGCAACTTACTGATGTGTGTGTGAAGAATCAGCTAAGATCATCCAGTACACACACCTGGTGAAGGCCGCTTGGGCGTACTACACGTGCGGGAACGTCCTCGTAAGCGAGTCTTGCACACATAGATTTTTCACATCTTATGTTCCACTCCACAAATTCCTAACTACATCCGCCCATAATGGCAGTCGGAGATGTGATGCAACTTCTTCCAATAGATCAATGGCCGGACATGTACGATAGGGCGTTCATCGAGCAGAAATACATGTTGAACTATGCGATGCGAGTCGAGATCTTCAAACGCTGAAAACCTTACGTATTCGACCCTACTAAAAAGACACTGGAGGAGCTCAAGAGAGCAGAGTGGTGGTGGAGGACCCTTGAACAAGAAGCTAAGTATGTCCAGGCCAAGTGCGTGGCGCATAAGGGGAATGCTCCTGCTAGTGAGATCGACAACCGTCCTAGCACTCCCCGTCGTCTGGGCACAGTCCGGATCGAATGGGTAAGTTATGCTTAGTATGCATCCTGATTATTAATTTAGCCCTATATTGTGCTATCCTAGTATTATTCAATCGTCCAGCCCGTCTCGCAGAACTTGGCTGACTTTGAGACTGGCCAATGCTGCAGGCAGTCCAGAGACAAGGGGAAGAGACTGATTGATGAACTCTTGTTGCCCCGATCTTTCGATGAGAATGATAAATTCCGATTGGACGATGATTAACTCACATGATCCAAGCTATGAACGCATCACGTACGAACCAAGCAATCGCTGAACTAATCACCAAGTTGTTATCAACCATGCCAAAGACCCGATTGACCTGATCACGATGATCAATTCCTGCAAGCAATCGAAGAACAAGCAAAAACGAAGTAATAAGCAAATTGAATTTTAAATATATGATTGAGTTTAAAAGGTAGGATTCCGCAGAGGTTCTTTACAGTTGGTCTAGTCGACACAAGCGAAGAACAAGAGTTTTCACAATGGAGAAACTAAGCAAACAAAATCCACCAAACCCTAAGGGTGGCGGTCACTATGTATAGGAGGAAGAGGAGAAGGGAGGGGCGGTAGTACTGTTCACATGTGAATAGTAACCACATGAACAATACGACTTGCCTAGGGTTACAAGGCCTATGGGCCCAAGTGGACTCAGAAATAGCGTCTGGCTGTTTTGGCGATTGCAGTGCGTTCGAAAGGAATTTGGAGGTGGGGCTAGATCCGTTGGAAAGAAAACGAGATAAGCTTTCCATCAAGTACTCGTGGACCTTCAACGAACTTCGTATGTGAAAGTTATACATGTTTGAAATCGGTGCTACCTCTAGAGGCCGAATTAAATTGCCCATGCTTTCCTTCATGATCAGCTCCTAAGTTCCTAATTAAAAGAACATCACATGCATTAGGTAGCAGCATATTCTTATTAGAAACAAAATGCACTCCTAGAAACTAAATTACCTGATAGTTCAATTGACGTGTACGAGCTCTTGTGATTGGACCTTGCAAGTGCATAGGTTTATATCTATTATGAGGAATATTGGTTGTATGCACGGAAGTGATGTCCTCATCACCGATGGGCCACCAGGACTGACCGATTTCGTTCCAATCAACATTTCTTTCGGATTCCAAAAAGGCGCACATGTGTCGTAGATGTATTTCGGTTTGTTGATTCATGCATATTGTCGTTTCTAATGTATGTAACCAAACCTGATGCACCATGTATTTCACAATTAAATTACGAAGTCTTTCAAACTTAAATCTCTTTTCCTAAATATTTCAACCATTAAATATTACGTAATCTTTTCCCGAAGGAATCGGTTCCACAAACAATACAATTGGGACAACAACGCGCATGGCAACCCTAAGGCCAAATTTTTTTTTTCATTTCGCTCCGCAGGAGGCTTTTTTGTGTTATTGCGCCGCCGAACTCGGGTTCCAAATTACGTGGCCAGTCTCGCATTCTCTACTTCACATTTCGTTATCTTCTCCAATTTCGGATTCCGAGCTACGTAGACACTTTAAGGTCTTACAAAAAAACTGAGTGAAATACTATAAATATTTAGGCTAAATTCTTTAGACATAATTTTTTAAAAAAAATAAATATAGGACCCTCTCGTCAATTGAACTGGCGATAGTGATGCTGTCGCCAGTTAAATTGGTGACATAAACTTCTCCGCACTGTTCCAACTGGCGACATGGTTCCTACCGCCGTTCCAAACAGCGACATGCGTCTATTTTTGTAAAAAAAAATGACTATTTTTTTGTAATTATCTTTTAAATTAATATTTAATTTTTAAAAAACCTTCCATCGGCGACCATAGCTTTTCCATTCCCATATGTGACCACAAGGGCGTGGAGGGCTGTAAAAAATGCTCAAGCTTAGTTCGTTCTTGGCTCGATTCGAGCTACAAACGAACCAAAGCTTGAACTTGGACCCAAGCTCGTGAGCAAGCTCGAGCCGAGCCTAACGAGCACGAGCACGGGCTCGAGCTTGAGCCTATAACCCGTGGGGGTGAGCGTAGTGGTCGAGCAGAACATCTCACTGCGATTCATAACCCAAGTAGCTGGTTAATTTGATAGGCAAAACTGCCTTTCTTTTTTCCTCATAAAACATCATATCTTTATTCTCGGTCAAAATATGGCAAAATGAACATTGTATAGGTATTTTTCAAACAATTTACTTCTAGCGTGACCATCGAATGTATGTTTAGTTGGCTTAATCTCTACTACTTAAATATTGGAGTTGGTGATGGTGTGTCCTCCTTCAACGGTGAAGATACCTTTAGTGGCTGGCACTCATGACATCCGTTGGATTGCCAGAAACCGCTCCCACGACCCCACACCGCGCCCACCTCCCTTCCTCTCATGTCCTCACTCAACCTCTCCCCACCCACGCCGCCCTCCTCTCTCACCCGAGCCGGCCGATCCCTCCACGAGCTTCTTCCTCCCTACTTGACGCCATCGCCCCTCTTGCATCACGCCGGCCAGTCGGTCTTCTCCTCTCCACCCTTCTCCTCATCGGCTCCCTTACCTCAACTTAGGGAAAGCCAGATCCACACTGCCCTCTCGTGCCGTCCTCCCTGATCTGCCGGCCAGCACCAAGACCACACCTCCTACTGTCGCGCCTCCTCTCCACTTCTCCCAAACCCATAAAACAACCTCGACCTCCACTCTTCCCAGCTCCTCCGATCCGCTGACTCCCACCTCCCGAATCCGCCATGGATCCGGTCTGCAGATCCACCCCATCCTCTCCCACGTGCTCTCCGCCTCCCCACCCTCTCTAATCCCAAGCCACCTCGTGGCGGCGACATCGACATCGCGTGTGCGAGCCAGATGTGCGCCCAGACTCCCTCCTCCACCGGCGAGTTCGATCTCGTCATGACCCACGCCGTCGACGCGTCTCCGCCGCCGCCTGTGCTCGGTTGTTGGGTCGCGGGGTAGGCTACGATAGCTACAAACAAAATTTCTACCACGCAAACCAGAAGCCAAGCAAGTAAATGATCATAGATCGTTACCACTAGACGCCAGAGCGGCGGAGAAGAAGCATCGGGCGGCTGGTGCGACGAAGAGTCGCGTCGATGTCTTGGTCGTAGTCGATCATCCAATCCTCGTGAGTTGATCGTCTCCTTCAAAGACTCTGCGGTTCCTTGCGAAGATCGCGGATCGTCCTAAGCGCGACAACGTAAAGCGCCTCTATGGTATCTACACGTCCAGGAAGGAACAACCAATGCGGCCGGTGTGCTAGCACCAAATCGCACGGGGAGGCTCTCAAGAAGATGGTGGCTAGGGTTTCAGTAGGGCAACTCACGTCAACTCTTCCCTCTCCCAACAACCTCATGCATCTCCTTATATAGTGCCGTCTTGGGATCCTATCCAAACACGCTTTACGAATCGTATTCAGTCTTGGTTTGTTCAACCTGTTAAGTGTGTGACCCGTTAGGTTCATGTGTAGTTCGGTTGTGACTCGGAAACCCTTTCCGCCACGAGTCGAAGCGGTTCCTAGCGAGGACATAACGATTCCCGAATACACACAAATTATATCGGACGAACCTTAATGCAATATGATCTACGACTGTGTCCTCATCACTTACGACTGTGTCCTATCTCTATCTGACCATTCAGTATTTGATCACGACCAACTCGTAACTCCTTACGACTTGGTTTCACCACTCTGTGATTACGTTCGACCGATCTCGACTTGCTTGTATCTCCATACGACGGTCCGTGGTAGTCGAACTAAGCTACCTCTCATGTATTCTCCTTTGCCTCACGATATCTGGTTGAACTCGGTGAGATGTTGTGTCATCCATGGATCTGTTCAATGCTTTCTCGATCGAGTATCGGATAACCTTATGTGGTCGAACTCTTCGACCACCATGGGCATAGCCATGCACTTTCTTTATCCGACCACTTCGAGGGCCCGAGATATCTCTCATGTTATATTAGAAGGGCAAATCCATATCGACGATCACATCCATCCTCTCGCATGTTTCATAGCATACCCGAAAGCTACCTTTGTAACCACCCGATTCACAGTAGCGTTTGGCAACCTAAGATTGCTATTATACATGTAGGAAACCATCTTGATCTCGGTCTAAGAATTATACATCATCATTGCTTGAGGCCAACTAACGACACATAGAATCATAACAATCTCAATAGTGTCTCAAGGTGGGTCTTATCAACACTATGTTCTCTAACACGTGTCCACATTATTGATTTGATATCCCTATATCCATGACCGTGAAACATGGTCATCAATCAATACATGTCTTTGGTCGAGAGTCACTAGTGTTACGACCAATGACTTTCGACCGGGGATACTTTTAGAACGACATCATCATAAGTTAAAAAGAGCTTCACCAACAAGTCACATACTCGTTAATCTTCATGACTGATGATTCATTCAAGGAACAAGATAACATATTATCAAATATTATGAACATAATGAAATATAATCATCTCTATGATTGCCTCTAGGGCATATTTCCAACACCAGCTCCTCGGCCCTCGCCTAGACCACGAGCTCGCCGACTCCTCCGCGCCCTCATCACCGCCATGGCATGGCGACTTCATGAGATCACCGCCGCCTTCTCCAAGGAGATCTGGAGCCGCCCCAAGGCACGCCTCCTCTCGCGCGCGCATTTGCCTTCTCTCCCTGACGCCGAGCTTGACTGTTCTTGGAATTTGCAGGTGGAGGTTGAGCGAGTGATCCACGATATGAGTGTATGACAAGAGGAAGACGGCGTGAGCATTATCAATGGAACATGGATATTTTTGGTGTGCCTAAAGTTCGGTAGGTCCATTATGAGACTAATAGTCTCATAATTTACCCTATAAGGTCTTCTGGCGATTTCTTGATAGAAGATCTTTGCTATGCTACAATCGCAAAGACCTTGTATGTTTTTGTTTTGAATTGACTTTGCATTGTTGAAAATCGGTAGATCTTGAACTTCTTCAATCTATTGTTCTCTTGTTTGAGCGTCTTGGAATTACATCTTGAGTTGTGGGGATCGAGTGTCGGTAGAAAGGTAACCTTTCGGTCATTCACCCCTATCCATATAATTCACCTTTTCCATCCTCGAAAACCTTTTCTAATATTTACTTTTTGATTATTGAGATGTTTCTCTTGTCCATTTGCCCTCTCAAGGTAAACAAATCGATTCGGTCTCAATATTTCATTCATCACAGATTAGCACTTAGGTTAGCGTGAGCTTATGCGATACATCATCATGTTGCTTCATGGTAATGAAGAATTGAACAAATTACTGATCCTTTTCATTTCTTATATTTCACGAGGAGGAACTCCATTATGAGACCTAAATGGTGTCGTGGTCGCCACATGATAATCTGCTTCA
Organism: Phyllostachys edulis; assembly: GCA_036346405.1. Taxonomy (NCBI): domain Eukaryota; kingdom Viridiplantae; phylum Streptophyta; class Magnoliopsida; order Poales; family Poaceae; genus Phyllostachys; species Phyllostachys edulis. The sequence goes on along the minus strand of CM070553.1, from coordinate 64,420,816 downwards.
TATATGTCCTTTGCATATGTTTATTAGCATCTCGGTTTTGTGGTAGCGGACCTTTGTTTTCTCCGTGTTCTTGGTTCAGTGTTGAATATGTACTCCATACCGAACATTTGTTTCTTGAAGTTTGTGCTATTGTTGATAAAGTATGTTCATATCCTACTAATGACTTCCCAAACTTTCCTTGGTGAAATTTGATTGTTGTACCATGATGTCTTCATGCCCATTGTACTTTGTTTGAAGCTTGGCGGTGGCAAGTTGTGGTAATTAATAGTTTGAATTGCAAATAAAAGTAGGAGTATAGTATCTCTTCTTGATTCATTACAAATTGACGATCGACTCTACTAGAGGACCAACATTTTTAGAAAATGTCCAGAGGGTGTTGAAAGAATAAGAGGATGACATTTTGTCCAGAAAAATTGTTTAATGAACTATGAGGCATCCACAACAATGGTATCCAAAGAAGGTCTTGATATTCTAGGATAATTATCACCTTGAATTTTGATAAAAATTTTCTTTAAGTAATGATGTAATTTAGATGAGAACACGCAAGTAACCAAAGAATCGGTTATCACACAACTCTAGTCGTGTTATGATTCATTGATTGTAATGTGCAATGATCATCATTGATGTTGTGTTGCATATATCTACAAGGTTTATAACAAGTAGATGAATATCCATGCATTAGTGTAATTTTTTGTTGCTATCTTCGTGTTGGTATGATGTATGTATCTTGCATTACGAGTTTACCATTATGCGCTTGGGAAAAGCAGACTAGAAAGAAATTGAAAAGGAGCCGATTTCCTTTGGGTTGTCATCTGAAGTCAGATAGGGTATCATTGAAGTGTTTTCTCTCAAGTCGCTATCCAAGCTTGAAGGTTTTCTCGACTTGATTGCTTGACATGTTTTTGTGTGTCATCCATATTTCATGAATGAACTCCTGCAAATCGAATATGGCTTTTCTTTGAATATTACCTTAAGATCATATGGGCTATTTTTTTAACAAGAGTTATGTGGTTCTATGGGATTTTTGTGTAAAATTTGTTGTTGATCGATAATGTTGACTTACATTATCGATATTTGCATATATATATATATATATATATATATATATATATATATATATATATATATTTTAAAAAAACATCATTGAATCCTTTGGGAAAGGTGGTCATTGGTAGTGTTTAATCTTGATATTCTTATGCAAAGGTGCTAGGCTCGTGTTGAAGTCATTCTTGACTTGAAGAAGCTCTTCTCATTTCTTTGAGCAATATGGGTTCTTGATTGGATTTGTTTTGATGCATCTGTTGTTCGTGGGCTTGCGTACTACACAGGGATTGTTTTCGAGGTTGCTACTGATGCATCTCTTTATCTTAAATAAATCCATAGTATTTTTTCATTCTACAATTTGAGCATTCCAATTTGCTGCGAGGAGGCTATTTTTTTTGGTTTTGGGGTTAGGTCCCAATTAGCTGCTGCTTTGGTCATCATTGCAGTTTTTTGGTTTTGGTGGGCGCTTTGGACTACAATTTGGTATGCTACATTGTCTTCTGCATGGATAGTATGTTTTTTTGGGGATACGCCTGTTCAAAATCATAACCTGAATCGCTCAGTTCTCCATTTGAGGTGGCTGTGTTTTGTTTTCTTGGGCATGGAAATTCACCATTCTAGCAATTTGTTGAAGACTCACCACTCTATCAATAGATCATGTTCTTATTTTACTCTGAATTGCTCAATTCTCATTTTATGCTTCGGCAGCTTTGAGATCCTCAGTGTGTTAACCTTCACATGATGGTATCTCCAGAGTGTTTCATTATCTACTTCTTGTGCATATTAACTACAAGAACTAATCCGCACACCAATATCTTCCCTATCCACATATGTTATGTGTTTCTTTTTACGAGAAACGACTGTGATATACAAATATATTCAATTCAATGTTGCGATCAAATAGTAAAGGTTGCATGATCTTCTGTTAAACTTCACACGCTTTGATGTAAGATACTTCCTTTGTTAACTTAGGTGGGAACACAGGTGATTGTTGTATTTGACAATCCCATTCTCTTGACTTGGGATTATATTTGGAGCTGGCGCTTTGATGATACATTTCGAAAGGGCTACTATCGTATTTACTTTGAGGTTTGGAAGCGAGTTGCGAAGCAAGAGGGTGGCAACTACTTGTACCTTATGTAGAAATAAATCACTGATGGTGTTTTTTTTTGTGTCCAATCTTGCTGTCTATTCTGATGGTTTATGTTTCCTTCAATAATGTCCAGATGAGTTTCAGAGATGCTTTGAAGGAAGTCTTATCAACAAATATGTTCTCCTCACGCCGAAATAGAATGCATGCTGAGATTGTGGCGGGTGGATAAGGCATGGAACGCGAAGTAGGTTATGTGCTTCTTCACAGATGTTTTACAGTTTTACTAGTTATGTGCCCGTGCGTTGCAACGGAAACTCATACTTGAACCAAAATTTTAGTATGCAGTGCATACTAACCGTGTCCGAAGCATGCTATTCACTCAAATATACAATCATCGAATTTTCAACAAAACCATATGTTGAAACATATGTTGGTGTCATTGCTTGAGCATATATAGAAAATGAAAAGATGATTGAATTATTCCAACTTCTGGTAGACAATGTTATTACAAATTATTAATCAAAGGCTGCTTAGTTGAGTGACTGCTAAGAATATCCCTCATAGCATGGAGAAAAGTATCACGACCATCAATAGACCCTTCTGCTAAGCATGACATAGCTGTAATTTAAGTAATGAACTTAACACAAATCCAACTGCTAATAGAACAGGACTTACATGAAGATTAAGCAAGGGAACTATTCTGGGAACCTAAAGAATGAATCACCACAAAAGCATCAATACAAGAATTACAATCAGGTGGAGCAAGGTAAATTTTGTGAGTTGTAATTGAATACTATATACATAATACTCTTCCAAGCACGATATGGAAATGTAGTAACATCTAGTATGTCATCTCAAAAGTGACAGCTCTTGTATGGGCAAATTCGAAACAAATAGTCAAGCCATTTCAAACGAACATCTGATTTCTAAGTAACCCATTACAAAAAGAATTGCACATTTGTTTCACGAACAGAATCAAGATAATACATCCCGTCAGTCTTGATGTAAGTATTCGGTATTCTCGCTCGCATATAGTGTGGATCGTACATCTCAAGAACAGAATTTGCATATGTTACAGTTACACACATCACCTTCTCTCAGGACATGACTAAAAAAAGTTCAAGTATTTCTCATCGCTAAAATTTTCAACAAACTATTGTTCGTTTCAATTAATTTATTGACAAGGCCTTGCAAGGGAGTATTCACGTAGCGGCTGTTCTCCATGTTAAGTGAGCAACTCGAAGGCACTCATGTAAGATAATATTAGTAGTGACTCAAAACCAAAATTGTCTCAGACTCTTCATCAAAGACTTGGTCGTGTCTAGCTAGGACACTTTGTGCGAGATTTTTATGTAATTCATGAGCCTTCTCGAGCTTTACCACTTGTCAATGGCTTCCATTGCCGGTCTAGTGCTTGAGTTGATATCCTCAACTCACGCTGCACCTAACAAGTGGTCAACCATAGTGCATTAAGAACTATTCGGTCATAGGTCGCCCTTCTCCCCACCCTTTGCCAAACCCAGCTCCAAGCTTTTCAGACTGATTCGGTTTGGAGATACAGAAGTAAAAATAATAACTATGCTAAAATAAAATACATCTCCTGCTAACAATTCTGGGTGACACACAAAAACACAAAACATTAACAGAGTTGAATGATAATGGCCATCCTTGATTGGAAATGAATGGGGTATAGAAATATGAAATGAAGATAGCAAAGACCACGACCATGGGCAAAAAGACTTCTTGATCTATCGGTTCTTGGAGTTTCAGAGATTCAAAACCAAGTTCTGAACATTTACAACGACCACAAGCTCTCTCTAGAAATACGAAAGATAAATAAGATAAGCTCAGATGAAATCATTTCATAACCAATTTCTTGGGCATTCACAATAAGCTATCCAGATAGTAGCATCCTTTGAGCTTATCAATGCCATGAGAAAAAGCATCTTCTTTTATATGAATGGACTGCCAAGGTGTCGTACAAATCTCAAATGTGAGAACATTTAACATGTCCCTAACTTCAGTAGCACAATTCCTGGCCACATAAGTGGTAAAGTGTAACAAATGCCTCATCATCTCAACATACACCTAGTGGTCACTGTGAATATGAGGAGTACCTATAATCAATAAAAAGAGTAAAAGGTATTCATTTTTGTACCATCAGTCTCAGAGAAATTTATGCTGCTTGGTGTCCGGAACCCTGAGCAATGGTTCACTGGAAGCCCTTTTGATGCATGAGCTGATCTTTCCTTAGTTGTCATAGAAAGTGCACCCTCCTCACCCTAATGTGTACCATAAATTTGTCTTAGCATGGGTAACAACCAATAAACTTGAGAAAACAGCAGTATTTAATGATCAGATTTGCATTCTGACAAAAACAACAAAGGGAAATAAACGGTATTGGTTCCAAAAATCAGGAGAAGGTCCTATCCATGAGGAATGACACTCAAAATGATTTTAATGCAAGAAGGCCAAGTTTTCTACAAACAAGTTCTTAAGAAAATGCTTAGAAATAAAATCATAGGTTTTGGTCAGATAGGGGAAAACGACTAAACAGTAACATGAAGTTCAAACCCTCAAAAATGAACTTACCTTTACAACTAATCCAGCATGAATAGTTCTCCTTGTCATAAGCATAAGCAATGGGTCTTCATAGCCCTCGTGATAAAATCCAGCAACCATTGATTCTCTTCCCCGCACCTGGGGGCAAAAATAAAGACCAATAAGCCTTTTAAAAATGAATTAATAGCATTTAAATGAAGCATCATTTGTGACTTTTACAACAGATACATACACGAACAAGATCATATAACAATAATGCATTTCTCATCCAATTTACAAGAAATTAACAGGCACTCCCATAAGTAGTTGGTGATACAGATTAGTTATGTCTAATACCTTCAACGATGCAAAATTGGATTATTACAAGATGGGATAAGTCCATTTGACCCCCTTAACCCCTTTAACTATTGTGTTTGTCTAAAATTCAACCTTAAACTACGAAACCAGGTAACCGACGGTCCGACGTCCCTCGACTATGAAAACCATACATTTTACACCCTCGGGACCAAAACCACCACAGTTTTGCTGACGTAGCATCTACGTGGACAAGTTTAACTGGCTTGGCATCCACGTCATGGTCAGTATCCTCCTTCCACCTATGTTCCATTATCACTGGCTTGGCGTTCGCGTCATGGTCAGTATCCTCCTTCCACCTATGTTCCATTAAACCCCTCCTCATCTTCCTCACTAATCACCAAAACCACGGGATGGAATTTGTCTACGTAAATGGCATGTCAGCGAAACTACGGTGGTTTTGGTCTTAGGGGGTAATATACCCAGTTTTGATAGTTGAGGGGTGTCAGTTACCCGGTTTCATAGTTGACGATTGAATTTTAGACAAGCACAATAGTTGAGAGGGGTTAAATGGACTTATAACTTATTCCTTACAAGAAATAACTCCAATTATCTTGACCTATTGTAGCCAAGACAACCCTTTAACAGTTTTGTATAAAATATCCTCTTGAGGAAACACTTTGAAAACCTAAGCTACTAAACTGCCAAGCATTGTACTATCAAAGAGATACAGTAGATTGTACTGAATCGTTAAGTTCATAGTTTATTGAAGATCTGGCAGAATTGCGATCAATATATGTGCATGGTATTAATAAGAACAAAGGATGCTAAAATGTAAATATAGTATGGTACAAACAGTATAACAATTATATCATAGACATGCTCTCGGGCTATCTGTTATTACAATAAAACACCACAACCCACAATTGGATGATAAGATCAATTACAAATTGTTGAACCTTCTCGAGAGGTAGCCAAGGGTGGTCATTTCTTAATATGCTCCTGAGCCCAATAATTGAATATCTGCAATATCTTGAGTCAAACAAACACCTCTACATGCAATACGTCTTTCTTACGAGTAATTTATTTATTTTGTGATGAAATAGTTTATTTTAACATAAGTCGAATCAAAAGAGGTCATTTTAAAATTGAAAGTATATATGTTTGTTGCATTTTCAAATATGCAAAGCTAGTGTTTCCATCACGAAAGCAATATTAGCGAGGAATATTAAGTTAACCATGCCTTAGGTCATTCAACACAAAGTTACCAAGGAAATGCCAAACTTACAACGGTGGGCAAGCTTCACGGAGATTCAAATATGCAAAACCAGCATTGTCATCCCGAAGCAACCACACAGCTTGATGTAATCAGATGCGATCAAGAAGGCAAAAAGGGTTGTAGGAAAAGTAGCGAATCTAGCACACACCTCCAATAGTGTTTTGGCTTGTGTTGGAGACAGTGTGTGTTTGCACCCATGAATTTAATCATCTGCCCTTCATTATGCCACCGAAAACCTTGATCGTTAATTAATACTGAGGGTTTTCAAAATTAAATGACCAGATAAGTCCGTCACCAAACCACAAGATCAATACCACTAAAATACTCTTACATACGATGATTTGTTCTGAATATGCTTTGTACTAACCTTGGATGGCATCCATTCAACTCCGTGGAGGAGGCCAGATTCACCATAGCGAGCTCTAACAAATGCAACAAATAGAGTACTCCTAAAAAGCGTGTATTTCCATCATAGGGCTCACCATAGTGTATCAATGAATTGACATCAACAATCGGAGGAGGACACGATAAAAAGTGGTGTTAATGACATGATTGATTTTTCACCATTGTTGAATTAGCACTCACCAATCCAACCGGTAGAACATCCTCTAGTACACATTGAACTTCCTCGTAACCTAAATGGCCACCAAAAGCACTTCCTTAAGGCACCAACAAGTCTCATCTCTGCGGTGCCTTGACCAACATACCAAGGTCTGTTAAACCATTTGCACCGTGATCGTTCCTCGAGGTCTGCTATAAACTTCACCTCGGAAGGAAGAATTTGGACAAGGCATGGCCAAAATATGCTCATGGCACGTCGCTCACCCTCGTTCCATTGGGTGGCCTCTGAAAAGAATTAGCTCTTATTGTCATGCCAGCAAAGAATGCACCCTTCTCTGCGTAACCGTGTTCATGCTGGTCAAGTTCTCCTCCCTTGCATCTCAGGTATGTCCTACCATTCTATTCCTGATCTCTTCTCTATAATGTCTTCAAGCAGTGGCTGCTTGTGCCTTTAAAACCGGCTTCATATATATATATATACAAGTAGAGCGCGTGGACATCCAATTACCTGGATGTCGTTGATAGGTAATTGGACTTGACATCAAGGAATGTTTGGTTGCTGATACATGAAGCCACTTCCCAATCGGAGTACCTGCGCGTTTATATGAAGCCAGTTTTAAAGGCACAAGCAGCTGCTGCTTGCAGACTTTATAGAGAATATATATCACAGACGGTTTCATCTACAAACCGTTTGTGATAGTATGCATCACAGACGGTTCGAAAACTGTATGTGGTGACCTCATGTCATTACTGACCTATAAACTCAGACGGCTCATGAAACCATCTGTGATGATATTTTTGAGCTGTTTGTGAAGACCTTTTCTATAATAGTGAGTCCACAAGACCATAGTGAACTCAGTTTGTTTGTGACTTCCCAAACATGCATAAAGTCCAAAGCAAAGTTCGAGTCGCGTAATCCTGAAGAGCAGAAGTAGTTGGCCAGTTCATCCACCTAGAACCGAGCCATCCGTAACAACCAAATAGCAAAATCCATCTAAAAGTGCTACGTGCATACAGAAATTTACCAGCAAGCTAGCAAGATCTTCATTTCTTTAAGCACACGAAACTGTACCAAGGAAGTCGTAATTTATTACTAGGTACACACATAATTGTACTAGCAAATTTAGGATTTCTTCCACATGGCGACTTTGAAGTATGATCTTTTGTTGCTGGATCAAGACACGAGGTTTCTATATGGCAAGTCAAGATGTGAGCTGTTCTTGCACAGCTCGATTTGGATGATGCTTTATTGGGGATCGACAAGATGCCCGCTACATGGTCACATTATGGTTGAAACTGAAGCATGTTTGTATGACCAAATATTTGACTAATAAGATGCATTTGAAGCAGAAGCTTTATTGCACAAGATGGCGGAAGGTGGGTTATTATTGAAGTCTATGAAGAACTACATGCGAAGGAAAAGATGAAACACATGGTTTCGAACGAAAAGTTCAAATTCGCATATAGAAGCTTGGTTGTCCGTGGAAGACAACAAGAGAGGAGTTCAAACGGTGGTTCAAGAGGCAAAAGGTTGACCAGAAATTACAAAGGTAGATCAAAATCCAGAGGCATGTACAAGTTGTGCAAGTATTGCAAGAAAGATGGACATGACATATTTGAGTGCTAGTAGGTAAAGGAAAAGGAGAAAAGAAATACCAATTTCAAGAAGGATAAACCAAAGGATGATGCTAAATCTACCATTGTTACTAAGCAAGATTTTGATGGAGATGTTCTCGTTGTCTTTGCCGGTAATTCTAAAACTGGTGAGTGCATTCTTGATACGGCCTGCACTTTTCACATGAGTCTGACCCAAGATTGTTTCATGAATTATGAAGCTACACCAAGTAGTTATGTGTTCATGTGTGATAATTCACCATGTAAGATTGCAGACATTGGTTCTACCCCGATCAAGATGTTTGATGACATCATCAGAACTTTATCGGATGTTCGACACATTCTAGGTTTGAAGAGAAATCTTATCTCGCTGAGTACTCTTGATGCTAATGGGTACAAATATTCAGGTGGAGGTGGAGTTCTGAATATCTCCAAAGACTCTCTTGTTGTGATTAAAGGTGATATAAAAGCTACCAAATCATCTGCAAGGTACTACAATTTCAGGTAATGCTGCTGTTGCCTCAAATAAATCATCCAATTCTGATCCTACTAATCTTTGGCTTATGTGTCTAGGGCATACGAGTGAAATTGGCATGATGGAGTTATGCAAAAGATGACTCCTTGATAGTCAAAGCATTGACAAGTTGAAGTTTTGTGAACACTATGTCTTCAACAAGCAAAAGAGGGTGAAGTTCAATTCACTCTAAAAAAGGCATATTGGATTATATTCATTCTGATTTGTGGGGAGAATCCAGCGTTCCATACCTTGGAGGTGCTGGCTATATATTGACCATCATTAATGATTATTCAAGAAGAGTTTGGCCATATTTCGTGAAGCACAAATCGGATGTATTCAAGACATTCAAGGAGTAGAAGATTATGATTGAAAAGCAAACTGGTCAGCATTGCAAGAAGCTACGTACTGATAATACCTTGGAGTTCTGTTCTAGAGAATTTGAAGCTTTATGCAGATCAAAGGGCATTGTGAGACATTACACCGTCCGAGGTACTCCTCAGCAAAATGGTGTGGTCGAACGCATTAACAAAACCATTATAGTGAAGGTACATTGCATGCTATCTAATTCTGGCTTATCTAGGAGTTATTAGACTGAAGCCGCGTCCACTGCTTGTTATTTGATCAATCAGTCACCCAACCTGGCAATTGATAAGAAGACTCCAATTGAGGTATAGTCTCGTTCTCCAGCAGATTTTTCAAATTTGGGAATATTTGGTTGTCCTACTTTTGCTCATGGTAACAATGATAAATTAGAGCCTAGAGCCGCTAAGTGTATTTTTCTAGGTTATAAACCTAGTGTGAACAGATATAAATTATGGAATCCTAAAACTAGAAAGGTGTTTTTTGGCTGAAGTGTTACTTTTGATGAATCTGCTATGTTGTATGACAAACCATCTATTGATGTTCCCATTAAGAAGCCGTAGAAATCAAACATGCAATGGAGGATGCTATTAATTCAAGATATACACCAGAAGCCGAAAAGGAAAACATACAGGATGTTCTTGCTGTCTTTCAACCACCACAACCTTCCATTGTAGCCAACATATATAAAAGGAATATTCAAGCTCCCAAGAGATTGATTGTAGAAGCTAATGTTGTTGCTTATACTTTGAATGTGACAGAATAAATTGAAGGTACTACAGAACCTTTCACATATTCAGAGGCTATCTCTTCTGGTGATTCAGAGAGATGGATGGTTGCCATGCATGATGAGATGCCATCTCTTGAGAAGAATAACACTTGGGAGCTAGTGAAGTTACCAATTGATAAGAAGGCTATTCATTGCAAATTGATCTTCAAGAAGAAAGAAGACATTTCACCAACCGAAGAGATTAGGTGCAAGGCAAGGCTCGTTGCTAAAGGATACAACCAAATTCCATGTATTGATTTCACACATGTCTTTTCCCCAATTATGAAGCATAGTTCTATTCATACTTTTGTAACACCCTAGCTATGCGGAAGCCAAGATATTACCTAAAAGACTAACATACAATAACATTACGGAAATAATTTCAACCATCTTTCAAATAATAACGTAAAAGATCAAAATCTAGAAGCATGAATATAAGATTTGAATCCAAATTCGTCAACAAATCAAACTCAACCATCCAACCATATTGAATCCATTAAGATAACACTACCAAGAGTCTATACAAGGTTCATTAAGCCAATACAAATCCAACCATAACATGAAGAAAGATAATATCAACTATCAACATCGATTTAAACCATCATCCAAACGTTCGTTTGAAACTAATACTCAACACTAGCACAATCTATAATTACTCGATAGGAGCATATCATCTAACAATTGAACATAAATCAATGTAAGAAGTCTTTTCTTTAACAACTAAGCTAAGGTAGTCCAACAAAACAAAGCTCCAGCAGATAAAGATCAAATAGCAACCTCTAAAGCATCATTGATCAATCAAGCAGCGAGGACTGCTACTAAACTAACGTTTTAGCCAATTAAAACTAAGACATTTCTCTAAAATCAGGCAGAACTTCCTATGTAAAGATGGCTATCCCGGAGGTTCAATAGTTCAATATAACATCAATCAACAATCAAATCATCCAATTTAAACGGATCATCACAAGACATCCAAATTATGCTAAACAACCTAAGCATCAAAAAATCAACATATCTATGAGGGTTAAATGAACCCAATCAACGAATGAATGAGAACATAAAGGGATCATCCATGATCACAAACAAAACATCCACCACGAAGGGTGGTCACAGGATCGAAACTAAAGTAATTAACAAGAATATGAATTGAGGATAAATGGACTAGGTTATTCATTGTGGTTAGTGATTATGTGACGTGCTCCAAGTCTACCCCTTCCCATGCATGTCGCTGCCTCGAGAGGTACCTAACAAGCACAACACAGCAAGTGTGAGTCCACGACTCAGCAAAGTGCAATAGCAAATCAAACAATAACATCATATGTAGTCAAAGGGAGTAAACAATTCCATCTTGAATAACAGCATTATATACCATAAACCCATCTCTTATGATAGCATCATAAGCAGCCAGGGGAAACAAACCATCCCATCATGAACACAGCATTGTATACTACAAATCCATCTCTTATGCAGGAATGCAATGAACATGTCATGAATGCAAAATACTTCACTTCTTTGCAATTACCGGTAATGCCGAGTAGTGTATCCGTCGATACATACTCTAAGCCTGTGCCCTCTAGGCACAGGGATCCAAAGCCCACACTCCAAGTCATGTAACAGTTCTCACCGACCTCACCGGATTAGTTACATGACCTTCCACGGGTGTGGGGACCAAAGCCCGTCCAATGCATGATGGGGACCTAATGCCCATCCAATGCCTGACGGGGACCTCAAGGAATCAACCCCTTGGCTACCACGTAGTCCAAGGTTCAGAAATGAACATGCAGAAATGCAAATGCGCATGTCCAATATCATTATCATGATTCATCATTAACAAGGTAGCCTCATTGCTCACCTTGTCATATCACTCTTGCCATCAACATATAACCATTAACATGCAACCATATAAACAGTAACTTGTACGCATCATCATGTAACCATTAGCATGCAGCATCATGTAAGCATTTCCAAATAGTAAGCATCATCATCAAACCATGGCATTAGGCTCATTCACATGACCAAGCAACAATCAACATCAATCAGCTATAGCATTCATCAAGTACGTAATATAACACCCATTAATAATACTTGCACTTGCCTCAACCGTGAGATGGTAGACAAAAGGGCGGAACGCTCTAACACCGAAGTTCGGCACCACCTTACCCCAACAAGATGCAGGCCAACTGCTGGCGCTACACACGCCCTTGCATTAGATCCTGTGTTTTTCCTGGGATCTATGAAGTATAATTATGGTTCAGTGAAACCGGCAGCTCAACATCCCAAAAGATCAACTCACTATTTTAACTCGCCAAGTGTTCATTACCTCTCTATTTCCACATAGCATGAACGTGCAAGTAGGATATACTATATATTGCCCCTCCGTAGCAACAACCAAGAGATTCACCTGAAGACCTAGCTTCATGCAGCATGTCGTTTCGCCACGAAAAAGGGCCCTATTGATCACAATCGCCTCAGGCAATGATAGCAAAATAAACCAATATATATATACATAGCACTCTAGCACCTAAAATAAGAATGTACTACGGACTACAATATCATCAAGGTAGTGTATTTCTGGAGCTGGACATTGACAAACCATTTCAACATCAATGTTGTCATTCAATCAATCGCAATAACGATTCAGTATGGCATGATAATCAAGCTATACCCCTAAAAGCATAGAGGGTTCTCACAATTACAATACACGATTAACATCGGCAATTATCTGCAAATTCTTGTTACTACAGATAGAAATCACAAAGGCAACACAGTTGACTAGTCTCAGTTCATCCTTCACGCATCTATGATAACAGCAAAACGTAAGCCAAGACCACCCACCTCCAACATCAGTCACCACATGGAGCATCCTCTTGGCGAGCGCTCAAGTCGGGGGAGGCACAACAACGCCAGCACCACCACCGTAGCTAAGCCAAGACCACCCCCTCCAACGTCATTCTCCACAACACGGCCTCAAACCGGACAACTGATTTCAGCATATTAAAGACGTTACTAAGCTCAGATCCATCTGTTCCTCAGCTGCGTAGAGACTGAAGACACAACCACGAGAGCAATTAAGTTTGTCTCTGGGAATAAAACTACTCACCGACGGAGACACGCGCAGCGGCACGCGCTTGCACCTATAGAAGCATTTGCACAAACACATGGCGTGCGTTCGCGTCGGAGGCGAGGACGATGTCCCGCCTGTTCCCTCCAACGCCAATGCTGTCAAACCAGACTTTCAGATGCGCATGACGCAACCCTAAATCATAGTGTGGGGAGATTCACCAGGGGGAAGCACAAGACCGACAGCCTAGAACCGGGCCAAGCCAGTAGGGAGCAGGCGGCGGCAGCGCACCGCAGTTGGAGCCGAGAGGCAGCAGCGCCATGGAGGCCGAGCCGAGCTAGGAGGCGGTCTTGGCCTTTGCACCGGCCGGAGGAGGAGGTCGACGGTCGTCTGACGACCACCATGGGGAGCTGACGAGCCGGAGGACACGACGTCGAAATGTAGCGGACGGTGGCGGGCACGCGAACACGCCGGTCGTAAATGGCTGGCAACAACAGCGCAGGGACAGCGTGGCTGCCAAGAGCAAGCCGGAGGAGGCGGCGCCAGGGGGAAAGAGGGCAGGAGGACAGGCCCAGAGGCACACAGGAGGCCGAGGGAGTGGCGCACGTAGGAGGCCGGGACCGTGCCAAGCTGTGGGCGGGCCAAAGCGGCAGCACCGGCAGTCGATGGTCGGTGGCCGGGAGCGGCGTCGGGACCGAGAGGCACGAAGGCGCAGCCACAGGGGACCGAGGGATGGGCACGAGCCAGGGCAGGACCAGGCAGCGCAGGAGGGCAACCAAGTTAGGGCGGCACAGGAGGGAATTGGGGGAAGAAAATAAAAGCCTAGGGTTTGGGGAGGAGGCACTTTTTCCCCCTTTTGTTCCACTATGGCCGGCCCAACAATGGCTCCCTTTGGCTTGGGCCGACAGCCCAAGACCTAAAACCCTCAGAAACAGAAGTTCGATCTTAATTCCAACTCTAAACCATGTCGCAACCGAAATGGAATAAATTTCCCTTTAAAGAAAATTATTCTCTTTAATAGATATTCGGGGTATTACAACTTTACTCAACATAGTGGTTATGTATGATTATGAACTTGAACAATGGATATGAAAACTATGTTCTTACATGGGGAATTGGAGGAAGACATTTATATGGAGCAATCGGAAGGTTTTGTCTTTCTGGGAAATGAGAATTATGCTTGCAAGTTAAAGAAATCTCTTTATAGTCTGAAGCAATTACCCAGACAGTGGTATAAGAGATTTGATTCTTTTATGACCTCTTAGGATTTCAAAAGATCTGATTATGCTAGTTGTGTTTATTTGAGGACCGTTAATGGCTCAACTATTTATTTGTTCCTATATGTTGATGATATGTTGATTGCTACAAAAGACATGGAAGAAATTTTGAAGTTGAAGGCACAATTGAGCAGTGAATTTGAGATGATCTCGGTGCAATAAAGAAAATTCTTGGTATGGAAATTACCAGAGATAGACGGTTTGTAAAATTATACTTAAGTGGCTAAGTCTAAAAGGGTATGTTGATAAAGTTCTTCATCATTTCAACATGCATAAGGCCAAACTAGTGAATACTCCGTTAGCTACACATTTTGAACTTTCTTGAACGTCATGTCCATGGTCAGATGATGAAGTTGAGTACATGTCTAGAGTTTCATATGCTAGTGCAATTGGTTCACTTATGTATGCCATGGTATGTTCTCGCCCTGATTTATCATGTTGTTAGTAGATACATGGCTAATCCTATCAAAGAGTATTGGAAAGTAGTTCAATGGATTTTCAGATACTTACGATGCACATCTGATGCTTGTTACAGTTTGGGAAGACTAAAGATGGAATCATTGGTTATGTAGACTAAGATTTTGCTATATTTGGATAAAAGAAGATCTCTTACTAGTTATGTGTTCACCGTCGGGGGATATACCGTTAGTTAAAAAGCAAGCCTACAAGTTATTGTTGCCTTGTCCACTACAAAAGCCGAGTATATGGTTATTTTTGAAGCTTGCAAAGAAGTCATTTGGCTAAGAGGTTTGTGTAACTTTGTGGAAGTACGTCTTGCACTACAATATTCTGTGACAGTTAAAGTGCTATTTACCTTACGACTGATAAGATGTTTCGTGAGAGAACGAAGTACATTGACATCATATATCATTACATTCGAGGTGTCAATGCTCAAGATGACATAAATGTCAACAAGATAAGTATGTTAGAATAGGAATTCCTTTGTATTTCCTTATATATGTATGGCATATTCCTTTGTAATATCCCCTTGTTCTCCCTATATATATTGCCCATTGGGTTTCATGAATACACACACACAATATTCATAATATGGTATCAGAGCTAGGGTACCAACCTAGCTCCTTTTGCTGCCATCCCACCACTATCGTTGCCGTCGTCGAAGGTCATCGCCACCCGAGGCCGTCGTTGCCCGACGCCGCCCATCCTGAGGCCGCTCGACACCGCCGCCCGCTGATGCCGCTGCACCCCATCGTCGCCGCCCGACTCGACGCCGCCACCCCCTTGACACTCGACCCGAGGACGATGTGGGCCGAGCCCATAGCACACCGCCCTCTGCTGCCCATTGCTAGAGCGCCACCGTCGTCGTCGTCGTCCGCATGGGCCACCACCATCGCCATTCTGCTTAGGCCGAGACCGACATAAGGAAACCATGGATGGTTTTCTTATAAAAGAGTTTGGTTCCAACAAAAACAAAAAAATAGAACGTCGATCTAACCACTGCATCGTCTAGTGCCGCCTGTTATACTTCATTGCCTTGGTTTCCTTATGTAATTCTTGTAAGGGGGGGGGGGGAGATTTTGTAACATCCCAAATGTATAATTGGGGTTATTCAAGTATAATTATATGTGTAGAAATTAAAACTTTTTCTCACATCTTGAAAACCCCTAATCTCTTATGTAATTCTTGTCCAAGAGTTGTGTAATCCAAAAACACCAAGCTCTTGTTAACCAAAAGTCAAATTCATTTTTCCAATTGTCTAAGTCTGGTGCCAAACATTTGAAAATATTTTCCTTGGTCCCAAAACTGATGTGGGACC
Organism: Phyllostachys edulis; assembly: GCA_036346405.1. NCBI lineage: Eukaryota > Viridiplantae > Streptophyta > Magnoliopsida > Poales > Poaceae > Phyllostachys > Phyllostachys edulis. The sequence goes on along the minus strand of CM070553.1, from coordinate 64,404,608 downwards.
CCTCTGAAAAATATCACAAGTTGTAAAACTAGTTTGATAAATTTTGGAGGTAAAACAATCCTTTAAACAACCTTCATGAATTTCCTGAGAAAAATGCATTGCATAATAACCTCTGAAAATTTTATGCAAGGTTAATCTCATTGTCAGCAAGCTCCTGTAAAAATTTCATGAATTTTGGAGTTGAATTGCTATCCCAAACAATTCTGCAAAGTCTCATTTGTTAGAAATTAAACTTAGCATGGCCTTTGTTCCTTGGGCTAGCCACCTTGCAAAGCCGGGTCCATTAACCCCATCGACCTCCTCTCCACCTTGATCGGTCGCAGCCGTTGGATTTACATCCAACCGCCACGACCTCCTCATGATCAACACCGCAAAGGCCTCCCCACCTCATCGGTCGTGGCCGTTGGATCAAAGATCACGGTCATGACCTCCCTCGTGTTAAATCTCAAAGACATCCCACCTTATTGAGGTCGTAGCCTTTGGATCCAAGATCCATGGCCATGACCTCCCTCACCGTTAAACTAAACAAACCTCCCACCTAAACGAGGTCGTAGCCGTTGGATCTGATCCAACAGCCCACGACCTCCCTGCGTTATCAAGCGCTCACAACCTCCCCTATCTTGTGTTGTGTACCGTTGGATTAAAAATCCACGGTCCCGACCTCCTCCTTGTCTTATGCGCATCAGATCTTCCCGCGCACGTGAGGTCGTTGCCCTTAGATCTAAATCTAATGGCCATGACCTCCCTTGTGTGTTGCGCAAGCTCAAGACCTCCTTTGCGCCACGTGCGAGGCTCAGGACCTCCCCTGTCTTGATCACCACCGTTGGATCAAGATCCAAAGGTCTTGACCTCCCTCGCGCTTCACGCAAAGCCTCAGACCTCCTTTGGTTGTGCGCCCTTGGATTCAAATCCTAAGGCCATGACCTCCCCCTCATGTGTTTAAGTTCATGTGCGGTTAAGACCTCACAGAGGTCCGCGTTGGATGGAGATCAACGCTTTGGACCTCTGTCCCATTTTCCCACGTGCGCTTACGTTAAGGAAATCGGAGGGTCACGACCTCCCCATCCTTGATCGTATGGCTGGGACCTCCTCCCAGTCAATTGAGCGTAACGGTTCAAAAATAGGATCCGATGGCCAGGACCTCTCCCAGGTTTTATCCAACGGTCATAAGGACCTCCCCTGTTCTTCTCCTTCCTCGGGCGCGCTGCAGGCTCGGCGATGGAGTTATTGCACGCCGCCACTAGGTACCTTTTATGACTCTTTCTCGACCAAGATTTAATGCAGTCGACCTTCGCCTCTCTGTCGGCTCAGTGCACCTTGTCAATCTCATGTCCTTGCCACCCCATGGACCAACCCGTGGGCTAAGCTCACCATGGAGCCTAGCCCCAGCTCATAACCTTCACCTCAGGCTATAAGTTATCCCTTGGAATCCTCCCTTGGCTTCCTTTGCACACAATTGATCTCAGCCTTGCACTTTGTGCGTGGCTGAGCTCCTCATCCACAGACCCTCCACTTCTCCACGCCCATTGTCGAGCTTGGAGCTCCTCGGTGGCAAAAGGGTTCGATGGCCTCTTCCTCCCTCTCTCTTGTTTCTATCTGGGCCTTTCTCCTCTGCGACCTCAACCCTAACTTCCTTGGTTGGGGCATTTGCGAGAGGTGGCCTAGTGGAGCTTGGAGCTTGGAGTTGAAGGTTGGACTTGAGCGGTGGAGCTCCCGTCTTCTCCAACTCGGGCCGCCACCGTCATCGACCTCATCGGCATCTTTAGGACCTCCTGTAACTCCTGGTAATCCCTTAGATCTTTGGGCACCGCTTGAATGCATGTTATGGAGCTTTCTTGGCACCCGCTTGAATATCGCAGAGCTTGATTTTGCATCTCGGTTTTGGCCGTCTTGGCCTTCATTTTGCCCTCTCGGCTCGCCGTGTTCAAAATCGTCGCCGTAGTTGAGAGGAGTCCGTTGGAGTGCGCATGGTTATTGCGGACCGCGGTACCGATGGATGTCGCCGGCGAGGTCTACATCGCGGCGAGAACCAAATCCTTGAACCGGATCTTTGTCGGACGAAAGCGGCGTATTGTTGTCGTTTTAGGACAAAGATCACCGCGTTATTGCGCTCATCATGTGCTCAAATCATTGAAATCATTGGGCGTCTTAAATGCCATTAACCTGTCGCCTGCGCGTATTTAAGACCTCCGCGCGACCTCCTCGTTGTCCGCGCATTTATTCCATGTCCAGCGGCGCGCTTGGGTGCAGGGCGTCGAGACCTCCTCAGGAGATCTGGGCGTCCAAGACCTCCCTTGCGCTATCGTGGCCGTCCGAGACCTCCACGGAGGTGCAGCGGCGTTAGGACCTCCCTTAGGACCTCCCTAGGTTATCTCGGTAGTTCATGACCTCCCGGGTAGATCTTGGCCGTCAAGGTCCTCCCTCGGACGATCTGGACCATCAAAGTCCTCCCTTGGAACATCTGGACCGTCCAGGACCTCCCCTGTGAGGTCCTGACGATGTAGATCTTCCTCGGGGAGATCTTGGTAGTTTAGATCTTCCTTTGGAAGATCTCACCGTTGAGGACCTCCCCCTTTAGATCTGGTCCGTTCCGGACCTCCCTCCCATGTTGTGGTTCGTTGGATTCACCATCAACGGCCAGGACCTCCCCTCACCTCGCGCATGTGCGTTGCTAGGAGATCCAGGACCTCTGGACCTCACGTGCGCGTGTGTGTTGTTCTCCTGGGAGGTCTTGAGCCGTCAGATCTGAGATCTGTGGCTCACGTCCTGCCCGGCCTGTGTGTTTTCTTTTTTTTAGAAACTCCAGTGAACTCTTAATTATAAACTGAAATAAGGTATAAACTTTAGAATTCCATATCTTTTTCATTTTAAATCCAATTGGGGTCATTTAAATTGGGTTAGCTCTGTCTTGGACTTGACTTTAATCCAAAAATGATTGTAAGTCGAGTTCAGCTCCAGAGCACAGTTTGCCCTTAGATTTTAAAACCCAACTTTAAATATACACTCAAATTAATGCTTAACTTGTAAAATACATAACTAATGCTCTGTAGATTATTTTTGTGTGAGACCAACTTTGTTGGTTTCCTCTAATAGTGAACTCACTGTGAAAATTGGTTTTGAGCATGTTGCTGTGATAGAAATGAGGACTTGTGCATTATAATTTTGTTCAAGTTCTTGTTTTTGAAAATTTGTAGCAAGTGCATGATAGCTCCAAATGGGATGAACTCAATTGTGTTATTCATCTCATGAGGTGCTGGTTTTACAGTAAAAATTTCAGCTTCACTTCTGTTCTAGAAAATGTTGCCTCATAATTAAATTAGTGAATAGTGCAGTTTGATATTTTTAGGCTGAGCAGAATTGATTTCATCATATCTTTTGCATTAAGAATCCAAATCAATTGGTTCTTGTTTCTAAATTCATGATAAATCATTGTCTTGCTGCTGTAAAATTTTCATAGCATTCGGAGAAGTTTCTCTGTTGCGTCTTTTTGGTTTTCCGTTGTTCTTATCGGTTCTTTATCGCTTTTCCGTTAGGTTTCGACATTTGTGGTGATCCCGAGAGTGACCCTCCGCAACAAATTGACCAGCAACAGCAAGGCAAGCAGTTTGATCATATCCCCTCTAACGCCCCATTACTTTAAAGGTTAATATGTTGTTTTACTTCTATGTATGCATGCTACTTTGTGTTGAATGTCGCTAGTAATCCTATAGTTGCATAATCTGTAGGAGTGTTTATCCTCTACTACCTATGAGCCTAGGTTACTTGCTGTGGTTTGAGCTCGTTGGATGAGCTCTTATCATAATAGTTCGTCTTCTCTTGCTTAGACATGCTTAATAATTGGTAGTAATGGGCGGTTGTCGACATTATGTCGATAACCTTGATCACCTAAAAACTATTATTCCATTATGTCCTTGTATGGTTTGTTAAATTGTAAGCAAATAAAAATGAAAACTATTTGGACTTGGGCATATTGGATGGATGGTGTGGTTTTGGAATGTGGTAGTATGCACGAGTCATTAAGGACCGAGTTACTTGCGCCACCGTTACGAGCAATGTTGCGTGCTAACCACACGAGGGGATATGGGACCTCTCTTGACTAAGTACTTTGGGCGGTGTTAATTGGGGTCGCTCGGTTGGTGTGTTTTTAAAGATAAAATGTGTGTGTGATGTGGGAGGAGCATTAGCTTCGGGTAGGTTGTGTGATGTCTCCTTCTCCCGTGGGTTGTGCGACTTCGAATTAGCATTGTCCATTGGAAATGTCTCGTAGGACTTAGCCGTCTTGGCATACCAAAGGTAGTGTGCCTAAGGAAAGGCGATGCGGCGTGTGGGTACATTGGTACACCCTGCGAGGTTAAAACTATTGAATAGCCTCGTCCTAGGTTATGGACACGCTCGGATCGCCCGTGAGAACTAGACTACAATCTTTAATTAAAACTTGACATGGTTGGTATGAGCAGGAGTTCATGCTATTGTTGTGGTGACTTGGGTTAGTCACTTCGGGATGTTCTTGTTGTTGTTACTATGTTATTATCTCGTTGTTATTTCAACAATTAAAATGCTTTGTCAAATTGCCTTCAATCTATTATGGTATTGCAAATGAAACTTGCTTTATGCTAAAATGAGTCCAAAGCCTCATCCACTTAAATAAAGCTTGCATGTAGCTATTTATAGTTCTGTTATCTCACACGTAAGTCTTGCGAGTACTTTATGTACTCATCGCGCGTGGTTGTGGCATTTTGTGGCTTTTGTTGCGAGAGGAAGAAGGGAGCTCCTTGAGCCTCTCTTTTGTGCTACGTGTTGCGGCTTCTTGACGACTAGCTTGGCGGTCGGTCGGATGCCTAGGGTTAAGGCACACCGATTGGCTTTGTGTTATAGCCATCTTTATGGCACTTTTGCTTCATTGTTATTCTTAGTAGTTCTTGTTGCTATTTGGCCTAAGGGCCCTCTTTTGTAATAACCTATCCTTATTTATATTAACTTCGGTTTGTTGCTTATGTTCTATGTGTTGTATGGAATTGATACATTCTTTTGTTGTGAGGTATGTATCTTGCATTCAGGAGTATACATCTCTCGAGACAGGTTTATTTGGTTGATAATACTAGGGTCAATTGGATGACTAAGTATTATGAGCTTAATAAATCTGGTGCTCTAAAAGTTGGTATCGAGCTATCTTGACCGTAATAACGCATAAGCTTAGTCGCCTCTTTAGGGTATTTTGAAAACCTAATTTCAAAGTATCAAATGAGTTTTGAAAGCTTAAGGAAATTCTCAGATTTTGTTCCTCATCTATCTTAGCTTTCTCTTCTCATCTCACTCTAATTTGAGTTTTAAAAGTTGTTTTCCTCTCTTCCCTTCTACAAAATAGTTGTTATCGATTAATGGGGTTTTGGGGAATCAATGAGTTTGGCAAATTGAGGTGTTAGCTGCCCATTTACAAGGTTTTGAAGCTTCTGGAATGGCCAATTTCGACTGGAAGCTTGGATGCAAAATCTGGACAGCAAGCGTCAATTTCCGGACAGCAAGCTCAGAGGTTCTAATTAGGGTAGAAAATGAGAGATTAAATCAACTAAAACTTGTGGGAATAAAAGGGTAAGATGTGATACTAGTTAGCTAAGTATCTAACACTTATTTCGCTGCATTAGCCTTGCTTTCTAGTAGTTTTAGATCTCATCTCACAATCTGATTTTTAATCATCTCGATCAATTACTCGTTCATTCAATACGGGTTAGTTGAGTTGAGAAGTTGAGCTTTGCTCTTGGTGTTTCTTGGCTGTTTTAGAGTCTTTTAGAAGCTTCTAAAGTTAATTTACTCGCTGTTTTGGCTTTCGTTTAGGGTGATATTCCATTCCCCTAGTCGATCGCTTTTGCTTCTCTTTAAGGCTTTGTTTTTCAGGTTTAGTTGCTAACCGAAATTTGTTGTAACAGGATGGCGGGCCTTTTCGTAGCGGCCAAGGCGATCGGTGGTCGGACGAGGAGCTTCCTCCTCCTCCGACCATGGCGAGTTCTTCTTCAGATCGGCGCAACCGCGGATGACGAGAGAGTTCTCTTGGGCGTCATCGCGCGCAACACCTGCTGCACTTACGGAGCTTCGGGATCAGGCAAGGAACACCCATCGGCGCGTGGAGGACTCGCGGAGTTTCTTCGTACTCGGCCTCCTACCTTTTCCGGTCGAGGACCCGTTGGATCGACGATTGGCTTCTGGTGGAGCGAAGCTCCGCATCGCGCGATGCCGAGCACGAGAAGGCGCTGCTCGCATCGCACCACCGGAGGTGCGGCTTTGTCATGGTGGGAGAGCTTTCTCGCCATGCAGCCCGCAGACCACACCGTCTCTTGGGAGGAGTTTCGTCTTGCCTTCCGTCGGGCTCACATCCTGCGGCTTGATGGAGATCAAGAAGCGGGAGTTTCTTGCGCTCAAGCAAGGCGTAGCTTCGATCATGGAGTATGTCTCTGAGTTCAACCATTTAGCTCGTTATGCTCACGAGGATGTGGCCACCGATATGGCTAAGCGAGGCCAAGTTCAGGCGTGGCTTGTCAGAGGAGTGAAGGACAAGCTATCCATTGTCGACTTTCACGATTTTCGGACCTTGGTCGACAAGGCCATCGTCGTGAGCATGCGGCTCGAGCTTATGGACTCCATAGCGCAAGTGAGAGGCCCATAAGTCATCGAGGCGATTCCTCCGTCCCCGCTTGGCGGTCTCGAAGTACCGATCTCATTCTTGGCGCCCGAGGTTACCCCCTCGTTCCTCGTTCATCGCAGCCGTGTCTCGATCCGTGCACTGCGAGTCGTGACGGCCCCATAACCAGTGCGGGGTCACATGCTTCTCTTGCAACGGAAGGGCCATTATGCAAATAATTGCCCTAAGAAAACGAGGCGACCCCTCGTCCTAATGGAGGGCGGGCGAGAGGTGGTGCATCTCGGGACGGAAGATCGTCCGGCTACCCAAGGCGTGGGTAGTGGTCGCGTCAACGCCGTCCCTGCGAGAGGAGGCTCGGGAGGCACCCGGCGTCGCGCTAGGTACACTTTCGTTAACTCTCACCCTACTCTTTGTCTTGTTTGATTCAGGAGCATCTCATTCCTTTGTTTACGAGTCTTTTCTTTCGCTGTTGGAAGCTTCTTTTCTCTCCATTGTCGGTCCCGCTTACTCATTCGCTCTCTGGTTCGGAGTTGAGAGCTGAATCGAGTGTAGGGATGTTCCTATCGAGATCGGCGTAGGTTTCTTAGCAAACCTTATCCTTCTCCATTCAGCGAGTCTTGATGTGATTCTTGGCATGGATTGGTTGTCCCAACACATGGGGCAAATCGATTGCGCCAGGAAGCTCATCTCTCTGTCTAGCTCCTCCGTGGCGAGGTTAAGCTTTTATGAAAATGCTAGATCCGCATCTCTTCGCGCTTGAAGCGAAGCCCGCTCTAGATATTAGCGAAGTCCCAACGGTTTGTGACTTTGTTGATGTCTTTCCCGCAGATCTTCCGGGAATGCCACCCGTTCGAGACCTCGAGTTTGTCATTGAGTTGGCTCCGGTGCCGCCCCTATCTCAAAGAGGCCTTGCTCGGATGCCACCGAGCGAGTTGGTGGAGTTGAAGAAGCGATTAAGTGAGCTGCAAGAGAAGGGTTTCATCCGCCTAGCTCATCTCCTTGGGGTTGTCCGGCAATCTTCGTGAAGAAGAAGGATGGTACTTTACGTATGTCGTTGATTACCGCCCACTTAATGAAGTAATGGTAAGAACAAGTATCCATTGCCCGCATCGGCGATCTCTTGATCAATTAACCGGAGCTCGAGTTTTCTCCAAGATTGATCTGAGAGTGGGATATCATCGAGTTAAGTATTCGACTGAGGATATTCCCAAGACCGCGTTCTCTACTACTTCGGCTTGTATGAGTACCTTTGTCATGTCGTTAAACAACCAATGCTCTGCCTTGTTCATGAATCTCATGAATTCGGTATTCATGGAGTATTTGGATAAGTTTGTCGTGGTATTCATCGATGATATTCTTATCTACTCCAAGAACGATGAAGAGCATCTTAGAGCATCTGAAGCTTGTGTTAGGCAAGGCTGCTTGAGACACCACCATGCGTGAAGTTCACAAGTCGCGTCTGGTTGAAGGAAGTGGCTTTCTTAGGCCACGTTCTTTCGGCGAGGCGTAGCCGTTGACCCTAACAAGGTCGCGATGTTCTTTCATGGAGTCGGCTGCTTGGTCACCGATGTACGGAGTTTTCTCGGTTTAGCGGGATATTATCGTCGCTTTATCGAGAACTTCTCCAAGATCATGGCCGATGTGGAGTTGCTCAAGAAGGACAAGAAGTTCGTGTGGTCCGCTGAGTGTGAGAAAGTTTCCAAATACTCAAAAGCGTTTGACCACCACTCCGTTCTTGTTCTTCCGATATCCATCGAAGCTTCGATATCTTTTGCGATGCTTCTCGTCGAGGCCTCGGTTGTGTCCTTATGCAAGAAGGCAAGGTAGTGGCCTATGCATCAAGGCAATTGAGACCTCATGAGCTCAACTATCCTACCCATGATTTGGAGTTGGTCTGCTGTGATTCATGCACTTAAGATCTGGCGATATTACCTAATTGGTGTCGTTGTGAAGTGTATTCGGATCACAAAAGCTTAAAGTACTTGTTCACACAACTGACTGAACCTCGGGCAAAGGAGATGGTTGGAGTTGATCAAGGACTATGATATGGGTATTCACTACCATCCGGGCAAGGCTAATGTCGTTCTTGTCGGCTTAGTCATAAGCGCATTGCAATACCTTGTTGTCGAGGAGCTTGACCCGCTCTTTTGGAAGAATTTCAGCGTCTCAACTTGAGTTTAGTTGAGCATGGTTCTCTCGCTGCCTTGGTTGTGCAACCAACCTTGGTGGATCGGATCAAGTCGCTTTCGTGATCGGATGTTGGAGTGAGCCACATTAAGGCAAATGTCAAAACGGAACAACCAAGTGCTTTTACGAGGATGAGCATGGTGTTGTGAGGTTCGAAACAACGCCTTGTGGTTCCAAAGGACATGGAGTTGCGAATTTGATCCTCCGAAGCCCATGATTCGCCTTTATCCATTCATCCGGGGCCACAAAGATGTATCAAGATCTCCGCTAGAGATTTTGGTGGACCCGAATGAAGAGGGAGATTGCGAGTTCGTTCTTGAAGTGCGGCGTGTGTCGTCGTGTCAAGGCGAACATCGGCGTCAGCAGATCGCTTGACCCTTGCTGTCTTGGGAATGGAAGTGGGATTCCGTCGGCATGGACTTTATCAACGGTGCGCCCGAATGCCAAAGGGGAAAGATTCCATCTGGGTCGTCATTGATCGGTTGACTAAGGTAGCACATTTCTTGCCGGTGCGGGCTAAGATTTCTGTCGGTCAATTGGCAGACCTCTATGTTTCTCGCATCGTGTGCTTGCATGGTGTGCCCAAGGCGATTGTCTCGGATCGTGGTTCTCTTTTCACCTCTCGCTTTTGGCGTTGTTTGCAGAAGTAGTGGGAACCCGTCTTACCTTTATAGCACGGCATATCATCCCCAAGCGATGGTCGGGACCGAGAGGTCAACCAAGTTTTGGAAGACATGCTTCGTGCTTGTGTTCTTTCCTATGGGAAGCATTGGGAGAAATGCTTGCCATTATTTGAAGTTTTCTTATAACAACGACTTTCGGGCGATCTCGGCATGGCACCATTTGAGGCCTTATGCGGGAGAAAGTGTAGAACCCGTTGAACTGGTCGAGACCGGTGAAAGACCTCTCTTTGGCGGACTCAATTAATGAGGCGGCGCCAAGTCCAAATTTATTACGTGGCGTTTGCGCAGCTCAATCGAGCAAAAGAGCTATGCGGATCGCCGTCGGCGTGAGTTGCGTTTTGAGCCTAATGACTTTGTTTATCTCAAAGTCTCTCCTTTGAAGGGCCATCAACGTTTGGCGTCAAGGGCAAGTTGGCTCCTCGATATGTCGGTCCCTACCGCGTTATCGAGAAGAAGGGAGCTGTTGCCTATAAGTTGGAATTGCCGGCTGCGCTTGAGGGGTACATGATGTTTTCCATGTGTCTCGGCTTAAGAAGTGCCTCCGTGTTCCAAGCGAGAAGCTCCGTTGGAAACCCTCGATGTCAGAAGATTTGACCTATCGCGAGCACCACTTTGCATACTCGATGAGTCCGAGCGAAGGACAAGGAATAAGACCATCAAGTTCCTTAAAGTTCGATTGGTCAAACCATTACGAGGATGAGGCTACTTGGGAAAGAGAAGATCGCCTTGCGGACTATCCATCTTTCTTTACCGAGTGAGCCAAATCTCGGGACGAGATTTTTGTAAGGGGGGGGGGAGATTTTGTAACATCCCAAATGTATAATTGGGGTTATTCAAGTATAATTATATGTGTAGAAATTAAAACTTTTTCTCACATCTTGAAAACCCCTAATCTCTTATGTAATTCTTGTCCAAGAGTTGTGTAATCCAAAAACACCAAGCTCTTGTTGACCAAAAGTCAAATTCATTTTTCCAATTGTCTAAGTCTGGTGCCAAACATTTGAAAATATTTTCCTTGGTCCCAAAACTGATGTGGGACCCCTCTGAAAAATATCACAAGTTGTAAAACTAGTTTGATAAATTTTGGAGGTAAAACAATCCTTTAAACAACCTTCATGAATTTCTTGAGAAAAATGCATTGCATAATAACCTCTGGAAATTTTATTCAAGGTTAATCTCATTGTCAGCAAGCTCCTGTAAAAATTTCATGAATTTTGGAGTTGAATTGCTATCCCAAACAATTCTGCAAAGTCTCAGCTGTTAGAAATTAAACTTAGCATGGCACTGTTCCTTGGGCTAGCCACCTTGCAAAGCTGGTCCAGCCCAACCCCATCTGACCTCCTCTCCACCTTGATCAGGTCGCAGCCGTTGGATTTACATCCAACCGCCACGACCTCCTCCGCGGTCAACACCGCAAAGGCCTCCCCACCTCATCAGGTCGTAGCCGTTGGATCAAAGATCCACGGTCATGACCTCTCCTGTGTGTTAAATCTCAAAGACATCCCACCTTATTGAGGTCGTAGCCTTTGGATCCAAGATCCATGGCCATGACCTCCCCTCACTGTTAAACTAAACAAACCTCCCACCTAAACGAGGTCGTAGCCGTTGGATCTGATCCAACAGCCCACGACCTCCCTGCGTTATCAAGCGCTCACAACCTCCCCTATCTTGTGTTGTGTACCGTTGGATTAAAAATCCACGGTCCCGACCTCCTCCTTGTCTTATGCGCATCAGATCTCCCCGCGCACGTGAGGTCGTTGCCCTTAGATCTAAATCTAATGGCCATGACCTCCCTTGTGTGTTGCGCAAGCTCAAGACCTCCTTTGCGCCACGTGCGAGGCTCAGGACCTCCCCTGTCTTGATCACCACCGTTGGATCAAGATCCAAAGGTCTTGACCTCCCTCGCGCTTCACGCAAAGCCTCAGACCTCCTTTGGTTGTGCGCCCTTGGATTCAAATCCTAAGGCCATGACCTCCCCCTCATGTGTTTAAGTTCATGTGCGGTTAAGACCTCACGGAGGTCCGCTTGCCGTTGGATGGAGATCCAACGCTTTGGACCTCTGTCCCATTTTCCCACGTGCGCTTACGTTAAGAAATCGGAGGTCACGACCTCCCCATCCTTGATCGTATGGTGGGACCTCCTCCCGATCAATTGGTATAACGGTTCAAAAATAGGATCCGATGGCGGGACCTCTCCTGAGTTTTATCCAGCGGTCATAAGGACCTCCCTGTTCTTCTCCTTCCTCGGCGCTGCTGAGCTCTGGCGATGGAGTTATTGCACGCCTTGCCACTAGGTACCTTTTACTCTTTCTGTGACCGCATTTAATGCTTGTCGACCTTCCGCCTCTCAGTCGGCTCAGTGCGCACCTTGTCAATCTCATGTCCTTGCCACCCCATGGACCAACCCGTGGGCTAAGCTCACCATGGAGCCTAGCCCGACTCATAACCTTCACCTCGGGCTATAAGTTATCCTTGGAATCCTCCCTTGGCTTCCTTTGCACACAATTGATCTCGGCCTTGCACTTTGTGCGTGGTGAGCTCCTCATCCACAGACCCTCCACTTCTCCTGACCATTGTCGAGCTTGGAGCTCCTCGGTGGCAAAAGGGTTCGATGGCCTCTTCCTCCCTCTCTCTTGTTTCTATCTGGGCCTTTCTCCTCTGCGACCTCAACCCTAACTTCATTGGTGGGGCATTTGCGGAGGTGGCCTAGTGGAGCTTGGAGCTTGGGTTGAAGGTTGGACTTGAGCGGTGGGGCTCCCGTCTTCTCCAACTCAGGCCGCCACCGTCATCGACCTCATCGGCATCTTTAGGACCTCCAGGTAACTCCCCTGGTAATCCCTTAGATGCTGGGCACCCGCTTGAATGCATGTTGCGGAGCTTTTCTTGGCACCCGCTTGAATGTCGCGCGGAGCTTGATTTTGCATCTCGGTTTTGGCCGTGCTGGCCTTCATTTTGCCCTCTCCGGTTCGCCGGCGTTCAAGGCCGTCGCCGCCATTGAGAGGAGGTCCGTTGGGTGCGCATGGTTATTGCGGACCCAACGGTACCATTGGATGTCGCCGGCGAGGTCTACATCGCCGGCGAGAACCAAATCCTTGAACCCGGATCTTTGTCGGACGAAACGGCAGCGCTGTTGTCGTTTTAGGACAAAGATCACCGCGTTAATGCGCTCATCATGTGCTCAAATCATTGAAATCATTGGGCGTCTTAAATGCCATTAACCCTGTCCCTTGCGCGTATTTAAGACCTCCCGCGCGCGGACCTCCTCGTTGTCCCGCGCGCATTTATTCCATGTCCAAGCGGCGTCTTGTTGGGTGCAGGGCGTCGAGACCTCCTCAGGAGATCCGGGCGTCCAAGACCTCCCCTGCGCTTATCGTGGCCGTCCTGACCTCCTGGAGGTGCAGTGGCGTTAGGACCTCCCTTAGGACCTCCCTAGGTTATCTCGGCCGTTCATGACCTCCCGGGTAGATCTTGACCGTCAAGGTCCTCCCTCGGACGATCTGGACCATCAAAGTCCTCCTTGGAACATCTGGACCGTCCGGGACCTCCCCTGTGAGGTCTGGCGATGTAGATCTTCCTCGGGGAGATCTTAGTAGTTTAGATCTTCCTTTGGAAGATCTCACCGTTGAGGACCTCCCCATTTAGATGCAGTCGTTCAGGACCTCCCTCCCATGTTGTGGTTCGTTGGATTCACCATCAGCGGCCGGACCTCCCCTCACCTCGCGCATGTGCGTTGCTAGGAGATCCGGGACCTCTGGACCTCACGTGCTTGGCGTGTGTGTTGTTCTCTGGGAGGTCTTGAGCCGTCGATCTGAATCTGTGGCTCACGTCTGCCGACTTTGTGTGTTTTTTTTTTAGAAACTCCAAAGAACTCTTAATTATAAACTGAAATAAGGTATAAACTTTAGAATTCCATATCTTTTTCATTTTAAATCAATTGGGGTCATTTAAATTGGGTTAGCTCTGTCTTGGACTTGACTTTAATCCAAAAATGATTGTAAGTCGAGTTCAGCTCCAGAGCACAGTTTGCCCTTAGATTTTAAAACCCAACTTTAAATATACACTCAAATTAATGCTTAACTTGTAAAATACATAACTAATGCTCTGTAGATTATTTTTGTGTGAGACCAACTTTGTTGGTTTCCTCTAATAGTGAACTCACTGTGAAAATTGGTTTTGAGCATGTTGCTGTGATAGAAATGAGGACTTGTGCATTATAATTTTGTTCAAGTTCTTGTTTTTGAAAATTTGTAGCAAGTGCATGATAGCTCCAAATGGGATGAACTCAATTGTGTTATTCATCTCATGAGGTGCTGGTTTTACAGTAAAAATTTCAGCTTCACTTCTGTTCTAGAAAATGTTGCCTCATAATTAAATTAGTGAATAGTGCAGTTTGATATTTTTAGGCTGAGCAGAATTGATTTCATCATATCTTTTGCATTAAGAATCCAAATCAATTGGTTCTTGTTGCTAAATTCATGATAAATCATTGTCTTTCTGTTGTAAAATTTTCATAGCATTCGGAGAAGTTTCTCTGTTGCGTCTTTTTGGTTTTCCGTTGTTCTTATCGGTTCTTTATAAGCTTTTCCGTTAGGTTTCGACATTTGTGGTGATCCCGAGTGACCCTCCGCAACAAATTGACCAGCAACAGCAAGGCAAGCAGTTTGATCATATCCTCTAACGCCCCATTACTTTAAAGGTTAATATGTTGTTTTACTTCTATGTATGCATGCTACTTTGTGTTGAATGTAGCTAGTAATCCTATAGTTGCATAATCTGTAGGAGTGTTTATCCTCTACTACCTATGAGCCTAGGTTACTTGCTGTGGTTTGAGCTCGTTGGATGAGCTCTTATCATAGTAGTTACATCTTCTCTGCTTAGACATGCTTAGTAGCGGTAGTAATGGGCGGTTGTCGACATTATGTCGATAACCTTGATCACACAAAAACTATTATTCCATTATGTCCCCTTGTATGGTTTGTTAAATTGTAAACAAATAAAAATGAAAACTATTTGGACTTGGGCATATTGGATGGATGGTGTGGTTTTTGGAATGTGGTAGTATGCCTGAGTCATTAAGGACCGAGTTACTTGCGCCACCGTTCTGAGCAATGTTGCGTGCTAACCACACGAGGGGGATATGGGACCTCTCTTGACTAAGTACTTTGGGCGGTGTTAATTGGGGTCGCTCGGTTGGTGTGTTTTTAAAGATAAAATGTGTGTGTGATGTGGGAGGGGAGCATTAGCTTCCGGGTAGGTTGTGTGATGTCTCCTTCTCCCCGTGGGTTGTGCGACTCAGAATTAGCATTGTCCATTGGAAATGTCTCGTAGGACTTAGCCGTGCCGGCATACCAAAGGTAGTGTGCCTAAGGAAAGGCGGTCTGGCGTGTGGGTACATTGGTACACCCCTGCAGGGTTAAAACTATTCGAATAGCCTCGTCCTAGGTTATGGACACGCTCGGATACGCCCCGTGAGAACTAGACTACAATCTTTAATTAAAACTTGACATGGTTGGTATGAACGGGGAGTTCATGCTATTGTTGTGGTGACTTGGGTTAGTCACTTCCAGGATGTTCTTGTTGTTGTTACTATGTTATTATCTCGTTGTTATTTCAACAATTAAAATGCTTTGTCAAATTGCCTTCAATCTATTATGGTATTGCAAATGAAACTTGCTTTATGCTAAAATGAGTCCAAAGCCTCATCCACTTAAATAAAGCTTGCATGTAGCTATTTATAGTTCTGTTATCTCACACGTAAGTCTTGCGGAGTACTTTATGTACTCATCGCGTGGTTGTGGCATTTTGTGGCTTTTGTTGCGAGAGGAAGAAGGGAGCTCCTTGAGCCTCTCTTTTGTGCTACGTGTTGCGGCTTCTTGACGACTAGCTTGGCGGTCGGTCGGATGCCTAGGGGTTAAGGCACCTTGATTGGCTTTGTGTTATAGCCATCTTTATGGCACTTTTGCTTCATTGTTATTCTTAGTAGTTCTTGTTGCTATTTGGCCTAAGGGCCCTCTTTTGTAATAACCTATCCTTATTTATATTAACTTCGGTTTGTTGCTTATGTTCTATGTGTTGTATGGAATTGATACATTCTTTTGTTGTGAGGTATGTATCTTGCATTCAGGGAGTATACATCTCTCGAGCTGGTTTATTTGGTTGATAATACTAGGGTCAATTGGATGACTAAGTATTATGAGCTTAATAAATCTGGTGCTCTAAAAGTTGGTATCGAGCTATCTTGACCGTAATAACGCAAGCTTGGTCGTCTTTAGGGTATTTTGAAAACCTAATTTCAAAGTATCAAATGAGTTTTGAAAGCTTAAGGAAATTCTCAGATTTTGTTCCTCATCTATCTTAGCTTTCTCTTCTCATCTCACTCTAATTTGAGTTTTAAAGTTGTTTTCCTCTCTTCCCTTCTACAAAATAGTTGTTATCGATTAATGGGGTTTTGGGGAATCAATGAGTTTGGCAAATTGAGGTGTTAGCTGCCCATTTACAAGGTTTTGAAGCTTCTGGAATGGCCAATTTACTGGAAGCTTGGATGCAAAATCTGGACAGCAAGCGTCAATTTCGGACAGCAAGCTCGAGAGGTTCTAATTAGGGTAGAAAATGAGAGATTAAATCAACTAAAACTTGTGGGAATAAAAGGGTAAGATGTGATACTAGTTAGCTAAGTATCTAACACTTATTTAGCTGCATTAGCCTTGCTTTCTAGTAGTTTTAGATCTCATCTCACAATCTGATTTTTAATCATCTCGATCAATTACTCGTTCATTCAATACGGGTTAGTTGAGTTGAGAAGTTGAGCTTTGCTCTTGGTGTTTCTTGGCTGTTTTAGAGTCTTTTAGAAGCTTCTAAAGTTAATTTACTCGCTGTTTTGGCTTTCGTTTAGGGTGATATTCCATTCCCCTAGTCGATCGCTTTTGCTTCTCTTTAAGGCTTTGTTTTTCGAGGTTTAGTTGCTAACGAAATTTGTTGTAACAGGATGGCGGGCCTTTTCGTAGCGGCCAAGGCGATCGGTGGTCGGACGAGGAGCTTCCTCCTCCTCCGACCATGGCGAGTTCTTCTTGAATCGGCGCAACAGCGGATGTGAGAGAGTTCTCTTGGGCGTCATCGCGCGCAACACCAATGCTTGCACTTACGGAGCTTGAGGATGCAGGCAAGGAACACCCATCGGCAGCGTGGAGGACTCGCGGAGTTTCTTCGTACTCGGCCTCCTACCTTTTCCGGTCGAGGACCCGTTGGATCTGGACGATTGGCCGTCGGTGGGAGCGAAGCTCCGCATCGCCTTGATGCGAGGAACGACGAGAAGGCGCTGATACGCGCTCGCACCACCGGAGGTGCGGCTTTGTCATGGTGGGAGAGCTTTCTCGCCATGCAGCCCTTGAACCACACCGTCTCTTGGGAGGAGTTTCGTCTTGCCTTCCGTCGGGCTCACATCCTGCCGGCTTGATGGAGATCAAGAAGCGGGAGTTTCTTCTTGCGCTCAAGCAAGGCGTGCTTCGATCATGGAGTATGTCTCTGAGTTCAACCATTTAGCTCGTTATGCTCACGAGGATGTGGCCACCGATATGGCTAAGCGAGGCCAAGTTCGGCGTGGCTTGTCAGGAGTGAAGGACAAGCTATCCATTGTCGACTTTCTGATTTTCAGACCTTGGTGCGACAAGGCCATCGTCGTGAGCATGCGGCTCGAGCTTATGGACTCCATAGCGCAAGTGAGAGGCCCATAAGTCATCGAGGCGATTCCTCCGTCCCGCTTGAGGCGGTCTCGAAGTACCGTCTCATTCTTGGCGCCCCAGGTTACACCCTGTTCTCGTTCATCGCGGTAGTGTCTCGATCCGTGCACTGCGAGTCGGCAGCGGCCCCTAACCCGGCTGCGGGGTCACATGCTTCTCTTGCAACGGAAGGGCCATTATGCAAATAATTGCCCTAAGAAAACGAGGCGACCCTCGTCCTAATGGAGGGCGGGCGGAGGTGGTGCATCTCGGGACGGAAGATCGTCCGGCTACCCAAGGCGTGGGTAGTGGTCGCGTCAACGCCGTCCTTTGCGAGAGGAGGCTCGGGAGGCACCGGCGTCGCGCTAGGTACACTTTACATTAACTCTCACCCTGCTCTTGTCTTGTTTGATTCAGGAGCATCTCATTCCTTTGTTTACGAGTCTTTTCTTTGCTGTTGGAAGCTTCTTTTCTCTCCATTGTCGGTCCCGCTACTCATTACGCTCTCTGGTTGGAGTTGAGAGCTGAATCTGAGTGTAGGGATGTTCCTATCGAGATCGGCGTGGGTTTCTTAGCAAACCTTATCCTTCTCCATTCAGCGAGTCTTGATGTGATTCTTGGCATGGATTGGTTGTCCCAACACATGGGGCAAATCGATTCGCCGAGAAGCTCATCTCTCTGTCTAGCTCCTCCGTGACGGGTTAAGCTTTTCATGAAGTCGCTAGATCCGCATCTCTTGGCGGCAGCGAAGCCGCTCTAGATATTAGCGAAGTCCCAGCGGTTTGTGACTTTGTTGATGTCTTTCCTTGAATCTTCCGGAATGCCACCCGTTCGAGACCTCGAGTTTGTCATTGAGTTGGCTCCGTGCCGCCCCTATCTCAAAGAGGCCTTATCGGATGCCACCGAGCGAGTTGGTGGAGTTGAAGAAGCGATTAAGTGAGCTGCAAGAAGGGTTTCATCGCCTAGCTCATCTCCTTGGGGTTGTCCGGCAATCTTCGTAAAGAAGAAGGATGGTACTTTACGTATGTCGTTGATTACCGCCCACTTAATGAAGTGACGATGAAGAACAAGTATCCATTGCCCGCATCGGCGATCTCTTGATCAATTAAGCGGAGCTCGAGTTTTCTCCAAGATTGATCGAGAGTGGGATATCATCGAGGTTAAGTATTCGACTGAGGATATTCCCAAGACCGCGTTCTCTACTCGCTCGGCTTGTATGAGTACCTTTGTCATGTCGTTAAACAACAATGCTCTGCCTTGTTCATGAATCTCATGAATTAGGTATTCATGGAGTATTTGGATAAGTTTGTCGTGGTATTCATCGATGATATTCTTATCTACTCCAAACGATGAAGAGCATGCGAGCATCTGAAGCTTGTGTTAGGCAAGGCTGCATGAGCACCAAATTGTCGTGAAGTTGACAAGTCGCGTCTGGTTGAAGGAAGTGGCTTTCTTAGGCCACGTTCTTTCGGCGAGGCGTAGCCGTTGACCCTAGCAAGGTCGCGATGTTCTTTCATGGAGTCGGCTGCCGGTCACCGATGTCGGAGTTTTCTCGGTTTAGCGGGATATTATCGTCGCTTTATCGAGAACTTCTCCAAGATCATGGCCGATGTGAGTTGCTCAAGAAGGACAAGAAGTTAGTGTGGTCGGCTGAGTGTGAGAAAGTTTCCAAATACTCAAAAGCGTTTGACCACCACTCCGTTCTTGTTCTTCCCGATATCCATCGAAGCTTCGATATCTTTTGCGATGCTTCTCGTCGAGGCCTCGGTTGTGTCCTTATGCAAGAAGGCAAGGTAGTGGCCTATGCATCAAGGCAATTGAGACCTCATGAGCTCAACTATCCTACCCATGATTTGGAGTTGGTGCTGTGATTCATGCACTTAAGATCTGCGACATTACCTAATTGGTAATCGTTGTGAAGTGTATTCAGATCACAAAAGCTTAAAGTACTTGTTCACACAACTGACTGAACCTCGGGCAAAGGAGATGGTTGGAGTTGATCAAGGACTATGATATGGGTATTCACTACCATCCGGGCAAGGCTAATGTCGTTCTTGTCGCTTAGTCATAAGCGCATTGCAATACCTTGTTGTCGAGGAGCTTGACCCGCTCTTTTGGAAGAATTTCAGCGTCTCAACTTGAGTTTAGTTGAGCATGGTTCTCTCATTGCCTTGGTTGTGCAACCAACCTTGGTGGATCGGATCAAATCGCTTTCGGCGATCGGATGTTGGAGTGAGCCACATTAAGGCAAATGTCAAGAACGGAACAACCAAGTGCTTTTACGAGGATGAGCATGGTGTTGTGAGGTTCGAAACAACGCCTTGTGGTTCCAAAGGACATGGAGTTGCGGAATTTGATCCTCCATGAAGCCCATGATTCGCCTTTATCCATTCATCCGGGGCCACAAAGATGTATCAAGATCTCCGCTAGAGATTTTGGTGGACCCAAATGAAGAGGAGATTGCGAAGTTCGTTCTTAGAGTGCGGCGTGTGTCGTCGTGTCAAGGCGAACATCGGCGTCGGCGATCTGCTTGACCCTTGCTGTCTTGGGAATGGAAGTGGGATTAAAATCGGCATGGACTTTATCAGCGATGCGCCTGAATGCCAAAGGGAAAGATTCCATCTGGTCGTCATTGATCGGTTGACTAAGGTAGCACATTTCTTGCGGTGCGGGCTAAGATTTCTGTCGGTCAATTGGCGGACCTCTATGTTTCTCGCATCGTGTGCTTGCATGGTGTGCCCAAGGCGATTGTCTCGGATCGTGGTTCTCTTTTCACCTCTCGCTTTTGGCGTTGTTTGCAAGAAATTTGTGGGAACCGTCTTACCTTTAGCACGGCATATCATCCCCAAAGCGATGGTCGGGCCGAGAGGTCAACCAAGTTTTGGAAGACATGCTTCGTGCTTGTGTTCTTTCCTATGGGAAGCATTGGGAGAAATGCTTGCCATTATTGAGATTTTCTTATAACAACGACTTTTCAAGGCCGATCTCGGCATGGCACCATTTGAGGCCTTATGCGGAGAAAGTGTAGAACCCGTTGAGCGGTGAGACCGGTGAAAGACCTCTCTTTGGCGGACTCAATTAATGAGGCGGCGCCAAGTCCGGCTTATTCGTGGCGTTTGCGCCTGACTCAATCGAGCAAAAGAGCTATGCGGATCGCCGTCGGCGTGAGTTGCGTTTTGAGCCTAATGACTTTGTTTATCTCAAAGTCTCTCCTTTGAAGGGCCATCAACGTTTGGCGTCAAGGGCAAGTTGGCTCCTCGATATGTCGGTCCCTACCGCGTTATCGAGAAGAAGGAGCTGTTGCCTATAAGTTGGAATTGCCGGCTGCACTTGAGGGGTACATGATGTTTTCCATGTGTCTCGGCTTAAGAAGTGCCTCCGTGTTCCAAGCGAGGAAGCTCCGTTGGAAACCCTCGATGTCCAAGAAGATTTGACCTATCGCGAGCACCTGTTGCATACTCGATGAGTCGAGCGAAGGACAAGGAATAAGACCATCAAGTTCCTTAAAGTTCGGTGGTCAAACCATTACGAGGATGAGGCTACTTGGGAAAGAAGATCGTGCGCTTGCGGACTATCCATCTTTCTTTACGAGTGAGCCAAATCTCGGGACGAGATTTTTGTAAGGGGGAGATTTTGTAACATCCCAAATGTATAATTGGGGTTATTCAAGTATAATTATATGTGTAGAAATTAAAACTTTTTCTCACATCTTGAAAACCCTAATCTCTTATGTAATTCTTGTCCAAGAGTTGTGTAATCCAAAAACACCAAGCTCTTGTTGACCAAAAGTCAAATTCATTTTCCAATTGTCTAAGTCTGGTGCCAAACATTTGAAAATATTTTCCTTCGTCCCAAAACTGATGTGGGACCCTCTGAAAAATATCACAAGTTGTAAAACTAGTTTGATAAATTTTGGAGGTAAAACAATCCTTTAAACAACCTTCATGAATTTCTTGAGAAAAATGCATTGCATAATAACCTCTGGAAATTTTATTCAAGGTTAATCTCATTGTCAGCAAGCTCCTGTAAAAATTTCATGAATTTTGGAGTTGAATTGCTATCCCAAACAATTCGCAAAGTCTCAATTTGTTAGAAATTAAACTTAGCATGGCCTTTGTTCCTTGGGCTAGCCACCTTGCAAAGTGGTCAGCCCAACCCCATCGACCTCATCTCCACCTTGATCGGTCGCGGCCGTTGGATTTACATCCAACCGCCACGACCTCCTCATGATCAACACCGCAAAGGCCTCCCCACCTCATCGGTCGTGGCCGTTGGATCAAAGATCACGGTCATGACCTCCCTGTGTGTTAAATCTCAAAGACATCCCACCTTATTGAGGTCGTAGCCTTTGGATCCAAGATCCATGGCCATGACCTCCCTCATGTTAAACTAAACAAACCTCCCACCTAAGCGAGGTGCGTGGCCGTTGGATCGATCCAGCGACCCACGACCTCCTGCGTATCAGCGCTCACAACCTCCCCTATCTTGTGTTGTGTACCGTTGGATTAAAAATCCACGGTCCCGACCTCCTCCTTGTCTTATGCGCATCAGATCTCCCCGCGCACGTGAGGTCGTTGCCCTTAGATCTAAATCTAATGGCCATGACCTCCCTTGTGTGTTGCGCAAGCTCAAGACCTCCTTTGCGCCACGTGCGAGGCTCAGGACCTCCCCTGTCTTGATCACCACCGTTGGATCAAGATCCAAAGGTCTTGACCTCCCTCGCGCTTCACGCAAAGCCTCAGACCTCCTTTGGTTGTGCGCCCTTGGATTCAAATCCTAAGGCCATGACCTCCCCCTCATGTGTTTAAGTTCATGTGCGGTTAAGACCTCACAGGAGGTCCGCACCGTTGGATGGAGATCCAACGCTTTGGACCTCCTGTCCCATTTTCCCACGTGCGCTTACACGTTAAGGAAATCGGAGGGTCACGACCTCCCCATCCTTGATCGTATGGCTGGGACCTCCTCCCAGTCAATTGAGCGTAACGGTTCAAAAATAGGATCCGATGGCCAGGACCTCTCCCAGGTTTTATCCAACGGTCATAAGGACCTCCCCTGTTCTTCTCCTTCCTCGGCGCGCGCTGCAGCTCGGCGATGGAGTTATTGCACCTTTGCCACTAGGTACCTTTAACGACTCTTTCTTGACCGCATTTAATGCTGTCGACCTTCCGCCTCTCTACAGTCACTCAGTGCACCTTGTCAATCTCATGTCCTTGCCACCCCATGGACCAACCCGTGGGCTAAGCTCACCATGGAGCCTAGCCCCAGCTCATAACCTTCACCTCAGGCTATAAGTTATCCCTTGGAATCCTCCCTTGGCTTCCTTTGCACACAATTGATCTCAGCCTTGCACTTTGTGCGTGGCTGAGCTCCTCATCCACAGACCCTCCACTTCTCCACAGCCATTGTCGAGCTTGGAGCTCCTCGGTGGCAAAAAGGGTTCCAGTGGCCTCTTCCTCCCTCTCTCTTGTTTCTATCTGGGCCTTTCTCCTCTGCGACCTCAACCCTAACTTCATTGGCTGGGGCATTTGCAGAGGTGGCCTAGTGGAGCTTGGAGCTTGGAGTTGAAGGTTGGACTTGAAGCGGTGGGGCTCCCCGTCTTCTCCAACTCAGGCCGCCACCGTCATCGACCTCATCGGCATCTTTAGGACCTCCAGGTAACTCCCCTGGTAATCCCTTAGATGCTGGGCACCCGCTTGAATGCATGTTGCGGAGCTTTTCTTGGCACCCGCTTGAATGTCGCGCGGAGCTTGATTTTGCATCTCGGTTTTGGCCGTGCTGGCCTTCATTTTGCCCTCTCCGGTTCGCCGGCGTTCAAGGCCGTCGCCGCCATTGAGAGGAGGTCCGTTGGGTGCGCATGGTTATTGCGGACCGCGGTACCGTGGATGTCGCCGGCGAGGTCTACATCGCGGCGAAACAAATCCTTGAACCGGATCTTTGTCCGGACGAAACGCAGCGGTATTGTTGTCGTTTTAGGACAAAGATCACGCGATATCGCTCATCATGTGCTCAAATCATTGAAATCATTGGGCGTCTTAAATGCCATTAACCACCGTCCCTTGCGGCGTATTTAAGACCTCCGGCGGTTCCTCCTCGTTGTCCGCGCATTTATTCCATGTCCAGCGGCGTGCGCTGCTGGTGCAGGGCGTCGAGACCTCCTCAGGAGATCTGGGCGTCCAAGACCTCCCTGCGCTTCTCGTGGCGTCGAGACCTCCTGGAGGTGCATGGCGTTAGGACCTCCCTTAGGACCTCCCCTAGGTTATCTCGGTAGTTCATGACCTCCCGGGTAGATCTTGGCCGTCAAGGTCCTCCCTCGGACGATCTGGACCATCAAAGTCCTCCTTGGAACATCTGGACCGTCCGGGACCTCCCTGTGAGGTCTGGCGATGTAGATCTTCCTCGGGGAGATCTTGGTAGTTTAGATCTTCCTTTGGAAGATCTCACCGTTGAGGACCTCCCCCTTTAGATCTGGTCCGTTCCGGACCTCCCTCCCATGTTGTGGTTCGTTGGATTCACCATCAACGGCCAGGACCTCCCCTCACCTCGCGCATGTGCGTTGCTAGGAGATCCAGGACCTCTGGACCTCACGTGCGCGTGTGTGTTGTTCTCCTGGGAGGTCTTGAGCCGTCAGATCTGAGATCTGTGGCTCACGTCCTGCCCGGCCTGTGTGTTTTCTTTTTTTTAGAAACTCCAGTGAACTCTTAATTATAAACTGAAATAAGGTATAAACTTTAGAATTCCATATCTTTTTCATTTTAAATCCAATTGGGGTCATTTAAATTGGGTTAGCTCTGTCTTGGACTTGACTTTAATCTAAAAATGATTGTAAGTCGAGTTCAGCTCCAGAGCACAGTTTGCCCTTAGATTTTAAAACCCAACTTTAAATATACACTCAAATTAATGCTTAACTTGTAAAATACATAACTAATGCTCTGTAGATTATTTTTGTGTGAGACCAACTTTGTTGGTTTCCTCTAATAGTGAACTCACTGTGAAAATTGGTTTTGAGCATGTTGCTGTGATAGAAATGAGGACTTGTGCATTATAATTTTGTTCAAGTTCTTGTTTTTGAAAATTTGTAGCAAGTGCATGATAGCTCCAAATGGGATGAACTCAATTGTGTTATTCATCTCATGAGGTGCTGGTTTTACAGTAAAATTTCAGCTTCACTTCTGTTCTAGAAAATGTTGCCTCATAATTAAATTAGTGAATAGTGCAGTTTGATATTTTTAGGCTGAGCAGAATTGATTTCATCATATCTTTTGCATTAAGAATCCAAATCAATTGGTTCTTGTTGCTAAATTCATGATAAATCATTGTCTTGCTGTTGTAAAATTTTCATAGCATTCGGAGAAGTTTCTCTGTTGCGTCTTTTTGGTTTTCCGTTGTTCTTATCGGTTCTTTATCGCTTTTCCGTTAGGTTTCGACATTTGTGGTGATCCCGAGAGTGACCCTCCGCAACAAATTGACCAGCAACAGCAAGGCAAGCAGTTTGATCATATCCCCTCTAACGCCCCATTACTTTAAAGGTTAATATGTTGTTTTACTTCTATGTATGCATGCTACTTTGTGTTGAATGTTGCTAGTAATCCTATAGTTGCATAATCTGTAGGAGTGTTTATCCTCTACTACCTATGAGCCTAGGTTACTTGCTGTGGTTTGAGCTCGTTGGATGAGCTCTTATCACTTAGTAGTTACATCTTCTACTGCTTAGACATGCTTAGTAACGGTAGTAATGGGCGGTTGTCGACATTATGTCGATAACCTTGATCACACAAAAACTATTATTCCATTATGTCCCCTTGTATGGTTTGTTAAATTGTAAACAAATAAAAATGAAAACTATTTGGACTTGGGCATATTGGATGGATGGTGTGGTTTTTGGAATGTGGTAGTATGCCTGAGTCATTAAGGACCGAGTTACTTGCGCCACCGTTCTGAGCAATGTTGCGTGCTAACCACACGAGGGGGATATGGGACCTCTCTTGACTAAGTACTTTGGGCGGTGTTAATTGGGGTCGCTCGGTTGGTGTGTTTTTAAAGATAAAATGTGTGTGTGATGTGGGAGGGGAGCATTAGCTTCCGGGTAGGTTGTGTGATGTCTCCTTCTCCCGTGGGTTGTGCGACTCAAATTAGCATTGTCCATTGGAAATGTCTCGTAGGACTTAGCCGTGCGGCATACCAAAGGTAGTGTGCCTAAGGAAAGGCGGTCGGCGTGTGGGTACATTGGTACACCCTGCAGGTTAAAACTATTGAATAGCCTCGTCTAGGTTATGGACACGCTCGGATCGCCCGTGAGAACTAGACTACAACCTTTAATTAAAACTTGACATGGTTGGTATGAACGGGGAGTTCATGCTATTGTTGTGGTGACTTGGGTTAGTCACTTCCAGGATGTTCTTGTTGTTGTTACTATGTTATTATCTCGTTGTTATTTCAACAATTAAAATGCTTTGTCAAATTGCCTTCAATCTATTATGGTATTGCAAATGAAACTTGCTTTATGCTAAAATGAGTCCAAAGCCTCATCCACTTAAATAAAGCTTGCATGTAGCTATTTATAGTTCTGTTATCTCACACGTAAGTCTTGCGGAGTACTTTATGTACTCATCGCCGTGGTTGTGGCATTTTGTGGCTTTTGTTGCGAGAGGAAGAAGGGAGCTCCTTGAGCCTCTCTTTTGTGCTACGTGTTGCGACTTCTTCGACGACTAGCTTGGCGGTCGGTCGGATGCCTAGGGGTTAAGGCACCTTGATTGGCTTTGTGTTATAGCCATCTTTATGGCACTTTTGCTTCCTCTGTTATTCTTAGTAGTTCTTGTTGCTATTTGGCCTAAGGGCCCCTCTTTTGTAATAACCTATCCTTATTTATATTAACCACGGTTTGTTGCTTATGTTCTATGTGTTGTATGGAATTGATACATTCTTTTGTTGTGAGGTATGTATCTTGCATTCAGGAGTATACATCTCTCGAGACTGGGTTTATTTGGTTGATAATACTAGGGTCAATTGGATGACTAAGTATTATGAGCTTAATAAATCCGGGTGCTCACATCTGCCATCTTCGCCCAGAGTTTGAGCCTGTCAAAGCTCAACTGCTCAGCCGCCCACCATGACCGATAGTCACCGAGGCTCTTTCGACACTTCATGCTGAGTAACTTCACCGTGGGTTAGCAGCACAGTTTGTTTCAGCTATGCTTGCTACCCCTTCTTCTTTGACTACACTGATGACTTCTGCTTCGACTACAATTCCTCCTCTCGTGTCTATTTTCGCTCCTGTTTTTGCACCAACTGGGGTTTAGTGCAATTATTGCAAGAACTTCGAGCATGACTACCAGAGTTGTGCGGTGCAAAAAAAAATAGAAGGTGCGTGGGGGTGGACGATCCAAGGGGGGCAGGGAGGCCCTTCATCGACGGGAGGATCAAGATCTTCTTAGCGAGGTGACTCTGTTCTGTAGCTCTGCCAAGCTCTACTTCAGCAGCTCTCTCACGGCTCAACAGGTTCTGCCAGTCTAGCTCGGATATCTTTTCCAGGTACTTCTTGGGTTCTGGATTCTGGTGCCTCTTTCTACATGACACCGGACTCCACATCTCTCACTTCAGTAGGACCTCCTGTTTCTCCTATCTCTATTCATACAGCTGACAGTACTCATCTGTTTGTCAGCTGTTAAGGCACTCTTTTGTCCATTAACTTTTCTATTCCAGTTGTTTCCCACGTTCCCCAGCTTACCTTGCAGCTCCTCTTAGTGGGTTAGCTCACCGATCTCGGCTATAGGGTTGGTTTTGACTCTCACACCTATTTTTTCCAGGACCGACAGATAGAGACAATACTTGGGATTGGCCGGCGCCGTAGGGATTATTAGGACTCTACATCCTTGACTGCCTCCACCTTTCGCCCACTCTAGTTGCTCTTATCACCTCTACGTCTACCTCCATCGCCACTGCTGCCACCACCTCTGGAATTTTTGCGTGGTGGCATCATCGTCTAGGTCACTTGGTTGGGTCTCGTCTTTCTTCATTAGTTCATCAGGGTGTTCTTGGACATGTTACTATTGACACGAGCATTTTTTGTTAGGGTTGTAAACTGGGTAAGTAGCTACAACTTCCATATCATTCTAGTGAATCCTTGTCTTCTCGTCCTTTTGACTTAGTTCATTCAGATGTATGGGGACCTGCGCCTATTATCTCTAAAAGCGGACATAACTTTTATTTGATATTCATTGATGATTATTCCCTTTTACAGGGCTTCCCTATGTCTAATCGTGGTTAGTTTCTTGCGAACTATCGTAGCTTTGTAATGATGGTTCATACACAGTTTGATTCTTCTATCAGTACTTTTTGCTGTGATTCTATCGGCGAGTACTGTTCTGACGCTTTTAGACAATTTCTTTATGAGTAGGGCACTCTTTACCAATCTTCTTGTCCTAGTGCCCATGCTTAGAATGGAGTTGCTGAGCGCAAACATCGTTATCTGATTATGACTGTCCGTGCTCTTCTCCTTGCCTCTCACGTTCCACCACAGTTCTGGGCTGAGGCTATTTCTACCGCTGCATATCTCATCAATATACAGCCTTCTATTGCTCTTAAGGATGTCAGTCCTATAGAGCGTGTCTACTCTCGAGCCCCCAATATACTCACCTTTGCATTTTTGGTTGCACCTATTTTGTCCTGCTGCAGCCTTGTGAGTGCACCAAACTATCGACTCAGTCAGTTGAGTGTGTGTTTCTTAGTTATAGTTCTGAGCATAAGGGTTATCGTTGCTATAATCCTTCTGGTCGACGGATCAGGATCTCATGAGACGTTGTATTTGACGAATCTCGACCTTTCTTCTATTGAGATTCGGCTCCTTGTCCTGTTTCCACCGTTGAGACGATTTCATGGTTGTTTCTTTCTAACTCTTTACCCATTTCTCCACTATCATAGCCTTCCCCTGGTTTGTCTCCAGTGGTTCATTCTGTACCTCTGCCTCCGGTGCTGCCTCCTGCAGCACTGCATCTTGTTCCTACAGCACCACCATCTTGTTTATTCGGTATTCACTACACCAGGCGTCCTCGTCCTTCACCAGTCTCCTCTCCTAGTATATTGTCGACGCCTACATCTGATCCTCCTGATGATGCTCCCCATTACACCCTTCGTGACCATACATCCCTTTGACCTCCTGATCACCTTGGATTTGCTCCGATAATTCATGCTACTCTCTGTCATTGAGCCTAGTTCTTATCGTGAGACTGCTCCTCATTTTGAGTGGCAGATCGCTATGGCAGAGGAGCTTGATGCTCTTCGACGTACGGAGACTTGGGATATTGTACTGACATCAGTGCATGCTCACCCTGTCACGTGCAAGTGGGTGTACAAGATTAAGACCCGGTCTGATGGTACTATCGAGTACTACAAGTGTAACAGCCCAAAATTTCAATTTCAGAGAAAATTTAAAACTATTTATTTTTGTGGAAATTCTGAAATTTTTAAAACTTTCTTAATTAGTTAAGGCTAAAATAAATTTAACTACAAAATCTATTATCAAGTTTAAGTTGGAAATAATTTTATTAAGTATAAAATGTCTCTAATAATTTATGAGAATTTTTCTAGAATTTTTGGAATTATTTTGCTATATTCTAAAATTTGAAATGAATTAAACCTAATAATTAAAATAGAAAAGGAAAAGAAAATCACAAAAACAGTACTTGGGCGGCTGGCTCGGCCCATTTACTCACGCGTGCAGCCCACCGCCACTCAATCCGCCTCCCTCCTCTTATTACCGCCGGATCTTAATCCGACGGTCCACCTACCTGCACACGACGCCGGTTTGACTCGAACCCTTGGATGGAAATCCTACGGCCGTGACCCTTCTTCTTTCCGTCCCGTCTTCCTCATGGCGGCCGCCATTCACGCCATTAAAGGCTGCGCTCGAGCTCCACTACCCCGAATCCCTCCCCTCTCCACTCCGCGTTTACTCGCGTTTAAGTCGCTTATCAATGCCGCGCCCGTCGCTCGCCCCTTCCTTCTTCGTGCGATCTCACCGAACAGCCATGCCATAAACGCCGCCGCCGCTAAACCTCGTCGCCGTCGAGTTTTCGGTCACGCGCCGCCGCTAAGGTAGTGAGCATTGTACTCGTGAGCTCCTCCTCTCTCGAATGCGCCCATTCGCACCCCTCGCCGTGGCGTAAGCGCGGCGAGTGTTGCCGAGCTCGCTCCGCCGTCGGTGACGAGGCACAGCCACCTCGGCGCCAACGAGGTGCCACCTCAGCTCCGGGTCCGACGTGGCAGCCGCGTGGCGGCCACGTCATCCTCGTTACCGCCACACCAGCACAGCCCTCCGGGCTAGGGCTCCGTGGACATGGTCCATGTGAGCCGAGCCTATGTCACCTGGGCCCCACCTGTCAGAAAATTAATTCAAATTCATTTAAATTCCGGAAAATCATCGCTGACGTCATCATGCGCAATATTTAGAATTCTCTTTAGAAAAATAATTCAGGAAATTGTTTAAATAACAGATTTAGTTTAAAAATTGTAAAATTCATAACTTTTGCATTATAACTCCAAATTAGATGATTCAAGTTGCTAAAATTTTAGAAAATTATTATCTAACTAAATAAAATATAATAATTCAATTTAGAGTTCATTTTAGTTCTGTTTTAGAATTTAGAATTCTTTTAAATATCAAATTTAGGTTAAAATTTGTAAAATTCATAATAATTGAATCCTAACTCCAAATTTAGTGAAACAAATTTCTAAAATTTTATAATTTGATTATCTAGCTCAATAAAATAAAATTATTATATTTAGTCTTGGTTTATTTTGTATTTCTGAGTTTTATTTAAATTTTATTTGATTTGCCTTATTTTCACGTTTAGACTTTGACGATTAGGAATTAGATACTTCTCAAGGCGTAGATTTTCCAGATACTTGAAGGCAAGTTATACTTTGACCATTTTGCCCCTATTATTTTAAAGTTAATTAAATTCAGTTTTTAAATTATTAAATGCATGCATAATTTTATTCAAGTATTTCAAATTCTGTTTAAACAATTAGTTATTCCTATTATCCTTGTATGCCAAATTTTGGATGTTGCCATGTCATTCCTTTGTCACTTTAGATAAATTATTATGTTTAATAATCAAATGCTTCATAAATACTTAGATCATGATTTATGTTTTTGGGAGAATTTTAGCCAACTCAATAAAATTTGTTTGAAAATTAAAACTATGGTATTGTTTTACCATAGAGAATTTGTAAAGATGGTTTTATAGAAATAAAATCAAAAGGGTTTGGACTTGGGCGAAAAGGATGAATGGTGGGTGCGAGTTTATGCACGGGCTTAGTCAGTTAAGATTAAGACCGAGGTTTTAATTGAATGGCCCAAGTCAAATTGAGGACCGGTCTTTGAGCGCATTTTGTTATGCCTTATCGTACAACCACATGTCTGTATGGGCGGGACACAGCTAAATAATTTGTAATACCTCTTAGTTATTTGTGCTATGTTGTATGTATGGGTGTCGGGTAGACAGTTTTCCCATCTGGCGCAAGAGGGGTTTTGGAGGACAGTCGGTCAATGGAAGCGAAACCTTAGCGGGCACAAGTACTTTGAGGTAGAACATTATAACGCCTTGTGATGTTTGCTCACACACGCCTTAGGAACCGTGGATTGGCCGACACAAAGAGTATAATATCTCGTGTGGGTAAGTTGTACAAACTCTGCAGAGTAGAAACTATTGAATAGCCGCGTCCCACGGTCATGGACATGCTAGCAAAGCCACTCGAGTTAGTTTTGTTTTGGTTTTAAAATGATTTCAACAGATAATTTCGGATGGATAGTCTGTGGGAAAATTGGGCGGGTAGCCATTGTGATTGGAGGATATCCATCATCTTTTATGGAGGTTATCCACAATAAACTATTGTTATTTAGAATGGTGATTTAGATTATTGTATAAAATGGCTTTGTAATCTAATATGATTATTTAAATTAAAAGCTATTTGCTTTTAAAAATAACCTTGCCAAGATCCTTTGTCTACCTTATGCATGCATATCAATTCCATATTGGGTGTAACTTGCGAGCACGGTAGTAGTGCTCACTCTTCTTTGAATAATCTTTATTCAGAGAAGATATCTACCAAGGCGGTGAGGATCTTGGCGCCTAGGTCTGCGCCCAGCGATTACTGTGGCGAATCGTTGGGTCTACTACTATTATTCTGCTTCCTCTGTGTTTTACTTTATTTGGCCTCAGGCCCTTTGTAATAAACTCTGAATAAATATTAATAAAATGCGTGATATGTTTTGATTATCACTTTTGTTTGACTGTGTACATTAGCTATCCTGGACTAATGTATGAACACAGAGAATTCGGGATCCTTCGCTCCCGAGTTCTACAACAAGGCTCGTCTTGTGTCTCGCGGCTTTCAGTAGGAGTACGGTCGTGATTACGATGAGACTTTTTCCCCTGTTGCCCATGCGACCACTACTCGCACTCTTATTGCAGTTGCTTCTGTTCGCTGGTGGTCTATCTCTCAGTTGGATGTTAAGAATGTCTTTCTTAATGGTGTTTTGCATGTGGAGGTCTACATGCAGCCATCACCTAGGGTATTCTACTCCCAATGGGTACGTCTGTCGTCTTCGTCGTGCTCTTTATGGCCACAAACAGGCTCCTCGTGCCTGGTTTTCACGTTTTACCTCAGTGATTATGTGAGAGCCGCCGGGTGATTTAATTTGAAATGCTTAACCTTCCCACTGGTCCTAGCATCACAAATCAAATTTCCCCGCTCTCGGTGTATGTGTACTTCCCAGAACTGCAGTACACTTACACCTTACAAAAATTAAGTACCAATTCCATACGCAAGTTCTTGCATTATTACAAACTTCATAATTTACATAGATTCAAGTTACATTAAGGTTTAACAACAAAAGTAGAGGCAACAGCGGAAGCACAAGCCATAAAGATGGCAGAACCAAAAGCCAACCAGTTGCCCTTACCCACAAGGCAACTGACCAGAAATGTTCAAGCTAGTCATCCATAGCGAAGTCGGCCTCGTACTCGTCAACCCCTTGGGGGTCAACTTCCTCTGCAGCAAAGACACAATGCAACTGAGTACAATAACAATTGTACTCGCAAGACTTACGTATCCAAGCCTATACATAACTACATGCAAGCTGAATTCAAGGAAATGGCTATAGAGTTTATTTTCTGCGGAAAGCCACATTTATTTGCAATTATGTATTAGATTGAAGGCAGTTTATCAAAACAGTTTTTAAATTGTTCAAATAGCAGAGACAATAAAATAAATCAACCTTAACATCCTGGAGGTGACTAACCCTAGCCACCACAACAATAGCACGAATTACCCATTCGTACTACCCATTCTCCAGTTTTATCAAAATGTTGTAGTCTAACTCTCGAAAGACCTCCCCAAGCGTATCCATAACTAAAGACTTGGCTATTCGAATAGATTTAACCCTGCAGGGATGTACAACTTTACCCACATGTCGGACCGCCTTTTTGCCACGCGATTAAGCACACTTCCTTAGGTATGCCGGCACGACTAAGTCCTACGAGACTGTTTCCGATATTGTGCGTTAATTACGAGTCGCCCGCATGAGTGTAACCCTCCGTGAACCGCCTCGTGTGCACACAAGGCTCCCACGCAGGACCCATACATTGCATCGAATATCGGCCAAGCCGAAGCAACTGCCGATACCCTTAGGACTGGAGAACCTAGACCGGAACTCCACCCCTCTCACCCAACACACACAAATAATACCTTTTTAACACAACACACTCACACCTGCCTGCGACTCGGAATTAATACATGCCAAAGTACTAAGTCAAGAGGGGTTCCCAATACCCTCATGTGGTTGCACGCAATAATGCTTGGTTCAGTGTAATAAGATGTTCGGTCCTTGTTGACTCGGGCACACAACCACATATCCAATAACCACGCCAATCATCCATATGCCCAAGTCCAAATCTTTTTGCTTTTCATTTTTAATTTTTCCAAATATGATACATATATGAGTATCCTGACTCAAATATTTTTAAAGTGATGTTGTAACGACCATCGCCGAGACGATGATCCCTAGTCTACCATTCTAAGCATGGCTAAGCAATAGCAAACCGCGTACTAAATATGAGTGACGAGAGCCCATCCGGCGAGCTCTACATCACGGCGGATATAATCCTAGGTTTTGTGGTAAGGGATGGATATTTACCTACGTTTCAAGTAACTACTTAGGTGAACTATCGTGACAGAGAAAATACTTAACAACATAGCATGCATACGTATGATTGAAAATGAAATATTATCATGCGCAAATAATGGGATCAATGTGCATCAATTGGAAACTGCTTGCCTTGCTGCAGATAGTCTCCTGGCTGTGGAGGATCGCTCTCGACAACACCCGAATCGTCAAAATCTATCGATCAAGCAAAACGGCAAATAAGAATAAATAACACCAAAATAATCCATAGCTTCAATCATCACCAAATCATGCATACATCACAGGAAGGGAATGATATTTAAATAAATTTGGGTGAAAGTTTCAATTTCAGGGAGACTTATTTAAATTTTCTAGGAATTTACCATCTAAACACATATTTTCACAATTAAATTAATTATTACTTTTTCTGAAACAGCAACCTGATATGAATATGCACAAGATTAAAATACCAGAAAAACAAAAATTAACAAAATTTATTTCACTTAATTTGGAGTTAGGATGAAATAGTTATGAATTTTTGAAGCTTAACCCATTTTCTAGTATGAAATCAATTCATTTTAGCAACTAATTTTATTTCCCCATTTTCTGGAATAGCAATCTGGATGTATCTCATTCCAGTAAAAAGTACGCAAAATAATAAAAATAACAAAATTGATTTCATCCAATTTGGAGCTAATTTGAATTAGTTATGAATTTTCTAAGTTCATACCAATTTTTAGTTCAAAAGTAATTCTATTTGGAAAATCCAAAAGGATTAATAACTTTTCCTATCGAAACTTACCTGACCCACGGTCACTGACCACTGGGGCCTAGCGATAGCGTTGACTGGGTCAATTTTGACCCAGTCGCGGCCAAAGATGACGTTGAAGGCGTATCTTCTCAATACGTCTTCAGTTTTCAAGAAACGCACTTTGGAAAATTATACCAAACAATGCGCTTTTCAAGTCAGAAAACGAAGTCCAAGATTTTTGCATTCACTTAACCGGTCAGAGGGCCCACATGTCAATGGTACAAAGGATTCAAACGGTGCGGTTAAAATTTCTAAACACGATTAACTCGGCGGGGTCCACAAGTCATACAAACAATAAAACAAATAATTAGCCGCTAATGACTTTGATTAACCCTAACAGCCGGCGGCTCACCGGAGTTCACCGCGCGTGGGCGCGACGGCGAGGAAATGGATTCGGCGATTGGAAGACGCTCCGGGCTTGGGGACGACTCGCACAAGTGCGCAACGTCTTCGCGAAGATGATGACGGTGGCACGGGTCCTCGGGGAAGCCGGCGGCGAGCTGACGGCGATCGGAGGCGGAGACGAAGACACAGCTTCTGTGGAGAGGGCGCTACGAGGTTCTGGAAGACTCCAGAAGGTGCGCAATAGCTTAGCCTTGGCTCCAGGAGTGATACGCACAACACCTTGTCATCGGAGGACGACAGTGGCGACCGGAATTGAAGCGGCGACGGCGGACCGAGATCGGGGAAGAAGGGGTCGCACGACCTCGATGATGCGCCAAAGACAAAATTGATGACGCGGTTAGACTCAAGAGGTGTTTGCGATTCCAAGGGACCAAGTCTTGAAGACGACAACTCACCAGAAGGCTTAAACGCTCGCGGGGCCGTGAACACCGGAGACGAGGACGACAACTACGGTCTCGGCAAACCACTGGACGCCAAGGACCTGGGCTAGGCAAAACGGAGGCGGCGTCGAGCGTGGATCACGGCAGTGGGGTCGTGGATCCGAGGACAGCACCCAGACGGCGGCGTGGCCTTCGTCTTGAGCTCCGGTCGAGAGAAAGAAACAAGTAGAGAGAGCGAGAGAGTGGGAGAGATGGCGAATGGATTGGCTTGGAGGGTAGATAAGGTCTTGGCGGTCCTCCTCATTTGACCACGGTGCATGAGGTGGCACCTTCGCACTGGAGGACGCACGGGAGTGAATGCGGCGACACCAGCGAAGCTCAGCTAAGGCGGTGCGAGGAAGATGACGCACTGACAAGCGGGGCCCACATGGCAGTGACAGGGCGAAACGGTGCGCGGCAACGTGGTTGAGTCAAACCGCGAAAGGTTGGGTCTGAATCAGACTCGGGTCCGGCGAGTTGGCGTGGTCGAGTCAAGTCACATGAGCCACTCGGTTGGCCCAATCGGCACTGGTGAATCCAGCCCGTAGAGATTGGATTGGACGGTCCACAATCAACGAGCTGAGATTTGGATTTAGGTTTGATTTCGGTATTGACCGAAAAACAATGAGTTTGACTGGGCTGTTAAATATAGAAATAAATTTTCAAAAATTCTGAAAATTTTTGTGCGTGTTTCCCAGTTCATCTAAGACTTAGGAAAAATAATTTTGGCCACTGTTAAAACTTTAAATGGCTAAAATAAATTCCTTTTCATATCAGCCTTAGAAACTTAGTTAGAATTTTAATGAGGTCAATTTAACTTCTAAAAATTTGGGAAATTTTTTGTTAATTCAAAACAAATACCCTGGTATTTTACAAAAATATTTCCAGCAACTTTTATATATACATTTTTCTAGAAACAAATTGGAGCTTGAACACAAGTCAAAAGTTTGAAAATGAAAGCAAACTTTTGAAGTTTAACAAAAGTTTTTGAAATCCACATAATTTTATTACATTTGAAACACACACCAAATTCAGGATGTTACAGATTACCACTGTCAGTTTCATTGTCAGATCCTACAATCCTGCTATTTTTGTCTATGTCTCATCTCAAGGTAGGACACTGCTTCTTTTGTATGTTGATGATATACTCATCACTGGTGATGATTCCTCATTCATCACATCATCACTGGTGATGATTTCTCATTCATCACGTATGTGAAGAAGCATCAGTGGGTAGTTTCTGATGACTGATCTTAGTTCTCTTACGTACTTCCTTGGGATTGAGGTCTCTTCCACGCCTAAGGACTACTACCTCTAACAGCAGAAGTATGTCTAGAATCTTCTTGATTGGTCTGGTCTGACTAACACTCGCACTGCTGAGACTCCCATTGAGTTATCCCTTCAGCTTCGTACCACTAATGGTGATCTTCTTGAGGATCCTACTCGATATCACCATCTTGTTGGGAGTTTGGTTTATCTTGTGAGCACTCGTCCTGATACTGCTCATGATGTTTATATCTTGAGTCAGTTCATGGCTTGTCCTACCCATCTTCACTACAATCACCTTCTTCGTGTTCTTCACTACTTGCGTGGGACTATCTCTCGTCGTTTGTTTTTCCCTAGCTCCAACTCACTACAGCTTCAAGCGAGTGATACTCATAGTGTGGGACTCTGATGCGAGACTCATAGCATGGGATTCCGATGCGACCTGGGCTAGTGATACTTCTGATCATCGTTCTCTTTCTACTTACTGTGTTTTTCTTGGCTCCCCCCTGATTGCCTGGAAGACAAAGAAGCAAACTGTAGTTTCCCGTTCGAGTGCAGAGGCTGGGTTGAGAGCTATAGCAGCAGTGAAAGCGGAGGTTACTTGGTTGAGGTGGTTACTTGTAGATTTTGGAGTGCTTATGATGTAACCTACGATTCTTTTGTCTAATAGTACAGGTGCTGTCAGTATTGCTCGTGACCCAGTGAAGCATGAGCTTACCAAGCATATTGGTGTGGATGCTTCATACACTCACTCACATGTACAAAAGGGAGTACTTGCTTTATAGTTTGTGCCATTAGAGTTACAGATTATTTACTTCTTCACGAAGCCACATACTAGGGTACACCATTTGTATTTTCTCTTCAAACTCAATGTGTGTGTTGAAGGGGGGGGGGGGTAGATTAGGAATTCCTTTGTATTTCCTTATATGCCTTTTGTATTTCTTTATATATGTATGGCATATTCCTTTGTAATATCCCCTTGTACTCCTTATATATATTGTCCATTGGGCCTCATGAATACACACACAATATTCATAACAAAGTACTCATCATAATGCAGCTGATATGATAACGAAGTCAGTTCCTACAGCTAAGTTTGAGCTTTTCTCATACTTAGTTGGTATCATTCAATAATCCTATAGACGTTCGGCACACAAGGTGTTCATCCTAATCTATTTCGAGTAGATCACGTTTCGGTTTGGCTACATGAGGAATTTGTCTCAAGGTGGAGATTGTCGAATTTGAGTGTAATACGAATTGAGTTTGAGTGTGATACGAATTTTATTTCCTACTCCAACTCATAGTTCTACTTCTACATGGGGTCTTTCGTGTACCACTATAAATATATCCTTGTAGTCTATAGGGAAGAGAAAAGCTTCATTGTAAATATTTCCTCAGATAGTGATTTTGCATTCGTGTGCATGTGGTTTTTCCCGAAAGAATTTTCCACGTAAAATTTGTGTCTCGTGTCTCTATTTTTCCTGTTCATTATTTATAACATTTTCGTATACAGGAGCTCAAAGTCTATCTTGCTTCTCTAATTACTAACACTAGAAGATCACTCGCGCCAGATGGCGCGGATGTGAACATCTCAGGTTTTTTTTTTTAAAGCTTAATTGGGCAATTTGTGTCTTTAATTATGAGTAAGATGTGTTATGATAAGGTTCTCTCAACAATGATGATATTTAAGACTAAAGATTATGTAACTACTGATGCATCTATCTAGATGAACGGAATATTTTGGTAAGCAATTAATATGGCACTTAGGTGCAGTATCTGACTGCATGAGAAAGGGAAATATGGAAGCGTGTGTACAGATGAAGGGTGCAGACAAACATAGCTGAGTTGGAAACGTTTACAAAATAGTTTCTGAAAGAAGCAACAATATAGTCTAGAGGGGCGATGTAATGCACAACACTGATAGATAGTAGCATAAAAACGTGTGGACAAAAGGGATTAGTTGGTCTTGGTGAAGCATTGATCGCTGTGGTGACTGGGACTGCTTTTTGTATAGCATGTATTGAGTCGTAGTAAGTTAGAAGAGATCATAAAGCACATTTTTTTGGGGTTGGATATGGTAGCGCATTATACCTGAGGATGTGTTGATCTGTAGATGGTGCTAGCTATTCAGTTTTTTTGTAGATGACCGGGTTTTCTTTGTAGGTGGATCGATCGTCGCGTGGGTAGGAGGCGATGCAGATCTGTGTAAGCAAACACGATCGAGCATTATAGTGAACTCAAGAAAGGAGAAAATTTATGAAACCTCTGACACAACCTAGGTTGATGTATGAAACCTGTGACACAGTACGTGGTTTAGATGAATACGGTAACATACCCTTTAGATGGAAAAGCAGGTGGAGTCTCGTCAGGTGGCGAAATAGTTTTGCATGTTTGTGTCTTCTGGCGCTGGCAATGTAAATAGGAGAGGTATAAAAGGTATTTCCAAAGGAGCTAAAAATGTAATGACAATGTAGTGTAAGTAAATATCTAGAAGGTTATACTGTTAATTAATGCTGAACAGATGTATATATAAGGGATAGTATATCGGTTTATTTGTTTGATTTTTTAAAGTTTTTTTCGTGATGCATGTAAGTTAGATGGTAGTGTTGAACTGGACTATCGTAAGCAGTTACGTACAATGAGTAAACATAACATACAATAGCTATTGATTTCAGATATTCCAAGGATGTAGCAAATAAGTGTAGATAGGTGATGTTGTAAGTATGTGTTTCTGCATGTGAACAATAGTATGAATAATAGATCTAAGCTAGGAATGTGATTTTTTGGTAGGTATACCTCTGTATCCATGGGCTCTGCTGTAGATGCGTATTTAGAAAATAGGTTTATGCGAATAGGATGTGATGGAGGGTTGTTTCCTCTATTGCATGAAACAATAAATAGAAATGATCTCATAGAGAGTAGAAGGGTGTCGGTAAGAGGTGGATGTTGTCAGTGTTCAATAAAAAATGTACTATGATTAATGTAAATACCTGAAGAGAGTTAACATGGTTGCCAGGTGAAGATCACACATTACAATATATCCAAAAGCTAGAAAAATACAATAACAAAATGAGTTTGTTATAGACCACAAAACAATTTGCAATACAGCACATAACGTTGATGAAATGCTCATCAGCATAAGAATAAAACTGGATTACATATTGTAAAGCTGGAAAAGTGAAATCACGCAAAAGGAAATTTAAAAAGAATACGGCAACTCTAACATAGGGGTATTGAAAAATTGATTGCAGCGTAAGGCAAGAATGAATCTAGAAACCCATAAAGGAGATATGTGCAAGCACATACAACCTCACTAACACAAATAACCATAATCATATATCCTTCCTCTTAGAGGTATTAATTGCTATGTCCATACCTTTCAATTCGTGAACAGACGATAAAGTTTAGAATTTGATATATGTAACCTGACTACTCGACGTCCACGCGTGACGCATCCTATTGCATAAAAGAATATATGTAGCACATTTTTTAGCAATCCTACAAGGAATGACCGAAAAGCTAGAAGATGCACGCGCAAACTGAAATAACACCTCAAAGGATGACTGCAATGGGACACAACTATATCCCTTATTGCATATCACTACTACAGGAAGCCACATCACAGACGGTTCGGTACCGTCATCACAGACGGTTTCCGAACCGTCTATGTTTGTTGGTCTGTGATAACAGGATATTATCACAGACGGTAAAAACCCGTCTGTGATACGAAATATCACAGACGGTTTTACTAAAAAAACCGTCTATGAAGGCTAGTATCACAGACTGTTTGGACTAAAAACCGTCTGTGATCTGATAATATCACAGACGGTTCTAAATAAAAACCGTCTGTGATTTGTGAATATCACGAGCGGCTTTTATTTAGAACCGCTCGTGATATGCGTGATCCTGAGCGGTTTGTTTTGATAACCGTCAGGATATTCTCGTATCACAGATGGTTTTCAGTAGAAACCGTCTGTGATACTTGCCTTCACAAACGGTTTTAACAAAAAACCGTCTGTGATAGCTCATTCCCCTGACCACAATTTTGCTGTTTTCCTAGCTAGCCTCAGGAATTGCTAGCCATGCCCTTTGAAAACAAGCATGCAAAAAAACAGATTCAAGCATGCACAAAAATAGATTCATTAGAGATAATCAATTGTTGACAACTCAAAGTGATCATTACTCAAAATAAATTACAAAAGATCGCATTTGTTCAAGTATTGTCGCTATAATTACAACTGGATTACAATTGTTTACGTTGAGAGGTGTCGGCGGGGTGATGCTCTCGGTTGGCGATGGAGTGAAACTCTCCATTGTCGTTAATGATTTCTGTGTTGATAAATATGCAGAGCTTCCCTCGAATGTCCTTGATCTCTTCATAGCGAGTGAATCACATTGTAAATCCAAGACACAATAGCTACCAATTAAGAGTAAAGTGGTAAGCTATATATATTTAAATTTATAATTAGGAAATAATTATTTCGAGATTGACAAACCTCGGGATCCTTCTTCCTAGCTCTAAGGATTAGTGCATAT
This sequence comes from Phyllostachys edulis, assembly GCA_036346405.1. Classification (NCBI taxonomy): domain Eukaryota; kingdom Viridiplantae; phylum Streptophyta; class Magnoliopsida; order Poales; family Poaceae; genus Phyllostachys; species Phyllostachys edulis. The sequence continues at coordinate 64,363,770 of CM070553.1, read as the reverse complement.
GATAGCGCACGTGGATTGCACATAACTCATCATCTTTTTCTTTGGCGGCCTTTGCAAAAATAGAATTACATATATAGGTATAGTCGGTTCGAGGCGCGTTATTATGAAGTATGATATAGGATTATCGTGTTGTAGCGCGTCTGGGAAAATCCATCCTGTGTGTTAGTTGGGCGCTCTTTCCATCGTATATTCCTTTGTTGGCAACATAATTGATGAACGACCTACATGATTCGAAAAAGTTATCCTCGGCCATTTCAAACGAATGAAGACTACAATAGAGTTATGTAAGGAGGAAATGAGCATACCTCTCGAGTATTCCTCTTAGAATGCTGAAGTTGTGAGACCCTCAAATATTGGAATGCGCCGAATTAAAATTATACTAACAGCATAATTCTTAATTAAGGAACAGTGTAATTCCCTTATTAAAAATCATACTAGTAGCATAATCATAATAAGTAACAATTCCAACATTCAGGTTCCGGATATATGCCATGCAATATTTCCCAGGATTAGTGACTATTGCACATATATCCTTAAACAACATTGCATCATACACATACAAGTCATACATTCACATAATTATACATCAGATTACATTGTAGATTCGGTTGCTACAGTAACCGAAATAGCTACAAGAACATATGACCTTGGGTCATTACAAAAGAACAACAACGGAAGCAAAATAAACATAAAACCACCAATGGCCCCATCCCGCAGGCTATTGCGTGGAGACTAGAACTAGCATCACTCGTTAGCGTCACCCAGATTGGCGCTAACGGGCATCTCATAAAGATAACCATCTTCACCTGCAACAAGAGGTCATAAACCCTGAGTACAAAAGGTACTCAGCAAGACTTACACAAACTAATAAAAGAAAGTGTTTGATAGAACCTATCCAAAGGAATAGAAAGTTTTACATGCATAAGGTTAACAACAGAAGGCTTAATTGGTTCAATTTTTGCATAAAGCGATACACCTTAACCTACAGCACTAAGTTTTAACAAAGCAATTCTAATAAATCAAATTTGGATTAAAACAGTAAGTAATTGAAAATATAAGCATGAATAATAACAATACCAAGTCACGATTCAATATAAACCGTGCATGACACCAACAGTAAAATTACCCCAATACCAAACTTAGAGCAAAATCTATACAGTGACATCAATTCAAGTATAAATGCAGAATCGTGGACACGGCTATTCAATAGTTTTAAATCCTTGCAAGGGTGTACATCTTTACCCACATGACTTAGTTAGCAGTAAGCCTCCTAATAATAGCACACCGCCTTGGGTATGCCGTAGGTAAACTAAGATTTGGTATTTTCAACAAGTTAACACTATTGAGTTGGAATACCCATGTGCGATGATCCCGCTTAAACAATGATTGATAGCATAAATTTAACCGGGCCCACATGTTGTACCGAATGCCGACCCAATCAATTAAATGCAAACTCGTGTTAGCCACACATATTAGACCGCGATCGGGGCCTCGAAGGTGCGTACATGCGATGGAACACATCTCGCCCTTACCCTTCTAAGAACATCGATATCAATATAAACTCCACATGGCATACGACACGGCCGAAGACTTAAGCATCTATGCCATATGAAATCAATACACATGTCCTTACTCTCCTGTTTCCAACTCAATAGTATTAACCCTTTACTTAACCAAACAGTGCCCATACACTGCATGTGGAAGTACGTTGGGACTTGAATTAAATTGTCAGAGTTCAGTCCTTAATCAACCCAGACAAGACATCCACATTTCCCAATTCTCGTGCACAAAGGCACCATCACTAGCATCCACTTGTCCAGATTTGAATCAATTTATTAACAAGATCAAGGATTATTTCAGATTCAAATAAACTGAACAAGAATCAAAAATAAATAAAATTTATTTGTTATCCCCAAGTTTGACAAGATAAGCTTGCCAAACACTACCGTTCTATGGACTGCATGGCTAAGCCAAATATAAAACTAAGTATATAATACTACAGACTACCTTAGGTTAAGTGTATGATTCAATTTAAGGTCAGCCACAAGCTCAGGTTATAACTAACTAAGACAGAGCACAAATAATTTTTAGAAAATTTGCATGCAACAGTCATCACTGTATTTATAAATCTACAGTTCAAAAGAGTAGGATCAATATGGTGCAGAGAGGTAGCTTGCCTTGATAGTAGTAAATAACCTCTTGTTCAGGTTCTTGCGGCTCAATAAAAGACTCAACAATCTCAGAAGAACCAGTATCTAAAATCAGAAAAATCCAATAAACACAAGAACTGACAGAAGACAAAATAAAAAAATGTATGATCAAGATGGTAATGCATGGTTAACAATATGCTTAAGTTATATCTAACATATTAAAGATAATAACCCATATTTACCATCTAATGGCACTTACTACCCAGATTTTATATTTATCTTATAGCTACAGTTACAGATTTTTGAACTGGAACAGGACAGTATATAATTAAATTATTTAGCTAGCTCTATTCCATGAAAATGAAATACTGCACGTAGCTAAGTGTATTAAAGCTAGTGTTGTAAGCTAACTGGTCATTTACTACTTATTAATAACAATTTAAAGTTTGGCCTCTCGCTGCCTATGTTGTTGGTTTGACCGACACCCAAAAACAGCAAAATACTAGCTTACCCTTTTTAGTTGGCTGGGAAGACCACACAAGACAAGGAATTTAAATGAAGCTATAACTATCTGGGAAGTAATTAATACTACCACCCATTACTACTAACCCTTAACTACCTGGTTTAAAAGAAGAAGAAAAAACAGAAGGTGACTTTGTCGGTTTATTCCCAAAAACAGCAACAGATCCCTTTTCAGATTTCAGCTAGTTACAAGAAATACATCAAATGAAGACCCTAAATGGAAATTAAGTCTATCTGGAGGGTGATTAATACCATAATCCAAACATGCAAACCTTAACTGTCCAGTTATAGAAAATAAGAGAAAAAGTGACTCTTTTGTCTGTTGACCCGACAATACTAACAGAAGGAGGGGTTTGCACTAATAAATGTTCCAGTGCTCATAATAACCAAAAAGGAGGTTTATAATGATACTAGGGTTTACTTATGACCTAAATTAGACTAGTATCTTGACAAGAGAAACTCTAAATCTTGAAAACGATATGAAAGACCGAAAAGTTATAAAAACAACTTTTCAGTTTATAGGAGTTTGAAACATCTCATGAGCAAGTGAGTGATGCCTGTGAGTGAGTGATGTCCTTAGAGAGCTTATAATGACAAGAGACAAGATCTAGAGTTACCAGCTAGGGTTGATGAAGAAAAGATAAGTTTTTGGTCAATAGAAAAGATCCAGTGTCCTTTTCCTAGTGCTGACCAAAAAGAAAATGGTGGAACTAAGATCTAAAGAATATTAGGCACATTCTTGCTAAGGAAAGATGGAACTCAACTCACCAGGATGAGCTTTTCCCAAAATGGTGATTCACAGGGTCAAGGTGACAGAAAGAAGAACCTTAAGTCCAACCTACAAGAAATGACCAACATCACATTAGCATGAGACTTAGGCCTTCTTGAAGTTGAACAAAGGTAGAAGAACAAGGAGGCTTCACTGTGAAGGAAGACAAAGCTATGAAGCTCTTTCTTGGTCAACAATGGCAGAGAATGGCAGACTAGGGTTTATATAATGGTGAGGTCCCTAGAGCACACGAGAGCTCTCTAGAACCAATGAGGTGGCACTAAGGATAATTATCAAGAGAAAATATCCTTAATTTGCACTGTACACCACCACCACGCCGGCGAGGAGGGCTGCACCGGTGCACAGCATGCATGGGAGCAACAACAGTCGCTGACAAAAGGGTCCCAGAGGTAGTCACTGCAGCACACATACGCAGCAAGCTTCGACGCACAGCCACCGTCCGATTAGAAATGAACAGATGCGATCGGAGGCAAATAATACATCGAACCCAGATCGTGGATTATGGACCGTGTGATTTCAATGACGGCCACGATCGAGGAAACTCGGAGTGGTCGAACGTCTCAATCCACTAGAGCCGTGCGATTTTGCTTCAACGCCCAAGATCTCAACGCTACTGCGCGCTGCCCATAGGGTCCATCGCCGTCAAATCACAAACCAACGGCTAGGATGGAGGGGAGGTACGGATGGTCTGAACGGCCCAATGGCTGTGGTCCGTCAGATCTAGTTTCAACGGTGGATTTTAAGTGGCGCCTTCGGCCGGTCCGAACGGCACAAAGGATCAGGGCGGTCCATAGCAGATCCAACGGTGGTCGAATGTGAGGAGGGTTACAAAGGTGGAGAGAGGGTGCGATGCCGTAGGATTGAGATCCAACAGCGGAGATCACTCGGGCGTTAGGATGGTCCGAACAACCCATGAGATCTGGCCCGCACGTTGAGGATCCAACGGCCCACATGCTTTTCAATTTTTGGCCATTTACAGAGGGTTTTGACTGGAGATCGCGCACCGCACGTTGCTGATCCAACGGCCAATAATGGAGGATGGATTGGAGCGGTCCGAACAGCCTATTGGATCTGGCCCGTTCACGAAAATGGGCGAGATTTCTTTGAGGTTTGCCGAGCGTTTGACGCGCGTGAGACGTGACTGCCACGACCAGAGGTGCTAGGTTGAGTCGCTCTGATTATTAGGTCCGAGTTTAGACCAGAAGGTTGACTGCACCGGTTTTAAATTTTAAAAGGTTTGGTGAGCTTTTAAATTAGCAAATAAATTTGTAAAATTATAAAATTTTGCAGAATGCTCTTCGGGGTGATATATTCCCCAAATAAATTTTGAAACCACTGTTTCTTCTTTAGAAATACATAAATAATTCATTTAGACCAAATAGGGTTTATTTAAAGACAAATATTTTTCTGAAGATCAAAATAATTTCTAAGAATTCAACAAAATTATTTTTTTGGCCATAATACTTCATCGGCTTTTAAATAAAATACTTCCTAGTCTTAATACCAACATTGAGTGGTATTTCCTTTTGAAATTTTGATCAAGTTGGAGTTTATCATTAGAAATTTGGGGAAAATAGATTGTAACATGTTGCCTAATTTGCCAAAATGAACAAAGCATGATCTTGTGAACAAACACCTTATTCTTTTTATTAGGGCCGAGGTCATTCTGAAGTCGTGCTTGTTGCGGTTTAGGGAATCAAGGTATATCACATGGTTCCTCTTGGGTATAATAACTAAAAGGATCGATGGTACCTACTCATGTATGTCACTATAGTCATTAAACCTAAGTTCGTGTCTTTGATAAAGTACAAATGAAATTTGTATAGCAAGTAGTGACACTTACCCCACGGTTGTAGGGCACCACTATGTACTTCATGTTAAATCGGCGAAGCAATGACCTCGTTATGTATTTCTCGGCGAAGGGCGAGTCTTGTTGGATGGTTTGCAGCGATACCACATGTGGGTCGAGAAACCCACCCGTTCTTTCCATTCCGGATATTTTTCAAATGTATCTATACATAAGCAATGAGTTGTGATATTTATTGGTATTACATGAATGTAGAACTTGATTGTGCGCACTTACATGTCCAACATCGTAGAAGCGAGACGTCGAGGCCAACGAGGTTGAATAGTTCATATAAGTCGTTGAAGCCCACAACGGCACCTCGTCCGCTGAAGAAATGCTTGTCCTCGTGTCGGCGGTGATTCGATATCACAACCCTTCTTTTGGGTCTTGTCCAAGTACCGGGCATGCAAAGCGACAAGCAAATCCAAATGCATTATCTTTGCGTCGAGCACTGCGGTTTTCCGATGATGTAGTTCCTGTATCGCGGACTTCCGGACTTGGGAGGCACCTTAACGTTCGTTGATTTCGATTTGGCCTTAGCGATTGGCGGCGTCTTTTGTGAGACGACTCGAACCGACACGTCGGCACGCTTTTGCTTGTTCCTTCGGCGTCTTCTCCACGGGAATCGAAGAGGTGGCCTTCTGAGGCGAAACATGAGGTGGAGTCATCGAGGGTCCCGTTGGAGAGGAATGGTCGTGTCGGATCGCAACCTTCTTTGGGTCGAGCGATGTCCTTCTTGGGCCATTTGGATAAAAGAGAGGACGGCATCCCCTAGTGTTGTGATCTCTTCGTTCGGGCAAATCTTCAGCGGGACGGCTCGGAAATTGACATGTACCATATCCACCTGGACCCTGGCGTAACCGTGCGCCACCGGCATCAGGTCTTTGCTTGCCCCTTCCTCGTATGGATCGCCATCCTACTGCAACCTCAATACAAAGGACCCATCCATCCTCACTTGGAGCTTCTGGCGTCGGCTCCTACAAAGCGATCGCAATTAGCTAAGGCGTCCTATAGGTCTATCTTTGGTGCATTCCATAGATGTATGTTACCTTGATGTTGTCTATCGGTGTCGGACGTCGTCATGTTCACAATTATCTTGTGAACACGGCGCTACTCCGACGTCGAGGAGGACCGCCTCCCGAATTAGCGAGGCGGCTTGCGACCACCGCTCATGAGTATATCCATTTGACTCTGCAATCTGCCATCTGTACTTGAAATTGGTTAGTAATCATCTGTACCAACCGGTTGTCGTGCTCGCCTTGGATCTCTTCCTAGTCCTATCGTGCGATGAGTCGTCTGCGAATCCATGACTCCAAGGCACGTTAACCCCAAGGCCTCGCGTGCACTGGTGCTCCTTGTTTCCCAAGGCCGTAGATAGTATATCCTTCTCCTGCTCGCATGGAAGGAGCCTTGGGAAGCTTGGGCAGTCAAGTCACGCTGCAAGAGGTCATCACGTTATTATAGGCACTATGAAGTTATGGACTTATTAACAACTTAGTAGTTCGACATATTTACCACACGTTGGGACACTTCCTGGTCTGCCGGGTTTGTGAAGGAGATCTTTGCTCAAGACGAGACTTGTGCCCTCGCTTTTAACCGGCTTAGGGAGCGCGGTGCGTGACATCGAAACGGGTTCTCCTTCTCCGCCGCCCATTCCTCGTATTTACCCGCATACCCAGCGGTGCCGAGTCTGTGCGGGTGAGTGTTTCGTGTCTGGAGAGCTTTGTGCGCCGCACTATGCTCCTTAAATTCGGCCGTCGTTTTCATAGCCACAAAGGTGTCCCATGCTTCCCGCGTCAAGAATCTATCTTTACTTGCGAAGGCGTCGACCGTGTTCACGTACTTCATGACAAGAATGCTCTTGAAGGTCCTCCACGATTTACCCATCATGAGCATCGCCGTCCGTCGCACGCGTGCCACATATGCTTCTGGAATAGTGAACTTCTCTGAAAGTTCTGTCCACAGCGCGCCTTTCGCTTCTTTCATCAGGTCCTTCCACCTTGGTGTGGTGATGAGGACCCGTTCCCTTCCAAGTATCCCGCAGATGGTCCGAAATCTACTTGTTGATCTCTTGGGACTCGAGAGGGACCCCAAAGTCACCGACCTCCGTGATGACCCGATCGGCCGTAGGCATTTTCGATTGTCCTCTGCCATCTCGCTTCGTGTCATTATAAATCGGACGGTGACGCGGCCTCGTCGGCGCCTCTTCCATCTCATGAGTCGGTGTTGGCGGCCTCGTCGGCGCCTCTTCCATCTGCGGCGTCGGTGACGGCGGCGAAGACGGTGCCTCTACCATCTCGCTTACTTGCTCTCAGGAAGAAGTACAGAGGTTGACTATAGAGATCAAGATGGCAAATGAAAAGTTGAATGAGCTCATACAGACTACTAACATTCGAGCATAAATATGAAACAATTAATCTCAAAAAGAAGTACAGAGGTTGACTATAGAGATCAAGATGGCAAATGAAAAGTTGAATGAGCTCATACTGGACTACTAACATTCCTTAATCCACGAGCTTCTATTCTAACACTCCTAACACTCCTTAATCCACCAAATTCTCTTGTGATCTTTGTATAGATAGAAACTAGTGATATAAATCTTTTGCAGAGCCTACTTCATCGAGCCCGACACCTTTGGAGTGTACCATCCGCTTCATGCCGTGGAGGATTGGCATGAAGCAAAGGTACACTCAAGTGTGTCGGGATCGGCGAAGAAAATGCTAAGGAAAGGTTTAATGCTTCATGTACGTAAGACTAGCCTTTAATGAAGACATAGAACTAGAATCAAGTAAAATGATCGATTTAAGGAAATGCTAAGCAAAGGTTTAATCCCAACATAGAAACAAAATAGAATCAAGTAAAACTTTCTTTTTGGATTGTTGTAAAAATGCGCTTTAGCAAAATTTCAGAATTAATCCCAACAAAATTAATTAGCATTAAAGCATAATTCCTAAAGAATTTAACACTCCTTAATCCACCAGCTTCTCTAAGAAATGCGAAGGAATCCTGAGCGGTTCTTAATAAGAACCGTGCAAATGCGATTAAACTCTCACCAATAAAAGGTCTAGAGATTAACGATTGGCACGAGACACTATTCTAGCATATTGATTGATGATATTATGTGCTCTCAGAAGGAGAGTAGCTAAAGAACAAGTCTTTGCCATCTCAATCCTATTGTCTATACTCTTCATTAAATGAATATGATAATATAAATTCAAACTATGAGCTTTAAACAATACTTTGCTTAACTGTCAAATGATCTCAAGCTGTTAGCAAAAGATTAAACTTCGGTCAGACGAGAGGTTGACTCTGAGCCAAGGAGGAAGGTTGTACATACATAGATTCACGGGCGGGTGCTATGTCGGCTGCTCATGTTACCGAAAGGATTCATTCCATCTGTACTCAACCCTAACCTTATGTTCCTCGGTTCATTTTGAACTCTTGGAAGCTCGATCGAAGTTTCTCCTTTGGGCGAGAATCGGCAGGTGTCTTAGCTTTCCATCTCTCTTCGCTCCTCTGAGTGCCAACGCAGCAATCTTGCCTCCTTTGGGTTCGCAAATAAACGCTTCAAGCGTGGGATCATAGGCGATACCACAACATCTTAGCAGAGGTCCTTGCTTCACCTTAGCGATTCTCGATGCTTGTATCGGGATGCTTTGCACACGAACATACATGCATGTCCGCATACTCTTTACTGTAGAGGATACAATCGTTAGGACATGCATGTATTCTTTCTACTTCCATTCCCAATGGACAAATAACCTTCTTTGCTTGATAGGTGGTCTTTGGGCAACACGTTTCCCTCCGGAAGGATGTCCGCTAGGAGACCTAACAACGCCGTGAAACTCTTATCGGACCAACCATTGCTTGCCTTCAATTTCAGCAGTTCAAGCACGGTTGACAACCTTGTATATTCCAGCTTACAACCAAGGAACAAAGGTCTCACCGAGTTCTCCCTTAAGCCCTCGAATTTACAAAACTCTCTCTCACTGTAGTTCTCTTCTGCGTCGCGTAACATCTGATCCAGATTTTCATCGTGTGACCTATCCTCATCAAAAGCAGTACAGTCCACATCCGGCATATCGTTGACTTCTTCGGCGATGCCGTCATTACTAACTTCATGTGTAATAATCTACTCTTCACCGTGGATGGTCCAACATGTATACCCTTTTTGAAACCCTTGAATCAAGTGCGCTTCTATTTGCGCCGTTGTTAAACATCTTGATTACATAATCAATGCATGGACGATTACATAAAATTTATCCTTCTTCAACATATCACCTTTCGGCGGCTCTTCTAAAAGCAACCACGCCATTAATGTACTCTTGACTCACACGGTTCTGCTTTGTACATCCGGTTTGATCCATCTACACTACGCATGTAACAAATTAGTGTCAAAATTGATTAGCGATTAATTTATAGTAAACATAAAGGGTTATAGATCGTTACCCTCGAGCTCGGAAAGAAAATCGATTCCTCTCCTTTCCTTCTCCTCTCTAAGGTGGCGCAATGGGGAGGAGGCGGCGGTGTTGGGCGCTAGGGCAAGGGTCCAACCTTCTCCTCTCTAAGTGGCGAAGCGGATAATTATTGATTATCTGCATGATTGTTGATTAGATACGAGACAAAAGACAAGAGGAAGATCCTAATAAGCGGCAAGTTGGTCCACGCGATTAGCGGGTATCCGTTTTGATATAATTGAAACAATAAACCACTTTGTGATGACGTTTCTTCATGGATATAAATGGAGGAAATATAAAATAGATCATTGCACATGTGACTTATCTTGGTGTGTCATAAATTCTTCTTTTTAATCTGTTCTGAAAACTACTCATGAAATTAGTTACGATTAAGACTTTCACTTCTTTGCGTACTTACTCGCTTTGTCTCATCATTGCACAAAGGAATTACACCAGATTAATTAAAGGCTACATGTTTTGCTTTTCATTTTCTCGGAATTAGGGTCCATCAAATTGAGAGCTAGATGTGCGTTTGCCTTTTCCCATCAAGTAGTATTAATTGAAACTTAAACCCTATGCTTCCGATTAAGGAATACAACAAAGAAAACAAAACATTAGGGTCTATGTACGAGTAGCAAAATAAGGGAAATTCACTAATCAATAGAGTGGATAAAGGATAATCAAGATTACTTCATCTGCTTAATTAGAGGAGGAGCCGCAGTTGGAGGAGCTACTGGCAGAAAGTGGCTCGCACTGGGAGGAAGCTAGCTAGCAAATCTAAGTGGAGCCAGCGGCGGGCAGTTGATTATCCAAACAAGGCAGGCGAGGCAACAGCAGAGGCACGATGGCGAAGGCGGTAGTGGACCTGGCGCAGTCTTGGCGAGGGATGTGTCGCACTCAATTTATACCCAGCAGGGATATCACAGACGGTTCTTAATAAAAACCGTCTGTGATAATTAGTTATCCTGAGCGGTTCTCACTAAAACCGCTCGTGATAATCCACAATCACTGAGCGGTCCTTATTAAGAACCATACGTGATATTACCTGACGGTTCTATAATAGAAATGCGTGATTGAGGGATTATCACAAACGGTTTGTGAATAGAACCGTCTGTGTAATATCACAGACGATTTTATTTACAAACCGTCTATGATAGATGACTATCACAGACGGTTCTAAAAAATACCGTCTGTGATAGGCTTCCCGCGCCACTCGCAGGTCCGGCAATACCCAACACAGACGGTTCCAAAGGAACCGTCTGTGATGGGGCGTCTACTATAGCCTGTTTTGTAGTAGTGTATCCTGCAGATGGCTTAATATGTAGTGGGTCGAGCATAGATCCATCATTAGAATATCCGCAATGGGCTACACATATGACATAGAATATCCGCAATGGGCTACAACTATACGCATTAATGTATCTTAGCTAACTCATTTAGGCAGAATGACGCATGATCAATGTCTATAGTCAACATGGGGTAAGGTACATAAAACAGACCAAGATAATCAACATAGTAATATAATCATAATCTAAAAACAAGTCATGTAAATTCTCATAAATGAACTATTCGACAACAATCATCTAGGTAAAGTCTAATTGGTACTAAAAACATGGTTACCCCTAACAGGGTATCGATTGGGTGACACCAAAAAGAGCGGAGACAAAATGGCAACATGGTATCTAACAAATAAATAGTGGTTATGAGAAATGAAAGACTTCATAGAATAGCACGAAACTAAGGAAACCATCATAAACCTGATGCTGACTCAATCTTAACTATTAATTAAGTAGTGTTGCATGAAACAACAAAGAAATAACCATCCCAAACCTTCTATATTTATCAGCCCAGCGGTACTTGTTATTTGAATGTAAATTCTTTTATCTGGTTAAATCAAAGGCCTAGAAACATGTCTGATAGAGGTACTTGCATATAGTGAGAGTGGCCGTAACCCATACCTATTTCAATAAATCACCATAGAGAATCATCAACCTGAGGCTTCAAATGCCTGCTAGCTTGTTTTTCTACAACAATGACAACCATACAATAATATTATCACTTGGCCATCTCGTCGAACACATGGCATGCACAGGTGAAAAATACCCAAAAGATTAAATCCAGTCATACAAAGAAAATAACCTTGCCTATAACCCATACCTATTTCAATAAATCACCATAGAGAATCATCAACCTGAGGCTTCAAATGCATGCTAGCTTGTTTTTCTTCAACAACAATGACATCCATACAATAATACTATCACTTGGCCATCTCGTCGAACACATGGCATGCACAGGTGAAAAATGTCCAAAAGGCTCAATCCAGACATACAAAGAAAATGACCTTGCGCTATCTAGATGTTAGCACGTTAGCAACCACTGCTAGAATGACCCACCCAATACAACTTATGTTTACTCAGCCCAAAACTTCCTGACATGCCACGGACTACCATGAGTGTCGTCTCCAATCTCCTAATCAGGCGAGGAAACCTAGTTACTTTATATAGATGAAATTTTCTAATTGGAAATATAAAAACGATTCGATGACACATGCTCAATTTCGACTAAATCTTATCGAGCTTAGCAAATCCCAAAGTGATTCCCACCAAAGGAGGCACCTTTACGAAGGAGTCCGGTGAAGCTGGACGAGGAGAATCAACTCGCTCTTGCTTCTACGTAGCTGCTGGGTGAGTCATCGGCGTCGATGGATAAGAGGTCGTCGTGGGTGGAGGAACAAAGGAGCGGGAAGTAGAAGCTGGTTCCTGTACCGGTGGTGGAACTACCTCTACACGAGTTGCTGGCCACAAGCGCCGAATGAGAGGCTGCCTCCTGCCGCAACCCTCACCGCCTCCTTCACACCGCCCATGCATAGCCTTGCATCTTCCCAGCCGTCGATCCCTCGCAGACTCCCAGTGCCGCACTGCACCATCACCAGATCGTCGCCACAGACACCACTGTAGCTACCGACGGTAACCCTAGCTCTGGAACTGTGGATCCGCGGGGCCACCCTCCATGCACCTCCGGATCACCTACATTCACCTCGAATGCGCCGATTTGGATGAAACATATCTCCCAAAACCACAGATTGGAGCTCGAATTCGGCCGAATCAACTCCAACCATGGGGAGATTCGATTGGAAATTTGGGGATTGAGTGGTTAGGTCAGAGAAGAGGTAGAGGGGAAGGAGCAAGGAGGAGGAGAAGGGTGACGCGGTGGCGGAGGGAGAGCCGAGGGGAGGGGAACAGGAGGTGGAACGAGGAGGAGACAGATTTGCCAGGGATAAGAGAAGAGGAGGGCGCTAGAGGGAGGGATGGCACTGGAGGGAAGCGTGGGAGATTGCGGGGAAGAGGCAAGTGGTAGGAGGGCATGGGAGGCGGAGGGGAAGAGGCGAGCGGCAGGAGGCACACTCGAGAGGAGACAGGAGGAAAGCGCTGGGTTTCAGGGCGACGTGGTCGTCGAGCGCCTCTCGTCCCCATGACACGCATCAGGCTGCGCGATCAGACAGTGCTCCTTTTGTGGGTGACGTGGTTGTGGATATCATGGGGATATGCTCACAATCTTAGGATGACGATACAATTGGCAATGACGTTGAGGGTTTGTCGAAACACGCATTTTCGGCAAAGTCCTGCTACTGTCAGGTTGTAGGCGGTCAGACCGGCCTTTGTGGCGGTCAGACCGGACATGCCTCGGGACTAGTGGCTGGCGGTCTGACTAGCCATAAAGAGATTTTTGAATTTGGAGTAGGGCCAAAAATAGAGGGTGTAGACAAGAGAGGGGATTCTTCTACACTTGGTCTCATAATTTTTGTAGCTTTGAGTTAAAATTTCTATTCGTTTGAAATTTTCAGAGAGGTTTCAGATTTCCAAGGAGAAAATTTGGCTAAGTCCCTTGCTGGGCGGTCAGACCGACCAGAGGGCCGGTCAAACCGGCCATGGGTAGCAGTCTGACCGGTTTTGACTTGTTCGCTAGTCAGCTTGGCGGCGATGTTTGTTGGTTAGGTCAAGTTCATGGGTTTCAGTGCATATGTGTTGCATGATGTATGTTTTGATTAACGTGGGTCAAGTTGCGAAGAACTTGTTCCCGGAATCGATTTCTTTGTCTATTGTTATGAAGGAAGCTTGGAGGTCAACGATGAGGATGATAGGGACTAGGCTTGGAGAGCTGAGGTTCAAAACGATCGAGGATGCCGGGTGAAGTCAGAAGTCTAAAGCATGGCACAAAATGGACAAGGATGACCGAACAGAAAGTTTAGTGCGACAGGTTGCATCAACTGGCGTGGGGGTCGGTGCAAGTGCTATGGTGGTTTCGGTGGGAGCCGGATGGGAGAGACCTACTGACATGAAGAGAGCCGTTGATCAATCTACACGTGGTGAAGCATGGGATTGCTTCATGAAGATTGGACTCGGTCCTTGGAAAAAGATCGAGAAGGGGTATTTTAGTAACTTCACCAAAATACCGCCTTAGTGGCTTTTGGCTAAACCATGACGCAAGACGACGCAAGGAGAAGTGGTTTAGGTCAAGAGAAGATGAAGACGACGCTTTGAAATGCGTGCGTAAGTGAAACCCATTTGTGTGTGAGCTTAACGGGTGCCCATTAGGGATATCCTTCTAGAAGCTAGCCTTCACTATAAGTAGGGGAGGGTGCTGGTTGTGCACCCTCCAACCCTTATATCTAAAACCCTAGTTTGTGTTTTAGGGTTAGGAGAGAAAAGTGGAGAGGTTAGGGTTTTAGAGAGTTGGATTGATTGTGTGCACAAGTGTTGAGCCTTTATCCTCCTGGATGGAGTGGTTGTAAACTAACATCAATCTCAAATCAATCCAAGCAAGATTCCTCAAGATGAGTCTCTTCTTGTTCTTGCTCTCTATTTTGTGATTTTGGGGCTTTCTTTGATCCGTTGGTTTTCCTTTAGTTTCTGGCCTAGATCTTGCTTACTGTGACATGTGGGAATACATCTAGGATCATCTTGATCATCGTTTACCCACGAGCAAGTCTTTAGATCATATTTTCGTTTTGACTCGGTTTTGAAGCAACCTTCACTCAAACGGAAAAAGGTCAGAACTTTGGCAATGATCTTCACGATCGTTGATTGTAATAGGTTCCAAACATGCTAAAGAAGGTATGTTTCAAGTTTCGTGAAGTTTGGAGTTGTGGATCAAAAGTTAGACCAATTTGTGATTTTGAGTTCGGTCTGATTTTATTGTTCATTGGGCTGGAGGTCAAACCACCAACCATTTGCTGGTCAGACCGCCCATGGAGAGGTCAGACCGCTAGGTACAAAGAGGTCTGACCGCCCAACTCATTTGGATTTGAGTTCTTGGTGATTTTTGTCTATTTGCTTCGTGGTTTTGATTGGATTCAATACAAGTCTTCCGCTATGCTTGTATATTGATCTTCATAGCTATTGGAGTGAAAAAAGTGTTGAATTCGATCAAGGAGAAAAAAAAGATCATGCTCCTATTCACCCCCTCTAGTCGCCTTTTCGGTCCAATAGTGGCCGCGCGGGTGGAGGCGCTTTTCCCTGGCTGTTAAATAAGGTAATTAAAGGATGCTAGCTTTGGTCTCCAACCAGCCTGGACATGTCACCAGAAAAACGGACGACGTTCGATCACGCTTGCACCCGCCTCCGCGCCCTCTGATCCAAGGCGGTGCGCTTGCTGGCAGCGCGTGGCCCTCGCGCGTCCATGTCGCCCTGAGAGCAACCTTCGCTTGGTGGGAATGCGCGGCCCTCACGCGTCCACGTCGCCCCATCTCTTGCGCTTCACTCACTCAAGCCTGCGGCGCTCCTCTCCTCGCTCCTTTTCCCTCCCGGTCCCTCCCTCTTCTTCTCTCACCGCCCGCTCCGGTCGTCGTGCCTCGTGCCATTCCCCTCCAACTCTTGGCCCTCCCTCTTCCTCTCTCGCCACCCGCTGGGTTTCCCTTGCCAGCCGCTGCTGCTCGCTCGGCCTTCCCCCTTTCTCTCTCCTCCTAGCTCCTCTCTCACTCTGTCACACGCCGCTGCTCTTCTCGAAGGCGCCTCCTGCCGCTCGCCTCTTCCCCTCCCTCCAACGCCCTCCCTCCTCTCTCATCCCTGCCTCTCATTCTTTCTTGCTTCTTCCTCACTTCATTTCTACTCTCCCTATTTCTCTTTCCTCCATTTTTCTCCCTCCTGGATCTTGCTCCGGCCGCACATCCCCATGGTGCCACCTCCCTCTGGTGTTGCCGCCAGCACTGGCTCTCCCTGCATCGCTGCCAGCTGCACCCTCATGTGCCTGCACCCAGCTCGGTCCCAGCCCATGCGCACGCCTCCTGCGGCCGCCTTCCCTGGTGCTCGCGCCGCCGGCTACTAGACTCAAAGGCGCCTCCTGCCGCTCGCCTCTTCCCCTCTCTTCGGCATCGTCCCTTCCTCCTCTCTCATCCCCGCCTCTCATTCTTTCTTGCTTCTTCCTCACTTCATTTCTTCTCTCTCTATTTCTCTTTCCTCCATTTTTCTCCCTCTTGGATCTTGCTCCGGCCGCACTTCCCCGTGGCGCCGCCTCCCTTTGGTGTTGCCACAAGCACCTGCTCTCCCTGCGTCGCCGCCACCGCTGCTAGCTGCGCCCTCGTGTGCCCACACCCATCTCGGTCTTGGCCCGTGTGCGCGCCTCCTTGCGGCCGCCTTCCCTGGTGCTCGTGCCTCCAGCTACTGGACCACCGGATTCGGGGGTGGTGGCCCAAATCCGACTTCTCCCATGGATTTTACCTCCCAACTTATTTTCCTTCTCTGTTAATTTTGTGTGATTTTAGTGCTTTGTGGAAAATGTATGTCTTCATGTTCTGATAGCCAGCTAGACATGTTGAAATTTTGCAGTGATGTACGTTGGATTGGAGCATTCGCTGCATAACTATATATCCATTTTTTTATTGTGCGCTGTGCGATTGGAAAACCGAATTGGATATGTGCTATCAGTGAAAATAAACATTCAAAAGCATGATTCATTTGCTCTAAGTCATGGGTTCTTTGTTTCCAGTTTTAGGTTAAACTATGGTGTGACTACCCTTTTTGGCCTGACAAATGATGATAAGACATATAACGGTACATTGTTTTGCTTCATTTTAGTATATTGTGCTCCCTTTGTTTTTTCTTTATTATCATCCGTGATGATTATCGAACTTTTATCCCCATTTCAGCTGAGATTACTTATGTGAATCTTCAACTTAATCCTGAACATTACACTGGTTATACTGGTGATTCAGCTAGAAGGATATGGGACTCTATCTACAAAGAAAATTGTCCAAAATGTAAGCATGTGCTCTCAAATTTCATTTTCTCTCATGTTCATTCTGATGTTTTGTTATGTTCACCATGCCTAATGTCTAATTCTTAATATGCAATTGAGCTGTTTATTTTTTCTGTTTTTGTTGTTAACTTGCATTATATATCCTATTTACTGTCTGGTTGATTGCCTTTGTTTATAAGTACATTCTAGTTAGCACACATCATATCAAATGAATAGGTGCTATCAAATGAATAAATGCTAAGTTGATTGGTCGCATCCTTCTCTTGAAATGTACAACAGTTAAATTCAAGGTCAATTGTCTTCTGAAATTATGCCATGGTTTGTTTATTCTTCTTCTATGGTATAGGTATGCCGGCCTGTTAGGTTTCAATTCGATGTCTATGTTGTGATAGACAGCCACGTACATGGGCTGATCAGATATCACATTGTTAAATCTAAGGCTACAGATAATGTAGTTATGTACACACGCTATATTTCCTTTAGATTATTGCACACACTAAATTACGCGTCAGTCACGCAATTGCAATCATACTTTCAATGATTAAATTGCTTTATTGTGAGATATTACTAGATGGAATACTCCTATGTACTCAACCTTCTCCTAGAAGAGCTCGATGTGAGTATCTCTAATCCTCCTTCTCCTTCCATTCTAAGATGTATGTCACCGTTGTGTTACTTGACGATCTGTTTTCGTTATTGTAGAATTGGTTTTGTCTTTTTAGATATGTTAGGGTTTTCCATTGCACATAAGTGAAAAAAGGGGGATAGAGGTACCAGCTTAAGTGGCCATATCTTCTTATTTTAAAGGACTTCCTTTTGTTTTAGATTGGTGTTCGTTAACTTTGTGTAATGCCAATTTGTAGATGTTGTATGTTCACATTTAGATACCTATATACTACTGTTTTATCAATAGTTGTTGTTGAACTCATGTGGGGAGGGCCAGATATGCACCACCTAAAGATGCAATAGGTAAATTACATATATGCGAAATGAAAGACACGTTAATAACAAATTTGCCTTATCCTTTTGCAAATCCGCACATGTTTTTGGTTCACAGCTTATTCGACTTTATTTTTTTATTACATGTCTTCTACATCATTAAAGTACATGTGTCTCAATTTATTTTGTACCCAATGTACTTGACTATTTTTTTCTTTGAACAATATACGTAAATTTTGTACTATTACGGTGTCACATATGCTTTAGTAAGCCACACGATTATTTCGTAAAAGACATGCAAGCATATTATAATCCTGCAACCACCATTCGTACTATGTCCCAAAATAAATTAGTTCCAGTTCCTGCAACCGCCATTCATGTATTCTTTGTGTTGGATGAACTGATAGCTTGAAGATTGCCTTTTTTGTGTTGGATGAACGATGAATACTTTGTTCGTTTGTTGTGACAGGAGGTGAGCCTTTGGTGGGTTCAGATTTTGGAATGTTTAAATGCGATCATCTTTAATCCTCCTCGCATGTTAAGATGGATTTTACTTCTCTATCTATTTTCCTTACTGTAGGACGGGTTTTGTAAAGGTTTGGATTTGTTGGAATTGATCTTCGCACAAGAATGAAGCCATTGCCAGGGTGATGAATGTTCTGACTTAGGTACCCATTTTCCTAATTCCTTTGACAATCATTCCATTTATGGTTTCTATTCATTATGCTTATGTACTGCTACTTTATATGAGTTGTACATTCAGATTTATATACTTATAAACTATTAGGTTATATACTATTACTATTAAGCTCATGTGGATAGGGACACATAACTAAATATTGATTTATCTACGTCATTGTACCTGATGATAGTTTACGTCGGTGCCTGACCAAAACACACATACAAAACATCAGCATCTAAGCCCCCGCGCCATTTGGCACGGGTTGCCTTCTACTATCCTAATTTAACAGCTGGAGGATTTCTCCCCTCCCCGCACAACCACGTCACCGAGAAAACTTCACCCACCCGATCGCGCTGACCTCAGCTCCGGCCCGTCGGATTCACGCCGATGTGCCCCGTGCGAAGGAGTGTGGCTCGCGCAGCCATGTCACCCCGAAAAATCTTCATCGCGAGCCCTCATCCCACTTCTCTCTCCTCCCGGTTCCTCTCTCGATCCATCCAGCTCCTCCCCTAACTGTTGCCCTTCCACCTCTTGTCCCTTCCCTCTCTCTCCTGCGCCACCCGCTTGATCTCCCTCGTCGGCCGCCACCACTCCCTTTGGCTTCTTCCCCTTCCTCCCCCGCCGCCCCCTCTGTCTACCTCAAGCTTCTTCCCCTTCCTTTCCTCCTTCACCTGCCGTCCATGCTTCTGTTGCGCTGCCACTCAGATCCAGTCGCCTCTGCCCCCAGCACTATTGGTCTGAGCTGCTGCGCCTCCACCCCGACCTTCATCCGCTGAATCCCACCCAACCCTCCTCAGACCCGACCGCTCCCGCCAGGATCTGGTGACGCACCTGCCACTATCACCGCCACCAACCTAGCTCTTGCCGCCGCACAGCCAACTCCAGCCGTCCCCGCCCGGATCCAGCCCCTCCACTCCAGATCTGGCCGTCACCCCTCTGCTCCCCAAGCACCAACCAGCACATGGCGTCCATAGGCCCGAGATCCTCTGCCTGGCTGCCCGAGCTCCACCTAGTGCCTCCTCTGCTCTGTTCGGCTGGCCGGCTCTGTTCCTCTGCTCCGGGCTACCGCCATTGCCTCTTCCTCGGCTTCTCGTCGTCGCCTCCTTCGACCGGTTGTCCAGCTCTGCCCTTGCCCCTCAGGCCGCCACTGCCCCTGTCTCGGGTCGTCGAGAGGTAGATATGGGTATCGGGGGCTAAGGGAGGAGCTTGACCGCCTCGGGCTACCGCTGCTGCCCCTGCCTCAGGCCGCCTCAACCGCTCCTGCATCAACGTGCACCTGGATTAGGCTTCATCTATCCAAGTTTCGGTTTGCTCGCGCAGATATACAGATTTTCTATTGTATGTTAAAGGTAAAATACACTTCTTGTGAATACACTGTTTGTTGTTGTTCTTTCTGTTTGTGTGTGTGATGTTATGGTTCATGCAGCGTGCGGTAGTCACACAGAAAGTGGTTGAGGACAAGCTTGAGGTGGAGGCGTAGGCAGCGTCGAAGATGGTGACGGTGGCGAGTGGAGGCGTTGGGTCGTCGGTTCAGGTCGCCAGGAAGTGGTATGGGGTTTGGAAGCTTTGTGTTTATTTTATCACTCCTGATGTTATTGTGTTTGAATACAATGCCACAAAGAGATTTGGGATTTATGGAGGTAGGATCGAGATTTAGATTTCAAGATAGCATGGCAAGTATGTATAGTATAGTAGGTTACGGTGAGCAGATAACAAAAATGTGAACAACATCTATTATGTTTAATTTGGTTGAAAATTGCACGGCTTTTGGTATAAACATGCTAATGGACTCTTTCATAGAGCAAAATCATGTTTTTTATGCCTGTTAGTAATAATGTCGGTTGGCAGTAAATGAAGTAACAGATCTTTCAGTAGTAAGTTTCGTACCACAAGATTTCAAAATGCGTGGTAGTATTTTCTTCATGTTCTATACTCATTATAGTGTTTGTTATTAATAGTTACTAAGGGGATAGATTTCAAGGATTAAGTGGAATTCAGAAAGTTAGTGGAGCCGAACAATTCAATCTTTCCTTTTCTCATTGCTTTCATCAGTTCAGTATGTAAGTTATTGTGACGATCCACCCTGTGATATACCACAAGAGGTTCGGGAGGACCTTTTTTTTTGCGTTGCGGTGCCACCACATAGAGGTGTGGTAGCACCGCTCGGTGCATTCCTGAGGAGATCTCCCAGGAGGTCTTCAGGACCTCCTGGAGGTCTTGGTCCGCAACCGACCTCCCAGAGGTCTTAAAGACCTCTGGAGGTCTTGGCCCGCAACCCTTTGGTAGCACCTCCCGGTATATCACTAGAGAGGTCCGACAGGACCTCTCGAGCTAAGTCCCGAGGAACTCCTCAAGGTCCCGCCCCTGTGCATCCGAGCTAGTCCCAGGACAACAGAAGCTAGCTCACACAAGAACACAAGCTAATATCACAACCACGAGGTCAAACAAAGATGAAGCGCATAAATTAAACTTAATATAAGACAGACCTTATGGTCAAGCTTGTTAACAAGAGGTCTCGCCATCGAGGGCTTACAAAACCAACAAGGACTTACATAACTGCAACAAAGAGCTCTAAAGCTCCAACACCAAAAGCACGAAGCCATCCAACAAGCCCCACAGTTGTTGGGTGGAGGACGCCCTAAGCGCAAATGGATCGTCGAAGAACTCCTCCTCAAAGAGGTCTCAGACCGCCTCGCACTTGATCATCTTCATAATCTGCTTTGACACAGGGCTTAAAGCCATGAGTACTTTGAATGTACTCAGTAAGTCACGGGGAGCATTCATGCAACAATATTCATGCAAGGGCTTACCAAATGAGAGCTCTATGGTTTGTTTGCGCAAAGCTAGGTTTTAACAGCAATAGCATTAGTAGATTGAAAAGCAGCAAGTTAAAACACTAGTACATAATACATTTGATGCTTGAAAAAGTGGAGTGAGCACCAACTCACATCCACAACAAAAATGAGGGAGGTCTGGTCACACCTGTGACCAGGTCCTCACCCAAAAACCACTCTAGAGCACCCACTCCAGAGGTCCGAACCAGCCCCTGGACCACTACCCGAGCCAACCCTGACCCCTCTGGAGCCGGCCAAGGTCTCTTCGAGGCAAAGCCAAGGCATCTCGCTGAAGTGTCCAGTGGCACAAACTTTTGAAACAACTACCCCTTGCACCATTTTCACTAAGCATGTCCATGACCAAGGACTTGGCTATTCGAATAGATCTTTACACTCTGCAGAGGTGTACAACTTTACCCACAATCCACGATCTCTCTAGCGGGACGGGTTCCAGTCACCCTTGCTCACTTTCGAAGGTGAGCAGTCTAGAGAGCGTGGCAAGGCCTTTACAAAGCTTTGAACTGACTCGGAGTTGCCCGCTAAGGTTTCGCAATTCCCCCCCTTTGGTCTAGAAGTCCGCAGGGTTATGGGGTGCCCCCTCTTGCACCAACGAATCACACGCTCCACCACAACAGCCCCAAGCCATCTCATTGCTAATTATTCAGCCCAGACCACCCCCATAAAGTGATCTTGTGGTTGCACTGATTGGCTCAGTTCAACAGAACGCAAAGTTAAGTCCTTAATTGTGCTAAGGCAAGACTTCCACAAACCCAGATGTGCATAGCACGCACTACTCGCTCCCTGCCTTCTTGCCTCAGCAAAACCTTTTGTAATTACCCTTGCCAAAAGACCACCCAGTCTTGGCACAACAGTTTTAACAAAGTGGCCTCACACCACATCCAACACAACTTAGGCATCCCGCCATAGTCGCTATATGATGGCACCGACCACAGGTTCCATAGCTCATTAGTCAAGATTATTAGGAATGAAACATGATTCACAGTCCCACGATTTCTAGAGCGAAACAATACATGACCTACGGCCCCATGTTGGCAAATAACAAGGAATACCAACTAAATACCCAACCTAAGGCTTACAAGGTGAACATGACAACATGACCTGAGCAAGTTGTGAAGGAGGCATAAATCAAGTAGGAAAGTAACTACAGCCTAAATATTTTCTTATAAAGATAGCCATGCATGATAAAGTAAAACCAAAATAGATTTGCAAAGCTAGGTTCAATATGATCAAAAGGAGGTCTGTGGCTTGCCTTGGTCAAGTAGTGGAGAACCTTCGGCTGGAAGAGCTGGATCCAAGATCTCCTCAAACTCGTGATCTACACGTTCGCAAGAAAACCAAATAAGCAAAACCACACTAGGCCAAAGAACTTCAAAAGACCCAAAAGGAACTCAAACCAATGGCAAGAAAGGAAAACCAAGAGGCTCAGCACAGCCTCAACGAGCTCCAGGGGAGGTCCTGCGCCAGGAGAGAACCAGACGAAGGAGGCAAGGAAACAAGAAATGAACCAAAGGTGGCAAATGAAAGCCTGCCCAGGCTAAATATAGCTAGAGTTGGTAGAGTGCACCAAGAGGAGGCTCAATGATGTGTTGGCAATAGGGACAGCTAGGGCAGGGCTTGCCCTAAAAGAATTGAAATAAGGTACCTCAGATGTGACTGCATTTAATGTGATCCAACCCCTATTAAATGCGCACAGAGTTCTGAGGTGGAAGCAATGATAACAAGGTGGAGAGAGGCTGGCAAGTGGGGCCAGTCAAAAGGGTGCACAACCGGTCAAAGGGATGGCCCCACCACAAGGGCTGTCTCCACAACAGACCACTGGGAGGTCTTGGACAGGAGGTCCAAAATACTTAAGGGTGAGGTCCTGGAGGGGAGGTCCAAGGACTCAAGAGGAGGTCCTGGACAGGAGGTCCAAGGACTTAAGAGGAGGTCCTGGACAAGAGGGTGGTCTTTACAAAAAGACCAGCAAGGATTGAGGAGGTGGTCCTTGCAAAATAGCCAGGAAGAGGTCCTGGGCGGTCAAGATCTCAAAGAGGAGGACCTTAACGGTCCAGATCAAAGGGCGTGGGGTGGTCCTGATGGTTAGATCTCAAAGGGGAGGTCTAACAGTTAAGATCTCAAAGAGGAGGACCTTAACGGTCCAGATCAAAGGGTGCAGGGAGGTCCTGATGGTTAGATCTCAAAGGGGGGGGGGGTCTAACGGTCAAGATCTCAAAGAGGAGGACCTCAACGGTCCGGATCAAAAGCGCAGGGAGGTTGATGAGGACATCACTTCTTCGGATACACCCAACAATCCTCCACTTGACATTCAAGGACCAATCACTAGAGCTCGCGCCCGACAATTGAATTTACAGGTGAGCTCGTTCCTAAGTACTTCTTTTTGTTCATTTGAGAATCGATTGCTACCTAATGATTTAATTATGATTAGGAACCATGGAGAGGACCTGGAAGTACTTGGAGAAGGGCTACAAGGCGCACAAGTCCAGCGAGGGCGGTCGAATCATGTTGGAGGCCCAACTCAAGCCGACTTCGAATCCAATTCGGAGTCCAGGACCAGGCCGCACTAAAATGGACGGCCAGATCGCATCCGGGCTCCGTTTTGGACGTTCCACATATGTATGGAAAGCTGAGAAGACGACCTTTCCAATGGCTCTGGTCCCATGTCAAAATTCCTTCTGAGTCAACGGGAATCATCGAAACAAGTAGGCATTCAGAATCTGTCAGGGTGCTGCGCCACCGTCTTTTGGGCCGTTCGGCTTTGTATCGTGTTGGAGCCCATTAGGGCGCGTCCAGGGGTTTTGCTTAGATTAATTCTGTCTTGACCAGTTTCACCGTTCATCGGTTTGTGAGACCCCAACTTTTGAGTGCTAAAACAATACATCTGCAATTCCGTTGTGTTCTTCCTTGTTCTTGCTTGTGTTCTTGGATTCGCAGGCGAGGATTAGCCTTCTTGGCGAGGTCAACCGGGCTGTGCACGGTTGATAACCTGAGGAGACGTGGTGCTGCGATTGCGGGGTTCGGAACATGTTGTTCGGAAGCCGAATCGATTTGTGTCGCGCCTCCACTAAATCGAACATATCCAGAACCTGTTGGAAGATCGGGACCTCGTTCCCATCAAGTGGTAATCAGAGCTTCAGGTGTTCCTTCAGGTTCGAGTTTACCCTACCCTTGTTGTTTTCGGTTTCATCCTAGAGTCCAAGAAAAGCCCTACAAAAAAAATTGTAGTCATAGGTTGTTCCCTGTCCCAGATCTCGTTTAACCTTTTGCACAATTTGATTTCAGAGTACGTAGTGTTGAGTTTGTGTCCTTAGTCGAGTTGTGTTGCTGGTTTAGATCGTGTTTTATTTCGGGTTGTCTTGCTTCCGCTACCTCTCATTCAAACCCTAGCCGTCAACTTTTGTTTCTCCCACCCTCCCATCCTCTGTTTTGAGTCATCCATCGCGTCTTGTGATCACCCAGCACCCTTCCCCTTTGAGTCTCATGATCACCCAGCACCATCCCCCACCTCTTCTCTAGCTTCCGCCCCTAATTTCCACCAATTTTCTTCCACCCGTTTTCGTTTCGGCCTCCACAGCAACCATAACTTGGAGGCCCTCCTTCAAACGGCCAGAACTTTCGTGATACGGACTCGAAATCGATTTAATTTTTTTGAAATTGGGTGAAATTAAATTTTGCATCCAAACTCCCCACTTTGTCGGGTTCGAGAATTTATTTTGCCCAAATTTGGCCTGGAAAGTGCAGTACTCGAGCTCGAACTTTCATCACCGAATTTACACATTCATCATTTTCAGAGGCCACACCTTACATCGATTGAGGTGAAACTTTGTGTGGTTCCTATTTCTGTGCTCCGCTTTGTGAAAAAAATAACAGAAAAAATAGAAAAAATTCGGCACCTGGTTTTGCCTGAGAGCCTGAGAGCACTCCGTGCCTAAAAAAAAAAAATCGAGAGCACAGCTTTTAGGTGATGATATTGATTTGTCTTTGTCTTTACCGCCATCCTTGTTCTTTGTCTTTGCCTAGCCATCTTTGTTGCTGTCTTTGCTTTACTATTCTGGTCTTGACTCCTTGTTCATCATATCATACCTGCTATAGGACACATTTAGACCAAAGAACTAGGACCAAGATGTTTTGGACATTTACTCAAAGATTACTATCTGTTATTGATTTGTGTTCCACTAACATATTTGGCCTTCCAAGCTCCATATACCTACTTCCGGATAGCACACTTTTGACCCTTACAATCGCAAAGACCATGTTCCGTATCACGAACCAGCCACGGTTGTACCACCCATCTTCGCTTGCGATGGTAAGAACACTTGTAAGAGCTTGGTAAGCCACTTCCTTTGCGGGTTCCCACTGTCCTCCTTTGTAGTTGATAGGGATAATCATTCTGTTTTCCCTGTGTTTCCACTAACCATGGCAGGGACCGAAGGGGACGGGACACCGGTCGATTTCAACGAGTGTGTTAGTCGCGGCCACCTACAAGCTGCGCTTGACAAACAAAATGCTTCATTCACTGATCTCGGCGCGCGAATGGACACCATCGTCGCCGCCATTGCCCAGTTGAACACCACAGAAGGCATTGAGCGGGTGGAGCGGCGGATGGCTGACCTCACTGGTCAGATGGACGCATTGGAGGCACGCCTGCCACCTGTTAATGACGGCCTTCATCATGATGATGACACAGTGCATGATGCGGTTGGCAACATTGATCAGCGGGAGACACAAGATGCACGACTACGTCGGCGTCTTCAGCAAAACAGACATGGTATAGGAGGTAATAACCAGAACCGTCATGGTAACGATGACCCTTTTGCTAAAGTCAAGTTTACCATCCCATCTTTTTCTGGCGTTTATGATGCTGCAATATATCTTGATTGGGAGATGACGGTAAGAGCGAAAGTTTAATTCTCACTTGGTTCCTGAACAACATAGAGTTAGACAAGCTACTAGTGAGTTTAAGGACTTTGCTATTATCTGGTGGAATGAACTGGGTACCATGCGCTTACAACCTGACACATGGGAGCGGTTAAAAGAAGCTATGCGTGTCGTTTTGTTCCTCCCTCATATAAACGTGATTTGAGAAAAAATTACAGCGCTTAGAACAAGGTGATAATTACATTTAGGACTATTATGCTGAGCTTCAAAAGGGTATGGTGCGTTGTGGGGTTGTTGAGGACACAGAGGATAAGATTTGTCGTTTCTACGGGGGGTTACGGCGTGAAATTCAGGACATTGTTGATTATAAAGATTTTACTACTCACAACCGCTTGTTCCAGCTTGCTATGCTTGCAGAAAAGGAATTGCAGGGACGCAAGGAATCAGCGACGGCAAGCACCGGACGACCCTCCTACACGCCGCGAACGACTACATCGACGGGACTGCCCAAGTCTTCTTCGAGTTTTCGTTCTCCTCCACCACCAGTGAACAAGATTGCTGCAGCGCCACCGAAGCCACCTTCCACGACACGCCTGCAGATTCTACAAAAAATTCTTTGCAGGCTCCAGCCAAGAGTTCTTCTTCCGTAGCTTCCACGGGCCGCTCCTCCGACATTCAGTGCCACCGCTGCCATGGACTTGGTCATGTGCAAAGGAATTGCCCTAGCCAACGGGCATACATCGCCACGGAAGATGGAGGCTACATCAGCACTTCGGATGTCGAGGAGGATGATGACGTTGCTGCTGCCTCGGACGACAATGACGGTGGTCATGACGACCTGTTCCTTGGTGGAGCGTCCACAGCGATGCTACGGAGCATCATTGTGCAGCGAGTCCTCAGCACATAGGTACAACAACCCGATAAGCTTCAACGCCAAAATTTGTTTCAAACTTTCTTTGCAATCAAGAACCGGCGCGCACGTGTCATCATTGATGGAGGAAGCTGCAACAACTTGGTGAGTTCTGATTTGGTCAAGAAGCTTGGCTTGACCACGCGACCGCATCCCCATCCATACCATATTCAGTGGTTAAATGACTCTGGAAAAGCTAAGGTAACACAAACATGCCGAGTCCATTTTTCCATTGGTGGTTATGCTGATCATGTTGATTGTGATGTGGTTCCCATGCAAGCATGCTCTCTTTTATTGGGTCGACCTTGGGAATTTGATAATGATGCTTTACACCATGGTAGTAGTAACAAATACACTTTTATGCATAAGGGAAGAAAAGTTACTTTCTTGCCTTTGACCCCAAATGAGATTATAGAGGCCGATAGGGAGCGAGTCTGCTCACGCTAATGATCCAACTAACATGATAAATCTGAAAAACATTCTGTTATGCTTGCCACAAAATCAGTCCTTGCTGAAATTGATGATATTAATGATACATGCTATGCTTTTGTGTGCAAAGATGCTTTATTTTCTCTTGATAATATGCCTTGCACTTTGCTGCTCTGTCACTAACCTTTTGCGTGATTTTAGAGATGTTTTCCGATGAGATACCTCCAGACTTCCACCCATTCAAGGGATTGAGCACCAGATTGACTTGATCCTGGAGCGAAGTTTGCTAAACCGCGGCGCGACAGACCAATCCCAAGAGACTAAGGAGATTCAGCGACAAGTCCAAGAACTTTTGGACCGTGGGTACGTACGTGAGAGCCTTAGTCCTTGTGCTGTTCCTGTTCTTTTGGTACCCAAAAAAGATGGTTCTTGGCGCATGTGTGTAGATTGTAGAGCCATTAACAACATTACTATAAGGTATCGTCATCCTATTCCCAGGCTAGACGACATGCTTGATGAGTTGTGTGGTGCTATAATTTTCACAAAGATTGACTTGTGTAGTGGATACCACCAAATAAGAATGAAACTTGGCGATGAATGGAAAACTGCTTTTAAAACTAAGTTCGGCTTGTATGAGTGGTTAGTCATGCCTTTTGGTTTAACTAATGCACCTAGCACTTTCATGAGATTAATGAACGAGGTTTTACGCCCTTTCATTGCCAAATTTGTGGTCGTTTACTTTGATGATATCTTGATTTATAGCAAGTCCATGGATGAACATTTGAATCACTTACGTGCTGTTTTTAATGCTTTGAGAGATGCACGTTTGTTTGGTAACCTTGAGAAGTGCACCTTTTGCACGGATCGAGTCTCTTTTCTTGGCTATGTTGTGACTCCACAGGGAATTGAGGTTGATAGAGCCAAGGTGGAGGCGATATGGAGTTGGCCCACGCCCACCACGGTCTCCCAAGTCTTGGAGTTTTCTTGGCCTTGCAGGTTTTATCGCCGCTTTGTCAAGGAATTCAGCACCATTGCGACACCGCTGATTGAGTTGACAAAGAAGGGAGTCGTGTTTCATTGGGGGCCATCACAAGAGGAGTCCTTTAATCTTTTGAAGGACAAGCTTACACACTCACCATTGCTCCAACTTCCGGATTTTGGTAAGACTTTTGAGCTGGAATGTGATGCTAGCGAATTGGTATTGGTGGTGTTTTGATGCAAGAAGGCAAACCTGTTGCCTACTTTAGTGAAAAATTGAATGGTCCTGCTCTTAATTATTCCACGTATGATAAAGAATTGTATGCTCTTGTTCGTTCTTTAGAGACGTGGCAACACTATTTATGGCCTAAAGAATTTGTCATTCATTACGATCATGAATCACTTAAGCATATTCGTAGTCAAACCAATTTGAATCGTAGACATGCTAAGTGGGTTGAATTTATTGAATCTTTTCCTTATGTCATTAAACACAAGAAAGGAAAGGATAATGTGATTGCTTGATGCTTTGTCTCGACGCTTATACCATGTTGTCTCAACTTGATTGTCACATTTTTGGTCTTCAAACCATTAAAGGACAATACACTTTCGATGCTGATTTTAAGGATGTGTTGTTGCATTGTAAAGAGGGACAAGCATGGAATAAATTCGTGATCAATGATGGGTTCTTGTTTAGAGCTAACCGCCTATGCATTCCAGCTTGGATCCGTTCGTCTTTTGTTGTTGCAGAGGCGATGGAGGCGGTTTGATGGGACATTTTGGTGCTAAGAAGACGGAGGACGTTCGCCACACACTTCTTTTGGCCAAAAATGAGGCGAGATGTTGAGCGGTTTGTGGCTCATTGCACTACATGTCAAAAAGCTAAGTCTCGCTTGAATCCACATGGTTTGTATATGCCTCTTCTGTTCCTTCTATTCCGTAAGCGATATTTCTATGGACTTTGTTTTAGGATTGCCTAGACTAAGAGGGGAGGGATAGCATTTTGTTGTTGTGGATCGCTTTTCTAAGATGGCTCATTTTATACCATATCATAAAACCGATGATGCCACTCATATTGTCGACATCTTTTTCAAAGAGATAGTTCGTTTGCATGGTATGCCTTCTACTATTGTTTCAGATCGTGATGCCAAGTTCTTGAGTCACTTTTGGCGCACTCTATGGAACAAGTTGGGTACAAAGTTATTGTTCTCTACAACCCGTCACCCACAAACCGATGGCCAAACCGAGGTGGTAAACCGCACATTGTCTACCATGCCGAGAGCTGTTTTGACGAATAATTTGAAGTCAGGGAAGAGTGTTTGTTGCATGTTGAGTTCGTGATATAATCGAGCGGCACACTCCACCACCAAGGTAAGTCCTTTTCAGGTAGTGTATGGATTCAATCCCCGTGCCCCTCTTGATATTTTACCTTTGCCTACTAGTGAGAGAGTTCATAATGATGCTAAGGAGCATGCTGATTTTATTGTCAAAATGCATGAGACTACTAAGGCAAACATTGAAAAGATGAATGAAAAATATAGGATTACTGGTAGTAAAGGTAGAAAGGAAGTTAAACTTGAACAGGGTGATTTTGTTTGGTTGCACTTGAGAAAGGATAGATTTCCTGAGTTAAGAAAGTCAAAATTGATGCCTAGAGCTGCTGGTCCTTTTAAGATAGTTGAGAAGATAAATGATAATGCATATAAACTTGAGTTGCCTTCCGAGTTTGGGGTTAGTCCCACCTTTAACATTTCAGATTTGAAGCCATACTTGGGAGAAGAAGATGAGGCTGAGTTGAGGACAACTCCGCTTCAAGAGGGGGAGGATGATGAGGACATCACTTCTTCGGATACACATGTGAGACCCCGACGTTTATTCGGCTCATAATACTTAGTCATCCAATTGACCCTAGTATTATCAACCAAATAAACCAGTCTCGAGAGATGTATACTTCCTGAATGCAAGATACATACCCCACAACAAAAGAATGTATCAATTCCATACAACACATAGTACATAAGCAACAAACCGAAGTTAATATTAATAAGGATAGGTTATTACAAAGAGGGCCTTCGGCCAAATAACAACAAAACTACAAAGATACACAATGGAAGCAAAAGTGCCATAAAGATGGCCCAAAATAAGAGCCAACCAAGGTGCCTTTAGCCCACAAGGCAATCGACCGACCGCCAAGCTAGTCGCTCTCCCAACCACCAAGACAAATCACAAAAGTAAAGCCCTTTGGGCTCTACCTCCTCTGCAACAAGGTTGTTAAGCAAAGCACACGAGTACAATAAATTGTTTATTGTACTCGCAAGACCGACGTGTAAGATAACGTAACTATAATTTAGCTATATGCAAGCTTTATTTAAGTGGATGAGGCTTTGGACTCATTTAAGCAAAAAGCAAGTTTTCATTTGCAATAATATAGTAGATTGAAAGCAATTTGACAAAGCATTTTTTAATTGTTGAAATAACAACGAGATAAATAACATGGTAACAACAACAAGAACAACACGAAGTGACCAACCCAAGTCACCACAACAATAGCATGAACTCCCGTGCTCATACCAACCATGTCAAGTTTTAATTAAAGGTTGTAGTCTAGTCTTGAACGACCTTACCAAGCATGTCCATAACCTAGGGCGAGGCTATTGAATAGTTTTATCCTGCGCAGGTGTACCACTGCACCCACACGCCGACCGCCTTTCCATTAGGCACACTACCTTTGGTATGCCTAAGCAGCTAAGTCCTACGAGACATTTCCAATGGACAATGCTAATTCTGAGTCGCACAACCCACGGGAGAAGGAGACATCACACAACCTTCCCGAAGCTAATGCTCCCTCCCACATCACACACACATTTTATCTTTAAAACACACCAACCAAGCGACCCCAATTAACACCGCCCAAAGTACTTAGTCAAGAGGGTTCCATATGCCCCTCGTGTGGTTAGTACGTGAAATCGCAACTTAGTGACCCAAGTACTCGGTCCTTAGGGACCCGGGCATACCACCACATCCAAAAACCACGCCATCCATCCAATATGCCCAAGTCTAAATCAATCTTTTATTTTCAGTTTTTGATTTTACAATTAATCAAAGCACAAGTGCTGGACATATAGGAGTAATAATCAGTTTTGAGTGATCAAGACCATCGACTAAGTCGATGATCGCTCATTTCTACCGAAAACTAAGCATGTCTAAGCAATTTAAATCGAAACTACTAAGTGATAGGAGCTCATCCAACGAGCTCAAACCACAGCAAATAACCTAGGCTCATGGTAGTAGAGGATAAACAATTCCTACAGATTATGCAACTATAGGCGTGCTAGCGACATTTAACACAAAGCAGCATGCATACATAGAAGTAAAACGATATATTAAGCTTTAAAGTAATGGGACAATGATGGAAATGATCAAACTGCTTGCCTTGCTGTTGCTGGTCAATTTGTTGCGGAGGGTCACTCTCGGGATCACCACAAATGTCGAAACCTAACGGAAAGGCGAGAGAGAACCGATAAGAACGACGAAAAACAACAAAGACAGCACAACAAACGAACTCCAATTTCTCTGAATTTTCTACAGCAGTAGGAGGGTGATTTTTAGGGAATATTGCAATAAGAACCAATTGATTTGGATTCTCAATGCAAAAGTTATGAGCAAAACAATTCTGCTCAGCCCCTAAAATACCAAACTGCACTATTCATTAATTTAATTATGAGGCAACATTTTCTAGAACAGAAGTGAAGCTGAAATTTTTACTGTAAAACCAGCACCTCATGAGATGAATAACACCATTGAGTTCATCTCATTTGGAGCTATATTGCACTTTCTATAATTTTTCAAAAACAAGAACTTGAACAAAATTATAATGCACAAGTCCTCATTTTTATAACAGCAACAAGCTCAAAACTAATTTTCACAGTGAGTTCATTATTAGAGGAAACCAACAAAGTTGGTCTCACTCAAAAATAATCTACAGAGCATTAGTTTTGTATTTTACAAGTTAAGCATTGATTTAAGTGTATATTTTAAAGTTGGTTTTAAAATCTAATGGCAAACTGTGCTCTGGAGTTGAACTCAACTTACAATCATTTTTGGATTAAAGTCAAGTCCAAGACAGAGCCAACATACTTTGAATGACCTCATTTGGATTAAAAACGAAAAAGATATGGAATTCTAAAGCTTATACCTTATTCTGTTTATAATTAAGAATTTACTGGAATTCCTAAGAAAATTCACAAGGACATGGGAGGTCGTGAGCCACAGATCACAGATCTAACGGCTTAGACCTCCCCGGAGAACAACACACACGCGCACGTGAGGTCCAGAGGTCCTGGACCTCCTAGTAACGCACATGCGCGAGGTGTGGAGAGGTCGTGGCCGTAGATGGGAAATCCAACGGACCACAACGATGGGGGAGGTCCGGAACGGACCAGATCTAAAGGGAGGTCCTCAACGGTGAGATGACCTCGAGGAGGTCCTAAGCGGTAGATCTAACATCACAGCACCTCCGTGGAGGTCGGATGGTCGATCGCTGCGGGGAGGTCTGGACGCTCGGATCTCCTCGAGGAGGTCCGGGCGGCCCCGAGCCAGCGCCAAGACTCGCGACGGACAAGAGGTTAATGCGCACAATAAATGGCGGATTTAAGGACCTCACGACACGACCAATGATTGCGAGATTGCGCAATTGATGGCCGCATTAAACACGGCGGATCTTGGTCTGAAAAACGGCAATAGCGCCGCCGTTCTTGTCCGACAAGATCCGAGTTCAATGAAGTGGTTGTTGCGGCGATGCGGACCTTGCGGTGACAACCAAAGACATCCCGTGTGTGTAATAGTGTTGCGCACACCATGGGCTCATTCTCGACGGCGACGACGGCTTTAATCGCCATGCGAGCCGGAGAGGACAGAGATGACCAAGACGGCCAAAATACAAAAATGCAAAAAGGAGCTCATGCGACATTCAAGCGTGTGCCCAACATAAGCTCCGCAACATGCATTCAGCGGGTGCCAGCAACTAAGGACTACAGGAGGAGTACCTGGAGGTCCTAAGGTGCTGGGGAGGTCGTGGAGGTGATGACCGGAGTTGGGGAAGACAATGAAGCTTCACGGCCCAAGGCTCCAGCTCCAGCTCTAGCTTTGTCCACCTCTGAAAAAGGCCCAAACAAATTTGGTTAGGGCTAACTTCCAAGAGGTTTTGGGAGCAAAAGTGAGCGAGGGTTTGAAAAGGGAGCCACTGGAACTTCTTGTGCCACTGAGGAGCTCCAAGGACTTCAACAATGGCAGCCACCAGTGAGGAGGTGAGTGAGGGAGGAGCTCAGCCACGCACAAGATGCAAGGCTGAGATCAGTTGTGTACAAAGGAAGCCAAGGGAGGCTTCCAAGGGATAATTTATAGCCTGGGGTGATGGTTATGAGCTGGGGCTAAGCTCCATGGTGAGCTTAGCCCACGGGTTGGTCCATGGGGTGGCAAGGACATGAGGTTGACAAGGGGGCGGCCTGTCCGACTGAAGATGAAAGTCGACTGCATTAAATGCGGTCACAGAGAGTCATGAAAAGGACACAAGGGCAGGCGTGCATTAACTCCACCGCTCAGAGCACGCATGCGTGACCAAGGTAGGAGAAGAACAGGAGGTCCTTATGACCGCTGGATAAGACCAGGAGAGGTCCTGCCCTCCAATGTCATTTTTGAACCGTTACGCCAAAGGATCGGGAGCAGTCCCACCACACGATCAAGGATGGGAGGTCGTGGCCCTCCGATTTCCTTAATGTGTAAGCGACGTGAGAAAATGGGACAGAGGTCCAAAGCGTTGGATCTCCATCCAGCAGTGCGGACCTCTGTGAGGTCTTAACTGCACGCCAACATAAAAGCTCGAGGGGAGGTCATGGCCTTTGGATTAAAATCCAAGGGCACCGACTGATGGGGAGGTCTCGACACGCACAAGGTGAAAGGGAGGTTCGAGGCCTTGCGCGTAGCGCAAAGGAGGTCTTAGCCTCCGATTTGGATCTAAGGGCTCAGAGATGGTCCGAATCGCCCATTGATTATCGCATCATGAGATGTAAATCCAACGGCCAATAAAGGGTGGTCGAACAGCCTTTGATCTCGTGCGTTGAGCAGAGATCCAAAGGTGGAAAAAAGACAAGGAGGTCATGGCCGTGGATTTTCGACCCAAGGGCTATGACCTCAACAAGGCGGGAGGACCTTGTCAGAATGTTTTTGAGGAGGTCGTGG
This sequence comes from Phyllostachys edulis, assembly GCA_036346405.1. Taxonomy (NCBI): domain Eukaryota; kingdom Viridiplantae; phylum Streptophyta; class Magnoliopsida; order Poales; family Poaceae; genus Phyllostachys; species Phyllostachys edulis. The sequence continues at coordinate 64,328,849 of CM070553.1, read as the reverse complement.
CCTTTGGATGTAAATCAACTGCGACCTCAAGTGAGTGCAAAGGAGGTCCGATAGTTAGGTTGAGAGGAGGAGGTCACGACCATGGATTTAATCCAATGGCTGTGACCTCACGTGGTGCGATGCCTAAGTGGTTTAACAATGAGGGAGGTCGGGCCGTGGATCTTGAATCCAAGGGCCAAGACCTCAACAAGGTGGAAGGTGGTTTTGAGGTTTGATAACAAGGGAGGTCAGGCCGGTTGGATCTTAATCAAGGGCCAAGACCTCAACAAGGTGGGAGGTCTTGGCGGTGTTGATCATGAGGAGGTCGTGGTGTTGGATGTAAATCCAACCACGCGACTGATCAAGGTGGAGAGGAGGTCTGCTGTGGGTGCAGACATGGCCTGGGCCGACCAACTTTGAACATGGCTAGCCCAAGGAACAGTAGGCTTTTGAATTTAGTTTTCAACACCGGGACTTTGCAAAATTGTTTGGGATAGCATTTCAACTCCAAAATTCATGAAATTTTTACAGGAGCTTGTTGACAAGAAGATTAACCTTACATAAAATTTCCAGAGGTTATTATGCAATGCATTTTTCTCAGGAAATTCATTAAGGTTGTTCAATGATTCATTTTGCCTCCAAAAATTATCAAACAAGTTTTACAACTTGTGATATTTTTCAGAGGGGTCCCACCTCAGTTTTAGGACCAAAGAAAATACTTTCCAATTATTTGGCACAAGATTTAAGATAATTGGAAAAGGAATTTGACTTTTGGTCAACAAGAGCTTTGTGTTTTTGGATTACACAACTCTTGGACAAGAATTACATGAGATTTTAGGGTTTTCAAGTTGTGAGAAAAAGTTTTAATTTCTACACATATAATTATACTTGATTAACCCTAATTACACATTTGGGATGTTACAAAATCTCTCCCCCTTACAGAAATCTCATCCCGAGATTTGACTCACTCGGTAAAGAAAGATGGATAGTCCGCACGCAGACGATCTTCTCTTTCCCAAGTAGCCTCATCCTCAGAATGGTTTGACCACTGAACTTTAAGGAACTTGATGGTCTTATTCCTTGTCCTTCGCTCGACTCATCGAGCACGCGAACAGGTGCTCGCGATAGGTCAAATCGGGTTGACATCGAGAGTTTCCAACGGAGCTTCCTCGGTTGGAACACGGAGGCACTTCTTAAGCCGGGACACATGGAAAACATCATGTACCCCTCAAGTGCAGCCGGCAACTCCAACTTATAGGCAACAGCTCCTTCTTCTCGATAACGCGGTAGGGACCGACATATCGAGGAGCTAACTTGCCCTTGACGCCAAACGTTGATGGCCCTTCAAAGGAGAGACTTTGAGATAAACAAAGTCATTAGGCTCAAAACGTAACTCACGCCGACGGCGGTCCGCATAGCTCTTTTGCCGAGATTGAGCCGAGCGCAAACGCCACGAATAAAATTTGGACTTGGCGCCGGCCTCATTGATTGAGTCCGCCAAAGAGAGGTCTCTCACCGTCTCTCGACCAGTTCAACGGGGTTCTACACTTTCTCCCGCATAAGGCCTCAAATGGTGCCATGCCGAGACCGCCTGAAAGTCGTTGTTATAAGAAAACTTCGGCGAATGGCAAGCATTTCTCCCAATGCTTCCCATATGAAAGGACACAAGCACGAAGCATGTCTTCCAAAACTTGGTTGACCCTCTCGGTCGACCATCGGTTTGGGGTGAAATGCCGTCTTTGAAAGCAAGACGAGTGCCCATAGCCTCTTGCAAGCTATGCCAAAACGAGACGTGAAAAGGATCCACGATCCGACACGATCATCTTGACACCGTGCAAACTCACGATCTTGGCGATGTAGAGCTCCGCCAAAAGACCTACCCGGTTCGGTCTTGACGGAAGGAAATGTGCCACCTTAGTCAATCGATCGATGACGACCCAAATGGCATCATTCTTCTTGAGGATGTGGGTAGACCGTGATGAAGTCCATTCCGATCGAATCCCACTTCCACTCAGGAACTGGCAAAGGTCAAGCGATCTGCAGGACGCTGATGCTCGGCCTTGACACGACGACACGCGTCGCACTCGGCAACGAACTTCGCAATCTCCCTCTTCATTCGGGTCCACCAAAATCTCTGGCGGAGATCTTGATACATCTTTGTGGCCCCGGGATGAATGGATAAAGGCGAATCATGGGCTTCGCGGAGGATTAAATTCCGCAACTCCATGTCCTTTGGAACCACAAGGCGTTGCCGAACCTCACGACGCCATGCTCATCCTCGAGAAAGCACTTGGTCGTTCCGTTCTTGACATTTGCCTTAATGTGGCTCACTCCAACATCCGATCTGCCGAGCGGACTTGATCCGATCCACCAAGGTTGGTTGCACAACCAAGGCAATGAGAGAACCACGCTCAACTAAACCCAAGTTGAGACGCTGAAACTCTTCCGTAAGAGCGGGTGAAGCTCCTGGACAACAAGGCATGGCAATGCGCTTATGACTAAGCGCGCCGAGAATCTACATTAGCCTTGCCCGGATGGTAGTGTATACCCATGTCATAATCCTTGATCAACTCCAACCATCTCCTTTGCCCGAGGTTCAGTCAGGTGGGGTGAACAAATACTTAAGGCTCTTGTGATCCGAATACACTTCTACAACGACACCGATTAGGTAATGTCGCCAAATCTTAAGTGCATGAATCACAGAAGCCAACTCCAAGTCATGAGTAGGGTAGTTGAGTTCATGAGGTCTCAATTGCCTTGATGCATAGGCCACTACCTTGCCTTCTTGCATAAGGACACAACCGAGGCCTCGACGAGAAGCATCGCAAAAGATATCGAAACTTCGATGGATATCGGGAAGAACAAGAACGGGAGCGGTGGTCAAACGCTTTTTGAGTATTTGGAAACTTTCCTCACACCCAGCGGACCACACGAACTTCTTGTCCTTCTTGAGCAACTCCGTCATCGGCTTCGCGATCTTGGAGAAGTTCTCGATAAAGCGACGATAATATCCCGCTAAACCGAGAAAACTCCGCACATCGGTGACCGAAGCAGGTTGACTCCATGAAAGAACATCGCTGACCTTGCTAGGATCAACGGCTACGCCTCCCGCTGAAAGAACGTGGCCTAAGAAGGCCACTTCCTTCAACTGAATCGCGACTTGTCAACTTCACGTCAAATGGTGCTCACGTAGCTTGCCTAACACAAGCTTCAGATGCTCGGCATGTTCCTCATCGTTCTTGGAGTAGATAAGGATATCATCGATGAAGACCACGACAAACTTATCCAAATACTCCATGAATACCGAATTCATGAGATTCATGAACAAGGCAGGAGCATTGGTTAAGCGAATGACATGACGGTGTACTCGCAAGCCGTGGCGAGTAGAAACGCCGTTTTTGGAATATCCTCGGTCGAATCTGAACTCGATGATATCCCACTCTCAAATCAATCTTGGAGAAAACTCGAGCTCCAACCAATTGATCGAAGAGATCGCCAATGCGGGCAATGGATACTTGTTCTTCTACCGTCACTTCATTAAGTGGGCGTAATCGACGACATCATAAAGTACCATCCTTCTTCTTTCACGAAGATTGCTTTGGACAACCCCAAGGAGATGAGCTAGGCGAATGAAACCCTTCTCTTGCAGCTCACTTAATCGCTTCTTCAATTCCACCAACTCGCTCGGTGGCATCCGATAAGGCCTTTTGAGATAGGGGCGTACCAGGAGCCAACTCAATGACAAACTCGAGGTCTCGAGCGGGTGGCATCCCCTGAAGATCTGCGGGGACATCAACGAAGTCACAAACTGTTGGGACTTCGCTAATATCTAGAGCGGGCTTCGCTTCAAGCGCCAAGAGATGCGGATCTAGCGACTTGGTAGCGAACACCTTAACCCGCCACGGAGGACTAGATAGAGATGAGCTTCTGGCGCAATCGATTTGCCCCATGTGCCGGGACAACCAATCCATGCCAAGAATCACATCAAGACTCGCTGAATGGAGAAGGATAAGGTTTGCTAAGAAACCTACCCTTCGATCTCGATAGGAACATCCTACACTCGATTCACTCTCAACTCCGAACCAGAGAGCGAATGAGTAGCGGACCGACAATGGAGAGAAAAGAAGCTCTCCAACAGCAAAGAAAAGACTCGAAACAAATGAATGAGATGCTCTGAATCAAACAAAACAATGGCGGGATGAGAGTTAACGAGTAAGTGTACCTAGCACGACGCCGGGTGCCTCTGAGCCTCCTCTGTGGTGATGGCGTTGACGCGACCACTACCCACGCCTTGGGTAGCCGGATGATCTTCGGTCCCGAGTGCACCACCTCGGCCCGCGTCCTCCATTAGGACGAGGGGTGCTCTGTCTTCTTAGGGCATTGGTTAGCATAATGCCCCTTACGTTGCATGAGAAACATGTGACCCGGCACCGGTTGCGGGGCGCTCTCACGACTTCGCAGTGCGTGGATCGAGACACGGCTGCGATTTAACGAGGAACGAGGCGGAGTAACCTCGGGCGCCAAGAATGAGACGGTACCCGAGATCGCGGCGGGGACGGAAGAATCGCCTGGATGACTTATGGGCCTCCCACTTGCGCTTGCGGAGTCCATAAGCTCTCGAGCCGCATGCTCGGCGACGATGGCCTTGTCGACCAAGGTCTGAAAATCAGAAAGTCGACAATGGATAGCTTGTCCTTCACTCCTCGCACAAGCCACGCTGAACTTGGCACCTTAGCCATATCAGTGGCCACGTCCTCAGGAGCATAACGAGCTAGATGGTTGAACTCGTAGACATACTCCATGACTGAGCCACGCCCTTGCTTGAGCGCAAGAAACTCCTGCTTCTTGATCTCCATCAAGCCGGCAGGGATATGAGCCCGACGGAAAGCAGTACGAAACTCCTCCCAAGAGACGGTGTGGTCTGCGGGCTGCATGGCGAGAAAGCTCTCCCACCATGACAAGGCTGCACCCTCGAGCTGGTGCGATGCAAACAGCGCCTTCTCGTGCTCCCCGCATCTTTGCGCGATCTGCTTACGCTCCACCGAGCGGCCAATCGTCCGCATCCAACGGGTCCTCGGGCCGGAAAAGGTAGGAGGCCGAGTACAAAGAAACTCCGCGAGTCCTCCACGCGGTGATGGGCGTTCCTTGCCTGCATCCTCAAGCTCCGGTAAGTGCGGTGGTGTTGCGCGCGATGACGCCCGATAGAACTCTCTGTCATCCGCGGTTGCGCCGATCCAAGAAGAACCTCGGCCATGGTCGGAGGAGGAGGAAGCTCCTCGTCCGGACCAGCTGACTGGCCTTGGCCGCTACGAGTACGTCCGGCCATCCTGTTACAAGAAATTTCGGTTAGCAACTAAACTCGAAAATCAAAGCCTTAAAGAGAAGCAAAAGCGATCGACTAGGGAATGGAATATCACCCTAAACGAAAGCCAAAACATGAGTAAATTAACTTTAGAAGCTTCTAAAAGACTCTAAAACAGCCAAGAAACACCAAAAGCGAGGCTCAACTTCTCAACTCAACTAACCCGTATTGAATGAACGAGTAATTGATCGAGAAGATTAAAAATCAGATTGTAAGATGAGATCTAAAACTATTAGAGAGCAAGGTTAATGCAGCGAAATAAGTGTTAGATACTTAGCTAACTAGTATCACATCTTACCCTTTTATTCCCACAAGTTTTTGTTGATTTAACCTCTCATTCTCTACCCTAATTGGAACCTTTGAGCTTGCTGTCCGAAATTGACGCTTGCTGTCCAGATTTTGCATCCAAGCTTCCAAATAAATTGTCCATTCCGAAGCTTCAAAACCTTGTAAATGGGCAGCTAACACTTCAATTTGCCAAACTCATTGATTCCCCAAAACCCCATTAATCGATAACAACTATTTTGTAGAAGGAAGAGAGGAAAACAACTTTTAAAACTCAAATTAGAGTGGGATGAGAAGAGAAAGCTAAGATAGGTAAGGAATAAAATCCGAGAATTTACCTAAGCTTTCAAAACTCATTTGATGCTTTGAAAATAGGTTTTCAAAATATCCTAAGGACCAAGCTTGCGTTACTACGGTCATAAGGGCTCGATACCAACTTTTGTGAGACCCGACGTTTATTCGCTCATAATACTTAGTCATCCAATTGACCCTAGTATTATCAACCAAATAAACCAGTCTCGAGAGATGTATACTTCCTGAATGCAAGATACATACCCCACAACAAAAGAATGTATCAATTCCATACAACACATAGTACATAAGCAACAAACCAGAAGTTAATATTAATAAGGATAGGTTATTACAAAAGAGGGGCCTTCTGGCCAAATAACAACAAAACTACAAAGATACACAGTGGAAGCAAAAGTGCCATAAAGATGGCCCAAAATAAGAGCCAACCAGTGTGCCTTTAGCCCACAAGGCAACTGACCGGACCGCCAAGCTAGTCGCTCTCCCAACCACCACACAGCTCACAAAAGTAAAGCCCTTTGGGCTCTACCTCCTCTGCAACAAGGTTATTAAGCAAAGCACATGAGTACAATAAATTGTTTATTGTACTCGCAAGACTGACGTGTAAGATAACAGAACTATAATTTAGCTATATGCAAGCTTTATTTAAGTGGATGAGGCTTTGGACTCATTTAAGCAAAAAGCAAGTTTTCATTTGCAATAATATAGAAGATTGAAAGCAATTTGACAAAGCATTTTTTTAATTGTTGAAATAACAACGAGATAAATAACATGGTAACAACAACAAGAACAACCTGGAAGTGACCAACCCAAGTCACCACAACAATAGCATGAACTCCCGCTCATACCAACCATGTCAAGTTTTAATTAAAGGTTGTAGTCTAGTCTTGAACGACCTTACCAAGCATGTCCATAACCTAGGATGAGGCTATTCAATAGTTTTATCCTGCGCAGGTGTACCACTGTACCCACACGCCGAGACCGCCTTTCCATTAGGCACACTACCTTTGGTATGCTTGAAGCACGGCTAAGTCCTCTGAGACATTTCCAATGGACAATGCTAATTCGAGTCGCACAACCCACGGGAGAAGGAGACATCACACAACCTTCCCGGAAGCTAATGCTCCCCCACATCACACACACATTTTATCTTTAAAACACACCAACCGAGCGACCCCAATTAACACCGCCCAAAGTACTTAGTCAAGAGGGGTTCCATATGCCCCTCGTGTGGTTAGTACGCGAAATCACTTGGCTTAGTGACCCAAGTACTCGGTCCTTAGGGACCCAGGCATACCACCACATCCAAAAACCACGCCATCCATCCAATATGCCCAATTCTAAATCAATCTTTTATTTTCAGTTTTTGATTTTACAAATTAATCAAAGCACAAGTGCTGGACATATAGGAGTAATAATCAGTTTTGAGTGATCAAGACCATCGACTAAGTCGATGATCGCCCATTTCTACCGAAAACTAAGCATGTCTAAGCAATTTAAATCGAAACTACTAAGTGATAGGAGCTCATCCAACGAGCTCAAACCACAGCAAATAACCTAGGCTCATGGTAGTAGAGGATAAACAATTCCTACAGATTATGCAACTATAGGCGCATAGCTTACATTTAACACAAAGCAGCATGCATACATAGAAGTAAAATGATATATTAAGCTTTAAAGTAATGGGACAATGATGGAAATGATCAAACTGCTTGCCTTGCTGTTGCTGGTCAATTTGTTGCGGAGGGTCACTCTCGGGATCACCACAAATGTCGAAACCTAACGGAAAGGCGAGAAAGAACCGATAAGAACGATTTAAAAACAACAAAGACAGCACAACAAACGAACTCCAATTTCTCTGAATTTTCTACAGCAGCAAGAGGGTGATTTTTAGGGAATATTGCAACAAGAACCAATTGATTTGGATTCTCAATGCAAAAGTTATGAGCAAAACAATTCTGCTCAGCCCTAAAATACCAAACTGCACTATTCATTATTTTAATTATGAGGCAACATTTTCTAGAACAGAAGTGAAGCTGAAATTTTTTCTGTAAAACCAGCACCTCATGAGATGAATAACACCATTGAGTTCATCTCATTTGGAGCTATATTGCACTTTCTATAATTTTTCAAAAACAAGAACTTGAACAAAATTATAATGCACAAGTCCTCATTTTTATAACAGCAACAAGCTCAAAACTAATTTTCACAGTGAGTTCATTATTAGAGGAAACCAACAAAGTTGGTCTCACTCAAAAATAATCTACAGAGCATTAGTTTTGTATTTTACAAGTTAAGCATTGATTTAAGTGTATATTTTAAAGTTGGTTTTAAAATCTAATGGCAAACTGTGCTCTGGAGTTGAACTCAACTTACAATCATTTTTGGATTAAAGTTAAGTCCATGACAGAGCCAACATACTTTGAATGACCTCATTTGGATTAAAAACGAAAAAGATATGGAATTCTAAAGCTTATACCTTATTCTGTTTATAATTAAGACTTTACTGGAATTTGTAAGAAAATTCACAAGGACATGGGAGGTCGTGAGCCACAGATCACAGATCTAACGGCTCAGACCTCCCCGGAGAACAACACACACGCGCACGTGAGGTCCAGAGGTCCTGGACCTTCTAGTAACGCACATGCGCGAGGTGTGGAGAGGTCGTGGCCGTAGATGGGAAATCCAATGGACCACAACGATGGGGGAGGTCCTAACGGACCAGATCTAAAGGGAGGTCCTCAACGGTGAGATGACCTCGAGGAGGTCCTAAGCGGTAGATCTAACATCACTGCACCTCCGTGGAGGTCTCGATGGTCGATCGCTGGGAGGTCTCGACGCCCGAGATCTCCTCGAGAGGAGGTCCGGGCGGCCAGAGCCAGCCACAAGACTCGCAGACGGACAAGAGGTTAATGCGCACAATAAATGGCGGATTTAAGGACCTCACGACATCGACCAATGATTGCGAGATTGCGCAATTGATGGCGCATTAAACACGGCGGATCTTGGTCTCGCGGCAATAGCGCCGCCGTTCTTGTCCGACAAGATCCGAGTTCAATGAAGTGGTTGTTGCCGGCGATGCGGACCTTGCCGGTGACAACCAAAGACATCCCCGTGTGTGCAATAGTGTTGCGCACACCATGGGCTCATTCTCGACGGCGACGATGGCCTTAATCGCCGGCGAGCCGGAGAGGACAGAGATGACCCGCACGGCCAAAATACAAAAATGCAAAAAGGGAGCTCCGCGCGACATTCAAGCGTGTGCCCAACATAAGCTCCGCAACATGCATTCAAGCGGGTGCCAGCAACTAAGGACTACAGGAGGAGTACCTGGAGGTCCTAAGGTGCTGGGGAGGTCGTGGAGGTGATGACCGGAGTTGGGGAAGACAATGAAGCTTCACGGCCCAAGGCTCCAGCTCCAGCTCTAGCTTTGTCCACCTCTGAAAAAGGCCCAAACAAATTTGGTTAGGGCTAACTTCCAAGAGGTTTTGGGAGCAAAAGTGAGCGAGGGTTTGAAAAGGGAGCCACTGGAACTTCTTGTGCCACTGAGGAGCTCCAAGGACTTCAACAATGGCAGCCACCAGTGAGGAGGTGAGTGAGGGAGGAGCTCACCACGCACAAGATGCAAGGCCGAGATCGGTTAGGTACAAAGGAAGCCAAGGGAGGCTTCAAGGGATAATTTATAGCCCGGGGTGATGGTTATGGAGTGGGCTAAGCTCCATGGTGAGCTTAGCCCACGGGTTGGTCCATGGGGTGGCAAGGACATGAGGTTGACAAGGGGGCAGCCTGTCTTGACTGAAAGATGAAAGTCGACTGCATTAAATGCGGTCACAGAGAGTCATGAAAAGGACACAATGGCGGTAGCGCGTTAACTCCACTGGCGAAGAGCACGCATGCGTGACCAAGGTAGGAGAAGAACAGGGAGGTCCTTATGACCGCTGGATAAGACCAGGAGAGGTCCTGCCCTCCGATGTCATTTTTGAACCGTTACGCCAAAGGATGGGAGCAGTCCCACCACACGATCAAGGATGGGAGGTCGTGGCCCTCCGATTTCCTTAATGTGTAAGCGCACGTGAGAAAATGGGACAGAGGTCCAAAGCGTTGGATCTCCATCCAACAGTGCGGACCTCTGTGAGGTCTTAACTGCACGCCAACATAAAAGCTCGAGGGGAGGTCATGGCCTTTGGATTAAAATCCAAGGGCACCGACTGATGGGGTGGTCTGACACGCACAAGGTGAAAGGGAGGTTCGAGGCCTTGCGCGTGAAGCGCAAAGGAGGTCTTAGCCTCCGATTTGGATCTAAGGGCTCGAGAGATGGTCCGAATCGCCCATTGATTATCGTCATGAGATGTAAATCCAACGCCAATAAAGGGTGGTCGAATAGCCCTTTGATCTCGTGCGTTGAGCAGAGATCCAAAGGTGGAAAAAAGACAAGGAGGTCATGGCCGTGGATTTTCGACCCAAGGGCTATGACCTCAACAAGGCGGAGAACCTTGTTTGTAATGTTTTTCGAGGAGGTCGTGGCCTTTGGATGTAAATCAACTGCGACCTCAAGTGAGTGCAAAGGAGGTCGATAGTTAGGTTGAGAGGAGGAGGTCACGACCATGGATTTCCAATCCAATGGCTGTGACCTCACGTAGGTGCGATGCCTAAGTGGTTTAACAGCGAGGGGAGGTCAGGGCCGTGGATCTTGAATCCAAGGGCCAAGACCTCAACAAGGTGGAAGGTGGTTTTGAGGTTTGATAACAAGGGGAGGTCGGGCCTGTTGGATCTTAATCAAGGGCCAAGACCTCAACAAGGTGGAGGTCTTCGCGGTGTTGATCATGAGGAGGTCGTGGCTATTGGATGTAAATCCAACGGTGCGACTGATCAAGGTGGAGAGGAGGTCTGCATGTGGGTGCAGACATGGTCGAGCCGACCAAACTTTGAACATGGCTAGCCCAAGGAACAATGTAGGCTTTTGAATTTAGTTTTCAACAACCGGGACTTTGCAAAATTGTTTGGGATAGCATTTCAACTCCAAAATTCATGAAATTTTTACAGGAGCTTGTTGACAAGAAGATTAACCTTACATAAAATTTCCAGAGGTTATTATGCAATGCATTTTTCTCAGGAAATTCATTAAGGTTTTTCAATGATTCATTTTGCCTCCAAAAATTATCAAACAAGTTTTACAACTTGTGATATTTTTCAGAGGGGTCCCACCTCAGTTTTAGGACCAAAGAAAATACATTCCAATTGTTTGGCACAAGATTTAAGATAATTGGAAAAGGAATTTGACTTTTGGTCAACAAGAGCTTTGTGTTTTTGGATTACACAACTCTTGGACAAGAATTACATGAGATTTTAGGGGTTTTCAAGTTGTGAGAAAAAGTTTTAATTTCTACACATATAATTATACTTGATTAACCCTAATTACACATTTGGGATGTTACAACACACAACAATCCTCCACTTGATATTCAAGGACCAATCACTAGAGCTCGCGCCCGACAATTGAATTTACAGGTGAGCTCGTTCCTAAGTACTTCTTTTTGTTCATTTGAGAATCGATTGCTACCTAATGATTTAATTATGATTAGGAACCATGGAGAGGACCTGGAAGTACTTGGAGAAGGGCTACGAGGCGCACAAGTCCAGCGAGGGCGGTCGAATCATGTTGGAGGCCCAACTCAAGCCGACTTCGAATCCAATTCGGAGTCCAGGACCAGGTCAAGACTAAAACGGACGCCCAGATCGCATCCGGCTCCGCTTTTGAACGTTCCACATATGTATGGAAAGCTGAGAAGACGACCTTTCCAATGGCTCTAGTCCCATGTCAAAATTCCTTCTGAGTCAATAGGAATCGTCGAAACAAGTGGGCATTCAGAATCTGTCAGGGTGCTGCGCCACCGTCTTTTGGGCCGTTCGGCTTTGTATCGTGTTGGAGCCCATTAGGGCGCGTCCAGGGGTTTTGCTTAGATTAATTCTGTCTTGAACAGTTTCACCGTTCATCGGTTTGTGAGACCCCAACTTTTGAGTGCTAAAACAATACATCTGCAATTCCGTTGTGTTCTTCCTTGTTCTTGCTTGTGTTCTTCGATTCGCAGCGAGGATTTGCCTTCTTACAGGTCAACTGGCTGTGCACGTTGATAACCTGAGGAGACGTGGTGCTGCGATTGCGGGTTCGAACGTGTTGTTCGAAGCCAAATCGATTTGTGTCGCGCCTCCACTAAATCGAACATATCCAGAACCTGTTGGAAGATCGGAACCCCGTTCCCATCAGAGGTCCTGACGAGTAGATCTCCAAAAGGGAGGTCTAACGGTCAAGATCTCAAAGAGGAGGACCTTAATACCCGTCCGATCAAAAGCGCAGGAGGTCCCGACCAACAGGATACTGGCTAGGAGGGTGGTCTTTACAAAAAGACCAAAGAAGGATCGAGGAGGTGGTCCTTGCAAAACAGCCAGAAGAGGTCCGGGAACAAAGGAAAACGCTACAGAAGAAAGCAGAGCTGCTCGATTGAATCAGGCGATCCGAAGGAAAGGAACATTCGGACCATCCAAACGTTACTTCACAGTTGAGCCGTTAGCTCAAGATCGAATGGCGCAAAACAAAGGGGAAGTTTGGACCGAGCGAACAGGTCAACGAGACTAGGCCGTCTGATTTAGATCGGACGGCTAGGAGGGAAAGGGGACGTTCGGACCAAGCGAACGTGCCCTTAGGATCGAGCCATCCGAACAGCATCGAACGGTCCTTAGGTGAGGAAGGCAAAGCCATAGGCGGTACGCCCGCAGGAACCAATGGTGAGTCCAAGTACTAAGGAGGTCTTGGACCTAAGGAGGTCCAAACACAACAGGGAGGTCTAGACCACAAAGAGGTCTAAACACACAAAGGAGGAGGTCTGAACCTAAAGGAGGTCCAAACACAACAGGGAGGTCTAGACCACAAAGAGGTCTAAACAAGGGGAGGTCTGAACCTAAAGGAGGTCCAAACACAACAGGGAGGTCTAGATCACAAAAAGGTCTAAACAAGGGGAGGTCTGAACCTAAAGGAGGTCCAAACACAACAGGGAGGTCTAGACCACAAAGAGGTCTAAACAAGGGGAGGTCTGAGCGGTTAAGATCTCCAGAAAGGAGGTCCTAACGGCCAGATCTCAACAAGGGGAGGTCTGTGCGGTTAAGATCTCCAGAGAGGAGGTCCTAACGGCCAGATCTCAACAAGAGGAGGTCTGTGCGGTTAAGATCTCCAGAGAGGAGGTCCTAACGGCCAGATCTCAACAAGGGAGGTCTGCAGGCGGTTAAGATCTCCAGAGAGGAGGTCCTAATGGCCAGATCTCAACAAGGGAGGTCTGTGCGGTTAAGATCTCCAGAGAGGAGGTCCTAACGGCCAGATCTCAACAAGGGGAGGTCTGTGCGGTTAAGATCTCCAAAGAGGAGGTCCTAACGGCCAGCTCTCAACAAGGGGAGGTCTGTGCGGTTAAGATCTCCAGAGAGGAGGTCCTATCGGCCAGATCTCAACAAGGGGAGGTCCTAAAGGACGCAGAGGAGGTCCGTAGGACAAAGGTAGGCCCGATAGGACTCAGGGAGGTCCGAGGAAGGCTCCGAAAGGGCACTGGGAGGTCCAGAGGAACTCTGGGATGCCCAAGAGAACTCAGGGGTTACAAATGAACGTGGAGAGGTCCACGGGGAGGTCCCAAGGAAACAAAGCCAAGCTTGGCTTTGAGAGATCAAAGGGGTTTTGAAACACAAACCCGAGCTGGATCCTCAGCAGGAAAACCAAAGCAAGGGGAGGTCTAAACAGAGGGGGAGGTCTGAGCCTCAAAGAGATTCAAACCAACAAAGGAAGTTAGAAGAGAAGAGATACACCCAAAGGCACACAGAGAAGCTACGGAGGGAAAACAACCCCAAGGGGCAGCGAAGAACAACCGAGAGCCACAACCAGCAGAGAGCGCCAACAAGGAGCTTAGTTAAGGTTTGATTAATTCAGATTAAACTCTCCAAATTTTCAAAATATCAGGTTAAGCTTTGAGTTCTCAACAAAACCAAATGATTACTTTTGTTTTGAAAACTGGGCAAGAACCTAATAGAAACGGGACGTTACAAACCTTCACCCCTTAAGGGAATCTCGACCCCAAGATTCAGGCTCAGCTAGAGAATAGGTGGGGGAACTCCTTCTTGAGGTCTTCTTCACGCTCCCATGTTGCTTCGGCTTCAGAGTGGTTACTCCATTGCACTTTGCACAGCTTGGTGGTCTTGTTCCTTGTAACTCTCTCGGACACGTCCAAGATCTTGATGGGTTGCTCTTTGTAAGTGAGGTCTTCTTGGAGGTCCACAACTTCTAAAGGCATTTGATCCTCTGGCACTCGTAAGCACTTCTTCAACTGTGACACATGGAATACATCATGAACTCCAGCAAGCTGAGGATGGAGGTCCAACTTGTAGGCCACTTCACCCCTTCGGACAAGAATTGGAAAAGGTCCAATAAATCTTGGAGCAAGCTTCCCACTGACTCTAAACCGCTGCATACCTTTGAGAGGTGATACTTTGAGGTAGACTTGATCTCCTGGGACAAAAGCTAGGTCTCGACGCCTAATGTCTGCATAGCTCTTTTGTCGGGTCTGTGCAGTCCTCAACTTCTCCCTTATTGACCTTACTTGATCTTCAGCTTCTTTCAAAAGGTCTGGCCCAAGAACTTGTCCTTCACCAGATTATGTCCAGTACAAAGGAGTTCTACACTTCCTCCCATAAATAGCTTCAAAAGGGGACATTTGAAGGCTTGCTTGGTAGCTGTTATTGTAGGAAAATTCTGCATATGGCAACATCTTGTCCCAACTAGATTGCTTTTCCAGAGCACAAGCTCTCAGCATGTCCTCAAGAACTTGATTAACCCTTTCAGTTTGGCCATCTGTTTGTGGGTGGTATGCTGTACTGAAGTTGAGGTCTATGCCCAAGGCATCATGTAGCTTTTGCCAGAATTTGGAGGTGAACTGAGATCCTCTGTCTGAAACTATCTTCTTTGGGACACCATGAAGACACGCAACCTTTGCCATGTAAATTTCGGCCAGCTTGTCTCCAGAATAGGTAGTCTTCACAGGAATAAAGTGAGCCATTTTAGTTAACCTATCCACAATGACCCAAATAGAGTCAAAACTAGCTTGGGTATGAGGTAGACCAGTTATAAAGTCCATCCCAACCTCTTCCCACTTCCACTCGGGTATGCGTAAAGGCACCAAAAGTCCTCCAGGTCTTTGGTGCACCGCCTTAACTTTTTGGCAAGTATCACATTGGGCCACAAAATCTGCTATTTCTCTCTTCATTCTTGGCCACCAATACAATTCCTTGACGTCTTGGTACATTTTTATAGCTCCTGGATGAATAGAATACAATGCCTCATGTGCTTCTTTAAGTATTACTTCCTTGAGCTCTGTGTTATTGGGCACACAGAGCCTCTTATCAAACAGCATCAAGCACCTTGATCATCTTCAGAAAACCTTGCAGCCTTCCCTTTCCTTATGTTGGCCTTGATTTCTTGGATGTCAGCATCTCCAACTTGAGCTGCCTTGATCTGCTTTTGCAAGGTAGGTTGCACTTCAAGAGCTGCTAAAAACCCTTCCTCAACTAACTCAAGCCTAAGCTTCAGGAATTCTTCATGCAAAGTAGGTTGGCTCTCTTTGATCATCAATGTATTGGCATAAACTTTTCTGCTTAAAGCATCTGCTACCACATTGGCCTTGCCTAGGTGGTAATGAATTCCCACATTGTAGTCTTTAATTAGCTCTAGCCACCTTCTCTGCCTCAAATTCAAATCTGCCTAAGTAAAGATGTACTTTAGGCTTTTGTGGTCAGTATAAATTTCACACCTATTACCAATGAGGTAATGGCACCAAATCTTTAAAGCATGTACCACAGCAGCTAACTCTAGGTCATGAGTAGGGTAGTTTGCTTCATGGGGCTTCAACTGTCTTGAGGCATAAGCTACCACTCTTCTGTCTTGCATTAGAACACAGCCAAGTCCTTGCTTTGATGCATCACAATAGACTTCAAAGTCTTTCCTGACATTTGGGAGAATCAAAACTGGGGCAGAGGTCAACTTCTTCTTGAGCTCTTGGAAGCTTTGTTCACAATCAGAGGTTCAAAGAAACTTCTTTTCTTTCTTTAATAGCTGAGTTAGAGGTCTTGCAATTCGGGAAAAGCCTTCAATAAACCTTCTGTAGTACCCTGCCATACCAAGAAAACTTCGGACTTGAGGCACAGATCTAGGAGGTTCCCAATTGAGTACATCTTGAACCTTACTAGGGTTGACAGATACCCCTTCCTTTGACAAAACATGCCCTAAGAAGACCACTTCCTTTAGCCAAAACTCACACTTACTAAACTTAGCAAAGAGCTGATGAGCTCTCAGCTTCTCCAAAACCGAAAAGAGATGCTTTGCATGCTCCTCTTCACTCTTGGAATATACAAGAATGTCATCAATGAAGACAATGACAAACTTATCTAGGTACTCCATGAACACTCTATTTATCAAATTCATGAAATAGGCAGGGGCATTGGTCAGCCCAAAAGACATGACAGTGAACTCAAACAACCCATACCTAGTTGAAAAAGCTGTCTTTGGGATGTCTTCTTTTCGGATCTTGAGTTGGTGATATCCTGTCCTCAAATCTATCTTTGAAAACATAGTAGCTCCCTTCAATTGATCAAACAAATCATCAATTCTTGGCAAAGAATACTTGTTCTTGACAGTGACATCATTAAAAGCTCTGTAGTCCACACACATTCTTTGAGTGCCATCCTTTTTGGGCACAAAAATCACTGGGGCTCCCCAAGGTGAGGAGCTAGGTCTAATAAAACCCTTGCTCTGCAAGTCTTCTATTTGCTTCTTCAACTCCACTTGGTCATCAACATGTAACCTGTAAGGACTTTTGGAGATGGGGGAGGTTCCTGGGACAAGGTTAATGACAAACTCAAGGTCTCTGCTCGAGGCATTCCCGGAGCTCATCAGGAACACATCAACAAACTCTTTAACAACAGGACATCTTCCAATGTATGAGCTTGAGCACTACAAGATAGGGCTCCTTTGAGCTTCTCTGAGGTGGCTTTAAACTTCACAGTGACACCCTTAGGGCTGGTCAAAGAGATACTTTTGCCATTACAATCCAACACTGCATAGTGGTCAGCTAGCCAATCCATGCCCAAGATCACATCTAGGGACCTAGTGTCCAAAAGGATGAGGTTGGCTAGGAATTCTACTCCTTCTATGACCAATTTAACTTGTGGACAACCCTGGTTCGTGCTCAACTCCGAACCGGGGGATTGGACCAACAAGGTAGACTTAAGAGCAACAACTTGAAACCGGTGCTTTTCAGCAAAACTCCGAGAAATAAACGAATGGGAAGCTCCAGAGTCAAACAAAACTGCAGCTGGCACGGAATTTACTAGGAACATACCTAGAACCACATTTGAGGAGGTCTGAGCTTCTTCCACTGCAACATGGTTCACACGTCCTCTTCCATAAGATTGGGAGGTCCTAGCTTGAGGAGGTCCTGCTACTTGGGAGGTCTTGGCTGAGGGAGGTCCTGAAGTAGAGGTCTTTGCGGCTTGCTCAGTCTTCAGTGGGCATTGATTGGCGAAATGCCCCACTTGGTGACACTTGAAACAGGTGATCCCAGCTGCTGTGGAGGTCGACAGAGGTGGCTTGGTGTCGCCAAAGGATGCGGCGTAGACTGGGGCAACAAGGAGGTCTTGGCAGAGGTTTGGGGAGGTCCAGGAGGTCCTTGGCGCTTGTGTTGATACTACACAAATGTCTTGACACGTTGGGGAGGCCTTTGTTGGGCACTGGAAGGTGGCACCTTTCTCTTGAAGGACTCAGAAAGCTCTCTTCGGGACTCCTCAATGAGCATTGCCTTGCTTGAGATCTCTGAACTCATTCTTCTTCATCTCTACCTTCCCATCAGGAACATGAGAATGGCGAAACACAGCTGAGAATTCTGCCCAAGTGATCCTCTGGGGGTCAACTTGTGAGGCACAAAATGTGTCCCACCATTCACCGCAATTTCTTCCAATTGACGTGAGGCAAAGTAACCTTCTCCTGTCTTCACAATGAGCAATATCCAAATTTTTTCTCTGTTGATCTCAAATACCATTTGCATCTAAGGGCTCAGGGGAACTTGAAAAGGTAGCTGGGCGCGTCTTCATGAACTCTGATAGCCTTGACTGATGGTGAGCTGGGGGTGGAGGTGGTGGCACTACTGCAGCTTGACTATTCTGGCTCATCATGGCAAGTAAAGCATTGGTGGTCTGGCTTTGTTGAGCCATAATTTGGTTCATATTCTGCATCATAGAGCTCATCATTTGGGCTTGTGCTGCCATAAACTGCCCAAAACCCAAGACTGATGCTGCCACTAGAGGAGGTGGGGGTGGAGGCAACTGTTCTGGGGGCTCACCCTAACTTGTGGACTGCCGAGTCTGCACCATCTGTACCAAAACTCTAAAGGTTTAATAGGTAAGAAAGAAAGCATAATAGGTAAGAGGGATAAAGCACCAAGATGAGTTAGAACAGGGAAGATAGATAGAGCATCTATTAGGGGTGACTTGGTTAAACCCAAGAGAAAACCAAAAGGCCAGGAGGCCAAAAAGAGGCAACAAAACTTCAAAACAGAGGTCTTAAATACCAAAGCTAAGCGAGACTCGGACTAGGACCACTAACCCTGACCTTACTTGAAATCAGCCCTATAGAAGTTATAAAGGCAAGGAGGTCAAATTAGACTTAAAATCAGGGCTCGAGCAGGGACAAGATCACATGACTACAGAAGGAGTTAAAATTGAAGTAGAATAAGATAAGAAATGATTTGGACAAGTTAAGAACAGCATAGAACCAGAACAAAGAAAGAACCCCTAAACAAGTTTTTAAGTTGATTTGCTTTAGAAAATAACTTTTGAATCAAAACTAAATCGACCTTTCTACCTAGGGCCACATCCTACAGCCGACCAGGGCTCTGATACCACCTGTGACGACCCACCCTGTGATATACCGCAAGAGGTCCGGGAGGACCAGTTGTTTTTTTTTTGCGCTGCGGTGCCACCACATAGAGGTGTGGTACCACCGCTCGGTGCATTCCCGAGGAGGTCTCACAGGAGGTCTTCAGGACCTCCTAGAGGTCTTGGTCCGCAACCGACCTCCCAGGAGGTCTTAAAGACCTCCTGGAGGTCTTGGCCCGCATCCCTTTCGGTAGCACCTCCTGGTATATCACTAGAGAGGTCCGACAGGACCTCTCAGGCTAAGTCCCGTAAGAACTCCTGAAGGTCCTGCCCCTGTGCATCCGAGCTAGTCCCAGGACAACAGAAGCTAACTCACACAAGAACACAAGCTAATATCACAATCACGAGGTCAAACAAAGATGAAGCAGACAAATTAAACTTAATATAAGACAGGACCTTATGGTCAAGCTTGTTAACAAGAGGTCTGCCACTGAGGGCTTACAAAACCAACAAGGACTTACAACTAGCAACAAAGAGCTCTAAAGCTCCAACACCAAAAGCACGCAGGTTATCCAACAAGCCCCACAGTCGTCGGGTGGAGGACGCCCTAAGCGGTGGATCGTCAAGAACTCCTCCTCAAAGAGGTCTCAGACCGCCTCGCACTTGATCATCTTCATAATCTGCTTTGACACAGGGCTTAAAGCCATGAGTACTTTGAATGTACTCAGCAAGTCACAGGGAGCATTCATGCAACAATATTCATGCAAGGGCTTACCAAATGAGAGCTTTATGGTTAGTTTGCGTAAAGCCAGGTTTTGACAGCAATAGCATTAGTAGATTGAAAAGCAGCAAGTTAAAACACTAGTACATAACACATTTGATGCTTGAAAAAGTGGAGTGAGCACCAACTCACATCCACAACAAAAATGGGGGAGGTCTGGTCACACCTGTGACCAGGTCCTCACCCAAAAACCACTCTAGAGCACCCATTCCAGAGGTCCAAACCAGCCCCTGGACCACTACCCGAGCCAACCCTGACCCCTCTGGAGCTGGACAAGGTCTCTTCGAGGCAAAGCCAAGGCATCTCGCTGAAGTGTCCAGTGGCACAAACTTTTGAAACAACTACCCCTTGCACCATTTTCACTGAGCATGTCCATGACCAAGGACTTGGCTATTCGAATAGATCTTTACACTCTGCAGAGGTGTACAACTTACCCACAATCTCGATCTCTCTAGCGGATCGGGTCCGGCCACCCTTGCTCACTTTCGAAGGTGACCAGTCTAGAGAGCGCGGCAAAGCTTTTACAAAGCTTTGAACTGACTCGGAGCTGCCTGCTAAGGTTTCGCAATTCCCCCCCTTTGGTCTAGGAGTCCGCAGGGTTATGGAGTGCCCCCTCTTGCGCCAATGAATCACACGCTCCACCACAACAGCCCCAAGCCATCTCATTGCTAATTATTCAGCCCAGACCACCCCCATAAAGTGATCTTGTGGTTGCACTGATTGGCTCAGTTCAATAGAACGGAAAGTTAAGTCCTTAACTGTGCTAAGGCAAGACCTCCACAAACCCAGATGTGCATAGCACCCACTACTCACTCCTTGCCTCTTGCCTCAGCAAAACCTTTTGTAATTACCCTTGCCAAAAGACCACCCAGCCTTAGCACAACATTTTAACAAAGTGGCCTCACACCACACCAACACAACTTAGGCATCCTACCATACCGCTAATGAAGGCACCACCCACGTGTTCCATAGCTCATTAGTCAAGATTATTAGGAATGAAACATGATTCACAGTCCCAAGATTTCTAGAGCGAAGCAATACATGAGCTACGGCCCCATGTTGGCAAATAACAAGGAATACCAACTAAATACCCAACCTAAGGCTTACAAGGTGAACATGACAACATGACCTGAGCAAGTTGTGAAGGAGGCATAAATCAAGTAGGAAAGTAACTACAGCCCAAACATTTTCTTATAAAGATAGCCATGCATGATAAAGTGAAACCAAAATAGATTTGCAAAGCTAGGTTCAATATGATCAAAAGGAGGTCTGTGGCTTGCCTTGGTCAAGCAGTGGAGAACCTTCGGCTGGAGGAGCTGGATCCAAGATCTCCTCAAACTCGTGATCTACATGTTCGCAAGAAAACCAAATAAGCAAAACCACACTAGGCCAAAGAACTTCAAAAGACCCAAAAGGAACTCAAACCAACGGCAAGAAAGGAAAACCAAGAGGCTCAGCACAGCCTCAACGAGCTCCAGGGGAGGTCCTGCGTCAGGAGAGAACCAGGCGAAGGAGGCAAGGATATAAGAAATGAACCAAAGGTGGCAAATGAAAGCCTACCCAGGCTAAATATAGGCAGAGTTGGTAGAGTGCACCAAGAGGAGGCTCAATGACGTGTTGGCAATCGGGGCAGCTACGGCAGGGCTTGCCCTAAAAGAATTGAAATAAGGTACCTCAGATGTGACTGCATTTAATGTGATCCAACCCCTATTAAATGCGCACAGAGTTCTGAGGCGGAAGCAATGATAACATGGTGGAGAGAGGCTGGCAAGTGGTGTAACATCCCAAATGTACAATCTGGGTTTATTCAAGTATAATTATATGTGTAGAAATTAAAACTTTTTCTCACATCTTGAAAACCCCTAAACACTCATGTAATTCTTGTCCAAGAGTTGTGTAATCCAAAAACACAAAGCTCTTGTTGACCAAAAGTCAAGCTCCTTTTCCAATTATCTTAAATCTTGTGCCAAACATTTGGAAATATTTTTCCTTGGTCCTAAAACTGATGTGGGACCCCTCTGAAAAATATCACAAGTTGTAAAACTTGTTTGATAAATTTTGGAGGTAAAACAAATCCTTGAACAACCTTCATGAATTTCCTGAGAAAAATGCATTGCATAATAACCTCTGGAAATTTTATGTAAGGTTAATCTCATTGTCAGCAAGCTCCAGTTAAAATTTCGTGAATTTTGGAGTTCGTTTGCTATCCCAAATAATTCTGCTAAGTTTCAGCTGTTAAAAACTGAATTCAAAAACTAGTACTGTTCCTTGGGCTAGCCACTTTGCAAAGCTGGTCCAACCCAACCCGCTTCTGGCTCGTCGATCTCCTCTCCATTTGATCAGGTCGTGGCCGTTGGATTAACATCCAACCGCCACGACCTCCTCCTCGCCTAACGCAGCCAAGTCCTCCCGCTCACATGAGGTCTTGGCCATTGGATCAAAAATCCATGGCCATGACCTCCTCGCGCTCAAACTACTCGAGACCTCCCTTTTGCACTCACTTGAGGTCGAGGCCGTTGGATCCAATCCAAAGGCCACGACCTCCTCTGCAAACCATCGCTGCGGATCTCCCACCTTGTTGAGGTCATCGCCCTTGGATCAAAAATCCATGGCCATGACCTCCTCACTGCTGAACTAAGCAAACCTCCCACTTTGTTGAGGTCGTGGCCGTTGGATCGAGATCCAACACCCCACGACCTCCTCAAAATATCCAGCGCCACAACCTCCCCCATCTCATGTTGTGCACCGCTGATTTAAAATCCACTGTCCACGACCTCCTCCTTGTCTTGTCGCATTAGACCTCCCACAAGACGTGAGGTCGTAGTCCTTAGATTTAAATCTAAAGGACATGATCTCCTGGTGCATTGCGCAAGCTCAGACCTCCCCTCTTTTGATCGAACCGTTGGATCAAAAATCCAAAGGTCCCGACCTCCCTTGTCTTTTGCGCAACGCCTCGCACCTCCTCACCTTCTCATCACCATTAGATCTTAATCGATGGCCATAACCTCTTGTGCCACGCCGTAGTACTAAGACCTCCCTTTGGTTGTGCGCCTTGGATTTAAATCCAAAGGCCATGACCTCCCCTCATGCTCTTAAGTTCGTGGCGGTTAAGACCTCACAGAGGTCCGCACTGCTGATTGAGATCCAACGCCGTGGACCCCCTGTCCCTTTTTCCACGTGCGCATTCGCATGATGGAAATCGGAGGGTCACGACCTCCCCAGTCCAGATCCAATGGCTGTGATCTCCTCCTTCTCCTTTTAAAAACTTACCGTTTCGATTTAGATCTGAGGGTCACGACCTCCCCCTCATTTCTAATCGGACGGTGGTGGGCAACTCCTGTTCTTCTCCTAGCTCTGGCGCGCGCGTACGCCATGGCAGTGGAGGAGGCAGTGATCTGTCTTGTCCAACGGCTCTATGCCTGTGCGCATTTAATGCGTGTCAGTGCCTTTCCGCCCTAGCCCATGCTCTGACCTACCTACTCTGTCCCATCCATCTTGTCCAACTCCATGGACCTTCCGTGGACCTCCTTGGGCTAAGCTCACCATGAGCTTAACCCGTGGTCCAGACCTCTTTTGCCCTAGCTATAAAACCCCCCCTCTTTGTTGTTCTTGGCTTCTTTTACACACCATTGAGCTTGGCCTTGCTGCTACTGGCCGAGCATCTCCTCCATCGACCTACCCTTTTTGGCCGCCATTGTTGAAGTCCTTGGAGCTCCTCGGTGGCGGTGCTTGATGGCTCCCTCTTCAACCTCTTGTTCACATTGTGCTCCCTGCACCTCCCGGAGTTAACCCTAACCCCATTTGGGTTGACATTTTCGAAGAGGCCTAACTTGGAGCTTGGAGCTTGGAGTTGGCCGTGGAGCAACCCTTCTTCCCCAACTCCGGTCCTCCACATCCCCAACCTCCTCAAGACCTCCGCGACCTCCGTAACCCTCCCGGTAGTCCCGTGATGCTTGGCACATGTATGTTGTTGTTGCGAGCTTGGCACACGCTGAATGTTCATTGCGGAGCTCATTATCGCTGTTTGTGTTTTGGCCGTGTGTTTTTGCGCCACCATCTACTGCTCGTCGCCGCTCAGGCCACCCTCGCCACGAATGGTCTGGCGTGTCGAACACTATTGCGCACACGCTTGGTGTCTCTGGATGGCGCCGTGAGGTCCTCATCGCGGCGCCGAGCCTTGGTAGCCTCTCGGGATTTTGTCGGACGACCATGGCACCGTGCCTTTGTCGTTAAGACAAAGACCTCCCCATTTTGGCTAATCACCTCCAATCATTGTAGCTTTTAATGTGTCCTTAGTGTCACGTGCGAGGTCTTGTGCCGTCCATCTTAGGTCTCGGCCAGACCTCCTGGGCCATCTTAGCCATCTTGGACCTCCCTGGGGTCCTCTTTGCAAAGACCACCCCGGTCTTTTGTAAGGACAACCCCTAGGACCTCCCTCCTTGCGATCTTGACCGCTAGGACCTCCTTGTGGGAGATCTTGACCGTTAAGGTCCTCCTGTGTTGATCTCCACCGTGTAGGACCTCCCCGAGGTCCTCTCAACCTTGTGGACCTCCACGGGTAAATCTTAGCCGCCTGCACCTCCCAAAGGAAATCTGAGCCGCTTAGGACCTCCCTTTGTTAGATCTTGGCCGTTCAGACCACCCCAAGTGGATCTGAACCGCCCAGACCTCTTTGTTGTTGTCTTGACCGCTAAGGTCTTCCCTGGGACAATCTAGACCATTAAGGTCCTCCTTGGAAAATCTGGACCGCCCAGACCTCCTCGAGAGGTCCCGACTGTAGATCTTCCTTGGGGAGATCTTGATAGTTTAGATCTTCCTTTGGAAGATCTCACCGCCAGACCTCCCTCGCTTGATCTGAACCGTCCCGGTCCTCCCTCATGTGTTGTGGTTCGTTGGATGCGTGATCAACGGCCACGACCTCCTCCCGCTTGCGCTTGCGTGGCGGGAGGACATGGACCGTTGGATCCAAGATCAACGCCCATGTTCTCTGGACTCTTGTGAGCTGCGTGCGTGTTTTCCTCTGAAGTCTTGGGCGTTGGATTTAAATCAACGGTTCACGTCCTCCCTCTGCTTTTGGAAGTTTAGAAATTCCAAGAAGCACTTATTTGTAAACCTAAAAAGGTAGGAACTTTAAAAATGCATAACTAATTCAATTTCAATCCAAATAGGGTGAATCAAATTTTGTTAGCTCTGGCTTGACCTGGACTTTAATCTAAAAATGGTTAAGAGCCCAGTTCAGCTCCAAAACACAGTTTTGCAAATAGATTTTAAAACTAACTTCAAATATACACCCAAACTAATGTTTAACTTGTAAAATACACAACTAATGCTCTGTAGATTCTTTTTCAGTGATTCCAACTTTGTTGGTTTCCTCTATTAGTGAACTTACTATGAAAATTAGTTTTGAGCTCGTTGCTGTTATAAAAATGAGGACTTGTGCATTACAATTTTGTTCAAGTTCTTGTTTTTGAAAAATGGTAGAAAGTGCAATCTAGCTCCAAATGAGATGAACTCAATTGTGTTATTCATCTCATGAGGTGCTGGTTTTGCTGTAAAAATTTCAGTGTCACCACTTTTCTAGAAAATATTGCCTCATAATTAAATTAGTGAATAGTGCAGTTTGGTATTTTTAGGGCTGAGCAGAATTGTTTTGCTCATATCTTTTGCATTGAGAATCCAAATCCATTGGTTCTTGTTGCTAAATTCCCTAAAAATCACCCTCTTGCTGCTGTAGAAAATTCAGAGTGTTTGGAGTTCGTTTGCTGTGCTGTCTTTGTCGTTTTCGTCGTTCTTATTGATTGTTTTCGTCTTTCCGATTAGGTGTCGACGAGTACTTTGAACCCGTGAGCGATCCTCAGCAACAATTTGTCCAGCAACAGTAAAGGCAAGTAGTTTGATCATTTCCATCATTGTCCCATTACTTTAAAGTCTAATATTTTGTTTAACTTGTATGTATGCATGCTTTTGTGTCAAAGTATTTTATCGTTTAGAGGTAGCTATTCCTATTGCATAGTTGCCCTAAATTGTTACCCTGCCACAAACCATAAGTTACTAATATCGCTGGTGAATTAGAGCCCGTGATTTAAGTATGCTCTTTTATTGCTTTTACGGTGTCATGCTTAGCAATGCTTAGATAACGGTAGTAATGGGCGATCATCGACTTAGTCGATGGTCTTGATCACTCAAAACTGATTATTACTCCTATATGTCCAGCACTTGTGCTTTGATTAATTGTAAAATCAAAACTGAAAATAAAAGATTGATTTTAGACTTGGGCATATTGGATGGATGGCGTGGTTTTGGATGTGGTGGTATGCCCGGTCCCTAAGGACCGAGTACTTGGGTCACTAAGCCAAGCGATTTAGCAGACTAACCACACGAGGGCATATGGAACCCTCTTGACTAAGTACTTTGGGCGGTGTTAATTGGGGTCGCTCGGTTGGTGTGTTTTAAAGATAAAATGTGTGTGTGATGTGGGAGGGAACATTAGCTTCCTGAAGGTTGTGTGATGTCTCCTTCTCCCGTGGGTTGTGCGACTCAAATTAGCATTGTCCATTGGAAATGTCTCAGAGGACTTAGCCGTCTTGGCATACCAAAGGTAGTGTGCCTAATGGAAAGGCGGCAGGCGTGTGGTACAGTGGTACACCTGCCGCAGGATAAAACTATTCAATAGCCTCGCCCTAGGTTATGGACATGCTTGGTAAGGTCGTTCAAGACTAGACTACAACCTTTAATTAAAACTTGACATGGTTGGTATGAACGGGGAGTTCATGCTATTGTTGTGGTGACTTGGGTTAGTCACTTCTAGGTTGTTCTTGTTGTTGTTACTATGTTACTACCTCGTTGAATTTCAACAATTAAAATGCTTTGTCAAATTGCCTTCAATCTATTATATTATTGCAAATGAAACTTGGTTTATGCTAAAATGAGTCCAAAGCCTCATCCACTTAAATAAAGCTTGCATGTAGCTATTTATAGTTCTGTTATCTTACACGTAAGTCTTATGGAGTACTTTATGTACTCATCTCGCCTGGTTGTGGCATTTTGTGGCTTTTGTTGCAGAGGAAGGAGGTGAGCCCCAAGGGCTTCACTCTTGCGAGATGTGCTTCGGGTTTGACGACTAGCTTGGCGGTCCGGTTAGTTGCCTTGTGGGTAAAGGCACACTAATTGGCTTTTGTTATGGCCATCTTATGGCACTTTTGCTTCATTGTGTATCTTTGTAGTCTTGTTGTTATTTGGCCGAAGGCCCTCTTTGTAATAACCTATTCCTTTATTAGTATTAACTTCGGTTTGTTGCTTATGTACTATGTGTTGTATGGAATTGATACATTCTTTTGTTGTGAGGTATGTATACTTGCATTCGGAAGTATACATCTCTCGAGACCGGTTTATTTGGTTGATAATACTAGGGTCAATTGGATGACTAAGTATTATGAGCTTAATAAACGTCGAGTCTCTCTAAGTGGGGCTACCAAAAGGGTGCACAACCGTCAAAGGATGGCCCCACCACAAGGGTCGCTCCGCAATGCACCACTTGGGAGGTCTGGACAGAGGTCAAAAATACTCAAGGGGGAGGTCCTGGAGGGGAGGTCCAAGGACTCAAGAGGAGGTCCTGGACAGGAGGTCCAAGGACTTAAGAGGAGGTCCTGGACAAGAGGGTGGTCTTTACAAAAAGACCATCAAGAATTGAGGAGGTGGTCCTTGCAAAATAGCCAGGAAGAGGTCCTAGGCGGTCAAGATCTCAAAGAGGAGGACCTTAACGTTCCAGATCAAAGGGCGCGGGGAGGTCCTGATGGTTAGATCTCAAAGGGGAGGTCTAACGGTCAAGATCTCAAAGAGGAGGACCTTAACGGTCCAGATCAAAGGGTGCAGGGAGGTCCTGATGATTAGATCTCAAAGGGGGGGGGGTCTAACGGTCAAGATCTCAAAGAGGAGGACCTCAACGGTCCAGATCAAAAGCGCAGGGAGGTCGTGACGAGTAGATCTCCAAAAGGGAGGTCTAACGGTCAAGATGTCGAAGAGGAGGACCTTAACGGTCCAGATCTAAAGCGCAGGGAGGTCCTGACCAACTGGGATACTCTGGGCTAGGAGGGTGGTCTTTACAAAAAGACCAGCAAGGATCGAGGAGGTGGTCCTTGCAAAACAGCCAGAAAGAGGTCCTGGGAACAAAGGAAAACGCGTAGCAAAGCAGAGCCGTTCGATTGGAATCGGGCGGTCCAGAAAGGAAAGGAACGTTCGGACCATCCAAACGTTACATCACAGTTGAGCCAATAGATCAAGATCGACTGGCACAAAACAAAGAGGAAGTTCGGACCGAGTGAACAGGTCAACGAGACTAGACCGTCTGATTTAGATCAGACGGCTAGGAGGGAAAGGGGACGTTCGGACCAAGCCAACGTGCCCTTAGGATCGGGCCATTCGAACAGCATCGAATGGTCCTTAGTTGAGTCCAAGTACTAAGGAGGTCCAAACACAACAGGGAGGTCTAGACCACAAAGAGGTCTAAACACACAAAGGAGGAGATCTGAACCTAAAGGAGGTCCAAACACAACAGGGAGGTCTAGACCACAAAGAGGTCTAAACAAGGGGAGGTCTGAACCTAAAGGAGGTCCAAACACAACAGGGAGGTCTAGACCACAAAAAGGTCTAAACAAGGGGAGGTCTGAACCTAAAGGAGGTCCAAACACAACAGGGAGGTCTAGACCACAAAGAGGTCTAAACACACAAAGGAGGAGGTCTGAACCTAAAAGAGGTCCAAACACAACAGGGAGGTCTAGACTACAAAGAGGTCTAAACAAGGGAAGGTCTGAACCTAAAGGAGGTCCAAACACAACAGGGAGGTCTAGACCACAAAGAGGTCTAAACAAGGGGAGGTCTGAGCGGTTAAGATCTCCAGAGAGGAGGTCCTAACGGCCAGATCTCAACAAGGGGAGGTCTGTGCGGTTAAGATCTCCAGAGAGGAGGTCCTAACGGCCAGATCTCAACAAGGGGAGGTCTGTGCGGTTAAGATCTCCAGAGAGGAGGTCCTAACAGCCAGATCTCAACAAGGGGAGGTCTGTGCGGTTAAGATCTCCATAGAGGAGGTCCTAACGGCCAGATCTCAACAAGGGGAGGTCTTTGCGGTTAAGATCTCTAGAGAGGAGGTCCTAACAGCCAGATCTCAACAAGGGGAGGTCCTAAAGGACGCAGAGGAGGTCCGTAGGACAAAGGTAGTCCCGATAGGACTCAGGGAGGTCCGAGGAAGGCTCCAAAAGGGCACTGGGAGGTCCAGAGGAACTTTGGGATGCCCAAGAGAACTCAGGGGTTACAAATGAACGTGGAGAGGTCCACGGGGAGTGTAACATCCCAACTGTATAAACAGGGTTTGTTCAAGTATAATTATATGTGTAGAAATTAAAACTTTTCTCACATCTTGAAAACCCCTAATCTCTCCTGTGATTCTAGTCCAAGAGTTGTGTAATCCAAAAACACAAGCTCTTGTTGACCAAAAGTCAAACTCCTTTTCCAATTATCTTAAATCTTGTGCCAAATATTTGGAAAATATTTTCCTTGGTCCTAAATCTGATGTGGGACCCCTCTGAAAAATATCACAAGTTGTAAAACTTGTTTGATAAATTTTGGAGGTAAACCAAATCCTTGAGCAACCTTCATGAATTTTCTGAGAAAAATGCATTGCATAATAACCTCTGGAAATTTTATGCAAGGTTAATCTCATTGTCAGCAAGCTCCAGTTAAAATTTTATCAAATTTGGAGTTCATTTGCTATCTCAAATAAATCCTCTTTTGTCTCAGCTTGTTTATTAATCTAAATAAACTGATTTGACTTGGGCTTGAACCATTTGTGCAAAGTCGGTCCAACCCAACCGCCTCCCTTAGCGCGTCGACCTCCTATCCACCTTGATCAGTCGTAGCCGTTGGATTAACATCCAACCGCCACGACCTCCTCCGCGTCAATACCGCCAGACCTCCCACCTCATCGGTCTTGGCATTTGGATCAAAATCCATGGCCTCGACCTCCCATGAGCTCAAACCACCTTGACCTCCATTTTGCACTCACTTGAGGTCGAGGCCGTTGGATTCAATCCTAAGGCCACGACCTCCTCTGCAAACCTTCTCTCGAGGTCCTCCCACTTTGTTGAGGTCGTGGCCGTTGGATCGATCCAACACCACGACCTCCTCAAAATCTAGCGCACCCAACCTCCCCATCGTGTGTTGTAGCCGTTAGATTTAAAATCTACTGACCACGACCTCCTAGTGCCTTGTGCGATCTCGACCTCCTCAAGACACGTGAGGTCGTAGCCGTTAGATATAAATCTCACGGCCATGACCTCCCTCGCCCTCTCATCACCACTAGATCTTGATCTGATGGCCATAACCTCTTGTGCGCTGCGCGCAGCGCTAAGACCTCCCTTTGGTTGTGCGCCCTTGGATTTAAATCCAAAGGCCATGACCTCCCCCTCATGCTCTTAAGTTCGTGTGCGGTTAAGACCTCACAGGAGGTCCGCACCGTTGGATTGAGATCCAACGCCTTGGACCTCCTAATCCTATTTTTCCCACGTGCGTATTCGCATTAAGGAAATCGTGAGGCCATGACCTCCCCATCCTAGATCGTGTGGCTGGGACCTCCTCCCAGTCCTTTAAGCGTAACGGTTCAAAAATAGGATCCGATGGCTAGGACCTCCCCGTGGTCTTATCCAACGGTCATAAGGACCTCCCCTGTTCTTCTCCTTCCTCGGTCACGCATGCGTGTTGGTGAGCAGTGATTTAATGCACGCCTGCAACTGTGTACCTTTAACAACTCTTTGCTGACCCGCATTAAATGCAGTCGACTTTCCGCCTCTCGATCGCCTAGCTTTGTCACCATGTCAACTTTACATCTTGTCCAAGCCCTAGACCGACCCATGGGCCAAGCTCACCATGAGCTTAACCTGTGGTCTATGACCTCCTGTGCCCTAAGTATAAAACCTCCCCCACTGTTTCCTTGGCTTCCTTTGCACACCATTATCCCCTTGCTTGCACCCTGTGCTTGTGAGCTCTAAACCACCGAAGCTCTCCTTGGCCGCCATTGCTGGAGCTTGAAGCTCCTCGGTGGACAAGGGTCCCTGGAGTTTCTCCTCCTTTTCTCTGAGCTTCATTTGTGCCCTACCCTCTGGGACCAAGTCCTAACTTGATTTGTTGGGCATTTGTAGAGGGGGACAAAGTGGAGCTTGGAGCTGAAGCTGTGGCCGTGGAGCACCTTTCCTCCCCGGCACCGGTCCTTCCTTCCTCGACCTCCTCAGCACCTCGGGACCTCCAGGTACTCCTCCTGTTAGTCCCTTAGTTGCTGGCACCCGCATGTATGTCTTCATGAGCGTTTGTTTGAGCACACGCTGATTGTCGCATGAGCTTCATTTTGCATTTCGGATTTTGGCCGTGCTTGCCTTTGTTGTCCTCTCGGCTCGCCGCGTTCAAGGCCGTCGCCGCCGTCGAGAGAGGTCCATTGGAGTGCGCATGGTTATTGCGGACCCAACGGTACCATTGGATGTCGCCATGAGGTCTCAGATCGCCGGCGATGACCACATCTTTGAGCTCGGTCTTTGTCGGACAAGATCGGCGCGGCGCGTTGTCGCTTTTAGGACAAAGATCCACCACGTTAATCGCTCATCATTGCTCAAATCATTATAATCATTAGCGTGTCTTAAATGTCTTTAATCCGCCTCATTGCGCATTTAAGACCTCCCGCTGACCTCTTTGTGTCTCGCGGCGCATTTATTCCATGTCCGAAGCGCGTGCGGCGCTGCTAGGTCTGGGGCGTCCGCACCTCCTCCCAGAGATCTTGAGCGCCCAAGACCTCCCCTTGAGTGATCGTGGCCGTCTGACCTCCCCGGAGGTCTGCGGCGTTAGGACCTCCCTTAGGACCTCCCCGAGGTCATCTCACCGCTCATGACCTCCGGGGTAAATCTTGACCGTCAAGGTCCTCCTCGACGATCTGAACCATCAAGGACCTCCTTGGAACATCTGACCGTCCAGACCTCCCCGTGAGGTCTTGACGATGTAGATCTTCCTTGGGGAGATCTTGGTAGTTTAGATCTTCCTTTGGAAGATCTCAGCCGCTCAGACCTCCTCGTTTGATATGGACCGTCCGGTCCTCCCTCATGTGTTGTGGTTCGTTGGATGCGGTATCAACGGCCAGACCTCCCCTACATTGCTGCGGCGTGGCGGGGAGGACATGGACCGTTGGATCCGTGATCAACGGCCCATGTTCTCTGGACTGCACAGTGCGTCGCTGCTTCCTCTGGAGGTCTTGGGCCGTTTGATTTAGATCAACGGTTCACGTCCTCCCCTCTCTTTGGTTTTAGAATTTTCCAAAGGAGCACTTATTTATAAACTGAAAAAGGTATGAACTTTAAAATGCATAACTAATTCAATTTAAATCCAAATAGGGTGATTCAAATTTCTGTAGCTCTGGTTTGGACTGGGCTCTAATCTAAAAATAGTTATGGGCTCAGTTCAGCTCCAGAACATGGTTTTGCAAATAGATTTCAAAACTAGCTTTAAATGTACACTCAAATTGATGCTTAACTTGTAAAATACATAACAAATGCTCTGTAGATTAGTTTTGAGTGAATCCAACTTTGTTGGCTTCCTCTATTAGCGAACTTACTGTGAAAATTAGCTTTGATCTTGTTGCTGTTGTAGAAAAGAGTTCTTGTGCATTATAATTTTGTTCAAGTTCTTGTTTTTGAAAAATGGTAGAAAGTGCAATCTAGCTCCAAATGAGATGAACTCAATTGTGTTATTCATCTCATGAGGTGCTGGTTTTGCTGTAAAAATTTAAGTGTCACCACTTTTCTAGAAAATGTTGCCTCATAATTAAATTAGTGAATAGTGCAGTTTGGTATTTTTAGGGCTGTGCAGAATTGTTTTGCTCATATCTTTTGCATTGAGAATCCAAATCCATTGGTTCTTGTTGCTAAATTCCCTAAAAATCACCCTCTTTCTGCTGTAGAAAATTCAGAGTGTTTGGAGTTCGTTTGCTATGCTGTCTTTGTCATTTTCGTCGTTCTTATCGATTGTTTTCGTCTTTCCGATTAGGTGTCAACGAGTACTTTGAACCCGTGAGCGATCCTCAGCAACAATTTGGCCAGCAACAGCAAGGCAAGCAGTTTGATCATTTCCATCATTGTCCCATTACTTTAAAGCTTAATATTTTGTTTCACTTATATGTATGCATGCTACTTTGTGTTAAAATATCGCTAGCAATCCTATAGTTGCATAATCTGTAGGAATTGTTTATCCTCTACTACCCATGAGCCTAGGTTATTTGCTGTGGTTTGAGCTCGTTGGATGAGCTCTTATTACTTAGTAGTTTACGTTAACATTGCTTAGCCATGCTTAGTTATCGGTAGTAATGGGCGATCATCGACTTAGTCGATGGTCTTGATCACTCAAAACTGATTATTACTCCTATATGTCCAGCACTTGTGCTTTGATTAATTTGTAAAATCAAAAACTGAAAATAAAAGATTGATTTAGACTTGGGCATATTGGATGGATGGTGCGGTTTTTGGAATGTCGTGGTATGCCTGGGTCCCTAAGGACCGAGTTACTTGGGTCACTAAGCCAAGCGCTTTTGCGTGCTAACCATACGAGGGGGATATGGGACCTCTCTTGACTAAGTACTTTGGGCGGTGCTAATTGGGGTCACTCGGTTGGTGTGTTTTAAAGATAAAATGTGTGTGTGTGTGGTGTGGGAATGGAGCAGTGGCAGACCGGTTAGGCTGTCCATTCGGTCCTTATCCCCGTGTGTTGTGCGGGTCAAAATTAGCACTGTCCATTGGAAATGTCTCGTAGGACTTAGCCGTGCAGCATACCTAAGGTAGTGTGCTTTAAGGAAAGGCGGTCGACGTGTGGGTACATTGGTACACCCCGCAGGTTAAAACTATTCAATAGCCTCGCCCTAGGTTATGGACATGCTTGGTAAGGTCGTTCAAGAACTAGTCTCAACCATTTAATTAAAACTTGATGGGTTGGTATGAATGGATGTTCATGCTATTGTTGTGGTGACTTGGGTTAGTCACTTCCAGGTTGATCTTGTTGTTGTTACTATGTTACTATCTCGTTGTTATTTCAACAATTAAAATGCTTTGCCAAATTGCCTTTAAACGTATTACCTTATTGCAAATAAATGTTGCTTTATGCTAAATGAGACATACAACCTCCACTTACATAAAGCTTGCATGTAGCATATGTTATAGGCCTGTTATCTTACACGTAAGTCTTGCGGAGTACTTTATGTACTCATCTGCCCGTGGTTGTGGCATTTTTGTGGCTTTTGTTGCAGAGGAAGGAGGTGAGCTCCAAGAGCCTCACTTTTGTGCTTTGTGTTGCGACTTCTTGACGACTAGCTTGGCGGTCCGGTCGATGCCTAGGGTTAAGGCACACTGATTGGCTTTGTGTTATAGCCATCTTTATGGCACTTTTGCTTCCGCTGTGTATTCTTAGTAGTACTTGTTGTTATTTGGCCAGTAGGCCCCTCTTTTGTAATAACCTATCCTTTTTAATATTAACTTCTGGTTTGTTGCTTATGTACTATGTGTTGTATGGAATTGATACATTCTTTTGTTGAGAGGTATGTATACTGCATTCTAGGGAGTATACATCTCTCGAGACTGGGTTTATTTGGTTGATAATACTAGGGTCAATTGGATGACTAAGTATTACGAGCTTAATAAATCCGGGTGCTCACAGGGAGGTCCAAAGGAAACAAAGCCAGGCTTGGCTTTGAGAGATCAAAGGCGTTTTGAAACACAAACCCGAGCTGCATCCTCAGCAGGAAAACCAAAGCAAGGGGAGGTCTGAACAGAGTGGGAGGTCTGAGCCTCAAAGAGATTCAAATCAACAAAGGAAGTTAGAAGAGAAGTGTAGGACCCTCAAATATTGGAACATGCCGAATTAAAATTATACTAGTAGCATAATTCTTAATTAAGGAACAGTGTAATTCCCTCATTAAAAATCATACTAGAAGCATAATAATAATAAGTAACAATTCCAATATTTTGGTTCCCGGATATATGTCATGCAATAGTTCCCAGGATTAGTGACTATTGCGCATATATCCTTAAACAACACTGCATCATCCACATACAAGTCATACATCTACATAATTATACATGACAAGTTACATCTTGGTTCGGTTGCTACAGTAACAGATTTTGCTACAATAACAGATGACTTTGGTCATCACAAAAGTTCAACAGCGGAAGCAAAATAAACAACAAAACCACCAATGGCCCCATCCCGCAGGCTATTGCGTGGAGACAAGAACTAGCTTTACTCGTTAGCGTCACCCGGATCGGCGCTAACGGGCATCTCATACAGATAACCATCCTCACCTGCAACAAGAGGTCATAACCCCTGAGTGCGGAAGGTACTCAGCAAGACTTACACAAACTAATAAAAGAAAGTGTTTGATAGGACCTATACAAGGATTAGGAATTTTACATGCATAAGGTTAACAACAGGAAGGCTTTAATGGTTCAATTTTGCATAAAGCAATACATCTTAACCTATAATTACTAAGCTTTGACAAAGCAATTTTAATAAATCAATTTGGACTAAAACAGTAAGTAAATGAGAGCATAATCATAAACAGTAACAGTAATAATGGGACAGATTACTATCAAACCTTGCATGACACCAATTATGCCGAAGTATTCCCCAAAAACCGAAATTAGAGCAAAGTCTATACAGATGACATCAACTCAAGCGTTGTCCATGACCGTGGACACGGCTATTCGAATAGTTTTAAAACCCTGCAGGGGTGTACACCTTTACCCACACGACTTAGTTAGCCCGTAAGCCTCCGGAATAATAGCACACTGCCTTTGGTATGCCGGCCGGGTAGACTAAGATTTGGTATTTTTCAACAAGTTGACACTATTGAGTTGGACAACCCATGTGAGACTGATCCCGCTTAAACAACGACTGATAGCATCTGCTCAACCGGGGCCCACATGTTGTGTCGGGAATACCGACCCAATCAATTAAATGCGAACTCGTGCACAACTGCACATATTAGACCGCAGTCGGGGCCCTGAAGGTACGTACATGCGATGGAACACATCTACGCCCTCACCCTTCTAAGAACATCTGATATCAATATAAACTCCACATGGCATACGACACGGCCCGAAGACTTAAGCATCTATGCCATATGAAATCAATACACATGTCCTTACTCTCCTGTTTCCACCTCAATAGTATTAACCTTTTACTTAACCAAACAGTGCCCATATACTACGTGTGGAAATGCGTTGGGGCTTGAATTGAAATTTGTCGAGTTCAGGTCCTTAATCAACCCGCACAAGACATCCACATTTCCCAATTCTCGTGCACAAAGGCACCATCACTAGCATCCACTTGCCCAGATTTGAAATCAGTTTATCACCAAGATTTAGAGTCATTTCAGATTTAAATAAACTGAACAAAGAATTTAAACAAATAAAATTTAGTTGTTGTTCCCAGGTTTGACAAGATAAGCTTGCCAAACACTACCGTTCAATGGACTACATGGCTAAGCAAAAACTAAATATTATAATACAAAAGACTACCTTAGGTTGAGGGTATGATCAGATTTAGGGTAAGCCACAAAGATTGGGTTGTAGCTAACTAGAGACAGAGCACAAATAATTTTTTTAGAAAATTGCATGCAACAGTATCACTGTATTTTGTAAATCTACAGTTCACAAATTTGGGATCAACATGGTGCAGAGAGGAAGCTTGCCTTGGTAGTAATAAATAACCTCTTGCTCAGGTTCTTGCTGCTCAACAATAGACTCAAGAATCTCAGAAGAACTAGTATCTAAAAGAAAATAAAATCCAATGAACACAGGGAAAAGAGAGAACAGCATGCATAAAAGAATGCATGGTCAATGGCTTAATGCATGATTAGCAACATGCTAAAGGTACATTAATTTAATTAAGAATAGTAAGCTACAACTAACCTTT
This sequence comes from Phyllostachys edulis, assembly GCA_036346405.1. Taxonomy (NCBI): domain Eukaryota; kingdom Viridiplantae; phylum Streptophyta; class Magnoliopsida; order Poales; family Poaceae; genus Phyllostachys; species Phyllostachys edulis. The sequence goes on along the minus strand of CM070553.1, from coordinate 64,292,187 downwards.
GCTAGTACTATTTACTATAGTTTGGAATTTAGATTGAGCTATAGTTTCAGATTTTTGAAACTGGAACAGGACAGCTCATAATTGAATTACTTGCCTAGCTAAACATTATGTAAATGAAATACTATGCTGAAGCTAAGTGTTTTTAAACTAGTGCTGTGACCTAGCTGATCATTTAATAACTATTAATAGTAATTTAAGAAATTGGACTCTTGCTGTCTGTGTTGTCGGTTTGACCAACAACAATAAAAACAGCAAGACCCTTTTTACCAGTTTCGGTTGGCTTGGAAAACTACACAATATAAAGACTTTAAAGTGGAGTTACAGCTATCTGGAGAGTAATTAATATCACAACCCATTATTGCTAATCCTTAATTGCCCGGTTAACAGAAAGAAAGAAGGATTAGGTCTTTGTCGGTTTTAACCGACAATAACTAACAGAGAGAGGGTAGCAGCAATAAATAAATTGGTGACCTTAAGAATTTAAAGAAAGATTACTGGTGATACTAGGGTTTACCTAGGACCTATATAGGCTAATATACTGATAAGAGAAAGCCTAGGTTTTGACAACGATATGAAAGACCGAAAAGTTATAGAAAGAACTTTTCAGTTTAAAGAAGTCTTGAGTATCCATGCACCAGTAGATAGCTCAAGTGAACCATTGAAGTCTTTAGGGTACTCAAGGTGACAAGAAACTAGGTCTAATTTACCAGCTGGAGAAGATGAGGTCAAGGTCTTGGTCAAACAGTAAAGATCCAAAGTCCTTTCCACCGGTCTGACCAAAACAAAATAGTAGAAGCTTAAGCTCTAAAGAACCCCAGGCACGTTCTTGATAGGAAAGGATGGAATCCAAATTACCAGGATGAGGTTTTCACCGAAGTGGTGCTCCCACTTGCTTAAGTCGACAAAGAGGAAACCCTGGTTCCAACCCTACAAGAGATGCCCAAAATCCACATTAATATGAGGTTTAGGCATGCTCAAAGTTGAACAAGGGTAAGAGCAAGAAAGCTTCAGTGGGAAGGAAGGCAACTAGTGGAGCTCTTCTTGGTCAACAATGGCAGAAGCTCCACAGTAGGGTTTATATAGTGTTAGAGCCCCTAGAGCAAACGAGAACTCTCGAGCTAATGAGGTGGCAACTAAGGATAAATATCAAGGAATATTCAGATTTTCCCCTGTGCCTTACCACCGCTCCCATGAGGATGTCGGTGACGCAAGACAAAGAAGAGAAAGAGGAGAGAACATCGGCGACAAGCGGGTCCCATAGGCGATCCTGACCACGCCAAACTACGGCAAGCCTCAAGGAACAAAGAACCGTCCGATTAGAAAAAGAGCTACCGCGATGAGGTGGCCAAATAACACTGAACTGGTATCCTTCAATATGGGTCGTGCGATCTCAAATGAATGGCTAGGATTGAGGGGAGGTCCGGATGGTCCGAACGTCACAATCCCCAAGAGCCGTTCGATCATAAGCCAACGGTCCAAGATTTAAAGCGCGCTGGTGAGCTTCAGCCCAAAAAGGAAGTCACCGTTGGATCTAAAATCAACGGTCAGAATTGATGGGAGGTCCGGATGGTCCGAACGGCCCAATGGATGTGGTCCGTCCGATCAAATTTCAACGGTGGATATCGCTTGGCACCTTCGGCCGGTCCGAATGGCCCATCTGATCAGGTCCACACGTTGAGGATCCAACGGCTCACACGCTTTTCAATTTCTGCCATCTAAAAATGGCATAACCTGAGGATCGCGCGCCGCACATTTTTGATCCTACGGTCAATATTGAAGGGCGGATTGGAGTGGTCCGAATGGCCCATCTGATCTGGTCCGTTCGCGAGGAAATCGACGGCTCGTGTTTAGTGGAAGTTAGGACGCGCGTGTGAACGTGACCGAGCCGGACCACTTGCACTGGGTTGGACTCAACGTGTTGAGGTCGAGTCGCTACAGTGCCACTGGTTGAGTTTGGATCGGAAGGGTTGACCAATACATTTCAAAATTTCAAAAGCTTGACCGGGGCTTTAAAAATAGCAAATAAACTTGTAAAAATATGAAACTTTGCAAAATTGCTACTGGGATGATATATTCCCCAAATAAATTTTGAAACCACTATTTCTTCTTTGGAAATACATAAATAATTCATTTAGACCGAATAGGTTTTGTTTAAAGACAAATATTTTTCTCAAAATCAAAATAATTTCTAAAAATTCAACAAAATTTATTTTTGGCCAAAATAATTCATCTGGCTTTTAAATAAAATACTTCCCGGTCTTAATACCAACATTGAGTGGTATTTTCTTTTGAAGCTTTGATCAAGTTGGAGTTTTTAGTTAGAAATTGGGAAAATTAGGTTGTAGCATAATGCCCAATTCGCCAAAATGAACAGTGATACTATGAACAGCATCTTATTACTATTTATTAGGGCTGAGGCTGTTACAAACCTACCCCCTTTAAGAAAATCTCGTCCTGAGATTTCTAGTAATTCAGAAGTTGGACAAAGATGGAACTGAAATGATGCTTTTAGAAACATAACATTAGTTGTCTTTATTTCTTTCAAAGACAGAAAAGAAAGATTTTACATAACAACATAGTGTTGTTATTACATCTTCTTTTACATTGCTTTGTTTAACCTCGCCTTTCTTAATAAAAAGGCAATTCTTAAACAACAAAAAGGTGGGGGTGCTCAATCCTCATCAGATCTTCGCGCTCCCATGTGGCTTCATCCTCTGAGTGATTAGACCACTGAATTTTTAAGAACTTGACAGTGCGATTTCTGGTCCTGCGTTCCATTTTATCGAGGATACGCACTGGTTGTTCTTGATAAGAAAGATCCGGTTGAAGATCAAGATTCTCATGAGAAGTAGCCTCGGTAGGAACACGAAGGCATTTCTTTAACTGAGAAACATGAAAGGTATCATGAACTGCCGAGAGAGTGTCGGGAAGTTCCAATTGATATGCCACAACCCCTCGTTTTGCAATAATTCGGAAAGGTCCGATATAACGAGGTGCTAACTTCCCTTTCACTTGAAAGCGATGAGTGCCCTTCATCGGTGATACTTGAAGATAGACATAATCATCTACCTCAAAGCTTAGTTCACGACGTCGATGATCGGCATAGCTCTTCTGACGAGACTGGGCAGTTTTCAAGCGGTCACGAATCAGACAAACTTGCTCTTCAGCTTCCATAACCAAGTCTGGACCAAAGAATGGTCTTTCACCAGACTCCGACCAATTCAATGTAGTCCTACAAGCTCTTCCATACAAGGCTTCAAAAGGTGACATTTGAATACTTGCTTGGTAGCTATTATTGTAGGAAAACTCCACATACGGCAAAGATTTCTCCCAATTCTTGCCATATGATAGCACACAGGCTCTAAGAAGATCCTCCATCACTTGATTCACCCTTTTAGTTTGACCACTGGTCTGAGGATGGTAATCAGTGCTGAAGGAGAGTTCAGTTCCCATTGCTTGATGGAGGCAATTCCAAAAATGGGAAGTGAATTGAGATCCACGGTCTGAAACAATGACTTTTGGAACACCGTGAAGACAAACAATCTTGGCAATATATAATTCTGCCAATTGCCTGCCATTGAAAGTGGTTCTGACAGGGATGAAATGAGCCACTTTCGTCAGACGATCAATTATCACCCAGATGGCATCGAACCCATTTTGAGTTTTTGGAAGTCCGGTAACAAAATCCATACCGACTTCTTCCCATTTCCATTGTGGAATAGGCAAAGGCTGAAGGGTACTAGCAGGTTTCAAATGCTCTGCTTTAACCCTTTGACAAATATCGCATTCAGCAACATACTGAGCAATTTGCCTTTTCATCTGGCTCCACCAAAATGTTTTCTTCAAATCCTGGTACATTTTAGTGCTTCCAGGATGCAAGGAAAACTTGGAATTATGAGCCTCTTTAAGAATTAAGCCTCTCAGATGAGGATCTGAAGGTACCACCAGACGATTACGATATCGAATGGTACCACGGGCATCTTCAGAAAATTCATTGGCTTTACCCGCCTTTAAATTTTCCTTGATTTCAGCTACCTCAGTATCAGTTTTCTGGGCCTCCAGAATCTGATCTTCGAGTGTTAACTTTACTTCCAAGGTAGCGAGAAATCCATTTTCTACCATTTCAAGACTTAAGCGCTGAAAATCAGCACATAAGCTTTTAGCCAGAGGTATTGTCGACAAGCAATTGCATTGTGATATTCTGCTTAAAGCATCAGCCACAACATTGGCCTTGCCAGGATGGTAATGAATACCCATATCGTAGTCCTTGATCAATTCAATCCATCTTCTTTGTCTCATATTCATATCAACTTGAGTGAATATATATTTTAGGCTCTTATGATCAGTATAGATTTCACAACGATTGCCAAGAAGGTAATATATGTCGCCAAACCTTTAGGGCATGAACCACAGCTGCCAATTCCAAATCATGAGTAGGATAATTCACCTCATGAGGTCGCAACTGCCTGGATGCATATGCCAGAACTCGGTCCTCTTGCATAAGCACACAACCAAGTCCATGGCGAGATGCATCGCAATAGATATCAAAATTCTTATGAATATCTGGAAGAGTGAGAACAGGAGCTTCGGTCAGGAGCTTTCTCAAGAACTGAAAACTACCTTCACACTCAGCTGACCAAAAGGATTTGTTCTCCTTCTTTAGAAGCTGAGTGAAGGGTCTAGAAATTTTAGAGAAGTTTTCAATGAATCTACGGTAATATCCCACAAGTCCAAGGAAACTTCGAACTTCAGGAACATTCTGGGGTTGCTTCCAGTCTAGTACATCTTGTACCTTGCTGGGATCAACGGTAATACCTCCTTCGGATAATACATGTCCCAAGAATGCAACTTGCTTGAGCCAGAAAGCACACTTACTAAATTTAGCATATAGCTGATGCTTGCGAAGTGTATCCAGCACAAGTCTCAGATGCTGTTCATGTTCTTTGGCAGACTTAGAGTAGATAAGAATGTCATCAATGAATACAACGACAAACTTATCCAAGAAATCCATGAATACTGAATTCATAAGGTTCATGAAATAAGCAGGAGCATTTGTTAGACCAAAGGACATAACAGTATACTCGTACAATCCGTAACGAGTAGAAAATGCTGTTTTAGGGATGTCCTCAGCTCTAACCTTGATCTAATGATAGCCCGATCGCAAATCAATCTTAGAAAAGACACGGGCCCCAATCAACTGGTCAAACAGATCATCAATTCGAGGCAAAGGATACTTATTTTTGACAGTGACTTCATTTAACGGACGGTAGTCTACACACATCCGTAAAGTCTTGTCTTTCTTTTTGACAAAGATGGCCGGGCGTCCCCAAGGTGAGGAACTCGGTCGAATGAATCCCTTGTCAAGTAATTCTCCAAGCTGTTTCTTCAATTCAACCAGCTCATTAGAAGGCATGCGATAAGGTCTTCTGGATATGGGAGCAGTGCCAGGAACTAGTTCAATCACGAACTCCACTTCCCGATCTGGTGGCATACCGGGAAGGTCTTCCGGAAAGACATCTGGATATTCACATACAGTCGGTACTAACTCCAAAGTAGTGGCGGCATTAATTTTTAATGCACCAAGATGGGAACAAACTGTTCTAGATTGAAAAACGACTGAAATGTTGTTTTTATTCGTGATGGATATAGTTCGTTGGGCACAATTAATTTGGCCGAGATTCTGAGATAACCAATCCATTCCCAAAATAACATCTACCCCTTGGGAGTTTATCACAATCAGGTCTGCCCAAAAATCTACCCCTTCAATAATGATATTGACATTATGGCAGGTTTGATCAGTCATGAAGACTGACCCAGGTGAGTGAATAATATGTGGTGGATGAAGTGGATGCATAACTAGCTGATGTTGAGTAGCAAACTGCCTACTAACAAAAGAATGGGATGCTCCAGAGTCAAATAAAACAGTAGCTGAACTGAAATTAACTAGGAGCATACCAAGAATAACCCAGTGCCTCGTAGCTTCTTCGCCAGATTATTTGATTTATCGACCATGATTTGGAATCGGATCGAGCTTGACAAGCGCCTTTGGAGAAGGTGCAGGGGCCTTACAGCTTGGGGAAGGTTGAATAGGTGGCAACCCCCGTGCCTTAGCAAAACATTGGTTTGCAAAATGCCCCGGGCGTCCACAATGGTAGCAAATCACACCAGGTCTGACATTGATAGCAGTAGGTGGCCTGTTTCCACTAGGTCGGGACTGCCCAGTGGGTGGCGGTGGACGAAACGCAAACACCGGTGCCCTAGGTGGAGCTGGGCCGGCATTCGAAAGATCGAGGCGCCACAGACGCGCGATGCGATTGAACGGCTACTAGATGCAAATTGGGTAGTTTTTGCGCTTCGTGACTCCTCCAAAGCCTTGCTCTTAGTTTCAGCAATTATGGCTTTGTCCACAAGATGTTGAAAATTTCTGAAATCTTGTACTGCCAAAGCCAACTGCAGCTCTTCTGACAAACCATTCATGAAACGGTTTCGACGATAGGTGTCAGTCGAAACATCGCCAGGGGCGTACCGAACAAGAAAATTGAATTCATGAAGATACTCGGTCACTGATTTTCGCCCTTGCTTGAGAGCGAGAAATTCCTGCTGCTTGAGCATCATTACTCCTTCCGGAATATGGGCCTCGCGAAAGGCCTCCATGAACTCAAGCTAGGTAGGAGTATGTCCTGTGGGCTGGATAGCCAGATAATTGTCCCACCAATTGCTAGCCGGTCCAGTCAGTTGGTAGCTAGCATATAGGACTTTCTCCCTTTCAGAACATTGGGCAATTGACAGCTTCTTTTCAATCTCCCGAAGCCAATCCTCCGCTTCCATCGGGTCTTGGGAGCTGGAGAACACTGGCGGGTTAGTCCACTGAAAGTGAGCAAGACTCCCCTACCCATGCTGAACTCCTGCCCGGCCAGCTGGTGGGGTGGTGGAAGAAGTATTGCGTGCAATTTGTTCCAATATGCGCGTCTGGTCCATTCGGTTGCGCTCAATTTGCATGAGCACATCCGCCATAGTGGGTGGTGAGGGAAGCTCCTCTTCCTGTCTACCACCTTGCGGACCATGGGATCCAGAAGGGTCAGCTTGCTCCCCTTGAGTATAGGGAACAGGGGTTGAGAACCTCTCCTCTTGTTGTGCTCGTGCACGAGTAGTAGGCCCTGTCATCCTGTTGCCATATAATGGTTAACAACATCACAAGGATATACTCGAGCGAACACATACAAGATTCTGAGATAGAAAAGAAAGAAGTACTAAACTTAATCATGCATTATGTTATGACACGCAGCCAATTTAACACTAAAATCATAAACCGCACAAGTACAGCAAAAAGATTCGGCCTTCACTTTTATTATATACCGGCTGACCACAACACCAAGTCCAAAATTCAAAAGTCGGCACACAGTATTTTTACAAAGCCCCTAAGTATAATCATTACGGTTAAAATTCACCGGGAACTCATTTAACATATGAGCCTTAGGTGAACCCGTACCTATGGGGTCCCTTGGGCTGATGAGACGTGTAGGAGAACCCAACAGCAAATGATGTCCCCCGGAAGGTGTAGGTCGCTGGGTGCGAGGAAAACCGGCGGACATCCGGGCTTGGCGACACTGCCCCAGGATAGGAACAAGCCCAGGCACCTCTGGAAGTCGGAATCCCGGTGGTGCAGTAGTAGCTGGAGGGATCTCACATATTGGAACGTGCCGAATTAAAATTATACTGGTAGCATAATTCTTAATTAAGGAACAGTGTAATTCCCTCATTAAAAATCATACTAGAAGCATAATAATCATAAGTAACAATTCCAATATTTAGGTTCTCGGATATATGTCATGAAATAGTTCCCAGGATTAGTGACTATTGCGCATATATCCTTAAACAACATTGCATCATCCACATACAAGTCATACATCTACATAATTATACATGACAAGTTACATCTTGGTTCGGTTGCTAGAGTAACATATTTTGCTACAGTAACAGATGACTTTGGTCATCACAAAAGTTCAACAGCGGAAGCAAAATAAACAACAAAACCACCAATGGCCCCATCCCGCAGGCTATTGCGTGGAGACAAGAACTAGCTTTACTCGTTAGCGTCACCCGGATCGGCGCTAACGGGCATCTCATACAGATAACCATCCTCACCTGCAACAAGAGGTCATAACCCCTGAGTGCGGAAGGTACTCAGCAAGACTTACACAAACTAATAAAAGAAAGTGTTTGATAGGACCTATACAAGGATTAGGAATTTTACATGCATAAGGTTAACAACAGGAAGGCTTTAATGGTTCAATTTTGCATAAAGCAATACATCTTAACCTATAATTACTAAGCTTTGACAAAGCAATTTTAATAAATCAATTTGGACTAAAATAGTAAGTAAATGAGAGCATAATCATAAACAGTAACAGTAATAATGGGACAGATTACTATCAAACCTTGCATGACACCAATTATGCCGAAGTATTCCCCAAAAACCGAAATTAGAGCAAAGTCTATACAGATGACATCAACTCAAGCGTTGTCCATGACCGTGGACACGGCTATTCGAATAGTTTTAAAACCCTGCAGGGGTGTACACCTTTACCCACATGACTTAGTTAGCCCGTAAGCCTCCGGAATAATAGCACACCGCCTTTGGTATGCTTGGTAGACTAAGATTTGGTATTTTCAACAAGTTGACACTATTGAGTTGGACAACCCATGTGAGACCGATCCCGCTTAAACAACGATGATAGCATCTGCTCAACAGGGGCCCACATGTTGTGTCGGAATACCGACCCAATCAATTAAATCTGAACTTCGTGCAATCGCACATATTAGACCGCATCGGGGCCTGAAGGTACATACATGCGATGGAACACATCTACGCCCTCACCCTTCTAAGAACATCTGATATCAATATAAACTCCACATGGCATACGACACGGCCCGAAGACTTAAGCATCTATGCCATATGAAATCAATACACATGTCCTTACTCTCCTGTTTCCACCTCAATAGTATTAACCTTTTACTTAACCAAACAGTGCCCATATACTACGTGTGGAAGTACGTTGGGGCTTGAATTGGGCTGTCAGAGTTCAGTCCTTAATCAACCCAGACAAGACATCCACATTTCCCAATTCTCGTGCACAAAGGCACCATCACTAGCATCCACTTGCCCAGATTTGAAATCAGTTTATCACCAAGATTTAGAGTCATTTCAGATTTAAATAAACTGAACAAAGAATTTAAACAAATAAAATTTAGTTGTTGTTCCTAGGTTTGACAAGATAAGCTTGCCAAACACTACCGTTCTATGGACTACATGGCTAAGCAAAAACTAAATATTATAATACAAAAGACTACCTTAGGTTGAGGGTATGATCAGATTTAGGGTAAGCCACAAAGATTGGGTTGTAGCTAACTAGAGACAGAGCACAAATAATTTTTTTAGAAAATTGCATGCAACAGTATCACTGTATTTTGTAAATCTCAGTTCACAAATTTGGGATCAACATGGTGCGAGAGAGAAGCTTGCCTTGGTAGTAATAAATAACCTCTTGCTCGGGTTCTTCTTTGCTCAACAATAGACTCAAGAATCTCGGAAGAACCAAGATTATCTAAAAGAAAATAAAATCCAATGAACACGGGAAAAGAGAGAACGAAGATGCATAAAAGAATGCATGGTCAATGGCTTAATGCATGATTAGCAACATGCTAAAGGTACATTAATTTAATTAAGAATAGTAAGCTACAACTAACCTTTGCTAGTACTATTTACTATAGTTTGGAATTTAGATTGAGCTATAGTTTGATTTTTGAAATCGAGCAGACTGACTCATAATTGAATTACTTGCCTAGCTAAACATTATGTAAATGAAATCTTGTCTTTGAAGCTAAGTGTTTTTAAACTAGTCTTTGTGACCTAGCTGATCATTTAATAACTATTAATAGTAATTTAAGAAATTGGACTTTTCTTTATGCGTGTTGTCGGTTTGACCAACAACAATAAAAACAAAGAAGACCCTTTTACCGATTTGGTTGGCTTGAAAACTACACAATATAAAGACTTTAAAGTGGAGTTCTGCTATCCGGGAGTAATTAATATCACAACCCATTATTGCTAATCCTTAATTGCTCGGTTAACAGAAAGAAAGAAGGATTAGGTCTTTGTCGGTTTTAACCGACAATAACTAACAGAGAGAGGGTAGCAGCAATAAATAAATTGGTGACCTTAAGAATTTAAAGAAAGATTACTGGTGATACTAGGGTTTACCTAGGACCTATATAGGCTAATATACTGATAAGAGAAAGCCTAGGTTTTGACAACGATATGAAAGACCGAAAAGTTATAAAAAGAACTTTTCAGTTTAAAGAAGTCTTGAGTATCCATGCACCAGTAGATAGCTCAAGTGAACCATTGAAGTCTTTAGGGTACTCAAGGTGACAAGAAACTAGGTCTAATTTACCAGCTGGAGAAGATGAGGTCAAGGTCTTGGTCAAACAGTAAAGATCCAAAGTCCTTTCCACCGGTCTGACCAAAACAAAATAGTAGAAGCTTAAGCTCTAAAGAACACCAGGCACGTTCTTGATAGGAAAGGATGGAATCCAAATTACCAGGATGAGGTTTTCACCGAAGTGGTGCTCCCACTTGCTTAAGTCGACAAAGAGGAAACCCTGGTTCCAACCCTACAAGAGATGCCCAAAATCCACATTAATATGAGGTTTAGGCATGCTCAAAGTTGAACAAGGGTAAGAGCAAGAAAGCTTCACTGGGAAGGAAGGCAACTAGTGGAGCTCTTCTTGGTCAACAATGGCAGAAGCTCCAGAGTAGGGTTTATATAGTGTTAGAGCCCCTAGAGCAAACGAGAACTCTCCAGAGCTAATGAGGTGGCAACTAAGGATAAATATCAAGGGAATATTCGTATTTTCCCTGTGCCTTACGACCGCTCCGGCGAGGATGTCGGTGACGGCGCACAGCAAGAGAAAGAGGAGAGAACGTCGCTGACAAGCGGGTCCCAGAGCGATCCTGACCACGCCAAAGACACGGCAAGCCTCAAGGAACAGCAACCGTCCGATTAGAAAAGAGCGGCTGCGATGAGGTGGCCAAATAACACTGAACCGGTATCCTTCAATATGGGTCGTGCGATCTCAAATGAACGGCTAGGATTGAGGGTAGGTCCGGATGGTCCGAACGTCACAATCCCCAAGAGCCGTTCGATCATAAATAACAGATCCAAGATTTAATCTTGTATTTGGTGAGCTTCGCCCAAAAAAGTCACCGTTGGATCTAAAATCAACGGTCAGAATTGATGGGAGGTCCGGATGGTCCGAACGGCCCAATGGATGTGGTCCGTCCGATCAAATTTCAACGGTGGATATCGCTTGGTACCTTCGACCGGTCCGAACGGCCCATCTGATCAGGTCCACATGTTGAGGATCCAATGGCTCACACGCTTTTCAATTTCTGCCATCTAAAAATGGCATAACACGAGATCGTCGCCGCACATTTTGATCCTACGGTCAATATTGAAGGGCGGATTGGAGTGGTCCGAATGGCCCATCTGATCTGGTCCGTTCGCGAGGAAATCGACGGCTCGTGTTCAGTGGAAGTTAGGACGCGCGCGTGAACGTGACCGAGCTGAACCACTTGCACTGGGTTGGACTCAACGTGTTGAGTTCGAGTCGCTATAGTGCCACTGGTTGAGTTTGGGTCGGAAGGGTTGACCAATACATTTCAAAATTTCAAAAGCTTGACCTGGGCTTTAAAAATAGCAAATAAACTTGTAAAAATATGAAACTTTGCAAAATTGCTACTGGGATGATATATTCCCCAAATAAATTTTGAAACCACTGTTTCTTCTTTGGAAATACATAAATAATTCATTTAGACCGAATAGGTTTTGTTTAAAGTCAAATATTTTTCTCAAAATCAAAATAATTTCTAAAAATTCAACAAAATTTATTTTTGGCCAAAATAATTCATCTGGCTTTTAAATAAAGTACTTCCCGGTCTTAATACCAACATTGAGTGGTACTTTCTTTTGAAGCTTTGATCAAGTTGGAGTTTTTAGTTAGAAATTGGGAAAATTAGGTTGTAGCATATTGCCCAATTCGCCAAAATGAACAGTGATACTTTGAACAACATCTTATTACTGTTTATTAGGGCTGAGGCTGTTACAAGAAGAGATACACCCAAAGGCACACAGAGAAGCTACGGAGGGAAAACAACCCCAAGGGGCAGCGAAGAACAACCGAGAGCCACAACCAGCAGAGAGCGCCAACAAGGAGCTTAGTTAAGGTTTGATTAATTCAGGTTAAACTCTCCAAATTTTCAAAATATCAGGTTAAGCTTTGAGTTCTCAACAAAACCAAATGATTACTTTTATTTTAAAAACTGGGCAAGAACCTAAGAGAAACGGGACGTTACAGTTATGGAGCTCAACAGACCACACAGGGGTTTAGATCGTGAGGACAATGGTGGGAGCCCTGATTCCAATGAGGTAGTGAGCTTCGTGGGGGCAGTGGAAGGATGAGCCGCAGAGGCAAGTGTAGAAATTTTAGGTACCAAACACCACATTTTTTATTGGTAGTATTCGTAGTATGGGAATGTAGTAGCGTGGTATAAAGCTGCTCTCGAAGGAATCCAAAATACAAATCTTTGTGACATTAGCATAACACAGCCAATGCATTTGGTCTCTATTGACAGCCAGTGCGTTGGTCTCTGTTGACATTTATTCACAATGAATCATGCACTTTTTGCCCATGCCATGTTTGAAAAAATGTCTACAAGAGTCTATTTGCACTAGCATGACTGATGTACAATAGATGCTCGACGAGATGCCTAGGAAATCCTGTGCATAAACTAATTGGGATGAATATAGATTGGCTGAATATATGCATATGTGTCGGACCCGGGATTAACAACCCAAATCCTTTGTGTATTTCTGAACTAGTCCCATGATCAGTAGCTATTTCACACAGTAAACAGATATGGTAACAAACATAAATCGCATAACTTTATTAATAATCAATAGAGTTTATTACAAGAAAGGCTTACAGCCAACAATATAGAACACAACGGAAGATGAAGAAGACGTAGTGGAGTCCAGCTGATCTGCCACAGGCAATCGACTGGGGAAGTGGCCTAGTCATTGAGATCCACACCGAAAGCGAAGTCCTTCTTCTCTGAAATTTATTTGCATCAAGCAAGGATGAGCACAACTTCCGTGCTCGCAAGTTACACCCAATAACAGATTACAATGCATGCAAGGATATAACAAAGGAAGGCTTATTGGTTAATTTTGCATAAAGCAATGTTTTCTGTAAGTACTTGTACTAAGTTCCAAAGCAGTTATTCTATAACTAAAATTCATTTTATAAATTCTCAATTTTATAGTCAGATAACATTCACACAAGAATGGTGAAGGATACCCTCCTATCACATGGCTTCCTGCCCAATTTCCCATTGCATACACAAGCTGATAAAGTCTTTTGAAAACAAAATCAAAGTCTAACTTTGAGTGGAAAATACTAAACATGTCCATGACCGTGGACACGGCTATTCGAATAGTTTTACACTCTACAGAGGTTGTACAACTTTACCCACAAGAGATAATCAACTTGTAATGTCTGTCTGACACACTTCCGAAGGTGTGCGACTAAGAGATTATCATAAGGTCTTTACAATGCGCCATCCCAACGTAGTCCCGCCTTGCTAAGGTTTCGCTTCCATTGGACTGACCATCCTCCGGAAGCCCCCTCTTGCTCCAGGTGGGAATAAAGGTAGGTCATAATAGACACCCACACAACCGGATGGCACGACCACGATGGAATGTTGCAAATTAGTTGGCCAAGTCCTCCCCACTCTAGACTTGTGGTAGTACGATGTGGTTTAGCAAAAGCGGCTCTCAGGCCGGTCCTTAACTGACTTGGGCGACTTTCAATAAAAAAACCCTGTGCCTCAACCCTAACCAGGTTGAGCCCGTGCATAAACCTACACCCACCAACCATCCATTGCACTCAAGTACAAACCAACTTTTCCGCTTTTTTTTCTTTTCAAAATCATTTACAAAATCTTCCATGACAATCCAATGCCATAGACTTTTAAACAACATTTGATTTTTAGCTGAAATTCCCTAAATCAAACATTATTACTCTAAGCTTTGACTAAGCATAAAGTTTTTCAATCAAGAGTATCTTGTTAATACTATTGTATTAACCAGAGTTTTATCTAGGGTGACAAGGTATGAGGGATTAATGTCCAAGACTTGTCAAGTACGAGATCAGTATGTAAACCATCAGTATTGTGATACTCCAATCTCTAGCAATTTGTAAAATCCTATACCCCAATATCAATTAGTCCAATCTACACCATATAAGTCTATTTCTATGATCCAACTTTAATTGATCCAACATTTAACTATACTCTAATTCTATAATCCGATATCCATCAATCCATTATTCCTTAATAAACTATTTCTACTAATTCAACATCAATCCAATTGACTATGTAATCCTATAATCAATTTTTATATAATCGGTATCCAATAACAATCTATTTCTAGAATCCAACATCAACAATTCAAGTATTTAACTATAGTATCTATCTATCATCCAATCTTTATTAATCCAACATCAACAATAATCTACTTCTAAAATACGATATCAATAATTATTTATTTCTATAATCCAACCATAATAATCATGTAATTCTAGAATCCAATCTCCAACAATTATATAATCCTATAATTCAACATCCAACAATTGCTTCTACAGTCCAATACCCAATGATCATATATCTCAAAAAAAATCCAACATCTAACAATTATTTAACCCTAATAATCCAACAATCAACAATTGTATCATTCTATAATCAATATCCAAGATTCATGTATTCCAATAATCCAACTTCCATCAATCGTGGATTGCTATAATTCAATAATAAGGTATCTCCTCCAATAATAATGTATTATTATAATCTAGTCTTTTCAATTTCTAACTCCTGAATCGGAAAGATTCCTTATACTGTTTGTCTTGACAATAAAAGGGCTATATATTGGAATTTGTAATAACTATAAAGCTTAAAATAGGTATTTAAATTACATTGAATAGAAATAAGCATGCAATAATAATTTAAAACAGAATTTAAATAATTTTAAATACGGGGCTCAAATATGATCAAAGGTATAACTTGCTTTGCTTGATTAGACGATGTTGTTTTCCTTAACAGGTCACCTAGTACTCACAAGTACTCTCTCCAGGTAGTCTATGTGTACAACTACGATGATCATATAGTCAAAATCAATCCTCTTATATGTTCTCAAACGGCGTCAAAATCTGACTCTCCGAAGTCGTCGAAATCTATACGTGAAAATAAGTCAAATTCAAACAAAATTCAAATAAAGATTCAAATTAACTGCAAATTAAATAATTTTAGTTTAGTTAGCTATATCTTGAATTTATAAAAATTTAGAAATTTGAATCGTCAAAATCGAAGTTCGTATGAAAGAGAACGAACCCTTGGAAGTTTGAAAATCACATGAAATGACGAATAAAAGGATTTTTCAGAACTAATAGAATTATTCTTCCAAAGGAAAATTGAATGGATCATTGACAAGTGGGCCCGATGGTCAATGGACTGAGTCCATGACCGGTCAAAGTCCACGATGGACTCGGTGAACTGCACAGTAAACGTGGAGGTGTGGGGATGCTGCGGACGGGTTGACGTGGCGCCACTTAGGCGGCCACGTCGGATTAGCGCCTAGGTGGCGCTGACCTGGCCATGACATGGTCGAGCCATGTAGGACCGACGATGGTGCAAAGCCAGCGACGAGCTCACCGGCGTTCTATGCCGGAGCGAGGCGAATGAATGGTACCAAAAGGGAGAGGGAGATATGGGGATCTTGATGCGCTACCTTGCGGCGGGAGAGCATGGGATTTGGTCCTCGGCGGCGAGGTTTGGCGGCAGCATCTTTAGGGCTCCAGTGAAGTAGGCATAACTTAGATCCTCCGGCGAAGTGAGAGCGCACACGGGCTTCGCGGGGGCGCGGCGATGCTGACAGTGGTAGGGATGAGGGCGGAGCGTCGACGGTCTCGTCGGAATCGAAGAAGAACCGAAGGTTCACCACCGGCAAGGAACTTCAAAATTAGGGCTCTAGAGAGGGATTGGGGAGAGGATTGTTGAGGCGTTGGGTTGAGGAGATGATGGCAATCCCAGGGGTCCCTTTTATAGGGCTCGGGGGTCACTGAGGTGGCGAGGACGTGCGTGGCCGTTTCGTGCCGGCGCGGCGGTGAGGTTAAGAGAGTTTCAGAGGGTTTAAGGAGGAAGGAACGGGTGCCTTGAGTGAGCCATAGAACGTGGGTATCAATGGCATCGAATGCACGCGAAAAGGGGAAGTAATGGGCAAGATTAAAGAGCTCGGTGAGGATGACAATGGCGGCGTCGCGAGGAGGAAGAAAGGGCAGGGACGACAGCACTGTGGAAAGCGGTCCCACCCGTCAGCGAAAGAAAATGAATAGGGTGCAAATGAGCCATTAGATTGAAATCGAACGATCTATAATGATTTGAACGTTCGGACCGTCCGAAAGTGAAATCAAGATCTGGCCGTCCAATTTAGATCGGACGGTCAACCTCGTTGAAACGTTCAGACTGAGCGAATGAAATCTCAATCGGGCCGTTCATTTTAGATCGGACGGTCCACAAGGGTTGGGATGTTCGGACCGTCCGAAGGTTCCAACAAAATCGGACCGTTTAAATCAGATCTGACGGTTGAGATTGGTTGGAGATGGAACGCGCGGGCGAGCAGGCCAACTAGGCTACGTGCACGTGGAGAATAGGAGTGGGCCGGGGAAGATTTGGCCCAAGGACTGTTTGAGAGTTTCTAATTGATTTAACAATTAAAATAATTCTAGTAATTCAAATGGGCTTTAGAAAATAGCAAATAAAATCCAAAAATTCTAGAAAAATTCACAGAAATTCTTAGAGTTATTTTGGACTTCAATAAAATATTTCCAACTTAACTTTGGTAATAGATTTTGCAATTAATTTATTTTGGCTTTGGAATACTTAGGGAAAAGCTTTTAAATTCGAGAAAATTCTAGAAATTAATTAATTTTTTATTTTTCTACTTAACTCAAATAAAACTTCAAAAATTTATTTTTGACTTTTAAAACTAAGAAATTAAATAATTGATTAATTTTTTAATAAAGAAAACTCTTTTAAGTTACAAAAATCAAGAAAGAACTTCAACAACTAGAAAATTCAATAAAATAATATCTTTATTTATTTTTATTTTGGTAACAGAACTTTGGGATGTTACAATATGTGGTCGCCACTGTCTACAGCCTGAGTAGGTAAGTAGTTACACTTTATGTACCATCCTATCCTTTTAGTTTTTTTTTCCTTATTTGGTTCTAAGATCTTTGATGGTATGGTGGTCAATGCATTGGTGTATTCAGTGCTTGCGCAGAATGCTCTACAGTTGTGTTTACATGAAATTGTAAGTACTTCATGTACTGAACTTTGATATGGCTATGTATAGCACATTTGTAGTTTCTGGTGTAACTTAGCTAAGATATAGTGCTCTCTGAAAACAATCTTCATGGCTGCACATTTCAGTTATCTGATTTAGCATAAATTATGGTATATCACGCATCGAGGTTGATGGCAATGCTGATGCGGCTAGAAGATGACGACCATCTGTCCGTTCTGCTAGTTTGCAGGGCTGCGAGGGACAAATTTGCGACAAAAGTTCAGTGAGTTATTTCTCTGTTAATTTCCTTCCTCTTCTTTTACCTTTCTACTTTGCAAGATTTTTTTCACACTTATGGTAGGTATTAACCAAATACAATCATCTTTCTTCAATTGCGTACATATGATATTGTAAGGTTTGGTTATTTATCTGTTTGGGGTTGTCTAATGCAGGTGCTACATATGGTTGGCTGATTACTACCAAGATGCAAACAAAAAAAAAGTGCTAATGGCTCATATCATTGCCTACCTAAACTAAGCTTCATCTTTCCATTTATGGTAGGCTTTCTATATCGACTTATCTACTATCTATTATCGGTCATTGTATCTTTACTATATTCTCTTACCCCTTTGTTTCCACTTTTACAGGCCTGGACAATATAGCGTACAATGCTAAGTGTATTCGGTCATTCATAACAATAGCGGATAGATGGACAATCAAAGTCAAAGTATTAAAATTATGGAACTCTATTGGTCAGAGCTCCAATCAATTCTGAACATAGGCGTGATTCTCCTGAATAGTATGTTTTTTTTAGAATTCTAATCTTTTATCTTTTTATTTACACCTTGTTACCACCTGTGATGCACTTTTAGTACATAATAGTATATTATCTCTATTTCAATAGCTTTGATATTTTCTTCTGGCCCTAGCAAGCTATCATTCATAACCATACATTAGTCTTTTTTCTTTTCGTTGCTTTTCCTTTTGTCATGTTGTTGGATGGAACGGAAAGATTGTACGTCCAACAAACATTTCGGAGGTTTGCTGATTCTAAACAATTATTTTTAGAGTTGTTTGATTAACAAGGGTAATGGATCTTTCATTTCCACATTTTTTTTCTTGAAAGATCATTTCCTATTATTTGCAATGACGCTATATGTTCTCCAGATTTGTACTAATTGGTTAGATTCAGCTAAATGTGTGTTTCGTTCTTCTCATCTTCCTTCTATATTCCCATTTTTCCTAATTAGGTAAGTTTGATTGTTTGTCAACGTAACAAGAATATATCAACTGTGACTAGGACATTAAACTGGACCATAAAACTACCAGGTTTTGTTACCCTACACAGAGATTTAACATTAATAGCTACAAAAAAAACATAGAATTTACCTATAGATGTGCTTTCCCGCTTTGATTCTATATGTAATAAAAAAAAACATGCTTTAATGTTTTCGAATGCTTAGCCCTTGCCTTTCTCGAAAATATGTCAATGTAGTCATTTACATCCTTATTGCTTCATTGCCTGCTAAATAGACCTGCTCCATTATGTTAAAAAAAATCCCACCATTTTACTACAGATGTACTTTCCTATTTTGATTCTATATGCCACACAAAACCATGCTTGAGTGTTTTTAGATGTTTTATGTTACAAAAAAATAGAATTTACCTATAGATGTGATTTCCTGCTTTGATTCTATGTGTAATAAAAAAACATGCTTTAATGTTTTCAAATGCTTAGCCCTTGCCTTTCTCGAAAATATGTCTGTGTAGTCATTTACATCCTTATTGCTTCATTGACTGCTAAATATACCTGCTCCATTATGTTAAAAAAAACCCACCATTTCACTACAAATGTACTTTCCTATTTTGATTCTATATGCCACACAAAACCATGCTTGAGTATTTTCAGATGTTTCAACACCGTAGCTCTTAACTTTCTCAAAAATGTACCTATGTAGTCATCTACGTCCAAATTCTAAAGTACATTCTAAAAAATGTACCTATGTAGGCATTTACGTCCAAATTTTTAGGTACGTGCTACAATCCCACCATCAATCATTTAAAAAGTACCCATTTTTTACTATAGCATACTGCAGTGCTAATTTATCGCTTCAAACATAACCCTTGCTATTACTGTTAGTAATTCACTATAAATGATAACACCACTTATCTGTTTCATATTTATGTATCTCTTATTCTAATAGGCGTTGTAGCTATTTAGTTCAGTTTAAAAAAACTCCGGTGTTACACTCTAAATATACTTGCTCTCGCTTATTCTCTAAATGCTAAATTTATACTGCCATTTGCGAATGGGTCATGCATCGAACTCACAGTTACTATTCGTAACTCGGAATATATGATTGATGAATTTTTGTATTGTTATATCACAATAGTGCATTCATTTGCTATTAAACAGACTTGCTCCATTATGTTAACAATAAAACAAATTTACCTACAGCTGTGCTTTGCTGTTTTGATTCTATATGTAATAAAAAAAAACCATGTTTTAATGTTTTCAAATGCTTCATCACCGTAACCCTTGCCTTTCGCAAATATATGTTTGTGTAGTCATCTACGTCCAAATTTTTAGGTACATGCTACGATCCGATCACCGATCATACAAAAAATACTCATCTAACTGTCACATACTACAAAGTTTACTGATCACTTCAAACATACCCCTTGCTATTGATAAATGAGAAGACTAACTATCTGTTTCATATTTGTTTGTCTCTTATTTTACTCAACACTGTAGCTATTTGGTTACGTTTAGAAACCTAAAGGATAACTTTTTATTGTTACCTGGCAATTCAAGTAGAATTGTCCAAAATAATATTAGATATTCTAAGTTCGACTTGCTTGATATGAAACTGAAAAAGAGAATTTACAAAATGAATTTTAGATATGGTATAACTGCCTTGAAACTTAGTACTTGTAATTGAAACAAACTTGGCTTTACGCAAATCAACCCTAATATGCCTTCTTTTGATATATCCATTATGCATGTCATATTGTTAATTGACGGGTGTAACTTGCGAGCACGGTTGTTGTGCTCACTCTTGCTTGATTGATGAATTAAGTAGGTGAAGACTTCTTTGATGATGAGGAGGACCAAGTAAATGTAACAGCCTCAGCCCTAATAAATAGTATTAAGGTGCTGTTCATAGCATCACTGTTCATTTTGGTAAAGTAGGCAACAGATTACAATCTATTTTTCCTAAAATTTCTATTACAAACTCAAACTTGATTAAAACTTTAGAAGGAAATACCACTCAATGTTGGTATTAAGAATGGGAGATATTTTATTTGAAAACCAGATGAAGTGTTATGGCCAAAAATAATTTTTGTTGAATTTTTAGAAATTATTTTGATTTTCAGAAAAATAATTGTCCTTAAACAAACCCTAGTTGATCTAAATGAATTATTTGTGTATTTCTAAAGAAGAAACAATGGTTTCAAAATTTATTTGGGGAATATATCATCCTAGTAGCAATTCTGCAAAATTTCCTAATTTTACAAATTTATTTACTATTTTTAAAGGATCGGTCAAACCTTTTAAAATTTGAAACTGCTCAGGTCAACCTTCCCGGCCTAAACCCACTTGGGTACTGTAGCGACTCAGCCTCACCTCAGTTGGGTCCAACCCAGTGCGCAAGTCCGGCTCGGTCACGTCTCTCTTGCGCGCGTCCAAACCCCTAGCCCATCTCAGCCGCCCATTTCCGCGCGAACGGGCCAGATCCTATGGGCTGTTCGGACCGCTCCAATCCATCCTCCATTATTGGCCGTTGGATCAGCAACGTACGGTGCACGATCTCCAGGCTAAACTTTCCTTAAATGGCCGAAAATGGAAAGCATCTGGGCCGTCGAAATCCCAACGTGTGGCCCTGATCTGTTGGGTTGTTCGGACTGTCCTAACACCCAGGTGATCTCCGCCGTTGGATCTCAATCCTACGGCATCGCACCCTCTCTTCACCTTTGTAACCCTCCTCACGTTAAACCACCGTTGGATCTGCTATGGACCGCCCTGATCCTTTGTGCCGTTCGGACCGGCCGAAGGCGCCACTTAAAATCCACCGTTGGAACTAGATCTGACGGACCATAGCCATTGGGCCGTTCGGACCATCTGTACCTCCCCTCCATCCTAGCCGTTGGTTTGTGATTTGACGACGATGGACCCTATGGGCCGAAGCGCACCAGCGCGCTGAGATCTTGGGCCGTTGAAGCAAAATCGCACGGCTCTGGTGGATTGAGATGTTCGGACCACTCCGGAGCTTCCCTAAATCGTGGCCGTCTACTGGAAATTGCACGGTCCATATTTCACGTTACCGTTTCAAGTGTGTTTTTAGCCACTGCATCACAGCCACTCATGTAGAATCGGGCGGTTTGTTGTTCTTGGGGCCCAGGCATGTGCGTTGCGGTATAATAGCTCTGGGGCCCTTGTGTCAGCGGCAGTTCTTGGCTCCCTCTCTGGCTGCACGTCGTCGACACTGTTCTCGCCGGAGCGGTGGTCAAGCACAGTGCTAATAAAGATCTTTTCCTTGATAATTATCCTTAGATGCCGCCTCATTGGTTCTAGAGAACTCTCGTGTGCTCTAGGAACCTCACCACTATATAAACCCTAGTTCCTTCTCTCTGCCATTGTTGACTAGGGAGAACTTCACTAATTGCCTTCCTTCCCAGTGAAGCTCCTTTACTTCTACCCTTGTTCAAACTACAAGTAAGTTTAAAGCTCTTGCTAATGCAAGTCTTGGTCATTTCTTGTAGGTTGGACTTAAGGTCCTTCTCTCTGTCACCTTGACCCTGTGAAGCACCATTTTGGGAAAAGCTCATCCTGGTGAGTTGAGTTCCATCTTTCCTTAGAAAGAATGTGCCTAATATTCTTTAGATCTTAGTTCCACCATTTTCGTTTTGGTCAGCACTACGAAAAGGACACTGGATCTTTTCTATTGACCAAGAACTTATCTTTTCTTCATCAACCCTAGCTGGTAAGTCTAGCCCTGGTTTCTTGTCTTTGTGAGCTCTCTTAGGACCTCACTCACTTGCTCATGGGATGCTACAAGTTTCTCTAAACTAAAAAGTTGTTGTTATAACTTTTCGGTCTTTCATATCGTTTTCAGAACTCAAAATTTCTTTTACCAGTATACTATTCTATTTCAGTCCTAGGTAAACCCTAGCGTCACTAGTAAGTTTTCTTTAAAGCTTTAGGATCATCATTTCATTTACTTTTGCAAACTTCCTCTCTGTTAAGTTGTTGTCGGTCAAAACCAACAAATAGATGATCTTCGGTTTCTTTCTTCAACTGGGCGGGTAGGGTTAATAATGAGGACTTATGGAATTAACCACCCTCCAGATAGCCTTAATTTCCATTTAGGGTCTTTAGTTGGTGTATTTCTTATAACTAGCGAAATCTAAAAGGAATGCATTCTTTGTTTTTGGAATAAACCGACAAAGCCCCTTTTTCCTATTCCTTTCTTTAAACTGGGTGGTTAGGTCTAGCACTAATGGGCAGTGGTATTAAATACTTCCCCGTTAGCCCTAACTCCCATTTAAGTCTTTTGTGTTGTGTAGTCTTTAAAGCCAACCGAAATTGGTAAGTGAGTCTTTTGCTGTTTTGGGTGTCGGGCAAACCGACAACATAAGCAGCCAGAGGCCAAATTCTTAAACTGTTATTAATAAGCATTAAATGACCAGTTAGATCACCACACTAGCTTTAATACACTTAGCTACGTGCAGTATTTCATTTTCATGGAGTAGAGCTAGCTAAATAATTTAATTATATACTGTCCTATTCGGTTCAAAAATCATGCGTAGCTATAAGATAAATATAAAATCTGGGTAGTAAGTGTCATTAGATGGTATATATGGGTTATTATCCTTAGTAAATTAAATGTAGCTTAAGCATATTGTTACCCATGCATTACCATCTTGATCATACATTCTCTTTCATTATTTTTGTCCTCTGTCAGTTCTTGTGTTTATTGGATTTTTACGATTTTGAATCTTGGTTCTTACGAGATTGTTGAGTCTTTTGTTGAGTCACGAGAACTGAGCAAGAGGTTATATATTACTATCAAGGCAAGCCTCCTCTCGCACCATATTGATCCTACTCTTTTGAAATGTAGATTTATAAAGTACAGTGATACTGATTGCATGCAATGTTCTAAAAATTATTTATGATCTGTTCCTAGATAGTTACAACCTGAACTTGATGGTTTACCCTGAATCTGATCATACACTCAACCTAAGGTAGTATGTGATATAATAATATTTAGTTTTAAACTTGGCTTAGCACTGTAGTCCATAGAACGGTAGTGTTTGACAAGCTTAACTTGTCAAACCTGGGAATAACAAATAATCTTTATTTGTTTTGATTCTTGTTCAGTTTATTTGAATCAAAATGATCCTCAAATTTGTTCTAAATTCAAATCTGGACAAGTGGATGCTAGTGATGGTGCCTTTGTGCGAGAATGGGGAATTGTGGATGTCTTATGCGGGTTGATTAAGGTGAACTCGACAATCTAATTCAAGCCACAGCGCACTTCCACACGCAGTGTATGGGCCTTCGTTTGGTTAAGTAAAGGGTTAATACTATTGAGTTGGAAGCAGGAGAGTAAGGACATGTGTATTGATTTCATACGGCATAGATGCTTAAGTCTTGGGCGTGTCGTATGCCATGTGGAGTTTATATTGATATCGGATGTTCTTAGAAGGGTAAGGCGTAGATGTGTTCCATCGCATGTACGTACCTTGAGGCCCCGATTGCGGTCTAATATGTGTGGCTAACACAAGTTTGCATTTAATTGATTGGGTCGGCATTCCCGGTACAACATGTGGGCCCCGGTTAAATTTATGCTATCAGTCATTGTTTAAGCGGGATCAGTCGCACATGGGTATTCCAACTCAATAGTGTCAACTTGTTGAAAAATACCAAATCTTAGTTTACCCGGCCGGCACACCAAAGGCAGTGTGCTATTATTCCGGAGGCTTACGGGCTAACTAAGTCATGTGGGTAAAGATGTACACCCTTGCAAGGATTTAAAACTATTCGAATAGCCGTGTCCGTGGTTATGGACAATACTTGAATTGATGTCACCTGTATAGATTTTTCTCTAAGTTTGGAATTGGGAATAATTTTGGCATGATAGTGTCATGTATAGTTTTATAGTGATCTGAGATTTATTATTATTACTGTTTATGTTCATACCTTCTAATGCTACTGTTTTTAGTCCAAATTGATTTATTAAAATTGCTTTGTCAAAATTTAGCTACTGTAGGCTAGGATGTGTTGCTTTATGCAAAAATTGAACCATTAAAACTTCCTATTGTCAACCTTATGCATGTAAAATTTCTATTCATTTGTATAGGTTCTATCAACACTTTCTTTTCTTAGTTTGTGTAAGTCTTGCTGAGTACCTTTCGTACTCAGGGTTTATGACCTCTTATTGCAGGTGAAGATGGTTTCCTTTATGAGATGCCCGTTAGCGCCGATCCGGGTGACGCTAACGAGTAGTGCTAGTTCTAGTCTCCACGCAATAGCCTGCGGGATGGGGCCATTGGTGGTTTTATGTTTATTTTGTTTCCGCTGTTGTTCTTTTGTGATGACCCAAGGTCATCTGTTCCTGTAGCTATTTCGGTTCCTGTAGCAACTGAATTTACAATGTAATCTGATGTATAATTATGTGAATGTGTGACTTGTATGTGTATGATGCAATGTTGTTTAAGGATATATGAGCAATAGTCACTGATCCTGGGAACTATTGCATGGCATATATCCGGGAACCTAAATGTTGGAATTGTTACTTATTATGATTATGCTTCTAGTATGATTTTTAATAAGGGAATTGCACTATTCCTTAATTAAGAATTATGCTACCAATATAATTTTAATTCGGCGCATTCCAATATTTGAGGGTCTCACAGCGTTGGTATCAGAGCATATGGTTGCCTGTAGGTTAGAATTAGCATGGACGTTATTCTTAGTGAGTCCTGTGAAATTATTTTAACATAATTAATTTCTAAAGATCTAAGTATGCTATCTTTTACTTCTTATCTTCTTTTAGTATCAATTCTTATCCACCTTTCTGTTGATTTTCCAAGATCAGTTTCTTACCTACCCTGTCTTTCCTCTGTAGATGAGTGGCTGGTATTTGATTAAGGAGACTCGAGCCGAAGAGGTGGACGGGTTTCCGGCCTTGCTCCGAGATATGATGTGGTGGGCCAATTTCACCTATCAGCCAGAGTACTACCGTCGAGACCGAGGTCCTGGTATGGAAGAGTACCAAGCTATCATTAATGTGATCGCCAGACAGGTGGTGGGTAGCGTTCCTCTGACAAAGATCCACGTCGTGCCACTTCGAGTCTATGGTCATGCGGAAGTGCGCATAGGATGATGAGCCTCCTTCGTCATGATTTGACGGAGCTGTCTTAGCCACCCTATGTTCACTTCCCGAAACACGGCCCTAGATCGGATGTGATTACGTTTGATGAGATTCAGTTCGGAGAGGACCCATACGTACGCGAGTTAGCGAGGTTGGTCCGTATTATGGACCAAACCTATCACTGTCCCGTGTGTGAGTTATGGGAAACCCGCCGTCATCTGCACGAGGCACAGGAATATTTGAGGCTTGGTGTTGCCACGAACCACGTTCCTCGTAACGTGCTTTATGGCAACAATGAGGTTCCACCAGCTGCCACTGTACCACAGGGACTACGACTTCCAGAAGTGTCTGGGCTTGTTCCTGTCCTTGGTCAGTGTCGTCAGGCTCGGATGTCCGCTGGATTTCCTCGCACTCAGCGACCTACACACTCTGGAGGCCATCATTTGTTGCTGGGTTCTCCTACCCGTCTCATCAGCCCTAGGGATCCCATAGATACGGGTTCACCAGAATCTCATTTGTTAAACGAGTTCCCGGTGAATTTTAACCGTAATGACTATACTTAGGGGCTGGATGTGGTGTTCGGCACTGGTTGTGTAATAGGCTAGTAGCTGTCCACTAAATATTGTGCAATAGACTAATAGTTGTCCATTAAGTAGTGTGTAATAGAATAGTGTATATATTGTGAAAATTCTGGGTGCCGACTTATGTATTTTGGAACTTGCTGGTGGTTAGCCGAATAATGAAATGGAGGCCGACTTTTGGTTGTGTTCTGTTCTGTTGTGTTGTGCTGTTTGGTGTAGCCGACATATTATAAGGGAATGGAGGCTACACTTTTTACTGTACCGGGTGCTGTTGTTTTTGGTGTTAATTGGCTGCATGTCATGGCATGGTGCATAATTAAGTTTAGTATTTAATTCTTTTCTATCTCAAAATCTTGTATGTGTTAGCCCGAGTGTATCCTTGTGATTTTGTTAACCATTATATGGCAACAGGATGACAGGACCTACCACTCATTCGCGAACACAACAAGAGGAGAGTTCTCCACCCCTGTTCTCCATACTCAGGGGGAGCAGGCTGACCCTTCCGGATCTCATGGTCCGCAAAGTGGTCGTCAAGAAGAGGAGCTTCCTCCACTGCCCACTATGGCGGACGTGCTCATGCAAATTGAGCGCAACCACATGGACCAGACGCGCATCTTGGAGCAAATTGCGTGCAATACCTCCTCTACTCCTACACCAGCTGGTCGAGCAGGAGTTCAGCATGGGCAGGGAAGTCTCGCTGACTTTCAGCGGACTAACCCGCCAGTGTTCTCCAGCTCCCAGGATCCAATGGAGGCAGAGGACTGGCTTCGGGAGATTGAGAAGAAGCTATCCATTGCCCAATGTTCTGAAAGGGAGAAGGTTCTATATGCTAGCTACCAGCTGATGGGGCCGGCTAGCAATTGGTGGGACAATTATCTGGCTATCCAACCCACAAGACATACCCCTACCTGGCTTGAGTTCATGGAGGCCTTTCGCGAGGCCCATATTCCTGA
Source organism: Phyllostachys edulis (assembly GCA_036346405.1). NCBI lineage: Eukaryota > Viridiplantae > Streptophyta > Magnoliopsida > Poales > Poaceae > Phyllostachys > Phyllostachys edulis. The sequence continues at coordinate 64,264,816 of CM070553.1, read as the reverse complement.
GGGAGTGATGATGCTCAAGCAGCAGGAATTTCTCGCTCTCAAGCAAGGGCGAAAGTCAGTAACCGAGTACCTTCATGAGTTCAATTTTCTTGCTCGGTATGCCCCTGACGATGTTTCGACTGACACTCGTCGTTGAAACCGTTTCATGAATGGGCTATCTGAAGAATTGCAGTTGGCTTTGGCAATACAAGATTTCAGAAATTTCCAACATCTTGCGGACAAGGCCATCATTGTTGAAACCAAGAGCAAGGCTCTAGAGGAGTCACGGAAGCGACAGAAGGCCACTCAATTTACATCTAGTAGCCGTTCTGTGAGGTCACGTCTGTGGCAGCCTCAATCTTTCCGAGCGCCCGCTCCAGTTCCACCTAGGGCGCCAGTGTTTGCTTTTCGCCCACCGCCACCCACTGGACAGTCCCAACCTAGTGGACATAGGCCACCCGCTGCTATCAATGTCAGGTCGGGGGTGATTTGCTACCATTGTGGATGACCGGGGCATTTTGCAAATCAGTGCTTTACTAAGGCACGAGGGTTGCCACCTGTTCAACCATCTCCAGCTACTGTGCATCCTGCACCTTCTCCAAAGACAACTGTTAAACCTGATCCTGTTCCAGTCCGCGGCCGTATCAATCAACTAACTGCTGAAGAAGCGGCCGAGGCACCTGAGGTTATCCTTGGTATGCTCCTAGTTGATTTCAGTTCAGCTACTGTTTTATTTGACTCTGGAGCATCCCATTCTTTTGTTAGTAGGCAGTTTGCTACTCAACATCAGTTAGTTATGCATTATCTTCATCCACCACATATTATCCATTCGCCTGGGTCAGTATTTATGACTGATCAAATCTGCCTTAATGTCAATATTAATATTGAAGGGGTAGATTTTTGGGCAGACCTGATTGTGATAAATTCTAAAGGGATAGATGTCATTTTGGGAATGGACTGGTTGTCTAAGAATTTCAGCCAAATCAATTGTGCCCAACGAACTATATCCCTCACTAATAAAAATGGCCTTTCAGTCATTTTTCAATCTAGAATAGTTCATTCTCATCTTGGTGCATTGAAACTTGATGCCAACCCTACCTTGGAGTCAGTACCGGTAATATGTGAATATCCGGACGTCTTTCCTGAAGACCTTCCCAGATGCCACGATCGGAGGTAGAGTTAAATGATTGAACTAGTTCCTCATCGCTCCCATATCGAGAAGACCTTATCGCATGCCTTCTAATGAGCTGTTTGAATTGAAGAAACAGCTTGGAGAATTGCTTGACAAGGGATTCATTCGACCAAGTTCCTCACCTTGGGGATGCCCGGCCATCTTTGTCAAAAAGAAAGATCAGACTTTGCGGATGTGTGTGGATTACCGTCCGTTAAATGAAGTCACTATTAAAAATAAGTATCCTCTACCCCGAATTGATGATCTATTTGATCAATTGACCGGAGCCCGAGTCTTTTCAAAGATTGATTTGTGATCGGGCTATCATCAGATTAAGGTTAGAACTGAGGATATTCCTAAAACAACATTTTCTACTCGTTACGGATTGTACAAGTATACTGTTATGTCCTTTGGTCTAACCAATGCTCCTGCTTATTTCATGAATCTAATGAATTCAGTGTTCATGGATTTCTTGAATAAGTTTGTTGTTGTGTTCATTGACGACATTCTTATCTACTCCAAGTCTGACAAAGAGCATGAGCATCATTTGAGGCTTGTGCTGGATACACTTCGCAAACATCAGTTATATGCTAAATTTAGCAAGTGTGCTTTCTGGCTCAAGCAAGTTGCTTTTCTGGGACATGTATTATCCTAAGGAGGTATCACTGTTGATCCCAGTAAGGTACAAGATGTACTAGACTGGAAGCAGCCCAAGAATGTTCCTGAAATTCGAAGCTTCCTTGGACTTGCGGGATATTACCGTAGGTTCATTGAAAATTTCTCCAAGATTTCTAGGCCTCTGACTCAGCTTTTAAAGAAAGAGAACAAATTCTTTTGGTCAGTGGAGTGTGAAAACAGTTTTCAGCTCTTGAGAAAGCTCCTGACCGAAGCTCCTGTTCTCACCCTTCCAGATATCTATAAGGATTTTGATATCTATTGTGACGCATCTCGCCATGGACTTGGTTGTGTGCTTATGCAAGAGGGCCGAGTTGTGGCATATGCATCCAGGCAGTTGCGACCTCATGAGGTGAATTATCCTACTCATGATTTGGAATTGGCGGCCGTAGTCCATGCATTAAAGATTTGGCGACATTACCTTCTTGGTAATTGTTGTGAAATCTATACTGATCATAAGAGCCTGAAATATATATTCACTCAAGTTGATCTGAATATGAGACAAAGAAGATGGCTTGAATTGATCAAGGACTATGATACGGGTATTCATTACCATCCTGGCAAAGCCAATGTTGTGGCTGATGCTCTAAGTAGAAAGTCACAATGCAATTGTTTATCAACGATTCCTCTGACCAAGAGCTTATGTGCTGATTTTCAGCGCTTAAGTCTCGAAATGGTCGAAGGTGGATTTCTTGCTACTTTGGAAGTGAAGTCAACCCTTGAAGATCAGATTCTGGAAGCTCAGAAAACTGATGCTGAGATAGCAGAGATCAAGGAAAATTTGAAGGCGGGTAAAGCCAATGAATTTTCTGAAGATGCCCATGGTACCATTCGATATCGCAATCGTTTGGTAATACCTTCAGATCCTCAGTTGAGAGACCTAATTCTTAAGGAGGCTCATAATTCCAAGTTTTCATTACATCCTAGAAGCACTAAAATGTACCAGGATTTAAAGAAAACATTTTGGTGGAGCAAGATGAAAAGGCAAATTGCTCAGTATGTTGCTGAATGTGATATTTGTCAAAGGGTTAAAGCCGAGCACTTGAAACCTGCTGGTACCATTCAACCTTTGCCTATTCCACAATGGAAATGGGAGGAGGTCGGTATGGATTTTGTTACCGGACTTCCTAAGACTCAGAATGGATTTGATGCCATCTGGGTGATAATTGATCGTCTGACGAAAGTGGCTCATTTCATCCCTGTCAGAACCACTTTCAATGGCAGGTAATTGGCAGAATTATATATTGCCAAGATTGTTTGTCTCCACGGTGTTCCTAAAGTCATTGTTTCAAACCGTGGATCTCAATTCACTTCCCATTTTTGGAATTGTCTTCATCAAGCAATGGGAACTGAACTATCCTTCAGCACTGCTTATCATCCTCAAACCAATGGTCAGACTGAAAGGGTGAATCAAGTAATGGAAGATCTTCTTAGAGCCTGTGTGCTATCATATGGCAAAAATTGGGAGAAATCTTTGCCGTATGTAGAATTTTCCTACAACAACAGCTACCAAGCAAGTATTCAAATGTCACCTTTTGAAGCCTTGTATGGAAGAGCTTGTAGGACTCCATTAAATTGGTCAGAATCTGGTGAAAGACCATTCTTTGGTCCAGACTTGGTTTTGGAAGCTGAAGAGCAAGTTCGTCTGATTCGAGACCGCTTGAAAACTGCCCAGTCTCGTCAGAAGAGCTATGCCGATCATCGACGTCGTGAGCTAAGCTTTGAGGTAGATGATTATGTCTATCTTAAAGTGTCGCCAATGAAAGGCACTCATCGCTTTCAAGTGAAAGGGAAGCTAGCACCTCGTTATATCGGACCTTTCCGAATTATTGCTAAACGAGGAGCTGTGGCATATCAATTGGAACTACCCGAGTCTCTTTCGGCAGTTCATGATACCTTTCATGTTTCTCAATTAAAGAAATGCCTTCGTGTTCCGACCGAGGCTATGACTTATGAGAATCTTGATCTTCAACCGGATCTTTCATATCAAGAACAACCATTGCGTATCCTCGACGAAATGGAACGTAGGACAAGAAATCGCACTGTCAAGTTCTTAAAAATTCAGTGGGCTAATCACTCAGAGGATGAAGCCACTTGGGAGCGCGAAGATCTAATGAGGATCGAGCACCCCCCACCTTTTTGCTGTTTAGAATTTGCCTTTGAAATCAAGAAAGGCAAGGTTAAACAAAGCAATGTAACAGAAGTTGTAATAACAGCACTATGTTGTTTTGTGAAATCCTTCTTTTCTATCTTTGAAAGAAATAAAGACAACTGATATTATGTTTCTAAAAAGCATCATTTCAACTTCATCTTTGTCCAACTTCTGAATTATTGGAAATCTCGGGACGAGATTTTCTTAAGGGGGGTAGGTTTGTAACAGCCTCAGCCCTAATAAACAGTATTAAGGTGCTGTTCATAGCATCACTATTCATTTTGGTAAAGTAGGCAACAGATTACAATCTATTTTTCCCAAAATTTCTATTACAAACTCAAACTTGATTAAAACTTCAGAAGGAAATACCACTCAATGTTGGTATTAAGACTGGGAGATATTTTATTTGAAAACCAGATGAAGTGTTATGGCCAAAAATAATTTTTGTTGAATTTTTAGAAATTATTTTGATTTTCAGAAAAAATAGTTGTCCTTAAACAAACCCTAGTTGATCTAAATGAATTATTTGTGTATTTCTAAAGAAGAAACAGTGGTTTCAAAATTTATTTGGGGAATATATCATCCCAGTAGCAATTCTGCAAAATTTCCTAATTTTACAAATTTATTTACTATTTTTAAAGGATCGGTCAAACCTTTTAAAATTTGAAATTGCTCTGGTCAACCTTCCCGGCCTAAACCCACTTGGGTACTGTAGCGACTCAGCCTCACCTCAGTTGGGTCCAACCCAGTGCGCAGGTCCGGCTCGGTCACGTCTCCCTTGCGCGCGTCCAAACCCCTAGCCCATCTCAGCCGCCCATTTCCGCGCGAACGGGCCAGATCCTATGGGCTGTTCGGACCGCTCCAATCCATCCTCCATTATTGGCTGTTGGATCAGCAACGTACGGTGCACGATCTCCAGGCTAAACTTTCCTTAAATGGCCGAAAATGGAAAGCATCTGGGCCGTTGAAATCCCAACGTTGGCCCTAATCTGTTGGGTTGTTCGGACTGTCCTAACGCCCAGGTGATCTCCGCCGTTGGATCTCAATCCTACGGCATCGCACCCTCTCTTCACCTTTGTAACCCTCCTCACATTAAACCACCATGGATCTGCTATGGACCGCCCTGATCCTTTGTGCCGTTCGGACCGGCCGAAGGCGCCACTTAAAATCCACCGTTGGAACTAGATCTGACGGACCACAGCCATTGGGCCGTTCGGACCATCCGTACCTCCCCTCCATCCTAGCCATTGGTTTGTGATTTGACGGCGATGGACCCTATGGGCCGAAGTGCACCAGCGCGCTGAGATCTTGGGCTGTTCAAGTAAAATCGCACGGCTCTGGTGGATTGAGACGTTCGGACCACTCCAAAGCTTCCCTAAATCGTGGCCGTCCACTGGAAATCGCACGGTCCATATTTCACGTTACCGTTTCAAGTGTGTTTTTAGCCACTGCATCACAGCCGCTCATGTAGAATCGGACGGCTGTTGTTCTTCGGGACTGGCTGTGTGCGTTGCAGGGTTGTAACAGCTCTGGGGCCCTTGTGTCAGCGGCAGTTCTTGGCTCCCTCTCTGGCTGCACATCGTCGACCTTTGTTCGCCGGGAGCAAAGGTCAAGCAGTGCTAATAAAGATCTTTTCCTTGATAATTATCCTTAGATGCCACCTCATTGTTTCTAGAGAACTCTCGTGTGCTCTAGGAACCTCACCACTATATAAACCCTAGTTCCTTCTCTCTGCCATTGTTGACCAGGGAGAACTTCACTAATTGCCTTCCTTCCCAGTGAAGCTCCTTTACTTCTACCCTTGTTCAAACTACAAGTAAGCTTAAAGCTCTTGCTAATGCAAGTCTTGGTCATTTCTTGTAGGTTGGACTTAAGGTCCTTCTCTCTGTCACCTTGACCCTGTGAAGCACCATTTTGGGAAAAGCTCATCCTGGTGAGTTGAGTTCCATCTTTCCTTAGAAAGAATGTGCCTAATATTCTTTAGATCTTAGTTCCACCATTTTCGTTTTGGTCAGCACTAAGAAAAGGACACTGGATCTTTTCTATTGACTAAGAACTTATCTTTTCTTCATCAACCCTAGCTGGTAAGTCTAGCCCTGGTTTCTTGTCTTTGTGAGCTCTCTTAGGACCTTACTCACTTGCTCATGGGATGCTACAAGTTTCTCTAAACTGAAAAGTTGTTGTTATAACTTTTCGGTCTTTCATATCGTTTTCAGAACTCAAAATTTCTTTTACCAGTATACTATTCTATTTCAGTCCTAGGTAAACCCTAGCGTCACCAGTAAGTTTTCTTCAAAGCTTTAGGATCATCATTTCATTTACTTTCGCAAACTTCCTCTCTGTTAAGTTGTTGTCGGTCAAAACCGACAAATAGTTGATCTTCGGTTTCTTTCTTCAACTGGGCGGGTAGGGTTAATAATGAGGACTTATGGAATTAACCACCCTCCAGATAGCCTTAATTTCCATTTAGGGTCTTTAGTTGGTGTATTTCTTATAACTAGCCGAAATCTAAAAAGGAATATGTTGTTGTTTTTGGAATAAACCGACAAAGCCCCTTTTTCCTATTCCTTTCTTTAAACCGGGTGGTTAGGTCTAGCACTAATGGGCAGTGGTATTAAATACTTCCCCGTTAGCCCTAACTCCCATTTAAGTCTTTTGTGTTGTGTAGTCTTTAAAGCCCACCGAAATTGGTAAGTGAGTCTTTTGCTGTTTTGGGTGTCGGGCAAACCGACAACATAAGCAGCCAGAGGCCAAATTCTTAAACTGTTATTAATAAGCATTAAATGACCAGTTAGATCACCACACTAGCTTTAATACACTTAGCTACGTGCAGTATTTCATTTTCATGGAGTAGAGCTAGCTAAATAATTTAATTATATACTGTCCTATTCCAGTTCAAAAATCTGTAACTGTAGCTATAAGATAAATATAAAATCTGGGTAGTAAGTGTCATTAGATGGTATATATGGGTTATTATCCTTAGTAAATTAAATGTAGCTTAAGCATATTGTTACCCATGCATTACCATCTTGATCATACATTCTTTTTCATTATTTTTGTCCTCTGTCAGTTCTTGTGTTTATTGGATTTTTCTGATTTTAGATACTGGTTCTTCTGAGATTGTTGAGTCTTTTGTTGAGCCACAAGAACCTGAGCAAGAGGTTATATATTACTATCAAGGCAAGCCTCCTCTCTGCACCATATTGATCCTACTCTTTTGAAATGTAGATTTATAAAGTACAGTGATACTGATTGCATGCAATGTTCTAAAAATTATTTATGATCTGTTCCTAGATAGTTACAACCTGAACTTGATGGTTTACCCTGAATCTGATCATACACTCAACCTAAGGTAGTATGTGATATGATAATATTTAGTTTTAAACTTGGCTTAGCCCTGCAGTCCATAGAACGGTAGTGTTTGACAAGCTTAACTTGTCAAACCTGGGAATAACAAATAATCTTTATTTGTTTTGATTCTTGTTCAGTTTATTTGAATCTGAAATGATCCTCAAATTTGTTCTAAATTCAAATCTGGACAAGTGGATGCTAGTGATGGTGCCTTTGTGCACGAGAATGGGGAATTGTGGATGTCTTGTCTGGGTTGATTAAGGACTGAACTCTGACAATCTAATTCAAGCCACAACGTACTTCCACACGCAGTGTATGGGCACTGTTTGGTTAAGTAAAGGGTTAATACTATTGAGTTGGAAACAGGAGAGTAAGGACATGTGTATTGATTTCATACGGCATAGATGCTTAAGTCTTCGGGCCGTGTCGTATGCCATGTGGAGTTTATATTGATATCAGATGTTCTTAGAAGGGTAAGGGCGTAGATGTGTTCCATCGCATGTACGTACCTTCAGGGCCCCGACTGCGGTCTAATATGTGTGGCTAACACGAGTTTGCATTTAATTGATTGGGTCGGCATTCCCGGTACAACATGTGGGCCCCGGTTAAATTTATGCTATCAGTCATTGTTTAAGCGGGATCAGTCGCACATGGGTATTCCAACTCAATAGTGTCAACTTGTTGAAAAATACCAAATCTTAGTTTACTCGGCCAGCACACCAAAGGCAGTGTGCTATTATTCCGGAGGCTTACGGGCTAACTAAGTCATGTGGGTAAAGATGTACACCCTTGCAAGGATTTAAAACTATTCGAATAGCCGTGTCCACGGTTGCGGACAATACTTGAATTGATGTCACCTGTATAGATTTTGCTCTAAGTTTGGAATTGGGAATAATTTCGGCATGATAGTGTCATGTATAGTTTTATAGTGATCTGAGATTTATTATTATTACTGTTTATGTTCATACCTTCTAATGCTACTGTTTTTAGTCTAAATTGATTTATTAAAATTGCTTTGTCAAAATTTAGCTACTGTAGGCTAGGATGTGTTGCTTTATGCAAAATTTGAACCATTAAAACTTCCTATTGTCAACCTTATGCATGTAAAATTTCTATTCATTTGTATAGGTTCTATCAACACTTTCTTTTCTTAGTTTGTGTAAGTCTTGCTGAGTACCTTTCGTACTCAGGGTTTATGACCTCTTGTTGCAGGTGAAGATGGTTTCCTTTATGAGATGCCCATTAGCGCCGATCCGGGTGACGCTAACGAGTAGTGCTAGTTCTAGTCTCCACGCAATAGCCTGCGGGATGGGGCCATTGGTGGTTTTATGTTTATTTTGTTTCATTGTTGTTCTTTTGTGATGACCCAAGGTCATCTCTTCTCAGAACTATTTAGGTTCTGTAGCAACCGAATTTACAATGTAATCTGATGTATAATTATGTGAATGTGTGACTTGTATGTGTATGATGCAATCTTTTTTAAGGATATATGAGCAATAGTCACTGATCCTGGGAACTATTGCATGGCATATATCCGGGAGCTTGAATGTTGGAATTGTTACTTATTATGATTATGCTTCTAGTATGATTTTTAATAAGGGAATTGCACTGTTCCTTAATTAAGAATTATGCTACCAGTATAATTTTAATTCGGCGCATTCCAATATTTGAGGGTCTCACAGTAAATTAGGTCGCGCCCTCCAGCCAATCACCTGTGGTGCAATGGATGGAGTCTATCCTTTTGGTTTTCCGCTGTGTATTTCGCTCTTGGTTGCTGGAGCTTGTAAGCAACCCCCTTGTAATCAACCCTCTTTTGTTGTTAATAAAGCCTTTTGTGGATGTGTATGTTATCACTTGCTTGCTGTGAGAACTAGTCATTGATCCCTAGGGACTAGTTTAGATCACAGTGGACTTGAGGCTTGTCCCAAGCCCCACGACCTCCTCCGGGTGGATCCTCACGGACCTCCCTCAGGTCAGAGCGTGGAGCTTGGGGAGGTTTGAGGTCTAAAGACCTCCTCGGGTCAGTTCCCTAGACCTCTAGGAGGTCCGGCTGGACCTCCTGGGAGGCTTGGGTGGACCGCCCGAGAGGTCCTTGGGACCTCCTGGGAGGTCCTGATGGACTCCCAGGGAGGTCTTGGAAGACCTCTTGGGTGAGGCCCCTGGCCGGGTCGCCACATGCACCGTGCCACACTAGTGTTTTTGGGCCATCCGATTCAGAGTTAACGGCTCAGATCTAGTGGGCCGTTCGGACCGTCCGAACGCCCCACCAAATATGAACCCTCCGATTTAAAACAAACACGCCAGATCAATTGGGCCATTCGGACCATCCGAACGCGCCACAATTCTGGATCGTTGGATTTTGATCTAACGGTGGGCGAATGTGGTTCGGGAGTTTCGCGCATGACCACGCCGTTCTCTTTCACTAACACGGTGGACCCATGTTGTCAGTGCCTTCTTCAACCTCCCGTCACTTCACGTAGGACTCCATTGCCACACGGCCGCGATGCTCTACGTTGCTCCGTCACCACCGTGACCGCACCGCCCATGGCAACCTATTGTGGAGCTCTGTTGGTTAACGCCGCATCCATTCCGTCTATTCTCCGAGCTTAAGTAAGCTCCAAACCCTAGCATTTTCCTCACTTTTTCTCTCGGTGGCTGAGGAAAAGGAAGCTCTCTCGTTTGCATCGCTAGGGTAAGCTTACACCGGGTGGTACCTTTTGATTCTACGTTCCACCCCATGTCCATTTTTGCTAATGCAAGTTTCTCTCGTTGCTTGTAGCATCTGGACCATCTTGGTGCTCTCTGGAGCTCTAGAGCATGCACTCGAGTGACATCATCGTGTCAACTTCACTTCCAGTGAGTATTATCCTAAATCTTTCGCGTCATTTAATTTCGTGTCTTTGTGCATGAAAATGAAAACCCCTAAGTTAATTTGGATAATGCACGATAGGATTGAGGTGAATTGAAGCTTAGACCATTTTCGGCCGTATAAGCAACTTTTCATCTCCCACTTGCTTTGGTAAGCCATTGTCCGATTAATTGTTCATATAGCTTGCTCATAAGATCTTTAAGCTTCTCCAAGCATTCACTAGTCTTGGTTTTGCTCAGGATCTTCTCTATTCTTTGAGCCGCATCGTCGCCGTTGTCTTCTCCAGCGCCGCCGCTGTTCAAGCTACTCCAAGCTTCCCCGAGCACCCGCTTAACTGAACTTTTGCGGAGCTTTATCACCTTTTGCATGTTTGTCGTGTTGCATGCCTTTGCTCAACTCCGGCTAGCCACCGGTGAGGGCCATCTCAGAGGTTGTAACCCTTCCCATTGGTTGCGCACGGATATTGCACACCTATCCATGCCCTTAGCTTGCGCCGCCGTGGCGCGCAACGCCGGTGAAGCGCGCAGGGCAAAACTCACCGTTGTTGTAATTGGACAATCACTGTAGTGTAATGATTAGCTTTAAAATGTTGTCTTAACGAGTTAAACTGTCACTTACATGTGGACCCTAGCCCAAAAACATTAGGACCATTTTAGACCCTTAGATGCGTAATCAACGATCTAGATTACGTGGGCCGTTCGGACCGTCCGAACGCACCACGACCATAGATCATCTGATGCAAAATGAACGGTCGGGATCAATTGGGGCGTTCGGACCGTCCGAACGCGCCACGATTGAGGATCGTTGGATCTTAATCCAACAACTCATGAACATGGTCCGAACGTTCACGCGCGCACGCCTCGCAGCATTTCACTGACAAAGCGGACCCACTTGTCAGCGCCACCCTCGGTAAGAAAATAGGTAAATGCTTTATAAAATCTAAAACATATTAATCTGCATACTAGAAATGCGAATAACTTTAAAAATACATAACTAATTCTCCTCTACTCCAAGATGGATGAAACCAATCCTCATAATTTTCATTTTTGATGAACTTTATTAAGAAACTAGCTTCAAACATTTCTTTGTAGCAAAAAAATATTATTGTGGAGAATGATCCTTAAACCTATTATTTTACAATAGAAAAAGGCTGTTAACTTGGGAAATGCATAACTAATCCTTGGAAACTCCAATTGAGTTAAATCCAAATGTTTTGGACTTATAAAAATATTCCCTAATTATATATAGAATCCTTGTATCCCCTACTGTTCTGCAAATTTTGACCAAATAATTAAATTACTTGAACATGAACCTATTGAAATCTGATTTTCAAATAGCCCTAACTCTCACACACTAACTCCAATTGGAATAAATCTTTCACCTATGTTCATCTAAAATCATGTACTAGACATTGTAGAAAGATCATACATTTTTGAGCAATTTGGTTTTTGAAGTCTTTCTCGGTGTTTATCGATATCGTTATTTCTCTAGATTCTGGAGAAATCGATATTGACTCCTACGCTACTGAGAGTGAGAAGCTAAGCTACCAGCAAGGCAAGCATCATTTGAACTTTCTTTTGCATCATATTTGATCCCAGATTTGTTATGTTAGTGCAATGATAATTGTTTGCATGCTATTTTGATAATGTCGCTATTTTTGTGATGTGTAGTTAGCTATATCCTAAATCATGAGGTTATCCTTGAATTATTCTAGCACCACATGCTTAAGTTAGGATGTGTGAATTATATTATTCGAGTTTGCTTAGCCATGCAAGTCTAGAACGGTAGATTGATTGTCGGGATTAACCCGACAATTTTGGGAAAACATACACCTTCTTATATTCTTTTTGATCCAGATCTTCGTATCTGTTTTGTGAACTAAATTTTGTCATTTTAAATAAGTTTTGGGGTCTGGACAAGTGTTGGCTAGTGATGGTGCCTTCGTGCATGAGATTTGGGTATGTGGATGTCTTGTTCGGACCATTAAGGACCGAACTTTGGTAACGTCGTTGATTCAAGTACACTCGTGCTACCACATGCAGGATATGGGTGCTGTATGGTTATGTAGGGGGAAGGTTTTATTGTGTTAAGCCTCATGGTGGTGTAAGGACATAGCGACTGTGAAATCCTATATTCCTTAGGAGCCGATGTAATTTTTCTATAGAGTGCAAGAGACGCACCACTTTTCTTTTTGTACATTGCATCGGTATTTCCAATACAACATATGAGCCCCCTAGCAAGTGCTATCAGACACTTGTACTAGGAAATGAACCATCTCACATGGGGGACTTAGCTCAATGAGGTCTTCTTGCTGAAAATGATCGTATCTCGATTCTCCCCGGCCGACACACCAAAGGAAGTGTGTTCAATCCGGTGGCTTACGGGCTAACCGAGTCATGTGGGTAAAGTAGTACACCTCTACAGAGTTAAATCTATTCGAATAGCCATGTCCACTGTTATGGACAACTGCTTGAGTTCGAGAGTTACTATTGTTAGACTATGTATTTAAATTGTGCGAACTTTTGGTTCGGCATGAATGGGATATTCATGCATGTTGTTGTACCAAGGTGGGCAGCGACCTTGCTGTTTGTTGTTCATTTTGTTGTTCAATTTATCACTTATTCACATGCTTTACTTCTACTTCAAAGCTGTTTAAAAAATGGCAATTGAAAAACTAGTATGTATAGGTTGTTAAAATTGTTGTGTCTTTCGCAAAACTAAGCCATTATGAGCCATCCCTTGAAACAACCTCTATGCATAACTAATTTTTGTTTGTGTAAGACTTGCGAGTACAACTTTGTACTCAATCCAGTTGCTGCAATTTCAGGTGAGGACGATTGTGAGCCTGATGAGCTCGTTAGCGCCGATTTAGGCGACGCTAATGAGTAGTGCTATTCTTTAACCCCAGTCGGTTGCCGATGGGTATTGGGCATACCATACTGGACATTTTTGTTTATTTACTTGCTTGCGCTGCCACTTTATGTTCTCTTTTGATTATGGCCGACTGAGCCATTTGTAATAGATGTAGACTTAAACTATTATGTTGTATGTCCTTTGGAACTATGAATGTATGATCGTTGTATGGATATGATCAATGCTTTATGTGAGTTTGGGGCATGTTGGTCACTAATCTTGGGAGCCAACATGATCTCATGCTCTCTGTTTTTCGGTGGATTCCCGTTTAACTCCCTAAGTGTAGCGCTTGGAAGGTTGGGGAACCAGTTATCATGCCATGCTCGCAGTGGTGCAGCTCGCATGATCGTCAAGGCTCTACTCTTCGGTCAAGCCTCTCGCTTAGATGGAGTTAAGTTGGAATCCATCCCCGTGCGGAAAACCTGAGTTACCTCCTTAAGGCCGGGTGTGCCTCGGTCTTACGGGAGTAACCCGGGGGCTCCCACAGCGTTGGTATCAGAGCCATACTGACTGTAAGTTAGAAATAGCACAAGCGTTAAGTTTAGCAAGTCCTTTGGTCAAAAAATATTTTTGAGTTATCAAAATAATTTCAGAAAGTTAAGATAGGATATCTTTTATTCCTCATCCATCTTAGTATCACTTCTCACCTTATTCTGGTTTTGAATTACAAAGCTAGCTCATCTTGCCTTCTTGTCCTTAGATGAATCCCCAGTACTTGGTCAAGGAAACCCAGGCCGAACATGTGGATGGATACCCGGCCCTTCTACGAGACATGATGTGGAAAGCCAACTTCACTTATCAGCCGACCTACTCCATCTACAGGCGCGACCGAGGACCCGGAATGGAAGACTTTGAGGCTGTGATCCACATTATTCCAAGACAAGTTGCGGGAAGCATTCCGTACAAATCGATACAAATCAAAACACTAATAACTGTTACATACAAACTCAGAATTAAATAAATATTTTTGATAAATTCTTATAAAATATTTCTCTGTAAGAACACACAAAAATATTTGGATTCTCTTGATGTTGGATTTATTTCTCCATTTGTGTTTTGTTTTTGGTTCTTTCGAATAGACGTTGGAACACGTGAGTAAGATTATCGACAATCAAGCGACAACCTCACTCTCTGAACAATATAAGCAAGAACAAGGCAAGCACCCCCTTTGATCATATTGATCCTAGTATTTTACTTAATGTACTTTGTTTTGCAACTGTATGTATGCATGCTATTTTGGAAATTATGTTCGTGGGTAGAAGTAGTTAAATTCATAATTGCTGCATTACCTTCCTTGAATGTTGATATCCCTTTGTTACTTAGGATATATGTATGTATGGGAAATTTTCTATTGTAGGATAGATCGATGCTTAGCCATGCTAGTAGTTGTAGTCGAAAGCAGTTGATGGAGTTAGTCCATCGGCCAAAGAGAATTGAATTTATGTTGAAACTTGAGGAATATGTGTATTGAATTATGTCATAATTGAGGAATGTATTAAATCGTATTATGTTGAACTTGAGGATTGTGTTCAGATCTTGAATCTAGTTATTGTGAACTTGTTGGGTTGGGGGTATTGTGAGTTGGACTTGGACAGGTGATAGGTTGATGAAGGGTGACTGTCCCAGATTCGTGTAGCCCCGTCTGGGTAATTAAGGACCGGTCTGTGATGTGATGAACCAAGTCTTACGTACAACCACACGCCGATATTTATGGTGAAGGCTTGGCTAAATAATTTGTTTGTGTTCTTCCTATCAAACCACTAATTGTTTTACCTGTTGTTGTTGTTGTCGTCAGGGGCACCCATGGTTCAGGCGACCGATAGTCTGCCATGGTGTGTTTCCCATTATTGTTATGAGGTTCACCCATGGTTCAGGCAACCGATAGTCTACCATGGGGTGTTTTCTCGGGTGGTTTGATAGTTAGGACATGGCATTATAAAGGCCTCGTTATGATATCTCAATCACACTCTTACAAAAGAGTGCATAGTGACAGTATGAGGTATTCATATCATGTGGGTAAAGCTGTACAAACTCTGCAGAGTCACTAATCTATTCGAATAGCCGTGTCCCCGGTCATGGACAACACTTGTGGGAAAGCAGGCACAGTTAGAACCTGATATTTGGGTTTAGGAGCATTTGGGAAGGGTATGAGTTTGTGATCTTTGATTAATGTGAAAACTATTGAACTGTTACTTTCCTGTTATGAGATTGTGATCATGAAGATTATTGAGATGTTACCTTACTGTTATTGGAATGGTGATCATGGATTGAAGTGAGAATTCTGATATGTTACCATGATGTTATTTAAATATTTAAAATATTTTACTCACTGTCATTTGAATCTAAATATGGTATCTTGCTGAAAATTATCGCTTTATGCTGAAAATTGCCTAGTGTAGTAGCCTCTTCCTTTGACAGTCATGCATCTAATATAACTTTTGCGATACACGACAAGTCTTGCTGAGTACACAAGTACTCAATCTTGCTATTGTTGTTGGTTTAGAGTTTGTAGAGGAGCCGACGCCAGACGATGAGTTCTTTGCTTCCAGCACCGAAGGGTTCGATGATGGGTCTATCTAGGATTTGTTTCTTGTCGGTTGCCTTTGGGTATGGATGGGCACACCGCTGGAATTTGTTTACTTTCACCACTTTTAATCTTCCGCTGCTATTTCTGTTGCTCTGTTACTTCTGGTACTTAAGTCTCTTTTGGTCGGTCGGCCTTTGTAATGAGAATATTGTGATCGCTTAAGTACCATTTTTCTTTACCTTGTATATTTGAATGCATGATTGTGAATGCCAAATGTTGTGAATGTGTATGCTAGCCATTAATCCTAGAACTAGCACGGTATACACATAAGGTCTTCGGGTATTCCACGCTCGGAGGTCTGACAGGTATAGCTTCCGATTCTACAAACTCTTACCTGTGTTGACTATATAGCATTTTAGTTGGTCTAGTTGTATAAGTAGAATAAAAAGACATTTACGAGTCCAGTGAACACTAGCTAAACTGTTATCCTTCTTTATTTATCAGTATCTATTGAGCTTCGTTTACATTAAGTTCACACGCTTCAAACATGCTGGACATTTGTTCACCATCTTAAACCATAACCTCTTTTGCCAACCATGCTACTGGTTATTGCGTTTGCAGACTTTATGTCCTCATATTGTTTATACAGTAGCCAAAATATTCTAAATATTCTACTTTTCCTTTTTATATTACATATGTTTTTCCTGCCTTACGTTTACAAGCTTACATCGTATAAAAACCAAACCTAACAAACAATAGGCATTGTTATTTCACACATATAATCACTCGCTAAAAAAATGTTCGCTAAAACACACATAAAAATTCTTACTTTTCTCTCCCCTAACACCAGTCGTAGCCGCGCCATTGATGCGGGACACCTTTTAGTACCTTCAATAAGTCAAAAAAAAATTATCTGCTTTATCGTTGCTTTTGGTGACACATAAAGCCGCGTAATATTACTTTGTCGTCAGGTGGTACCATTTATTGGGTTTGCAGTCGCAATGTTCATGCTTTACTCTCTGGTCCCAATTCTACTGAAGGTATGCTGTAGGCAAACATTATTTCCTTTCAACAAGTACGTGTACCTACTCATTTCCGCGCTTATCTGTATACATGTAAGTGAAGCTTTGATAAAGGGTCTTATTCTACAAAATAAAGGGGCACTATATCCATATAAAGTACCTGATTGTTACTCAGGACTGAAATTTCAGTCCTCACAACTATGTTTACCTTGTGCAGATCAGTGGCTCAACAATGCTAAACCTTTCATTACTAACCTCAGACATGTGGGCTGTTCTCATCCGTGTCTTTGCCTCTACCATGAGAAGGTTTGATCATTGGTCCCCTCAATCTGCAGCTTATTGTCTTACATATAACCAGCAATTGAAAGCCCCTTCCTTTCCAGGTCGACTGGATGTACTATGTAGCATTTGGTGCAGTTGCAGTTGGACTAGTTATTTATTGAGGGAACTCACCTATATTATACCCAATCCCATCCAGCTATTTTTCTGTGATCTTTGTGACAACACCTAATTCTCACTGTTTCTTAGACATGAGACTTCGTGAGTTTCAGTTTAATCATTGCAACTCATAATATGCTTAATCCATTCTTCCAAATTATATAAACACCATTGTTCCTTTTGTTTCCTAATGCTCACATACGAATGTAGCGATTCAAACAACGACGACAAAAGGGGGCAGGTTACTAAGGCTGGCGATGTCGAAGGAAAACTGCCTGATGAAGAGGCCGCTGTTGATCCACAGTGTCAGGGTGCTGCATTTTCTGGCAGCCAAAAATTTGAAGATGGTAAAACTCCTACCACTGATGGAGTGGTAGGCCTAAAAAGCCAATTGATTGATAGTTGATATTGTGGACTTTGAGAACCATAAAGGAAATAAACATTTCAAGGAGATTTTTTTTTTTGGTTGACATGAATTCTGTTTGAGTTGAAGGCAAAGGCCCTAATCATGCCCTCGACAATGAGGAGCGTGAAATACAAGCATCTCGGGAATAACTAGGAATTGTAGGATAGAATCACAATTCAATGTTGAATATTGATGCAGCTAGTTGTAATGTAATTTTGTAATTTGTTCTCGTTTTGTTTGGCGCCAACCATATGAAGCTCAAGTTTATGAATTTTTTTAAATAATTATTTTTTTATTCTGAAATACAGTAATATACCTTTCTTTTTATTTTACAGAAATAATCCTCTGTCGCTCGATTGTTCAGTGACTTATGATAGTCGCTCAACGGTTGGGCGACTACTCCACTTATCGCTCGACCGCTGGGTGATTTAAAATAATAACATTATTATTTTATTAATCTGATGGAAATAATTGTGGGGGAATAAATGGCAATTTTTGTAGGTAATATATTTAGCAAATCTTGTTTGTAGGTTGTTAATTTTTTTGGAAATAAAATGGTGGTGACAAGGTTGGTTGGTCTGTTTGTGATTTTCGTAGATTCTCAAGGGTACGAAATCTATTAGACTCGTAATAACATTTTGTGATCGTCGTATGTTGTTGTAGTGCGGTAAATTTCTGAAGAATTTTGTGAGGATATTTGAGGTAGCAATGATTCATAAGTAAGAAGATAAGTGATATTGCGATGCACTAGGAAATTCATATACGGTGGAGAACTTCGGAGAAATAGCGCAACAATTACAACATGACAGTTGATCCGATAAGGGGGTTCTATGTCACGCCGTGGAACTAACCAAGGATGGTACACGCATGCCTTTAGGGAATTAGAAATACATAGGGCATATGGATGAAGAGGGTCGAACTACTGTATGGAACGTGGGCATTTGCCCTTGTGGTCTAGCTCGGTGTTATACTCCTCGCCTTACATCTTAGCTTTCGCCGCGATGGCCCTCTTTCGCACCCTCTCTGCCTCACGTCGCCTGGCATGCTTGCGCTCCTGCTGCTCGTGCAGTCTCTCCCATTTCTTCTTCTCCTCCATCTCAGCCTGCAGCTCTTTGAGGTGCCTTGCATGGCCCTCGCAGTCCTCCCTGGCCCACCTCTTCTGTGACAGCAGCATTCACATGTCGTAGGGGTGGATCTTGTAATCGATCCACTGGCTGAAGTCGCATAGGCACAGCGGAGACTGCGGTGGGAAGAGAGATGTGGTTACGGTGTAGCGGGAAGCAAAATAGTAGTGTGCACTGAAATACGATTTTATTACCGGTTACGTGTGTCTCGGTGTGTCAAACCTGCGATCGGGGTAGTCGCGTAGAAGTTTGGGTAGCACTAATAGCGCTGCCAAATGGACCACTCGTCGGTTGATTTGACGCACTTGCAGGCATCTCGACACTAGCAAAGGGGTGGCGCCACCCCCGTCAGGCACCCTTCTGGAGGGCATTCAGCGGGCATAGGCAGGGGGGCTGCTCGACCTGGAATCGTTGGGAGTACTGCGAGGTAGCCTCCTTAAATTGACGAGCTCCAGAGGTAGGTGGTGAGTGTAAGGCCGCTGACTAAATGCCCTATGGCGAGCGTTGGTATGCTGGGGAGCCTCTCAGACCTTCAAAAGCTCGTGAATGTGCTCCTATTCCTTCTCCTTGTCCATATTATCTAGGTAGTGTTATTGGTGTGGAGTTCCTGGCCGAGTAGCGCTGTGTTTATAGCGGCAGGGGACGCAGCTGTAGCGGCTCTATAGCGGCAGTCGAGTGGTCACATTCTGCTTTGCGGAGAGTGGTCACGTCCTACTTTACAGAGAGTAGTCATGTCCTACTTTATAGAGACAAGTCATGTCCTGCTTTACAGAGAGTGGTCATGTCCTGCTTTGTAGAGCGAGGTCACATCTTACTTTGCAGAGCGAAATCATGTCCTGCTTTGCAGAGGTAGGTAATGACGACAAATTGACATTGACAATGAAGTTAAAGTTTGCAATTACGATACAATTAGTTCCACACTTCGTACAACAAGCAAAGCATTAATTGAAGCATAAGTTACAACATGCTAGCATCTCTCATGTTAGTACCACTACACACCTAAAAAGAAGTGGTGCTGCACTTCACGCCGATGTTCCTACCTGTCGACAGGCGCCTTGCAACTTCTTGTAGTGTGGCTTTCCTGGCCGCATCGGCCGCAATGTCTATTCGTCGCTACAGCTTCCCCTTCGTCCATATCGTTCCTAATGCGACGACTCTACCGATGGTCCTTCCCACCCGTCAACAGGTCAAGATTCGGAATCCAAATCCTCTGTGCCATATCCAATATGGCAAAGTTGCCCACAACCTTGAAGTCTCTTAGCTCATCGCCTCCACGCCTGCAGCACCCTCTCCTTCATGAAGTACTCCAATATGAAGTTCGATGAGTCCATGTTGATGATTCCGCATACGGCGAGGATATGAGAGCATAGCTTGTGAAGGAGCTTTAGCTTGTTGCATGTGCAGCTAGGTTCATTAACATGATCTCCAAAGCATACCTTGTGGCTAACAAGAAAGCGAGTCATCCCAAATCCGGCTCTGTCCTAAATGAGCACGTCGAAACGATGCTCCGTATTGCCCATCACAAAGACCGTGTGCAACTGACCCTTCTTGGTCTTAGCCTGCATGTACGCTGTAATCTTCGAGCAATACGGTGTATGTGAATTGGCTGCATGAAGTGCCACATTTGCATACATTTCCCTGAAAATATCCGATTGTATCTTGTAGAACACCTTCCACGATAGCTACGAGAGGCTGAGGACAGAGCCTCCTAAGAACCCAGTTGTACACCTCCACAAGTTTAGTGTTCATTATACCGTACCTTGCACCGTCCGTGTCATGCAGCAAGGACTACTTCTCTAATAGCTCGGCCTTAATCCGATGGAAGAAGCACTTGATATCCTTCGAGATCCTCTGCGTCACACGGGGAAGCTCCTGCAGTGGTGTGAGCATTCGAGTAGCGCCATCCTAGGAATGGAAAGACGTTTATTCCTCTCGACAACGTGCTTCCTGGTATGCTCCTTCAACATCGCATCAAATTGCAAATAATTGTGTTATAAATCCTCTCATGTAATTGAGCACTAGGGATGAACGGATGTACCACTACCTGGTGGTATAAAATGGAATTTTATGATATTCGCCCTTTTTTTTGACACCTGCTCGTTTGTACTGAATTCCTAGTGTGTTACTCATGGAACATGTAATATGCAGATCAGTTATATATTTACTACTTTCGAAATATATCTATGCCATACTCGCAACCATAAACTTCAAAGCGTGCAGCGCCAATTGAGTTTTAGCAAGTGTCATTTGGATCGCCTTACAGAGTCTGGTAGCATTCACGCCGTTCACTGCATGAGAGCTCATTAGCTCCACCGTGCACCAAAACTCCAACATCACACAAGCTTTCAGTAACACACAATTGCGTAGAATAATACCGAACAAGACATGAAAGATTACAATATACTACAATAAATTGTTGGGAGGATCCAATAAAATTATGACTGGACAGTACAAATGCTATCATCCGTGTGCTAGGTAGCTTGAGCAAGCTATGGAGTGAACGGAAGACAGACATAGAACAAGACTGAAGCATTCTCCCACAACCAACCCATGGATTTCCGGTTCGATGCAGACTTCTATGCTGCTAAGAGCTCAGTTGTATGGGAATTACTTCACAAATATGCAGAGATCATGCTTTAGGATCGCCCTTGGAATGACAGCATGATTCACTTGCAGCATCTCCAGGATTAGTCTTCCATATAGTTCATAGACCACATAACCTACAAAGTTCCAAGAGTTAAGGTCAATGAACCAAGCTTTCTTGCATGGTATCTAAAAAAGTCCATGGGAAAAAATATGCATGCAGTGTCAAGAGTATGAAAACATTGAACTAGCAACAAGGTTGTGAGCAAGCAGAGAAGTAAACAATCTAGGGGAAAACCTGGCAGTAAACTCTAACAAATGTTTCCGATGATCATGATGTTCCTCTTCCTAGTTGGGATCAACAAAGTTACTAACAAATAGGTAATTTTGATTTGAATTTTAAACAGATCTGATGCTTGCGAATGCTGGAATAAAAACCAGCAACAAAAAAACTAGCAGAAAACTTCATTTTGCTTGGTAGATGCAACCATATGGCCAGCTAGCAGAACGCTTCATGAAAGCAAGATGCCGATCCGGAAAATGTTTTCACAAGTTTTACAGCTAAGCCAACTGACATGACACCTGGCTCACAGCTCAACTATCTTCATGTGTAAATCAGTAAAGCATCAATTTGCAACATAATGAAAAATGTTGTAATTACAAGTAAAATAAATTATATGGAAATACTATGGCATTGATTCAAGAGAAATCAAGCATCGCACCACAAGGTATTACTGTTAACAAAGCAAATTATTGTCTGCAGCATACATATTGCAATCTTGAATGCAGTTATATATGAATGAGACCAACCAATTGCAATTAGAAGCAAAGCCTGAGATATCAGGCAACGACCGGATGCATATTGTAGTATGGCACTTTACATCTTAAAGAAGTTAGCAAGCATTCCACAAGGGAAGTCCGCATATAAAATTAACAAGCTAGACTTAAATGATATGTGTTCATGGGTCAGATGTACGATGATTCAACTGACAGAATGTTATACCTCAGATCTTAATGATCTTGGCAGCCCTTATCACAGGGTTCGCCCGGGCAATCTCCTCCCGGCCGGCAGTTTTATAATCAAACGAGCAGTCATGGGCCTCCGAATGCCGGTGACGTGGACAGTAGAGCTCCCCGCACCGGCACCGGAACCCGGTCAAACCGACCCTCTTACGGCACACGTTGCACCGGTTAACAAACAGCACCGGCGACAGCGGCTCAGCTGCCACAGCCACCGCTGCCGACACAGCTTCAGCAGATGCGCTGGCCTCGGCCGGTTTCCTCTTTCTGGAAGCATCTATGAGAACACCTTCACAGGGCTTGGACAAGAATTGAGCTGGTGGTGGTTGTGGCTGTGATTGTGGAGGTGGTGGTTCTGGTATTTGAGCGGTTGGTGCCGGTGGTGGTGGTGATGAGGTTGTGGTTGGGGAAGGAGAAGGTGAGGAGGAGGATGTGGGCTTCAAGATCTCGGCCTCATCCTTGTTGAGATCACAGCTTTCCTGCGCCATTGGATTCGACACGGATGAACAAATCAAGCAAATTGAGGCGAATCCCAAGCTTGAACAATCAGATCAGGGGGAATTGGGCGTAGAAAGAGCGAGAAATGGAGTTCTTGTGAAAAATATTCAGCTCAGAAATGGGAAATCAATGATTTTTTTTTATCGAATCGGGGTAGACTGTAGACCCAAAAACCAAGAAAGAAAATGAGATCTGGACAAGAACAAATGGAGAAGTTTTATTGCAAGAACAGAAAAAAATTTGGAGCTTTCTTGGACCAAATAAACGTAGAAATGGACATAATTTTCCCCCTTACCGAAACGTGAGAAAGACCATATCCCAATAAGCAATCGACCCAGGAGAAGAAACTACACACAGATCAGGACGAATCCTGAAGAAAACCAAAAAGGGACGACCATTTCAGCTGACGAAACACATAAATCTGCGAAATTCAGCTCGGAGGCACCAAAGCACGGGTTTTCCTTTACCAGATCAACGCAGGAACCCAGAACAGAAATGAACCCAACCGCAACCCCGCAGAATACCCGGATCGAATTCAAGGAAAGACCAAGAAGCCGGATGAACCAAACCAGAGAAGCGAAGGCGGTGGAACTGGGGACAAATCGGCGCGGATTCCCCGATGGTCGCGTGGAATCGACACCGAATTCGGACAGATTCGACCGATCGGGCCGAAAGAGCGCACCGAATCGGGGAATTCGGAAGGAGGAGAAGGGAAAGGTGGGAGGTTTGGGGGAAGGGGGTGGGAACAAGTTGGCCTCTCTCGAGGAGCCCAAGAGCCAAAAGGGTGGAGGTAGTCGAGAACCATTTGTTTATTCATTTACTTGTATGAAAGAGTGTCAAGGTTGGATGTCTATGTGTGGATTTTAGGTGTCACACGACGCGATTTCTCATGGCGCGGCTATTGTTTTCTTTAGCTTCGTATTGACCACACGTATTTTTAACATGGAGGAGACGGAATTTTTGCAAGTATTGTTAAGTTTTTGTCTCGTATTTACGAATCTAGCGACGTATAAAAATTATTTACAAATTTAGTCGCTTACTGTATAGCCACCATACGACATCCCTTCGTCGACCGCCACGTGTGCACGCTGCATAGCCACCGTGCGGTGATGCCCACGCCCGCCACATGTCCTTCCTCCGGAATTAGGGTTAGGGTTTAAACGGTTTTCAACGATCTTTGTTTTAATTTTAAAATATAGCAAATGATTACAAAAAATTATGAAATTTTACGTGGAGTCTCCCGACGTAGTGTACTTGCTTGTGTAAGTTTGCCATAATTTTATTTGTCCAGAATTTTTCTCATAATTTCATATAAGTGTACTGTTTGTACGGATTTGTAAATATAGAAAATGAGCTCCAAAAAATTATGATTTTTTATTGTATAATATTTCAACAATTTTATATGTGTTCTCGAATTGTCTCGGAAATTTAGGATTTAGGTCGCAAGAATTTGGATTTTAGGTTTTGGAAATTATGGTTTCATGATTTCATGTGACTAGGAATGTATTTGAGATTTATTGATGTTTCAAAGGAGGCCTACTTGTATGTAAACATCTTGAAGTTACATTTTGGTGATATACATGTCTTGATAGCAAGGTATATTAGCGATCTAGAGAAGGTTGTAGGATATTCCAAATATGTTATACTTTTCCCTACTTCTAGAAAACTATCTATTAGACTCGCAATAACATTTTATGATCATCGTATGTTGTTGTAGTGCGCTAAATTTCTGAAGAATTTTGTGAAGACCATAGTGGTAGCAATGATTCGTAAGGTATGTGATATGGCGATACGCCAAGAAATTCATACACGGTGGATAACTTTGGAGAAATGGTGCAACGATAAAAACACGACAGTTGATCCGACAAGGAGGTTACATGGTACGCAGGCTAACGAACCAAAAACAGTACACACATGCCTTTAGGGAATTAGAAATACATGGGACATATGGAAGAAGAGGGTCAGACTACTGCGTGGACCAGGGCAATTAGCCATTCCTTGCGAGCTCAGCGTTGTACTCATCACTGGCCACCTTGGCCTCGGCCGCTATTTCCCTCTTTTTCTCGTGCTCCCTGCGCCTGCACGCCTCGAGATGGGCCTACGTCTCTCGCCGGATACACTCATTGTGCTCTTCAGTACGACACTCCTCCTTCCTCCTCTCGCGGTCCCTGTTGGCATCCCAATGTAACATCCCAATTTTCTGGAGTTCTTAAAAGTTTTCAAAATAAAAAGAACCATTTGGTTTTGTTGAGAGTTCAAAGCTTAACTTGAGATTTTCGGAAAAATTCGAGTGTTTAAAATGACTAAATCAAACTTCAATTAATACCAAAGTTCGGTTTATTTGGAGTTGTTCGAGTTCTGGCCTTGCTTTCCTTTCTCTCTGTTTGATCTGTCCTTTCTGGACCTCCCTTAACCTCTTCTGACCTTTTTCCCGTTTGGACCTTCTCTTGGTCTTTTGCAAAGACCACCCTTTTGAGTAGTGACCTCCCTGTTGGTCGCAATTTCCCTTTGGTCAGGACCCCTCTAGATTTCCCTTGACCTCTCTTCTGGTTGGACTTTTCTTTAGCCCAAACCTTCTTCAGGCCTCTTTGTTGGTTTGAATCTCTTTTCGGGGTTCAGACCTTCATTTGATCTAAGCCACATTCTCTGTTTAGACCTCCTTGTGGTCTAGACCTCCTTTTCTATTTGAATCTTCCTTTGGTTTTGACCTCCCCTTTGGGTCACGACCACCCCCGAGGTGTTCCAAGCTCGCGTTTGTGTTTTAAACATCCTTGAACTTCAAAATTCTAAATTCGGGTTGATTTCCCCTTTCTCTCGGACCTCCTCGTGTTCATTTGAACCTCCTCATGTTCATCTGGACCTCCCCGTGCTCCTTGAGACCTCCCTTGTGTTCATCTTAACCGTCGGGATCTTCCTTGTGTTTATCCTGACCATGGAGACCTCCCTTGTGTTCACCTTAACCGTTGGGATCTCCCTTGTGTTTATCTTGACGGTTGAGACCTCCCTTGTGTTCATCTTAATCGTCGGGATCTCCCTTATGTTTATCCTAACCGTTGAGACCTCCCTTGTGTTCATCTTAACCGTCGGGATCTCCCTTGTATTTATCCTGACCGTTGAGATCTCTCTTGCATTCATCTTGACCGTTGAGACCTCCCCTGTGTTGGTCTTGACCGTCGAGATCTCCTTTGGCTCCATCTTGACCGTTGAGACCTCCCATGTGTTGGTATTGACCGTCAAGATCTCCTTTGGCTCTATCCTGACTGTCCAGACCTCCCTTCGTTTGGATCTAAGGGTCCAGACCTCCAATCGTTTGGATCTAAGGGTCCAGACCTCCCTTCGTTTAGGATCTAAGGGTCCAGACTTTCCCTAGTCTAGATCACTCCGCCCATCAGCCCTTTTCTCTCGCTCTCTCTCTCTCTTCGTGTGAGCGCGCCCAGTTGAACCATCCGATCAAAATCGGACGGCTCCGCTCCTTGCCTTAGGACCCCCTCGCCCTTGTGGTCTTTTTGCAAAGACCACCTCTTTTGATCTTTTGCAGAGACCACCCTTCGGGGTCACGACCTCCCCTGAGACTGCGACCTCCTCTTCTTGTCGTTTTGTCACGACCTCCTTTGGTCGGGACCTCCCTGTGGTCTTTTTGTAACGACCACCCTCCTTGATCTTTTGCAAAGACCACCCCCTTGCGATCCAGACATCCCTTGCGGTCGCGACCTCCTCTTGGTCTTCTTGCAAAGACCGCCCCCCCTTTTTTTCGGGATCACGACCACTCCTCTCGGTCATGACATCCCTCTTTTTCCCCGTGCGGCATGCGCATTAAATGCTATCGTCACCGTATCAACGTGCGCATTTAAAATTTGCTGCCTCCATAGCGACGTGTGCATTTAATTCCATTGCCTCCGCTGAACCTCACCGAGCCCCCGCGAGTCTCACCGCCTCGTTCGGTCGCCCGGGGCCCTGTTTCCGCTATAAATAGAGTGCCTGGGAGCTCCTTCTTGCCCTTCATTTTGCTCCCTCTTACTCACTCTCAATTGCTCTCCCGGCCACCTTTGTTCAAGCTCTCTTTTGAAGTGGTTCCACCTCTTTCCCTTGTCAAAATCTTTGCTTTCTTTCAGCCCTGGTTTGGTGAGTTCTTTGGTTTTCCTTTTTAAGTGGTTTTTTTTTACTTAGCTCTTTTTGAAAAGGTGTAGGATCCGGCTGTTCCGAACACCTTCTGGACCCAGCTTTCTCAGCAGAAGAACCTCAGTTCTTCAGTGAAGGCAAGTCATAGACCTTTGATCATATTGAATCTATTTTTGCAAAAGTATATTGTTTTGTTATAAACATGCATGGCTAGTTTTATAGAAAATGGTTTTGGGGAGATAGTTAAGCACCACTTGCTAGTATGACTCCTTGGTATGATTGAATACAACATGTTAACATGTACCCTTGGATACCTGTAGGATGGGTTATCTTAGTTGGATGTCTTTGAATACCAACATGGATGCGCTAGATTGCTTAGCCATGCTCTAGTAGACGTTGGTCTCGTAATCTCATGACTCAAAGAATGTTGAACTTGACTAAGGAGCTATGGAACCGTGGCGATGCTACTATTGTTAAAATTTGTGTACCAAAGACCAGAATGGTCATTTGGCTGGGTTGAACCAGCAAATGTTTTATGCTCGGGCGAGTAGTTAGGGAGTGAGTAGTGGGTGCCTTGTGCACACTGGGTTTGTGGTCAGACTCACCTGAGCAGCCAACTAAGGACTTAACCTTGTACGCCATCGATCTGGGTCATCTCCGTGCAACCACAAGTCCAGGATGGGGTGGTCCTGGGCAACTAATTAGTGAGGTCCTTATGCGGTTCTGTTGTGGTGGTCGAAATGGCGCAAGAGGGGGCCCTAAAAAGTGAATCCTCAGTGGGCAGAACCAAGTCTGGACTGACCTTTGTAAAGGCCTTGTCACGAGCTCTAGACTACTTACCAAAGGAAGTGAGCAGGGGCATCGACGAGTGCCAAACCAACTAGAGGACTTCGTGTCTTGTGGATAAAGTGCACAACCTCTGTAGAGTGTAAAATCTATTTGAATAGCCGCGTCCTAGGTGATGGACATGCCTGGTTCTTTCACGCAAGGGGTAGATCTTTCAAAAGTTGGGTTTTGTTCCGAGTGGGTTGGCTCATGGCTGGGTGGTCGTGAGTAGTCTGGGCACATGGCTGGGTGGTCGTGTGATGTTTCCAAAGAACTTGTTTACTTATGTATTATCTTTTCAATTTGTGCTTTGCAATCTACTTATTGTATTTCCAGTAAATGATGCTTTCTGCAAACTAACCCTACAGTTTACTTTGTCAAGCCTTGCATAAATGTTATTGCATTATTTCCCTATGGCTTGCTGAGTACATTCAAAGTACTCATGGCTTGTGCCCTCTGGTTAATCAGTAGCCGAAGACCTCCCAAGGTGCTCCAAGCACTATGAGGAGGAGTTTGTTGAAGACCTCGTGGACTAGGGGACGTCCTCCACTCGATAGCCTGTGGCTCGCCGAGTGGCTCCGCGCTGTATTTTGTTTTCCGCTGCAAGTGTCCTTTTGTTGTTTGCCCTACGTGGCACCCTTGTAAACAAGCTTGACCATAAGGTCTTTTGTCTATAAATATTAATTTGTCTGCTTCATCTTAAGTTTGTTGTATGGTTGTGATGTCACCAATGTTGAATCTGTGTGAGCTAGTGTAACAGCCTCAGCTTTAATAAATAGTAATAAGATGTTGTTCATAGCGTCACTGTTCATTTTGGCAAACTGGGCATTATGTTACAATCTAACTTCCCCAATTTTTAGCCAAAAACTCAAACTTGATCGAAGCTTCAAAAGAAAATACCAATCAATGTTGGTATTGAGACCGGGAAATATTTTATTAAAAACTAGATGAAATATCTTGACCAAAAATAATTTTTGTTAAATTTCTAAAGACTATTTTGATTTTGAGAAAAATGTTTGTCTTTAAATAAACCTATTCGGTTTAGGTGAATTATTTATGTATTTCAAAATGAGAAACAGTGGTTTCAAAATTTATTTGGGGAATATATCATCCCAGTAGCAATCCTGCAAAGTTTCATATTTTTACAAATTTAATTGCTATTCCTAAAGCACCGGTCAAACTTTTGAGGATTCAAATAAGATTGGTCAACTCATCCGGTCTAAACCTAGCCCTTGGCACTGTAGCGACTCGACCCCAACGAGTTTGAGTCCAACCCAGTGCATCAGGTCCGGCTCTGTCACATTCATGCGCATGCTCCTACTCCAAGTAAGCGTGGGCCGTCGATTTCTTTGATTAACGGACAAGATCTGCGGCGCCGTATGGTCATCCAATCTCATGAAGCGATTTCCACCGTTGATTTCCATCCAACAATACCACCTTGCCTCCAAAGACCCTAGCGCGTCTCCAAATCTCAGCTGTTAGATTTTCTTGAACGGACTGGATTTTGTGGGCCGTTCGGACCATTCCGAGGGACCATGAAATTTCAGCCGTTGGATCCTCAACGAACGAACCAGATCTAGTGGGCCGTTCGGACCGTCCTAACCTCACATCAATCTCCACCGTAGGATCTCAATCCAACCGCGCCCAGTTTTGGATTCAAAACCAAAACGCGCATTAAAACTCGTGACCATTGGATCCTCCTTGAATCGCCCAGATTAGCGTGAACGTTCGGACCATCCGAATGCACCACGTGATCCCCACCATTGGATTTTGATCGCACGGACAGTGTTGATGGGCTGTTCGGACCACTTCAACACCCCATCAATCCTCACCGTTGATTTCAGATCCAACGTGTCTTCCTTTTGGGATTCAAAATTCACTAGCGCGCTTTAACTTGTGGCCGTTAGATTAGAATCGTGTGATGCTGCTGCACTCGTGTTCACTTAAGATTCTCAGCCTGGTGTAACTATTAGATTGGGATCGCACGGTCCTTGTGGGTTGTGACCTTCGGACCTCCCGATCCTCTTAATCTATCCTAGCCGTTCCTTTGTAATCGGACGGCCCTTATGCAAAATAGTGGTTAGAACCTCACTCCCAATGTCCTGATAAATCACGACCGCCCATTTCTAATCGGACGGTTGATTTTCTTTTCTTGATTCGCGATGGTGTGTGTTCTTTGTGGTCGACATTGGGACCCACTCGTCAGTGACACTCTTTCTTTCTTCCTTGTGTCTGTGCTTCGTCACCGACTCTCTCGCCGGAGCGGTGGCATTGTACAGTAAATGTGCGAATATTCCTTTGGTATTTGGCATCAAAATGCCACCTCATCATCTCTAGAATTCTCTCCGTTTCTCTGGAGGTTCAAACACTATAAAAACCCTAGTTTCATGCTTATCCACCATTGTTGAGGCAGTGAAGCTTATCCTCCTCTTCGGTGGAGTTCTTTTCCACTCTCTTTCTTGCTCTTTAGACCTGGTGAGCTTGAGAACTAAAATCAATCCTTAATCACATCTTTTGTCAACAGAAAACGTGTGGAGTGATCACTTTCTATTTTCGGCCGGTTTGGTAACTTCATCTTCTCCAAGTCCGGCTGGTAAGATCTGTTGTTGTTCCCTTCCACCTTAAGCTCCATGAGACCTCAGCAGCTCACAGGAATCACTCATTTAGGAATTCTTAGCTCAAATCTTCTTTAAACTGAAAAGTTGTTTTTATAACTTTTCGGTCTTTCATATCGTTTTCAAAATCTAGGGTTTCTCTTGTTAGTATATCAGCCTATTTAGGTCTTAGCAAAACCCTAATATCGTTAGCAACAATCTTTTGAACCTGGATGTCTTTAGATCAGTTAGTTAGCAAAAACCTTTCTCTGCTGTTTTTGTCGGGTAAACCGACAAGAGCTGTAGCAGATTTTCTTTTCTGTTAATCCTTGTAGGTTAGTATTAACAAGAATAAATCTAGGTTATTATCCTTTCTTAAGAATAGCTTTAGCTCCAGCAAAAGTCTTTTGTTTAGAATATTTCCAAACTAACAAAAGACTTCAATATCTGTTTTTGCTGTTTGTTGTCGGTCAAACCGACAGTGCACATAGCAAGGGTTTTAACTCTATTCTTCTTGTCCATTAGTGATGTTAGGTGTTAAACTAGGCTTTTAGCTTTACTCAAAATGGTTATAACTTAAACAAAAGGAGTTTCGTTTCTAGTGTATCTAAATCATTAAATTCTTTAACCTGTCCTGTTTCAGTTTTAAAAATCTGAAGCTGCAGTCTATGTTAAACTCTAATTTTGATAATTAGTATTAGCAGAAGTTAATTATAGGCTATTATCCTTACTTAGATTAGATGTAGCTTAAGCATGTTGTTAAGTATGCATTAAGCTATTGATCATGCATTCTTTCTTTATGTTCTGTTCTCTGCCATTTTCTTGATGTTCATTGGATTTTTTTTATTTTAGATTCTGGTTCTTCTGAAGGGGTTGAATCTTTTGTTGAGCAACAAGAACCTGAACAAGAGTTTATTTATTATTACCAAGGCAAGCATCCTCTCTGTACCATGTTGATCCCAATTTTTGGAACTGTAGATTTACAAAATACAGTGACACTGTGCAAGCAAATTTTCTAAAAGAATATTTGTGATATGTCTCTAGGTAGTTACAACCCAATCTTTGTGGCTTACCTTAAATTTGATCATACACATAACCTAAGGTATTGTCGTATTAAAATATTTAGGGTAGAAATATGCTTAGCCATGCAGTCCATAGAGCGGTAGTGTTTGACAAGCTTATCTTGTCAAACCTGGGACAACAATAATATGAATTTATTTATTTTGATTCTTTGTTCAGTTTGTTTAAATCAGAAATCTTGTTTAATAAACTGAATTTAAATCTGGACAAGTGGATGTTAGTGATGGTGCCCTTGTGCACGAGAATTGGGAAATGTGGATGTCTTGTCTGGATTGATTAAGGACTGAACTCTGACGGCCCAATTCAAGCCCCAACGTACTTCCACACGCAGTGTATGGGTGCTGTTTGGTTGAGTAAAGGGTTGATGTCATTGAGTTGAAAAACAGGTGGATAAGTGCATATGTGTAGGATTTCGTATCCGTATCATATGTTCTTAGGGGCGAGGATATTTGTAAAGGTTACGTGTTCATAGAGCCCGATTTCAATCTTATATGTACGGGTGAGTACAATTTTATTTTGTTATGGTTGAATCGGTGTTCTCAACGTAACATGTGTACCCCGGTTAACAAGTTATATCAGAAACTTGATTTAAGCGGGATCCGATGCACATGGGTAATTCAACTCAATAGTGTCAACTTGTTGAAAAATACCAAATCTTAGTTTACCCGGCCGGCATACGGGCTAACTAAGTCGTGTGGGTAAAGATGTACACCCCTGCAGGGTTAAAACTATTCGAATAGCCGTGTCCATGGTTACAGACAACACTTGAATTGATGTCACCTGTATAGACTTTGAATTAAATCCGGTTATGGGTATTATTTCGGCATGATGGGTGTCATGCCAGGTTTGATGATAATCAGTCACTTTATTTAAAAACTTTAAGCTTGAAAGAAAGGGGCTCCTCCGGCCCTAGCCACGTCACCCCGATAGCTGTCACCCGTCGGATCATCAACGGACGCGCCAGATCGGTGCCTCTCGCGCTGCGCTTAGTCGAGCAACCGCGCATGAGGCCCACGCCGCTGCATCGCGAAGCCTCCGGTCGTCCTCACAGACCGCCTTTTCCCCATCCTCACCTCCTCCTTTCCCCGATGCGCCGCCCTAACTCCACGCGCTCCTCCTCCCTCCCTTCTTGTTGCTCCCATGTCCAGCCCCTGTCCCTCCCCTTTCCCCTCGCCGCCTCCCAACCCCATCGCCGCCGCCTCCTCCTTCCTCCACCACCACCTCTCCTGCCTCGCCTCCTGCTTCGCCGCCCTCGCCGCGGCGCACCCACCGGGGCCCCAGGCCGCCTCCCGCTCTCCCCATCCTCGCCTCCCTCCCTTCCCAGTTCACCTCCCTCCCTTCCCACTTCCCATTACTACCTCGCTGCTCCTCCCGCGTCGCAGCGCCGCCAAGTGACTGTATATTCTCCAGGAAAACTTCAAGAAGGCTTCAGTTATATGCTCTGAGAGCGAAGTGGAAGCTCTGGCGGGTGTTGCTGGATCCACCCCAGAACAACTAAGTGCTAAGATGAATAGATTGAAACAGAGACTTCAGCAAGAAAGCAGAAGGTTTGCAACCAATTACTTCATCATTTCAAAAGAAAAAGAAAACGATTTGAGTTTTGATTTTGTGTGAATTTTCTGTTTGAGCAAATATACTGATTCCATTGATGATCTGAGAGCATTGCATGACAAAAAAAACAGAAAATCTTAAGAAAGCAACACTACTTAATGTTTGCTAAGATATGATGTCGTCTTCACATTTTTTAACTCTATATTCTCAGTACTATACTTAGAAGGTTTAATTCTAATTATGATCATACAAGCAAGGATTGTGATTTTGTACCAAGTCTGAATATTTGCTTGAATTTTTGACTATTGTTCAATTATGGTTGTGGGTATATGCGATATTTGATCCTAGCTCACATAATGCCTCACGCAAATTTTAGTATTTAATGTGTAGGCATATTCAGGTACTAAAATTGTTGTTTTGAGATATCGCTTAGATATGTACAATGCACTCTATCTTTGGATCTGCTTTACCAAGTTTGTTGCTCTGCGGTCATGTCAAAAAGCATTGGAATTGCGATGGAAGAAGTTCTAGAGAAATGCCGCCTTTTAGCGGCGATTGGCGTGGTACGTAAGTACAAGTTTCGATGTTTATCATTGATTTTTCTACAAGATTACGATTTTCGTATTGATCGCTGGAATTAGTTAGTCCTGAGAGTTCTATCACTTTTGCATTGTATTGAAGGTTTAATAAGCACCTGGTGAAGAAAGGTATCAGTGGGTTCATCAATGTAGATTATAATAATGAAGTTCTATCAGTTGTGGTGAGTCTCTTTCTCAAAATTTCCTTTAATGTTTACCTCAATGTGCATGTAACCCAGAGGTTGCATTTTAGGGTGCACCCTACTGCCCTTATGAAATTTTTTAGACTTCTCCGTATTTTTAACTCTATATTATTAGTACTATACTTAGAAGGTTTATTTTGAATCATGATTGTACAAATGAGGGTTGTGATTTTATACCAAGTCTGAATATTTGCTAGAATTTTTATCAATTGTTCAATTCTGTTTGTGGGTATATGCAATATTTGATCATAGCTCACATAATGTCTCACGCAATTTTTAGTATTTAGTGTGTAGTCTATAGCAATTTGGTGGTTAGTCTTTTGTCCTACAATGAAAATTGACGATTGTTCGTTCTGTATAATTGTTTGTGTATGTTTTCCAAACACATATTCTGCTAATTCTTGCTCACAGCTCAAAAGGTGATTCAATTTTAAGTTAGTGCATGTCTGCCTATGTATATGATAGATAGATAAGAATAATTAGTTCTAAATCATGTTTGTATGCTATGAGCTGCCATCATAGGAATACTTATCTATTGTCGCTTCATCTTTGGACACAGTGTCATGCCACCCTTACACTCCCCAAGATCAAACTGCGAGGATCAAGAATTATTATATTGGGAAATATCTTTTTTTTCTTCTCAAGAAAATCGGTGGTGTTCTTTTGCAATGAGATATTTTTTAGAATACATTGTATGAAAGATCCTACATATTTGCTCCAATCCAATATACATACAGATTAGTGCATCCAGTGATTGGTTATTTAATAAGCACTGATATAACATACTCTTATCATATTTTGATAGTTCTTGCTTACAGCTCAAAAACTGATTCGATTTTTAGTTAGTGCATGTCTATATCAATTTGATGGTTAATCTTTTGTCCTACAATGGAAATTGACGATTGTTCGTTCTGTATAATTGTTTATGTGTATTTTCCAAACACATATTCTGATAATTCTTGCTCACAGCTCAAAAGGTGATTTGATTTTTAGTTAGTGCATGTTTGCCTATGTATATGGTAAGTAGATAATAATGATTACCTCTAAATCATTTTTGTATGCTATAAGATGCCATCATAGGAATGCTTATCTATGGTTGGTTTATGTTGGACACAGATGTCATGCCACCCTTAGGATCGATCCTCCAATGATAAGTCCCCACCCTAGCCCATTTGTTGACATTTAATAAGGACAACGATGTTTGATGGTCATGTTCTATGAACAAAGCATATTGTTGTTTCATCACAGAAAAGTAGTCTATTATTGCTTAATGAAACATGATATGATTGGAACTACTTGAAGGCTACGACTAACATAAGTAATGTGCGAGACTTGGAGCTTTCTAGATTCTAAAAGCAAGATTTATACACACTCAGTTTGCATGGATCATATTGTGTAAGACCGAGGTAATTGGTGTTGGTTGTTGGCTATACTTTTGGAATTTTCAGGTGATGAAGTTGTGGCTGATGAAAGAGGTAGAGAAATTCAAGGAGAAGATGGTTAAAGAAAATTTCTACGTAGCTACTGAGGTATGTTATACAGTCCATGTCCATCGACCCTAACCTTACTCTTTTCACGGTCTTTTTTGTAAACGTTCCCAACTAAACAATGTTCGCGAACACTACCCCTTTGTTTATGCATTCTAAACTGCTCCTAACTCTAAATTCCTCTATATAAAACCATCAATATTTTGATATACTTCATTCTTAGATATCTCCTTCGAACACCACTCTATTATCATGTCACATAATACTCATATTTTAGGACATGCTTTAGCAAACTAATCTTGAATTTTTTTACCCAAAACATTAATGCTCTACTATATTTGCCATCGGTTTTAGAAATCATTGAAACTATAGCTATAGATTGTTGAATGCGATTACTAAAAACATCATTTTGTCACGCCTCTTCATACAACCTTATTTACCGATCGTGAATCTCTGAAACAAGCCATGGACACAGAGGTAAGCCTAACCTAATAACTTTACATGAAAGACTCAATTCTAGATATACATTACATTAGCCAACATCATTTCATATTTTACGTCACGTCTCGAGGGTTTATATTCTTCTTGCTCAAATGCAGACCCAAAATCTATGTACATACCTATATAGACAGATTAGCTACGTCTTTATAGTCTCTTACAACAATACCACTTTTATATTTCCGTTTTTCACCATGCAACCACAGTCCACACTACATCTATCAAAGACGCTACCAAAAGGTAACTTTTTAACAAAAAAATGTTAGCAAAACACATACTCTAACGAAAATACCCAAGACTGCTCAATACATATATAGTTTGTTTTAATGTGCTACCATCAAAAGCTTTTTTTGTGGAAATCTTACATATATAGATTTATCCCTTTTTCTTACTACTCCCTAATAACTACTATCCCTAATAACTCTGATCACTTGAAACATTTCTTTCATTATTTTTATGAGAAAACGCTCACTTGAATTTTTTTTTAATTTTTATGAAAACTTTCGTCGCTCATCGTGTTTGTTTTCCTATTAGAATGATACCGATTTATAGATTACATCGTATGGTATGAATCAGCAAAAAAAAAAAAGGAAAAGTGTCGATTCTTGGCATTAGATCGAACACGCATGTTGTGGAAAGAAATTTCTTGAGGCCACGCTCTTTTATGTTATATGTCGTTAGAAAATCACCAATGTATTTACGCTACCTTAGTTATATGTGGATGTCGAATCTTGAATTATGCACACTCGAATCGCTCTGACTAACCTCTGTTATTCCTTTGGAAACATCTTTTGTAGCCGTCCCTAACTAACCTATGTTATAACAGTTCCTTCAATTATGCACACTCTGAATCGCTCGACTCTTGATGTGATATACTACACACAACTACTATTTAGTTTCTAAACTATTTGGTTCCTCCGGATATAGCCATTAGTAGTTTGATATACTACCCTCTTTAATCTCTCCTGTTATGAACAACATTTCATTATCATGTTACATAAAACTCAGTAGTTTAGAACAAACTTTAACAAACTAAGCTTGAAAAAAAACCAGAAACATTTGTACCCGCTCCATTTGGAGCGGGTGATCTTCTAGTTATGGTTATTGCTTATGATTATGCTCGCATTTACTTACTGTTTTAGTCCAAATTGATTTATAAAACCGCTTTGTCAAAACTTAGTAATTATAGGTTAAGATGTATTGCTTTCTGCAAAACAGAACCATTATAACCCTTCTGTTGTTAACCTTATGCATGTAAAATTTCTATTCCTTTGTATAAGTTCTATCAACCACTTTCTTTTATTAGTTTGTGTAAGTCTTGCTGAGTACCTTCCGTACTCAGGGGTTATGACCTCTTGTTGTAGGTGAGGATGGTTATCTGTATGAGATGCCCGTTAGCGCCGATCCGGGTGACGCTAACGAGTGAAGCTAGTTCTAGTCTCCACGCAATAGCCTGCGGGTGATGGGGCCATTGGTGGTCTTTTGCTGTTTATTTTTTGTTTCCGCTGCTAACTTTTGTTGTGGCCCAAGGTCACTTGATGTTGTAAATTTCCAAACCGAATTGTAACATGTTATGTATAATTATGTAAATGAATGCCTTGTATGTATGATACAATGTTGTTTAAGGATATATGTGCAATAGTCTTAAATCCTGGGAACTATTGTGAATCATATATCCGGGAACCTGAATATTGGAATTGTTACTTGTTATTATTATGCTTCTAGTATGATTTTTAATGAGGGAATGGAACTGTTCCTTAATTAAGAATTATACTACCAGTATAATTTTAATTCGGCACATTCCA
This sequence comes from Phyllostachys edulis, assembly GCA_036346405.1. NCBI lineage: Eukaryota > Viridiplantae > Streptophyta > Magnoliopsida > Poales > Poaceae > Phyllostachys > Phyllostachys edulis. Next base: position 64,227,348 of record CM070553.1, on the reverse strand, counting down.
ATATTTGAGGGTCCTTATAGCTAGCTTGCTGATCTTGGGACTAGCTCAGTGCACAGGGGCCGGGACGTCCGGGTGACCCTGGAGACCTCCCGGGTGGACTTAGACGACCTCCTGGTGTTCTTGGAGGACGTCCCAGACCTCTAGGTGGTTCTGTTGGACCTCCTGGGAGGTCCTGAGAGAACCCTCCGGGAGCTCCCGGGTCAGGTCCTTACACCCACTCCTCACAGTCGACAGTCCACTAGTCGTGTGGGTGGATCTCTAGGTCGATCCACTTGCGGTAGCCACATAGTGGATCCGGGGATTACAGGTAGACGAAAGAGGTTGTTAGTGCGTACTTTGAAAGAGAAATGGTAGGGGAACATACTGTAACCAGTCCTTACCGGCTATCGATAGTGGCTCGTGTCCCAATGGCGGTTGGGATAGTTGCAAGAGTAGTTTGCGCAACCCTAGTAACACATGCCCAGGTTGAATCAATGCTTGGACTTGAAGAACTTTCATCTGTCCCTACACCAACAGAGGGGCAGTGTCTCCCCCTCGGGCGGGTGTTGTGAAGGATGCTCGGTTGGGACATTCTGTAGGGGTTGCTTCTACAGGGCACGACGTCATTGTGGGAAGGTGGCCTCCTAGCACGCTCCCTTTGTTCCTCCTGGGCCGCATGCTCCCTTTGCAGTTGGCGGATCTCCTCCAAGTGTTTCTCCATCTAAGTGAAATTGTGTTGAAGTCTGGATGCAGGAGAACCCAACGTTTAAGGGGTAGTACTTATATGCCAAGCCAGCACTGTGTACACGACTGAATTGTAATTTGGTTGAAGGAAATTCGCGTCCGCGAGGTAGCGACCCTAAGGAGACTCGTTGTGTCACGTCACTACGCAAAGCTAACTCGTTGGGTCACGTCGTTCCACAAAGCTGACTCGTTGGGTAATGAGGCATAGGAAGTAGACCCGAGGAGGAATCATGTGGCAGCACTACGTCACGTCTCTGCGGGAAGCAGACTCGTTGGGTCACGTCGCTGCAGGAAGCAGCCTCGTGGGGTCACGTCGTCCTAAAAAGATGGGGAGGTAGAGTTGTCATTTACCTCTGAATCATGTGGTCTTATCGTTAGAAAAAGCTAGCGTCGTAGTGTGTTGTCTTGTCGTTCTGAAAATTCAAAGAAGTTTTTATACATAAAATTTGAAGCGTTACAAGCATTACATGATACACCACTGACTCCCTCTGGATTTACAATCCATGAACCAATTTAAGACCTTTTCATACATAAAATTAGAAGCCCGAGTTCACATGATACAATATGACTCACTCATCTGAGCCACTACCCAATGCTCATTGCGGCGGCCTCCGCGTGTGCCTAGATGTCTTGCGTCGGGCATGCCCCGTAGAGTACGTGAAGTGGTCGGGTGAGTGTGTGTCCATTCGGAGGGGGTATGCAGACCGTTGAGGTGGCGGAGGTGCACCGGTGAGCTCAGTATAGCCCAGCAAAGTATGGTAAGTGTACATGTCATTGTGATGAGGCATGCCGGCCTGGGGGACACCTTCGAAGAAATCATGAGCGACGGGCTCAAAAAATTCACTCCCCGAGTACGATGCCTGCAACTCCGGTTCTGCGGATGAGCTCGGCCCTTGGAGGTAGGGGGTGCCAGCCAACCCGGAGGAGCTCTTCCTTTGAACGTACGGTGGGACAGCGAACTCGGAGGAGCTCTGCCCTGCGTAAGCTCCAAACCCTGGCTACCATGCTCCATACCTTGACAGCGTGTACTGCTCCCTAGTAGGATCTAGGAGGCCCGTGCCATTATCATCAGTCGTCGTGAACTGACCGTCACCCCCACGGTCAACTGAAGGCTACAAGATAGAACGATGTTAGTACAGATAAACACTCAGGACGTGAACAAAAAATCTCATACCTCCCGGATGTCCAGTGCAGATGATCGACGGGGAGCCCGTTAGTCTATGTACCGAACGCGACCAGTAGAAGTGATTCATCCCGAAGGACCTACGGCGAAAGAACGACATAATGTTAGTGCAACGTATGGTATAGCCAAAAAATGTAACGTAGATTTGTACATAACTTACCACCCCGTCGACCTGGCCCGCGGATGACCGACGGGAAATGCTACGACACTGGCTGGACTCGCTAGGTCATGCTGACCTAGCAGGTAAGCACCCCCCCTCCCCACTTGGTGCCCGATGCGCAGGACGTCGTCCGTCGAACGACTGTAGCTCAAGTTCATTACTATCTTCTTCAACTCCACGATGACGTACCTCAAAGTTTTCAGCATCCTCGCCGGTGTTCTGTCTGAGTTGCCGATGGCGGCCTCCGATGCGCCCAAGATGTGCTGCACCCGCTCTAATTGTAGTGACGTACATAACATGTTCATTAATGAAGAGTACAAATATCATCAATGAAACGACCAGAGGTTGTAAGTGTCCTACGCTGTTGTCACACCGTGAAGCGCTGTGATGATCGTATGTGCAGCGGAGGCTGTAACGTCCGGTTTGTCCAAAGTTTTGAAAAGCTTTTTTTTTAAAAAAATGACCCTTTGGTTTTGTTGTTTGCTTTAATCTTAACTTGAAGATTTCAGAATTTGGAGATTTAACTTGAATTAATCAAACTTCAACTAATCCTTTTGGTTGAATTGGAGTTATCGCTGTTCCTTGGCTTTTAGCCTCTTTTCTCTGTTTGCCTTGTTTGTCCTCTAGGCTAGCTTCTCCCCCTCTAGGTCAATTTCCCTCCTTCTCTAGACTTTTCTCTTGCTGGACATTCCCCTATGTCCAGATTCCTCTTTTGTTGGATGTCTCCTGTTGATCGGACCTTTCTTCAGTTGGACCTCTTGTAGGTTCAAACTTCCTTTGCTCTCTGGGACCTCCCCTGGAGCCTTGTGTTTGGATTTCTCTAATCCAGACCTCTCCTTTGTTGGGTTGAATCTCTTTGTGTTCAGACCTCCCTTTGGCCTAAATGTCCGTCTCTATCAAGATCTCCTTGATCTAGACTTCTTTCTCTGTTTGGACCTCCCCATGGACCTCTCAATGTTCATTTGAACTCCCTGAATTCATTTGGGCTTCCCTGAGTCCTTTTGGACCTCCCCGTGCCCATATGGACCTCCCTATGTCCATATGGAGCTCCCTTTGATCTCCCCACGTCCAATCGAACCTCCTTGTGCCCCTTGGACCTCCCCCTTTGTTTACTTGGTTTGCCCTCGTATCCTCTGGACCTCTTCTGTGTTCTTAGGACCTCCTTTGAGTTCTTTGGACCTCCTCTGAGCTTGGATCTCTCCCTCACCTCTAATTTAGACCTCCTTTGCTTGGGTTGAATCTCTTTTGAGGTTTAAACCTCTTCTTGGTTTGGATCTAAGGGTCTAAACCTCTCCTTTGTTAGATCTGACCGTTAGAACCTCCTCCTTGGAGATCTTAACCGTTCAGACCACCCCTTTGTTAGATCTGACCGTTAGGACCTCCTCCTTGGAGATCTTAACCGTTCAGACCTCCCCTTTGTTAGATCTGACCGTTAGGACCTTGTGAGGACCCTGGTTTATTAAGCTTGTAATACTTAGTCATCCATTGACCCTAGTATCACAAACATAATAATCCGTGTCTTCGAGATATGTATGCTTCCTGAATGCGTTATACACACCCTTTACAAAATCATGCATCAATTCCATTCAAGACATAGAACCAAAGCACGACTAGAATAAAAGACATACATAATATAGAGTTATTACAAAAGGGCCGAGGCCAAATACAACAATAAAGATAACACAATGAAGCAAAAGCCATAAGATGGCGATAAACAAAAAGAGCCACAAGGTTTGCCTTTAGCCCACAAGGCAACCAACCAAGATGCCTAGCTCGATTCCCAACATGACACATCTCACAAAAGTAAAGCCCTTTGGGCTCTACCTCCTCTGCAACAAAGTTATTAAGCAAAGCAAATGAGTACAAAATGTACTACAAAGGCGGCGTGTAGCATAACGAGAACTATAAATAGCTACATGCAAGCTTTATTTAAGTGGATGAGGCTTTGGACTCATTTTAGCATAAAGCAAGCTTTCATTTGCAATAATGTAATAGATTGAAAGCAATTTGATAAAGCATTTTTAATTGTGGAAATACAACGATACCATAATAATAACAACAACAAGAACAACCTAGAAGTGACTCACCCAAGTCACCACAACAATAGCATGAATTACCCAATTCATACCACCCATCAAGTTTTAATTAATTGTTTAGTCTAGTTCTTGCGGGAAATCACCAAGCGTGTCCATAACCTAGGACGAGGCTATTCGAATAGTTTTAACCCTGCAGGGGTGTACCAATGTACCCACACGCTCGAAGGGTCTGCTCGATCGTGGTTATTGAACCAACCACTCGAATCGATTCATTCTTGGCAACACCTCTGCGATCTTCTACTGGAAAACTTTCAGGGCACTTACAATCGCCCTGGGAAGGAGGACAACTTGCACCGGATGAGACAGAACGACAACGAGACCTTGTGCCAATTCATCAAGCGCTTTAGTCAGGTTCGTAATTCAATTCCAGAAGTTTCTGATTCATTTGTCATCAGGGCTTTCAAGCAAGGAGTCCGCAGTAGAAGAATAACAGAAGATATTGCTTTAAATCCGCCTACCACTGTCACTTAACTCTTTGAGATGGCTGATCGATATGCGACTGCCTCTGAGGCGGTCGAGTGGAACAACACAATCGATCAAGAAAATAATACCTCTCGAGAGCCAGGCGATATTGGTAAGAAGAAAGATAAGAAAGCAAAAAAGTCCAAGAACAAGGCGAAGGGTCAAAAACTCCAAGCCGCTAGTTCAAGGAGGTCTTGGTACATGAATGATAAAGAGCCACGCACCTCAAAGCCGCACTCGACCGAGGCAAAGGTAAGTGCCCCAATCGGAAAAATGATAAACCTAGGTGGTGTCCTTTCCATAAAAAGGAGGGACATGACCTTCGCAACTGACGGGTCTTTCAACGAAAGTTTGAAGACTACTACAGCGGCAAGGACCACTTCCTACTCTCGGCGGGTAGGACAAGCGAGTGGTCATAAAACTTGGATGACGAGGAGGAGATGCTTGTTCGGGATCCGCAACACACCGTCAAGCACATCTATGGAGGATCATCGGCATACGAATCAAAGCGGCAACTTAAAGTGCTGAGCGTGAGGTAAACTCCATAGATCCTCCTCTTGTCAATAAATTATCAAGTGGTCGAAGTTACCATCTCCTTTGAGAAGGGTGGTATCGATTACTTCGACTTCGACAGTCGGTATCCGATCGTGGTCGAACACATTGGAAATATGCCTAGAGGCAATCATAGAGATGATTATATTTCATTATGTTCACAATATTTGATAATATGTTATCTTGTTCCTTGAATGAATCATCGGTCATGAAGATTAACGAGTATGTGACTTGTTGGTGAAGCTCTTTTTAACTTATGATGATGTCGTTCTAAAAATATCCTCAGTCGAAAGTCCTTTGGTGAACACTAGTGACTCTCGACCGACACATGTATTGATTGATGACCACGTTTCCTTTGGTCATGGATATAGGGATATCGAATCAATAATGTGGACACGTGTTAGAGAATATGGTGTTGGATAAGACCCACCTTGAGACACTATTGAGATTGTTATGATTCTATGTGTCGTTAGTTGGTCTCAAGCAATGATGATGTATAATCCTTAGACTGAGATCAACATGGTTTTCTACATGTGTAATAGCATTCTTAGGGGTTGCCAAACCTTTGCTAAATGGCGGGTGGTTATAAAGGTAGCTTTGGGTATGCTATGAAACATGCGAGAGGATGTGATTGGTGGGATATAGGATTTGCCCTCCTAACATAACAGAGAGATATCTCTGGGCCCTCGAAGTGGTCGGATAAAGAAAGTGCATGGCCATGCCCTTTGGTGGTCGAAGAGTTCGACCACATGAGGTTATCCGATACTCGATCGAGAAAGCATTGAACAGTCCATGGATGACACAACATCTCACCTGGAGTTCAACCAGATATCGTGAGGCAAAGGGAGAATACATGAGTAGGTCGCTTAGTTCGACCAGCTATGGACTGGTCGTATGGATATACTGTAACATCCCAAATGTATAATTAGGGTTTGTTCAAGTATAATTATATGTGTAGAAATTAAAACTTTTTCTCACGTCTTGAAAACCCCTAATCTCTCATGTAATTCCTGTCCAAGAGTTGTGTAATCCAAAAACACTAAGCTCTTGTTGACCAAAAGTCAAACTCATGTTCCACTTGTCACAAATCTTGTGCCAAACTTTTGAAAATAATTTTCCTTGGTCCTAGTATTGATGTGGGACCCCTCTGAAAAATATCACAAGTTGTAAAACTTGTTTGATAAATTTTAGAGGTAAAACAATTCCTTGAACAACCTTCATGAATTTCCTGAGAAAAATGCATAGCATAATAACCTCTGGAAATTTTATGTAAGGTTAATCTTAATGTCAGCAAGCTCCAGTTAAAATTTCATAAATTTTGGAGCTCAATTGCAATTCAAACAACCTGCAAAATCTCAGCTATTGAAATTGAATTTAAAAGCTTGGTGCTTGTTCCTTGGGCTAACCACTTTCCCAAAGTCGGTCGGCCCAACCTTTTCTCCACTGCTCGTCAGACCTCCTCTCCACCTTGATCAGGTCGTGGCCGTTGGATTAACATCCAACCGCCACGACCTCCTCCTCGGCTTCTTGACCAAGTCCTCCCCACTCACATGAGGTCATCGCCCTTGGATCAGCGATCCATGGCCATGACCTCCCTCGCTCAAACTACTCGAGACCTCCTTTTGCACTCACTTGAGGTCGTGGCCGTTGGATCAATCCAAAGGCCATGACCTCCTCTGCAAACCATCGCTGCGTGGATCTCCCACCTTGTTGAGGTCATCGCCCTTGGATCAAAAATCCATGGCCATGACCTCCCCTCACTGTTAGACTAAGCAAACCTCCCACCTAACCGAGGTCGTAGCCGTTGGATCAGATCCAACAGCCCACGACCTCCCCCCTCAAAATATCCAGCGCTCACAACCTCCCCCATCTCATGTTGTGCACCGTTGGATTTAAAATCCACGGTCACGACCTCCTCCTTGTCTTGTGCGCATTAGACCTCCCCGCGCACGTGAGGTCGTAGCCCTTAGATTTAAATCTAAAGGCCATGATCTCCCTGGTGCGTTGCGCAAGCTCAGGACTTCCCCCTCTTTTGATCAGAACCGTTGGATCAAAAATCCAAAGGTCTGACCTCCCTTGCCTTTTTGCATAGCGTCTCGAGACCTCCTCGCCCTCTCATCACCATTAGATCTTAATCGATGGCCATAACCTCTTGTGCGCTTCTGGCGTAGTGCTAAGACCTCCCCTTTGGTTGTGCGCCCTTGGATTTAAATCCAAAGGCCATGACCTCCCCTCGTGTTACGAAGTTAGGTGTGCGGTTAAGACCTCACAGAGGTCCGCACTGCTGGATTGAGATCAACGCTTTGGACCTCTGTCCCTTTTTCCGTCGCAAGATTCGCATTATGGAAATCGGAGGGCCACGACCTCCTTTCCAAATCGTGTGGCTGGGACCTCCTCCCGATCACTTAAAACATAACGGTTCAAACTTAAAATCCAAGGGCGAGGACCTCCCCATCCACGTAATCCAGCGGTGGATGTGAGATCTGTTCTTCTCCTACCTTGGCGTGTGCGCGAGCCATGGCGATGGGCAAAGTCGAGCCTTGTCACATCCAACGGCTCTGTGTTCGGGGCATTAAATGCATGTCGGTGCTTTTCCGCCCCTAGCCCATGCCCTGTCCTGACCTACTCTGTCCTTTCCATCTTGTCCAACTCCATGGACCTCCCGTGGACCTCCCTTGGGCTAAGCTCATGTGAGACCCCGACGTTTATTCGGCTGATAATACTTAGTCATCCAATTGACCCTAGTATTATCAACCAAATAAACCGATCTCGAGAGATGTATACTCCCTAGGATGCAGATATACATACCTCACACCAAAAGAATGTATCAATTCCATACAACACATAGAACATAAGCAACAAACCGAAGTTAATATTAATAAGGAAAAGCTATTACAAAGAGGGCCCTTAGGCCAAATAGCAACAATTCTACAAAGATAACAAATGGAAGCAAAAAGTGCCATAAAGATGGCTATAACACAAAGCCAATCGGTGTGCCTTAACCCTAGGCATCGTAGGACCGCCAAGCTAGTCGTCAAGAAAGCGCAACACGTAGCACAAAAGAGAGGCTCTTGGAGCTCTCCTTCTTCCTCTGCAACAAAAGCCACAAAAATGCCACAACCACGCGCGATGAGTACATAAAGTACTCCGCAAGACTTACGTGTGAGATAACGAGAACTATAAATAGCTACATGCAAGCTTTATTTAAGTGGATGAGGCTTTGGACTCATTTTAGCATAAAGCAACATTTCTTTGCAATAACATAATAGATTGAAGGCAATTTGGCAAAGCATTTTTAAATGTTGAAGTAACAACGAGATAATAACATAGTAACAACAACAAGATCAACCTAGAAGTGACTAACCCAAGTCACCACAACAATAGCATGAACTCCCCGTTCATACCAACCATGTCAAGTTTTAATTAAAGGTTGTAGTCTAATTCTTACGAAATAACCAAGCGTGTCCATAACCTAGGGCGAGGCTATTGAATAGTTTTATCCTGCGAGGGTGTACCAATGTACCCACACGTCGACCGCCTTTCCTTAAAGCACACTACCTTTGGTGTGCCGCGCACGCTAAGTCCTCTGAGACATTTCCAATGGACAATGCTAATTACGAGTCGCACAACCCACGGGGAGAAGGAGACATCACACAACCTTCCCGGAAGCTAATGCTCCTCCCACATCACACACACATTTTATCTTTAAAACACACCAACCGAGCGACCCCAATTAACACCGCCCAAAGTACTTAGTCAAGAGGGTTCCATATGCCCCTCGTGTGGTTATACATAAAATTGCTTGGATCAATGGCGCAAGAATTCGGTCCTTGTTGACTCGGGCATACCACCACATCCAAAACCACACCATCCATCCAATATGCCCAAGTCTAAATCAATCTTTTATTTTCAGTTTTGATTTTACAAATTAATCAAAGCACAAGTGCTGGACATATAAGAGTAATAATCAGTTTTGAGTGATCAAGACCATTGACTAAGTCGATGATCGCCCATTTCTACCGATAACTAAGCATGTCTAAGCAATTTACCTCGAAACTACTAAGTGATAAGAGCTCATCCAACGAGCTCCCACCACAGCAAATAACCTAGGCTCATGGTAGTAGAGGATGAACAATTCCTACAGATTATGCAACTATAGGCTTGCTAGCGACATTTAACACAAAGTAGCATGCATACATAGAAGTAAAACGATATATTAAGCTTTAAAGTAATGGGACAATGATGGAAATGATCAAACTGCTTGCCTTGTTGCTGTTGCTCAAATTGTGGCAGAGGGTCGCTCTGGGATCACCACAAATGTCGAAACCCTAACGGAAAAGCGAGAAAGAACCGATAAAACGACGAAAAACCAAAAAGACGCAAACAGAGAAACTTCTCCGAAAGCTATGAAAATTTTACAGCAGCAAGACAATGATTTATCATGAATTTAGCAACAAGAACCAATTGATTTGGATTCTTAATGCAAAAGATATGATGAAATCAATTCTGCTCAGCCTATTAATTAGAAATATGTTACTGTTCATCGCAAAATTTTCTAGAATAGAAGTGAAGCTGAAATTTTTACTATAAAACCAGCACCTCATGATATGAATAACACAATTGAGTTCATCTCATTTGGAGCTATATTGCACTTTCTACCATTTTTCAAAAACAAGAACTTGAACAAAATTATAATGCACAAGTTCTCATTTTCCTAACAGCAACATGCTCAAAACCAATTTTCACAGTGAGTTCACTAAGAGAGGAAACCAACAAAGTTGGTCTCACCCAAAAATAATCTATAGAGCATTAGTTATGTATTTTACAAGTTAAGTATTGTTTTTGAGTGTATATTTAAAGTGAGTTTTAAAACCTAATGGCAAACTGTGCTTTAGAGCTGAATTCAACTTTCAATCATTTTTGGATTAAAGTCAAGTTCAAGACAGAGCCAACACAAGTTGAATGACCTCATTTGGATTTAAAACGAGAAAGATATGCAATTTCAAAGTTTATACCTTATTTCAGTTTAACTAAGACCTCACTGGAATTTCTAAAACCCATAAGGACATAGGAGGACGTGAGCCACAGATCTTAAATCCAACGGCTCAAGACCTCCCAGGAGAACATCACATACACATGCGTGAAGGTCGGAGGTCTGGACCTCTTAGCAACTCACATGCGCAAGGTGAGGGGAGGTCGTGGCCGTAGATGGGAAATCAGCGGACCACAACATAGAGAGGAGGTCGGAGCGGACCAGATCTGATCGAGGGAGGTCCTCAACGGTGAGATCTTCCAAAGGAAGATCTAAACTACCAAGATCTCCACGAGGAGAATCTACATCGTCGAGGACCTCACGGGGAGGTCTGGGCCGGTCGAGATGTTCAAGGGAGGTCCTTGATGGTCCAGATCGTCCGAGGGAGGACCTTGGCGGTCAAGATCTACCCGGGAGGTCATGAAAGGCCGAGATGGCCTCGGGAGGTCCTAAGCGAGGTCTAGCGTCCGCAGACCTCCAGGAGGTCTGGCGGCCACGATGCGCAAGGGAGGTCTTGGGCGCTCGGATCTCCTTGGAGGAGGTCATGGAGGTCCGGAGCTCGCGACCACGTGCTTGCGCACACGCGTGTTTGGACAAGAGATTAATCTTGGCGGGACAACAGGAGGTCCGCTACCGGAGGTCTTAAATGCACGCAATAAAGGGTGGATTAAAGGCGGTTAAGACATCAATGATTACAATGATTGGAACACATGATTAGCGCATTAAACATGGAGGATTTACGTCCTAAAAGCGACAACGGCGCCGCCAGTTGTGTCAAACAAAACCCGAGCGCAAAGATGTGGTCATCGCCGGCGATGTAGACCTCGCCGCGAGATCAATAATGCCGTTGGGTCCGCAATAACCATGCGCACAAAGGACCTCCTCTCAACGGCGGCGGCCTTGAGCGCCCGGCGAGCCGAGAGGACAACGAAGCGAATCGACCAAGCGACAAAATGCAAAAAGGAGCTCATGCGACATTCAGCGTGTGCCAAAACTTAAGCTCCGCAACATGCATTCAGCGGGTGCGACAACTAAAGGACTAACAGGAGGTACACGGAGGTCCTAAGGTCTTTGGGAGGTCGTGGAGGTGATGGCCGGAGTTGGGGAAGACAATGAAGCTTGCACTCACGGCACCGGCTCAAGCTCAGCTTTGTCCACCTCTGAAAAATGCCCAAACAAAATAAGTTAGGATTATTTCAGGAGGTTTGGGGAGCAAGAGTGAGCAAGGTTTGAAAGAGGGAGCCACTGGAACTCTGAGCTCAGAAGCTCCAAGGACTTCAACAATGGCAGCCACTAGAGAGGAGGTGAGTGAGTTAGGAGCTCGGCCAAACATCGTATGACAGGCTCCAAGTGTGTAAAGGAAGCCAGCGGGGAGCTCAGTGGACACTTATAGCCCGAGGTGAAGGTTATGAGTGGGGCTAAGCTCCATGGTGAGCTTAGCCCACGGTTGGTCCATGGGGTGGACATGACATAAAGTTGACAACTGGCGGTCCGAGTGGACATGAGAGCGGAAGGTGACCCGGCGTAAATCTTGGTCGTGAGAGAGTCAAAAGGTGCCTGAGGCTGGCGCGCGTGCTCCACCGCTCGAGAGCACGCATGCGCGCCGAGGAAGGAGAAGAACGAGGGGAGGTCTTGGTGGCCGTTGGATAAGACACAGGAGAGGTCCTAACCATCGGATCAATTTTTGAACCGTTATGTTTTAAGTGGCTAGGAGGAGGTCCCACCACACGATCAAGGATGGGAGGTCGTGGCCCTCCGATTTCATGTCGCAAAATGCGTGAGGAAAAGGGACAGAGGTCCAAAGCGTTGGATCTCCATCCAGCAGTCGCGGACCTCGGTGAGGACTTAACATTGCGCGATCAAAGACATGAGGGAGGTCATGGCCTTTGGATTTAAATCCAAGAACCTTGACGATGGGGAAGTCTCGATATGATGCGCAATGAGCGGGGAGGTCGGGACCGTTAGATTTAGATCTAAGGGTTCCGATCAAAAGAGGTGGAGGTCTGAGCTTGCGCACGCACAAGGGAGGTCATGGCCTTTAGATTTAGATCTAAGACTCACGATCTCACGTCTTGTTGGGAGGTCTGTGCGCATGAGACAAAAAGGAGGTCGTGGTAGTAGATTTTAATCTAACGATGCACAACAAAGATGGGGAGGTTGTGAGTGCTTGATAGCACGGGAGGTTTGTTTAGTTTAGGTTGAGAGGAGGAGGTCGGGGCCATGGATCTTGGATCCAAGGGCTATGACCTCACGTGAAATGGGAAGACTGTTGAGTATGTTGAGGAGGAGGTCGTGAGTGTTGGATCGATCCAGCGGCTCGACCTCAACAAATGGGATGACCTCATTGCGATGGTTTAACACTCGAGGAGGTCTTTGAGGTTTAACACGGGGAGGTCATGGTAGTGGATCTTTGATCCAACGGCAATGACCTCATGAGGTGGGGAGGTCTTTGCGGTGTTGATCATGAGGAGGTCGTGGTGTTGGATGTAAATCCAGCAGGTGCGACTGATCAAATGGAGATGAGGTCTGTGAGGTGCAGACATGGTTGGGCTGGACCAACTTTGAATATAGCTAGCCCAAGGAACAAAGTGTAGGCTTTTAAATTTAGTTTTTAACAGCTGAAACTTAGCAGAATTATTTGAGATAGCAAATGAACTCCAAATTTGATGAAATTTTAGCTGGAGCTTGCTGACAATGAGATCAACCTTGCATAAAATTTCCAGAGGTTATTATGCAGTGCATTTTTCTCAGGAAATTTGTTAAGGTTGTTTAAAGGATTGTTTTACCTCCAAAATTTATCAACAAGTGTTATAACTCATGATATTTTTCAGAGGGGTCCCATATCAGTTTTGGGACCAAGGAAAATATATTCCAAATGTTTGGCACAAGATTTAAGATAATTGGAACAGGAAGTTGACTTTTGGTCAACAAGAGCTTTGTGTTTTTGGATTACACAACTCTTGGACAAGAATTACATGAGATTTTAGGGGTTTTCAAGTTGTGAGAAAAAGTTTTAATTTCTACACATATAATTATACTTGATTAACCCTAATTACACAGTTGGGATGTTACAGCTCACCATGAGCTTAACCCGTGGTCCAGGACCTCTTTTTGCCCTAGCTATGAAACCCCCCACTATTGCCCTTGGCTTCTTTTACACACCATTGAGCTTGGCCTTGCTTGTGCTTGGCTGAGCATCCCCTCCACTGACCTCCCCTTTTTGGCCGCCATTGTTGAGAAGCTCCAAGCCCTCGGTGGTGAAGGCTTGCTCAGTGGCCCCTCTCAACCTCTAGCTCATTTTCAGCTCCCCAAATCTCACAGGTTGAACCTAACCCATTGTTAGGTTAACATTTTCGAGGAGGGGCTAGTGGAGCTTGAAGCTTGGAGCTTGGAGCTTGGTCTTGGCAATGGAGCAACCCTTCTTCCCCAACTCCGGTCCTCCACGTCCCCAACATCCTCGGCACCTCCGCGACCTCCGGGTAACCCTCTGGTAGTCCGTAGATCTTGGCACCCAGCGATGTATGTTGTTGCGGAGCTTTTTTGGGCACACAGCAGAATGTACTGCTGCGAGCTCATTATCGCTGTTTGTGTTTTGGCCGTATGTTTTTGCGTCGCCAATCTATGGCTCGTCGCCGTTCAGGCCACCCCGGTAATGAATGGTCTGGCGTGTCGCATAACACTATTGCGCGCACGTTGGTGTCACTGGATGGCGGCCATGAGGTCCTCATCGCGGCGACAAGCCTTGGGAGCCTCTCGGAGTTTTGTCGGACGACAATGGTACCGTGCCATTGTCGTTAGGACAAAGATCTCCCCATTAAATCACGATCATCATTGCTTATCATTGGTAAACTCGGTCAGCCTTTAGTGCCTTGTTTTCTGTCCTTGTTGCGCAATTAAGGCGCTTAGTCTCCTGCAGCGTGCATCTCTGGGACCTCTTTGCCAAGGATCACCTGTGGACTTTTGGCAAAGACCTCCCAAAGACCTCCCTCGGGGTCCTCTTTGCAAAGACCACCCTGGTCTTTTGTAGGACAACCCAGGACCTCCCTCCTTGCGATCTTGACCGCTAGGACCTCCTTGTGGGAGATCTTAGCCGTTGAGGTCCTCCTGTGTTGATCTCCACCGTGTAGGACCTCCCCGAGGTCCTCTTAACCTTGTGGACCTCCTCGGGTAAATCTTAGCCGCCCAGACCTCCCAGTGGAAATCCGAGCCGCTTAGGACCTCCCTTTGTTAGATCTTGGCCGTTTAGGACCACCCCAAGTGGATCTGAACTGCCCAGGATCTCTTTGTTGTTGTCTTGACCGTTAAGGTCCTCCCTGGGACAATCTAGACCATTAAGGTCCTCCCTTGGAAAATCTGGACCGTCTAGGACCTCCCTCGAGAGGTCTTGACGATGTAGATCTTCCTTGGGGAGATCTTGACAGTTTAGATCTTTCTTTGGAAGATCTCAGCCAATCAGGACCTCCCTCGTTTGATCTGGACCGTCCCGGTCCTCCCTCATGTGTTGTGGTTCGTTGGATGCGGTATCAACGGCCACGACCTCCCCTCTGTTGCGCGCAGCGTGGCAGGGAGGACATGGACCGTTGGATCCAAGATCAACGGCTCATGTTCTCTGGACTGCCTGATGGCGTCTTGCGTTTCCTCTGGAGGTCTTGGACCGTTTGATTTAGATCAACGGTTCACGTCCTCCCATGTCCTTGTGGGTTTAGAAGTTCGAGTGAACTCTTAATTATAAACCTGAAATAAGGTATAAACTTTAGAATTCCATATCTAATTAGTTTCTAAATCCAAATGAGGTCGTTCAAATTGTGTTAGCTCTGTCTTGGACTTGACTTTAATCTAAAAATGATTGTAAGTTGAGTTCAGCTCCAGAGCACAGTTTTGCCTTTAGGTTTTAAAACTCACTTTAAATATACACTCAAATTAATGCTTAACTTGTAAAATACATAACTAATGCTCTGTAGATTATTTTGAGTGAATCCAACTTTGTTGGTTTCCTCTATTAATGAACTCACTGTGAAAATTAGTTTTGAGCATGTTGCTGTTATAAAAATGAGGACTTGTGCATTATAATTTTGTTCAAGTTCTTGTTTTTGAAAAATTGTAGATAGTGCAACATAGCTCCAAATGGGATGAACTCAATTGTGTTATTCATCTCATGAGGTGCTGGTTTTGCTGTAAAAATCTCAGCATCACCACTTTTCTAGAAAATGTTGCCTCATAATTAAATTAGTGAATAGTAGCAGTTTGGTATTTTTAGGGCTGAGCAGAATTGTTTTGCTCATATCTTTTGCATTGAGAATCCAAATCCATTGGTTCTTGTTGATAATTCCCTAAAAATCATCCTCTTGCTGCTGTAGAAATTTTAGAGTATTTGGAGTTTGTTTGCTGTGCTGTCTTTGTCGTTTTCGTCGTTCTTATCGATTCTTTTCGTCTTTTCGATTAGGTGCCGACGAGTGTATTGAACCCGTGAGTGATCCTCAGCAACAATTTGGCCAGCAACAGCCAGGCAAGCAGTTTGATCATTTCCATCATTGTCCCATTACTTTAAAGTCTAATATTTTGTTTAACTTGTATGTATGCATGCTTTTGTGTCATAGTATTTTATCGTTTAGAGGTAGCTATTCCTATTGCATAGTTGCCCCTAAATTGTTACCCCGCCACAAACCATAAGTTACTAATATCGCTGGTGAATTAGAGCCGGTGATTTAAGTATGCTCTTTTATTGCTTTTACGGTGTCATGCTTAGCAATGCTTGAATAATCTAGTAGTAATGGGCGATCATCGACTTAGTCGATGGTCTTGATCACTCAAAACTGATTATTACTCCTATATGTCCAGCACTTGTGCTTTGATTAATTGTAAAATCAAAAACTGAAAATAAAAGATTGATTTAGACTTGGGCATATTGGATGGATGGTGCGGTTTTTGGAATGTGGTGGTATGATGGGTCCCTAAGGACCAAGTACTTGGGTCACTAAGCCAAGCAATTTTATGTGCTAACCACACGAGGGTATATGGAACCCCTCTTGACTAAGTACTTTAGGCGGTGTTAATTGGGGTCGCTTTCGGTTGGTGTGTTGTTTAAAAATAAAATGTGTGTGTGATGTGGGAGGAGCATTAGCTTCCGGGTAGGTTGTGTGATGTCTCCTTCTCCCGTGGGTTGTGCGACTCAGAATTAGCATTGTCCATTGGAAATGTCTCGTAGGACTTAGCCGTCTTAAGCATACCAAAGGTAGTGTGCCTAAGGAAAGGCGATGCGGTGTGTGGGTACATTGGTACACCCCTGCAGGGTTAAAACTATTCGAATAGCCTCGTCCTAGGTTATGGACATGCTTGGTAAGGTCGTTCAAGACTAGACTACAACCTTTAATTAAAACTTGACATGGTTGGTATGAACGGGGAGTTCATGCTATTGTTGTGGTGACTTGGGTTAGTCACTTCCAGGTTGTTCTTGTTGTTGTTACTATGTTACTATCTCGTTGTTATTTCAACCATTAAAAATGCTTTGTCAAATTGCCTTCAATCTACTATATTATTGCAAATGAAACTTGCTTTATGCTAAAATGAGTCCAAAGCCACATCCACTTAAATAAAGCTTGCATGTAGCTATTTATAGTTCTGTTATCTCACACGTAAGTCTTGCGGAGTACTTTATGTACTCATCTGCCCGTTGTCGAACGATCGAATCGCCGATCTTACGAAAATAAGCGAGGAAAATGGCGTGGAATATCACGGAATGGAATGGGGTCGCTCTTTATTGATATGAACTGGATTTACAAGATGTGGCTAAGTACTACCTGAATTACCTGAATGGAGGAATGTAGCAAGACAATCGGACTTAGAATATGAGTCTAAGGCTGATTATCTAGCTTCTAATTCCACCGCTTAGGCTTCTGTGCATATCTTTGCCTTGGCCTTGTTTTGTGTGTTGCCTATCGTCTCCCTTCTTGTCTCTCTTTTTTTCTCCTTCGTCTTCTGTGCTTCACCTTTAAATAACTTCCGAAGAGGTGGCAGTTACTCCTGGAGAAGACGTCCCTGGTGAAGCGTTACGACTGGTCGGAACGGTAGAGAAGTTAGCAATGTGCTAACTTCCTTGCGGTTGCTTGTGAAAAGCTTAACCGTAGGGTGGTTAATAGTCGATGTCTCGGGGTTGTACCATCGCATGGTTTGGAGCGATAACCGTGTTCCATTCATCATACGATAAGAAATACCGATTCGATAATTTTACGGCGGTTATCGGTCGGGATTAGGCACAAAGCCTCATCAGGCCGAGGTACCCGATAAGTAACCTCGGAATACTAACGACCGTGGAGGTCGTCGGTCTTAGGGATTACGACCATGAAAACGTATGGTCTTTTATTATGCATTTAAAATAATACATAGAGGTTTTAATCCTCGTCGGCTAGCCCCTAACTTTAAATGGGCTGTGGTGTATATATCTTTTCCGATGAAATCGTATCGAGTGAACCCATTTAATGTAAGTGGTATACTGAAAGTGATGCGTGTTCACTTTAAAGTTGAGAACTTGCCTTGGGAAGCGAAGAGTTCCTCTGTCGTTTGAACAAAAAGCTTTTTGTCAATGGGACTTTGTGGAATCCTTGAAAGTATCGGAAGTTTATAAAATCTTCTCTCATTTGGGCTCTTAGAATTTTTATGCTTCCAAAATCCTTTCGATCCTTTAGCTTCTGCCAAGAAATCCTCGAGCCTTTTCTGTTCTTCCGACCACAAAGTCTTCAACTTCCACTACTCATCCTTGAGGATTTTCGCCATGTCGAAGCAAATTACAAAGTGGTTGCCTTGAATTGGGCAAGAAAAAGCTTGAGGCTTTGGCGAAGATGGGAATGCTTCGAGATAGAAATCGATTAATTGGAGACCGCGATTGGAGAGCATTTTCCGAGTCGTGAAGATGAGGAAATCCTGTTTTCTCGCCTACATCGAATGTGAAATTTGAGATTACCGTACACAAATTCCTCCTCCGCGTTCTTGAACATTACGGGTGGAATTAGTGAATTTGGCTAAATTCGATTGCAAATATCAGTATTTTCGCATATTTGTGCGAGGCATACCGAAATACAACCGAACTTGAAGCTCTTTAGTTATTTCTACCGCATGGTGATGGGAAAATCTGCGGCAAAATCTGAAGCGACTCTGGGGAATGCACATTGCGTCTTCATGGCGGGAAGGCCGATGAGTACATCTTCATGTCTGCGAAATCTTCGTGGTCGCTCATGGAAAAATCTTGGTTTTACATAGCGATTCTGAAAACGATAACCTCTACTTGGCGGAACTAGAGCAAGTGAAAACTCCAAGTGGAAGGAAGCCAAAGAAGACAGGGATAGTCAAAAGATGGGCGGATGCCATCTATGACTTCTTGAGTCGAGGGCCCGACTTCGTGGCATGTGGTGAAGGATTTCACCTTTCGTCGATTAGCCATTGAAGCTCCTGACTCATTCCTGCTCTGGTGCCTTGATCGTGATGAAGCTACCTCGTAAGGTGGTAAGTCTTTGAGATAAATTCGATCGGTATTTTGATTTGATTAATGTATTACCTTAAAATCTGTCTATTCTTCCTACATTAAAGCTCTTTCCGGGAAATTAGAGAACGAGTCGGATGATGCGTGCGGGGAGCTCTGGAGAAAAGGTTTGAATGCCCCAAGATCTTAGCCAGTAACTCCTATTGAAGGAGACGGCAAGGCTTAAGGTAATTTAATCAAAATTTCTTTTACCATGTGTATACATATATTCCACCAGATTTCCAATCGTGCTCTACTTTTGCGATCGGTCGGGATTGCGAATCATACAATCTGGTGAGGATCAACGTCCCACCTTAGTTCCGACCGAGTCGTGCCTCGAGGCACTTGAAGGAGATGAATCCTCGAGGTAATAGAACATTTCGAATCATATATGTACGAATTTTTTAGATAAAGGATTTCTTCACCCAATCAAATTTGTTTTTTGATTTAGGTGGATAAGCTTCGAGGGCCCGAGAATGTAGCTGCGGAGGTCAGAACTCAGAGTGGTCGTGCACGACCTTACGGTTATTCTTGAAACAAGCGATCCGGAGATTGATGAAACCACTCCCTCAGGCCGGATAGTCGGGAATGCGGTCCTTGATGAACTGGTGGAGGACATAACTTCCGACATCTTGTTGGAGGATGTGAGGTTCAACAAACCTTGCCGGTCGAGAACCGGCAAAATTGGAGGAGAAGAAAAGGAAGGCTAGCGGCACAGATTTCTCTCTTGCGCGTTTGAGTCAAATCTCGAGATTAACAAGGTATGTACAAATGAAAGTGGTCGTATAAGTATGTACCTCTAATAATTCCTTGATGATTTGATACTTTGAACTTCCATCTTCGGTTTGCATAGGTCTTACGGTGTTCGGTCGTTTTCGACTGTGTTCTTCTGAGGACTCGCACTGTGGAAGTTCCTCGATCAGAGCACTTCTCGGGACAAAGTTCTGAGGAAGTAGTGGTCGAAGAAGCCCGGCGGTGACAAGAACAACGGTTGAGTTGGATCCTTTGGTGATTGAAACCCCTTACGTGGAGGTAGATGCCTCGAGAGGTCTCAACGAGTTCCGATCCTTTGTTGATAACCCTTCTCAACCTAACAAGTTCCTTTTAGTCCCCGATTTATCGAGGATAAGGAGCTTGATGAGGCGTGGCGAAAGTATCGGATACTCAACTCAAGATGCACCTCGATTTGATTTTTGCCGTTATAATGACCGGACAATTCGAATAAGTATTCTCGACCGACTTCATAGCTCTTCTTTAAAAAGTTTATAAGAAACTTAAGAAAGAGAACGCTATTTGTGTAGCATTTGGTCGAGAACTTTCTTTGTGATCGGAGGATCGACCCAATGAGTTAAGGACTTGGAGCAAAAGCACTCCGAGTTGGAAAGTAAGAACTTTTCCTTTTGAACTTTTGTTTCTTCTTCAATACTTTGCTCCTCTACAATTATTCTCCCTTATCGTATTCGATAGATCTGGAGAAAATAAAAGAGGAGGTTGTGGCGAGAAAGCCAAGACAGCTCTTCTTGAAGAAGAAATAAAAGCTAAAACCGATCATTTCTTTGAAGCAAGTTCACTAAAGACCTGTTGATCGTCAAACAACGACCAAATATGAAACACTTAGCAAAACAAATGAAGGTAATATGTCGTAAGCTTGATTTTTCCTTCACTTATGCTTGTGTTCATTAAGCGATTTGTTTTTGCGAGCAAACGCAAATCTTGAACAGAGTAAAAAAACTCAAATTTGAGCAGGATAAGGAGGCGGCTCTTGCTCAAAATATTGATGAAAAGATTCATGCTTTGAACAAGATGATCTTTGATATGGGATCGAGGATCAAGCCCGCCTTCCTTAGGAGATCCAATAGAGAAAATGAACTATTTGGGTCAACTTCTAGAGGACCTTAAAGTTACGCTCAAAACTACTCGGACGAATTATGCCTGTGCCCTAAAAGCAGGCGTTGCAAGTGGAGTTAGTTTTGCTTTGGCAAACCGAAAGCTTCCGACCCTCCATAGATCTCCAAGTGTTAAAGATGACTTCAATCGCCCACTGAGGAGGCGACCAAGTTCATGGAAGAACTCGGGCCACTCGGAGATATAGTTGTAGAGGAGATGGAGGTCGAATCTCCGACAAGCAAGAGTTAGGTGGGAATATTTCTTAGAGTAGGTTCTGCAAGTGTAAAAATATTTGAATATCTATGAAAACTTACCTTTTATGTCATTGACAAAGCTTTTGTTTATCTGTTTGACTTTTTTAAAATTCTCAGTATATTTCCTAGCCCCGAACGCTTTATAGTAGAAGAACGCGTTCTTGTACAAGCGGTGAGCCAAGAAAGAGAATAAAAGAGGTCATAACCATGTATGTGAGTTTTGAAGGTATGTTTGGACATGTAAGACAAAAGCGATCGTTCTTGATTAGGAAATCAAATGTGGTCGGGACTAACAGATGATTTCGACTAGTTATAGATCTTTGTTTGTCATAATGGAAATACCAATCAAAAACACTATATATGGTCGGAAAAAGACTTTGTCAAACTTGACATAAGAAGAAATGCAAATATGTATGCAACAAATTATAAGTGAACTTTGTTTATATCTATTGTCCCATAATCTGTTGGAACTAATGCTAAGACACGAAGGCATACGACACATTTCTTGAAAGCGTGTTCAAATTACAGATCCGATCGGTAGCGAGGATCGTAAGAAAAGAACCGTCGCTAGGAAGCTCCTTCCATTAGGCGTGACCACGCGCGAAAAAAGAGAGACTTCGACTAGGAGGCTTTCCGTGTCCCACCAATGTGACAAGAATAGACCGTAATCTTGAAATAATGAAGCATAATCTTGAAATCGTAAGCATATCATTCATGAGATAGTTAGTTGTGTGGCGCTCGATTACTCATTTTCTTTGAGAAAAGAGTGTAGTCGCGTGGGAATCATTTGAAGAAAATGCTCACGACTAGGACCATAGAGTATCGAGATCCTTAAAAGGATATCGGAGAGAAAATGTCTTCTCCCACCGGACTAACAATAATAAGCGACGAGAATGTAGGTGTATATATATAAGCAAGGTTGCACTTCTTAATTAATTAATGAATTTAATGAAATTGAAATTGAAAGAAATGAAAGAATGAAAATTAAACATAGAACTTACGCAATTGATCGATGTTCCAAGAATTTGACAAAATTTGCCCATCGACATAGCCAACAGATCGTCTGGAACACAGTCGGGTTACTTGACCACGATGTAAGGACCTTCCCATTTAGGAGAAAGTTTATTGCGATTTGTTTGGCTCAATTTTTACGAGAACGGATCACCTCTGACAAGGTCAGCGAGGTCACCTTCGACTATGGTACCTTCGCATGGCTTGTTGGTAGGCTAGCGATCGTATAAGGGCTTGGTTTCGCTGTTCTTCAAGGAAATCGGCGTCGTCGAGTCGTCGTTCATTCGATCATTTTCGTCAAACGATCGATTCGGCGAGCCAATTTTGAGTTACGGAGGAAGCATAGCTTCAGACCATAAACCAAAAAGAATGGAGTTTCACGGTCCGCACGACGGTCGTGGTAGTTGAACGCCCATAACACGAGGGAAGTTCTTTAACCCAAGCGCTGACCGTTTGATTAAGCGGTGAATACTCGGCGTTTGATCCCGCATAAGGATACCATTAGCCCGCTCAAGCGCTCCGCTGCTTTCTGCGGATGTGCAATGAAGCAAAATGAACTTTGACACCAAGTTCATCGCAGAATTCTGGAATTGATTCTTTGGAGAATCGGGAACCATTATGCGTGATGATCTGTTGGGTACACCAAATCGCGTGATCACATTTTTCAGAGAAATCTCTTAGCGGCCTCGGTTGTTATTTTAACGATCGCTCGGCTTCAATCCATTTTGTAAACGTGTCAATCATGACGAAAAAAATTGAAGCCCCGGTGCTCTTAGGAAAGGTCCCGAATATCCGATCCCAGGTTGCAAAAGGCCAAGAAAGAGGAATTGTTTGTAAGGCTTGTCTTTGGTGGTGTACTTATCGGCTATAAACCGACATTGTACACACTTCATCACAAGCTCTTTTGCATCATGAAGGGCGGTTGGCGATAATAGCCTTGCTTAAAGGCTTTAAACGACTGTGGTTACTGTAGAGAATGGTGTGCTCCACGACACCTTCATGGATTTCGTTAGCAATCTAATGCCATCCGTTTGAGATATGCATCTCATCAACACTCCATGAGATCCTCGTTTATACAAGGTACTTTCGATTAGAGTGTATGATTTGGCTTTTCGTGCTATCTGATCGGCCTCTACATCATCTTCTGGAATTGTGTCATCTTTGAAGATAATTGTAGATCGATGTCATCCGATCTCTACCTTGATCGTGGCGGCGCCAGCGTCAACGACACTGTGGAGCATCCATGTTCCCTTGATTAGTTTGTTCAACTTGCAAAGAATCATGTATGTTCTCGGAAGGCTCAACTACCGAGGGTGAATTGAGTTGCTCGAGAAAAACTCCAGGCGGACTGGTCGACCTCGTGGAGGCCATCCGTGCTAACCGGTGCCGCCGAAAGTTTTCCTTTCTAGGAATATGTTGGATCTGAAAACCGAAGAAGTGCTTTTCAAGTTTTCGTACTTCCGCCAGATAAGATGACATCTTGGTACTAGAGCATTGATACTCTTTCCCCACTTGATTAGCTACTAGTTGAGAATCGCCTTTCACTAATGTCTGCGAATCCCAAGCGAGCGAGTCCGCTCGAGTCTGCCGATAAACCTTCATATACGCCACATTATTGGTGGCGGGAAAATTCTTGGATGGCGTACTTGATGTGTTCGCCAAGATGGGGATATCAAGACCACTCGGCCCGATCCTTGTAACATCAAGGAACCGTCGAAATACATTGTCCACTCGTCGTGGTGTTCGTACTCGGGTCCTTGGGTGGGTTCGAGGTTTGTCCATTCGCAATGAATTACGCTATTGCACGACTTTATTCTTGTTCGTGAAATGAAATGGAGATCGAACGCCCTAGCTCGACCGCCCATTTGGCTATTAGTCCCGATGATTCCTGTTTCCAAGGACTTGACCAAGGGATATCCGGTGGTACGACCACTTTGTGGGCACGAAGTAGTGCCTTAGCTTCCTTGAAGACATAAGGAGGCCATAGAGCAACTTTTGTACTGTGGGTATCTTTCCTTTGGTCCATGTAAGACTTAACTACGTAATAGACCGGTCGTTGGATATTATCCTTTCTACAACGATTACACGCTAATCTATGCGTGGTGTTCTTTGCCACGTAAATTAGCAATGTTTCTCCCGATCTCGGAGAAACTAAGACCGGGTACTTGTAAGGTACTTTTGAGTTCCTCAAAGGCATCGTTTGCCTCTTTAGTCCACTCGAAACTCCCATGTTTCCAAGAAGTTTAAAGAAAGGTAATCCTTTTTCCCTAATCTTGCTATGAACGACTTAACGCGCCATACACCGATTAGTTTTGGACTTCCTTCTTCGTGGTGAGGGCGATCCAGTCGATGGCGCAATTTTTCTTTGGATTAGCTTCAATACCTCTAGCGAAACTAGGAAACCAAGCGGTTTTCAGCGAAACTCGAACACACACTTTTTCCGGATTTAACTTGAGGTTATGTCTTCTCAAGTTATTAAAAGTTTCTTGTAAGTCGGGAATGTGGTCGCTTGGCGTTGGTGGTCTTCTGACCGGATCGTCAACATAAGCTTCTAGATTCCGACCGATTTGTGGACTAAAAGTTTTTGCATCAACCTTTGAAAAGTTGCACCAAAGATTTTTGAGACCAAATGGCATCTTAATATAACATAAGTACCATATGGGGTGATGAAGGAAGTTTTCTCCTCATCTTCTTTACACATACTAATCTGGTGGTACCACGAATACGCATCTAAAAACTTAGTAACTCGCACCTGTAAGTAGAGTCTACTAGTTGATCAATGCGGGGAAGGGAAAGTCATCCTTCGGACAAGCTTTATTAAGATCTGTAAAGTCGATACACATTCGCCATTTCCCATTATTTTTCCTAACCATTACAGATTAGCAAGCCCTTGTGGGTGGTCGACTTCACGAATAAATCCTGCTGGAGAAGCTTGTCAATCTCCGATTGGATTGCTTCCTCCGATCGGGTGCAAACGTCGTAGTTTCGCTGATCGGTTTTTATCGGTGGAGAGCAAGCCTGCTCGATCACCTCCGGGACTCGGCATATCGGACGCTTGCCAAGCAAACACGCCTTGATTTGCTCGGAGGAAGGAGACGAGCGACTCTTCCTATTTAGGGTCGAGTCTTGCCCAGCCGTAATCTTGCGGCGGTTGGATCTGGTTGTCTGACCCATGTGACGACTTGACGCTGTCCGGAGAAGCGCTTTTGTCGAGTAGTACCTCCTTGGTGCGGTCGGATGGTTTGGGCGTCATCTTTGGCTTCGAGTGCTTGACTCGCATGGGAGACGGATTAACCTCTCTCGGTGGAAGTTCATCAACCAAAGGCAAAGGATTTCGATCGCATCGTAAGCCATTTTCGATCTCCTCGAATGTGATGACTCCTTCGCCCCGCATTTTCAAACTTTGATAACCGTAATGCGTGGCTATCAAGAATTTTGCTAATCTTTGGTCGACCGAGGATTCCGTTGTATCTTGGATTCAAGTTTACTACATCAAGCGGGATCTTCTCTGCTCGAAATTGTCGTTTTCCAAACGCCACCGGTAAGGAAACTTGTCCTATCGGTTTAGCGGTAGAACCGGAACTATGCCATGAAAAGCATATTTCATGTGTTTCACCTTTGACATGGGGACTGCATTTCTTCTAAAGCTCCTACAAATAATATATTCAAGGAACTACCCCATCCACTAAGACCCGATTAACCCGACAATTATTAATAGTTGGTTCAACGGCGATGGGGAACCTACCCTGTCGAGTCGATGGGATGGTGCGATCGTCTTTCTTTGAAGGAAATGCGGTGTCCGACCACTTCGAGTGCTTGATTACGCTTGGAGATTCGACGAGGTTGACCTCCGCTCCATGGCCTTCGATGGCGTCTGGACTCGTATGAAGAAGATCCTCCAAAAATCATGTTGATGTGTGTTGGGGATCCTGGTACTCCATCTCCTCGTCGCCATCCTTGTCCTTTTGGAGCTCGTTTCTCCATGTTCTGTATTCTTTGAAATGGTCCTTTACCGCATAATAATCCTCCAGCTTTCTTACGCCAGACACGACAGTCGCAGATCATGCCCTATTCACCGTGAAGTGGACACCACTTCTTATTCGTCTCGAATCCTTCGGTCGGAACTTTTGCTTTGCTTCGACCGCATAGTCCTTCTTGCCCTTCCCGATCTTATGCAGAACGGCGAGGACTTCTTTGTCGTCGGTCTGCGGTTCTTTTTCTTCTTGAGAGACTTCTTGTTCTTTTCTCTGTTTGTCGAGGCATCGGTGGGGAATCTTGTCTTTCCGATCGATGGCTTCACACCACTCGATTGCTTCACTAGCAATGGCATATTTGTCCGCCATATCAAAAAGCTCAGCGGTTGTTCTTGGAGGGTTCATTGCTATGTCCTCCGTGAAACCGCCGATTCCTTAGACTGTTTTAAAAGCCCGAATAACAGAGGACTCTGCGACTTCGGTATAGAGTTATGAACTGGTGAACCTCTTGATATATTGGCGTAAAGTCTCATCGATCCTGCCGGATTACGTGGAGATCGTCCTCCTTCCTGTATGGTCGTGCGCACTCGAAGTTGGCAATCGAAGATCACAGAGTTGTTCCCAAGTATATATGGATCCGGCCAGGTAAGTTTAACAACCACGGCCGCGGACCCTTCGAGCACGGTGGGTAAATAGTTGGCCATTACATTCTCATCGCCACCAGCAGCCACGATAGCGGTGGTATATATTTGGAGAAATTCCAATGGGTTTTGAGTTCCATTGAATTTGTCCAAGTTGGCGATCGGGCACTGCTAGGCTAACGCATGCCTTGGAGCCCAGCAGAGAAGGCTCGACAACCTGTGATTGATTCATGGCGTCTTCTCCGAAGGTGCGGGATTATGTCGATCGGAGACCGATCCCTAAGATTGGAACAGCTGGAACTCCGGTAGTCGATCCGGTCGTGGACATTGATATGATGTCCACGCATCGCCACTTGGTTCAAACGATGTCGGAGATCGTTAGGTCCTAGTGGTGGTTCTTCTCGACGCAATGGGGAGTATCCTCTTGAAATAGCCTTCTCCCTCGTGACTCCTTGGTCGGAATCGCCGAGGAGGTCTTGGTATCGATCGCTCTCTGGTATGACCATGCTTGCCCCCTCTTGAGGAGGAGCGTTGGGGCGAAGTCCTAGTCGACTTCTGAACCCCTCTGTTCTCGATCGCTTGCTTATTGCATGGTCTGCATTGGAGAATTTGGATACGACCTCTGAGTTGTACAAAACTAGGCGTTCTGCTAGAGCAGATCGAATTATTTAACATGTTTTGAATCGTCGTAAGTTTTAGATAGCGATTCTGAAGGTCTCGTGGTTCATCTTGTCGTAGGTGTACGCTGTCTCAACCTTCCCCGACCTTCGGATTTGTTCGATCTGTCGGTCACTCTGGGTGGGGCGATGCGAAGCGAGTTAAGCGATTGACGTCGATTAGTTCCGTTGCCTCCGGAAGTTGGTGCTTGACGGCCGGATCATCTCTAACAACACGTGATGGCGTGGTAGAGAGTGTAGGACCGTCGCGGGCATCTTGATCTTCATCTCCGATCGCGTTGACCTCGTGCTTCGGCATTGATCTTCCGATGAGCTTCCATCATAACTAATGGAGAGCTTGTCGGTAACGCGAGAATCTTCCACGATGGAGATCGGTCGGAGATGAGCACTTCTCGAGGTCTTCTCGGCGATCCGACGAACCGCCGATCGTTATCTTTGAGTGTGATCATCCCCACATGGCCTCGACCGATGGAGGTTTCATCGACACCGCTATCGGTGACGGTTGACTCTGGAATTGCCGAAGCAAGGAGAGTATCTTTCGACCATGATTTCATCAATGGTATAGAGTTTTCCGGTGATGGAGCTGAAATTTCTTCACTGTTTAGCGGCCGAGAAGACCGGCTTGAAGAGATCCTCGGCATTCGAACTGGTCGGAACGGCGGTTCTCTGGTTTCGCCACCGTAGTGGCGGCGCATCTTCATCCATCCGACGACCTCGCTAACGCCGTCGACGCGCGTGCCGCGGCGGAGGAGGATGAGGAGGATGACTGCCATTTTCTTCCATGGCGCGGATACATCCTTCCATGTCGAGGTTGGCGTAGTCCGCCGTCGAACCGATTTTCCTCATCCCAAACTCGGGCATAGTCGCATGAGCGATTGCGAGTTTTTGGGCGAGATTTTCTTGAGCGAAAAAAAAAATTTCTTGAAACTTCGCCTTCTTCCCCACGACGGCGCCCGGTGTCGACGATCGAATCGCCGATCTTACGAAAATAAATGAGGAAAATGGCGTGGAATATCCCGGAATGGAATGGGGTCGCTCTTTATTGATATGAACTGGATTTACAAGATGTGGCTAAGTACTACCTGAATTACCTTGAATGGAGGAATGTAGCACCGCAATCGGACTTAGAATATGAGTCTAAGGCTGATTATCTAGCTTCTAATTCCACCGCTTAGGCTTCGGCATATCTTTGCCTTGGCCTTGTTTTGTGTGTCGCCTATCGTCTCCCTTCTTGTCTCTCTTTTTTTCTCCTTCGTCTTACAGCTTCACCTTTAAATAACTTCGAAGAGGTGGCGATTACTCTGGAGAAGACGCGTCCTGGTGAAGCGTTACCGGTCGGAGCGGTAGAAAGTTAGCAATGTGCTAACTTCCTTGCGATTGCTTGTGAAAAGCTTAACCGTAGGGTGGTTAATAGTCGATGTCTCGGGGTTGTACCATCGCATGGTTTGGAGCATTATAACACGTGTTCCATTCATCATACGATAAGAAATACCGATTCGATAATTTTCTGGCGGTTATCTGGTCGGGGATTAGGCACAAAGCCTCATCCGACCAGGGTACCCATTAAGTAACCTCTGGAATACTAATGACCAGGGAGGTCGTCAGTCTTAGGGGTTACGACCATGAAGACGTATGGTCTTTTATTATGCATTTAAAATAATACATAGAGGTTTTAATCCTCGTCACCGTGGTTGTGGCATTTTTGTGGCTTTTGTTGCAGAGGAAGGAGGTGAGCCCCAAGGGCTTCACTCTTGCGAGATGTGCTTCGGGTTTGACGACTAGCTTGGCGGTCCGGTTAGTTGCCTTGTGGGTAAAGGCACACTAATTGGCTTTTGTTATGGCCATCTTATGGCACTTTTGCTTCCGCTGTTATCTTGTAGTTCTTGTTGTTATTTGGCCGGTAGGCCCCTCTTTTGTAATAACCTATCCTTATTAATTTTAGCTTCTGGTTTGTTGCTTATGTACTATGTGTTGTATGGAATTGATACATTCTTTTGTTGTGAGGTATGTATCTTGCATTCGGGAGTATACATCTCTCGAGACTGGTTTATTTGGTTGATAATACTAGGGTCAATTGGATGACTAAGTATTATGAGCCTAATAAATCGAATGCTCTAAAAAGTTGGTATCGAGCCGCGCTTCGACCGTAGTAACGCTTGTAAGCTTGGTCGTCTTTAGGATATTTTGAAAACCTAATTTCAAAGTATCAAATGAGTTTTGAAGCTTAAGGAAATTCTCGATTTTACTCCTCATCTATCTTAGCTTTCTCTTCTCATCTCACTCTAATTTAAGTTTTAAAAGTTGTTTTCCTCTCTTCCTTCTACAAAATAGTTGTTATCGATTAATGGGGTTTTGGGGAATCAATGAGTTTGGCAAATTGAAGTGTTAGCTGCCCATCTACAAGGTTTTGAAGCTTGGAATGGCCAATTTATTTGGAAGCTTGGATGCAAAATCTGGACAGCAAGCGTCAATTTCCGGACAGCAAGCTCAAAGGTTCCAATTAGGGTAGAGAATGAGAGGTTAAATCAACTAAAACTTGTGGGAATAAAAGGGTAAGATGTGATACTAGTTAGCTAAGTATCTAACACTTATTTAAGCTGCATTAACCTTGCTCTCTAATAGTTTTACATCTCATCTTACAATCTGATTTTTAATCTTCTCAACCAATTACTCGTTCATTCAATACAAGTTAGTTGTGTTGGGAAGTTGGCCTTTAATCTTATGTCTTCCTTGCTGTTTTGGAGTCATTTTGGGAGCTTTTAAAGTGCATTTCCTTGCTGTTTTGCTTCTCCTTTATTATGCTCCCTATAACTTCTTTTATTCTCGCTTGTTTCATTAGTTTACATTTATGTCATCTAATCCGTTATTAACTTTCGGTAGGGATTTGTACTATCTATTTTGTTGGCCTTGGTTAGGGTGATGTTCCGTTCCCTAGTCGTTGGCATCCTTTTGCTTTCTTCAACTTCTAGTCCTTGGGTTTCGTGTTAACCCATCTCTTAAATGCAGGATGATGCAGGCGGCACCCGGCCGGACTAGGTCGACAAGTCGTTGGGATGAAAATCCTCCTTTTCGCCGTGTGGGCGAAGAAGGGCATTTCACGATGATTGCGAACTAGGAAAGGTCAAGGTTTGTCGGCGTTGTGGTGAGGAAGGACACTACAACAACGATGTACCACATCTGTCCAAACTGTGACAAAGACCACTCACCCGGAGATTGTCATTTGCCAAAGTTACTTGTTTCCTCTGCGAGGAAGCGATCACTATCCCAAGGAGTGTAGCATGAACTCCGTGATTGCCAAGTCATTGGAACTACAATGATTGTTTCTTCGGTCATCATAAGCATTGCAATCGCCAATGCCTCCAAATCGAGAAGTTCTTGGGTGATTTATGCGAGGAGTTATGGACAAATTACGATCCATGCCTTCCGACTTTCGACTTGTGGTGAAAATCCCATTGTTGCTATGGGCGTAAAGAGAAAGTCGAGGATCGTCGCAGTGTCAAGAGAGGACTCGGGGTGACTCCAAAAAGGTCGCCGGTGTCACTTGTTTCTTCTGCAATCTCAAGGGCCATTATGCTAATAATTGTCCTAAGAAGCTTGCAAGACAACCCCTCGCTGGATTCGCAGGTAGTGCCTCAATCGCGTGCACTGCGAGTCAAGAAGGTGGTCCCATAAATTAGATCTTTGGGATCACTTGTTTCTTTGTAGCAAGAAAGGGCACTACACCAACAATTGCCCTGTGAAGCATAGCAATCCATTTGCCGGGATCACTTGTTTCTTCTGCAACTATAAGGGGCATTACGCCAACAATTGCCCTTTGAAGCAGCACAAGATCGTTTGTAATCCAGTCGACTCCATCTCAGCTGAGAAAGCTCTGGAGGCACCTGACGTTGTGTTAGGTACGCTTCTCGCTAACTCTTGCCCTGCTACTGTTTTATTCGATTCAGGAGCGCCTCATTTCCTTGTATCTCCACTTTTATCATTGTTGGTGATCCTGATTTCACTCTTTTATCCGGTGCCCGGCACCACCCCGGTTTCAAAAAGGTCTACTAGTCTACCCCGAACCCCTAAGAAAAATGATGCCATTTGGATTGTCATCGATCGTTTGACTAAGGTGACACATTTCCGTCCCTTTACATTTTAAAGGCATCACCTCCCTGTTGTTGCCTCGAACCTTCGTGGCCTAAACTGCCATAATCCTTTGTAAGAGGCTAGCTGCGGAGGGATGACTCTGTAAAGCTAGTTAGCGGTCGAGATCCCGTTATTCTTTGAATTAACCAAATAAATCGCTCCGAATTAACCGAGACAAGTTGTTAGGAATTAACCGCACAAATCATTCCACCAACTAACAACGGCCATGCACCACCAACCATCGAATCAAGATCAAGCTCTCGATCACAAAAGTAACCTTCTTGTAGGTTTTCCAAAGGATCTCTACATATTCCGCATCGTAAATTTGCATGGTGTACTGAAGACGATCGTTTGAGATCGTGCTTCTCTGCTCACTTCTCGATTTTAGCATAGTCTACAATAGGCTATGGAACTCGTCTTTCTTCAAGATCAGCTTACCCTCCTCAAACCGATGGTCGGGCCGAAAAAGGCCATCAATGTTTCGCGTCTAGGGTAAGTTAGCTCCTCGATATGTGGATCCTTACCGCGTTATCGAAAAGAAAGGGGCTGTTGCCTATAGGTTGAAATTGCCTGCTGCACTTGAAGGGATACATGATGTGTTCCATGCGTCCACGTTCAAAGAAGTGTCTTCGTGTTCCAACCGAGGAAGCTCCGTTGGAAACTCTTGTTGTGCAAGAAGTTGGGTCGGAATTGTGACCTAACGAGAAGCAATGCAATAAAACAAATCAAAAAAGATCCGGCTCGTCAAGAAACAAGCTAGGAACAATATGTAACTAAATAAAGTGTTGGTTGGACTGAACAGAGTTTGAGAATTAGATCCAAGTACCACAAAAATATTATAAATGGATAAAGAATCTTAAAGGGAGGTTCGTGTCTTTGAAGAAGCTAAACGAAGATCAAGGAATCGTGTCCTCAAGATCCTAAAAGTTCTATGGCCAAATCATTTCGTGGATGAAGTTGCTTGGAAACAGAAAGACTACCCATCTTCCTTCCCCGCCTGAGCCAAAATCTCGGGACGAGATTTTTGTAAGGGGGGGATATTTTGTAACATCCCAAATGTATAATTAGGGTTTGTTCAAGTATAATTATATGTGTAGAAATTAAAACTTTTTCTCACGTCTTGAAAACCCCTAATCTCTCATGTAATTCCTGTCCAAGAGTTGTGTAATCCAAAAACACTAAGCTCTTGTTGACCAAAAGTCAAACTCATGTTCCACTTGTCACAAATCTTGTGCCAAACTTTTTGAAATAATTTTCCTTGGTCCTAGTATTGATGTGGGACCCCTCTGAAAAATATCACAAGTTGTAAAACTTGTTTGATAAATTTTGGAGGTAAAACAATTCCTTGAACAACCTTCATGAATTTTCTGAGAAAAATGCATAGCATAATAACCTCTGGAAATATTATGTAAGGTTAATCTTAATGTCAACAAGCTCCAGTTAATATTTCATAAATTTTGGAGCTCAATTGCAATTCAAACAACCTGCAAAATCTCACTATTGAAATTGAATTTAAAAGCTTGGTATTGTTCCTTGGGCTAGCCACTTTCCCAAAGCCGGTCCAAATTTCAACCTTTTCTCCTCGCTCGTTAGACCTCCTCTCCACCTTGATCAGTCGTGGCCGTTGGATTAACATCCAACCGCCACGACCTCCTCCTCGCTAACGCAGCAAGTCCTCCCGCTCACATGAGGTCATCGCCCTTGGATCAACGATCCATGGCCATGACCTCCTCGCGCTCAAACTACTCGAGACCTCCCTTTTGCACTCACTTGAGGTCGTGGCCGTTGGATCAATCCAAAGGCCACGACCTCCTCTGCAAACCATCGCCGCGTGGATCTCCCACCTTGTTGAGGTCATCGCCCTTGGATCAAAATCCATGGCCATGACCTCCCTCCTTTGTTAGACTAAGCAAACCTCCCACCTAGCAGGAGGTCGTGGCCGTTGGATCGAGATCCAACGACCCACGACCTCCCCTCAAAATATCCAGCGCTCACAACCTCCCCATCTCATGTTGTGCACCGCTGGATTTAAAATCCACTGTCACGACCTCCTCCTTGTCTTGTCGCATTAGACCTCCCACGCCGTGAGGTCGTAGCCCTTAGATTTAAATCTAAAGGCCATGATCTCCACATGCGTTCTTAGCTCAGGACCTCCCCTCTTTTGATCGAGACCGTTGGATCAAAAATCCAAAGGTCTGACCTCCCTTGCCTTTTATAGCGTCTCGGACCTCCTCGCCCTCTCATCACCATTAGATCTTAACGATGGCCATAACCTCTTGTGCGCTACGCGTGGTGCTAAGACCTCCCCTTTGGTTGTGCGCCCTTGGATTTAAATCCAAAGGCCATGACCTCCCCTCGAGTTCGAAGTTAGGTATGCGGTTAAGACCTCACAGGAGGTCCGCAGTTGGATTGAGATCAACGCTTTGGACCTCTGTCCCTTTTTCCGTCGCAAGATTCGCATTATGGAAATCGGAGGCCACGACCTCCCTTTCCAAATCGTGTGGCTGGGACCTCCTCCCGACCACTTAAAACATAACGGTTCAAACTTAAAATCCGAGGGCAGGACCTCCCCATCCACGTAATCCAGCGGTGGATGTGAGATCTGTTCTTCTCCTACCTTGAGCCAAGGCGTGCAGCCATGGCAGTGGGCAAAGTCAGAGCCTTGTCACATCCAACGGCTCTGTGCCTGGGGGCATTAAATGCATGTCAGTGCTTTTCCGCCCCTAGCCCATGCCCTGTCCTGACCTACTCTGTCCTTTCCATCTTGTCCAACTCCATGGACCTCCCGTGGACCTCCCTTGGGCTAAGCTCACCATGAGCTTAACCCGTGGTCCAGACCTCTTTTTGCCCTAGCTATAAAACCCCCCCACTTGTTGCCCTTGGCTTCTTTTACACACCATTGAGCTTGGCCTTGCTTGTGCTTGGCTGAGCATCCCCTCCACTGACCTCCCCTTTTTGGCCGCCATTGTTGAGAAGCTCCAAGCCCTCGGTGGTGAAGGCTTGCTCCAGTGGCCCCTCTCAACCTCTAGCTCATTTTCAGCTCCCCAAATCTCACGAGTTGAACCCAACCCATTGTTAGGTTAACATTTTCAGGAGGGGCTAGTGGAGCTTGAAGCTTGGAGCTTGGAGCTTGGTCTTGAGCGGTGAGCAACCCTTCTTCCCCAACTCCGGTCCTCCGTCCCCAACCTCCTCGGCACCTCCGCGACCTCCGGGTAACCCTCCCGGTAGTCCGTGATCTTGCACCCGCATGTATGTTGTTGCGGAGCTTTTCTTGGGCACACGCAGAATGCTGCTGCGGAGCTCATTATCGCTGTTTGTGTTTTGTCCGTATGTTTTTGCGCGCCAATCTACGGCTCGTCGCCGTTCGAGGCCACACCAGCGGCGAATGGTCTGGCGTGTCGCAACACTATTAATGCGCACACGTTGGTGTCCTGGATGGCGCCATGAGTCCTCATCGCCGCGACAAGCCTTGGGAGCCTCTCGGAGTTTTGTCGGACGACAATGGCACCGTGCCATTGTCGTTAGGACAAAGATCTCCCCTTAAATCGATCATCACCGCTTATCATTGGTAAACTCGGGTCAGCCTTTAGTGCCTTGTTTTCTGTCCCTCGTTGCGCAATTAAGGCCGCGCTTAGTCTCCCAGCAGCGTGCATCTCTGGGACCTCTTTGCCAAAGGATCACCCGTGGACTTTTGGCAACGACCTCATAAAAGACCTCCCAAAGACCTCCTCGGGGTCCTCTTTGCAAAGACCACCCCTAGTCTTTTGTAGGGACAACCCCAGACCTCCTCCTTGCGATCTTGACCGCTAGGACCTCCTTGTGGGAGATCTTAGCCGTTGAGGTCCTCCTGTGTTGATCTCCACCGTGTAGGACCTCCCGAGGTCCTCTTAACCTGTGGACCTCCTCGGGTAAATCTTAGCCGCCTGCAGACCTCCCAAAGGAAATCCGAGCCGCTTAGGACCTCCCTTTGTTAGATCTTGGCCATTCAGGACCACCCCAAGTGGATCTGAACCGCCCAGGACCTCTTTGTTATTGTCTTGACCGTTAAGGTCCTCCCTGGGACAATCTAGACCATTAAGGTCCTCCCTTGGAAAATCTGGACCGTCTAGGACCTCCTCGAGAGGTCTTGGCGATGTAGATCTTCCTTGGGGAGATCTTGATAGTTTAGATCTTCCTTTGGAAGATCTCGACCATTCAGGACCTCCTCGTTTGATCTGGACCGTCCGGTCCTCCTCATGTGTTGTGGTTAGTTGGATGCGGTATCAGCGGCCACGACCTCCCCTACATTGCTTGCTAGCGTGGCGGAGAGGACATGGACCGTTGGATCCAAGATCAACGGCCCATGTTCTCTGGACCTGCACAGGCGCGTGCGCGTTTCCTCTGAAGGTCTTGGACCGTTTGATTTAGATCAACGGTTCACGTCCTCCCATGTCCTTGTGGGTTTAGAAGTTCCAGTGAACTCTTAATTATAAACTGAAATAAGGTATAAACTTTAGAATTCCATATCTAATTCGTTCTAAATCCAAATGAGGTCGTTCAAATTGTGTTAGCTCTGTCTTGGACTTGACTTTAATCTAAAAATGATTGTAAGTTGAGTTCAGCTCCAGAGCACAGTTTTGCCTTTAGGTTTTAAAATTCACTTTAAATATACACTCAAATTAATGCTTAACTTGTAAAATACATAACTAATGCTCTGTAGATTATTTTTGAGTGAATCCAACTTTGTTGGTTTCCTCTATTAATGAACTCACTGTGAAAATTAGTTTTGAGCATGTTGCTGTTATAAAAATGAGGACTTGTGCATTATAATTTTGTTCAAGTTCTTGTTTTTGAAAAATTGTAGATAGTGCAACATAGCTCCAAATGGGATGAACTCAATTGTGTTATTCATCTCATGAGGTGCTAGTTTTGCTGTAAAAATCTCAGCATCACCACTTTTCTAGAAAATGTTGCCTCATAATTAAATTAGTGAATAGTAGCAGTTTGGTATTTTTAGGGCTGAGCAGAATTGTTTTGCTCATATCTTTTGCATTGAGAATCCAAATCCATTGGTTCTTGTTGCTAATTCTCTAAAAATAATCCTCTTGCTGCTGTAGAAATTTCAGAGTATTTGGAGTTTGTTTGCTGTGCTGTCTTTGTCGTTTTCGTCGTTCTTATCGATTCTTTTCGTCTTTTCGATTAGGTGCCGATTTAGTGTATTGAACCCGTGGTGATCCTAAGCAACAATTTGGCCAGCAACAGCCAGGCAAGCAGTTTGATCATTTCCATCATTGTCCCATTACTTTAAAGTCTAATATTTTGTTTAACTTGTATGTATGCATGCTTTTGTGTCATAGTATTTTATCGTTTAGAGGTAGCTATTCCTATTGCATAGTTGCCCTAAATTGTTACCCTACCACAAACCATAAGTTACTAATATCGCTTGGTGAATTAGAGCCCGATGATTTAAGTATGCTCTTTTATTGCTTTTACGGTGTCATGCTAGCAATGCTTAGATAACGGTAGTAATGGGCGATCATCGACTTAGTCGATGGTCTTGATCACTCAAAACTGATTATTACTCCTATATGTCCAGCACTTGTGCTTTGATTAATTGTAAAATCAAAAACTGAAAATAAAAGATTGATTTAGACTTGGGCATATTGGATGGATGGTGCGGTTTTTGGAATGTGGTGGTATGCAGGTCCCTAAGGACCGAGTACTTGGGTCACTAAGCCAGCGATTTTGCGTGCTAACCACACGAGGGCATATGGAACCCTCTTGACTAAGTACTTTAGGCGGTGTTAATTGGGAATCGCTCGGTTGGTGTGTTGTTTAAAAATAAAATGTGTGTGTGATGTGGGAGGAGCATTAGCTTCGGGTAGGTTGTGTGATGTCTCCTTCTCCCGTGGGTTGTGCGACTCGAATTAGCATTGTCCATTGGAAATGTCTCGTAGGACTTAGCCGTCTTAGGCATACCAAAGGTAGTGTGCCTAAGGAAAGGCGATGCGGCATGTGGGTACATTGGTACACCCTACTGAGGTTAAAACTATTGAATAGCCTCGTCCTAGGTTATGGACATGCTTGGTAAGGTCGTTCAAGACTAGACTACAACCTTTAATTAAAACTTGACATGGTTGGTATGAACAGGGAGTTCATGCTATTGTTGTGGTGACTTGGGTTAGTCACTTCCAGGTTGTTCTTGTTGTTGTTACTATGTTACTATCTCGTTGTTATTTCAACCATTAAAATGCTTTGTCAAATTGCCTTCAATCTACTATATTATTGCAAATGAAACTTGCTTTATGCTAAAATGAGTCAAAGCCTCATCCACTTAAATAAAGCTTGCATGTAGCTATTTATAGTTCATTATCTCACACGTAAGTCTTGCGGAGTACTTTATGTACTCATCGCGCGTGGTTGTGGCATTTTGTGGCTTTTGTTGCGAGAGAAGGAGGTGAGCCCAAGGGCTTCACTCTTCGAGATGTGCTTGGGTTTGACGACTAGCTTGGCGGTCCGGTTAGTTGCCTTGTGGGTAAAGGCACACTAATTGGCTTTTTGTTATAGCCATCTTATGGCACTTTTGCTTCATTTGTTATCTTGTAGTTCTTGTTGTTATTTGGCGGTAGGCCCTCTTTTATAATAACCTATCCTTATTAATTTTAGCTTCGCTTTGTTGCTTATGTACTATGTGTTGTATGGAATTGATACATTCTTTTGTTGTGAGGTATGTATCTTGCGTGCAGGAGTATACATCTCTCGAACTGGTTTATTTGGTTGATAATACTAGGGTCAATTGGATGACTAAGTATTATGAGCCTAATAAATCGGTGCTCTATATACAAGCAAGTCGTGGTAGTCGAATGTAATCACAGAGTGGTGAAACCAAGTTGTAAGGAGTTCTGAGTTGGTGCGTGATCGAATCTGGTAGTCATTATAGAGATAGGACACAGTCGTAAGTGATGAGGACTGATCGTAGATCATATTGCATTAAGGTTAGTCCCATATAATTTGTGTGTATTAGGAATCGTTATGTCTGCTAGGAACCGCTTCGACTCGTGGCGGAAAGGGTTTCCGAGTCTGGCGAACTACACATGAACCTAACGGGTCACACACTTAGCAGGTTGGAACAAACCGATCTGAATACAATTAAATGGCGTGTTTGGATAGATTCTGTCACGGGGCACTATATAAGGAGATGCATGAGGCTGTTGGGAGAAGAGGGTTGACACGAGTTGCCCTACTGAAACCCTAGCCGCCATCTTCTTGAGAGCCTTGCCGTGCGATTTGGTGCTAGCACACCAGCGTACGGTTGTTCCTTCCCTGGACGTATGGATACCATAGATGTGCTTCTACGTTGTTGCGCTTAAGGACGATCCGCGATCTTCGCAAGGAACCGTAGAGGAGCTGGAGGAGACGACCGACCCACGACCCTTTGCATCAACGTCTTTGGGCCGACGATTGACTACGACCGATTACATCGGCGCGCTCTTCGTCCGGACAGTACGCTCCGGCGCTTCTTCTCGCTCTGGCGTCTAGTGGTAACGATCTGTGATCATCTTCTTGCTTGGCTTCCTGGTTTACGTGGTAGAAATTTTAATTTGTCGCTATCGTAGCCTACCCGTATCCCTTCAGAACCCACCATCAACAATTGTCGGGTCAATCGAGTTTTGGTTGATGGTGGCATCAAGTCAAATATTTTATTCTGAGTGCCTGGGCGAAATGCAAGTACCGGGACTAAGGTAAGACGATGCGATACTCTTTCTATGGAATCGTACCGGGATCTTCGGCCAAACCGATTGGTCAAGTTTCTCTTCCTTTAACATTTGGTTCACCAAGTAGTTTCAGGACAGAGAAAATCTCCTTTGATGTGGTTGATTTCGATACGGCATATAACGCCATACTCGGACGACCAACTTTGGCAAAATTCTTAATGGCTACTCATTATGGATATCAATGTATTAAGATGCCAGGTCCCAAAGGACTAATCACAATTCATTGTGACAAGAAGATGGCGCATACTTGCGTGTCGATCCTCGAGATGGTTGGACAAATACCATTCGAGAAGAAAATCGACCGACTAGCAAGTCGAAGCCTAAAAGCTGCACCGCGAGCGACAAGGTCAAAGAGATTCCTCTAGACGCGAGGGAGCCCTCGAAGATCGCTTACGCATTGGGGAAACTTCCGACCCCAAATAGGAAGACGCCCTCATCGCCTTCCTCCGAGCTAACGCAGATGTCTTAGCGTGGCAAGCATCCGACATGCTCGAGTCCCGAGGAGGTGATCGAGCACGAGCTAGCTTTTACGGCACGACAAAGTACCCGTAAAACAAAAATTACGGAGATTTGCCCCACGATCGGCGAGATGCTATCAAATCGAAATTGGATAAGCTACTTAAGCGGGCTTTATAAGAGGTCAATCATCGAATGGTTGGCTAACCTGTAATGGTTAGAAAGTCAAGCGGCAAATGGGCGTATGTGCGTGAGACTTTCTTGATCTTAATAAAGCTTGTCCAAAAGACGATTTTCCTTTACCTCGCATCGATCGGTTGGTTGATTCTCTTGCAGTTGTGAAGTGTTAAGTTTTTAGATGCATATTCGGATACAACCAGATCAATATGTGTCTAGACGATGAAGAAAAGACCGCATTTATTACACCATTTGGTATATTTTGCTATGTCAAAATGCCATTTGGTCTAAAAAATGCTGGCGCTTCTTTTCAACGCTTGATGCAAGCAACTTTTTCATCTCGATTAGGCCGAAATCTAGAGGCTTATGTTGATGATCTAGTCGTTAAAAGCATCAAGAGACTTAACCATATTACTGACCTACAAGAAACATTCGACAACCTCAGAAAAAATCGCTTAAAACTCAATCCTGAGAAATGTGTATTTGGAATCTCTTCAGGAAAATTGCTTGGATTCTTAGTATCTATACGAGGAATCGAAGCAAATCCGGAAAAGATAAAGGCCATTCTCCAAATGCGCCCTCCGACCACAAGGAAAGAAGTCCAGAAACTCACGGGGTGCATGGCGGCTTTAAGTCGTTTCATCGCACGACTAGGAGAAAAAGGACTGCCTTTCTTTAAACTTCTTAGGAAACATGAAGGTTTTGAGTGGTCGAAAGAGGCAAACGCTGCCTTTGAGGATGTCAAGAGGTACCTTACGAGTGCTCCTATTCTGGTCTCTCCGAGGCCAGAAGAAACACTCTTAATTTATCTAGCTGCCACGCCATAGGCAGTAAGCACAGTACTAGTCGTAGAACGTGAAAACGTGCAACGACCGGTTTACTACGTAAGTGAAGTTTTACACGGGCCTAAGGAGCGTTACCCTCAGGTCCAAAAGCTTCTATATGCCCTCCTCATGTCTTCGAGGAAACTGCAGCATTATTGCTAGAATGTTATCTAATCAACCTAGAGCTTTTATGAGACATGGTCACGTCCAAAAGAAGAAACCCAGTCTAGGATTTGTTGCACATGCTCATCACCATGTTCCTAGACAGGATGCATCTAATGTTCTCGTTGCCATTGCTCATAATAGAAGCGCTAATAAAGTCAAGGATAGCACATCCGCTTTGCATACTACTTTCATGAGACGAGTGTCTCGATCTTGGATTCCCAAGTAAGCTTTTAACTAACTTGATGTTGAGACACATCGCACTTTTGTTCCTTGATTTTTCAGGATTGGCGCGGAAGGGGAAGAACACATCGTTAAATCGACTCAGGGTGTTCACGTCACATATTGGGAGACTCAAGATGGTTCACCTCCTTCACGCGATCAACCGGTGATGACTTCATCACCTTTGGAGATGATACACAAGGGAGCATTGAAGGAACTGGAATGATTAGGGTGAGCGACAAGTTCATTCTCAAGGACGTCGCTTTGTGTCTAAGTTGAGGTACAATCTCCTTTACGTCTCCACACTTCTTGATGATGGCTATGAGACCCGTTTTAAGAAGAATGCACTGTCGTGTGCTTGATTCTTTTGGTGAGCTCGTTTTGAGATTTCTAGAGTTGGTAGAATTTTTGGAGCTGATTTTTGAAATCTCTTGCGGATCCTTAAGTGCTTAATTTCTTCTTCTTCTGATATCTGGCTTTGGCACCGACGGTTGGGGGCACATTGGTTTTGATCATCTGACACGAGTTAGCGGCCTTGATCTCATGAGAGGTTTGCCTAAACTCAAAGCTATCAAGGATCTTTGTATATGCGCCATGAGGCATGGCAAGCAAGTTACCGCCTCACACCGTCATTGACTATGGTTATGGTGACGGATGGAGACGATTGCTTCATATGGATCTTTGTTGGTCTGCTAGGGTTCGATCGGTCGGTGGCAATTGTTACATTCTTGTCATAGTTGATGATTTTTCGGGATATTCTTGGGTGTTCTTTCTTGCTTCGAAGGATGAGGCTTTTGTTCATTTTCATGACTTTGTTCTTCGTTTGGCTTCTGAACTTCCTGGTGCTTTGAAATCGATCCGCAGTGATAATGGCACGGAGTTCAAGAATGCTTCTTTTTCCTCTTTTGTCTTTGGCCTTGGTATTGAGCATCGATTCTCTTCTCCACACGTCCCTCAACAAAATGGCGTTGTGGAAAGGAAAAACGAGACTCTAGTCGAGATAGCTAGGGCGATCTTTGGATGAGTATAGCACAGAGAGGAGATTTTGGGCGAAGCTATTGCTACAACTTGCCATATTTCAAACCGTGTCTTTTGAGACCGTCTTTGGCCAAGACTTCATATGAGCTTCGTTTTGGTAGAAAACCCTCTGTTTCTCACTTTAGTCTTTGGATCGAAGTGTTTTATTCTCAAGACAGGAACCTAGATAAATTTGAATCAATGACTTGTGATGGTTTATTTCTGGGTTATCCTGCACATTCGAGGGGTTTTCGGGTTTTTAATGTTGAAACTAACATTGTCCAGGAGACATGCAATGTCACTTTTGATGAGACTAGCCACAGGCTAGATCCGATGTTTGGTGACTTCTGGTGTGAGAGAGCATTTTTGTTGAAGAAGATGAGGATGAACTTGATACTGCTCCTCCAACTGTTGCTGATGTTCCTATCCAAGCTGCCCAAGTTCCTGAACCCGTGACGACTGCTTCACCTCCAATTGAGGCTCCTGCTGCATCTTCGTCGTTAGTAGTACCTACGGAGGTCGAGGAGACGCTATCTCCCCCAGGCGCTCCTTTGCACATTCAGAAGCAACACCCTCCGGATCAGATGATTGGTAACCTCCATGAGCGAGTCACTCGCTCTAGGTATCATGATCCGAGTCTTTTCTCTCACTCTGCATTTGTAGCTTCTTTTGAACCCAAACATATATCACATGCTTTATCTGATGCTAGTTGGGTCAATGCCATGCATGAGGAGTTAGAGAATTTTGAAAGAAATAAAGTTTGGAATCTTGTAGAACCTCCTAGTGGACATAATGTTATAGGAACCCGTTGGGTGTTCAAAAATAAAAAAAATGAGGATGGTTCTATGGTTAGAAACAAGGCTAGGTTGGTAGCTCAGGGCTTTAGCCAGGTTGAGGGGTTAGATTTTGTTAAGACCTTCGCTCCTGTTGCTAGATTAGAAGCTATTCGCATTCTGCTTGCATTTGCTGCATCTAAAGGTTTTTGGTTGCATCAAATGGATGTTAAGAGTGCC
Organism: Phyllostachys edulis; assembly: GCA_036346405.1. Lineage (NCBI taxonomy): Eukaryota > Viridiplantae > Streptophyta > Magnoliopsida > Poales > Poaceae > Phyllostachys > Phyllostachys edulis. The sequence goes on along the minus strand of CM070553.1, from coordinate 64,184,431 downwards.
TTTCTGAATGGTTTTATAGAGGAGGAAGTTTATGTTAGACAACCCCCTAGCTTTGAGAATCCCAAGCATCTTGATCGTGTTTACAAGTTATCCAAAGCCTTGTATGGTCTTAAGCAAGCCCCTAGAGCTTTCTCGACTCCTCTTTTTCATAATCGAGTGAGTCGGCCAGAACCTTTTCGTCGCTATTTAACCTGTAAAGGTTAAAAGTGGACATGAACATTATTAAATTGGTCGTAAGTTATTCTACAACCATTGATCCAGTCGTAAGTTCTTCTACGACCACGGATCTAGTCGTAAGTTCTCCTACGACAAAGCATCTGGTCGTAAGCCTTTTACGACTAGTACCTAGTCGTGAGTTTTTCCACGACAAACCCTGTAAGCACTATATAAGTAGTCAAGTCAAAAACGACTATGAAAAATAGTGACTTACCACCTCTCTGCCTGTTTGCAGAGTTCCTCTTTTTCCTGTCGTAGCTCTAGAAGTTGTCGGTGATATTCACCTACAACGGCAATTTGCTCTAGAGCTTTCTACAAAAAGAAAGACAGTAAGAAACAAGGGAAGATTACATATATAAGTATCCTTAAATACTTACACTCATGGTTGATCGAGCAAATGTCGAGTAAACCGACTCTGGATGCTTTAGCTTGTCCACTCTATCGACTTGATCCCACCAAACCTTCTCAAGGCGCTCATTGTCAAAAGTGTCCCTCTATTGGGAATGTCTTTGGGATGAGGACACGATGGCGAGATCTAAGCGAAGACCCCACTATGGGCGGGGCCAAAGAAATCGAGCGAAGTTGAAGTATTCCTCATCTTCCGATTCTGAAATTGCGATTTCTCTTTGGGTACCGGGAAGGAGGTCTACTAGCGATTTCCTTTCCTTACGGTGGTCGGTACATCACCACCTTGGGCGAGGCTTCTGCGGCCTCTCTTGGTTCCACGACCATTTCGATGAGTCGTGGTTGCAACCTCGATGGTCATGGCGGCTACCTCGATGGTTGTAGCCACTACCTCGGTGTTTGTAGCCGCTACCTCCGTGGTCAGTGCCGCTTCTTGATGGCCATAGCTCGACCTCGGCGATTGTGATAACGCCAGAGCCCGACTTCTTCCACAACCCGGGCTGTGGATGATCCTTCAACCACTTTCGCTGTCATCTCTCCAATCGCTGGAGGGGCGGCAATGGGCTTCTCGATAGAAGCCACTTCGGGGGCTGAAGGAGTCGGGCTAAAACAAACAAAAGGATAGCGAGTCAAATTGTGGAATGCAAAAGGTAAATGTTGTTCTTACACTTTAGTTTGTTTCACATACCTCTGCATCCTGGACTTGATCAGAAACTTTGAAGCCATCTTCCCGATGGAAGAGTTCTTTGACTTCTTTTCTACGACCACGTCTGTTCGTAGCTCAAGTTGGAGAATAGGCTCGGTCACGACCACGTCTGGCCGTAAATCGTGAACAGGGACCATCTCTCTGGTCTCCTGACTTTCCGGAGGGCTGAGATCGGTCTCGACCACTCCAAGAGTAGCGCTACCCTCAGCAGTAGGCTCAATTTGGATCGGCGTTGTCCTTCACAAAGACATAAACTCCTTCCAGTTCTCCTTTTCTAGTTGCTTGACAAAACTAGAAGTGGCAGAAACTGTGAAAGCTTTCTTGTCATAATAAAAAGGTACCTTGGCCTTATGGGCTTTACGCCTAAAAGGTTCTTCAACCTCCTCGGCCTCCTCAGCTACAGCTGCTTCAGTCTCGGCTGCTGCTGTGGTCGTATCCTTGACCTTACGAGCCTTGCGTCTAAGAGGTTCTTCATCCTCCTCGACTTGATTGTTTCGACTTGATTTTTCTTGCGACTATCGTCTTGAGACCTTCCGAGACACTGGTGAAGCGAAGGAACTTGAGCTTGGTCCTCCTTTGTCGGTGACTCTTGTGAGTCGATGCTTTTTCATCGGAGGAGATGAGCCCTTGTCCACTGTCACCCCTGCGCCAATGGTCACCAGTTCGACCTCCTCGTCATCCCGGCGGTTTTCCATACCTACTTTCTGTAAAGAAAAACATAAAAAGAAGAATCAATGACCAGTCGTAAGTTTTTCTACGACCAGTACCTAGTCGTAAGCTTTTCTACGACATGTCCCTGATTGTAAGATTTTCTACGATCACTACCTAGTCGTAAGTTCTTTCTACGACTATAAAGTCCTAAGGATAAAATCAGCTTTTGATTACCTTTAGGAAGAGTTTGTGGATGGCTTCTAGTCCAGGATCTTCTTCACTAAGATATACCTTTAATCAACTTTTGGTCGAAGCTTAGGATGAGTTTGTGGATGGCTCCTAGTCCAGGATCTTGTCACTAAGTTAGACCATTCATCAACTTCAATATTCATTGCAAATGAAAAACAATTGAAAAATGGGCGTTTGAGAAAATTGAGCAAAATGATTCATTTCAGGACCTTTTTGTCTCTTAATGTGGTCATGGTTAGCTTTTGGATCTCACGTTGACATTTTGACATGGCCAGTATCATTTTAGGATCACTGTTGATGAACTTGCTAGATTTGAAGCTTTGCTCAAAATGCTAAAATTCATTGCTTTATATTGAGCCTTCTTGCTTAGCTTTGTTATATATGTTTTATCATGATCTTGCTAGCGTTGTTGGAAGCGATATGTTGTTTGTGCAACTTTAGAAATGCTAACTTGTTCTTTTGGGTAATGTGAGACCCCGATTTATTAGGCTCATAATACTTAGTCATCCAAATGACCCTAGTATTATCAACCAAATAAAACTACCTCGAGGTATATGTACTTCCCAAGAATGCAGTACATACAACTCATTACAAAAGATTGCATCAATTCCATACAACACATAGAACAGGACAAGCAACAAACCAGAAGTTAATAACAATAAAGGATAGTTATTACAAAAGAGAGGCCGACCGGCCAGATAACAACAAGACTACAAAGATAACAGTGGAAGCAAAAGTGCCTTAACCCACAAGGCAACTGACCGGACCGCCAAGCTAGTCGTCAAACCCGAAGCACATCTCACAAAAGGGAAGCCCTTGGGGCTCACCTTCCTCTGCAACAAAACAATTAAGCAAAGCAACTGAGTACAATAACTTGTTTATTGTACTGCTTAAAACTGACGTGTAGAATAACGAACTATAATTTAGCTACATGCAAGCTTTATTTGAGTGGATGAGGCTTTGGACTCATTTCAGCACAAAGCAAGTTTCATTTGCAATAACATAATAGATTGAAGGCAATTTGGCAAAGCATTTTTAATTGTTGAAATAACAACGAGATAATAACATAGTAACAACAACAAGATCAACCTGGAAGTGACTAACCCAAGTCACCACAACAATAGCACGAACATCCATTCATGCCAACCCATCAAGTTTTAATTAAATGGTTGAGTCTAGTTCTTGAACGACCTTACCAAGCATGTCCATAACCTAGGGGCGAGGCTATTGAATAGTTTTATCCTGCAAGGTGTACCACTTGTACCCACCGTCGGACCGCCTTTCCTTTAGGCACACTACCTTTGGTATCTTACACAGCTAAGTCCTCTGAGACATTTCCAATGGACAATGCTAATTACGAGTCGCACAACCCACGGGAGAAGGAGACATCACACAACCTGCCGGAAGCTAATGCTCCCTCCCATCACACACACATTTTATCTTTAAAACACACCAACGGCGACCCCAATTAACACCGCCCAAAGTACTTAGTCAAGAGGGTTCCATATGCCCCTCGTGTGGTTATACATAAAATCGCAGCTTAGTGACCCAAGTACTCGGTCCTTAGGGACCGGGCATACCACCACATCCAAAACCACGCCATCCATCCAATATGCCCAAGTCTAAATCAATCTTTTATTTTCAGTTTTTGATTTTACAAATTAATCAAAGCACAAGTGCTGGACATATAAGAGTAATAATCAGTTTTGAGTGATCAAGACCATCGACTAAGTCGATGATCGCCCATTTCTACCGAAAACTAAGCATGTCTAAGCAATTTAAATCGAAACTACTAAGTGATAGGAGCTCATCCAACGAGCTCCAACCACAGCAAATAACCTAGGCTCATTGGTAGTAGAGGATGACAATTCCTACAGATTATGCAACTATAGGATTGCTAGCGATATTTGAACACAAAGTAGCATGCATACATATAAGTGAAACAAAGTATTAAGCTTTAAAGTAATGGGACAATGATGGAAATGATCAAACTGCTTGCCTTGTTGCTGGTCACTTTGTTGCGGAGGGTCACTCTCGGGATCACCACAAATGTCGAAACCTAACGGAAAAGCGACAAAGAACCGATAAGAACGACGAAAAACAACAAAGACGGCACAGCAAACGAATTCCAAATTCCCTGAATTTTCTACAGCAGCAAGAGGGTGATTTTTAGGAAATTTTGCAACAAGAACCAATTGATTTGGATTCTTAATGCAAAAGTTATGAGCAAAACAATTCTGCTCAGCCCTAAAAATACCAAACTGCACTATTCACTAATTTAATTATGAGGCAACATTTTCTAGAATGGTGGTGATACTGAGATTTTTACTGTAAAACCAGCACCTCATGAGATGAATAACACAATTGAGTTCATCTCATTTGGAGCTATTATGCATTTTCTATAATTTTTCAAAAACAAGAACTTGAACAAAATTATAATGCTCAAGTCCTCCTTTTTATAACAGCAATATGCTTAGAACTAATTTTCTTAGTGATTTCACTAATAGAGGAAACCAACAAAGTTGGAATCACTCAAAAAGATTCTACAGAGCCTTAGTTGTGTATTTTACAAGTTAAACATTAGTTTGGGTGTATATTTGAAGTTAGTTTTAAAATCTATTTGCAAAACTGTGTTCTGGAGCTGAACTGGGCTCTTAACCATTTTTAGATTAAAGTCCAGGTCAAGCCAGAGCTAACAAAATTTGATTCACCCTATTTGGATTGAAATTGAATTAGTTATGTATTTTTAAAGTTCCTACCTTTTTAGGTTTATAAATAAGTGCTTCTTGGAATTTCTAAACTTCCAAAAGCAGAGGAGGGCGTGAACAGTTGATCTAAATCCAGCGGCCCAAGACCTCGAGAGAAAACTGCGCAGCGCTGCAGTCCGAAGAACATGGGCGTTGATCTTGGATCAACGGTCCATGTCCTCCTCCTGCAGCTTGCCAAGGCAGCGGAGGAGGAGGTCGTGGCGTTGATCTGCATCAACAAACCACAACACATGAGGGAGGACCGGGGCGGTTCGAGATCAAGCGAGGAGGTCTGGCGGTGAGATCTTCAAGGAAGATCTAAACTATCAAGATCTCCCCAAGGAAGATCTACACGTTAGGATCTCTCGAGGAGGTCTGGGCGGTCCAGATTTTCCAAGGGAGGACCTTAATGGTCTAGATTGTCCCGGGGAGGACCTTAGCGGTCAAGACAACAACAAAGAGGTCTGGGCGGTTCGAGATCCACTTGGGGTGGTCTGAGCGGCCAAGATCTAACAAAGGGAGGTCCTAAGCGGCTCAGATTTCCTTTGGGAGGTGCAGGCTAAGATTACCCGAGAGGTCCACAAAGGTTGAGAGGACCTTGGGGAGGTCCTACAGTGGAGATCAACACGGGGAGGACCTTAGCGGCTAAGATCTCCCACAAGGAGGTCCTAGCGGTCAAGATCGCAAGGAGGGAGGTCCTAGGGGTTGTCCTTACAAAAGACCGGGGTGGTCTTTGCAAAGAGGACCCCGAGGGAGGTCCAAGATGGCTAAGATGGCCCAGGAGGTCTGGCCGTGAGACCTAAGATGGGCGGCACAAGACCTCGCACGCAAACACTAAGGACACATTAAAAGCTACAATGATTGGAGGTGATTAGCCAAAAATAGGGAGGTCTTTGTCTTAACGACAAAGGCACGGTGCCATGGTCGTCAGACAAAATCCCGAGAGGCTACCAAGGCTCGGCGCCGGGCGATGAGGACCTCACGGCGCCATCCAGGACACCAGCGTGTGCGCAATAGTGTTCGCTGCGCCAGACCATTCGGCGAGGTGGCCTGAGCGGCGACGAAGCCGTAGATGGCGGTGCAAAACACACGGCCAAAACACAAACAGCGATAATGAGCTCCGGCGAACATTCAAGCGTGTGCCAAGCTCATAACAACATTCATGCAGTGCCCGAGCTAAGGACTACCGGGAGGTTACAGGAGGTCGCGAAGTCTTGAAGATGTTGGGGGCGTGGAGGACCGGAGTTGGGGAAGAAGGGTTGCTCCACGGCCAACTCCAAGCTCCAAGCTCCAAGTTAGGCCTCTTGAAAATGTCAACCCAAATGGGGTTAGGGTTAACTCGGGAGGTGCAGGGAGCACAAAGTGAACAAGAGGTTGAAGAGGGAGCCATCAAGCCTTGCCACCGAGGAGCTCCAGGACTTCAACAATGGCGGCCAAAAGGGTAGGTCGGTGGAGGAGATGCTCGGCCAGTGTGAGCAAGGCCAAGCTCAATGGTGTGTAAAAAGAAGCCAAGAGACAGCAGTGGGGGTTTTATAGCTAGGGCAAAAGAGGTCTGGACCACGGGTTAAGCTCATGGTGAGCTTAGCCCAAGGGATCCACGGAAGGTCCATGGAGTTGGACAAGATGGATGGAGACAGAGTAGGTAGGTCGAGCATGGGCTAGGGCGGAAAGGCAGCGACACGCATTAAATCTTGCCTGCAGGCATAGAGCCGTTGGACAAGACATGCCATGACCTCCTCCTTGCCATGGCGTCTTGGCTTGAGCTAGGAGAAAAACAGGCATGCCTCCCAACGTTGGATAAGAACACGAGGAGGACATGACCCTCGGTTTGATTTGAAGCAGTAAGGTTCAAAATGGAAGGAGGAGGTCCTGACCACCCGATTTGGAAAGGGAGGTCGTGGCCCTCCAATTTCCATAACTTGATTGCGCCGCGTGGAAAAAGGGGACAGAGGTCCAAGGCGTTGGATTTCAATCAGCAGTCACGGACCTCGAGGAGGACTTTCTTGCCTGCGGCCTTAGAACATGAGGGGAGGTCATGGCCTTAGGATTCAAATCAGGGCACACAACCAAAAGGGAGGTGCGAGGTGTTGCGCAAAGCGCGAGGTCTTGAGCTTCGCAACAAACAAGGAGGTCATGGCCATTAGATCTAGATCTAAGAACAGCGACCTCACGTCTTGTGAGGAGGTCGATGTGCATAAGACAAGGAGGAGGTCGTGGCCGTGGATTTTTAATCCCACGGTGCACAACATGAGATAGGGGAGGTCTTGTCTTGTGGGATATTTTGAGGGGGTCGTGGGTTGTTGGATCGATCCATGACTCGACTGAGTTAAATGGGAGGTTTGCTTGTTTTAGCAGTGAGGGAGGTCGAGGGCCATGGATCTTGGATCCAGGGCAATGACCTCAATAAAATGAGGAGGTCTTCCTTGTGATGTTTCACATGAGGAGGTCGTGGCCTTTGGATTGAATCCAGCGGCTCGACCTCGACTGATCAAGGTGGAGGGAGAATGCAGGTGGTTTGATAGCGAGGAGGTCATGGCCATGGATCTTTGATCCAGCAGCTCACGACCTCAGTGAGTCTGCGAAGGTCAGTCATGATGGCAAAGGGGAGGTCCTCGCGGTGTTGATGCGGAGGACTGTGCACAAGACAAGCAGAGGAGGTCCACAAGGTCAAGAGGACCTCGAAGGGAGGTCCAGTGCGTTGGTTGAGGGAGGTTGTGGCGGTTGGATGGGATCCAGCGGCTGACGACCTCATCAAGGTGAGAAAGGAGGTCAGATGGGGTTGGGTGGACCGGTTTGCAAAGTGGCTAGCCAAGGAACGATGTAGGCTTTTAAATTTAGTTTTTAACAAATTGAAACTTAGCAGAATTATTTGAGATAGCAAATGAACTCCAAATTTGATGAAATTTTAACTGGAGCTTGCTGACAATGAGATTAACCTTGCATAAAATTTCCAGAGGTTATTATACAATGCATTTTTCTCAGGAAATTCATGAAGGCTGTTCAAGGAATTGGTTTACCTCCAAAATTTATCAAACCAGTTTTACAACTTGTGATATTTTTCAGAGGGGTCCCACATCAGTTTTAGGACCAAGGAAAATATTTTCCAAATGTTTGGCACAAGATTTGAGATAAATGGAAATTGAGTTTGACTTTTGGGTCAACAAGAGCTTTGTGTTTTTGGATTACACAACTCTTGGACCAGAACTACATGAGAAATTAGGGGTTTTCAAGATGTGGGAAAAAGTTTTAATTTCTACACATATAATTATAGCTTCTTGTTTCCAAAAATTAAAAAATACAAAAAATTGAAGCCACTCCATTGCATTTCATGCATGCTCCTTCTTATGCTTTTTCCTCATTCTGCATTTGTCATCTCTGGATGAGAGGAAGGCGTGATTCCTTGATGACTCCATTGTCAAAGGGGGAGAAGATGGTTGAAAAAGGGGAGTTTTGAAAAAGGGGGAGTTACTTGAAGAAAAGTGAAAATCTTGAAATTTTCTGAATTCTGAGGATCATAGTGAGGGGGAGTTTCGTATTTGCTTTCTTATGGTTTTAGTGCCATTTCTGAACTTGAATTGCATTTCTTGTTCCTCACAGTGATCAAAGGTCATATCGAACAATTGTTCTTTCATATGGACCTTAAGTGAGTTTTTGACTCCTTTCTGGAATTTGAAGCTTTCGTGCTTTCTTTTGCCGTATCTCACTTGCTGATACTATTCTGGAGCCATCTTGGTCATTTCCTTTGCTTTTTCTTGCATTTGGACCAAGTTGTGCCTTTGAGCGAAAATGACGTGTTTTTACTTTTCAAACCTCTAAATTTGCATTTGTGGAAAATTGCCAATGTGTTCATCAAGGGGGAGATTGTGGATATCATGGGGATATGCCTGAGATCTTAGGATGATGTTACAATTGGCAATGTTGTTGACGGTTTGTCAAATCACGTGTTTTCGGCAAAGATCGATTCTGTCGAGTCTCTGGCGGTCGGCCAAGCCATTTGGTGGTCGAGACCGCCATACCTATTGGTTTTACGAAATGGTGTTTGGCGGTCGACCGGCAGTGGCGGTCGACCAAGCCATGGGCGGTCTAACAAACTTTACTGGCGGTCAAACCGGCCATTGCATTATTTTTGGATTTTGGAGCTGGGCCAAAAATAGAAGGTGTAGGCAAGTGAGAGGGTTCTTCTGCACTTGGTCCCATAATTTTTGGAGCCTCTAGGCAAAAGTTCTATTTGATTGAAATTTCCAGAGAAGGTTCGGGTTTCCAGGTTGGAATTTTGGCTAAGTCATGGACTAGCGGTCGAGGCGACCTTTGGTGGCGGTCGGCCGGCGAGAGCAGTCGACCAAGCCATTGTGGCGGTCGACCGGTTCCTATCTAAATCGTCGCCGTGGCGGCGATGTTTGAAGATTAGGTCAAGTTCATGGGTTTCATGGCATATGTGTTGCATGATGAATGTTTTGACTAACGTGGGTCAAGTTGTGAAGAACTTGTTCGGATTCGATTTCTTTGTCTATTGATGTGCGAGGTTGCTTGGAGGTCAATGGCGGTCAGCGGCGAGATGATCGGGACTAAGCTTGGAGAGCTGAGGTCTAGAACGATCGAGGATGCAAGTGAGGTCAATGAAGTCAAGCATTGCGCAAGAGGACAAAAGGTGACGAAAAAGCGATTCGGTCTGACGGAGTTCGATCAAGCGGCGAGGTCGGTGCAAGTGCCATGGTGGTTTGGTGGCGAAGCATGGATGTGTTTCACGAAGATGGGACTCGGTCTTTGCAAAAGATCGAGAAGGGTATTTTGGTAATTTTACCAAATCGCTTAGTGACCTAATGCCAACCCGCGGCACAAGACGGTGCGTCAAGAAGTGGATTAGGTCAAGAGATGAAGACGGCGCTTTAAAATGCGTGCGTGTATGACCCGTTTGTTTTGGGCCTTAACGGGAGCCCATTAGGGTTACTCTTCTAGAAGGTCTAAGCCTCCACTATAAATAGAGGAGGGAGGTGGCTGCACCCCCTTAACCCTTTCATTGCATTGAAAACCCTAGTTTTGCTCTTGTGCTTAGGGAGTTGATAGTTGGAGGTTAGGGTTCTAGAGAGTTGGATTTGATTTCGTGCTCATGTATTGAGTCTTTGTCCTCCATTGATGGAGTGGCTGTAAACCAATACCATATCAAATCAATCCAAAGAAAGTTCTCTCAAAGATGAGTTCATTTGCTTTCTTTCTCTCTATTTGATGATTTTGAGTCTTTCTTTGATCCGCGAGTTTTTGGTTGGTTTCTTGTCGTGATCTAACTTGCTGTGACATGAGGGAACCCATCTAGGATCATCTTGATCATCAATCACCCACGAGCAAGTCTCTAGATCATATTTCGCCTTTGGCTCGGTTTTTGAACCACCTTCGCTCAAACTAAAAAAGATAGGAACTTTGGCATGGATCTCTGCAATCTTTGATTGGAATAGGTTCCTAATATCTTTAGGAAGGTGTGGTTCAAATTTCGTGAAGTTTGGCCTTACGGATCAAAAGTTAGACCAATTTTAGTTTCGGTTGTCGGGCTGATTTTGCTGATTTTCCCGTTCCTTTGTCGGGGCGGTCGACCGCCCATCCTAGAGGTCAGACCGCTAGGCAAACCGGTCAGACCGCCCCTGTGAGAGGTCTGACCGCCCATCTAGTTGCAAATTAAGTTTTTGGTTATTTTTTGGTGTTTTGCGTCGGGGTTTGGATTGGATTCAATACTAGTCTTCCGCTGTACTGGTATATTGATCTTCATAGCTTCCATAGCTATTGAAGTGAAATTTGTGTTGAATCTAATACTTGTGAAAAATTGAGCGTGCTCCTATTCACCCCCCCTCTAGTCGCCTTTTCGGTCCAACAAATTCAAACAGTCATCATACGCTGTTACTCTGCGAAGTAATAGCACGTAATGCTCCTTTATCTCTGATATATAGGTCATTGTTAGGCGGCGTGGAGGAGTTATCGCGGTGATTACTGCCAACATGTGTCCGTTCTGAGGATGTGATGGCGCCGCTTCACTGGAAGCGCCACTTCTTCACATACTATATAAGGGCGACAATCAGAGAAGGAAAGGGCGATCGAATCAGGCCATCAGGAAGACAAGCACTATCATCTGTAATATTCTTAGTTTTTCCCCTGGTTGTTCAGAATACACTCAATACCATACACACACAGGAGTAGGGTTATTATTCTCCTCGGAGAAGGCCTGAACCTGTATAAAAATCCCCGTGTCAATATCTCTGCGTGATTTCATTCTAGGAGACCCCCCGAATCAAACAATCTTTACGTAAGTTCGGTTCTAAAACACCGATAGTTGGTGCCGACCGTGGGGATCTTCCGGTAATCTCTTGTCAACATACTCTCTGTTTTCCAAATCTCATGCACTCATGGCAGGAGAATGGAACGAGGAGAACTGGTTCGACTTGGCGGATTATCTGAGCGTCGACATGGATGCGGTTTCGATTACAAGCCGAGTGATAACTCATCCATGAATCTTTGCGCCTCCGGTGATCTTCTTGCGGATCCGAGAGACAATGCGTGATGGAGTTGAGGAGGATCCATATCCCCCTGCGATGCGTCCAAGAGAGAATCTACCCTCTCAAAGGACAAGGGTCAATCGACCAGAGGACTACACCAGTGGACTCACAACACGACGAGTGTTACCTCGAAGTGTCAAGGTCCCCCTAAAATGATCCGACTTGGTGAGGCAAGTTACGGAAGCCACAATTCGAGGACTTCACCAACATCTGGTGATTCTCTCTCTCGGATGGCCTTGAGAGAGCGGGATCAAGCATGCTTTTCCTACAAATTCGACCATCTCTCCATAGATTACGTGCCCGCCAACGCGAGCGGTTATAACCAGACTTCCCCTACGGAGGATTACTCCAAATCGCCGGATGGTGTCTCTCGCGACTCCTCAAGCGGGGAGGCCTCGGCGCAAGTGAGAATCATCAGCGGGAGGTCTTCGTCCTTCCCTCGGATCAAGGTCACTCTCCTAGAGACCGAGATGGAGACGCTCCCCGAAGATCATGCACTGCGCCCCTCATGGCGTGGCAAGAACACCACCGATGGCGGACACGACCAACACCTTCATGAGCGAAGAAATCCTCGACATACTCGCACTTCATTGAGGCGATCTCAAGAGTCGGCGACAGGAAGATCTTGAAGCTACTCAGCGAAGGAAGATTGCGGCCCGAAGAGTTTACAGGCGCATTCAATATCGATCGAGGAAGCTCAAGAACTCCGACATCGGTGATTTGCTCGAGAATCAACTCAAGAGCTAGCCCGAAGCGCGAGCTCGACCTCTTCGTCGAAGCGATCGCACAAAACTTGAACACGATGGCAAGGTTGGAAGCACCTCGCGACATCATTCAGAAGTCATAGCAATCGACTTCTTTGGCTACGGTCGATCGAACATATCACCACGGAGGAATCGTAGCGATAGTAAGTCGCATCGATCACCTACTCGAAGAAATGTCTTTCGAGCGGTGATGATCAACAAACCCCTCGGAGGTGATCGCTTCGCCATTCAGGCATGGGAATCTGCGGCGAGGATGAACTACGAGGATATTCCTCGTGGGGTAGAGACCTATCATAGGTGCGGTCAACTTTATTCTTGGGTATCGTCGAGTACGACCACGATGATATCAACCCTTCTTTCACGCAAAGGCGTCAAGAAGTTATTCTTGGATGTCGGGCATTCTCTTTGATCTTGAGCATTCATTTGCCACCTTGCTTCGACCGGTGAATATGGAGAAATTGATGGATCCCAAAATCCTATCGAATTTCTTCAAATCTACTAACATTGTCCGGCGGCGGAGGAGAGAACATGTGATGGCAAATTACCTTCCGATTGTGCTCGAAGGGTGCGCTTTCGATCGTGGTTATTGAACCAACCACTCGAATCGATTCATTCTTGGCAACACCTCTGCGATCTTCTCTTGGCAAACTTTGAGCACTTACAATCGCCTTGGGAAGGAGGGCGACTTGCAGGATGAGGCAGAGCGACAACGAGACCTTGCGCCAATTCATCAAGCGCTTTAGTCGGGTTAAGTAATTCAATTCGGAAGTTTCGATTCATCATCATCGGGCTTTCAAGCAAGGAGTCCTTGATGAAGAATAACGAACATATTACTTTAAATCCGCCTACCATCTTTATCCTTGAACTCTTTGAGATGGTGATCGATATCTGTTGCCTCCGAGGCGGTCGAGTGGAACAACACAATCGATCAAGAAAATAATACCTCTTGAGAGCTAGGCGATATTGGTAAGAAGAAAGATAAGAAAGCAAAAAAGTCCAAGAACGAGGCGAAGGTCAAAAACTCCAAGCCGCCGGTTCAAGGAGGTCTTGGCGTGAATGATAAAGAGCCACGCACCTCAAGCCACACTCAGGCCGAGGCAAAGGTAAGCGCCCGATCGAAAAAATGATAAACCTAGGTGGTGTCCTTTCCATAAAAGGAGGACATGACCTTCATAGCTACGGGTCTTTCAGCAAAGCTTGAAGACTACTACAAAGGACCACTTCCTACTCTCGGCGGGTAGGACAAACGAGTGGTCATAAGACTTCAGATGACGAGGAGGAGATGCCGTTCGAGGATCCGCAACACACCGTCGAGCACATCTATGGAGGATCATCGGCATACGAATCAAAGCGGCGACTTAAAGGCTGCGAGCGTCGGGTAAACTCCATAGATCCTCCTCTTGTCAATAAATTACTGAAGTGGTCAGAAATTACCATCTCCTTTGAGAAGGGTGACTGTCTGATTACTTCGACTCGACCAGGTCGGTATCCAATTGTGGTCGAACCCACCATCAACAATTGTCGGGTCAATCGAGTTTTGGTTGATGGTGGCAGCTCGTCAAATATTTTATTTACGAGTGCCCTGGACAAAATGCAAGTACCCAGGACTAAGGTAAGATAGGTACGATACTCTTTCCATGGAATCGTATCGGGATCTTTGGCCAAACCGATTGGTCAAGTTTCTCTTCCTTTAACATTTGGTTCACCAAGTAATTTCAGGACAGAGAAAATCTCCTTTGATGTGGTTGATTTCGATACGGCATATAACGCTATACTCGGACGACCAACTTTGGCAAAATTCTTAATGGCTACTCATTATGGATATCAATGTATTAAGATGCCAGGTCCCAAAGGAGTAATCACAATTCATTGTGACAAGAAGATGACGCATACTTGCGACAGTCGATCCCTCAAGATGGTTGGACAAATACCAGCTCGAGAAGAAAGTCAGCCTTCGACTAGCAAGTGAAGCCTAAAAACTACTGCGAAAGCGAACGACAAGGTCAAAGAGGTTCCTCTGGGCCGAGGAGCCCTCGAAGGCTGATTAGCATTGGGAAACTTCCGACCCCAAATAGGAAGGCGCCCTCATCGCCTTCCTCAGAGCTAACGAGATATCTTGGCGTGGCAAGCATCCGACATGCGGAGTCCCTAGGGAGGTGATCGAGCCGCAGGCTAGCTACGGCACGACAAAGTACCGTAAAACAAAAATTATGGAGATTTGCCTGATCGGCGAGATGCTATCAAATCGAATTGGATAAGCTACTTAAGCGGGCTTTATAAGAGGTCAATCATCGAGAATGGTTGGCTAACCTGTAATGGTTAGAAAGTCAAGCGACAAATGGCGTATGTGCGTGAACTTTCTTGATCTTAATAAAGCTTGTCCAAAAGGCGATTTTCCTTTACCTCACATCGATCGGTTGGTTGATTCTCTGCGAGGTTGTGAAATGTTAAGTTTTTAGATGCATATGCGGATACCACGGATCAATATGTGTCTAGACGATGAAGAAAAGACCGCATTTATTACACCATTTGGTATATTTTGCTTTGTCAAAATGCCATTTGGTCTAAAAAATGCCGGCGCTTCTTTTCAACGCTTGATGCAAGCAACTTTTTCATCTCGATTAGGCCGAAATCTAGAGGCTTATGTTGATGATCTAGTTGTTAATAGCATCAAGAGACTTAACCATATTACTGACCTACAAGAAACATTCGACAACCTCAGAAAAAATCGCTTAAAACTCAATCCTGAGAAGTGTGTGTTTGGAATCTCTTCAGGAAAATTGCTTGGATTCTTAGTATCTATACGAGGAATCGAAGCAAATCCGGAAAAGATAAAGGTCATTCTCCAAATGCGCCCTTCGACCACAAGGAAAGAAGTCCAGAAACTCACGGGGTGCATGGCGGCTTTAAGTCGTTTCATCGCACGACTAGGAGAAAAAGGACTGCCTTTCTTTAAACTTCTTAGGAAACACGAAGGTTTTGAGTGGTCGAAAGAATAAGCGCTGCCTTTGAGGATGTCAAGAGGTACCTTCTGAGTGCTCCTATTACGGTCTCTCGAGGCGGAAGAAACACTCTTAATTTATCTAGCTGCCACGCCACAGGCAGTAAGCACAGTACTAGTCGTAGAATGTGAAAACGTGCAACGACCGGTTTACTACGTAAGTGAAGTTTTACACGGGCCTAAGGATTATTACCCTCAGGTCCAAAAGCTTCTATATGCCTTCCTCATGTCTTCGAGGAAACTGCGGCATTATTGCTAGAATGTCATCTAATCAACCTAGAGCTTTTATGAGACATGGTCACGTCCAAAAAAAGAAACCGAGTCTAGGATTTGTTGCACATGCTCATCACCATGTTCCTAGACAGGATGCATCTCATGTTCTTGTTGCTATTGCTCATAATAGAACTACTAATAAAGTCAAGGATAGCACATCTGCTTTGCATACTACTTTCATGACGAGTGTCTCGATCTTGGATTCCCAAGTAAGCTTTTAACTAACTTGATGTTGAGACACATCGCTCTTTTGTTCCTTGATTTTTCGAGGATTGGCGGAAGGAAGAACACATGGTTAAGTCGACTCGGTGTTCACGTCACATATTTGGAGACTCAAGATGGTTCACCTCCTTCACGATCAGCGGTAATGACTTCATCACCTTTGGAGATGATACACAAGAGAGCGCAATGAAGGAACTGGAATGATTAGGGTGAGCGACAAGTTCATTCTCAAGGCGTCGCGCTTGTGTCTAAGTTGAGTACAATCTCCTTTACGTCTCCTGACTTCTTGATGATGGCTATGAGACCCGTTTTAAGAAAGAATGCCTATCGTGTGCTTGATTCTTTTAAGTGAGCTCGTTTTGGGATTTCTAGAGTTGGTAGAATTTTTGGAGCTGATTTTTCGAATCTCTTGCGGATCCCTTAAGTGTTAATTGCTTCTTCTTCGATATCGGCTTTGGCACTTTGCGCGGTTGGGGCACATTGGTTTTGATCATCGACACGAGTTAGCGGCCTTGATCTCATGAGAGGTTTGCCTAAGCATAAAGTATCAAGGATCTTGTATATATGCACCTGTAGGCATGGCAAGCAAGTTCTTGCCTCACACCGTCATTGACTATGGTTATGGTGTGAATGGGGACGGTTGCTTCATATGGATCTTGTTGGTCTGCTAGGGTTCGATCGATCGGTGGCAATTGGTACATTCTTGTCATAGTCGATGATTTTTGAGATATTCTTGGGTGTTCTTTCTTGCTTGAAGGATGAGGCTTTTGATCATTTTATGACCTTGTTCTTCGTTTGGCTTGAACTTCTGGTGCCTTGGCGATCCGCGATGATAATATACGGAGTTCAAGAATGCTTCTTTTCCTCTTTTGTCTTTGGCGCGGTATTGAGCATCGATTCTCTTCTCCTGACCCTCAACAAAATGGCGTTGTGGAAAGGAAAAACAGGACTCTAGTCGAGATAGCTAGGGCGATCTTTGGATGAGTATAGCACACCAAGGAGATTTTGGGCGAAGCTATTACTCTGACTTGCCATATTTCAAACCGTGTCTTTTGAGACCGTCTTTGGGCAAGACTTCATATGAGCTTCGTTTTGGTAGAAAACCCTCTGTTTCTCACTTTCGATTCTTTGGATCGAAGTGTTTTATTCTCAAGGCAGGGGAACCTAGATAAATTTGAATCAATGACTTGTGATGGTTTATTTCTAGGTTATCCTGCACATTCGAGGGGTTTTCGGATTTTTAATGTTGAAACTAACATTGTCCGGAGACATGCAATGTCACTTTTGATGAGACTAGCCACAGGCTAGATCCGATGTTTGGTGACTTACGGTGTGAGAGAGCATTTTTGTTGAAGAAGATGAGGATGAACTTGATCTTGCTCCTCCAAGCTGTTCTTGATGTTCCTATCCAAGCTGCCCAAGTTCTGAACGTGTGTTGCTTCACCTCAATTGAGGCTCTGCTTTGCATCTTAAATCGTCGGCAGTACTGCGGAGGTCGAGAGCGCTATCTCCCCAGGCGCTCCTTTGCACATTCGGAAGCAACACCCTCCGGATCGGATGATTGGTAACCTCCATGAGCGAGTCACTGCGCTCTAGGTATCATGATCCAGTCTTTTCTCTCACTCTGCATTTGTAGCTTCTTTTGAACCCAAACATATATCACATGCTTTATCGATGCTAGTTGGGTCAATGCCATGCATGAGGAGTTAGAGAATTTTGAAAGAAATATTTCGACTTCAGTTTTTCTTTGATCATTGCGCGTGCTTGAACCTTGCTTAGGGACACAGTGAACGAAGAACTTGAGCTTGGTCCTCCTTTGTCGGTGACTCTTGTGGTCGGCGCTTTTTCATCGGAGGAGATGAGCCCTTGTCCTTTGTCACCCTAAGCCAATGGTCACAGTTCGACCTCCTCGTCATCCGTGGTTTTCCATACCTACTTTACGTAAAAAAGCGAAAAAGAAGAATCAATGACCCGGTCGTAAGTTTTCTCGACCGATTACCTAATCGTAAGCTTTTCTCGACATGTCACTGATTGTAAGATTTTCTACGATCACTACCTAGTTGTAAGTTCTTTCTACGACTATAAAGTCCTAAGGATAAAATCTGCTTTTGATTACCTTTAGGCGCTCAACCTTTTCCTCTGCGGACAAAACCGCAAGGATTTGAGGAACCGCCATATTGGGTGGCGGGGGCTTCTCACAAACAAGTTTGACTCGAACGTCAATCTCTGCCTGTGAAAGATCTGTATAAAACAGATAAAGATATTCATTAGACAATTTTGAAGAAGACTAAACTGAGAGTTAAGTCGAAAAACTACTTACCCTCCTCGTAGTCCCTGGTCGGGTCTTTTGGCCCCGTGTACTTCCACATAGGAGGTACTCGTTTCTTCAAAGGGCTAATTCGGCGTGTGATGAAATCCTTCACCACATGCCATCGATCAACCCCTTCTTTCAAATCCTTAATGGCTTGAATATAGGGGCAATTCGTGATATCTTGAAGTCGAATCCACGAAGATTTCTTTTGTGACCTTCCTGGAAGGTAAGGTACATCTTCGAGGTGACTTTCGAGTAAAACCACCTCTTCCTCCATCCCGGCCACGAAGACCTAGTGAACATCTAAATATACTCCTTTGACTTCCCGTCATGGAGCTTCAAACCACAACTTTCAGCAATCGCAGTTTGTCGAGCCATTCCATAAAAGTATTGAAAGAGCTCAAGGTCTGCTGGAATTCCCAGGTACGCCTCACATAGATATACAAATACGCTCAGCATTGTGATGGAATTGGGACCAAGGTTCACCAATTCCACCCCAAAATCTTTCAGTATGAGTGTGTGAAAGGGGTGGCGAGCAATCGAAGACCACACTCTGTCGCTTTGGAAGGCGGGATTTGCTCATGCTCCCCGACGGCCATTCTTTGCTTATGCTGCGGGAACCACTCCACAAGAACTCTCTTTAGAATCTTCCCAGTGTTGACAAGGGCTTGCATCTTCATCGTATCCATTTCCGACTCGGCCCACTTGGAGATTCTCCCGGCCATTTCTCTCAGAAGGAGGAGATTTTCGATTGAGTTGGCGGCGGAGAAGACAAGAACTTCATGAACAGTGGAATGATTTGGGGAAAAGTATGAACTTAGGTCTTACCCTCGGTAAGTATTTATAACAGCGTACATTGGACCGGAGGCATGGCATTCCAAAGGTTGCCATCGTCTCGGGAACCGCTCCAACGGACAGGTTAACGGGTGTCGTTTGAAATTCCCTAACTTGCATTAGAAATCGAGTTCATTTCACACCTCAAGCGAAATTACTTCCTTGGTGGATCTTTTGACCAAAAGAAATGTCAATCGGAAGGTTTTTCTTCCGATCACCATACTCGACCATCTCGTGATCGTAGGAATGTTCTCGACTATTTGATAGTCATAAGTAACTTTCTTGACCAAGCATATTTCTGGTCAAAGTAGTACCACGAATGTCGAAGAGTTTTGCCTTCGACTATCTTTCTACGACCCTCTCGTGGTCGTAAGACCATCTATAACTCCTTTACCAAGTACGTTGCTTTCACTTGAAGCTAGGGGGCTAGATGACGAGGATATAATAATCCTCATTTTATCTTTTATCTATAATTCTTATTATAGGTAAATATGACGTCATATGGTCCCTGAGTATACCCCTTAATGTTATAAGGGAGGAGCCTACTGGGTGGTCGTAAGTTCTTCTACGACCACCCCCATAGTCGTAAGTTATGCTACAACTACCCCATAGTCGTAAGTCTTGCTACGACTATCTTATGGTCGTAAGTTCTTCTATGACCAGGTCAGCTACGACCACCTTAAGATCAATAGAACCCACAGACGGGTGGGTCCAATTGATTAAGGAATTCAAACAGTCATCATACGCTATTACTCTACGAAGTAATAGCACGTAATGCTCCTTTATCTCTGATATATAGGCATTGAGCGGCGTGGAGGAGTTATCGCCGGTGATTCTGCCAACATCGTCCATTCTGAGGATGTGATGGTAGCTTCACTGGAGAAACGCCACTTCTTCACATACTATATAAGGCGGCAATCGAGAGAGGAAAGAAGCGATCGAATCGGGCCATCGGAAGACAAGCACTATCATCTGTAATAGTCTTAGTTTTTTCCCTGGTTGTTCAGAATACACTCAATACCATACACACACAGGAGTAGGGTTATTATTCTCCCCGGAGAAGGCCTGAACCTGTATAAAAATCCCCGTGTCAATCTCTTTGCGTGATTTCATTCTAGGAGACCCCCCGAATCAAATAATCTTTACATAAGTTCAGTTCTAAAACACCGACAGGACCTTTCTTCAGTTGGACCTCTTTGTAGGTTCAAACTTCCTTTGCTCTCTGGGACCTCCCCTGGAGCCTTGTGTTTGGATTTCTCTAATCTAGATCTCTCCTTTGTTGGGTTGAACCTCTTTGAGTTCAGACCTCCCTTTGGCCTAAATGTCCGTCTCTGTCAAGATCTCCATGATCTAGACTTCTTTCTCTGTTAGGACCTCCCCGTGGACCTCTCAATATTCATTTGAACTCCCCGAATTCATTTGGGTGTCCCTGAGTCCTTTTGGACCTCTCCGTGCCCATATGGACCTCCCTATATCCATATGGAGCTCCCTTTGATCTCCCCACGTCCAATCGAACCTCCTTGTGCCCCTTGGACCTCCCCCTTTGTTTACATGGTTTGCCCTCGTATCCTCTGGACCTCTTCTGTGTTCTTAGGACCTCTTTTGAGTTCTTTGGACCTCCTTTGAGCTTGGATCTCTCCCTCACCTCTAATTTAGACCTCCTTTGCTTGGGTTGAATCCCTTTTGAGGTTTAAACCTCTTCTTGGTTTGGATCTAAGGGTCTAGACCTCTCCTTTGTTAGATCTGACCGTTAGGACCTCCTCCTTGGAGATCTTAACTGTTCAAACCTTCCCTTTGTTAGATCTGACCGTTAGGACCTCCTCCTTGGAGATCTTAACTGTTCAGACCACCCCTTAGTTAGATCTGACCGTTAGGACCTCCCCCTTTGGAGATCTTAACCGTTCAGACCTCCCATTTGTTAGATCTGACTATTAGGACCTCCTCCTTTGGAGATCTTAACCATTCAGACCTCCCCCTTTGGAGATCTTAACCGTTCAGACCTCCTCTTTGTTAGATCTGACCATTAGGACCTCCTCCTTGGAGATCTTAACCATTCAGACCTCCCTTTTGTTAGATCTGACCGTTAGGACCTCCCCCTTTGGAGATCTTAACCGTTCAGACCTCCCCTTTGTTAGATCTGACTGTTAGGACCTCCCCCTTTGGAGATCTTAACCGTTCAGACCTCTCCTTTGTTAGATCTGACTGTTAGGACCTCCCCCTTTGGAGATCTTAACCGTTTAGACCTCCCCTTTGTTAGATCTGACCGTTAAGACCTCCCCCTTTGGAGATCTTAACCGTTCAGACCTCCCCTTTGTTAGATCTAACCGTTAGGACCTCCCCCTTTGGAGATCTTAGCCGTTCAGACCTCCCCTTTGTTAGATCTTGACCGATAGGATCTCTTTTGAGAGATCTGACCATCAGGACCTCCCTTTTCAGATCTGACCGTCAGGACCTCCCCTTTGTCGATCCGACCGTCAAGACATCCCCGTTGTTGTGTCTTTTGGACCTCCAGTCCATAGGACCTCCCCGTGGTTGTGTCGTTTGGACCTCCTATCCATAGGACCACCCCGTGGTTGTGTCTTTTGGACCTCCTGTCCATAGGACCTCCCCGTTGTTGTGTATTTTGGACCTCCTGTCCATAGGACCTCCCCGTTGTTGTGTCTTTTGGACCTCCTGTCCATATGACCTCCCTCTGGTTGTGTCTTTTGGACCTCCTGTCCGTATGACCTCCCTGTTGTTGTGTCTTTTGGACCTCGTGTCCATGGGACCTCCTCTTTGTGTGTCCTTTAGACCTCTTTGCCCTTAGGGCCTCCTCGAATTCCTTCACTCTTGGTAGTTTGGACCGCCTTCGAGGTCTATGTCCCTTTGTGTTTAGACCTCCTTGCAGGTCTAGGCTTCTCCCTTGTGTTTAGACCTCCTTGCAGGTCTAGACCTTCCCTCTGGGTTTCAGACCTCCTCCTCCTTGTGTTTAGACCCTTTTGGTCTAGACCTCCTCTTTGTGTTTAGAACTCCCTGATGGTTTAGACCTCCTCTCTATCCCTTTTCTCTTCGGACCTCTTTGTCGTCTTTAGGACCTCCCGTCCTCAAGACCTCCCTATTGTCTTTAGGACCTCCCGTCCTCAAGACCTTTTTGCTCTCGTTAGGACCTCCCGTTCTCAAGACCTCCCCTTTGTCTTCAGGACCTCCTTGTCCTAAAGACCTCTTTGCCTTGAGGACCTCCTCTAGGCTTGCTTGTCTTTAGGATTTCCTCGAGACCTTTTTCCTTTGTTCTCAGAACCTCCTCCCCGCAAGACCTCCCTATCCTTTGGGCCTCCTTGTCCTCTCGGACCTCCCAGTGTTCTTTTTGTAAAGACCACCCTTGTGGTTTAGACCTCCCCCTTGAGGTCAAGACCTCTGGTCCCTCGGTGAGGACCACCCTAGTTAGCCATGACCTCCCCCGTGGGTCGTGTCTTCCCCTTCGACTTTCCCTTGCCTCAGGTTCTTAAGCGCATTTGATGTGGGTTGAAGTCACATTAAAATGTTGTCCTTACCTTTGTACTCATTCCTGCCTTTTGTCACCTCTTTTGATTGTTTTAGTCCTTTGATGTACTTGCTAGCAGTGTACCTTTTGTACCAATACCTTGAACCTGGTCACCTCCTTCTTGTGGTGCTCTTTTTCTCCTTCTCCTTTAAATAGAGCACCTAAGGCGACCATTCTCTCCTTGTTCTTCATTTCAACCTCAACTCCTAACTCTTTCGGTTCTGGTGAGCTCTCCAAGCTCCTCTGGTCCGGACCTCCTTGAGTCTGGACCTCCCATTCGTTGGACCTCCCTCTCGGACCTCTCCTTCTCAGTGGACCTACTCTCTCTTTGTTTTAAGTAAGTTCTTTTGGTTTCTTGGAGTTTCTTTGCTTATTTGGTTTCTTTTGCGAACGTGTAGATCTCGGTTTTTGCTGAAGAGCTCGTGGGTCAAGCCACCTCAACCGTAGCCTTGCTCATCAACAGAGGCAAGTCGTGGAATCCCTTGGCCATCTTGATCCCATTTTGCAAAAGTATTTTGATTTGCTAAACTTGCATAGCTACTTTTATAGAAATGGTTTGGGACAGTAGCTACATCCTTTTGACATTATGCCTCCTTTGGAGATTGTACTGGACATGTTGTCATGATCACCTTGTACACCTTAGGTTGGGTATTTTAGTTGGCATCATTTATTATTGCCAATATGGGGTCGTATCTTTATGCTTAGTTATGCTATAGATTTGTAATGGTCTCATCTTGAATTAATATTGTTAATAATTGTGAGGACCCCGGTTTATTAGGCTTGTAATACTTAGTCATCCATTGACCCTAGCATCACAAACATAATAACCCGTGTCTTTGAGATATGTATACTTCCCAGAAATGCAGTATACACACCTCTTTACAAAATCATGCATCAAGTTCATACAAGACATAGAACCAAGCACGAACTAGAATAAAAGACATACATAATATAGGGAGAGTTATTACAAAAGGAGAGGCCAACAGGCCAAACAACAAATACAAAACGAAAATAAATAGCGGAAGCAAAAGTGCCATAAGATGGCCATAAACAAAAGCCAATTAGTGTGCCTTTACCCACAAGGCAACCAACCGGACCGCCAAGCTAGTCGTCAAACCCGAAGCACATCTCACAAGAGTGAAGCCCATGGGGCTCACCTTCTTTCTCTGCAACAAAGTTATAAGCAAAGCAAATGAGTACAAAAATGTACTCGCAAGACTGACATGTAATATAACAGAACTATAGTTTAACTACATGCAAGCTTTATTTAGTGGATGAGGCTTTGGACTCATTTTAGCATAAAGCCAGTTTTCATTTGCAATAATGTAATAGATTGAAAGCAATTTGGACAAAGCATTTTTAATTGTTGAAGTAACAACGATACAATAATAATAACAACAACAAGAACAACCTGGAAGTGACTAACCCAATAGTCACCACAACAATAGTATGAACATCCATTCATACCAACCCATCAAGTTTTAATTAAATGTTGTAGTCTAGTTCTCACGGGCGTTTCGGCGTGTCCATAACCTAGGGCGAGGCTATTGAATAGTTTTAACCTGCGGGGTGTACTAATGTACCCACACGTCGAGACCGCCTTTTAGCCACATGATTTAGCACACTTCCTTTGGTATCTTGTACGGCTAAGTCCTCTGAGACATTTCCAATGGGCGATGCTAATTAAGAGCCGCAACCCACGGGGATAAGGACACATTAGACAGCTTAGCCGGTCTGCTAATGCTCCCCTCCCACACCACACACACACATTTTCTAGTAAAACATACCAACCGACCGGCTCATAATTAACACCTCCCAAAGTACTTAGTCAAGAGAGGTCTCATATCCCCCTCGTGTGGTTAGCACGCAAAATTGCTCGAGCGGTGGCGCAAGTAACTTTCGGTCCTTATTGACTTAGGCATACTACCACATTCCAAAAACCACACCATCCATCCAATATGCCCAAGTCCAAATAGTTTTCATTTTTATTTGTTTACAAATTAACAAATCATACAAGGGGACATAAAGGAATAATAGTTTTTGTGTGATCAAGGTCATCGACATAATGTCGACAACCGCCCATTTCTACCGTTATCTAAGCATTGCTAAGCATGACACCGTAAAACAATAAAAGAGCATAATTAAATCACCGGGCTCTAATTCACCAGCGATATTAGTAACCTATGGTTTGTGGCAGGGGGTAACAATTTAGAGGCAACAATGCAATAGGAATAGCTACCTCTAATCGATAAAATTACTTTGACACAAAAACATGCATACATACAAGTTAAACAAAATATTAGACTTTGAAAGTAATGGGATTAAGCGGGATATGATCAAACTGCTTGCCTTGCGGGAGTTAACCAATTTTCTGCAGAGTATCGCTCACGGGATTAACACACTCGTCGGCACCTAATCGAAAAGGCGAAAAGAATCGATAAGAACGACAAAAACCACAAGGACAGCACAGCAAACAAACTCCAAATGCTCTGAAATTTCTACAGCAGCAAGAGGATGATTTTTAGGGAATTTATCAACAAGAACCAATGGATTTGGATTCTCAATGCAAAAGATATGAGCAAAACAATTCTGCTCAGCCCTAAAAATACCAAACTGCCACTATTCACTAATTTAATTATTAGGCAACATTTTCTAGAAGGGTGGTGATACTGAGATTTTTACTGTAAAACCAGCACCTCATGAGATGAATAACACAATTGAGTTCATCTCATTTGGAGCTATTATGCATTTTCTATACTTTTTCAAAAACAAGAACTTGAACAAAATTATAATGCACAAGGAAGCTTTTTGAAAAAAGTGACAAGTCTAAATCTTATTCTAACATTTATTTTACTAACAGAGGAAGCCAACAAAGTTGGATTCACTCAAAAAGGAGCTCTAGAGAATTACTTATGCATTTTACAAGTTAATTTGAATTTTTATTGCAACATTTAAAGTTAGTTTTGAAAACTATTTGCAATTGCATGTTCTAGAGCTGAACTGAGCCCATAACCATTTTTAGATTAGAGCCTAGTCCAAACTAGAGCTACAGAAATTTGAATCACCCTATTTGGATTTAAATTGAATTAGTTGTGCAATTTCAAAGTTCATACCTTTTTGGTTTATAAATAAGTGCTCCTTTGGAATTTCTAAACTTCCAAAGAGGGGGAGGGCGTGAACCGTTGATCTAAATCAAGCGGCCCAAGACCTCCAGAGGAAAAGCCAGCGCTGTGCAGTCTAGAGAACATGGGCCGTTGATCTTGGATCCAACGGTCCATGTCCTCCACTGCCACTGCCAAGACAACGAGGGGAGGTCGTGGCCGTTGATCGCATCCAACGAACCACAACACATGAGGGAGGACCGGGGCGGTCCAGATCAAACGAAGGAGGTCTGGCGGTGAGATCTTCAAAGGAAGATCTAAACTATCAAGATCTCCCAAGGAAGATCTACATCGTCAAGACCTCTCGAGGAGGTCTGGGCGGTCCAGATTTTCCAACGGAGGACCTTAATGGTCTAGATTGTCCCGGGAGGACCTTAGCGGTCAAGGCAACAACAAAGAGGTCTGGGCGATTCAGATCCACTTGGGGTGGTCTGAGCGGCCAAGATCTAACAAAGGGAGGTCCTAAGCGGCTCAGATTTCCTTTGGGAGGTCTTGGCGGCTAAGATTTACAGGGAGGTCCACAAAGGTTAAGAGGACTTGGGGAGGTCCTACACGGTGGAGATCAACACGGGGAGGACCTCAGCGGCTAAGATCTCCACAAGGAGGTCCTAGCGGTCAAGATCGGAAGGAGGAGGTCTGGGGTTGTCCTTACAAAAGACCGGGGTGGTCTTTGCAAAGAGGACCCCAGGGAGGTCCAAGATGGCTAAGATGGCCCAGGAGGTCTGGCCGTAGATCTAAGAGGGACGGCACAAGACCTCGCACGCATCGCTAAGGACACATAAAAAGCTACAATGATTGGAGGTGATTAACCATAAATGGGGGAGGTCTTTGTCTTAACGACAACGGCACAGTGCCATTGTCGTCCGACAAAATCCCGAGAGGCTACCAAGGCTCGACGTCGGCGATGAGGATCTCGTCGGCGCCAACCAAGGGCATCAATGTGTGCGCAATAGTGTTGCGCACACACTGGGACCACTCTCGACAACGGCGGCGGCCTAAGTCGCTGGCGAGCCTAAGAGGAACGAGATGATCAACACGGCCAAAACATAAACAGCGATAAAGAGCTCCGCAGCGTTCATTCAAGTGGGTGCCCAAGAAAAGCTCCGCAACAACATTCATGCAGGTGCCCAGCACTAGAGGACTATCAGGAAGTACCTGGAGGTCCTGAAGAAGCCGAGGAGGTTGGAGAGGAGGTAGACCGGTCTTTGGTGAAGGCGATGAGCTCCACGGCCAAGGGGGAAATCCTCCAAAGACACCAAGCTCCACTTAGCCCTTCTGAAAAGGCCAACCCAAATGAAGTTAGGGTTAGGACTTCTAGGAATTAGGGAGCAACAATGGAGCAAAGGTCGAGAGGATGCCATCGAGTCTTGCCACCGAGGAGCTCCAAGTCTGCTACAATGGCGGCCAAGGAGGTCAAAGTGGTTTGAGCCCCTCGAGGCGAGAGTAAAATGGTGAGGTGTGGAAAAGAAACCAATGAAGGCACGAGGGGAGCTTCTATACCCCGGGACATGGAGGTCGTGAGCCAAGGGTTAAGCTCATGGTGAGCTTAGCCCATGGCGCGATCCATGGCTGGACAAGACAATGGAGGTGATGGGGGCAGTCGAGGCGGACCTAGGGTATGGCCTAGAGGCGGAAAGGCATTGACACGCAATAAATCTTGCTGACAGCCTGAGCCGTTGGACAAGACATGCCATGACCTCCTCATGCCATGGCGCGTCTTGGCAGAGCTAGGAGAAGAACAAAGCATGCCTCCCAACCGTTGGATGAGAAGCGCTAGGAAGGTCGCAGACCCTCAGATATGATTTTGAAGCAGTAAGTTTTAAAAGGCGGGAGGAGGTCCTAGCCATCACGATCTCCATCACACAGTGCGAATGATCGGGGAGGTCATGTGCGGTAAGGGTTAGGAGGTCCTAGCCTTTGGATCTACACCCAAGGGCTCGAGCCGGATGGGAGGACTTATTCACGGTAGCCTCGACACACAACATGTGGGAGGTCTGGCCATTGGATCTTAATCCAGCAGTGCGAGATCAAGTGAGGAGGTCATGGCCAGCGCTGCAGAGGTCATGGCGGTTAGATGAAAATCTAACAGACTACAAGATGATAAAGGAGGTCGTGGCGGTTGGATTTTAATCCAGCAGGCACGACACTTGAGGCGCTTGAGAGGTCTTGGCCTGGGCAAGACCTTTGGATCGGGATGGGGAGGTCGTGGCCCTCCGATTTCCTTAGCGGATGCGCAAAGGAAAAGGAGCAGGAGGTCCAAGGCGTTGGATCTAAATCAGCAGTGCGGACCTCTGAGGGACTTAACGTTTGGGCACGCTCTGAGGCCAAGATGTGGAGGTCATGGCCTTTGGATTTAAATCAAGGGCACATAACAGATAGGGAGGACTTAGGCATTGCATAGCGCACAAGAGAGGTCATGGCCTTTAGATTTAGATCTAAGACTACGACCTTATGTCTTGTTGGGAGGTCGATCGCACAAGGCGAGGAGGAGGTCATGACCGTGGATCTTAATCAACGGTGCACAACAAGAGATGGGGAGGTTTTGTCTTGTTGGTATCATTTGGGAGGTTGTGGGTCATTGGATTTGATCCAGCGCGCACAACAATTGAAGCGGGAGGTCTGGGCTGCGATGATTTGCGGCGGAGGTCGTGGCCTTTGGATTTAAATCAACGCCTCGACCTCAACAAATGGAGAGGAGGTCGGAGTGGTTTGATAGCGAAGGAGGTCATGGCCATAGATCTTTGATCCAGCGGCACAATACCTCGATGGGTGGAGGACCTCCTTGTGAATGTTTGAGGAGGAGGTCGTGGCCTTTGGATTGAATCCAGCGGCTCGACCTCAACAAGGTGAAAAGGAGGTCTTTGAGGTTTAAAAAACACGGGGAGGTCATGGCCATGGATTTTTGATCCAAGGGTCGTGACCTCATGTAGGTGGGATGCCTTAGTGGTTTAACACTCTCGGGGAGGTCATGAGCTGTTGGATCTTAATCCAAGGGCTATGACCTCACCAAGGTGGAAGGTGGACTTTGAGGTTTGATAACAAGGGGAGGTCTGATGAGCCCGAGAGTGGGTTGGGTTGGACCAACTTTGCAAAGCGGCTAGCCCAAGGAACAGTGCACCATTTTAAATTTAGTTTTTAATAGCTGAGACGTTGCAGAATTATTTGGGATAGCCAACCAACTCCAAAATTTATGAAATTTTAACTGGAGCTTGTTGACATCATGATTAACCTTAAATAAAATTTCCAGAGGTTATTATGCTATGCATTTTTCTCAGAAAATTCATGAAGGCTGTTCAAGAAATTGTTTTACCTCCAAAAATTATCAAACAAGTTTTATAACTCATGATATTTTTCAGAGGGGTCCCATAACATTTTTAGGACCAAGGAAAAATATCTCCAAGGATTTGGCATAAGATTTGTGACAAATGGGAAATGGGTTTGACTTTTGGTCAACAAGAGCTTATGTTTTTGGATTACACAATCTCTTGGACAAGAATTACATGAGAGTTTAGGGGTTTTCAAGATGTGGGAAAAAGTTTTAATTTCTACACATTTAATTATATTTGAACAAACACCTGTTTAGGTATTTGGGATGTTACAATAATCTTGACTAATTGAACTATGGAACCGTGGTTGGTGCCACCATTGTGCAACTGTGGCGTAATGCCCCGTTGTGTCTTTAGTGGTGCGAGGCCACCTTGTTAAAATTTGCAGTGCCTGGACTGGGTGGTCTCGTGGCCGGGTTGAACCCAAGATGTTTTCACACTCGGGCAAGTGATCGTGCAGTAAAGGGGGTGCCATGTGCACAATGCGATGATGTTGCCTTGCCTGAGTGGATTAAGGACTTAACTTTGTGCCTGTGGATCCGGGTAATCCGTGCAACCACCAGGTCATTTTGTGGAGATGGCCTGGACCAAATAATTAGCAATGAGATGGCTTGGTGCTACTTTGGTTGAGCGAGCTGTATCGCACGGCGCAAGAGGGGGCACGAATCCAGTGGCATTTGCAACCCATCCGGAAGCGAAACCTTAGCGGGCAGCTCCAAGTCAGATCAAAGCTTTGTAAAGACCTTGTCACGCTCTCTAGACTGCTCACCTTCGGAAGTGAGCAAGGGTCTTTCCGGAACCCGTCCCGCTAGGGAAATCGTGGATTGTGGGTAAAGTTGTACACCTCTGCAGAGCTTTAAATCTATTCGAATAGCCAAGTCCTTGGTTATGGACACCTCCTAGAGAAGTGGTACAAAAGGGTAGACTTTTTATAAACTGTGTCCTATGGCGCTTCTGCGAGAGGCCGTGGCTTTGCCTCGAAGAGACCTTGGCCGGCTTTAGAGGGGTCATGGTTGGCTCGAGATGAGGTCCAGGGGCTGGGCGTGGAGCTCTGGAGTGGGTGCTCCAGAGTGGTCGTGGTTGAGGTCCTGATCGTGGGTGCGACCAGACCTCCCACGACGTGGTCTTGGGAGCTCTGGAGTGGGTGCTCCAGAGAGGTCTTGGGAGAAGTCCTGGTCGTGGGTGCCACCAGACCTCCCCCCAAGTGGCTTTGGAAGTGAGCTGGTGCTCACTCCCTCCTTTCAAACAAATGTATTTATGTATTATTGTTTTCAACTTGAGCTTTGCAATATATACATGTTATTTACTGTCAAATATTGCTTTTTGCAACTAACCATACAACCCTCTTTTGGCGAGCCTTGCATGAGTATTATTGCATTCCTTTTCCCACGGCTTGTTGAGTACATTCAAAAGTACTCATGGCTTGTGCTCTCTGTTTTAATCAGCAGCTCAAAGAAGTTCCAGGGAGCACAAAGCTCAATGAAGAAGAGGTCTATGGAGACCATGTGACCTAGGGGACGTCCTCTACTCGGTAGCTTGTGGGCTGATCGATTGGACCGGCTCGTGTGGCTTTTGTGTTTGCTGTAAGTGCTCTTTTGTAAGCCCTAGGTGGCAAACCCCTATAAGAAGCTTGACCATAAGGTCTTTAATATTATATGTTAAGTTCTCTTTTGCTTCTTTCCAGTTGTTATATGGATTTGACCACACCATTGTTTGTCTGTGCGAGCTAGCTTAGATTCCTGGGACTAGCTCAGTGCACAGAGGCCAATACCTCTAGGAGGTCTTGAAGATCTCCTGGGAGGTCCGGGCAGACCTCGACCTCCAGGAGGTCTTGATGATCTCTTGGGAGGTCCTGGCAGACCTCCCCTCGGGATAAACCGAGCGGTACTACCGCTCCTCCGTGCGGTAGTACCATAGTTCAAAAAAAATCGGTCGGTTCCAGGGTTATTTAGAGGAGGTCTTTACAGAGGCTCTCCTGGTACGTCTCCTCTGACACCAGCTCCAGGCGCTCCGGTAAAGGAATGTTTGAGTTTTGTGCGTGTACATGGCACGTACCACTCTAAGTACGCACCATACGTCTCAGGGTCATACTGACGCCGCTCAATTAAGACATGTAGTGCGCCTCCTCCGTCCGTGCCATAGTCCACTCCTGCTGGACTGGGCGTCAATCCTTTATATGCTCACCCGCCCTCGATTGCCTACACTTTCGGAAGGATTGATGTTATAAAAGAAGATGTAAGAACTGTAAACATTACTTGGATGAAGTTTGACACATAGGTGTACGGTTCATTGCAAGAGCCTGCCACTCGGGGGGGGGCACGACCTGGTACGAACCAAACTAGTGCATTACGTGAACACCAGGTGGCAGGTAGCCCTCCATAACCTGATGTCCTTGGTGCATTGCACGGACAGCCCGTGTGTCGCTACCGTGCGCTTGAAATGTGGATACCATGGACACCAGATGATGTCGCTCTCGTGTAATGACCCGAACTCATTATGGTACAACGAGTAGCACCTCACCGGCTTGTCCTTGGCCCAGCGTAGACGGCTAGCAGTCCACCGTGAGCCCATGGTGAGCCTGGCCCGTCTATCACGTCGATCGAGGGGCGTATGGGTGCACCACTATCTCGATGGACGGCCGTCCAACCAGGAAGTGTTCCCAACTCTACAGCTGTGGGAGCACGTAGTAGAGGGCCCGGCTGGGGGTACCACTGGTGCTGTGCCGCGAAGTGTCACACAACCCCCAGTATGTGGTGTAAAGGACGGCTGACCCCTAGCTATACTGAGGCATCGGCCCAGCCCCTGCGTCAACCAACGACTCGGCGAGGCGGACGTAGCTGGGGTAGCACCAATCGCCCTATGCGGTTAGAAGTAGGACCCAACCAAAGAGCTGAAGAAGGTAAGCTACGAGGTGAGTCCTAACGACCTCATCAGGTGCACCCTGCGGGCAATCATCGAACTGCCTCGTCCAAGCCCGGGGGATGCCGCGTGCACCCTCTGGGAGAGGTTGGTCGAACCACCGCTCCAGCATGGCCTTCCAATGCCCCGGCGGAGGGCCCGGAACAAGTGACTCACCCCAGATCGGGAGACTGGTCAAGAGTGAGACATCTTGTAGGGTGACTGTCATCTCACCCCCGCCGAAAGTGGAAGGTGTGCGTCTCGGGCCTCCACTTGTCGACAAGTGCCAACAGCAGGCTGGCGTCTAGGTGGAACCGGCGTCTAAGGGGCACTAGCCTCGCAAGGGGAAACAAAGCCCGTGTCTCGGAGGATCGGGAAGTAGCAACCGTCCAGCTCCCAAGAATCCCTCTCCACCCGAAGCTGCAGGGGCGAAGGGCCATCAATCACTACTACAAAAAGGCTAATACTGGACACCTCATCACAGACGGTTGACCAAAACCATCTGCATTAAATACAATCATAGATGGTTTTGGTTTAGTGACCGTCTGTGTTACTGGCTGCTCTAAAAACCATCTGTGAAGAAGTAATATCACAGACGGTTCGTGTTGAAAACCGTCTGTGAAGTATCACAGACGGTTCTGAACAAGAACCGCTCGTGATAATACTAAATATCATAGACGGTTCTTGTTGAGTAACCGTCAGGATACATCACGAGCGGTTTTCAACACGAACCGTGCAGTGACTTCCATCCTCATCACGAGCGGTTCGTGTTGAAAACCATCGTGAAGTATCACGAGCGGTTACGAACAAGAACCGTCTATGATACATCATAGACGGTTTTCAACACGAGCCGTCTGTGACTTCCCATCCTCATCACAGACGGTTTATATTAAAAACCGTTTGTGGTAAGTATTTTTTATTTTACCATGGTTTGAAATCACTAACTCTCTGATTTTACCATGGCTTCAAATCACTAACGCTCTGATTTTACCATGGCTCGGAATCACTAACACTCCAATTTTACCATGGCTCGGAATCACCCGTTTTTACCATGGCTTTAAATTTTCCTTACTCTGCAATTTTACCATGGCTTGAAATCACTGACACTCCGATTTTACCATGGCTTGTGTTAAGCCATGGTAAAATCGGAGTGTCAGTGATTTCAAGCCATGGTAAAATTGCAGAGTAAGGAAAATTCAAAGCCATGGTAAAATTCAAAGACGGTTTTTAATACAAACTGTCTGTGATAAGATATAGACGGTTTTTAATACGAACTGTCTGTGATAAGATACATATCACAGATGGTTCTTAATACAAACCGTCTGTGATAAGTATCTTATCACAGATGGTTCGTATTAAAAACCGTCTATGATATGTCGTCACAGACGGTTTTTGTATGAAACCATCTGTGATTTGCAGCGTGGGAGTTCAAAAAATTTTGAACGCGCGTGCGGGAGGCAAAATGTTTTGGTGCTGTCCCTATATATTATAGCCACCCCAGCCTTGTTTTCTATCAGTCTCTCCCTCTCTCCTCCCCACATCGAGCTCCCGCGACCACCCTCGATTCCCCATCACGGTTCAGCGAGGAGACACAGCCGACGACGACGATGAGGAGGGATGCGGAGGAGCTCCTTGTCTGCCGGAAGGTACGTGTACATCCCCATAACATACATAATTTGTTGGTTGTTTGTTATAAAGAAAATTATCTTAATTTTGTGTTACCTAAGATCGGAGCGCCACTGGAGATTTACAGTCGTCTCTCCTTGCCAACGAGCTTGGGTCGAACTCGATGATATGCAAGAACATCTTGTGATATGCTGGTGAGGTACAAAGAGGATCTCACAAGACCAATCCAAGAAGCCGATGAGTTCTTCTAGAGCTTAGAGGCATAGATGGTTTCTAGCTAGTTTAACTATGTAACTTTATTCTTTTTTTCCCATTCGGAGGGGATGTTGTGAAACCTTTTGGTTTCCCTTTCCTATAATGTGTTTGCCATCAGAATTTTAATTGGATTTTAGTTGTCTTGCTAGAGGTTGCATATGGAAACTACTGTCTAGCACTTGATTGGTTTGGCTCAAAATCCGGTTTTTTTTTGCGATAGAAAAAACTATCACAGACGGTTCAAAAACCGTCTGTGATGACTCATGTCATCACTGACCCATAAAATCAGACGGCTCACAAAACCGTCTGTGATGACGTTTTTGAACCGTCTGTGAAGACCTTTTCTGTAGTAGTGGGTGTCACCGACAATCCACAGCTTGCACTAGTGGTCCTCATCGTAGAAGTGTTCCAGAAGCGCCGGTAGAGACATGGCTTGCAACACATGAAATAGACGGAATATTAGTAAGAATATGGATAATGGCCATAAAATAACTGGCATGAAATAATTAGTTGCATGAATAACTAGCAGTGCATGCTGTCGTTATTTTTCTATTTTCTAATTGTTTAAAACTAATTAATTAAGACAAACTAATTATTTCATAACTAATTAACCTCGCCTCAATAATTACACACGTTAACCCCTGTTCTTTCCCTTTGCTAAAAATATTAATTGCATATGTGTGTGTTCATTCCATGGTGCATGCATACTTAAGTACGTAGCAACTAATTGCTTACATGGTAACCAGCAGTGCATGCTATCATTATTTTGGCTAGCATGTGCATGCATACTAGAATAACTTGCATGTCATTATGAACTACCATGAAATAATTAGTTGCATGAATAACTAGTAGTGCATGCTTTCATTATGTTTGTATTTTCTAGTTGTTTAAAACTAATTAATTAAGACAAACTAATTATTTCATAACTAATTAACCTTGCCAACAGTAAGTGCATCGCATGACATTTTCTTAACTATAAATTACGGATTTAGAATTAATTATTTACGTAACATTAGGTGAATTGGCTTCTAATGAAGAATTTACGAACAACAAAATATTGCTACACAGTCAATAAATAATTTACGAACGATCAAGTCCGTCGCAAAAAAATTGGCTTCTTGGTACATTGCTAAACCTAGCAAACCTAACTACTTAAGTATGCTTCTTGGTAAATTGGTAAACTAGCAAACCTAGCACCTAACTACTTAAGTACGTAGTTAATAAATAAATTATGAACAACAAAAAATCGACAGAGATAAAAATTACCTCCTAAATTGGCTTATAATGACAGCGGTGGTTAATAAGGCTAAAATGTCCCCATAAATATTATCAATACAGAGAGCAACCGAAGAGAGAGAGAGAGAGAGAGAGAGAGAGAGAGAGAGAGAGAGAGAGAGAGAGCGAGTGAGCAACTGTGAAATGAAATCGCACTCGTCGCTCGCTAATTTATAGCCGAAACGGAATCCTTCCTCGCGCAAGATCGGTTTTACTTTGCATGTGACATACAAGGGTTAGACAAGGGAGACATGGAATAGTAAGATGTGACAGGATGACAAGATTGCTTGGTGGAGCTTTTGGTGGAAAAAAAATCGATTGGTGGAGCTTTAGGTGGAAAAGAAAGGCGAGAAAAATTTAATCAACACTAAGCTTATATGAAATTGTGAGAAACAATTCTGGACGAATAAAATTATGGAAAATTTAAAAAAGCAAGTACACTGTGTCAAGAGATTTCACGTAAAATTTCATAATTTTTTTTGAAGTCGTTTGCTATATTTTAAAATTCAAACGAAAATCATTGAAAACTGCTTAAACCCTAACCCTAATTCCGAAGGGTGACACATGGTGGGCCATCAAGACGGCGGGCAGACCGTCTTG
The DNA here is from genome assembly GCA_036346405.1 of Phyllostachys edulis. Classification (NCBI taxonomy): domain Eukaryota; kingdom Viridiplantae; phylum Streptophyta; class Magnoliopsida; order Poales; family Poaceae; genus Phyllostachys; species Phyllostachys edulis. The sequence continues at coordinate 64,148,852 of CM070553.1, read as the reverse complement.
CTTACTGCGTGGTGGCGGTGGTGGGTTGCCGCATGATGGTTGTGTGGTAAGCGGCTAATTTTGCAAATAATTTTTGTACGCCGTTAGATCCGTAAATACGAGACAAAAACTTGACAATACTGCCAAAAATTTAGAGGAGACGTAGGTGTAGATGTACTCCCTCCGCTTCTTTTAAAACTTTGACCATTAATATGCAAAAAGTATTTTGATTTGTCACTTGAAAATAATATCACTATCATTATAATTTTAATCATTTTTACTAACATATAATTAGAAAAAAAGTAATGGTCAAAGATGCGTATTGAAGACCGTATCGATGTCGAAAAAGACTAGTAAAAAAAGAACAAAGTTTGTGTCTTTCATGGGGAATGTAGGTGTAGGTGTAGATGTAATCTTTTTAAAGTGAGATATCACTTGATGGAATTACGCAAGTATTAAGCTGAAATTCCGCATTTTGTTTTAAAAAAAATACATTACTCCCGTAGAACCAGTGGTGTAAAAATCGGTTGGACTACTGATTAATCTTTGGCGGTGGATGAGCTGAGAGATGATTTAATGATCTTGAACGATTAATCAACCGTTTTTACCAATTAGACGACCATTTCCCTAATTAATCAGGTGTTTTTCCCGTTTAATCGCCAAAACAATTTATTTTTTATTTGTTAATGCAAATCAATGGTTTAGAATATTCTACAATGACATTCGTAGTATGTATCACATAGATGAAGTGTGAATTATATAATTTAGAAAAAAAATCATAAAGAACCCAATAAGTCACCTGCATTTTAATCTGCCCCTCATATCTCATTTTCATTTACTTTGGCCTCCATAAGTTAAGTTGGCTTGTAAATACCCTTAAGAGGTCACATGTTCGCACTATTTTCTTATGATTTTAATTATTGTTTACACTTGTTTTAATTATTATAGTACTTATTTAAGGGATTTCAATACTTTTTTCAATTATTTGAGTGATTTCGGTATTTTTAATACATGATTTTAGCATTAAAACATTAGTAATGAAATAGTGTATTACAACTATCAAGATCACCCAAATAATTAAAATAAGTATTAAAATAATTGAAATAAGTATTGACACAACTAAAGCAAGTTCCAAAGATAATGAAAACATGAGAAATAGTGCTAACATATGGCCTTGGGGGTATTTGCACGCCAACTTAACTTATAGGTGGCAAAGTAAATGATAATTAGATACGGGAAAAAAATAAAAAGGTAGGTGACTTATATGGATTTAAGTTATGACTAATGATGCTACTTATAGTGAATATAGGTAAATAATTTTTAAAAATAATTCTAAATATAAATAAAATATATTATTATGAACATATAATCATACATTAAATTTCAATTAATCGGTCGCATAACGATTAATTGTTTGGCGGTACCCTTCCGTCCCACGAGCGCATACTGTTTTTCACACAATTGCATATAACACCTACAGAATTATTGCTTTCCAAATGAACCCAACGGTAGAATCTAAAGGTGAAAATAGACACAATTTACGAAGTGAAGTAACATTTAGATGGGATTAGTAGGAATTAGGTATTATAAATTAATTCAAAGGGGCGATTTACATAGTAGCATTACAATGATCACATGAGTTGGAAAATGATATTGATATGTCATTGACATGTGGCTCCAAGCCTCACCTGTCATTCTCTCTACATTGGATGTTATTTTTCAATTTATACATCTTTTGTTGTGTTACTTTTGTTGTGTTGTTGAGTAAATTTTCCCTCATTGCTAATTCAAATGTAAAACGAGAAAAGACTGAACTGATATTCACCAATAATTCGCCTAGATGTTCCGTATTTTTGTGATTTGTCTAGGTTTCATTATTTTACTAATAGTTTTTATACTTTAACATCTACGCAATTATTTATATGATTTCCCAAATTCTATTTTTTCAAACTATATAATCTATTACTTTAAAGTTTCCATCATCAATGTTCGCAAAGTTTGCAGTTTGAGCAAAATTGACTAATTCTTGTGGAAAAATTATGGTAATATCTATCATTGGAGCATATTAATTGCTGAAAGTGCCACTGCGGCGGAAAACAATGGTAGATCAGCACAACAACGCCCAACGTAATGAGATCGACAATGTAGGTTAGGGCATCTCCAATAGACTGTTTTACTTATCTCTAAAATATGCCACGTAGATTTTTTGCTGATGTGGCAAAGAGTAAAAGATGAAAGAGAATCAAATCGTCGCCTCCTGAAATGCCCATCGCTTAACACAAATCGAGGCAAAAGCGACGAGTGATTTCGCTGTTGGACGGCCTCGTCGTTTCCTCACGCGCTTTCCTTCTTCTCCACCGGATTCATCGTGCGGGCACTAGCTTTCCTTTTCCTTCCCTTGCACGCTGCGCCATGAAGCCTCTTCCTTCCCGCTACCGATGAGATACGGCTTAGGCGGCGGGAGGAGTTGAATCCGACGCAGGCGGTCGCGGATCCGGCAGATGCGTGAGCACGAGGAGCCGGGCGGTGGCGAACACGAGGTTAGGGGCGCCGGGCAGATCTCAAGCAAGAGCTCGAGGAGGCTCGCGGAGGTCGGCGGCGGATCCAGAGCGGCGGCGAGCACGAGGCCGAGGCGGCCGATCCGGGCTCGCCGCAGCTCCCCTTCCACCTTCCAAATCCGTCTTGCTTTGGCTATCGCTCCGGTAGGGCGGAGACCAGCAGACCGCCCGGCGACGATAAAGCGCCCTTCGCCGAGGGCCGCCCCATCGTCATCGAGGGCTCGATGGTGGCCGGCGACTCGAGCTTCGCTGGGATGCCGCCATGCTCCTCACGTCTTCTTCTTCTTGCGGCGGTATGTATGTCTAATCGCACCATTTCTATCACCCCCACCCAATCGTATAAAGGCAGCCATCCTTATCTTTTACGCTTAGTTTATCGTTTAGCATTTGATTGTCGAAACGCATGTAATTGATCCCAAATCGATTTGGGTTACATTTTTCTCCCTTTAGAAGAGCTCGTAGGGTCTCTTGATTGGGATAGTATTGGAATCTTGCGGCTCGATGTTTTATTCCTACGATGTGGTCTATGAGTTGATTTCTTGGTCGATCGAGTCGTCTCCATCTTGTTGATAACATTGGGGCTCGGGGTTTGCCAACGTTTCATTCATCAAATCATCAAAGTAGTCGCAATATGGGATGTTTACTAAATGCTAACAAAATTGTGATGAGATGTGGTAGTGTTACTCCTTGCATCCTTGTGGAGACCATTCATATTGTAGAGTAGCAAGATATTTTAGCCATGATTGTGGTTACGCAATTCAAGCCGTGCTTAGGCCGGTAATGAAACTGTGGAAGTAGGGCTTCTTTGTTGGAAGCACCTGATTTTGCACCCTTCCTTTTTATAATCAGCACATATAATGTTTTGGATTGAATGAGTGATTGATTATTTCATTGATCATGTCACCGAAGTTGATGGCCCTCTTTTAGTATGTTCTCGTGGGTTGTTCTATTCTCGGGATATTATAAGTGAACTCATTTCCTTGCAAGCATAACATTTGAAAAATAACATAATTGTCGAGTTGGCTCTGGCCTCTGCTTGTGCGGCGGGTTAGCGTGGGCGCCCATGGCCATGATGATATCGCCGGTGCCATCGAGGCACACGCGTCGACATCATGTAGATCGATTAGGTATGTTAAAATTTCTACTTTTTGCATTCCAAGAATATGATTCAGTAGTATATGGTTGATTGCTCATAAAGTGATGGCTATCGGGATGCAACACCTCTGAACTAGAGCTTTCATGGATAACAATAGTGCGAGGATATTATCGCAAATTGGTTCGACTTCATGACTAGATATATGTAATGACCGAAAACAACAACGATTCTTGAATTCATTTCGCATGCACTCCCAAGGCATGCAACTCGAGTGGATTCTGAGGAGAAACTAGGATATGTGGCATGCACAATAGCGGTGAGTAAAGAATTTATTCGAAGTTCATCGGACATAGTAGGATCCATCGGATCTGATGAAGTCAAGAACAACATTCGTTGCCATGCTTGTTCAATTCTTGATTATGGCACTTTTCCTTTCTTTACCATTGGTTTTTTGTGTGATCGAATGGTGATTTTAGTATCCGGGCATGCATACTACTATAAGGTGCTTTGTTGTGTTTTGGAAGTATTATTTTCTCATGGCATCTTGATGTGACTCTAAACAATGGGCCACATTTAAGGGAGTCATATGTAGTAAATATCGATTCTCATCACTCATCGAGATTCCGTTTTCAAAAAAAATCACTCATCGAGATTGTATATGAAATTTCTGCATGTTTTCTCCATGTTCCTTGTATAGCTATTTGAATAGGTAATAGTTAAAAAAAAAGCTGTTGAGTACATTGACTATTTCTCCATCTTGTTCTTGCAAGACTTGTTAACTTTGCCATGTGAAGAATGAATCCTGCATCGAGAGCAAGTGGTGAACCAAGAATCATTGGCTCATTCATGTTAGCCCTGTGTTTCAATGAGAAAAAAAAAAAATAACGAGAAAAATAGCTTAGTACAATGAACTTGTTGGATCGATTGTTGGAAAGAAGCAAGATATTGGATTCAAATGATCATCTAAGATAATATAGCTAATTTAATCATCTAGAGCATCTAATCGGTAATTTGTCGTGTCACATTCAAAAAAAAAATCCTGCTCTTCATCAATTTTCTCATATTTAGCTAGAGCATATTTATGTAACATTAACAAAGTTCAATCGGCTTGTTTTTTTAAAAAAACAAAGAGCGATCTGAGCGTGGTCACACTTTCAAAAGAATGCATGGTATTCTTTTGGTAGTGCCAATAGTTAATGTAGTGTTACATCATCTGTGGAAACTACTTTACGTAGAGTGTCTTGATGAGCTCTATATTTGATCGCTTTTCTATCACCACACTTGCCACCTCTAAATTTGAAATTCGAGTGATCCTAATGAGAATTACTTGGTATAACAGTTGTCCTCGCCACAATTGCCGTAATAATCCAGGCTACATTTGGAGCTCATGTTTATTGATTTCATTTTACGTTGTATTCTTGTACATATTGTACATTTCATGGATCCACAAGGATTTCATATATGTCATCTGCATTGTAATGGAGTCGGTATTTTGCGTTGAACTTTGAATATTCAATGTATAACAAGGAGAACAAAGTCCGTGTACATGGTCATAAATAAATCAGGTTGAGATGACCTTGCCTTGTGAATGTCCAAACAACATCGGTTCTGAAATGGAAATTGTAATTGTGGCTTGGTTTATCATTGTCAGCTAGTTCAAGTTTAATCTAAGAAGCATCTGATAAGGAGAATTGTGTAGAAAGGGTTAGAATCATACAAAGTTTCAATGCTTGTGAGGCTTGATGTTAGAATTGCTGCTTGTTTATATATGTAGATGTAACCAAAAAACACATATAGGTCACAAAGATTGAAGTTAGTGTTGATCAGTATGGTTATTTAATTCATGCAAAGCTTAAATGCTTATGAAGGTGTTAGAGACAATCTAAGAGACAAACTATTGGAATAGTTGTCTCTAATATTGTCTCAAGATGACATGGAGGGTATTAGAGACAAGCTAAGAGACAAACCATTGGAGATGCCCTTAGCGGTGGAAAATTACTTGCATTCGCAGGGTGGCAAAGGTTAGTGGACATCGAGACGTGGGCCGGATGGAAGGTCTACGGCAATCATTCGAAAATTCTCCTGTATCTTTTTTCTTTAAACAAATTCAAGACTCCATGTGGTATTCACTGTGGTAGAAAAATGACACGTGATCTCTCGTGGCATGCCATGGGATTAAACAAAAATACGATGATGTGTAATTGAATAGGATGGATTGGAAAAAACAGGACATGCTCGAAATTAGATTTTTTTTAATAATATATTTTTAAATAGAATTACATAAATAAATGACCGTTTAATAAAATTACAAAAATAAGCATCTGTCGTAATTCTAAATGGCGACACAACCTCTCATATAAGATGCCCACTAGATTCATGCAAAATTCACTTTTATTCGGAAAAAAAAAAGAGAAAGAGGGGAGGTAAGGGAGAGAGACAGAGGGAAGAAGACAAGCTAGCGAAGCGCTGTCTATCCAGTCGTCCACCTTGCAGGTATTTTTTTTAACTGAATAGATTAGATAGCTTTAGATGTATGGTTATGTAATGTAGTATGTTGTAGTACATCCATTTAGGTGTGTAGTTTAGTTTTAGATGCGTGGTTAATCGTGTGAATCTTGTTATGGTGCAGTACGTAGAATATGTCAGACACAATCAATTTCAAAATTTACTGCGGTTAAGGGACTGTTTTATAGGGTCCCGATGGGGGTTGATTTGCGCTATTTCCAATTATTAATCATTAGCCTAACAAGACCATAGCAGCGTACATGGGACGCTATGATGCGGTGGTTGTATTACACATTCGAGTTGGGCCATACTCTGCATGATCTGAACTGCCTTATCACCTGGTCACCACAGGGCACACATTGGGAGTTATTGCAGCTCAAGGGAACGAGTCATGGCAGTCATACCTAAGCACGTCGAGGGATCGCGGGTGGGATTTGGTCCTTTTGGCCTAGGCATATTTCTAAGCTTCCCCTTTATGTCGAAGAAGTTGGAGACTCCAGCCACATCGTGACACACACAACGACTGAAGGTCGAGGAGTTGCTGATGTCGTCGATGAAAATGGGGTAGAAGAAGCTCCGTTGGCCTGGAAAGCTAGTGGAATTGCAAACGAAGGTGAGGAGATTGAAGCTCGAGTCGAAAGGATGATGATCAAAGACTGGGACTATGAGGTATTATCGGAAGATGAGGGTTCCGATGACGAACATGGTGGGGAACAGTAGGCGGTTCCATGGAACACATACTAATTCGACAACCTCGTTGTGGACGAAGGATCCCATGCACCGTGGGAGTACCACCAGAACAAGGTCAGACAATGAGTTTTGTACAAATGCAAGGAGGCTGTCTAGGAAGTTGTGAATTCCAGGCCTTGTCGTTGCGGCGCATATTCATGATAGTGAAGTCTAACCCAAGGTGGTACGACATGAAGTACGAGATAACAGGATGCCCTTAGCGAGTGCATGCATTCCAGCTTAAGTAGGACACCTACTAGAAATGCTCTTGTGGATATCATGGGGATATGTGCACGATCTTAGGATGATGTTACAATTGGCAATGATGTTGAAGGTTTGTCAAAATATGCATTTTTGCCAAAGTTTAACTCTCGTCGATCCGAGGGCCAGTCGGGCCGGCGTTGCTGGGCCAGCGGTCAAACCGACTTCTTGATCGACCGCCAATCGATGGCGGTCGACCGTGTTCTTACTGTTCATCGGGAAAAAGGTGACGATGATTGTTGGGTTAGGTCATATTCATGGGTTTAAGTGCATATGTGTTGCATGATGCATGTTTTTACTAACGTGGTTCAAGTTGCGAAGAACTTATTCCCGGAATCGATTTCTTTGTCTATTATTGTGCCGGTTGCTTGGGGGTCAACGATGGTCAACGGTGAGGATGATCGGGAATAAGCTTGGAGAGCTGAGGTCTAGAACGATTGGGGATGCCGGGTGAAGTCAATGGAGTCAAGCATGGCGCAAAAGGGACAAAGTTGAACGAACGGGCAGTTCGGTGTGACAGGTTGGATCAAGCGGCGCGGGGGTCGGTGCAAGTGCCATAGTGGTTTCGATGGGAGCCGGATGGGAGAGACTTGCCGACATGATGAGAACCGCTGGATTAACCTACACGTGGTGAAGCATGGAAGTGCTTCACGCAAATTGGACTCGGTTTTTGCAAAAAGATCGAGAAGGGGTATTTTGATAATTTCACCTAAATACCGCCTTGGTGACCTTTTGCCAACCCGCGGCGCAAGACGACGCAAGGAGAAGCGGGTTAGGTCAAGAGGAGATGAAGACAACGCTTTAAAATACGTGCGTGAGTGAACCTGTTTGTGTGTGGACCTAACGGGTGCCCATTAGGGTTTTCCTTCTAGAAGCTAAGCCTTCACTATAAATAGAGGAGGGTGCTAGCCAGCACCTCCTAAACCCTTTCTTTGGTGAAACCCTAGTTTGCCTTTGGTGCTTAGGGAGAGGATAGTGGGAGGTTAGGGTTCTAGAGTTTTCGATTTGATTTCATGCTCATGTGTTGAGTCTTTGTCCTCCTTGATGGAGTGGCTGTAAACCAACATCATATCAAATCAATCCAAGGAAAGATTTCTCAAAGATGTTTCTCTTTATGTTCTTTCTCTCTATTTGGTGATTTTGAGTCTTTCTTTGATCCGCGAGTTTTCTCTTGGTTTCTTGCCTTGATCTAGCTTGTTGTGATATATGTGAATATATCTAGGATCATCTTGATCATCAATCACCCACGAGCAAGTCTTTAGATCACGTTTTCGTTTTGACTCGGTTTTGGAGCAACCTTCACTCAAGTGGAAAAAGGTCAGAACTTTGACAACGATCTTCATGATCGTTGATTGAAATAGGTTTCTGACATCCTAGAGAAGGTATGTCTCAAGTTTGGTATGGTTTGGAGTCACGAATCAAAAGTTAGACCATTTTGTGTTTTGGAAGTCTAGGCCGATTTCACTGTTCATCAAGCTGGAGGTCAGATCGCCCATTTGAGAGGTCAAACCACCCTATGGAGCGGTCAGACCACTAGGCTAAGAGGCCTGACCGCCTAACTCATTGTGAATTGAGTTTTTGGTATTTTTTGTTGTTTTGCTTCGGGGTTTCGATTGGATTCAATACAAGTCTTCTGCTGTACTTGTACTTTGATATTCATAGCTTCCATACCTATTGGAGTGAAAACGTGTTGAATCCTATCTAGGATAAAAAGTGATCGTGCTCCTATTCACCCCCCTCTAGTCGCCTTTTCAGTCCAACAAGTGGTATTAGGGCCCGATTAGTTCAATGTTGATCTTAACCGGTCACTGAACTTGGCGATGGATAAGTGTTGGAAATATGCCCTAGAGGCAATCATAGAGATGATTATATTTCATTATGTTCATGACATTGGATAATGTGTTATCTTGTTCCTAGAATAATATTGTTAATATTTATAATCAAGTATGTGACTTGGTTGTGAAACTCTATATTCCTGCGATAATTATTCTTACGATCCTGGTCGTAAACATATGAGGACACATATGAATAGACTAGCATATGTATTGGTTGATGACTATGTTTCACGAGTCATAGATATGGGGATATCAAACCGATAATATGGACACATGTTAGAGAACATGATGTTGGATAAGACCCACCTTGAGACACTATTGAGATTGTTATGAATCTATGTGTCATTAGTTGGTCTCGAGCAATGATGATGTATAATCCTTAGACACGAGATCGGCATGGTTTCCTACATGTGTAAGAGCACTCTTAGGGGTTGCCAAACGCTACACCGTGAATGGCGGGTAGTTATAAAGGTAGCTTTGGGTATGCTCAAACATGGAGAGGAATGTGACTGGTGGGATATGGGATTTGCCCTCCTAACATAACAGAGAGATGTCTCGGGCCCCTCGTTGTGATCGGATAAAGAAAGTGCATGGCCATGCCACTAGTAGTCAAGTGTTCGACCACATAAGGTTATCTGATACTCGATCGAGAAAGTATTGAACAGTCCATGGATGACCCAACATCTCACCTGGAGTTCAACCAGATATCGTGAGGCAAAGGGAGAATACATGAGTAGGTCACTTAGTTCGACCAGCTACCGACTGGTCGTATGGAGATACAAGCAAGTCGTAGACTAGTCGAACGTAATCACAGAGTGGTCGAAACCAAGTCGTAAGGAGTTACGAGTTGGTCGTAATCAAATAGGAACTGGTCGTATAGAGATAGGACCTGGTCGTAAGTGATGAGGACCTGGTCATATATCATATTGCATTAAGGTTCGTCCGATATAATTTGTGTGTTTTCGGGAATCGATATGTTCTGCTAGGAGCCGCTACGACTCGTGATCGGAAACGGTTTCCGAATCACAACCGAACTACACATGAACCTACAGGGTCACACACTTAACGGGTTGGAACAAACCAAGTACGAATACGATTCGTAAACGTATTTGGATAGGATCCGTCACGAGCACTATATAAGGAGGTGCATGAGGCTGTTGGGATAGGCGCGTGAAACACCACCGAAACCCTAGCCGCCATCTCCTTGAGAGCTCCACCGTGCGACTTGGTGCTGGCACACCGACGTTCGGTTGTTCCTTCCCTGGACGTGTGGATACCGTAGAGGCGCTACTATGATTGTTGCGCTTGAGGACGATCCGCGATCTTCACAAGGAACCGCAGACGTTGCTGGAGGAGACGATCGGCTCGTGAGGACATTGGACGATCGACTACGACCATCATCGACTTCATTGGGCGTTGGACGATCGACTCGACCACTTCATCGACGCTCTTCGTTGGACCGTGCTCCAATCCTTTTTCATTTGCGCTCTGCGGCGTCTGTTGGTAACGATCTGTGATCATCTACTTGCTTGGCATCCTGGTTCGCGTGGTAGAAATTTTTGTTTGTAGCTATCGTAGCCTACCCCGTGACCCAACAATAAGTACTCGACCAAGCCGCATATCTTTGGTGGGCTCAACTATGCCTATTGGAAGAATCGCATGCGAGTCTTTCTTTAGAGCGAAGGACAAACTATATGGGAGGTTGTTCGAGCTCCGCTCGTTTTGCCCGAGGTTGCTTTGCCGGCTTCAGCAGCCCTCTTGGCAAACAACCATAAGGCTAAGAATCTCCTATATGATGGGCTTAGTAGACAGGAGTACGATAGGATTTGCAACCTTGAGACCGCACATGAGAATTGGCACACCCTCGAAACTTACCATGAGAGATCGTCCTAGATCAAGCAAGTGTGCCAGACGGTCTACAAGCGAGAGTATAACAAATTCGAGATGCGTCCTGGCGAGAGCATCGATGATGTTTTTACTCGCTTTAACGAGGTGATCAATCAGATGAGAGCTGTTGATATTGAGTACTCTCAATCTAAGAATGCCACCCACCTCTTGGCTACAATCAACACCAAGGAGTGGGAGATGAAGGCTACTGCCATTGAGGAGAACGTCGATCTCTCTAGTCTCATTTTGGAGCTGCTTTATAGCAAGCTCAAGACTCATGAGATCAAGAGAGGTAGTCTTCCTAAAAAGGATAACATGGCTTTGGTAGCTGATTCTCTAAAAAGAACTTCTAATGGTTCTTCTGAGCCTTCTTCTGGATTTTCTCTTGCGTGTTTACCTGCAATTCAAGAAGAAGAGTTTGAGAGTCTTCCTGAGACTGATTTAGCTCTTTTAGCCAAGAAAGTCACATGGCCCTATAACAATGTTAGAAACAAGAAGAGAGGTGGTCCTGTGACGTGCTATGAGTGTGGAGAGCTATATCATATTCGGGTAAACTGCCCCAAGCTAAAAGGTAAGGGCAACCGCAAGGGTGAGAAGCATGCTTGGAAGAAGTCTCAGGGGAGCAAGCCCAAGTATGATGCTGCTAAGCTCATGAAGGCTACTCACCGGGTCCTTGCAGCTTTTGGAGAGCAATCCATGAGCGATGTGGACTCTGGGAGCGAGGAGGACAAGGAGGAGGAGCTCCCTCAAGACAAGAAAGGGAAGGTCAAGGACTTCACCGGCATATGCTTCATTACCGACTCCGTCGACGCCGATGACAACGATGAGGTACCTTCTTCCTATGATGTTCTTTCTGCTAGATGCGACACCATGTTTGAGCAACTCATGACTCAGGATAAGGCCTTAGAGTTTACCATGGCTAGGAACAATGATATAGAGTCACAAGTAGATAATTTGACTTTAGAATTTGTAAATGCTAAGACTCTTGAATCTGATGAATGTTCATCTTGCCATGCTCTACACTCTAAATTTGCTAAACTGCAATCTGCTCATGATATTGCTTTGCACCAACTTGAAAATGCTAGGACTGAGCTAATTGATGTTAAATCTGCTCCTTGTGAAAAATGCTTAGAGTCTAGTAAGTTGGATGCCTCTGGTAATGTTAAATCTAGCTTTTGCGCTTTCTGCTTAGAACGTGAACATGAAGTTAAAGACATTCTAGAAGCAGTTAGAGCTAAATATGCCAAGCTTAAGGACACAATTGAGTCTACACCTTGCGCCTCATGTGCAACCTATAAGCTTGAAGTTGCTTATCTTAAGGGGAAACATGCTAGACCATAAAGGCTAAGACTTGTGATTCATGTGTTAACTTTGGAAAAGAAAATGCTTACCTTAAGGACACACTAGAAAAATTCTCTAAAGGTAAGAAACAGTTAAACATGATTCTGGACACGTCTAAAACTCCTTATAAGAAGCAAGGGTTAGAATACAACTCTGCTCAGGACAAATCCAAGCCTAATGTCATTCAGGTCTTGGAAAATGGCTTAGTTGAATTCACAACCCAACCTGCAAAAATAATTTTCAAATCTGCAGGTTTTGTCCAACCTTCTTTTGAGTCAAAAGGTGCTTCTCCTAGTGGTACCAAATACCATTGCACCTATTGCAAGAAGAGTGGACATTTTGTTGAGTTCTATTAGCGTAGGTTGAAGAACGCTAAGAAAAATATTGCTAGAATTTCATCTAATCAACCTAGAGCTTTTATGAGGCATGGTCATTTAGAAAGGAAGAAACCTGGACTAGGATTTGTTTCGCATGCTCATCATCATAAGGTTCCTAGACAAGATGCTTCTCATGTTTGTGTAACCATTGCTCATAACAGAACTTCAAATAAAATCAAAGATAGCACTTCTACTTTGCATACTACTCGCAGACGTGTGTCTCAGTACTAGGTTCCCAAGTTATGTTTAACTAACCCTAGTATTGAGACACATCGATCTTTTGTGCCTTAATTTTCAGGATCGCCGCGGAAGGAGGAAGAACACGTGGCTCGTCGACTCCGGCTGTTCACGCCACATGACCGGAGACTCAAAATGGTTCACTTCCTTCATGCGGTCGACGGGTGATGACTTAATTACATTTGGAGATAATACACAAGGGCGAATTGAAGGAACAAGATCAATCAAGGTGAATGACAAATTCATCTTGAAGGACGTCGCTCTTGTGGACAAGCTAAGGTACAACTTGCTTTCTATTTCGCAGTTTCTTGATGATGGCTACGAAACTCGTTTTAAGAAAAATGCCTGTCGTGTGCTTGATTCTGCTGGTGAGCTTGTTTTTGGGATTTCTAGAGTTGGTAGAATCTTTGGAGCTGATTTTTCTGAATCTCTTGTTGGATCTCTCAAATGTTTAATTGCATCTTCTTCTGATATCTGGCTTTGGCACCGACGTTTGGGGCACATTGGTTTTGATCATCTGACGCGAGTTAGTAGCCTTGATCTCATGAGATGTTTGCCTAAATTCAAAGCCATCAAGGATGTTGTATGTGCGCCTTGTAGGCATGGCAAGCAAGTTGCCGCCTCACACCCTTCATTGACTATGGTCATGACTGACGGACCAGGACAGTTGCTTCACATGGATACTATTGGTCCTACTAGGGTTCGGTTAGTCGGTGGCAAATGGTATATCCTTGTTATAGTTGACAGTTTTTTGAGATACTCTTGGGTGTTCTTTCTTGCTTCGAAGGATGAGGCTTTTGATCATTATCATGATCTTGTTCTTCGTTTGGCTTCTGAACTTCCCGGTGCCTTGAGAGCAATTCGCAGTGACAATGGCACAGAGTTCAAGAATGCTTCTGTAGGACTAGAAAGGCGACTAGAGGGGGGTGAATAGGACCACGCCTAATTTTTCACCTCGTTTAGATTCAACACCAGGTTCACTTCAATAGCTATGAGAGCTATGAAGATCAACATCCAAGTACAACAGAAGACTTGTGTTGAATCCAAACCAAAATCCCCAAAGCAAGGAACAAAAAGAAACTCAAACCTTCATGGGCGGTCAGACCGGGGTGCGGTCTGACCGGCGGCAAATGAATGGTCTGACCGGTCCGGACCAGAAACAGTGCAGACAACCCAAAATCCGAAACGAAAATCGGTCTAACTCTTGATCTACACAACCAAACTTGACCAAATTTGGAACATACCTTCCTATGGCTATTAAGAACCTACTTCAAGCAATGATCGTCCAGATCTTAGCCAAAGTTTCAATCTTTTTCCATTTGAACGCAGATTGGTTCAAAACCAGGCAAAAACGAAAACTCGATCCAAACACTTGCTCGTGGGGGATTGATGATCAGGATGATCCTAGATGTATTCCCACATATCACAGCAAGGTAGATGAGGGCAAGAAACCAACCAAAAAACCAATGGAACAAAGAAAAGCCCAAAATCAAGAAATAGAGAGCAAGAACGAGAATGGACTCATCTTTGTGAAATCTTTCATAGATTGATTTGTGGTTGTTGCTGGTTTACAACCACTCCCTCAAGGAGGACAAAGCTCACACCATGAGTACATCATCAACTCATCTCTCTAGAACCCTAAGCCTCTCCTCTCTATGCCCTAAGTGTGAGACCCCGGGGTATTGAGCTCGAGATGCTTAGTCGTACCACCAACCCTAGCATCGCAAACAAAATATCCCGTGCCTCGGGAAAATATGTACATCCCAGAAGTGTTGTACATACACCCTTTTACAAAATCATGCATCAATTCCATATAAACATAGAACCAAAGCACGAACTAGATTAAATAAAAGACATACATAATAGAGAGTTATTACAAAAGAGGCCGACCAGCCAAATACAAGCTAAAGAGCTAAACACTAAAAAAATAAATAAACAACAGAAGCAAAAGCCATAAGACGGCAATAACAAAAGAGCCAATTGGTGTGCCTTTAACCCATAAGGCAACCAACCGAACCACCAACCTAGTCGTCGAACCCGCAGCACATCTCACAAAAGTGCATCCCTTGGGGATCCACTTCTTCCTCAGCAACAATTACAGTTAAGCAAAGCAAATGAGTACAAAAATGTACTCGCAAGACTGACGTGTAAGGGTAACAGCCTATAATTAGCTACATGCAAGCTTTATTTAAGTGGATGAGACTTTGGACTCAATTTTAGCATAAAGCAAGTTTTCATTTGCAACAATGTAATAGATTTAAAGCAATTTGACAATCCATTTTTAAATGTTGAAATAACAACGATACAATAATAATAACAACAGTAAAGACAACCTGGAAGTGACTAACCCAATAGTCACCACAACAATAGTATGAACATCCATTCATACCAACCCATCAAGTTTTAATTAAATATTGACCTTGCCAAGCATGTCCATAACCGAGGACGAGGCTATTCGAATAGTTTTATCCCTGCAGGGGTGTACCAATGTACCCACACGTCAGACCGCCTTTTCGCCACATGATTAGCACACTTCCTTTGGTATGCCGGCACGGCTAAGTCCTACGAGACATTTCCAATTGATGATGCTAATTAAGAGCCGCAACCCAACAAAGAGAAGGACACATCAGCCAGCTCAAGCCGAATTACAGATGTTCCCCTCATATCATAATAACATTTTTCTTTTAACACCACCAACCAGCTCATAATTAACACCCCCCAAAGTACTTAGTCAAGAGAGGTCCCATATCCCTCTCGCGTAGTTAGCACGCAATATTGCTTGGTTTAGTGGGACAAGTAACTCGGTCCTTAGGGACTTAGGCACGATTCCATCACACCATGAGATCACACCAACATCTATTGTGCCTAAGTCAATAACAATTTTTTTTTATTTTTATTTCTTTACAAAGTAACAAAGCACAAGTGCTGGACATAATGAAATAATAGTTTTTGTGTGATCAAGATCATCGACTAAGTCGATGACCGCCCAAATCTACCGGTAGCTAAGCATTTCTAAGCATGACATCGAAAAGACAATAAAAGAGTATAAT
Organism: Phyllostachys edulis; assembly: GCA_036346405.1. Lineage (NCBI taxonomy): Eukaryota > Viridiplantae > Streptophyta > Magnoliopsida > Poales > Poaceae > Phyllostachys > Phyllostachys edulis. The sequence continues at coordinate 64,132,997 of CM070553.1, read as the reverse complement.
TCAATCACGGGCTCTAATTCACCAAATGAGATTATTATCCTATGGTTTGTGGCGAGGATAACAATTTAAGGGCAACCATGCAATAGGAATAGCTACTTCTAATCGATAAAATTACTTTGACACAAAAGCATGCATACATACAATTTGAATACAAAGTATTAGACTTTAAAGTAATGGGATTAGAATAAATATGATCAAACTGCTTGCCTTGCTGAAGATAACTTTCTTGCTGCAGAGGATCACTCGCGTAATCAACGTCATCTAACAGTAAGAACTGGCAAAGCGAAAATAACAGCAAATAAACACCAAAATTCCAAAAAGTCTCCAACAATTAAGAAATCACTACAGAAGAAAGATAATATTTTTAGATGAAATTAGAGACAACAAATTATTTGAAATAGAGATTAAAGCATAAGGTCTATCGCTAATTAATTAACCAATAACTCAATTCTTGACTTATGATAAATTTTACTCTTTTGGATTGAATTACCAAGAGCTAGTTACTAAGAAATTGTACTTACTAGTTAAGTGATTTAATCATGCTTCTACTAACCAACTTAATGGAATGAGTCCTACTGACCTGTAACCTGCTACTTGCTACTAATATGATCCAGCTTTCAAATTGTGAAATCACTTAAATGACCTATTTGATATTCTAGACTCAGTAAGGTTATAACTATTGACCAAATTGATACATTTCAGGCTACTGCTCCAACACCTTCCACAGCAGGTTGTTCTAAACTAAAATGCTATTATCAGATTTTCCTTGAACTCAAATTTCCATTTTGCTAACTCACAGGAGTGACTCAAATGACAAAAACAACACTAGGTAGCATTAGCCAGATGGTTTTGCAAATGAGTCCTACTGACAACACAACATTTCTTCTAATTACCATCTCTACTCTGTTCATCAGTTCACTCCAAATACAGTTTTGACAACTAATGTTCTCACTAAATCCATCATTCATTCATCAACTATACATGAGTGATCATTTAGTTCATAGCCATACTTAGCTAATAGCTAATCCTCAAGTAGCTCTTCGCCAGATGGGAGAGGAGGAGCTCACAGGACAATACAAGGACTATCACGGCATTTGGGGTGGTGATCATCGTCGGCGAGGGAGCGGCTTGAGTCAGACCGAGGCGGCGCGCCAAGGTGAGCAGCGGTCGGACTCAGAGAGAAACAAGGAGCTTCTTTGAGGCATATTTACAAACACACAGCGGGCAAGGAGGAAGAAACCGAAGGGGCTCGGGTATGTGACGTCGGCAGTGAAGGGGCGGCACGGATGGTGACGCAGGGGCCCGGAGAAACGGCAAAGGAGGCACAGGAGCCATGGTGCTCAGATGTGGCGGCGGCTGGGTCATGAGCGAGGCAGGCCAGATCCGGTGGCGCACGGGCAGAGAGTGCGAGGGAGACGGAGTGGCGCAGGCGGCCGGGCAAGGCGGCGGAGGCAAGGAGCTGGAGGTGGTAGCGGCGGAGCTGAGGACGGGGACGGGATGTGGTGGCGGCCGGCGCGGGCTGAGGTGGGAGGTGAGCTAGGTGGTGGAGGGGAGGCGGCGGTGCGGGTTGGAGGTGAAGGGCGGCATGGCCCTCGGTAGAGAAAAGGGGAAGGGGAGAAATGGTTTGGGGGCAAGGGGAGCTGAGAAGAAATGGCCAACAGCTTGGCTCTGCGGTTGAAGAAAAGGAGGAATGGAAGAAATGGCCTGGGGGCAAAGGGTTTTCTAGACGTTGAAGGCCATGGACCAAGCTACGAGGCAAGGCAAAAAAAAAAACAAACGCGTGCGTCCAAAAATTTGGGACAGAGCCGTTGGCTGACGCGGCGTGAGCAGAAGCCCCGGCGAGCGGGCGAAGCGACGACAACGCCATGGTGCGCGCAGGCGAGGTGGCGAAGGCGCGGCCGTGACGTGGAGAAAGGAGGTCTGGCTAGCGGGCTCCACTCGCCAGCGGCACCATGAGAAAAGCCTGGGTCGGTGTTTAAATGACCGGGTCAAGTTGTGACCGTTAGATCAAGATCGGATGGTCCATGTGATGGAAACGCTCGGACAGTCCGATCGGCCCATTCAATTTGGATCATCGATTTCCAATCGGATGGTCCAAGCGAGGGGGGATAAGTGGTGCGGTGCGGACGGTTGGTCGAGTCAGACCGAGTCCAAGTGACTCGGTCGGTTCAACAGTGTTGGCTAGGTTTTGAAAAACAGACAAAGAGCTTTAAGGGATTTTATTAACCTAGTAAAAATGCTCGAAAAATTCTGAAATGTTTATGGAAGGCTGAAAATACAGTGAATGTTATGTTGTAAAATTTCTACAGCTTTTCATGTATTATATGTTTCTGTAGAATTATTTTGAGCCCCTCTTTTTGATGTTTGACTTTCAAATCTCTCCTTTGACTGATTGTTTTAAAATAGCAACTAATTTCTAAAAATTATGAAATTTTTCAGAGGTATCACACAGCATCTCTAGGACCAAGGAAAAATATTTCCAATGGTTGAACACAAGATTCTCGACAAAGTTGAAAAAGGGTTTGACTTTAGTCAACAGGAGGTTTGGATTTTTGAATTCCACAATTCTTTTACAAGAATTATAGAAAAGTTCGAAAACTTCAAGATGTAAGAAAAGTTTTAATTTCTACTCATTTTCTTACATTTGAAACACACACCCATATTAGGTTACATTTGAAACACACATCTAGATTTGGTTACATTTGAAACACAAACCTAGATTTGATTACATTTGTATATTTGGGATGTTACACTAAGATAAACTAGGGTTTTACAAATGAAGTGCTTAAGACTGCTGTGAACAACCCCCTCTCTATTTATACCAGAGGCTTAGTTTCTAGAAGAGTTAACCCTAATGGGCTCCCGTTAAGGCCCAACACAAATGGGACACACGCACGTATCTTGAAGCGTTGTCTTCATCTTCTTGACCTAAACCGCTTCTCCACGCACCGTCTTGCGCCGCGATTTAGCCCAAGGTCACAGAGGCAGTATTTGGTGAAATTACCAAATAACCCCTTCTTGATCTTTCTCCAAAGACTAAGTCCAATCTTGGTGAAGCACTCGCCTGCTTCGCCACGTGTAGGTTGATCAACGGCTCTCATCATGTCGGCAAGTCTCTCCCGTCCGGATCCCACCGGAACAACCAAGGCACTTGCACTGACCCCCGCGCCGCTTGATCCAACTAGTCGCACCGAACTACCCGTTCGGTCACCTTTGTCCAATTTGCGCCATGCTTGAATCCATTAACCACAACCGGCATCCCCGATCGTTCTAGACCTCAACTCTCCAAGCTTAGTCCCGATCATCCTCGCCGTTGACCATCATTGACCTCCAAGTGTCCTACACAACAATACACAAAGAAATCGATTCTGAGAACAAGTTCTTCACAACTTGACCCACGTTAGCAAACACATGCATCATGCAACACATATGCACTTAAGCCCATGAACACAACCTATCCCAAAGCCAAATTCCAAAATGCCCGAAGAACAGCACAAAATCGGTCAGACCGCCACTTTGGCCGGTTTGACCACCCCCTGGGACTTAGCCAAAAAAACAATCGAGGCAAAACCGGTCTGATCGCTAAATGGCGGTCGATCACACACAGACGGTCGACCGCCACATAGAAACCGGTCGACCGCCGAGACTGACAGAATCGACGTCATTAAAACGCTTGATTTGACAAACCATCAATGCCATTGCCAATTGTAACATCATCATAAGATCATGAACATATCCTCATGATATCCACAATCTCCGCCTTGATGAACACATTGGCAATTTCCTTAAAAATGCAAATTGGAGGTTTGTAAAGTAAAAAAAATACTCGACGTTTTCGCGCAAAGGCACAACTTGGTCCAGATGCATGAGAAAGCAAAGGAAATGACCAGGCTGGCTCCAGAATAGCATAGGCAAGTGACATACGGCAAAAGAAGGCAAGAAAGCTTCAAATTTCATAAAATTACAAAATCTCACTTAAGGTCCATATGAAAGAACAATTGTTCAATTTGACCTTTGATCATTGTGAGGCTACAAGAAATGCATTTCAAGTTCAGTAAAAGCAATAAGAACACAAAAATGCAAATGAGATACTCCCCCTCACTATGATCACCCTGAAAATTTCATTTTCTCCCTATTCCTATTTGTCTATTTTTACCATTTCTCTCCCTTTGACAATGGATTCATCAAGGTGCATAAAGGAAGATAGAGCATGAATGACATGGAATGGCTGCAATTCATTCAATTTTAGTAAAGGGAGCCATGAAAATTACCCAAGAGGACTGTACAAGTATTACACCAAGCCATATTATGTGAAGAAGCTATGGTAAATCATGGGAAAGTATATATAGCAAAGCTAAAGCCAAAAGAGCAATAATCTGTGTTTAAATGGAAATTTAGCATGTAAAGGTGCACAAGATCATAGTTTAGCCAAAGGTATCCAAAAATGAGTCAAGTCATGTCAATAAACTAAATGGAACCAAGAAGCTAAAATTTGAGCTAATTTAGAGCGCTATGAGTTAAATGTTGAATCTATTTGTTCAAGCACTTTGAAATTTAGCACAATTATCACTTGTTAAAATTTATTTTTGGTTTTATCTTAGCAAAGCAAGTCCTGGACTAGGAGCCATCCACAACTGCCTCCTAAGCTTCAACTAATTTTCACAATTTGTTTTGTTTTTAGCCAAGTGCTAGATCTCAAGCCTTGCCGCGACCATCCCAAGTAAGAAGCTTAAAAGAGTAGTCTAGGTCATCCAAAACTCCCCCTGAGTTCATGCCTAGTGCAATGGCAAGCCGTCTCATGAGAAATGATTGGTGAGATCAGTTTTTTTCGCACAGAAAAGAACATTTTTCATTTGCTTGACATAAGAAATAGCATAGCTCAATCTAAAGCTCAAATTAGATTCTAGACTCAATGTAGCCTATTTGACATGGCATGAGTCATGAGAGGATCACTAAAGCAAAACTAGTCACAAGATCCAACAAGACATGTTTTAATTCAAGTATTTCACATTTAATAGAGCTAGCATGGCAAAAGCTAAGCAACACATAGAAAGACATCATAAACCTAGCAAACTAGCACAAGACATGGCAAGGTATAAAGTATGAAAGCATATCACATAAGGATAATAACAAGGCTCCGTGTTTTTATATTACAATGCAAGTTGCGGAATTAAAATGCAATATGGTACAATGAATGCAAAAAGAGCAAACTCCCCTCTCAAAACAGGCCAAGAGGACTAATAACCCCCAACTCTACCCGCAAAGAAGAAAAACGAGAAGAATCAAGAGCCATAGTGAAAATATCCGCAACCTGCTGCTCAGACTCTACAAAGTGAAGCACAACATCACCCTTCTCTACATGGTCTCTAAGGAAATGATACCGAATGTCAATGTGCTTGGTCCTAGAATGTTGCACTGGGTTTTTGGCAATGTTAATGGTGCTAGTGTTGTCACAGAAAAGATGAACACTACCCAAAGACAACCCATAGTCCCGCAGAGTAGATAAGATCCAGAGAACCTGAGAGCAACCATCGGGTCAGTAGCTACATACTCGGCCTCGGAAGGATCAGGCAACAGAGGACTGTTTCCTAGATGACCAAGAGATAAGAGATGTGCCTAAGAAATGACAAGTGCCAGAAGTACTCTTCTTATCCACTCTACACCCCGCAAAATCAGCATCAGAAAAAGCCCAAATGGAGAGAGCAGAATCAGAAGAATACCAAAGTCCAAAGTCAAGAGTGTCCTAGAGGTACCTAAAAATGCGACGCACTACTTGACGATGAGAGGCACAAGGGGAAGCCTGAAATCGAGTGCACAGACACACAACAAACTGTATGTCTGGCCTCGACGCCGTGAGGTAGAGAAGAGAGCCAATCATGTTTGCAAGATTCTTACGGTCCACGGGCTCTCCATCCTCATTAGGGTCCAGCACGGTGGATGTAGCAATGGGAGTAGACATTGGTCTACTGCTTCCCATGTCGAAGTGCCGAAGAAGGTCCTTTGTGTACTTACTTTGATGAATGAAGGTGCCTTCTTTCAGTTGCTTGACTTGAAGACCAAGGAAAAAGGTTAATTCGCCCATCATGCTCATCTCAAACTCCCTGCTCATAGAATCTGAAAATCTGGACACCAAAGCATGAGAGGAACCACTGAATATAATGTCATCTACATAAATCTGAACCAACAGAAAGTCACTGCCATGCTTGAGAGTGAACAAGGTTTTATCTACCATTCCCATTTTAAAATCATTTTTAAGCAGAAATCTCTTAAGCCTATCATACCAAGCTCTAGGGGCTTGCTTCAGTCCATATAAGGCTTTGGAGAGTTTAAAAATATGGTTTGGGAACTTGGGATTTTCAAAACCAGGAGGTTGCTTGACAAAGACCTCTTCTTCTATGAAACCATTCAGGAAAGCACTTTGGACATCCATTTGAAATAGCTTGAAGCCCTTGGATGCCGCAAATGCTAGCAAAATGCGAATGGCTTCTAATCTAGCTACAGGAGCAAATGTCTCTTCAAAGTCTAAGCCTTCTACCTGGGAATAACCTTGAGCTACAAGCCTAGCCTTTTTGTGAACTACCAACCCATCTTCACTTTGCTTATTTTTGAAAACCCATTTTGTTCCAATTACATTATGATTAGGTGGAGGTTCAACTAAGCTCCAGACTTTGTTTCTTTCAAAATTATCAAGCTCTTCATGCATGGCATTGACCCAAGAGGAATCAGATAAAGCATGGGTGACATCTCGGGGTTCAAAAGAAGCGACAAAAGTAGAATGTGCATGAGAATCAGGAGAAATAAACCTAGAGCGAGTGACTCGCTCATGGCGATCCCTAATGATCTGCTCAGGTGGATGTCGTCGCTGAATGTGAAGAGGAGGTCCTGGTGCAGAAGTGGCCTCTACCTCATGAGCTGTGGAGGTAGGAGCAGAGCCACTCACATCGTCGGTGAAGGTAGGAGGAGGCTGCTCAGCTAAAACTGGAGAAATAGAAGCAGGCTCTCCAACTATCTCAGAAGTGACTAGAGGATGGATTGGGTCCTCATCCTCAGAGTCGTCGTCGATGAAGATGCTTTCAGAAACTTGTGTACCTGCACCATCGGGTCTAGTATCAGGACTAGCCTCATCAAAAGTGACTTCGCAAGTCTCAATAATTTTGTTAGTATCCAAATTAAATACACGATAGCCACAAGAATGAGCAGGATATCCAAGAAAAATGCCATCATGACATCTAGATTCAAATTTATCCAAGTTGTCATGTTTAAGAATGAAGCACTTGCAACCAAAAATCTTGAAATGAAAGACTTTAGGCCTATGACCAAATCTAAGCTCAAAAGAAGTCTTGCCAATCACAGATCTCAAGAAAACCCTATTTGACACATAACAAGCAGTAGAGATCGCCTCAGCCCAAAACCTCCTAGGTGTGGAATGCTCATCTAGCCTGGCCCTGGCCATCTCTACAAGGGTCATGTTCTTCCTCTCTACAACACCATTCTGCTGGGGAACTCTAGGTGAAGAGAACTGGTGATCAAGTCCCCTATCAGTGCAGAAAGTGGCAAAAGAAGAGTTCTTGAATTCTGTCCCATTGTCACTCCTAATGGCTCTCAAAGCACCAGGAAGATCAACAACAAGTCTAAGGGTCAACTCCCTAAAACAGCCAAAAGCCTCATCCTTAGAAACCAGAAAATATACTCATGAATACCTGGAGAAATCATCCACAATCACAAGCACATACCATTTCCCACCTGCAGACTGAACTCTAGAAGGGCCAACAGTATCTAAGTGCAAGAGCTGACCAGGTCCATCAGTTATCACTAAAGTAAGAGGTGGATGAGAAGTAGAAACCATCTTACCATGTCTACAGGGAGTGCACACAAGGTCTCTAACAGGCTTTAGCTTAGGCAGACCTCTAATCAAATCCTTGCTACTGATCCTGGTCAAATGGTCAAAACCTATGTGTCCAAGCCTACGATGCCACAAAACTAGATCATGAGAGTCAGAAGCCACAAGACATCTAGGACTGGAAGCAGAAGAGACACTGAAATCAGCACAAAAGATCTTCTCAAACCTAGAGATCCCAAAGACATGCTCACCCGAGGAGTCTAGAACTCTACACTCACCACTCTTAAACCTCACCTCTAAACCCTCATCAAGAAGCTGAGAAACAGATAGTAGATTATACCTCAGCTTACTTACCAAAGTGACGTCCTTAAGCATGAAGTTGTTGTTAACGCGCTGTGCCCTTAGCTGTCACGGTCCCGTAGAAGCATCCCCAAACATGATCAACTCGTTACCGGATGCACGTGTGAGGGAGAAGAACTATCTCGAATCTCCAGTCATGTGTCGAGAACACACTGAGTCAACAAGCCATATGTCCTCCTTCCTCGCACGACGGGCCTACAAAGCACGAACAGGAAACATCTATGCCTCAGTACTGGGGTTAGTGATAAAAGACTTGGGAATCCAGTACTGAGTCACACGATGCTTAGGCAAAGCAGTAGAAGCAACAATAAAATGGTTAGAGAAATAATCATAAGAATGCACACAAGAACCACCTAGACCTCTCCGAATCGACCTACCAAAAGGTCGGTACTCCCCCTGTCTAGATGCTACCCGTGGTCTCTCCTCATGATACCCTAAACCAAAATGCTGCCTTGAGCCACCAAAGGAGTCAAAGAAGTCATCTACAAACCTAGGCCTAAGTTTAGCAAGAAAGACAGGCTGCTTGGCTCTAGAGACTACAGCAGGTGAAGAAACTCCTTTAATGGACCTCAGAGCACTCATCCTCTTCTTCCTCTCAATCTTGGCTCTACGGAAGCAGAACTCAACGATGTGGCCATCCTTCTTGCAGAAGGTGCAATGGTACTTGACCTTTTGAGGGGTCTGACCTGATGAAGTAGAAGCACCTGTCTTGCTTGAAGGGGTTTGGGCAAAACCTGCAGATCTAAAAACTATCTTAGATGGCTCAGAAGGTTCTACCTCAAACATACCACTCTCAACAACTCTCGCAATCTTAGGTGGATGGTTCTTGGAATGCTCTAGGGAATTAAAACCTAAGCCACTATTCTTCACGCTCACCTTAGATTTGTCGAGGATTAAGTTGAGGTTCTTCTTCCCACTAGAAAATCTCTCAATGGTCTTTTTGAGGTAATCATTTTATTTTGCTAGGTCCTTACAGGTGACACACCTATTTGACTTGATTGTCCTAGCAAGCTTATCTTTAGCAAGAGCTACCTCAACCTTTAAAACTTCACAAGACACACAGGAAGCATTCGTAATCCTATCCAACTGCTCGTTGAACTTGACTCTAAACGCCTCTTGTATCTTATCTACATTTATCCCAACTTCAGTACAAAAAGCACAAGAGGCAGAATCAACAACTTTCTTGGATGCAGTTATGGACAAGGATTGTTCAATTTTAGCTTTCTCCTCTAGAGTCTTGTTTAGAGCTTCATTCTCCATTGTGAGTTTAAGACAATTTTCACATGATGCAGATTTAGAATAAAGAACCATTTCAGTCATTTCTTTTATTTTAATCTTATTATCCTCACAATGAGAGCAAGTGTGACTAGCATCAAATTTCAGCAATTCTTTTGTAGCGCTATCCAATTTTAATTCAAGCAAAGCACAATTTGAGCAAGGTAAAGCAATAGCATCTACAATAGTCACATCTAGAGCAACAGCATCCATGCACACAGGACTAGACTTGAGAGAATCTAGTTCATCTAAAGCATCTTTCAGTTGATTAGTAATAGAGGAATGAGCAGATTTCAGTTTGGTCAATTCATCATGCAAGCTAGAGCAAGAATCACAATCATCAGCAGGATTAATGGATTTGAGCCTAACCACTTCTAGGTTCAAGTTGTCAATCATGAAATCCTGTTTCTTAATCATTTTAGCTTGCTTCTTTAGTTTTTGTTCAGCAATGACCAAAGCATGTTTCATATCAATGAGTGAGGGACATACCTCACCAGGATCGCTAAAAGGGTCGTCGTCATTGGAGGAGTCGACATCGTGCAAGTCCTTGGCCATGAAACACATGCTAGTGAAATTCTGGGCCTTCTTCTTGCCATGAGAATCATCATCGTCGTCCTCTGTCCCCGAGTCCACATCACTCATATCAACACTCTCAAGAGCGGCAAGGACCCGGCTGACGAACTTGCGATAGTTGGGCTTCTTGGCTTTCGCATCCTTGGCTTGAGGACGCCTCCGAGAGTCCTTCTCCATTTTGCCCTTCAGCTTGGGGCACTTGGAGCGAATGTGGTTCGGCTCACCACACTCAAAGCAAGTGATAGGGTCACCTCTCCTTCTGTTCCTCACCTTGTTGTACACTCTGGAGAATTTTGTGGATAGGAGGGCTAGGTCATCCTCAGGTAGCTTCTCTAGATTTGTCACCCTAGTAGAAGCTTAGGAAGAGTTTGTGGATGGCTCCTAGTCTAGGATCTTCTTCACTAAGATATACCTTTAATCAACTTCTAGTCGAAACTTAGGAAGAGTTTGTGGATGGCTCCTAGTCCAGGATCTTCTTCACTAAGATAGACCATTAGTCAACTTCAATATTCATTGCAAATAAAAAACTGTTGAAAAATAGGCATTTAAGCTAATTTATGCAAAATGATTCAATTCAGAACCTGTTTGTCTCTTAAAATGGTCATTATTAGCTTTTTGATCTCACATTGATATTTTGACATGGCCATTATCATTTTAGGATCTCTTTTGATGAACTTGCTAAATTTGAAGCTTTGCTTAAATTGTTACAATTCATTGCTTTACATTGAGCCTTCTAGCTTAGCTTTGATATATATGTCTTAACATGATCTTGCTAACGCTTTCAGGCTTGATATGTTGTTTGTGCAATATTAGAAATGCTAGCTTGTTCTTTTGGGTAATCTCCAAAGCTTCTTGTACTCAAAAATTGAAAAATACAAAAAAAAAAAAAATTGAAGCCACTCCATTGCATTTCATGCATGCTCTTTCTTATGCCTTTTCCTCAAATTCTGCATTTGTTATCTCTAGACGAGAGGAAGGTGTGATTCCTTGATGACTCCATTGTCAAAGGGGGAGAAGATGTTTCAAAAATGTTAAAAAGGGGGAGCTATTTGGAGAAAAATGGAAAATTTGGGATTTTCTGAAAAATGAGGATCATAGTGAGGGGGAGTATCCTTTTTGTATTCTTATTGTCTTATTGCCATTTCTGAACTTGAATTGTAATTCTTGCATCCTCACAATGATCAAAGGTCAATTTGAACAATTGTTCTTTCATATGGACCTTAAGTGAGATTTTTTACTCTTCTTTCGAAATTAAAGTTTTCTTGCTTTCTTTTGCTCAATCTCACTTGTCTATACTATTCTGAAGCCAACTTGGTCATTTCCTTTGCTTTCTCTTGCTTTTGGACCAAGTTGTGTCTTTGTGCGAAAACGTAAGTTCTTTACTTTTCAAACCTCAAAACTTGCATTTTTGGGAAATAGCCAATGTGTTCATCAAGGGGGAGATTGTGGATATCATGGGGATATGTGCACGATCTTAGGATGTTGTTACAATTGGCAATGGTGTTGAAGGTTTGTCGAAATATGCGTTTTCGCCAAAGTTTAACTACTGCCAGTCCAGGGGCGGTCAGACCGGCGTTGTGGAGGCGGTCAGACCAGCCTGCGGTCAGACCAGTGTTGTGGACGCGGTCAGACCACCCTACGGTCAGACCGGCCAATCAATAGTGGTCTGACCAGGTTACTGTTCATCGGCCAAAAGGTGGCGATGATTGTTGAGTTAGGTCAAATTCATGGGTTTCAGTGCATATGTGTTGCATAATGCATGTTTTGACTAATGTGGGTCAAGTTGCGAAGAACTTGTTCCCGGAATCGATTTCTTTATCTATTGTTGTGTAGGTTGCTTGGAGGTTAACGACGGTCAACGGCGAGGATGATCGGGACTAAGTTTGGAGAGCTGAGGTCCAGAACGATCGGGGATGCCGGGTGAAGTCAATGGAGTCAAGCATGGCGCAAAAGGGACAAAGGTGACCGAACGGGCAGTTCGGTGCGACGGGTTGGATCAAGCAGCGCGGGGGTCGGTGCAAGTGCCATGGTGGTTTCGGTGAGAGCCGGATGGGAGAGACTTGCCGACATGATGAGAGCCGCTGGATCAACCTACATGTGACAAAGCATGGAAGTGCTTCACGCAGATTGGACTCGGTCTTTGCAAAAAGATCGAGAAGGGGTATTTTGGTAATTTTACCTAAATACCGCCTTGGTGACCTTTTGCCAACCCGCGGCGCAAGACGGCACAAGGAGAAGCGGATTAGTTCAAGAGGAGATGAAGACGACGCTTTAAAATGCGTGCATGAGTGAACCCGTTTGTGTGTGGGTCTAACAGGTGCCTATTAGGATTTTCCTTCTAGAAGCTAAGCCTCCACTATAAATAGAGGAGGGTGTTTGCCAACACCTCCTTAATCCTTTCTTTGGTGAAACCCTAGTTTGCCTTTGGTGCTTAGGGAGAGGATAGTGGGAGGAGGTTAGGGTTCTAGAGTTTTGGATTTGATTTCATACTCATGTGTTGAGTCTTTGTCCTCCTTGATGGAGTGGCTGTAAACCAACATCATATCAAATCAATCCAAAGAAAGATTTCTCAAAGATGTTTCTCTTTATGTTCTTTCTCTCTATTTGGTGATTTTGAGTCTTTCTTTAATCCTCGAGTTTTCTCTTGGTTTCTTGCTTTGATCTAACTTGCTGTGACATATGGGAACATATCTAGGATCATCTTGATCATCAATCACCCACGAGCAAGTCTTTAGATCACGTTTTCGTTTTGACTCAGTTTTGGAGCAACCTTCACTCAAGCGGAAAAAGGTTGAAACTTTGACAACGATCTTCATGATCGTTGATTGGAATAGCTTCCTGACATCCTAGAGAAGGTATGTCTCAAGTTTGGTAAGGTTTGGAGTCACGAATCAAAAGTTAGACCATTTTGTGTTTTGAAAGTTCGGGCTGATTTCACTGTTCATCAGGCTAGAGGTCAAAGCGCCCCATGGAGCGGTCAGACCGCTAGGCTGAGAGGTTTGACCGCCCAACTCATTGTGAATTGAGTTTTTGGTATTTTTGGTTGTTTTGCTTCGGGGTTTCGATTGGATTCAATACAAGTCTTCCGTTGTGCTTGTACTTTGATCTTCATAGCTTCTATAGCTATTGGAGTGAAAACGTGTTGAATCCGATCTAGGAGAAAAAGTGATCGTGCTCCTATTCACCCCCCTCTAGTCGTCTTTTCGGTCCAACAGGTCTATAGTAATCCCTTACAAATATGTCATCTCTGAATCAATGTAATCCCACAAGAACCTATCATCGAGCTTCATTGTGCATGTCATGTATGGCGAGATCGTGGATAACCTAGATTTCGAGCCACGCTCCATCCTTCGGGCAATAGAGTCAAGGTTCTAGTACACAATCAGTTATGCTAAGGTGTGGAGGGCAAAGCAGAAGTCATTGGAAGCAAGGTTCAGTACGTTCGAGGACTCATACCACAACCTGGCAGGACAACTCCAAGTCATACAGGATAGGAATCCCAGTACTCATGTTGCCATTGAAGATTCCACGCATCCGAAATTCATTAGGAAGAGGGTGCTGAAGTGAGCATTCTTCGCATTCGGTGCATGCATCAATGTACTCTGGCGTTGCCGTCCGATCTTGTGCGTGGATGGCATATTTCTGACTGGAAAATACAAGAGCTAGATACTTACTGCAATTGCGATGGACGGGAAAAACTAGGTTCTTCTCGTGGCGTTTGCTTTCGTCGAAAGTGAGAGCATTAACAGTTGGTTGTGGTTTCTGATGAACATGAAGATTAATGTTGTACAGGACCGTCCTAACGTATGTCTCATACGTGATCGGCATGCAAGGCTGCTGAGTGTAATAACTCAGCTACATCAAGGGTAACACGAGCCACTTCCATGGGTGGATTTGTAGAGTAGGTGATGCATGAGACACATGGATGCAAACTTTTACAACAGTTTCACAACAAGGACTTGATGAACCTTTTCAAACAATTGTGCAACCAAAACCAGCAGATGAAGTTTGACGCACTCTTGAAAACTCTAGATGAGCGGATGAGGATGCACATAAGGGAGGTAGCGAAGAACCCCACCAAAAGCACTGAATATCTCCCCGAGTCATTGCCCAAGTTACCCACATATGGTCCGAATTTGACAAGGAAGATCGGTAGGCAGGTGAAGTGCTTCTCGAACTGGATCGTGCACACGAGCCTAAGGTGAAGAGGTAATTGCTACACAACAAGGATGGTGCTCGGTATGGTGTCATGATAACGAATCTAGCTGAGGTGTATAATTGGGTCATGCGCAGCGCGAGGTGCCTCCCTTTGGTTAGTATTGTGAAGGTAATTCTGCACGGCAACACAAAGTACTTTATTGACCGAAGCAACATTGTGTTGCTCTTCGTGACAAATGACAGAGTACTGTACTCCACCATGATCACTAAGTATATAGAGGAGAAGAGAAAGAAGGGTGAGATGCACAGGGCATTCAAGATGGGCACAAAGGAGCTTCGCTCCGAGCTGGGAGAAAGGATGCTGCGGGATGAACTGTGAGAGGATCATCAATGAGTGCACGCTTGGTTGCAATTGTTTCATATGCACTTGCAACAAGCCACTTCTTCTGCATACGGTATGCTCATATGCGATGGTTGTATGTTCGATGTTGGCACAGCATCCTGGCCAATACATTTCTGAATATTTCACCAAGGAAGAGGTGATGCTAACCTGGAGTGCAGAGTAGTATGGTTACGACGTGATTGGTCATTTCACCAGCCATCCTACCTAGGAGGAGTTGATCTGGGCTGCCGACATTGATAGGCTGAACGGAACAGTTGGCCAGTGGCAGAGACGTGACATTAGGAACGACATGAATGAAGCAGAAGTCGTACGTAGTATGAAGAAGTGCTCTATTTGCAGAGAGTCTGGACATACCTTCAAGTATTGCCATACAAGAAATGAATAACAAGAAAGAGAGTTGGCAGTCCGAACGGTGCCGCAGGGACCTCATCCAACCGTCCCAC
Organism: Phyllostachys edulis; assembly: GCA_036346405.1. Lineage (NCBI taxonomy): Eukaryota > Viridiplantae > Streptophyta > Magnoliopsida > Poales > Poaceae > Phyllostachys > Phyllostachys edulis. The sequence continues at coordinate 64,117,945 of CM070553.1, read as the reverse complement.
TCGTGGTGGGCACCGTGGAGGTCGACATGGCGAACGTGGAGGTGGCAGCCACGGGGATGTTGTATGTAACATCCCAAATACCTAATCAGGTGTTTGTTTCAAATGTAATTAAATGTGTAGAAATTAAAACTTTTTCTCACATCTTGAAATTCTTGAACTCACCTTAAATTCTTGTCCAAGAGTTGTGTTATCCAAAAACACTAAGCTCTTGTTGACCAAAAGTCAAACTCATGTTCCACTTGTCACAAATCTTGTGCCAAACTTTTGGAAATAATTTTCCTTGGTCCTAGAAATGTTGGGGGACCCCTCTGAAAAATAACATGAGTTATAAAACTTGTTTGATAATTTTTGGAGGTAAAACAAACCCTTGAACAGCATTAATGAATTTCCTGAGAAAAATGCAGTGCATAAAAACCTCTAGAAATTTTATGTAAGGTTAATCACGATGTCAGCAAGCTCCAGTTAAAATTTTATAAATTTTGGAGTTGAATTGCTATCTCAAATGAATCCCTAAAGTCTCAATTGTTAAAATTGAATTCAAAACTTTACACTTGTTCCTTGGCCGAGCCATTTTCCTATCTCGGGTTGAACCCAACCCACTCCTCACTCACCGGACCTCCTTAAACCACTTGAGGTCGTAGCCGTTGGATTCATATCTAACAGCCACGACCTCCTCCTCTCAACCAACTCATCAGACCTCCCTTCCCACCTGTGCGAGGTCATGGCCGTTGGATAAAGATCCAACCGTCACGACCTCCTCTGTTTGTCTTGTGCACCAGACCTCCTCCGCGGTCAACACCGCAAGGACCTCCACTCGCTATCAAACCACTCAGACCTCCTCTCCACCTTGTTGAGGTCGTAGCCGTTGGATTCAGATCCAAAGGCCACGACCTCCGCTGCAAATCATCGCAGCCAGGACCTCCCCTTGATATCTAGCGCACAAGACCTTCCCGCTTCAATTGTTGTGCGCCGTTGGATTAAAATCCAAGGCCCACGACCTCCCCTCGCTTTCTAGCGCATCAAACCTCTTACCTAGTCGAGGTCGTAACCGTTGGATCAGATCCAACGCTCACAACCTCCCCCATCTCCTCATCGCCGTCAGATGAAAGTCTCGCGGCCTGGACCTCCCCATCCCGTTCTAGTGTCTTTCCCGAGGGCCAAGACCGAGGCACCTCAGGTCGTGCCCGTTGGATTAAAATCCAACCGCCACGACCTCCTTTATCATCTTGTAGCCGTTAGATTTTAATCTAACCGCCATGACCTCCTTCTCTGTTGTGCGCTTTGGCCATGACCTCCCTCACTTGATCTGCGCCGTTGGATTAAGATCCAATGGCCAGGACCTCCCACATGTTGTGTATCGTGGCCTTGTGAATAAGTCCTCCCATCCGGCCCGAGCCCTTGGGTGTAGATCCAAAGGCTAGGACCTCCTAACCCCTATCACAAGCATGACCTCCTGATCTGTCACGGTGTGCGATGGAGATCGCATGGCTAGGACCTCCTCCCGCCTTTTAAAACTTACTGCTTTCAAAATCATATCTGAGGGTCATGACCTTCCTAGCGCTTCTCATCCAACGGTTGGGAGGCATGCTCGTTCTTCTCCTAGCTCGGCGCGCATGCGCCATGGCGATGAGGAGGTCGATGGCATGTCTTGTCCAACGGCTCAGTGCTGTCTTGCATTTATTGCGTGTCGATGCCTTTCCGCCCTAGGCCATGCCCTAGGTCTGCTCTGACCTGCCCCCATCACCTCCATTGTCTTGTCCAGGCCATGGACCGCGCCATGGGCTAAGCTCACCATGAGCTTAACCCTTGGCTCACGACCTCCAGGTCCTGGGGTATAGAAGCTCCCCTTTGCCTTCATTGGCTTCTTTTCCACACCTCACCATTTTACTCTCGGTTCTGAGGAGCTCAAACCACTTTGACCTCCTTGGCCGCCATTGAAGCAGCTTGGAGCTCCTCGGTGGCAGTACTCCAGTGGCACCCTCTCTGGACCTTTGCTCAATTGTTGCTCCTCTAATTCCTAGAAGTCCTAACCCTAACTCCATTTGGGTTGGCCTTTTCAGGAAGGGCTAAGTGGAGCTTGGTGCTGGAGGATTTCCCCTTTGGCCGTGGAGCTCATCGTCTTCACCAGCACCGATCTACCTCTTCTCCAACCTCCTCGGCTCCTTCAGGACCTCCAGGTACCTCCTGGTAGTCCTTAGTTGTCAAGCACATGTTTGATGAAACATCATGGAGCTCTTTATCGCTGTTTGTGTTTTGGCCGTGTTGATCATCTCGTTCCTCTCCTGCTCGTCGGCGACTTAGGCCGCCGCCGCCACCGTCGAGAGTGGTCCCAGTGTGTGCGCAACACTATTGCGCACACCTTGATGCCCTTGGTTGGCGCCGGCGAGGTCCTCATCGCCGGCGTCAAGCCTTAAAACGCGCTCGGGATTTTGTCGGACGACACTGTGCAAATACCGTTGTCGTTAAGACAAAGATCTCCCTTTATGGCTAATCATCTCCAATCATTGTAGCTTTTAATGTGTCCTTAAGCGCTCGTGCGAGGTCTTGGGCCGTCCATCTCAGATCTACAGCCAGGACCTCCTCGCGGTTATCTTAGCCATCTTGGACCTCCCCTCGGGGTCCTCTTTGCAAAAGACCACCCCTGGTCTTTTGTAAGGACAACCCCCAAGACCTCCCTCCTTCTGATCTTGACCGCTAGGACCTCCTTGTGGGAGATCTTAGCCGTTGAGGTCCTCCCTGTGTTGATCTCAGCCGTTCAGGACCTCCCTCGTTTGATCTGGACCGTCCCGGTCCTCCCTCCAGTGTTGTGGCCCATTGGATGCAGCATCAACGGCCACGACCTCCTTTCCAGTTAGCACGCTACGTTGGGAGGACATGGACCGTTGGATCCAAGATCAACGGCCCATGTTCTCTGGACCTGCACAGGCGCGTGCGCGTTTTCCTCTGGAGGTCCTGGACCGTTTGATTTAGATCAACGGTTCACGTCCTCCCCCTCTATTTTGGAAGTTTAGAAATTCCAGTGAGCACTTATTTGTAAACTGAAAAAGGTATGAACTTTGAAATTGCATAACTAATTCAATTTAAATCCAAATAGGGTGATTCAAATTTCTGTAACTCTGGTTTGGACTGGGCTCTAATCTAAAAATGTTTATGGGCTCAGTTCAGCTCCAGAACATGCATTTGCAAATAGTTTTCAAAACTAACTTTAAATGTTGCAATAAAAATTCAAATTAACTTGTAAAATGCATAAGTAATTCTCTATAGCTCCTTTTTGAGTGAATCCAACTTTGTTGGCTTCCTCTGTTAGTAAAATAAATGTTAGAATAATATTTAGACTTGTCACTATCTTCAAAAAGCTTACTTGTGCATTTTAATTTTGTTCAAGTTCTTGTTTTTGAAAAAGTATAGAAAATGCATAATAGCTCCAAATGAGATGAACTCAATTGTGTTATTCATCTCATGAGGTGCTTGTTTTACAGTAAAAATCTCAGTATCACCACCCTTCTAGAAAATGTTGCCTAATAATTAAATTAGTGAATAGTGGCAGTTTGGTATTTTTAGGGCTGAGCAGAATTGTTTTGCTCATATCTTTTGCATTGTGAATCCAAATCCCTTGGTTCTTGTTGCTAAATTCCCTAAAAATCATCCTCTTGCTTCTGTAGAAATTTCAGAGCATTTGGAGTTTGTTTGCTGTGCTGTCCTTGTGGTTTTTGTCGTTCTTATCGATTCTTTTCGCCTTTTCGATTAGGTGCCGATGAGTGGGTTGATCCCGTGAGTGTTTCTCTGCAGCATAGTGACCAGACACAGCAAGGCAAGCAGTTTGATCATATCCCATTATTGTCCCATTACTTTAAAGTCTAATACTTTGTTTAACTTGTATGTATGCATGCTTTTGTGTCAAAGTAATTTTATCAATTAGAGGTAGCTATTCCTATTGCATTGTTGCCTCTAAATTGTTACCCCCTGCCACAAACCATAAGTTACTAATATCGCGGGTGAATTAGAGCCCGGTGATTTAATTATGCTCTTTTATTGTTTTTACGGTGTCATGCTTAGCAATGCTTAGATAACGGTAGAAATGGGCGGTTGTCGACGTATGTCGATGACCTTGATCACACAAAAACTTTATCATTATTCCATTATGTCCAGCACTTGTGCTTTGTTACTTTGTAAAGAAATAAAAATGAAAACAAAACTGTTTGACTTGGGCACAATGGAATGTTGGTGTGATCTTTTGGTGTGACTGGAATGGTGCCCGGGTCATTAAGGACCGAGTTACTTGCGCCACCGTTCTGAGCATTATTGCGTGCTAACCACACGAGGGACATATGGGACCCCTCTTGACTAAGTACTTTGGGGGGTGTTAATTATGAGCTGGTCGGTTGGTTTGTTTTACAAGAAAATGTGTGTGTGTGGTGTGGGAGGGGAGCATTAGCAGACCGGCTAGGCTGTCTAATGTGTCCTTATCCCCGTGGGTTGCGGCTCTTAATTAGCATCGTCCATTGGAAATGTCTCAGAGGACTTAGCCGTGCTTGGCATACCAAAGGAAGTGTGCTAAATCATGTGGCGAAAAGGCAGTCTAACGTGTGGGTACATTGGTACACCCCTGCAGGGTTAAAACTATTCGAATAGCCTCGTCCTAGGTTATGGACACGCTCAGAAACGCCTCGTGAGAACTAGACTACAACATTTAATTAAAACTTGATGGGTTGGTATGAATGGATGTTCATACTATTGTTGTGGTGACTATTGGGTTAGTCACATCCAGGTTGTTTTTGTTGTTGTTATTATTATTGTATCGTTGTTACTTCAACAATTAAAAATGCTTTGTCCAAATTGCTTTCAATCTATTACATTATTGCAAATGAAAACTTGCTTTATGCTAAAATAAGTCCAAAGCCTCATCCACTAAATAAAGCTTGCATGTAGTTAAACTATAGTTACATTATATTACACGTCAGTCTTGCGAGTACATTTTTGTACTCATTTGCTTTGCTTAATAACTTTGTTGCAGAGAAAGAAGGTGAGCCCCAAGGGCTTCACTCTTGTGAGATGTGCTTCGGGTTTGACGACTAGCTTGGCGGTCCGGTTGGTTGCCTTGTGGGTGAAGGCACACTAATTGGCTTTTGTTTATGGCCATCTTATGGCACTTTTGCTTCCGCTGTTTATTTTAGTTTTGTATTTGTTGTTTGGTCTGTTGGCCTCTCCTTTTGTAATAACTCTCTCTATATTATATATGTCTTTTATTCTAGTTCGTGCTTGGTTCTATGTCTTGTATGAACTTGATGCATGATTTTGTAAAGAGGTGTGTATCTTTGATTTACAGAAGTATACATATCTCGAAGACACGGGTTATTATGTTTGTGATGCTAGGGTCAATGGATGACTAAGCATTACAAGCCTAATAAACCGGGGTCCTCACATTGTATCCTTTTGAAATATGTTGCGATGAATGTTTTACTTACTTTCATTGTGATTTGTCGAACAACTATGTGATAGTGTATGTCCTATTTAGTTGTGTTGTCCGATGTACTGATATTATGTGATGCATCGAATTATTATGTGTAACCTATGTACTACCACTAATATTATTTCTTATTACTTTCTGTTTCTATTTCTTACTACGAACAATATAGCCTCCTAATTTTCTATCTTCCGTTTACCGTTACTTAAAAAAATGGATTTTTTTCAGGTCCTATCGCAATTTGAATTGGTGACAGGGACTTGTCACCAATTCAAATGGTGACTTAAGTCTCTGTTGTCGTTTGGAACGGTGACAGAGACATTTCACACTGTCCTCATGGTGACAGGACTCCTATCGCCAATCCAAATGGCGATAGTGCCATTTCGCCATTTGGAATGGCGACAGAAGCCCATTTTTGTAAATTTATTAAAAAAAACATTTATTTACTGTGACATCCCATGTTTTGTAGTGCTTTTGAAGCTTTTAAAAGCAAAAGCAACCATTTGAATTTTCTTGGTTATATCAAAGCTTAATTTAAATTTTTAGAAATCAAAACAATTTAATGTGAATAATTTAAACTTCAATTAATTCAAAAGTTATTTTTACTTGAGTTCAAGAGAATTTTCTAGAATTTTCTCGGAATGTTTGGAATTTATTTGTTATTTCTTTGAGCTCGGTTCTCTTTAATCTCTTTTCTGAAATTTGGAAATCATTTTAAATTCTGGATTCCTTCCTTTTGCTCAATTTCCTTCCTTGCCCTTTTTCCTCTCGGCCCAATCTCGTTTCCTGTTTTTCTTTCTACCACCGGCCTTTTTTCCTGCTCCGCTTTTGCTTCACCTGGCCCGCTTTGCTCAGCTATTTTTTTCCTCTTGGCCCAAGCTAGCACTAGCTAGCCTGAGCCGTTCGTTAGCCCACAGCCCAGCTCTTTCCCCCCTTCTCTCTCTGCCAAGTGGTCCCCGCCACGTCAATGCCAGCCTCCTCCTTTCCTTCTTGCGCCCAGCACCCTATCCGTGTCCGTATCAAACATGTTGTCACCGCCAGCCTCATCTCCAATCCTCCCTGTCCGGTGCCTATAAAAGAGCACCACCCACGTCACAATCCTTGCCTCGTCCTTCTCTCCAGAAGCCCTAAGAAGTTGCCAACAGAATCGTCTTCGTTTTGTCGATAAAGCCACCACAGCCAAAGCTTCTTTCTCGTCGGATTGCATCACTGTCAAAGCATATCCGTTTGCATCGTCTTCCAATGTGTCGTCGCATTCTCCACCGTGCTTCCGTCATCGCCGCCCGAAGATCATCGTATCACTGTTTCCATCTTCGTCCCCAAACCGGCTGTCGCCTCTGCACCCAATCTTGTCGCCGGTGAGTGCATGTGTCTTTCCGTGTGCATCACCTCGTCCGCCTCGAGGTTCGAGGTTTTCTTTTGAACCCCCATGTAACATCCCAATTCTGAAAATGAGGGGAAATTAAAACTTTTATTTCATCTTGAGGTCCTTGAACCTTTTCTGTAATTCTTGCAAAAGAATTATGGAAATAAAAATCAAATCTCCAATTTAAACTCAAATCAAAAACCTCCAAGATAAAAATCTTGTGCCAAACTCTTGTAAATATTTTTCCAAGGTTCTAGGGAAGCCTTGTGACCCCTCTGATTTTTCTCATAATTTTTAGAAATTATTTGAATAGTTTTGGAGGCAAGTCAAACCAGTCCAAAGTCTGGTCAAACCTCTAAAGAAAATCTTCTGAAATTTCTTGAGGAAAATTCACTGTGCATAAACCTCTGAAACTTATATGGGAAGTCAATCTGTAAGCCTTCAAGCCACTGTAAAAATTTCATAATTTTTAGAGTTGGTTTGATGCCTCAAATAAATCTTCAAAGTCTGCTGTTCATTCTAAACTCAAATTTAGGGTTTCACTGTTGCTCAGGCTCGGACCCAAGCCTGGCTCAAGCCACAGGTCTTGGTCCAGCCAACTAACAGCACCGGGTGGCTCGGGCGCGGGTGTTGCGTTTGGGCCGTTGGATCTAAATCGCACGGCCCGTCTCTGCGTACCCCTTCGCCGATCTATTTCTTTCTCAGCCGCTGGATCAAAATCCAAGGCGGCCTCTGCGTCGTCGTCCTCCGCGTCTCTCTCGCGCACGCTCTCTCTCTGAGCCATGGCAGAGGAGTGGGGCGCTGCGTCAAGTCACCTTCGGGCAGGCTTTCAACGGGACTCTGCAGCGCATTTAATGCCCGTCGTGCCACCGCCCTCAAAGTCGCAAGCGCTACCTGCTCCCGTCGCACTCGGAGCTCCTTTGACCCGAGAGCACCCGTGGAGAACCCTCCCGTTGCTCTCTGCCATCCTTGCTACTTAAAGCCCCGGCATCCCTCCCTTGGCTTCTTTTACACACCGCAAAGCCTTAGCCAGCACCCTCGGTCCTCGTTGGAGCTCAAGTCACTCAATCCTTCACTGCCGCCATTGCCGCATCTCTGAGCTTCGGTGAAGGCGGTAACCCTGAGCATCTCCCTCTCTCGTTCTTGTTCCCTCAGCTCCCTCACCTCTCACTGGAGCTAATCCCTCATTCAATTTGGATGCATTTCACCAGGAGGTAGCTCGATTTGAGGAATTCCTTTTTTCGGCCGCGAGCACCATTCTTCTTCCCCACGGCCGGTGAGTACCTCTCAGCTCGATTCCTTCCTCCAAGAAGCGTCGGTGGACCTCGTAGGCCCCATTTTGATGTTGCGCTCATTCCTGGTTGTCCACTTGGCTTCTCTCGGGATCGCCATTGCGCCGCCATGGCCTTCGTCGCCGAACAGCTCGTGGCATCCCAAAGACCGCCAAGCCGTCCTCTGGTAGGTCCCCTATAGCATGTAGTAGCTTGGGCACCGCTGGAATGTAGGTCATGAGCTCTCCTTTCTTTGTCGTCTTTAGCAATAGCATCGCCGCCGCCCCCCCGCCGTCGCCGCCATTGTGAGCCCTCACCGGAGGTGTGAGTGATGCTGGCGTGACCGCTGTGCTATTGTGCACCCGTAGGTGCCCTTGGCACGCGCTGAGATGGCGTGCATCGCCGGCTAGCCGCCGGTGAGCACCGCGGGAATTTTGTCGGGGACGAAATCAGCCCGTTGCCGGTTGTAATGAACAGTCGTCTTTAAATCTCAGCCGTTGATCTCCATCTCAACGGAATGTTTCTCATTTCATTCCGCACTTGCACTGTGGACTCTTGATCGGAGCCGCCCATCTCCAGATCGACGGTCCACAGCCACCCCTATCTCCCGCGCGCGTTTTAGAAATCCCGCCGCGGTGATTCAACGCTGGCCGTTGGATTCTCCATCAACGGCCCACGTTGATGGCTCTCGCGCGGGCGCGGCGCGTTGTGACTTGGTTGCTTGGGCCGTCCGATGTAAAATCTACGGCTCACAATCAGCCACGTCATTTATGTTTTGGTATTTCCCGAAAGCTTTATTTTCATACTGGAAAAGGTATTAATCTTTAGAAATGCATATCTTTTTCATGTTAATTCATTTTTAGATGATTCCAGTCGTATTAATTCTGTTATAATCTCAACTTTAATCTAAAAATGTTTAGGAGATTAAAATGACTCCAGAAAAATATGAAAATAGGTTTTAATCCTGTTCAAACTTTATTAATTGTATTAAAATTCTGTTAAATTGTAAAATGCATAACAAATTCAGGTTAACTCCTTTTTAGTTGAAATCAATCTTGTTAATTCTGTTATTAACTATACTTTAATCTAAAAATGGTTTTAATCATGTTATAGTTACAAGAATGTCCAGAATTAACTTTAACCTTGCATAGGCTTTAATTGTTTCTCTAGAAATCATTGTAACTTGTAAAATGCATAACTAATTATCTGTAAACTATTTTTGGGTGAATCCAATTTTGTTGGATTCCTCTAATAATGAACTTACTAGGAAAAATAGTTTTGAACATGTTACTGTTTTCAGAAAGAATAATCATGCATTATAATTTTGTTCAAGTTCTTGTTTCAAAAATTAATAAAAGGTGCATTATAGCTTCGATTGTGAATCCATTTAGACTGTTCATCTTATGAGGTGCTTATGCTACCTTAAAAATTTCAGCTTCACTACTATTCTAGAAAATTTTGCGTTGAATAGTAACATATTTCTAATTAAATAGGCTGAGCAGAATTGATTTCATCATATCTTTTGCATTAAGAATCCAAATCAATTGGTTCTTGTTGCTAAATTCATGATAAATCATTGTCTTGCTGCTATAAAATTGTCATAGCATTCGGAGAAGTTTCGCTGTTGAGTCTTTTTGGTTTTTCGTTGTTCTTATCGGTTCTTTATCGCTTTTCCGTTAGGTTTCGACATTTGTGGTAATCCCGAGAGTGACCCTCAGCCACAACTTGAGCAACAGCAACAAGGCAAGCAGTTTGACCATGATTCATCCTATATTTGCAAGTCTATTATATTGTTTAAACTCTATGTATGCATTGCTACTTTGTTTTAATTATGGTTAGTGAATCCTATAGTTGCACAATCTGTAGGAATGCCATGTCTTTACTACCTTAAGCCTAGGTTACTTGCTGTGGTTTGAGCTCGTTGGATGAGCTCATATCACTTAGTAGATTGCGACTTAAAATGCTTAGATATGCTTAGTTAACGGTAGCAATGGGCGATCATCGAATTAGTCGATGATCTTGATCACACAAATCTATCTATTACTCCCTTATGTCCAGCACTTGTGCTTTGTTAATTTGTAAATACAAAATCTGAAAATAAATGTGTGGATTGGACTTGGGCATATTGGATGGATGGTGTGGTTTTTGGATGTGGTGGTATGCCTGAGTCAACAAGGACGGAATTCTTGCGCCATTGATCCAAGCAATTATATGTACCAACCACGCGAGGGCATATGGAACCCCTCTTGACTAAGTACTCTAGGAGGTGTTAATTATGAGCTGCTTTCGGTGGGTGTGTTTTAAATGAAAATGTATATGTATAGTGTGGGAGGGAACATTAGCTTCCTGCTAGGTCGTCTAATGTCTCTTTCTCCCCGTGGGTTGTCTTGCTCGTAATTAGCATTATCCTTTGGAAATGTCTCGTAGGACTTAGCCGTGCAAAGACACCTTCTAAGTGTGCGAAGGAAAGGCGATGCGGCATGTGGGTGCAGTGGTACACCTGCGCAGGATAAAACTATTCGAATAGCCTCGTCCTAGGTTATGGACACGCTTGGTTATTTCCCGTAAGAATTAGACTACAACCTTTAATTAAAACTTGACATGGTTGGCATGAACGGGGAGTTCATGCTATTGTTGTGGTGACTATTGGGTTAGTCACTTCCAGGATTGTTGTTGTCATCTACTTATTCTTATTATCGTTGTCAAACTTGATATTTGAATGTTAAAAACAGATTTGATAACTTGCCTTTAAATGTATTACCTTATTGCAAATAAATGTTGCTTTATGCTAAATGAGACATACAACCTCCACTTACATAAAGCTTGCATGTAGCATATGTTATAGGCCTGTTATCTTACACGTAAGTCTTGCGGAGTACTTTATGTACTCATCTGCCAGTGTTTGTGGCATTCTTATGGCTTTTGTTGCAGAGGAAGGAGGTGAGTTCCAAGAGCCTCACTTTTGTGCTATGTGTTGCAGCTTCTTCGACGACTAGCTTGGCGGTCCCACGAGATGCCTAGGGTTAAGGCACACCGATTGGCTTTGTGTTATAGCCATCTTTATGGCACTTTTGCTTCATTGTTATCTTAGTAGTACTTGTTGTTATTTGGCCTGAAGGCCCCTCTTTTGTAATAACCTATCCTTTTTAATATTAACTTCTGGTTTGTTGCTTATGTACTATGTGTTGTATGGAATTGATACATTCTTTTGTTGTGAGGTATGTATACTGCATTCTGGGAAGTATACATCTCTCGAGACCGGGTTTATTTGGTTGATAATACTAGGGTCAATTGGATGACTAAGTATTATGAGCCTAATAAATCCGGGTGCTCACACCCCACCTCCTTGACCTCTCTCCGTCACCGAAGTACCTTGCTGCCGCTTCCATTGTTCTCCGGCCACCCAAAGATAGCCATGGAGTTCCCCTTGTCGTCATCGTACCCGTACTCGCCTCCGTTTCCTCAGAGCGTCGTCGAGCCTCCATTTCCGTCGCACACCCGAAGCTTCCTCGCCGCCAAAATCGCCGCCCATGCTGAATCACCACCACCCTTGTGTTCCTCTCATCCCTGGGAACCCATTTTGCCACTCATCCGCCCCTGCCTCGCCTCCATCTGCCATCACCATCGATGCCGCCACCATTGCCGCCAGCCAAAAGCTCCCCTATCTCTGTTTCTCATTTTCTGTTCTTTCTCTTTTTTGCATGTGGGCCCTTTTTTCATTCTCTCTCTTTCTCTCTTCCTCTCTTACCCAGATTGCACTTGCGGGACTCGCCAAGCGCTCTCCCCTTGTACTTAGTGAAAATGGCCTTGTCGACCAATGTCTAGAAGTCGGGGAAGTCAACGATAGACAGCTTGTTCTGCAGCTCCTCAAACAAGCCATCCATGAACTTCTTTTGCTTGGCGTCATCGGTGGGCACATCCTCTAGAGCATACCGAGCTAGATGGTTCAACTCGTATAAATACTCTGTCACCGATTTGCGTCCTTGCTTGAGCGTAAGAAACTCCTTCTTCAACTTCATCACGCCGGTAGGGACATGAACCCGTTGGAAGGCAGCGCGGAACTCCTCTCATGTGACGGCTCGACCCGCGGGCTACATGGCAAGGAAATTTTCCCACCATGAAAATGCTGCCCCCTCCAGTTGATCAGAGATGAAGAGCACCTTCTTATGATCTTGGCATTGGGCGATGTTGAACTTCCTCTCGACGAGACGAAACCAGTCGTCTACGTCGAGGGGATCTTCCGACCGGGAGAAGGTCAGTGGCTGCGTGTGAAGGAACTCCGAGAGTCCTCCCCGCGGTTGATGTCCACCTCCCCCTCCTGATCCAGAGGCGGCCGCTAGAACAGAGGTGTTCCGAGCGATGGTCTCTAGGATCTTTGTCTGATCCATCCTGTTTCGCTCGATCTGAGTGAGGACCTCGGCCATGGTGGGAGGAGACGGGAGCTTCTCATCAATACCAGTTGGCTAACCTTGACCACTATGGGTTCTTCCGGCCATCCTGTTCTGACGAAAAGGGTTAGCAACAACACCCGAAAGACTAGATACGAAAGATAGCAGTAGAGAAGCAATCCACTAGGGGAATGAGATATTACCCTAACATGAGCATACAAATATTAGAAAGAAACGAACTCCAAATATCTATATAAAGGCATAAGAACCAACACAAAACCATAAATCAAATGGTTATTTTTCTTGGCACGACTACCTCGTATTGAATGAACAAGTAATCGGTTGGGACGAAAAATTTCAGAACACAACTCAAGTTCTATCACATCGAAAGAGCATGGTAAAAACCATCTAGGGGTGTATTAGGCACTATCCATCTAATATCACATCTTACCCTTTTAATTCCTCAGAGTTTTAGTTGAATTATCCTCTTATTTTTAGCCCTAACAACGAACTAAGTGCTTGTTGTCCAAAACTTGTGCTTGCTGTCCAGATTTTGTATCCGAGCTCCAAGATGAATCTTCCAACTCCGAATGCTCCTCATCTTCACCAAATGACAGCCAACACTCTATATTTTCAAATCTCATTGAATCCCTAAACCGAATTTAAACGATAAGCAACTAATCTTTGAAAGGAGATGAGAGGGAAACATCTTTTCAAAAACTCAACAAGAACAAGGTAAGATAGAAATCTAAGATAGGTAAGGAGTAAAATCTGATATCTTACTTATATTTTCATCAAATATTTGATATTTTGGAACTAAGTTTTTCAAATAACCTAAGAATGACCAAGCTATACCAAGCTTTATGAGAACCTGGGGTATTTAACTTGCAACACTTACCATCTGATTGGTCCTAGCATTACAAATCAAATATCCTGCTCTCGATGTATTGTATACCTCCTAGGAGCGGTACACATACATCGTCACAAAATTTAAAAGCATCAATTCCATACACAAAAGACATTCAAAGTTCATATTACACAAATCGGGTCGATCGGCCAAATGACAAGATAAATCACTAAAGTTGCAGCGGAAACAAAAGCCATAAGATGGTGATAAAGAAAAGCCAACCGGCTACCCTTACCCACAAGGCAACTGACCGAAAACTCGCCGAGCTAGTCGTCCTGCACGAAGTTAGTCTCACAATAGTTTATCCCTTGGGGATCAACCTCCTTTGAAATTGCAGCAACCGGGTTGAGTAAAATTGTACTCGCAAGTCTTACAAGCAAAAAAATATCTAGATGCATCCGAGTATCAAAGGAAGGCTACTACATTAAGCAATTTTTGGCATAAAATAGTTTTTTTTTTGCAATAGAGTAATAGATTGTAAAGCAATTTGTCAAATCCGTTTTTAATTGTTTAAATAATAGTGAGACACATTTATAAGCATAATTAATATCCTAGAGGTGACTTCCCAACAGCCACCACAACATAGCACGAATTACCCATTCGTACCACCCGATGTCAAGTTTTATTGAAAATGTTATAGTCTAACTCCTGTAAAACCTAACCAAGCGTGTCCATAACTAAGGACTTAGCTATTCGAATAGTTTGAAACCCTTGAGGGGTGTATAACTTTACCCACATTTCATACCGCCCTTTTTGCTAAGCTATTCAGCACACTTCCTTAGGTATGCTGGTAGAGCTAAGTCCTACGAGACGTTTACCAATGAGATATATAAGCTAAGAGCCGCCCGCATGGGTGAAACCCTCCGTGAACTGCCCTTGTGTGTGTAGACGGGGCTCCCATGGAGGACCCACATGTTGTGTCAGAGACATCAGCCCAGCCTTAGCAACTACCGATGCCCCTCGGGCGAGGGAACCTATATCTAAAACCCACCCCGCACATCCTAATACTACCACCTGCGACTCCGAGCTAACACCTCCCAAAGTACTAAGTCAAGAGGGGGTTCCCAATACCCTCATCTGGATGCACACAATAATGCTTGGATAGTGTGACACAAGATATTCGGTCCTTGCTAACCTAGGCACCAATCACACACCCGACAACACACCATCACCCATGTGCCCAAGTCTAAAACTTTTTATTTTCAGTGTTTATTTTTCCAAATTCAATACATACATGAGTACCCTGACCCAAGTAATTATAGCGATGATATAATGACCATCGCCAAAGCGATGATCCCCGTGCTACCGTTCTAAGCATTGCTAAGCAAAACGACTCGCATACTATACATATATAAATGACCAAAGTCCATCCATCGGACTCTAAATCATTAGAAATAATCTAACTTAGGCTCAGTAGCAATGAGAAACATGTACCTGTAGCTCATGCATCTATTCGGATTAACTACTCCCAACGAAAATTAACCATCAAAATAGCACATGCATACATGCATTTGCAATCAAGATAATTGTATCAAACCTAATAGAAACAATATGATCAAGGGGGGGGGGCTACTTGCCTTGCTGGAGATAACTCTCTTGCTGCAGAGGACCACTCTCGTACTCAATAATTTCGTCGAAACCTATCGAAAGAATAGAGAAGAACCAATAAGAACGAGTAACGCCGAATAAACTAAAAAATTCAAAATCATACAAAAATCATGAAATTTACACTGAAGGTATAGCATGATTTTATATGAATTTAGAAATAAAAATTATTTCATTTGGAGTTTGCATGCAAAAGTTATAGCCTAAACCATTTTTGCCAAAAGAGAAAATCCAGAAAATAGCCACTGGTACTGTGAGGACCCCAGCTTATTTGGCTTGTAATGCTTAGTCATCCATTGACCCTAGCATCACAAACGAAATAACTCAGGTCTTCGAGATATGTATACTTCCCAGAAATGCAGTATTCACACCCCTTTACAAAATTATGCATCAATCTCATGCACGAACTAGATTAAACCAAAGACATACATAATATAGAGTTATTACAAAAGGGGCCGACCGGCCAAATAACATCTAAGGAAGATAAATAACAGCGGAAGCAAAAGCCATAAGATGGCGATAAACAAAAAAAGGCCACAAGGTTTGCCTTTAGCCCACAAGGCAACCGACCGGACCGCCTAGCTAGTCTTCCCAACCACCGCACATCTCGCAAAAGTAAAGCCCTTGGGGCTCTACCTCCTCTGCAACAAAGTTATTAAGCAAAGCAAATGAGTACAAAAATGTACTCGCAAGACTGACGTGTAGAGTAACAGACCTATACATACGCTACATGCAAGCTCATTTAAGTGGAGGCTGTAGGTTATTTTCAACATAAAGAAAGTTTTCATTTGCAATAATTAAATAGATTCAAAACAATTTTGCAATTCATTTTTAATTTGCAAATAACAACGAGACAATAACATAATAACAATAGGTAGAAGACAACAACAACCTGAAAGTGACTAACCCAATAGCCACCACAACAATAGCATGAATTACCCATTCATACCACCCATGTCAAGTTTTAATTAAAGGTTGTTGGAGAAATATTTCATTGCTCCTAGATCTAGGGCCCGCCTTGCAGCGTACGCACATACAGATCCAAGAAATGCTGCTATACTCCTGAAAGACTGTAATACCCCTTATTTGTACTTATAGGCTAGCTTTTCCCCCAAGGGGCATTTTGGTCATTTGTATAGGCTGAGGAGCCTATAAATACCCCATGTATCCCTCTCATGAGGGAGAGGTCTCTTGAGCAATACATACAAGCAAGTCACTAGGTGAGCCTTCGGAGGGATCCTCGAACCCCCGCAGGTCACCGACAGGAGTAGGGCGGTCCTCCCGGACCCCTGAACCTGTATAAATCCTTGTGTTACGCTCGCTCTCGTGGACGTAGGCCCGTAGCACGGCCGACGTCCGCCCTCTTACTTGTGTTCGGTTTTACACCATCAACATTGGCGCCGTCCGTGGGGTTACGTAGCTGATCAACAGAAGGCTATGGCTCCTACCAAGTGGTACTCCAAGTCCGCGAGGCCTCCTCTCACTTCAGAGCATAGGGAGCCCGCGGACGACCGGTCCGTTCCCCGAAGAAGCCCAAGGCATGGGTTATCTTCGGAGATCGGAGCTATTCATCCTGGGACAGACAACGTCTTGCGCATTCCCAGGCTGCCAGGCATCCCCACCTCCATTGCACCAGCTGACGCGGTGTCTGGCCCAAGGCAAGAGGCTCGAAATGTTGCTGAAGCTCCAGGGCCATCCACCGCTCCTGGGGGGCTCGACGCCGCTAATTGCAAAGCAATGGTGGAGGCAACCACAAGGCAGGTGGTGGACTACATGATGGCCACGTATCGCACTCCCAGCGGCCCTCAGCACGTCTCCCCGCTCCCAGCACCGCCTTCAGTTCAAGTGGCCACTGACCCGGCCGCGCAGGGATTTTTCCTCGGAGGAGAGCCAAGGGGGCATCCTTACAACCTCCCTCCACTCGCCCACGCGGCGGTGATGAGCGGGGCTCCTTACTGGCCAATGCACCCACCAAACTCTGGATGGGGAGGAGCTCAGCCTTTTCCATTGCAATTCATCCCATCGCCCCAGCCTCCAAGGCCTGAGTTCATACCCCCTGGAATGGGCGCTCCACGACCTCCCCTCCAAGCTCCTCCGCCTGGGCAAATGCGCCTGCACCCAGAGATGGTGAGTCAACTCCCCCAAGAAGTCTTTGGGCTCCATCCTCAAGGTGCTACATGGCGGGGGTGACTAGGAGCCCGTGAGGCCAAAGTTGCTCCCAGGTGCCCCTCCAAAGACCTTCAAAGTGGAAGGACCATTCCACCCATCATGGCCCAAGTGCACTCATCAAGCCGTAAGGATTCACATCAAGGAGGCTGTGGCCGAGGCGGTCAGAAGAGCATGTACTCTGCGGGCACTAGGCATGTCCCTGTGCCACCAATCAGATCCGCTGGGGAGCGCGGTCACCACCGCCACGAAGAAGAGGATGCTGAATCACTAATCTCCCGGCCGGATCAAGTTGCAAGTCGGCGCGGGCGCTCCAACTCGCCAATGCGCTCGCACCATCGTCGCCACCGGCGGGCATCTAGCTCTTCGGCTCAGAGAGCCCCACCATCATGATCGTCGCCGCCATCGATCACCATCACCACAAGACGAGGGGACAGGGGCGTCCTAGAGACTAGGAATCCTCTCACAAGAGACATCTGCAAAACTCCTTTCCGACCAAAGTTCCGCCAGCCTAACCTCGGGCCTTACGATGGGGACTCTGACCCCATACAATTCTTGGAAGTATACTCCACTGCAATTCGGGCCAGGGGAGGTGGAGAAGTAGAGATGTGCAACTGCCTCCCGCTGTTCCTTTCCGGAACGGCACGTTCCTGGTTCTTCAACCAAAAGAAAGGCTCCATCTATTCTTGGGACCAGCTGAGGGAAGAGTTCAACAAGAAATTTCAAGGAAGCTATAAACGCCCTATGCTCCCCAACCAGCTCTTTACTGCCAAGCAACAAAAGGGTGAATCCACAAGAGAATTTCTTAAGCGCTTTTCCAAAGTGAGAAGCCAAGTCGCAGATGCCCTAGACTCAACGGTCATCAACGCTTGCAAGGAAGGGCTGCTCCCGGGAGAACTCAACCGCGCGCTTGGGAGAGATCCCCCGAGGATGACCCATGAGCTCTTTGAGGTCGTGGAAAAATACGCCCGGGGGGAGGAAGATGACCTGGCCAAGAAGGGACTTCACCCGCAAGATGAAAGCATCTCCCCAGGGAGGAGGTCAAAAGGCTCCTCCGGAAAGAGGGGCAAGGACCGGAAGGATCAATCCAGTGGCAGACGCGACTCCAAAGTCCTCGTCATGACCGACGCACCTCCGCAGGAGCGTGGGGCAACTCCACTAGAGGACCCAAGAAGGAATCGGGGCCTAAAGCCCACTGGAAGGGGCGCCCTGGTGAAGGCCGCAATGAAAAAGGAGGTGACCCAAATCAACGAGACGGACGCTGGTGTGCATACCACAAGATGCGTGGGCATGATACAAATGAGTGCCGCGAGTATGCCGCTGAAATAGCGAAGCTTCTCAAACGCGGCCCTGAGACGCGCCACGGGTCGCCATCACATCCCATGGCCGCAGAAGTGATGCCTCTTCAAGCAATTCCACAGCTCCCAGTACATGCCCTTGGTGATCTACCCCCCGGGCAGCAGCCGCAGGATGCTGAGCATGAACTCCCTTTTCAAGCACCGCAAAGACAAGTAAACGTCATAATAGGGGGCTCGGCCTCTGGGCATGCGTCTAAGCGCCAACGAAAGGAGTACGCCCGGGAGGTCAATGTCGTAGGGGCAGCTCCTCAAAGCATCCCTCCCAAGTGGGCAAACATTCCTCTTAGCTTCACAGCTGAGGATGCGAAGGGCTTAAGGTTCCCTCATGATGATGCCCTTTTACTAACCGCCACAATATCCAATTGCGAGGTCTCCCGCATCCTTGTCGATGGAGGAAGGTCTGCAGATATACTCTATTTGCGTGCACTCAAGGAACTATGGGAGTCACAGGGAGGATATCATCATGGCATCCTGCTGCCATCCGATCGGCCTCTCACTGGTTTCGTACCAGGAAAATCCATTCAACCCCTTGGGAGGATCGAGCTCCTCATGACATTTGGAACACAGGAAAATCACCGCACGGAAGCCGTCAGGTTCAATGTCGTTGACATCGAGTCCCCATTTAATGCTATCATGGGAAGGGCAACTCTCAACCGCTTCTGCGCGGCGGTCCATCAAAACTACTTGTGCTTAAAGATACCAGGCCCTCGTGGGGTCATCTCCGTGAGGGCGATCAAGATTTAGCTCGCCGTCTATACCACAAAGCGGCAAGCGACTCGGCGACATCAACTTCCTCGAGACTAAGGAGCCACACGAAGGAGCGCGCTCACTTCTCTCACCAGGGAACGCCAAGGACGTATCCCCGAGGGAGATGCTGTCTGAAGCCTCGCTCGAGGGGACTCACAAAAGCACGACTCTTGACCAAGGCGACCCGCGGTCTCTTAGAGTCGGGGTCGATCTCCCAAGAGAAGTGGAGAAAGAGCTCGTGAAGTTCTTAAAATCCAGTGCTGACGTGTTCGCTTGGACACCGTCAGACATGGTCGGCGTCCCTCGGGAGGTGATCCAGCATCACCTCGCGGTGAGACCTGGGTGCCCTCCAGTTAAGCAAAAGCTTCGGAAGCTCTCTTTAGAGCGGTGTCAGGCAATTAGAGATGAAATTGACAAGCTCTCAAGGGCCGGCCTCATTCGGGAGGTTTGGCATCCGGAATGGCTAGCTAATCCTGTTTTGGTAAAAAAAGTCTAGCGGCAAGTGGCGCATGTGCATCGACTTCACCGACCTCAACAAAGCATGTCCAAAGGACCATTACCCACTCTCGCGCATCGACCAACTCGTTGACTCCACCGTGGGGTGTGAGTTGATGAGTTTTTTAGATGCATACTCAGGGTATCATCAGGTCCACATGGCGAAAGAAGACGAGGAAAAAACAAGCTTCATCACCCCTGTAGGCGCTTTCTGCTACTTGCGCATGCCCTTTGGGTTGAAGAATCTGGAGCCACTTTCCAACGTCTCGTCCTGTCTCATCCTCAAGGACCAGCTAGGTCGCAATGTGGAGGTTTATGTCGATGACGCTGTCGTAAAGAGCATTCAAGCTTCATCGCATATTGAAGATCTCCAAGAGACATTCGCCAATCTTCGCAAGTTCGGCGTCAAACTAAACCCCGAAAAATGCGCCTTCGGGGTAAAGGGAGGAAAGCTCCTAGGGTTCCTGGTCTCACAGCGGGGGATCGAAGCCAATCCTGAAAAATTCGCGCAATCCTTGACATGGAATCACCCCGCTCCACCAAAGACATCCAGCGCCTCATGGGGCGCATGGCCGCGCTCGGACGCTTCCTGTCACGTTCGGCGGAAAAGGGCCTCCCCTTCTTCAAGATTCTCCGTAGGCTTGAAGGCTTCCTATGGACCGATGAAGCCCAAGGCCTTCGAGAACCTAAAAGCCTACTGCAGCCCTCCACTCCTCACAAGTCCAAGACCAGAGATGTGCTACTCCTATACCTCGCCTGCAACCCCCGTCATGGTGGCCCGTCCTAGTCAAGGAAAAAGAAGGAATTCAACACCGGTATATTATGTCGTGAAGCCTGGCAGAGCAAAGGCAAGGTACATGAAATAGAGAAAATATGCTATGCTCGCTTATGGCTTCAAGAAAGCTTCGCACTACTTTTGGGATATTCTATCCTTGTTCCAACAAGCTACCCCTCAATGAGGTGATGAGGAACAAAGAGGCCACAGAAGGATAGCAAAATGGGCCACGAGCTAGCACCTTTCTCTCTCAAGCTCGTGGGGAGGACTTCTATCAAATCTCGGATCCTTGCCGATTTCGTGGCTGAATGGATCGCATCCCCAATCGACCATGAAGCACCGAAGAAGCACCCTAAACACCCCTAGCAAGCATTGGACGTTATACTTGATGAGTCCAAGCGTCTGCGCAGAGGGGGTGCGGCGTCGTCTTAGTAAGCCCTAAGGAAGGCACTTGAGTCTGCTGCCCACTTATCCTTCAACCCCACAAACAATGTGGCCGAGTATGAAGCATTACTCTTGGGTCTCGCCTTGCTAAGGCCATGGGCGTCAAACACCTTCTCATCTTAGGGGATTCGGTTGGTTGTCAATCAGATGGATAAAACATATCAATGCCTCGATCAAAAAATGGCCAAATACTTGGACAAAGTGAGGAAGATGGAATGCCACTTTGCCGGACTTGAAGCTCGTCGGATCCCCCGTGGAGATAATCACCGAGCAGACCGCCTGGCTCGTGCCGCAGGTTCTCAGGAACCCCTTCCTCCAGAGGTCTTCTTTGAAGTGTTAAAAACGCCATCAGTGGAAGAAGTGGCTAATCCCGAACTACCCCCAGAGGTCAATGAGACTTCGGTCCTTCCTCCCTCCTGGATGACTCCCATCATCAAGTGCATACAGGGAGAATAAGAGCCTGAGGATGCAGTAATGGCCTGTAGGCTACACTCCAAAGCCAAGGCTTACGTGATCATTGAAGGAAAGCTTTACAAGCGCGGAGCATCCGCCCTTCTCAAGTGTGTCACAAGAGAAGAAGGCATTTCTCTTCTCCTTGATGTGCATGAGGGCCTCTGCGGCTCTCACATTGCGCCAAGGGCAACCGCAGCCAAAGCCCTCCGTCAAGGCTTCTATTGGCCCACGATGGTGCAAGATGCCCTCGACGTCCTCAAGACATGCAAGGGGTGCCAAAGGATGGCAGCCAACCACAACGCTCCTGCTAGCCCTCTTTGCACCATACCGATCACTTGGCCGTTTGCCCGATGGGGAATGGACCTGCTCGGGCCATTCCCACCGGGCAAGGGGGGCTACAAGCATGTGGTGGTATCAGTGGATTACTTCACCAAGTGGGTGGAGGCGGAACCCTTGGCCTCCATCACATCTCGTTCCGTACAGAAGTTCTTTTGGAAGAATGTTGTGTGTCACTTCGGGGTTCCCAAGGAACTCACAGTGGACAACGGCACTCAGTTTGATGCTTCCTCCTTCAGGGATTTCTACGACTCCATTGGGACCACCCTTTGTTTCGCATCGGTGGCTCACCCAAAAACCAACGGGGCTGTGGAAAGAGCTAATGGGCTAATTCTGCAAGGCATACGACGTCGTCTCGAGGCAAGTGCCCTCAAGTAAGGAACATGGGCGGAGGAGCTCCTCAGCGTCCTATGGGGATTACGCACAACTCCTAGTCGTGCCACTGGGAGAACTCCGTTCTCGCTCGGTGCAGAGCGGCTGCCCTCCTGCTGAAATCCACCACCGCTCCCTCCGAGTGGAAATGCTCTCAGGGCCATCACCTGTTAGCTTCATCCAAAATGAGGACAACCACAGGATTGAGGTGGACTTCGTTGAGGAGATCCGCGGCCAAGCCCTCCTCAAGCATGCCGCTTACCTAAGGCGAGGGCCTGGGTTCTACAATGCGCAGGTGAAGGAACGTGCTTTTCTTCTTGGCGACCTTGTCCTCAAAAGGGTCACCGACCCGACAACTCAAGGGAAGCTTCACCCCAAGTGGGAAGGGCCCTACTGCGTCTCCTCAGTCCTAGGATCAGGCGCTTACCAACTTGCTACCCTGGAAGACAATCAGCTGAAGCATGCATGGAACGCGGATAAGCTCCGCAAGTTTTACGCTTAAAACCCTCTTGTATGCCCTCCATGGCACCTATCAAAGTGTAAACACCATCTTGCTCAATGAAATGAAGACATGAGATTCCGGCACGATCCCTCTATGAATGCAATTATGCTACAATTTCGTGATAGCCCCTTAACACGCTGCTGTTAAGGGGCGGGCCACGATTCCGGGGTAGTTCCTTAACACGCTGCTGTTAAGGGATATGTCCGTTTGGTGTGTATGTTCCCAAATACATGCTCGTCGGCGATTGAAAAGTTTGCCTTCTAACACGTTGCTGTTGGAAGGCCACCCTCTAACACAATGTTGTCAGGAGGTTGCACCGTTTCAGGAGATCGTCTAACTAGCACGCTTATAACCAATTGTAAGGACTTGCTCCTAACACGCTGCTGTTAAGGAGCTGTCCTTACCTAGTAATCTCATAAGTCCTGCTTGACCCTTCCCTTACAAAGGGTGTCACCCCCGTGGTGTGTAGAGCGTACGACCCCTATGGTCTCCCCTAACTAAGTCCTAGGCAGCTCGGGCGTCCGCTGCCTCTGCTTGGCGACTTGCGTCCTGCTGGACCCAGGGCGCAAGTGACGGCTTGGGCCTAGCGCCCGAGTCTATGGATGTGCTAAGGATTAGTCCCCTTGACCTCTAGGCTACGTGTTGAAACGACCCCGGGTCACTTCTGCCTTGCTCCACGCAAGCAAAGGCTCTTGTGCCTAAGACGCTCACATCCCTCGGGAACATATACCTACGAGCAAAACAATAATACAAGCCAACAACATTTACAGGTTCTGAGAGGCATGCCCTCTCAGTGGGCCCAAGAGCGCTTCCCTTATTACATCTGGCGTACCAAAATCCTCACAAACAAGGCACCCACACTTTTTAGGAAGTGTTTAAAACTCCCAGTTACCTCGCCCAGCTAAGGCTGGAGCGGAAAGGGAGCCTATTTGGGGATCGAAGCGCCTCGTGACGATCATACCCAAGGCTAAACCGCCCACCCTCTGTGGGCTGTCCTCATAAGGCTGGGTTCGATCGGCCAGGCGCTTGGCCCCTCCGCGCACACCGCTTATATTTGATGCCAATCACCTTCTTAAATATGCCTTGAACGGAGTATAACATCGTCATGTCATTTTCATAATAGTGATAAATGCAAATATAGCCATGCTCTTGCATGGGGGGCTGCATAAGCCCTCAGGCCTAACTCATCTACAAAAAAGAGCGCTAAGCAGCCTAGCATGATATCACTACAAAGTCTATACAAACGAGAACATGTCGGCAGAAGTCATACGCTAGCTGGGGCGTCACGCTCTCCGTCTGCAGGGGCAGGCACATGAGCTCTCGGTGCCAAAGATGAAGCAACGCTCTTCACGAACTCTGCCAAGAAGGGGTCTCGGCAGCGACTCGCTCCCTGAGACACCTTCCTCACCTCTGGGGTAAAGGAGCCGCGTAGGCCCTCGCGCACCACCTCCTTGCCTGAATCGTCACAGTGGTGGGAAATAGCAAGGGCCCCTGCCGTCAAAACTGCTGTAGCGAAGGATTGGCTCTGGTCATTTACAGCCTGTGAGAACAGATGGACTCGCTCCGCAAGGAGGGGAACCCACGCCTCTGGCCGCGTCACCCCGAGGGACTGGGCAACCGCTACTCCCAAGCTCTCCAAGGACCTCTCGAGCAGCTAGGGTGATCTCCTGGAGTTCAAGAAGTAGTTCACCACGCCAGGACTTAGTCACGTCCTCCTCCAAGCTCACATTCACATGTTGAATGACCTTAGCCTTCTCCTCCGAAACCTTCAACTTCTCCTCAGTAGCTTTCATCTTGTCTTCAGCAATCCGCAGTTTATCCTCTGCAGCCTTTAGCTTCTCCTCTGCGGATGCCGCTTTTCATCATCGGCGGTGGGGCACTCCGAGCGGCGTCATCGCCTCTGAAATATCTCCTCTATGATTCGAGGGGCTTCATCCCTAATGATGTTAGAGATGGAAGTGGCCTACAAGGAGCATGCAAAATGCCCGCATTAGAAGATGATTGTAAAGCAGGTATTGAGTAGAGGAAGGCAATAACCACAAGGGTACAGGAAGTAGAGGTTCTGGCGGTACCACCGGTCCTTGAGAAGCCGGAGAACTCTCCAACGTCTCGCGTATCACGAAAGCGAGCCATGTACTTGTTGACACGCCCCTCGGTGAGACGACGGATCTGTGCTGCCGCATCATCATCATCAATAAGCGGGACAGCGTAGGAGGGCAATACACTGGAGGAGTGGCTCGCGGCCTCATCACGATCCTCGTGCACCTAAATCTCGAGGCTAGGAAGGGCCTTCTCTCCTCTTGGGCTCTGAGCCTTGGGCATCACATCCCCCGCGTCCCTAGCTTGTGCTCCTACCTCTGCAACATCTGGCGAACAGAAAACATTAGAGGGCAATGAGCAACAAATGAACAAAAAGGTAAACAAAAATAAAAATGCATCTGACCTTCATTGGCGCCGAAGAGAGAGTCGAAGGCATCACGATACTGAATAATGGGTGCCTCCGAACCACCGCGAGGAGTCGAGCCCAACTCTCCCTCCTCCATCTGCTCCTCCACCTTGCGTCCAAGGGACCCGACAGAGCTGGAGCCGGTGGAAGACGGGGAGCTGGAGCCCGAAGAAGAGGATGTGGCCTGAGAAGTCCCACGGCTCTGAGGATGCTCCTCAGCAACCCCGTGCTCGGGCTCAGTGGCATGAACACGAGAGTGATCACCACTAGAGGGCTCTCTTTTCCTCTTCTGCAAAGACGACGTCTGAAGTGCCTTGGGATCCTGAATCCTCTCCCTACACGAAGCATGACCAAAGGCAGGAGGATGTATAGGATGCCCCGAGGGAGGTCGTGCGGTTCCAGGAGCACGAGGATGGCCACCACCTGTCAGAGGAGGCCTTGCGCCCTAATGAAAGGCTTTGTCAATCGACCCTTTCGAGAAGGGCCCCTGGCAGTGCCCTCGGGATCCGACACCTTGGCCTTCTTCCTCTTCATCGGGTCAGGGATAAGCTTGCCTCGGGGAGGCATCATCAACTTCAAGCTATTGGCAACGCTGTTCCACCCTCGACCATCAAAGATGCCGACCTCTTCAAGAGCCTCATACTCAGTTATGGTCATCTCCCCGAGAATCCAGTCGGCCTCCTCAACTGCCCTTACAGCAGGGCGCACTACACAAAGTTAAACAAGATGATTCAGATTCACAAATCAAGAGTCAAGCCATAAGTAAAGAAGAAAACTAGCCAAACCAGGCCCAATCAGCGTCTGAGAGAGGAGGAATCTCAGGATAACCATCCTGGGTTATCTTAGGTTGGCCACCGGTGTATGGAAAGCCTTCTACCTTCAAATAAAACCACTTCTTCCCGGGCGACTCCAGTTGTACTTGGTGGCATGGACTGGATACTCACCCTAGTTCTAGGCAATCGAGGTCAGCGTGCCTAGCGGTCCAAACCTCCCGTTCGACCGCTGGAGACGAAAGAAGTGGTCGAAGGCTGCAATGGTAGGCTTCAGACGCTTGCCCTCGACTGCCGTCTCGCACAGCCACATGAACACTCTCACCCTAGCAAGGAGGTTGGGTTAGAGGTGCGAGAGCTCAACCTGGTAGTGCCTCACGAGGGTCCGAATGAAGGGGTGGATAGGAAGCCCCAGGCCGACCTCAAACCAAGCTTTGAGTGCAACTGTGTACCCTTTCGGGGGGCAGGGGCGCTCGTCTGGCCCCGGCCACCGGACGTCGTCCAATGAGAGGCAGCTCCCAGGGGCCACCAACGCCGCCTTCTCCGCCTTAGTGAGTGAGGATGGTTCGACCCCCACAGGAGCCTCCTTGCCATGGACGTCGTCGAGGATCTCGACGTCCTCATCAAGATCATCGCATGGCGTATCCATCACGGCTACCTTAGCCCGGTCTTTGTCTCCTTTTCCCCAACGGAAGAGACCGTAGTCCTTAGACGCGGCCACGAAGCGAGAGGAACCTACGAGGACAACAATGCAAAAATTGATAAGTGCTTAGCAAAGGAACACCGGTAGACGCATAGACTATATGGAATAAAACATCTCACTAATGGATTCAACATGAAAGACATCATGCACGCCGTGTACGACCGCGCGCCTCGCGTGTCTCGCGCACCATCACGTGCCTTTGCGATCGAAACCTTCGCGAAACCCTCGTTTCACGAGGCCTTCGCGAAACCCTCGCATTCGAGGCCTTCACGAAACCCTCGAATTCGAGACCTTCGCGAAACCCTCGTTTCGCGAGGCCTTCGCGAAACCCTCGCATTCGAGGACTCCGTGAAAACCTCGTTTCGTGAGGCCTTCGCGAAACCCTCGCATTCGACTTTGCGAAACCCTCGAATTCGAGGACTTCGCAAAACCCTCATTTCGCGAGACCTTCGCAAAACCCTCGCGTTCGAAGACTTCGCGAAACCCTCGTTTCGCGAGGCCTTCGCAAAATCCTCCTCGCTTGCCCTCGCGCACTCTCGCGTGCTCGTACCCTCGCTCCCGAGGCTTATTGTTCATCATAAACAAGCAAACTTCTCGTACACATAAGCAAAACACATCCGCAATCACTGTTCATGCACACGAAAAAGAAATCTACTGCAACAACGATAGAGGCATTTTCATCTAACAACAACGATAGAGGCATTTTTATCAAACAGGCGGCGTGCCACGCCGAAGCGGGAAGGGGGATAGCTTGATGCCGCTGGTGCCGGCCCGACACCGACCACCGTCACCACGCCGAGGCCGTGCCACGCCGGAAGCCAGCATATCCCCGAGCAGCGCGTCCTCCACCCGAAGGAGTCAGCGGCCCGGCCGCCCCGCAACGCGCCACCAGGGTGCACGCGCCCGCCGACGTAGTGCTCCCACCGAACAGCAGCCATCGCCCTCCGCGCGCCTCGCCGCCTCCGCCAGCGCTAAAAGAAGAAATGCTGAAAAGGAGAAGCAAAAGATAACGAAAAACATGCTACAAGGGCACCTGCGTGGTGGCGCTGTGGCGCTTCAGGTCGGCGGTCGTCCGGTCGGCGGCCATCCGAAACTCCGACCGCACCAACACTACGGCGGCGCTCCAAGCTAGGCTCACATAACGACGCCCAAGCTGGGCTCCATGCGCAGCGACGCCTCGAGTTAAGTTGGTGCCGGTGGCGCTTGACGGAGGGGAGCCGAGGAACAGCGACGAGGGTGCTCCATTAGTGGAAGAGGCCGGCGACGGCGGCGGCCGAGCCTAGAACCCCCCTGGGCGGCGGCGGCTTGGAAAAGAGAGAAGAGCTACCCGTGGCGGCACCGACGCACAAACCGCCTCAGACCAAGCCCAAGCCGAGGATGAGCGGGTCCGGAGAGGCCCACGACGGTGTAGGCGGCGGCCTGCGGAAGCGGCGCTGGCCGAAGAGGCGGCCTGTCGCACCGATGGAGGCGGCGGCCGGGTCCCAAGAGGCCGCACCTGCTGCTTGCCGGAGCTCGTGGCGATCCTTATAGGCGGGCGGCAGGAGAGCCGAGGAGGTTGCAGCACCGGGCAGCGCTGGCTTGAGGAAGCCCAGCGACGGCGGATTTAGGCATGCGAGGGCGGGCCGACGGGAGGCCGGGCGGCGATTGGGCAAGCGACGGCGCCGTGCGCGCTTCTGGTCGATGGGCGGGTCGAGGAAGCCCTAAGCGACAATGTGTGAGGAGGCCACGAGGGCGGCCGGATCGGGGAGGCTTGGCGGCGGCCGGGCGTGGATTTTGCCGCCGCGCTGCTCGGTCAATGTGGCCGGTCAGGAACACCAAAGCGGCAAGTGCACTAAGAAGAAAGAGAGGAGAGGTGAAGGATTTTGTGGAGAAGAAGCACTTTAAAAGCAATCGAAAGGACAGCGGTGAAATTTCAACGAGCTTTAGCTCGGTTATTCAGAAGCATCCGATGCCGATGGTCCTCAAAGCGCCGGACAAGTCTACAGGGATATGTTTAAAAGAGATGTCCAATCCGGTCTAAAGGTGGTCGTCTATTTCTTTTGAGTCCAAGAAGGAAGGTGCGGCCAGAGCATGGCTCTGTCCAATCTGGTACAACAAGGAATCTGGATGCTACATCTGCTCCTCAGTGGTCATCGTCCCCTGCCATCGTGTCGAACGGTGGCCATGACATAACTGGGTTAATTAAACTTTGGGTGTTAAGCCTGAAGATATGTTGTCTTCAAGACACAGCTTTAGATATAACTTTCACCAGAGTGCCTTGGTCAGGCAGAATAGTGACAGAGAGAAGGACACGACCACCGTACAAATCCGAGTATGGACTCTCGCATGAAAGGCACAATTCAAAACTACCCCTATGGCATTCTCTTCGAAACGCCAAGGGGCAGGGGGGGCTACTGTTGGAGAAATATTTCATCACTCCTAGATCTAGGGCCCACCTTGCAGCGTACGCACATACAGATCCAAGAAATGCTGCTATACTCCTGAAAGACTGTAATACCCCTCATTTGTACTTATAGGCTAGCTTTTCCCCCAAGGGGCATTTTGGTCATTTGTACAGGCTGAGGAGCCTATAAATACCCCATGTATCCCTCTCATGAGGGAGAGGTCTCTTGAGCAATACATACAAGCAAGTCACTAGGTGAGCCTTCGGAGGGATCCTCGAACCCCTGCAGGTCACCGACAGGAGTAGGGCGGTCCTCCCGACCCCGAACTCAGATAAATCCTTGTGTTACGCTCGCTCTCGTGGACGTAGGCCCGTAGCACGGCCGACGTCCGCCCTCTTACTTGTGTTCGGTTTTACACCATCAACAAGGTTGTAATCTAATTCTTGCGGGAAATAACCAAGCGTGTCCATAACCTAGGACGAGGCTATTCGAATAGATTTAACCCTGCAGGGGTGTACCAATGTATCCACACGCCAGACCGCCTTTCCGCCACATGATTAAGCACACTTCCTTTGGTATGCCGGCACGGCTAAGTCCTACGAGACATTTCCAATGGATGATGCTAATAAAGAGCCGCGACAACCCAAAGGGTAGGATACACGGCCCAGCCAAAGCAACTGTGGGTGCTCCCAATCCCTATAAAAAAAATTTAACCACCATCGACTCATAATTAACATCCCCCAAAGTACTTAGCCAAGAGAGGTCCCATATCACCCTCATGTGGTTAGCACGCAAAATTTTTTGGATCAATGGTGCAAGTAATTCGGTCCTTGGGGACTTAGGCACCATTCCACAAACCATGAGATCACACCAAACATCCATTGTGCCCAAGTCAAATAGTTCTCATTTTCAGTTTTGTTTGACTTTACAAATTAACAAAGCACAAGTGCCGGACATAATGGAATAATAATTAGATTTGTGTGATCAAGGTCATCGACATAATGTCGACAACCGCCCATTTCTACCGTTATCTAAGCATTGCTAAGCATTATCAACGCAAACTACTAAGTGATAAGAGTCCATCCATCGAACTCTACATCACAGCAAGATAATCCTAGGCTTAGTAGTAGAGAATGAACATTTACCTACAGAATATGCATCTATAGGATCACTAATCGATATCATTTAACAACAAAGTAGCAATGCATACATACAAGTTAAACAAAGTATTAGACTTTGAAAATACTAGGATTAAACATGATCAAATTGCTTGCCTTGCTGGAGCTATTCACTATGCTGCAAAGGTTCGCTCACGGGATCAACGCACTCATCGGCACCTAACGAAAAAGCGATAAAGAACCGATAAGAATGACGAAAACCGAAAAGGTTCAACAGCAAACTTTCTCCAAATGCTTTGAAAGTTTTACAGAAGCAAGATCATAATTTTTAAAGAATTTAGCAATAAGAACCAATTGATTTGGATTCTCAATGCAAAACTTATGGCCAAAACAAATCTGCTCAGCCTGGAAATTGCTGGAAAATTCAAATCGGTTACTGTTCATCCGAATTAAATTCCCTAGCACAATTTTCCAAAGAGGTGCTGCACCTGGGATTTTTATGGTAAGTCAAGCACCTCATGAGATGAATAACATAATTGAGTTCACCTCATTTGGAGCTTTGATGCATGTTTTATGATTTTTCAAAGACATGCAAAAGAGCACAAATAAAATGCACCCACAATTCTTTTGAAAATAGTGACATGCCTAAATCCTATTCTACCATTTATTGCACTAACAGAGGAAGCCAACACAATTGGATTCACTCAAAAAGGAGTTATAGAGAATTACTTATGCATTTTACAAGTTAATTGCAATAATTAGAGCAACATTAAATGTTAATTTTGAAACCAATTTACCATTTCATTTTCTGGAGCCGAACTACACTTACAACCATTTTCAGATTAAATTTTAGTTCAAAACAGAGCTACAATAATTTGAATCAACTCAAATAGAGCTAAAATGAATTAGTTATGCATTTTCAAAGTTTATTACCTTTTTCAGTTTGCAAATAAATCCATCAGGGAATTCCTAAAAAGGAAATGACGCGGACGAACCTGGGCCGTTGATCCTGGATCGGACGGCCCAAGACCTCCCGGCAACACGCGCTCGCGCCCGCGCAGAACCAGCGAATATGGGCCGTTGATCTTGAATCCAACGGCGAAGCCGGATCATCTTGCGCGCGTTTGGATCTCGCGAACGGGGGGAGGTCGTGGCCGTTGATCGCGAGATGGGCGGCCCGCGACCAACGCTACAGACACGCCAAGACGCCCCGCGAGATCTCGCCCACAGATCTAAACACGGACGGCCCAGGGACAACGCTACAGTTGTCGGTTTCGTCCGACAACGAAACCGACGGCGAAGACATGGCCACCGCCGGGGACTCAGGCCATGACGCTGTGAATGGATGCCAGGTACGGGTGCGCAATAGCAGTGCGTACCCACTGGTACCACTCACACCCGCGGTGGTGAACCAAAGCGTCGGCGAGCCGGAGAGGGGCGGCGCGGCAACGCATGGCCAAAAGACAACAGCACAAGGAGCTCCGCAGCAGCCATACAAGCGGGTGCCCACGCATCTAAGGGACTACCTGGAGGTACCTAGAGGTCGCGGAGGTACGGGGAAGGGCTGAGCAGCTCCGGCGACGAAGGACTTTGCCGGCGCCGAGGAGGACAGCAAGGAGAGGAGGACCTGGGCAATTTTAACAGCACTAGGTCATCAAGATGTAATCCAACGAGTTAGGAGGTGCTCCCAGAGCACTGAATTGAAAGGGGAAGGTCCTTACCGGCGGCGAGGGGGAAGGTGGTGCTCCACGGCCGAAAAGGGGAAAACTCCAATTTAGGCCGCCTCTGAAAATGTCCACACCAATTAAGTTAGCGTTTCGACCACAGAGGAGAGATGCTCAAATTGAAGCAACGAGAGGGAGAGAATAGCCACTGGGGCACTGCCTTCACCGAGAGCTCTAAGGTGCATCAATGTTGGCGAAAGGAGGTCTGTGGAGAAGGGAGCTCAGCCAAGCACAGTGAGTGCAAGCTGGAGCTCAATGGTGTGTAAAGGAAGCCAAGGGGGAACAAGGAGCGGTCTTATAGCCCGAGGAGCAGAGGCAAGGAGCTAGGGTTAAGCTCCATGGTGAGCTTAGCCCATGGCTCGGTCCATGGCTCACAAGGACGTGGAGGTGATGGGGGCGGTCTGCTTGCCGATCGAGGCGGAAGGTCGACCAAAGATTTAATCTTGGCAGCAAAAGAGCTGTTGGGAGGTGACAGGGCATTGCCCTCCTCCTGCCATGACGCACGCGCACGTGACCGAGGAAGGAGAAGAACAGGAGCTGCTATCAGCCGTTGGAGGAGAAAGGCTGGGAGGTCGCAGCCCTCCGATCAGATTCGGGGCGGTCTGAAAAGAACGGGGAGGTCGCGACCAAAGATCTAGATTGGGGAGGTCGCAGCCGTTAGATCTCCATCGCACGGTTGCGAAATGAAAAGGGGAGGTCGCGCGCGGTAAGGGGACAGGAGGTCGCAGCCGTTGGATCTGCATCCACTGGAGCGGAACCGATGGGGGAGGTCTTGACCGCTGCGCGCGACGATGACAAGGGATGGGAGGTCATGACATTTAGATTTACATCCAAGGTGTAGGACCGGAAAGGCGACTAGAGGGGGGTGAATAGACGCTTTCTCTATTTTTCACCTCGATCGAACTCAACACTACTTTCACTCCAATAGCTATAAAAGCTATGAAGATCTATATACAGGCACAACGGATGACCTGTGTTGAATCTGATCAAACCCCGAAGCAAAAGACCAACAACATCTCACACCCGCATGCATAAAAACCAAAGCACCCTGTCACGGCAGAGCACAAGCAAAAACCAAAGAGGTACTTACTAGTAATAAACTAATGGCTAGACCAAAAAACTAGTGGATGAAATAGAATGCATCTAGATTCTGTATTCTCTCTGATCTCATATCATGAGTCATGACATCAAATCCAAGGTCACCAGAACATATGTCTATTCACTGGTTCATGCTGGTAGCCAAGAATCTCATCAGCTTTTGGATATCAGACTTAAGACTAAAAAGGTACACAACCAAGGTAGATCTAAAACAGACAAGCGCTGGGAATTAACACCATAGCCACATGTGCATCATTGATGACAGCCAAAGACAATAAAAAAAACTAAACAGTTCGGATACAGTAACAATAAAAAAAAACCACTGCAACATCGTATCAGTGTACTAGTCATCTTATAAGCATGAGGCAAAAATGGGAAAACCAGTAACCTTGATTAAGCAGCCACCAATCAAAAGCAAACCGCTGGATTACTAGATTTTTTTTGCCGAAGAAGCTACCAGCATCGCAACAAGTTCTTTTTTTAGCGCACTACGCGCAGCGATAGCGAAATAAAAAAATCTCAACGACAAACTACATACGCCCATCGAGAGTCCGGTTCTTGCGGCACGCAGCGAGCGCCAGGCTCTGATTTCAACAATCTTCAAACGATCGCCGCCATGCCGCAATGAAGACCGCAAAGACCGATCTCAAGAACGCGCCGACGCCTATGTCCGTGATAACGGTCGATCGTCCACGCCAGACCGGGTTGCCGCTCGGCTCGATTCATGGGCGCTATCCAAGACGCCGCCAGGCTTCAGATTTTACGAGAAGGAATCACCGCCACAGGGCTCCAAAAGCGCGCGGTTTTTTTCTTCACTCCAGATTTCTCGGTAGAGTTAGCGAGCAATTGCTATTTCTATTTTTTTTCAAGAGCTCATCTTGGCGCCACCAAGGGGTTTCGCTGGCCGATAGAGTGCCGCCGCCAGCTTCTTTTCACTAGCCGCAGCCAAGACAGGAAACAGATCCAAACAGCCGCCCGAGGGAATCAAACCCAACTGGACTTCTTACACGCATGGGAGCAGCCATCAATCACAACCGGAAGGAAGCCAAGGCAATAAAATATATCCAAACTCAAAGCAAGAAACGAGTCTCACAAAACTGATGACAAGCAGAGACGCTACACCCGCTGACGTGATCAATCAGTTCACAAGGAGGCAGGGAATGGCGATTAACAGAGATGGCTACAGGCCGCCGCCGCCTCCTAAATCTGCTTACAGCGCCGCCAGCATCCGCTTTTCTGCGCTCTATTTTCCAAAGGAGCCGCCATTCTCCAGATTTTCTCACCCTTCTGTTCTCCAGCGGCAGCAAACCAAAAATATTCCATCTCCTTTCTTTTATAGGGCAGCCTCTAACCCTAAATGCCTTCTAGAAGATTTACCCTAATGGGCTTCCGTTAAAGCCCAACATCAACGGAACACATACGCTCGCAAATTAAAGCGTCGTCTTCAATTCTCTTGACTTAAACCACTTCCTTTGCGCCGTCCCGCGCCGTGGTTTAGCCAAAAGGTCATCAAGATGGTATTTGGTAAAATTACTAAAATACCCCTTCTCGATCCTTCTCCAAAAGACCGAGTCTATCTGTTGAAGCAATCGCCTGCTTCGCCACGTGTAGGTTGATCAACGGCTCCACGTCATCAAGTCTCTCCCGTCCGGATCCCACTGGCACCACTGAGCACTTGCAACGACTCCCGTGCCGCTTGATCCAACCAGTCGCACCGAACTGCCCGTTCGGTCATCCTTGTCCATTCTGCGCTATGCTTGAATTCATTGACCTCACTCGGCATCCATGATCGTTTTGGACCTCAGCTCTCCAAGCTTAGTCCTGATCCTCCTCGCCGTTGACCATCGTTGACCTTCAAGCCACCTGCACAGCAATAGACAAGCAAACACGAATCCGGGAACAAGTTCTTCACAATTTGACCCACGTTAGCCAAAACATGCAATATGCAACACATATGCATTAACAAATATGGATATGACCTATCCCAAAATCAAATCACCACTTATATCAACAATCAGCACAAAAGCTGGTCAGACTGCCGCTAACCTAACAGATCTGAAACTTTGTCGAAAACACTTGAAACTTCAAACCAAAAGCACCATTGCCAATTGTTTCATCATCCTAAGATCGTGGGCATATCCCCATGATATCCACAATCTCCCCCTTGATGAACACATTGGCAATCTCTCAGAAAATGTAAGTTTGTGGTTTGAAAAGAAAAGAACTCGCAGTTTTCGTATAAAGGCACAACTTGGTCCAAATGCAAGAAAAAGCAAAGGAAATGACCAAGCTGGCTTCAGAATAGCATAAGCAAGTGAGATAAAGCAAAAGAAAGCACAAAAGCTTCAATTTCCAAAGAATCGACAAAATCTCACTTAAGGTCTATATGAAAGAACAATTGTTCTATTTGACCTTAGATCATTTTGAGTCTTCAAGAATTGCAATTCAAATTCAGAAAAGGCAATAAGACCAAAAGAATGCAATATGAATGCTCCCCCTCACTATGATCAACATTTTAAAAGAGAGAATATGAAATTTCAATTTCTCCATTTCTCCCCCTTACAAAACATCTCCCCCATAACCAAAAAGCTCTTTATTAACAATACATTTTCGCTATATCTTCTCCCCCTTTGACAATGGATTCATCAAGGAATCATCCCTTCCTCTCATCCAGAGATGACAAATGCACAAGCAAGGAAGAAGCAAAAGAAAGAGCATGCATGAAGTGCAATGGGGTGGCTTCATTTTTGTTTTGATTTTTCACTTTTTAGGTAAAAGAAGCTTTGGAAATTACTCAATTGAACAGGCTAGCATTTCTACCATTACTCAAGATACAACAAACCTGACAAAGCTAGCAAGATCATGATAAGACATATATAGCAAAGCTAGGCTAATGAGCTCAATATATCACAAGTTGTTGGGTAAAATTAAGCAACGCTTCAAAATTAACAAGTTCAACAACAGGTATCCTAAAGTGATAATGGCCATGTCAGAATGTCATTGTGAGAACCAGAAGCTAGCAAAGGCCATCTAGGAGACCAAAGTCATGAAATGAATCATTTAGCTCAAAATGCCTCAAAAGCCCAAATTTCAACTGTTTTTCATTTGCAATAAATATTCAAGTTGATTAAAAGGTCTATCTTAGTAAAGAAGATCCTGAACTAGGAACCATCCACAATCTCTTCCTAAGCTTCAACCACAATTGACAAATTGCATTTTCAGCCGTGTGCTAGATCTCAAGCCTTGCCGCGACCATCACAAGCAACAAAAGCTTAAAAGAGTGGTCTAGGTCATCCAAAACTCCCCCTGAGTTCATGCCTAGTACAATGGCAAGCCGTCTCATGAGAAAGAATTGGTGAGATCAGTTTTTTCGCATAAAAGAGATCATTTTTCATTTTGCACAAGGGCTGTTTTAGATTATTTAATGAACTGAAAGCTCAAAGATGTTCAATACTAGATTCCAAAGCTAACAAAGCAATTTTGACAGGGCCAATGTCACAAAAGGATCACTAATTGTGCAACTAGCTAAAAGATCCACAAATTGCAATTTTCAGTTCAAGTTATATTAAAGTTCTAGCTCATTTAGCAAAGACATTGCTGCACATGTAAAAGCATGATAATTCTAGCAAGTCAAAGAACTAGACACAATCTTGAGCAAGAATTGAAATACTAAAGCTCAAGACGGTAAAAAGCAAAGCTTCATCAAATTAAAAGACAGAAGCGGTAAAGCTAGTATTACAATGCATCTTTTTGTGATTTTTATATGTATGCAATATGATACAATGAGATGCACAAAAGACTTAAAAGCCTAAAAAGCTCATAAGGATCAAAAAGATCCAAAGAAGATACCACCTGAATAAGGTATCAGAAAATATCCACAAAAGTTCAAATGAACAAGGAAAGTTCAGATGAACAGAAAAGGTTCAGAAAAGAACCAACTCCCCCTCAAACCAACCCATAGGGATAAATTATCCCTTACTCGCATCTCAAGGTGGCAAACCTTGTTGGGTCAAAAAGCTTTGAGGGGAGATCTGCCAAATTGCCTTGGACTCCACAAAAACTAGCACAGAGACATCAAACACCACAAGATCTCTAGGGACAGCAACTCAAAAAGCTAGGGAGCGAAACACCAACACTAAAAATCTTACAGGCAACTCAAAAACCAGCTAACACTAGTGATTGGGAGACAAGCTCGACCTAGGCTGTGAGAAGAATGCATCCTAGCAAATCATGGGATAAGAAGAGTGCCTAGAAGGGACACGTGCTAGAACAGAGCCTCCTATCTACCCTGAACCCAACAAACCCAACACCTGACACAAACCAGATGCAATGCAAGGTAGACTAGGGATACCATACACAAAAGTAAGGTATAGAAGCTCGAACCTGAGTCACACTGCTTGGCAGTGAGATGTAGTCATGATGGATGAAGATCCATTCCTTAAAGCTTCAGAAGGTAGTTGCGCTCACCCATCATCCTCATCTCAAATTCCTTCGTCTCCGAGAAGTGATAGTCATCATTGAAGGCACCAATGAAGAAGAACTAACAGTTTGAAATCATGAATCACATGTTCTTCTTCTCAACTGAAAAGACTACACCAAAGAGATAGAAAAAGTCTATGCCTTGGTACTGGGTTAGTGAAACAATATCTAGGGAAACAGTACCAAGACACATGACTAGCAAGGATAGCAGCAAATGATCCAAAACTCATAAAAGCATATAATCAATAATTTAAGACATGAGCATGAAGATAGACAAATCAAACACAACACATGCTATCCAGGAAATGATAAAGCTCAAACTATCCTTAATCCTCAATAAGGCATAGGAGCAAGAAAACAAGCACAAAGCATATCACACATCATATATACAGTCGTAGATAAAACATGCTAGTGAAAGCTATGGCAAGACTCATGCATCCACAATTAACCGTAAGGCACAAAAACCATATAAGCATAAAGCATTTTAAGAGCGAATCATGAATGATGAATGCTAACATGGATATCAAGTGAACATGTGGATACATATAGCAAACATCAACACGAGCAAGATTATAAGGGTACAAGACAGCACAAGCTCATGATGACAAAATCAAGCTCATAAACCCATGGAAATAAAGAGCAACAATAAGATACATGGATATACAAGCAAGATAAAGGAAAAGGCATGATGAAGGATATCAAAGGATTAACACATGCCAAAAAGGTACAGGTGAGTACAAAGACAAGCACAACATGCCAAGTATGAATAATCATGAAGATAAAGGCATGAAGGTATAAGATAGCTCACAAAATAGGTGTAGATGCCGATCATTAAAGCACATGCCTCTTGGAGGCCATCATGAGGTGGAGAACCATCAAGTATCCCGATCATGTGATGAAGCAAAAGATCAGAATCTTTAAGTCCATGTTCTCCAACTCGCGTTCTTGGTACCTACACATGAGAAAGGCAAGGTGTCCGAGTCTTGGATCCCGAAGGGTTAGAGAGCAAATGCTTGGGAACCCAAACCTTGGACACACCACCACCAGAAGCAGTCAAACCATTATGTGAGTTAGCATGATGCAGATGATGGTCCATGCAAGAAGATTCAATCTCATCCTTGGAGGCACACCGCGAGTGGACAGCTCGATGAGGAAAACGAGGTCCATCTCTAGGAAAGCGGCGATGGCGTTGCTTGAAAGCACCAAGATGAGAACCAACAGAAGCATCAAAAGAACTCACACAACCTCGCCGTGGGTGTGTACCTTGAAGAACAAAATGAGGTCCACCTCTTGGACAACGGCGGAAATCCTGCCTCGGGGCAACTCGTGGACCAAAACCAAAACTATGTAAACTATGTAAACCATGTCCACGGTGCTGTCCGACACCACTAGAAAAAGTGTCAAAGAAGCTATCAACAAATCGAGTCTTCGTGCTTGGCTCTTTAGTGTGCATGTCATGAGAAAGACTATGCCCACTAGGAGACTTAGAAGCATGAGCTCGACGCAAATGTTTTGCACGCCGAAAACAAAAATCTACATGATGTCCATTCTTCCTACAAAATGAGCAATGGTGTAAAGGTCTACTAGTAGACACGGTCCGAGAGGACGAAGCACCATTATGGCTCAAAGAAGAAGTCCTGGAAGAACTAGCATCATGACTCTCCTCGTATCGACACTAGACCCACACATGCCATGAGAAAGGCTATGTGTGTTCCTAGAGGTACGACGACGCACTCGACGCTCATGTTTCAAACGGCGAAAGCAAAACCCAAGAGTGTGTCCATTCTTCTTACAAAATGTGCAATGGTACTTCTCTTTTGAAGATTTAGTACCATTTGAGAAAGAAGCACATTTGTCTTTTGAAATACGTTGGACAACACAAGAAGAGTCCGAAAGAGTCGAACTCACCAAAGAAGAGCTATCCAAAGCGATGCCACAAAAACCAACATCAAGTGACTCACATTTGGCACAAGAAGACTTCAACTCCGAATGTAAAGAAGCAAGAGAAATCTTTAAAACATCAATCTCGGAGTGAAGGCAAATACAA
Source organism: Phyllostachys edulis (assembly GCA_036346405.1). Lineage (NCBI taxonomy): Eukaryota > Viridiplantae > Streptophyta > Magnoliopsida > Poales > Poaceae > Phyllostachys > Phyllostachys edulis. Next base: position 64,078,527 of record CM070553.1, on the reverse strand, counting down.
GAGTCATATGACTTGGCGCTCATATCATCGCGCAAAGACTCAATTTTGCTCTTTAATGAAATACAAGATGTGCAAGAAATTAATGATGCATTTGAATTAAGCTTGCAGTTCAAAGCATCAATTTCAGTTTCTAGACAAGCACAATTCTTGCAAGAGACTAAACCATCCTTAAGCAATTTTTCATGTTCTAAGCACATGCTACAAGGCCTAGCTTAAATTTCAATAATCTCAGCCCTAGCATTTTCTAATTGCTCAAGATGCATGGAATTAGTCAATTTAAGCTTCTCAATTTCAGCAAGCATGCCTACACAAGAATCATAATCATTTCTAGCCATAGATCTAAGATTGCCTATTTCTAACTTAGCATTGTCAAGTTCATGATGTAAGGCAACACAAGAATCACATGGCATAGAAGCATTTGATTTCAATAATTCATTCTCAGATTTTAGGCATGCAAGAGTGTTATTCAGGTTCTCCATATCTACATGCAATGTATCATAAGCATTCATGGAGGTTTTCAATTCGGCAAGCTCATGAGATTTTTACAGCAAACTTTCTCCAAATGCTTTGAAATTTTTACAGAAGCAACATCATGATTTTTAAAGAATTTAGCAATAAGAACCAATTGATTTGGATTCTCAATGCAAAACTTATGGCCAAAACAAATCTGCTCAGCCTGGAAATTGCTGGAAAATTCAAATCGGTTACTGTTCATCCGAATTAAATTCCCTAGCACAATTTTCCAAAGAGGTGCTACACCTGGGATTTTTATGGTAAGTCAAGCACCTCATGAGATGAATAACATAATTGAGTTCACCTCATTTGGAGCTTTGATGCATGTTTTATGATTTTTCAAAGACATGCAAAAGAGCACAAATAAAATACACCCACAATTATTTTGAAAATAGTGACATGCCTAAATCCTATTCTACCATTTAGTGCACTAACAGAGGAAGCCAACACAATTGGATTCACTCAAAAAGGAGCTATAGAGAATTACTTATGCATTTTACAAGTTAATTGCAATAATTAGAGCAACATTAAATGTTAATTTTGAAACCAATTTACCATTTCATTTTCTGGAGCCGAACTACACTTACAACCATTTTTAGATTAAATTTTAGTTCAAAGCAGAGCTACCATAATTTGAATCAACTCAAATGGAGCTAAAATGAATTAGTTATGCATTTTCAAAGTTTATTACCTTTTTCAGTTTGCAAAAAAATCCATCGGGGAATTCCTAAAAAGGAAATGACGCGGACGAACCTGGGCCGTTGATCCTGGATCGGACGGCCCAAGATCTCCCGACAACACGCGCCCGCGCCCGCGCAGAACCAGCGAATATGGGCCATTGATCTTGAATCCAACGGCCCAGGCTGGATCATGCGCGGCGCGTTTGGATCTCGCGCGCGCGAACGGGGGAGGAGGTCGTGGCCGTTGATCACGAGATGGACAGCCCGCGACCAACGCACACAGTGCACGTGCACGTCCTGCGAGATCTCGCCCGTAGATCTAAACACGGACGGCCCAGGGACAACGCTACAGTTATCAGTTTCGTCTGACAACGAAACCGACGGTGAAGACATGGCCACCGCCGGCGACTCAGGCCACGACGGTGTGAATGGATGCCAGGTACGGGTGCGCAATAGCAGTGCATACCCACTGGTACCACTCACACCCGCGGTGGTGGATCAGAGCGTCGGCGAGCCGGAGAGGGGCGGCGCGGCAACGCATGGCCAAAAGACAACAGCACAAGGAGCTTCGCAGCAGCCAAACAAGTGGATGCCCACGCATCTAAGGGACTACCAGGAGGTACCTGGAGGTCGCAGAGGTACGGGGAAGGGTTGAGCAGCTCCGGCGACGAAGGACTTTGCCGGCACCGAGGAGGACAGCAAGGAGAGGAGGACCTGGGCAATTTTAACAGCACTGGGTCATCAAGATGTAATCCAACGAGTTAGGAGGTGCTCCCAGAGCACTGAATTGAAAGGGGAAAGTCCTTACCGGCGGCGAGGGGGAAGGTGGTGCTCCACGGCCGAAAAGGGGAAAACTCCAATTTAGGCCGCCTCTGAAAATGTCCACACCAATTAAGTTAGGGTTTCGACCACAGAGGGGAGATGCTCAAATTGAAGCAACGAGAGGGAGAGAATAGCCACTGGGGCACTACCTTCACCGAGAGCTCTAAGGTGCATCAATGGCGGCCAAAAGAGGTCTGTGGAGAAGGGAGCTCAGCCAAGCACAGTGGGTGCAAGCTGGAGCTCAATGGTGTGTAAAGGAAGCCAAGGGGGAACAAGGAGAGGTCTTATAGCCCGAGGAGAAGATGCAAGGAGCTAGGGTTAAGCTCCATGGTGAGCTTAGCCCATGGCTCGGTCCATGGCTCACAAGGACGTGGAGGTGATGGGGGCGGTCTGCTTGATTGAGGCGGAAGGTGACCAAAGATTTAATGCTAGCACAAAAAAGAGCTGTTGGGAGGTGACAGGGCACTGCCCTCCTCCTGCCATGGCTCACGCGCACGTGACCGAGGAAGGAGAAGAACAGGAGCTGTTATCAGCCGTTGGATGAGAAAGGCTGGGAGGTCGCAGCCCTCCGATCAGATTCGGGGCGGTCTGAAAAGAACGGGGAGGTCGCGACCAAAGATCTAGATTGGGGAGGTCGCAGCCGTTAGATCTCCATCGCACGGTTGCTTGAAATGAAAAGGGAGGTCGCGCATGTAAGGACAGAGGGAGGCGCACCGTTGGATCTGCATCCAATGGAGCGGAACTGATGGGGGAGGTCTTGACCACTGCGCATGACGATGACAAGGGATGGGAGGTCATGGCATTTAGATTTACATCCAAGGTGTAGGACCGGAAAGGCGACTAGAGGGGGGGTGAATAGACGCTTTCTCTATTTTTCACCTCGATCGAACTCAACACTACTTTCACTCCAATAGCTATAAAAGCTATGAAGATCTGTATATAGGCACAGCGGATGACCTGTGTTGAATCTGATCAAACCCCGAAGCAAAAGACCAACAACATCTCACACCCGCATGCATACAAACCGAAGCACCCTCTCACGGCAGAGCACAAGCAAAAACCAAAGAGGTACTAACTAGTAATAAACTAATGGCTAGACCAAAAAACTAGTGGATGAAATAGAATGCATCTAGATTCTGTATTCTCTCTGATCTCATCTCATGAGTCATGACATCAAATCCAAGGTCACCAGAACATATGTCTATTCATCGGTTCATCTTTGGCGACCAAGAATCTCATCAGCTTTTGGATATCAGACTTAAGACTAAAAAGGTACACAACCAAGGTAGATCTAAAACAGACAAGCGCTGGGAATTAACACCATAGCCACATGGGCATCATTGATGACAGCCAAAGACAATAAAAAAAAAACTAAACAGTTCAGATACAGTAACAATAAAAAAAAATCACTGCAACATCGTATCAGTGTACTAGTCATCTTATAAGCATGAGGCAAAAATGGGAAAACCAGTAACCTTGATTAAGCAGCCACCAATCAAAAGCAAACCGCTGGATTACTAGATTTTTTGGCCGAAGAAGCTACCAGGCACTGCAACAGGTTCTGTTTCTGTGCGCACTACGGGCGCAGCCAATGAAATAAAAAAAATCTCAACGAAAAACTACAGCCGCCGCTGAGAGTTTGGTTCTTGCGGGCACTGCAGGCCGCCAAGGGCTCCTGATTTCAGCGCATCTTCAAACAGTCGCCGCCATGCTTCGCAACAGAAGACTGCATCACCAATCCTCAAGAACGCGCCGACGCCCATGTCCGACACGACGGCTCGGTCGTCCACGCACAGCCCCGGGTTGCCGCTCAGCTCCTGATTCTGCGGGGCGCTATCCAAGACGCCGCCAGGGGCTTCCAGATTTTTACGAGAAGGAATCGGCCGCCACAGGGCTCCAAAAGCACGCCGGTTTTCTTTTCTTCACTCCAGATTTCTCGGTAGAGACAGCAATTTGCCGCCCAGCCTCTTTTTTTTTCAAGAGCTCAGGCGGCGCCGCCGGGCTTCATTTTGCCGATGAGTGCCGCCGCTAGCTCCTTTTCACCAGCCGCAACCAAGACAGGAAACAGATCCAAACAGCCACCCGAGGGAATCAAACCCAACTGGACTTCTTACACGCATGGGAGCAGCCATCAATCACAACCGGAAGGAAGCCAAGGCAATAAAATATATCCAAACTTGTGAGACCCCGACGTTTATTAGGCTCATAATACTTAGTCATCCAATTGACCCTAGTATTATCAACCAAATAAACCCGGTCTCGAGAGATGTATACTCCCCAGATGCAAGATACATACCTCACACCAAAAGAATGTATCAATTCCATACAACACATAGAACATAAGCAACAAACCGAAGTTAATATTAATAAGGAAAAGCTATTACAAAAGAGGGCCCTTAGGCCAAATAGCAACAATTCTACAAAGATAACAATGAAGCAAAAGTGCCATAAAGATGGCTATAACACAAAGCCAATCGGTGTGCCTTAACCCCTAGGCATCTGACCGACCGCCAAGCTAGTCGTCAAGAAATCGCAACACGTAGCACAAAAGAGAGGCTCTTGGAGCTCTCCTTCTTCCTCTGCAACAAAAGCCACAAAAATGCCACAACCACGGCGATGAGTACATAAAGTACTCCATAAGACTTACGTGTGAGATAACGAGAACTATAAATAGCTACATGCAAGCTTTATTTAAGTGGATGAGGCTTTGGACTCATTTTAGCATAAAGCAACATTTATTTGCAATAACATAATAGATTGAAGGCAATTTGGCAAAGCATTTTTAAATGTTGAAGTAACAACGAGATAATAACATAGTAACAACAACAAGATCAACTCAGAAGTGACTAACCCAAGTCACCACAACAATAGCATGAACTCCCGTTCATACCAACCATGTCAAGTTTTAATTAAAGGTTGTAGTCTAATTCTTACGGAAATAACCAAGCGTGTCCATAACCTAGGGCGAGGCTATTGAATAGTTTTATCCTGCAGGGTGTACCAATGTACCCACACGTCGGACCGCCTTTCCTTTAAGCACACTACCTTAGGTGTGCAAGCACGCTAAGTCCTCTGAGACATTTCCAATGGACAATGCTAATTCTGAGTCGCACAACCCACGGGAGAAGGAGACATCACACAACCTTCCCGAAGCTAATGCTCCTCCCACATCACACACACATTTTATCTTTAAAACACACCAACCGAGCGACCCCAATTAACACCGCCCAAAGTACTTAGTCAAGAGGGTTCCATATGCCCTCGTGTGGTTAGCACATAAAATTGCTTGGATCAATGGCGCAAGAATTCGGTCCTTGTTGACTCGGGCATACCACCACATCCAAAAACCACACCATCCATCCAATATGCCCAAGTCTAAATCAATCTTTTATTTTCAGTTTTGATTTTACAAATAAATCAAAGCACAAGTGCTGGACATATAAGAGTAATAATCAATTTTGAGTGATCAAGACCATCGACTAAGTCGATGATCGCCCATTTCTACCGATAACTAAGCATGTCTAAGCAATTTAAAACGAAACTACTAAGTGATAAGAGCTCATCCAACGAGCTCAAACCACAGCAAATAACCTAGGCTCATGGTAGTAGAGGATGAACAATTCCTACAGATTATGCAACTATAGGCTTGCTAGCGACATTTAACACAAAGTAGCATGCATACATAGAAGTAAAACAATATATTAAGCTTTAAAGTAATGGGACAATGATGGAAATGATCAAACTGCTTGCCTTGTTGTTGCTGGCCAAGTTGTGGCAGAGGGTCACTCTCGGGATCACCACAAATGTCGGCTTCAACGGAAAAGCGAGAAAGAACCGATAAGAACGATTTAAAACCAAAAAGACGCAACAGAGAAACTTCTCCGAAAGCTATGAAAATTTTACAGCAGCAAGACAATGATTTATCATGAATTTAGCAACAAGAACCAATTGATTTGGATTCTTAATGCAAAAGATATGATGAAATCAATTCTGCTCAGCCTATTAATTAGAAATATGTTACTGTTCATCGCAAAATTTTCTAGAATAGAAGTGAAGCTGAAATTTTTACTGTAAAACCAGCACCTCATGAGATGAATAACACAATTGAGTTCATCTCATTTGGAGCTAGATTGCACTTTCTACCATTTTTCAAAAACAAGAACTTGAACAAAATTATAATGCACAAGTTCTCATTTTCCTAACAGCAACATGCTCAAAACTAATTTTCACAGTGAGTTCATTAATAGAGGAAACCAACAAAGTTGGTCTCACCCAAAAATAATCTATAGAGCATTAGTTATGTATTTTACAAGTTAAGTATTGATTTAAGTGTATATTTTAAAGTTGGTTTTAAAACCTAATGGCAAACTGTGCTCTGGAGTTGAACTCAACTTACAATCATTTTTGGATTAAAGTCAAGTCCAAGACAGAGCTAACACAATTTGAATGACCTCATTTGGATTTAAAACGAGAAAGATATGCAATTTCAAAGTTTATACCTTATTTCAGTTTAACTAAGACCTCACTGGAATTTCTAAAACCCATAAGGACATGGGAGGACGTGAGCCACAGATCTTAAATCCAACGGCTCAAGACCTCCCAGGAGAACATCACACACGCGCACGTGAAGTCCAGAGGTCCTGGACCTCTTAGTAACGCACATGCGCGAGGTGTGGAGAGGTCGTGGCCGTAGATGGAAAATCCAACGGACCACAACGATGGGGGAGGTCCGGAACGGACCAGATCTAAAGGGGGAGGTCCTCAACGGTGAGATCTTCCAAAGGAAGATCTAAACTATCAAGATCTCCCCAAGGAAGATCTACATCGTCAGGACCTCACAGGGGAGGTCCTGGACGGTCCAGATGTTCCAAGGGAGGTCCTCGATGGTTCAGATCGTCCGAGGGAGGACCTTGACGGTTAAGATCTACCCGGGGAGGTCATGAACGGCTGAGATGGCCTCGGGGAGGTCCTAAGGGAGGTCCTAAGCGTCACAGACCTCCAGGGAGGTCTGGACGGCCATGATTGCGCAAGGGGAGGTCTTGGACGCTCCAGATCTCCTTGGAGGAGGTCATGGAGGTCCAGAGCTCGCGACCACGTGCTTGCGCACACGCACGTGTTTGGACAAGAGATTAATGCGCGGGACAACAGGAGGTCCGCTACCGGAGGTCTTAAATGCACGCAATAAAGGGTGGATTAAAGGCGCTTAAGACATCCAATGATTACAATGATTGGAACACATGATTAGCGCATTAAACATGGAGGATTTCTTTCCTAAAACGACAACGACGCTGCCGTTGTGTCCGACAAAACCCGCAAAAGATGTGGTCATCGCCGGCGATGTAGACCTCGCCGGCGAGATCCACGGTACCGTTGGTCCGCAATAACCATGCGCACTCAAAGGACCTCCTCTCAACGGCGGCGACGGCCTTGAACGCCGTCGAGCCGAGAGGACAACGAAGGCGAATCTGCCAAACGACAAAATGCAAAAAGGAGCTCCACGCGACATTCAGCGTGTGCCAAAACTAAAGCTCCGCAACATGCATTCAGCGGGTGCCAAGAACTAAAGGACTAACAGGAGGTACAGGAGGTCCTAAGGTCTTTGGGAGGTCGTGGAGGTGATGACCGGAGTTGGGGAAGACAATGAAGCTTCAAATTACTCAAGGCACCATCTCCAATCTCAGCTTTGTCCACCTCTGAAAAATGCCCAAACAAAATAAGTTAGGGTTATTCCAGGAGGTTTGGGGAGCACAAAGTGAGCAAGGGTTGAAGAAGGAGCCACCGGAACCCTTGAGTCGCCGAGGAGTTCCAAGGACTTCAACAATGGCGCCCACTAGAGAGGAGGTGAGTGAGTTAGGAGCTCACCAAACATCGGTATGACAGGGCTCCAAGTGTGTAAAGGAAGCCAACGGGGAGCTCGAGTGGACACTTATAGCCCGAGGTGAAGGTTATGAGTGGGGCTAAGCTCCATGGTGAGCTTAGCCCACAAGTTGGTCCATGGGGTGGACAAGACATAAAGGTTGACAAGGGGGCAGCTCTGTCTTGACTGAAGATGAAAGTCGACCATTAAATGCGGGTCAAGAAAGAGTCAAAAGGTGCACAGAGGCTCGGGCGACAACTCCACTGGCCGAGCACGATGCGCGCCAGAGGAAGGAGAAGAACAGGAGGTCTTGGTGACCGTTGGATAAGACACAGGAGAGGTCCTAACCATCGGATCAATTTTTGAACCGTTATGTTTTAAGTGGTGGGAGGAGGTCCCAGCCACACGATCAAGGATGGGAGGTCGTGGCCCTCCGATTTCTTAATCGAGAAAACGACGTGAGGAAAAGGGACAGAGGTCCAAAGCGTTGGATCTCCATCCAACAGTCGCGACCTCCAGTGAGGACTTAACATGCACGCGATCAAAAGACATGAGGGAGGTCATGGCCTTTGGACTTAAATCCAAGGGCACCGACGATGGGGAGGTCTCGATATGATGCGCAGTGTGGGGAGGTCAGACCGTTAGATTTAGATCTAAGGGTTCCGATCAAAGGAGGTGGAGGTCCCGAGCTTGCGCACGCACAAGGGAGGTCATGGCCTTTAGATTTAGATCTAAGGGCTACGATCTCACGTCTTGTTGGGAGGTCTCAAAAGCATGAGACAAAGGAGGTCGTGACCGTAGATTTTAATCTAACGGTGCACAACAAAAGATGGGGAGGTTGTGAGTGCTTGATAGCACGGGAGGTCGTGAGTCGTTGGATCTCGATCCAACGGCTCGACCTTGGTTAGGTGGGAGGTTTGTTTAGTTTAACAGGTGAGGGAGGTCGGGGCCATGGATCTTGGATCCAAGGGCTATGACCTCACGTGGTGGGATGACCCGACCGAGTATGTTGAGGAGGAGGTCGTGGTCATGGATTTGATCCAACGGCCACGACCTCAACAAATGGGATGACCTCATTGCGATGGTTTAACAAATCGAGGAGGTCTTTGAGGTTTAACACACGGGAGGTCATGACCATGGATCACCGATCCAACGGCAATGACCTCATGAGGTGGGAGGTCCTTGCGGTGTTGATCATGAGGAGGTCGTGGCGGTTGGATGTAAATCCAACAGGCTGCGACTGATCAAGGTGGGGAAGGAGGTCGATGGGGTTGGCCGGACCAACTTTGCAAAGTGGCTAGCCCAAGGAACAAAGTGTAGGCTTTTAAATTTAGTTTTTAACAAATGAAACTTAGCAGAATTATTTGAGATAGCAAATGAACTCCAAATTTGATGAAATTTTAACTGGAGCTTGCTGACAATGAGTGTAACCTTACATAAAATTTCCAGAGGTTATTATGCAATGCATTTTTCTCAGGAAATTCATGAAGGTTGTTTAAAGGATTGTTTTACCTCCAAAATTTATCAAACTAGTTTTACAACTTGTGATATTTTTCAGAGGGGTCCCATATCAGTTTTTGGGACCAAGGAAAATATATTCCAAATGTTTGACACAAGATTTAAGATAATTGGAAGAGGAATTTGACTTTTGGTCAACAAGAGCTTTGTGTTTTTGGATTACACAACTCTTGGACAAGAATTACATGAGATTTTAGGGGTTTTCAAGTTGTGAGAAAAAGTTTTAATTTCTACACATATAATTATACTTGATTAACCCTAATTACACAGTTGGGATGTTACAAAATCTCTCCCCCTTACAGAAATCTCGTCCCGAGATTTGGCTCACTCGGTAAAGAAAGATGGATAGTCCGCACGCAGACGATCTTCTCTTTCCCAAGTAGCCTCATCCTCAGAATGGTTTGACCACTGAACTTTAAGGAACTTGATGGTCTTATTCCTTGTCCTTCGCTCGGACTCATCGAGCACGCGAGCAGGTGCTCGCGATAGGTCAAATCGGGTTGGACATCGAGAGTTTCCAACGAGCTTCCTCGGTTGGAACACGGAGGCACTTCTTAAGCCGGGACACATGAAAACATCATGTACCCCGTCAAGTGCAGCTGGCAACTCCAACTTATAGGCAACAGCTCCCTTCTTCTCGATAACGCGGTAGGGACCGACATATCGAGGAGCTAACTTGCCCTTGACGCCGAAACGTTGATGGCCCTTCAAAGGAGAGACTTTGAGATAAACAAAGTCATTAGGCTCAAAACGTAACTCACGTCGACGGCGGTCCGCATAGCTCTTTTGCCGAGATTGAGCTGTGCGCAAACGCTCACGAATAAGCTGAACTTGGTGCTCGGCCTCATTGATTGAGTCCGGGCCAAAGAGAGGTCTCTCACCGGTCTCTGACCAGTTCAACGGGTTCTACACTTTCTCCGTATAAGGCCTCAAATGGTGCCATGCCGAGACCGGCTCGAAAATCTTGTTATAAGAAAACTTCGTGAATGGCAAGCATTTCTCCCAATGCTTCCCATAGGAAAGGACACAAGCACGAAGCATGTCTTCCAAAACTTGGTTGACCCTCTCGGTCGACCATCGCTTTGGGGTGAAATGCCGTGCTAAAGGTAAGACGGTTCCCATAGCCTTTGCGTGCTATGCCGTAAACGGAAGTGAAGATGGAGCCACGATCGAAACGATCGTCTTAGGTACGCCATGTAAGCTCACAATCCTAGAGACATAGAGCTCATTAGGCGATCGGTGCGAATCTTGGTCTTGATCGAAGAAAATGAGCCACTTTAGTCAATCGATCGATGACGACCCAAATGGCATCATTTCCTTCGGGACGGGTAGACCGGTGATGAAATCCATTCGATCGAATCCCACTTCCACTCCGGAATAGGCAGAGGTCAAGCGATCTGCTGACGCCGATGTTCGGCCTTGACACGACGACATCGTCGCTTTCTAAGAACGAACCGCAATCTCCTCTTCATTCGGGTCCACCAAAATCTCTGGCGGAGATCTTGATACATCTTTGTGGCCCCGGATGAATGGATAAAGGCGAATCATGGGCTTCATGGAGGATTAAATTCGCAATTCCATGTCCTTTGGAACCACAAGGCGTTGCCCGAACCTTACGACGCCACGCTCATCCTCAGAGAAGCACTTGGTCGTTCCGTTCTTAACATTTGCCTTAATGTGGCTCACTCCAACATCCGACTGCTGAGCGGACTTGATCCGATCCACCAAGGTTGGTTGCACAACCAAGGCAGCGAGAGAACCACGCTCAACTAAACCCAAGTTGAGACGCTGAAACTCTTCCAGAAGAGCGGGCTGAAGCTCCCTAGACAACAAGGCATTGCAATGCGCTTTTTGACTAAGCGCATCGGCAACGACATTAGCCTTGCCCGGATGGTAGTGTATACCCATGTCATAATCCTTGATCAACTCCAACCATCTCCTTTGCCTGAGGTTCAGGTCAGGTTGGGTGAACAAATACTTAAGGCTCTTGTGATCCGAATACACTTCTAACGATTACCGATTAGGTAATGTCGCCAAATCTTAAGTGCATGGATCACAGAAGCCAACTCCAAGTCATGAGTAGGGTAGTTGAGTTCATGAGGTCTCAATTGCCTTGATGCATAGGCCACTACCTTGCCTTCTTGCATAAGGACACAACCGAGGCCTCGACGAGAAGCATCGCAAAAGATATCGAAGCTGCGATGGATATCAGGAAGAACAAGAACGGGAGCGGTGGTCAAACGCTTTTTGAGTATTTGGAAACTTTCCTCACACTTAGCGGACCACACGAACTTCTTGTCCTTCTTGAGCAACTCCGTCATCGGCTTCGCGATCTTGGAGAAGTTCTCGATAAAGCGATGATAATATCCCGCTAAACCGAGAAAACTCCGCACATCGGTGACCGGCGAGTTGACTCCATGAAAGAACATCGCTGACCTTGCTAGGATCAACGCACTCGCCTCCGCCGAAAGAATATGGCCTAAGAAGGCCACTTCCTTCAACTGAATCGCGACTTGTCAACTTCACAGACAAATGGTGCTCACGTAGCTTGCCTAACACAAGCTTCAGATGCTCGGCATGATCCTCATCGTTCTTGGAGTAGATAAGGATATCATCGATGAAGACCACGACAAACTTATCCAAATACTCCATGAATACCGAATTCATGAGGTTCATGAACAAGGCAGGAGCATTGGTTAAACCAAATGACATGACAGTGTACTCATACAAGCCGTGGCGAGTAGAGAACGCCGTCTTTGGAATATCCTCGGGCGAATCTGAACTCGATGATATCCCACTCTCGATCAATCTTGGAGAAAACTCGAGCTCCGGTTAATTGATCGAAGAGATCGTCAATGCGGGCAAAGGATACTTGTTCTTTACATCACTTCATTAAGTGGGCGGTAATCGACGCACATGCGCAAAGTACCGTCCTTCTTCTTTACGAAGATTGCTGGACAACCCCAAGGAGATGAGCTAGGGCGAATGAAACCCTTCTCTTGCAGCTCACTTAACTGCTTCTTCAATTCCACCAACTCGTTCGGTGGCATCCGATAAGGCCTCTTTGAGATAGGGGCGGTACCGGGAGCCAACTCAATGACAAACTCGAGGTCTCGAACGGGTGGCATCCCTGGAAGATCTGCGGGAAAGACATCAACGAAGTCACAAACTGTTGGGACTTCGCTAATATCTAGAGCGGCTTCGCTTCAAGCGAAGAGATGCGGATCTAGCGACCGGTGCTTAACCTCGCCACGGGAGGACTAGATAGAGATGAGCTTCTGGCGCAATCGATTTGCCCCATGTCTTTGGGACAACCAATCCATGCCAAGAATCACATCAAGACTCGCTGAATGGAGAAGGATAAGGTTTGCTAAGAAACCTCACGCCTTCGATCTCGATAGGACATCCCTACACTCAGATTCGCTCTCAACTCCAAACCAGAGAGCGAATGAGTAAGCGGGACCGACAATGGAGAGAAAAGAAGCTCTCCGATAGCAAAGAAAAGACTCGAAACAAAGGAATGAGATGCTCTGAATCAAACAAAAGCAAGAGTGGGATGAGAGTTAACGAAAAGTGTACCTAGCACGACGCCGGGTGCCTCTGAGCCTCCTCTGTGGTGATGGCGTTGACGCGACCACTACCCACGCCTTGGGTAGCCGGACGATCTTCGGTCCAGAGTGCACCACCTCCTGGCCCGCGTCCTCCATTAGGATGAGGGGTCGCTCTGTCTTCTTAGGGCATTGGTTCGCATAATGCCCCTTCAGTTGCTGAGAAACATGTGACCCGGCAGCCGGGTTGCGGGGCCGTCTGACTCGCAGTGCACGGATCGAGACACGGCTGCGATGGACGAGGAACAAGGCGTGACCTCGGGGCACCAAGAGTGAGAGTGGTACCCCGAGATCGCTCAAGCGGGGCGGAGGAACTGCCTGGATGACTTATGGGCCTCCCACTTGCGCTTGCGGGAGTCCATAAGCTCTCGAGCCGCATGCTCACGACGATGGCCTTATCGACCAAGGTCCGAAAATCGTGAAGTCGACAATGGATAGCTTGTCCTTCACTCCTCGGACAAGCCACGCCTGAACTTGGCACCTTAGCCATATCGGTGGCACGCCCTCGTGAGCATAACGAGCTAGATGGTTGAACTCGTAGACATACTCCATGATCGAGCCACGCCTTGCTTGAGCGCAAGAAACTCCCTTCTTGATCTCCATCAAGCCGGCAGGATGTGAGCCCGACGGAAAGCGAGACTGAAACTCCTCCCAAGAGACGGTGTGGTCTCAAGGGCTGCATGGCGAGAAAACTCTCCCACCATGACAAGGTTGCACCCTCCACCGGTGCGATGCGAATAGCGCCTTCTCGTGCTCCTGGCGCTGCGCGTTCTGGCTTACGCCCACAAGACGGCCAATCGTCTGCATCCAAAGGGTCCTCGGACCGAAAAGGTAGGGGGCTGAGTACGAAGAAACTCCGCGAATCCTCCACGCGGCTGATGGGCGTTCCCTTGCCCATATCCTGAAGCTCCGTAAGTGCGGTGGTGTTGCGCGCGATGACGTCCAGTAGAACTCTCCTGTCATCCGCGCGGTTGCGCTCGATCTGAAGAAGAACCTCGGCCATGGTCGGAGGAGGAGGAAGCTCCTCGTCCGGACCAGTGATCGCCTGGCCGCTACGAAAAGGCCCGCCATCTGTTACAATGAAATTTGGTTAGCAACTAGACCCAAAAACCAAGCCTTAAAGAAAGCAAAAGCGATCGACTAGGGGAATGGAATATCACCCCAACTGAAAGCCAAAATCAGCGGTTATTTAAACTTTAAAAAGCTTCTAAAAGACTCTAAAAACAGCCAAGAAACACCAAACGTAAGGCTCAACTTCTCAATTCAACTAACCCGTATTGAATGAACGAGTAATTGGTCGAGAAGATCAAAAATCAGATTGTAAGATGAGATCTAACGCTACTAAAGAGCAAGGTTAAATCAGCGAAATAAGTGTTAGATACTTAGCTAACTAGTATCACATCTTACCCTTTTATTCCCACAAGTTTTAGTTGATTAACCTCTCATTATCTATCCTAATTAGACACCTTTGAGACTGCTGTCCGGAAATTTGATGCTTGCTGTCCAGGTTTCGCATCCAAGCTCCTTGTCGAATCACCGACTCCTAACTTCAAAACCTTGTAGTGGGTAGCTCACACTTCAATTTGCCAATCTCATTGGTTCTCCCAAAAACCAGTGTTAATCGATAACAACTATTTTGTAGAAGGGAAGAGAGGAAAACAACTTTTAAAACTCAAATTAGAGTGAGGTGAGAAAAGAAAGCTAAGATAGGTAAGGAATAAAATCCGAGAATTTACCTAAGCTTTCAAAATTCATTTGATGCTTTAAAAATAGGTTTTCAAAATATCCTAAGGACGACCAAGCTTGCGTTACTACGGTCATAACGGCTCGATACCAACTTTTGTGAGACCGACGCTTTATTAGGCTCATAATACTTAGTCATCCAATTGACCCTAGTATTATCAACCAAATAAACCGGTCTCGAGAGATGTATACTCCCGAGGATGCAAGATACATACCTCACACCAAAAGAATGTATCAATTCCATACAACACATAGAACATAAGCAAGAAACCGAAGTTAATATTAATAAGGAAATGCTATTACAAAAGAGGGCCCTTAGGCCAAATAGCAACAATTCTACAAAGATAACAATGAAGCAAAAGTGCCATAAAGATGGCTATAACACAAAGCCAATCGGTGTGCCTTAACCCCTAGGCATCTCGACCGACCGCCAAGCTAGTCGTCAAGAAACTGCAACACGTAGCACAAAAGAGAGGCCCTTGGAGCTCTCCTTCTTCCTCTGCAACAAAAGCCACAAAAATGCCACAACCACGGGCGATGAGTACATAAAGTACTCCATAAGACTTACGTGTGAGATAACAGAACTATAAATAGCTACATGCAAGCTTTATTTAAGTGGATGAGGCTTTGGACTCATTTTAGCATAAAGCAACATTTATTTGCAATAACATAATAGATTGAAGGCAATTTGGCAAAGCATTTTTAAATGTTGAAGTAACAACGAGATAATAACATAGTAACAACAACAAGATCAACCTAGAAGTGACTAACCCAAGTCACCACAACAATAGCATGAACTCCCCGTTCATACCAACCATGTCAAGTTTTAATTAAAGGTTGTAGTCTAATTCTTACGGGAAATAACCAAGCGTGTCCATAACCTAGGACGAGGCTATTCGAATAGTTTTATCCCTGCAGGGGTGTACCAATGTACCCACACGTCAGACCGCCTTTCCTTTAAGCACACTACCTTAGGTGTGCCGGGCACGGCTAAGTCCTACGAGACATTTCCAATGGACAATGCTAATTCTGAGTCGCACAACCCACGGGAGAAGGAGACATCACACAACCTTCCCGGAAGCTAATGCTCCCCTCCCACATCACACACACATTTTATCTTTAAAAACACACCAACCGAGCGACCCCAATTAACACCGCCCAAAGTACTTAGTCAAGAGGGGTTCCATATGCCCCTCGTGTGGTTAGCACGCAAAATTGCTTGGATCAATGGCGCAAGAATTCGGTCCTTGTTGACTCAGGCATACCACCACATCCAAAAACCACACCATCCATCCAATATGCCCAAGTCTAAATCAATCTTTTATTTTCAGTTTTTGATTTTACAAATAAATCAAAGCACAAGTGCTGGACATATAAGAGTAATAATCAGTTTTGAGTGATCAAGACCATCGACTAAGTCGATGATCGCCCATTTCTACCGATAACTAAGCATGTCTAAGCAATTTAAAACGAAACTACTAAGTGATAAGAGCTCATCCAATGAGCTCAAACCACAGCAAATAACCTAGGCTCATGGTAGTAGAGGATGAACAATTCCTACAGATTATGCAACTATAGGCTTGCTAGCGACATTTAACACAAAGTAGCATGCATACATAGAAGTAAAACAATATATTAAGCTTTAAAGTAATGGGACAATGATGGAAATGATCAAACTGCTTGCCTTGTTATTGCTGGCCAAGTTGTGGCAGAGGGTCACTCTCGGGATCACCACAAATGTCGGCTTCAACGGAAAAGCGAGAAAGAACCGATAAGAACGACGAAAAAACCAAAAAGACGCAATAGAGAAACTTCTCCGAAAGCTATGAAAATTTTACAGCAGCAAGACAATGATTTATCATGAATTTAGCAACAAGAACCAATTGATTTGGATTCTTAATGCAAAAGATATGATGAAATCAATTCTGCTCAGCCTATTAATTAGAAATATGTTACTGTTCATCGCAAAATTTTCTAGAATAGAAGTGAAGCTGAAATTTTTACTGTAAAACCAGCACCTCATGAGATGAATAACACAATTGAGTTCATCTCATTTGGAGCTAGATTGCACTTTCTACCATTTTTCAAAAACAAGAACTTGAACAAAATTATAATGCACAAGTTCTCATTTTCCTAACAGTAACATGCTCAAAACTAATTTTCACAGTGAGTTCATTAATAGAGGAAACCAACAAAGTTGGTCTCACCCAAAAATAATCTATAGAGCATTAGTTATGTATTTTACAAGTTAAGTATTGATTTAAGTGTATATTTTAAAGTTGGTTTTAAAACCTAATGGCAAACTGTGCTCTGGAGTTGAACTCAACTTACAATCATTTTTGGATTAAAGTCAAGTCCAAGACAGAGCTAACACAATTTGAATGACCTCATTTGGATTTAAAAGCGAGAAAGATATGCAATTTCAAAGTTTATACCTTATTTCGGTTTAACTAAGACCTCACCGGAATTTCTAAAACCCATAAGGACATGGGAGGGCGTGAGCCACAGATCTTAAATCCAACGGCTCAAGACCTCCCAGGAGAACATCACACACGCGCACGTGAAGTCCAGAGGTCCTGGACCTCTTAGTAACGCACATGCGCGAGGTGTGGAGAGGTCGTGGCCGTAGATGGAAAATCCAACGGACCACAACGATGGGGGAGGTCCTGAACGGACCAGATCTAAAGGGGAGGTCCTCAACGGCTGAGATCTTCCAAAGGAAGATCTAAACTACCAAGATCTCCCCGAGGAAGATCTACATCGTCAAGACCTCACAGGAGGTCCCTGGGCCGGTCCAGATGTTCCAAGGAGGTCCTCGATGGTTCAGATCGTCAAGGAGGACCTTGACGGTTAAGATCTACCCGGGAGGTCATGAGCAGCCGAGATGGCCTCGGGGAGGTCCTAAGGGAGGTCCTAAGCGTCCACAGCACCTCCGGGGAGTGCAGGCGGCCATGATTGTGCAAGGGAGGTCTTGGGCGCTCGGATCTCCTTGGAGGAGGTCATGGAGGTCGAGCTCGCGACCACGTGCTTGCGCACACGCACGTGTTTAGACAAGAGATTAATGCGCGGGACAACAGGAGGTCCGCTACCGGAGGTCTTAAATGCACGCAATAAAGGGTGGATTAAAGGCGCTTAAGACATCCAATGATTACAATGATTGGAACACATGATTAGCGCATTAAACATGGAGGATTTCGTCCTAAAACGACAACGACGCCGCTGCCGTTGTGTCCGACAAAACCCGCGCAAAGATGTGGTCATCGCCGGCGATGTAGACCTCGCCGTCGAGATCCAATGGTACCGTTGGGTCCGCAATAACCATGCGCACCCAAAGGACCTCCTCTCAACGGCGGCGACGGCCTTGAACGCCGTCGAGCCGGAGAGGACAACGAAGGCAGATACGGCCAAACGACAAAATGCAAAAAGGGAGCTCCGCGCGACATTCAAGCGTGTGCCAAAACTAAAGCTCCGCAACATGCATTCAAGCGGGTGCCAGCAACTAAAGGACTAACAGGAGATACCTGGAGGTCCTAAGGTGCTGGGGAGGTCGTGGAGGTGATGACCGGAGTTGGGGAAGACAATGAAGCTTCGCAGCTCACGGCACCATCTCCAAGCTCAGCTTTGTCCACCTCTGAAAAATGCCCAAACAAAATAAGTTAGGGTTATTCCAGGAGGTTTGGGGAGCACAAAGTGAGCAAGGGTTGAAGAAGGGAGCCACTGGAACCCTTGAGTCGCTGAGGAGTTCCAAGGACTTCAACAATGGCAGCCACTAGAGAGGAGGTGAGTGAGTTAGGAGCTCAGCCAAACACTGGTATGACAGGCTCCAAGTGTGTAAAGGAAGCCAGCGGGGAGCTCAGTGGACACTTATAGCCCGAGGTGAAGGTTATGAGCTGGGGCTAAGCTCCATGGTGAGCTTAGCCCACGGGTTGGTTCATGGGGTGGACAAGACATAAAGGTTGACAAGGGGCAGGCTGTCTTGACTGAAAGCGGAAGTCGACTGCATTAAATGCGGTCGAGAAAGAGTCATTAAAGGTGCACAGAGGCTCAAGGCGCGATTAACTCCACCGCCAGAGCACGCATGCGCGCCAGAGGAAGGAGAAGAACAGGAGGTCTTGGTGACCGTTGGATAAGACACAGGAGAGGTCCTAACCATCGGATCAATTTTTGAACCGTTATGTTTTAAGTGGTGGGAGGAGGTCCCAACCACACGATCAAGGATGGGAGGTCGTGGCCCTCCAATTTCATTAATCGAGAAAACGCGCGTGAGGAAAAGGGACAGAGGTCCAAAGCGTTGGATCTCCATCCAGCAGTCGCGGACCTCGGTGAGGACTTAACGCACGCGATCAAAAGACATGAGGGGAGGTCATGGCCTTTGGACTTAAATCCAAGGGCACCGACACGATGGGGAGGTCTCGATATGATGCGCAACAGTGGGGGAGGTCGGGACCGTTAGATTTAGATCTAAGGGTTCCAATCAAAGGAGGTGGAGGTCTGAGCTTGCGCAACGCACAAGGGAGGTCATGGCCTTTAGATTTAGATCTAAGGGCTACGATCTCACGTCTTGTTGGGGAGGTCTGTGCGCATGAGACAAAGGAGGTCGTGACCGTAGATTTTAATCTAACGGTGCACAACAAAAGATGGGGAGGTTGTGAGTGCTTGATAGCACGGGGAGGTCGTGAGTCGTTGGATCTCGATCCAACGGCTCGACCTTGGTTAGAAGTGGGAGGTTTGTTTAGTTTAACGGTGAGGGAGGTCGGGGCCATGGATCTTGGATCCAAGGGCTATGACCTCACGTGGTGGGATGACTGACCGAGTATGTTGAGGAGGAGGTCGTGGTGTTGGATTTGATCCAGCGGCTCGACCTCAACAAATGGGATGACCTCACTGCGATGGTTTAACAAAATCGAGGAGGTCTTTGAGGTTTAACACAGGGGAGGTCATGACCATGGATCATCGATCCAACGGCAATGACCTCATGAGGTGGTGAGGTCCTTGCGGTGTTGATCATGGAGGAGGTCGTGGCGGTTGGATGTAAATCCAACAGCCGCGACCGATCAAGGTGGGGAAGGAGGTCGATGGGGTTAATGGACCAACTTTGCAAAGTGGCTAGCCAAGGAACGATGTAGGCTTTTAAATTTAGTTTTTAACAAATTGAAACTTAGCAGAATTATTTGAGATAGCAAATGAACTCCAAATTTGATGAAATTTTAACTGGAGCTTGCTGACAATAAGAGTAACCTTGCATAAAATTTCCAGAGGTTATTATGCAATGCATTTTTCTCAGGAAATTCATGAAGGTTGTTTAAAGGATTGTTTTACCTCCAAAATTTATCAAACTAGTTTTACAACTTGTGATATTTTTCAGAGGGTCCCATATCAGTTTTTGGGACCAAGGAAAATATATTCCAAATGTTTGACACAAGATTTAAGATAATTGGAAGAGGAATTTGACTTTTGGTCAACAAGAGCTTTGTGTTTTTGGATTACACAACTCTTGGACAAGAATTACATGAGATTTTAGGGGTTTTCAAGTTGTGAGAAAAAGTTTTAATTTCTACACATATAATTATACTTGATTAACCCTAATTACACAGTTGGGATGTTACAAAACTCAAAGCAAGAAACGAGTCTCACAAAACTGATGACAAGCAGAGACGCTACACCCGCTGACGTGATCAATCAGTTCACAAGGAGGCAGGGAATGGCGATTAACAGAGATGGCTACAGGCCGCCGCTGCCTCCTAAATCTGCTTTTCTACAGGCGCCGCCAGGGCATCCAGTTTTCTACAAGCGCCTCTATTTTCCAGTGGAGCCAGCCGCCGCCATTCTCCAGATTTTCTCACCCTTCTGTTCTCCAGCGGCAGCAAACCAAAAATATTCCAACTCCTTTCTTTTATAGGGCAGGCTCTAACCCTAAATGCCTTCTAGAAGATTTACCCTAATGGGCTTCCGTTAAGGCCCAACATCAACGGAATACATACGCACGCAAATTAAAGCGCCGTCTTCAATTTTCTTGACTTAAACCACTTCCTTTGCGCCGTCCCACACCGTGGTTTAGCCAAAAGGTCGTCAAGATGGTATTTGGTAAAATTACCAAAATACCCCTTCTCGATCCGTCTCCAAAAGACCGAGTCCCTCTGTTGAAGCAATCGCTTGCTTCGCCACGTGTAGGTTGATCAACGGCTCCACGTCGTCAAGTCTCTCCGTCCGCATCCCACCGCACCATCGAGCACTTGCAACGACTCATGCCGCTTGATCCAACTAATCGCACCAATCGCCTGCTTCGGTCATCCTTGTCCATTCTGCACCATGCTTGAATTCATTGACCTCACCCGGCATCCATGATCGTTCTGGACCTCAGCTCTCCAAGCTTAGTCCTGATCCTCCTCGCCATTGACCATCGTTGACCTTCAAGCCACCTGCACAGCAATAGACAAGCAAACACGAATCCGGGAACAAGTTCTTCACAACTTGACCCATGTTAGCGAAAACATGCAATATGCAACACATATGCATTAACAAATATGGATATGACCTATCCCAAAATCAAATCACCACTTATATCAACAATCAGCACAAAAGCTGGTCAGACCGCCGCTGACCTGACAGATCTGAAACTTTATCGAAAACACTTGAAACTTCGAACCAAAAGCACCATTGCCAATTGTTTCATCATCCTCAGATCATGGGCATATCCCCATGATATCCACACAAGGGCACACAACCGAGCTGGGAGGTCATGATTGTTGGATCTTGATCCAACGGCGCACAACATCGAAGGGAGGTCGTGGCAGTTACGCACGACACAAAGGGAGGTTGTGGCGGTTGGATGTTGATCCAACGGCGCACTACGATGAGGGGAGGTCGTGGGAGTTGCGCACGACACAAGGGAAGTCGTGGCCGCTAGATTTTAATCCAAAGGTGCACAACAGAGGAGGGGGGTTAGGACCGTTGGATTTACATCCAAAGGCGCCGAACAGAGGAGGGAGGTCGTGGGCGTTGCTCACGACGCAAAGGGAGGTCATGGCTGTTGGATCTTGATCCAACGGCACACAACAGAGGTGGGAGGTCATGGCGGTTGGATTTTAATCCAACGGCGCATAACAAAGGTGGGAGGTCTGGCTGGTGCGCACGATGCTAAGTGAGGTCGTGGCTGTTGGATTTTGATCCAACCGCACACAACAGAGGTGGGAGGTCGGGCGATTACGCACGACGCTAAAGGAGGTCGTGGCGGTTGGATTTCAATCCAACGCGCTGAAGAGGGGAGGTCCGGTGGTGCGCGATGATAAGGGAGGTCGTGGCCAGTGGATCTTGATCCAATGGCGACAAGAGGATAGGGGGGGTCGTGGCTATTGGATCTCGATCCAACGGCGACGAACTGAGGTGCGGGAGGTCTGGGCCGTTGGGCACGACACAGAAAAGGGAAGGGGAGGTCCTGGCCACGAGATCTTCATCTGACGGCGATGAGAGGAGAGTGGAGGTCGTGGTCGTTGATTTGGATCCAACGGAGCACGACCTCGCGCGGGGGAAGACTGGGCCGAGGTTGGCTGTGGCGGAGGTCATGGCTGTTGGATTTTGATCCAACGGCTACGACCTCGCGCGGGGAAAGGGCGTGGCTGAGCCGGGGAAGAGGGTTGGGTTCGACCTGCTTTGGGAAGCGGCTCGGACCCAAGGAACAGTGCCAGATTTGAATTTAAATTTGAAGGCTGAGATTGGAGGAATTTTTAGAGGTAGCAAACTAACTCTAAAAATTTTGAAATTTTAACTGGAGCTTCCTCACTCCAGGATTAACCTTAAATAAAATTTCCAGAGGTTTATATGCACTGCATTTTCCTCAAGAAATTCATCAAGGCTGTTTTAGGGTTTGACTTACCTCCAAAGTTTATCAAATAATTTCTAAAAATTATGAAATAATCCAGAGGGGTCACACATCATTCCTAGAACCAAGGGGAAATATTTCTAAAGGTTGAATACTAGATTCTTGCCAAAGTTGATTAAGGGGTTGACTTTAGTCAATAGGAGGTTTAAGTTTTTAAATTCCACAACTCTTGGCAAGAATTATGGAAGAGTTTCAAGATGTGAGAAAAAGTTTTAATTTCTACACATTTTCTTACATTTGAAACACACACCCATTTATACATTTGGGATGTTACAGGTACTATTCACCGATTCGACTATACGTGGTCGGAAGGAGGTTTTGACTACCTGGTCGGAAAGAGGTTTGACAACATGTGGTCGAAAGGAGGTTTCAACTATACGTGGTTGAAAGGAGGTTTCGACTACACGAGTTCGTAGGTGGTCATAGGTGGTCGCAAGTGGTCGAAGGTGGTCGTAGATGGTTGTAAGAAGCTTGGCGCCGTTAATGGGCGATGGTGGCGATGACGACTTGGAGCGGAGGTGGAGCTATGGTGACAACGACAATGGCGATATGGTCATACAATGTGCCATCTAACGTGCGCACTAGCACTAGAGGTGACTAGGGCCATACCGGAGTGGAGAGTGGTCAAGGAGCTCGTTGGAGATGGTCCGGTAATGAAGATGTGGATATCATGGGGATATGCCTGAGATCTTAGGATGATGTTACAATTGGCAATGTCGTTTTTGGTTTGTCGAAACAGCGTTTTCAAAGAAGTGTCAGACAATCGGTCGTCTCGGGCGTGTAAGTCATGATGCGACGATCTTAATAATAGTACTGCGCCTTGGTTGTTTGAGTAGTCTGCATCGCGAATGACCGCATGTGTGCGGTATGGTTTTTCGAGCGAGTGTAATTTGAGAAGTTTTGGTTTTCTGGGTAGCGGTACAACCAAGATTATGGAGCTTGATTACTACGCTGATCTTGATAATCTGAAGCCATAACATGGCGGTAGTACCGATTTTGTTCGATTGTTATTTCAATTGGAGAATTGCTTTTGGGTTAGGTCAAGTTCATGGGTTTCATGGCATATGTGTTGCATGATGCATGTTTTGACTAACGTGGGTCAAGTTGTGAAGAACTTGTTCCGGACTCGATTTCTTTGTCTATTGATGTGCGAGGTTGCTTGGAGGTCAATGACGGTCAGCGGCGAGATGATCGGGACTAAGCTTGGAGAGCCGAGGTCCGAAACGATCGAGGATGCCAGTGAGGTCAATGGAGTCAAGCATGGCGCAAGACGACAAAGGTGACCGAGCAGGCGATTCGGTCGACGGAGTTCGATCAAGCGGCGAGGGGGTCGGTGCAAGTGCCATAGTGGTTTCGGTGGGAGCCGGATAGGAGAGACTTGCCGACATGAAGAGAGCCACTGGATCAACCTACGTGTGGCGAAGCATGGAGGTGCTTCACGAAGTTGGGACTCGGTCTTTGCAAAAGATCGAGAAGGGTATTTTGGTAATTTCACCAAATCGCCTTGGTGACCTAATGCCAACCCGCGACGCAAGTCGGTGCGTCAAGAAGTGGATTAGGTCAAGAAAAGTGAAAACGGTGCTTTGAGATGCGTGCGTGTGTGACCCGTTTGTTTTGGGCCTTAACGGGAGCCCATTAGGGTTACTCTTCTAGAAGGTCTAAGCCTCCACTATAAATAGGGGGTGTGCCGGGACCACCTCAACCCTTTCATTGTGTTTGAAACCCTAGTTTGCTTAGGGAGAGGATTAGTGGAGGTTAGGGTTCTAGAGAGTTGGATTTGATTTTGTGCTCATGTATTGAGTCTTTGTCCTCCTTGATGGAGTGGCTGTAAACCAATACCATATCAAATCAATCCAAAGAAAGTTCTCTCAAAGATGAGTTCATTTGCTTTCTTTCTCTCTATTTGGTGATTTGAGGTCTTTCTTTGATCCGTGAGTTTTTGCTTGGTTTTTCTTCTTGATCTTGCTTGCTGGGATATGTGGAACCCATCTAAGGTCATCTTGATCATCATCCACCCACGAGCAAGTTTTGGATCAAGTTTTACGTTTTTGCTCGGTTTTGAACCCTCCTTCGGTAAAATGCAAAAAGATCAAAACTTTGACGTGGATCTTCTCGATCGTTGCTTGGAATAGGTTCCTGACATCATTAGGAAGATGTGTTTCAAATTTGGTGGAGTTTGGCCAAGCGGATCAAAAGTTACGTCGATTTTTGTTCTCGTTTTCAGGCTGTTTCTTGTTCATTCGCTTTGATTTTCTTGTTCATGCGGAACGACCGACACTTTTTCATCCGGTTCGACCGGACTGCGGATCGACCGCCATCGCTCATCCGGCATCGATTCGACCGTTACTATTCATCAAGACCTTTGTTTATAAGGCTGATTTTTGTGTTTTTGGTCGTTTCTTTTGGGGATTTGAAGGGGATTAAGTACAAGTCTTCCGCTATGCTTAGATATATTGATCTTCATAGTTCTCATAGCTATTGGAGACAATATCATGTTTGAATCGGATCAAAGCAAAAAATAGATAGTGCTCCTATTCACCCCCCCCCTCTAGTCGCCTTTTCGGTCCAACAAGTGGTATCAGAGCCCGGTTAGTTCATTCTTGATCTTAACCGGTCACTGAACTTGGCGATGGATAAGTACTCGACCAAGCCGCATGTCTTCGATGGGCTCGACTATGCCTATTGGAAGAATCGCATGCGAGTCTTCCTTGAGAGCGAAGGACAAGCTATATGGGAGGTTGTTCGATCCCATTCGTTTTGCCGAAGTTGCTCTGGCTTCAAAGAATTTCTCTTGGCTAACAACAACAAGGCAAAGAACCTTCTATATCTTTGGGCTTGGTAGGCAAGAGTACGATAGGATTTGCAATCTTGCGACCGCACATGAGATTTGGCACACCCTCGAAACTTACCATGAAGGATCGTCCCAGATCAAGCAAGTGCGTCAAAATGTCTACAAGCGAGAGTACAACAAATTCAAGATGCGTCCTGGTGAGAGCATCGATGACGTCTTTACTCGCTTTAACAAGGTGATCAATCAGATGAGAGCTGTTGACATTGAGTACTCTCGATCTGAGAATGCCACCCACCTCTTGGCTGCAATCAACACCAAGGAGTGGGAGATGAAGGCAACTGCCATAGAGGAGAATGTCGATCTCTCTAATCTCACTTTGGAGCTGCTTTATAGCAAGCTAAAAACTCATGAGATCAAGAGAGGCGGTAATCCTAAGAAGGATAACATGGCTTTGGTGGTGATCCTCTCAAAGGACTCGATGGTTCTTCCGAGTCTTCTTCGGTTTTTCTCTTGCGTGTTTATCTGCTATTCAAGAAGAAGAGTTTGAGAGTCTTCTGAGGCTGATTTAGCTCTTTTAGCCAAGAAAGTCACACGGGCATATAACAATGTCAAAAAACAGAAAGAGAGGTGGCCCTGTGACATGCTATGAGTGTGGAGAGCTATATCACATCCGACCAACCGCCCTAAGCCGAAAGGTAAGAGCAACCACAAGAATGAGAAGCTTGCACGAAGAAGCCTAAAGGGACAAGCCCAAGTATGATCTTGCCAAGCTCATGAAGGTCGCCACCGAGTCCTTGCCGCTTTGGAGATCAATCCATGAGCGATGTGGACTCGGGAGCGAGGAGGACAAGGAGGAGGAGATTCCTCAAGACAAGAAAGGGAAGGCCAAGGATTTCACCCAAGATGTGCTTCATGGCCGACTCGTCGACGCCGATGACAACGATGAGGTACTTCCATCCTATGATGTCCTTTACGCTAGATGCGATAACATGTATGAGCAATTGCTTAGTCAAGATAAGGCTTTAGAGTTCACCATGGCTAGGAACAAGGATCTAGAGTCACAAGTCGAGAATTTGACATTAGAGCTTGTGAATGCTAAGAGTCTGGATGTTGATGAATGTTCATCCTGCCATGCTTTGCACTCCGAACTGTCTAAATTACAATCTGCTCATGATATTGCTTTACATCAACTTGAAAATGCTAGAACTGAGCTAATTGATGTTAAATCTGCTCCATGTGAAAAATGCTTAGAGTCTAGCAAGTTGGATGCTTCTGGCAATGTGAAATCTAGCTTTTGCTCTTTCTGCTTAGAACGCGAACATGAAGTTAAGGATATTCTAGAAGCAGTTAGAGCTAAATTTGCCAAGCTTAAGAATACAATTGATTCTACATCTTGTGCTTCTTGTGCTGCCTATAAGCTTGAAGTTTCTCATCTTAAGGAGAAACATGCTAGAGCCATTAAGGGCAAGACTTGTGAATCATGTGCTAATGTTGAAAAAGAGAATGCATATCTCAAGGATACTTTAGAAAGATTCTCTAATGGTGAAAAACAGTTAAACATGATTCTAGATAAATCTAAAACTCCTTTTAAGAAGCAAGGTTTAGGATACAACTCTGCTCAGGACATGTCCAAGCCTAATGTCATTCAGGTCTTGGAAAATGGCTTAGTTGAATTTAAAACCCAACCTGCAAAAACTGTTTTTAAATCTGCAGGGTTTGTCCAACCTTCTTTTGAGGCAAAAGGTGCTTCTCCCAGTGGTACAAAATACCATTGCACCTATTGCAAGAAGAGTGGACATTTGGTTGAGTTCTGTTGGCGTAGGTTGAAGAACGCTAAGAGAAATATTGCTAGAATGTCATCTAATCAACCTAGAGCTTTTATGAGACATGGTCACGTCCAAAAGAAGAAACATAGTCTAGGATTTGTTGCACATGCTCATCACCATGTTCCTAGACAGGATGCATCTCATGTTCTTGTTACCATTGCTCATAATAGAACTAAAGTCAAGGATAGCACATCTGCTTTGCATACTACTCGCAGACGAGTGTCTCAGTACTGGATTCCCAAGTCGCTTTTAACTAACCCCAGTATTGAGACACATCGCTCTTTTGTTCCTTGATTTTCGAGGATTGGCGCGAAGGGGAAGAACACATGGTTAAATCGACTCGGGTGTTCACGCCACATGACCGGAGACTCAAGATGGTTCACCTCCTTCACGCGATCAACCGGTGATGGCTTCATCACCTTTGGAGATGATACACAAGGCGCATTGAAGGAACTGGAATGATTAGGGTGAGCGACAAGTTCATTCTCAAGGACGTCGCGCTTGTGTCTAAGCTAAGGTACAATCTCCTTTACGTCTCCTGACTTCTCGATGATGGCTATGAGACTCGCTTTTAAGAAGAATGCCCGTCGTGTGCTTGATTCTTTTGGTGAGCTCGTTTTTGGGATTTCTAGAGTTGGTAGAATTTTTGGAGCTGATTTTTCCGAGTCTCTTCTTTGGATCCCTTAAGTGCTTAATTGCTTCTTCTTCGATATCGGCTTTGGCACCGACGGTTGGGGCACATTGGTTTTGATCATCGACACGAGTTAGCGGCCTTGATCTCATGAGAGGTTTGCCTAAACTCAAAGTCGCAAGGATGTCAGATATATATACTGTAGGCATGGCAAGCAAGTTGCCGCCACACCCGTCATTGACTATGGTTATGACCGACGGACCGACACAGCTTGCTTCATATGGATACCGCTGGTCCCGCTAGGGTTCGGCCGGTCGGTGGCAATTGGTACATTCTTGTCATAGTCGATGATTTTTGAGATACTCTTGGGTGTTCTTTCTTGCTTCAAGGATGAGGCTTTTGATCATTTTCATGACCTTGTTCTTCGCTTGGCTTCAACTTCCCGGTGCCTTGAGAGCGATCCGCATGACAATGGCACGGAGTTCAAGAACGCTTCTTTGCCTCTTTTGTGCCGAAGCGCAGATTGAGCATCGCTTCTCTTCTCCACACGTCCCTCAACAAAATGGCGCTAGGAAAGGAAGAACAGACTCTAGTCGAGATGGCTAGGACAATGCTAGATGAGTATAGCACACCGAGGAGATTTTGGGCCGAAGCTATTGCTACAACTTGCCATATTTCAAACCGTGTCTTTTTGAGACCGTCTTTGGGCAAGACTTCATATGAGCTTCGTTTTGGTAGAAAACCCTCTGTTTCTCACTTTTGAGTCTTTGGATCAAGTGTTTTATTCTCAAGACAGGAACCTAGATAAATTTGAATCAAGAACTTGTGATGGTTTATTTCGAGTTATCCCGCTCATTCGAGGGTTTTCGGTTTTTAATGTTGAAACTAATATTGTCCAGAGACATGCAATGTTACTTTTGATGAGACTAGCCCCGAGCTAGATCCGATGTTTCGTGACTTACAGTGACAGAGAGCATTTTTGTTGAAGAAGATGAGGATGAACTTGATATCGCTTCCACCACTGCTGTCGATGTTCCTATCCAAGCCGCCCAAGCTCCTGAACCCGCGACGATCGCTTCACCTCCAATTGAGGCTCTGCAGATCTTCGTCGCCAGTAGATTCACGGAGGTTGAGGAGACGCTATCTCCCCAGCGCCTTTGCACATTCGAAGCAACACCTCCGGATCGATGATTGGTAATCTCCATGAGCGAGTCACTCGCTCCGTATCATGATCCAGTCTTTTCTCTCACTCTGCATTTGTAGCTTCTTTTGAACCCAAAGATATATCACATGCTTTATCGATGCTAGTTGGGTCAATACCATGCATGAGGAGTTAGAGAATTTTGAAAGAAATAAAGTTTAGAATCTTGTAGAACCTCCTAGTGGTCATAATGTTATAGGAACCGTTGGGTGTTCAAAAATAAACAAAATGAGGATGGTTCTGTGGTTAGAAACAAGGCTAGATTGGTTGCTCGTGGTTTTAGCCAAAGTTGAGGGGTTAGATTTTGATGAGACCTTCGCCTGTTGCTAGATTAGAAGCCATTCAAGATCTTGCTTGCATTTGTCTGCATCTAAAGGTTTTAGGTTGCATCAAATGGATGTTAAGAGTGCCTATTCTGAATGGTTTTATAGAGGAGGAAGTGTATGTTAGGCAACCCCCTGGCTTTGAGGATCCCAAGCACCCTGATCGTGTCTTTAAGCTATCCAAAGCCTTGTATGGTCTTAAGCAAGCCCCTAGAGCATGGTATGATAGGCTTAAGACCTTCTTGCTTAAGAATGATTTTAAAATGGGAAAAGTTGATAAGACTCTTTTCATTCTTAGGCATGGCAATGACTTCCTGCTTGTTCAGATTTATGTAGATGATATTATCTTTGGTGGTTCCTCTCATGCTCTTGTTTCAGCTTTTACGAGACCATGTCCAGGAATTGAGATGAGTATGATGGGAGAGCTCAACTACTTTCGGGGCTACAAATCAAGCAAAGGCAAGGAAGGATCTTCATCCATCAAACGGCACACCAAGGATTTGCTCAAGCGTTTTGAGATGGGTGATTGCAAGCCGATCGCCACTCCTATGGCGACATCGACCGTTTTGGATCCAGATGAGGAAGGAGAAGCCGTGGATCAACACGAGTACCGCAGCATGATCGGCTCCCTTTTGTACCTGACGGCCTCAAGACCGGACATCCACTTCGCGGTCTGCCTCTGTGCGAGGTTTCAGGCGTCACCGAGGACTTCACATCGCCAAGCCGTTAAGCGCATTTTCAGGTATTTACACTCTACCCTTCAGTATGGCATTTGGTATTCTTGTTCTTCTTCGCTGTCCATTCGGGGTTTTGATTCGATTTTATGGTCAGAGGCTAGATAGGAAGAGCACATCCGGGACATGTCATTTCTTAGGCACTTCTCTTGTCTCTTGGTCATCTAGGAAGCGGTCTTACATTGCACAATCCATCTTTGAAGTTGAATATGTAGTCTTTGCTAGTTGTCAGAGTCGATTTTGTGGATGGTCTCCACTCTTAAGGATTTTGGGTTAACCTTTGCTAGTGTTCTCTCTTCGTGACAACACTTCGCTATTAACATTACTAAAAACCCAAAGCAACATTCTAGGACCAAGCACATAGACATTCGCTATCACTTCCTTAGAGATCACGTTGAGAAAGGTGATATTGTGTTTGCATTTTGTGGAGTCCGAGGCTCGCTTAGCCGATATCCTCACCAAGCCTTTAGACCCAACAAGGTTTGCCACCTTGAGGAGTGAGTTAGGGTAATTTATCCCTATGGGTTGGTTTGAGGGGAGTTGGATCTTTTCGATCTTTCCTTGTTCATTTGATCTTTTCTTGATTTTCTTTTGAACTTGTTGATCTTTTTGATCTTTTAGGCTTTTTGAGCTTTTCTTGCATCTCATTGTATCATATTGCATTCATATGAAAAATCCAAAAAGATGCATTGTAATATAAGGCTTTCTTGCTTATCTTTTAAAATTGATGAAGCTTTGCTTATTACCCTTTGGAGCTTTAGTGTTTCAATTCTTGCTCAATGCCATGTCTAGTTCTTTGACTTGCTAGAATTATCATGCTTTCACATGTGTAGCTAAGTCTTTGTTTGTATGAGCTAGAACTTGAAAAACAACTTGAACTAAGAAACTAGCAATTTGTGAATTGTTTAGCCGATGCTTAATTAGTGCTCCTTTTATGACATTGGCCCTGTCAAAATTGCTTTGTTAGCTCTTGAATCTAGCTTTGATCATTACTTGAGCTTTTTGTGTTCTTAAGAATCTAAATCTGCTCTTGTAGAAAATGAAAAATCAACTTCCAAGATTGTCTTATGCTTAAATTGTGCCAAACTACTCTTACGAGACTGCATGTCAAAGACATGAACTTGGAGATAGTTTGATGATCCAGACGATCTCATGGGGACTTCTTGTCACAACTGACATGAACCTCAAGATTTGTCGCCCTGGTAGATGCTTAGGAAGAGTTTGTGGATGGCTCCTAGTCCAGGATCTTCTTCACTAAGATATACCTTTAATCAACTTTTGGTCGAAGCTTAGGATGAGTTTGTGGATGGCTCCTAGTCCAGGATCTTGTCACTAAGTTAGACCATTAGTCAACTTCAATATTCATTGCAAATGAAAAACAGTTGAAAAATGGGCTTTTGAGAAAATTTGAGCAAAATGATTCAATTCAGGACCTATTTGTCTCTTAATGTGGTCATTGTTAGCTTTTGGATCTTACGTTGACATTTTGACATGGCCAGTATCATTTTAGGATCCCTGTTGATGAACTTGCTAGATTTGAAGCTTTGCTTAAAATGCTAAAATTCATTGCTTTATATTGAGCATTCTTGCTTAGCTTTGCTATATATGTCTTATCATGATCTTGCTAGCGCTGTTAGGCTTGATATGTTGTTTGTGCAACTTTAGAAATGCTAGCTTGTTCTTTTGGGTAATCTCCAAAGCTTCTTGTATTCAAAAATTAAAAAATACAAAAAAATTGAAGCCACTCCATTGCATTTCATGCATGCTCCATCTTATGCTTTTTCCTCATTCTGCATTTGTCATCTCTGGACGAGAGGAAGGCGTGATTCCTTGAAGACTCCATTGTCAAAGGGGGAGAAGTTATTTCAAAATTTTGTGTTAAAGGGGAGAAGTTGTTTGAAAAAGGGGGAGCTATTTGGAGAAAATTTTAAAATCTGAGGATCATAGTGAGGGGGAGTTTCTTATTTGCATTCTTATGGTTTTATTGCTACTTCTGAACTTGAATCGCAATTCTTGATCCTCACAATGATCAAAGGTCATATCAAACAATTGTTCTTTCATATGGACCTTAAGTGAGATTTTGACCCGTTTTTGGAAAATGAAGCTTTCTCACTGTCTTTTGCCGTATCTCACTTGTTGATACTATTCTGGAGCCAACTTGGTCTTTTCCTTTACTTTTTCTTGCTTTTGGACCAAGTTGTGCCTTTGAGCCGAAAAACGCCGAGTTTTACTTTTCAAACCTCAAAATTTGCATTTATGGGAAATTGCCAATGTGTTCATCAAGGGGAGATTGTGGATATCATGGGGATATGCCCGAGATCTTAGGATGATGTTACAATTGGCAATGTCGTTTTGGTTTGTCGAAACAGCGTTTTCGAAGAAGTGTCAGATTAATCGGTCGCATCGGCGTGTATGTCATGTGATGCGATCGCTAAAGATCTTAGTACCGTGCCTTGGTTGTTTAGTACCAAGATCATGAATGACCGCATGTGTGCGGTATGGTTTTTCCGTAACGAGTGTAATTTGAGAAGTTTTGGTTTTCTCTGGGTAGCGGTACAACCGATTATGGGTCTTGATACTAGAAGATCGTAGTACCGGCCATAACATGGCGGTAGTACCGATTTTGTTCTGATTGTCATTTCAATTGGAGAATTGCTTTTGGGTTAGGTCAAGTTCATGGGTTTCATGGCATATGTGTTGCATGATGCATGTTTTGACTAACGTGGGTCAAGTTGTGAAGAACTTGTTCCTGACTCGATTTCTTTGTCTATTGATGTGCAGGTTACTTGGAGGTCAATGACGGTCAACGGCGAGGATGATCGGGACTAAGCTTGGAGAGCTGAGGTCCAGAACGATCGAGGATGCCGGGTGAGGTCAATGGAGTCAAGCATGGCGCAAGACGGACAAAGGTGACCGAACGGGCAGTTCGGTGCGACGGGTTCGATCAAGCGGCGCGGGGGTCGGTGCAAGTGCCATAGTGGTTTCGGTGGGAGCCGGATGGGAGAGACTTGCCGACATGAAGAGAGCCACCGATCAACCTACACGTGGCGAAGCATGGAGGTGCTTCACGAAGTTGGGACTCGGTCTTTGCAAAAGATCGAGAAGGGGTATTTTGGTAATTTCACCAACACCGCCTTGGTGACCTAATGCCAACCAGCGCGCAAGTCGGTCGGCCAAGAAGTGGATTAGGTCAAGAAAAGTGAAAACGGCGCTTTGAGATGCGTGCGTGTGTGACCCGCTTTGTTTTGGGCCTTAACGGAGCCCATTAGGTTACTCTTCTAGAAGGTCTAAGCCTCCACTATAAATAGGGGTGTGTTGGACAGCCACCTCAACCCTTTCATTGTGTTTGAAACCCTAGTTTGCTTAGGGAGAGGATTAGTGGAGGTTAGGGTTCTAGAGAGTTGGATTTGATTTTGTGCTCATGTATTGAGTCTTTGTCCTCCTTGATGGAGTGGTCAGTAAACCAATACCATATCAAATCAATCCAAAGAAAGTTCTCTCAAAGATGAGTTCATTTGCTTTCTTTCTCTCTATTTGGTGATTTGAGGTCTTTCTTTGATCCGTGAGTTTTTGCTTGGTTTTTCTTCTTGATCTTGCTTGCTGGGATATGTGGGAATCCATCTAAGGTCATCTTGATCATCATCCACCCACGAGCAAGTTTTGGATCAAGTTTTACGTTTTTGCTCGGTTTTGAACCCTCCTTCGGTAAAATGCAAAAAGATCAAAACTTTGATGTGGATCTTCTCAATCGTTGCTTGGAATAGGTTCCTGACATCATTAGGAAGATGTGTTTCAAATTTGGTGGAGTTTGGCCAAGCGGATCAAAAGTTACGTCGATTTTTGTTTTCGTTTTGATCGTTTCTTCGTTCATTCGCCCGATTTTCTTTGTTCATGCGGAACGACCGACATCGTTCATCCGGTTCGACCGGACTCATGTACGACCGCCATCGTTCATCCGGTTCGATCATTCGCTCATCATCACTATTTAATAAGGCTGATTTTTGTGTTTTTGGTCGTTTCTTTTGGGGATTTGAAGGGGATTAAGTACAAGTCTTCCGCTATGCTTAGATATATTGATCTTCATAGTTCTCATAGCTATTGGAGTCAATATCATGTTTGAATCGGATCAAAGCAAAAAATAGATAGTGCTCCTATTCACCCCCCCCCTCTAGTCGCCTTTTCGGTCCAACAGAAGAACTGAGGTGGCGGCGGAGCTTCACTGAGGAGAGGTCGGCTCAGGCTACAAGGAGGGAAACTAGTGGTACGGGAAGCTCATGTATGTCTTTGAGATGGTACAAAAGCAAGCAATTGAAGAGGGGAGCGTCTTACCGGAGTTGGGGACGAAAGGGACTGTTTTCGACCGGAGATGAGAAATTTCAAATTGCATCGGTTTCTATGAATCAAAACCCAATTAAGTTAGAGGATAGGGTCCTTGTGCTTAGGAACACAAGATGACACGAAGAGGAATGAGTAGGAACCCCTGTGGCGGCCAGAACGGCGTTGGGGGTGATGGCGGTGTCTCGGCCGTGAGCTGGAGCTCACTCTCTAGCTCTCGACCTTGAGGAAGAAAAAGAGAAGATGGAGCTGGGTGTGTCAGGGTGACGAAAAGGAAGAAGGAGAAGCTCCAAAGGTTTAAATAAGGGCCAGGGCGAAGAATAGCGAGGAGGCGCGCTCAGCGTTGAGCTCATTTCATAGCTCACTGCCATGAATGAGCTGAGTGAAAGGGAGGGGATGGTGAGGCGACGGGGCATGGACGAGTGCGGAGGACGCGGAGAAACCATGGGCGCTCATCGCAAACCACGGGCGGGACCGTTGGCGCTGACGCAGGCGTGAGCTACCACGGCGCTCTCCTGGGCAAGCTGGCACGGGAGCGGCGGCGACGTGGAGAAGATGAACTGCTCGTGGGGCCCACACTTCAAAGGAAGAGGTAAGGTGGATGGGTCGGGGTCTGGCTCAGCCGGGTTCGCTCAAAGGGTCTGGTCAGACCTGGTGGTTCTGGTCGAATCTGAGTGGATGGTCGAAATCGAGTGGCTGGTCAAAATTGAGTTGGGTCAACTCAATTGGTTTGACTGAGTTGATTTCAAAAAGGCTGAGAGGGTTGTGAATTTTTAGACAGAGTTTTAAAGCCATAGAAATTCTAAAATTTTTATGGGTGGCTTTTGACAAAGTGTAGAACCTTGTGTAATTTTTCCAGAGTTTTTAGAGAAATAAATTTTTCTGTAGAAATATTTTAAGTCTTCTAGAAATTATAAAATTATAAAAATTTTCAGGTGAGTCAAATAGATGTTCCAGAACCTAGATGTTTCTAGTCATTAATGTATTAGATTTTCAAAATGCACAAAACCTTTGAAAGAATTTCCAAAAAATCAAATGACAACAAGATGCAACAAAAGTTTTAAATTCTTCTCATTTTTATACATTTGAAATACAAACCCATATTTGAGATGTTACATTGTTATGAGTTATGACTTATTCAGAAGTGTCAAGTGTTGTCTGCTATTGATAGTGAAAACTTGCTTGGTGAACCCTGGGCTGTTGATATGTATGATTGATGATTTGCAAATATAGATGTATAAAATGTGTGATATGTATGGTATGACTTATTGTTGATTTGTTATTTTGTCAAGATGTCATCTGTTGCTTCCGGATGTACGGCAAGTAAAATAACTCATCATTGATTAAATATACAGGTTTATATCATTATTTGATTACATACATGCTTACATCAAGCTCTTGGAGGGGAAATAATATACATGATTACATCAAATTGCCCATATCTTGCTTCTTCAGATAAATTTTTTTCTATCTTGCTCAATTTTGATGTATGATGCTTACTCAATTCATCATATTATTCCTGTTGTGGGCTTATCTGCACCGTAGCCAAGCCGACCGCCTGGGTGCCGCCTAGTTCGCCTAGCGCGTAGCGCTTTCTTGAATCTTGGAAGCACTTTTAACATCTCTTTAAAATCATTCCTTATTACCTAAAAAACCATTTCTTAGTTACATAAAATATCTTTCTTCAGCTTTATATTCTTGCAGGATTACACCAGTATTAATATACAATCTGTACAATTTACTGATTCCTGTGTTTCACTTTCACGCTAACGTTCCGCAATTGCAGAGGTGAAAAACAAATCGCTTGCAACCTTTCATAAACGCGCCACTACTATACTCCAACGATCCCCATTTGAACATACCCCCGATTGACAAGCGTAGCATACAGATTGCACACCTGCACATCTGATGCAGCTAACCTAGAGCAACAATAGGAGAAGTACTACAGCTACTACAAAAAAAAAAAAAAATGAAGCGAAAAGGCTGGGGAGCAGTTGGGAATAAATTCGGGTCTACAACCTGCAACTGCACCTGCTGCTGCTGGCGATATAAAAGGCGGTGGCTGACAGGATCGACAAAAGTCGCGCTGAAAAGACCTTCTCGTCTGTCCCCGCCCATCTCACCTCTTCGTGCGTCGACGCGCCTTTTGGAGCTGTGCCGCCGCAGCCTTTCCCGGCTTTTTTTTCTCTCCTCCCAACCGCGAGCGCGGACGCGGCCCCCGCCGTCTGATCTCGGCCCGCGCCGCGCGTCGGCTCGCTCGCGGCAGGCACTGCCGAGCATGTGACCGGGACCTCTTGGCCCGGCGGTCGGACCACCGTACGGGAAGCCACTCCACGCACGGCGAGGTAGCGTCTAGGGTAGCAGCTCTGATCTCTCCATGTTGGTGTCCGTTCTGAGAAGAAGAGTATGTTTGGTTCGTAAACTAATGTGGGTTTGCTATTTTTTTGTTGTTGCCAAACTCACCTAATTAACGTTTATCAAAATCCGGACCACACGCTGGCCAGTAAAAATGAAATTTGTCACTTTTTTGAAACACTGACGTGTGGGACTGAGTGGCGAACATGAATCTCAGGTATGACTACGAATCAAACAGATATCTAACTTGATCAAATTTACCTAACTCGGGGTGATGCATGTGGTGGCAGGTCCCATCTCAAACTTTGGATTGTTTTTTCTGATTTCTACTAGCGTTGGACTGTGTTTCGTGAAATTCCTACGTTCCTATAAAATGGGGTTCGAGGTGCGTATGGTTTGACATCAAATACCATCATGTCTAACATTATACGTAGGGGTGGGACAACGAATTGGCTCAGCTCGGCTGGGTGAAACTCGTTAAGAAAATGAGCTCGGCTCGTTAAGCTAACGACCATAATAACAAGCTCGGCTCGGCTCGTTCAAACTCGTTAGCTCGGCTCGTTCTCCAAAATGCACAACAGGATAGCCAGATAGAAGCTATATGATCATTAGCAAACCATCCAACAACCCATAATTACAAAGCTAGGAAATGAAGCAAGGGCAAATGCAAGCTTTCACAGTTCCCTTGTCAGAAAACCAAGACACCTTAATCAACAACATCAAGCATCAAATGTTCTTCTTCCTCCATGTCCCAAAACCACATTATCACCGACCATCACTGATCATCCATCCCAAACTAGAGCAAGTACTAAGTTGGTGGCTGTTCTAAGTGGCGCTCTCCACGGCCAGACTCCAAATCCCCCACAACCTTCGCCTCCGCCTCTGAGGAATCTTCTGGAACCATCTCCTCCTCATCGCTCTAAACGGTGCTCGCCACGGGAGAGGGGGGCGGCAGTGGAGGAGGGGAGGGCTCTTGGACCTTCTCCGCCTGGTGCTTCGGGGACTTGGGGGACATCGGCGGCGGCGTAGGTAGGGCCTTGCGCTTGCCCTTGTCGCGGCGCTTAGAGGAGGAGGAAGGGGTGGCGGAGGACAAGGACTCAGTGACGGCGAGGTGGTCCTTGAAGGCATCGATGGCGTCGTGGATGAGCTCGTGGTCGGGGTGGGGAAGTGCAGCCGTTCGGGGTGAATCAGGCAGGGAACGGTGAATGCCGACTCATGCATAGCGTAGGGGTGGGGAATGGGGATTAGGGTTGAGTGGGGTGCGGACGTGCGGTGAATCAGGCAACCGTTTTGGGCTGGCCTGGTGAATTCATTCTCATTGGTGGACAGTGGTGGGCCTGGGCTTCTCTTTTGGTTTGGTTGTGTTAATGAGATAAACGAGCAACTCATGAGCCAGCTCGAACTCGGCTCGTTAAGAAAACAAGCCAAAATGCCAGCTTGGCTCGGCTCGTTAATGGACCGAGTTCGCGCTGAGCCGAGCTCTAAATAAGCCGAGCTGGCTTGCGAGTTTCAAGCTTTTTCTTCCACCCTTAATTATACTAGGTTTGGGAGGTATCCGGAATCTGAACACCTCTCTCTACGAAAGGTGTTGTAGGAACTTAGGTGTGGGCTGTGGGCACAACCGGAGACAGCTTCTTTGCCGAGTGCCTCAGGCACTCGGCACAGGCCGATATACACTCGGCAAAGGCTTTGCCGAGTGCTACACTCGGCAAAGGGCGCTCGGTAAACAGTTTATCGGCAAAGACCCCTTTGCCGAGTGCACTTTATCGGGCACTCGGCAAAGGCTTTGCCGAGTGCTAATCTAACACTCGGCAAAGAAAAGTCGCCGTGACGGCGAGCGCTACCGTGACGACGTCTTTGCCGAGTGTCAAGGTGAAGCACTCAGCAAAGGTCTCCGCTTTGCCGAGTGTTAAGGTCAAACACTCGGCAAAGGTCTCCGATTTGCCGAGTGCCATTGAATCAAACACTCGGCAAAGGTGGCGTCTGTGCCGAGTGCAACCGGGAGGACACTCGGCAAACAGGCCATCTTTGCCGAGTACCTGGCCCGTGGCACTCGGCAAATCTGTGATGTTTGCCGAGTGTAATGGACTTTGCACTCGGCAAAGCAATGGTCACTTTGCCGAGTGTCATGGTCATTGCACTCGGCAAAGTGACTGAAAACAACCTTTTTTAATTGTTTTTTACATCCCATCCAAGCAAACAGAAAATATATATAACAAACATCATCAACATCACATATATATCATCAACATCACATATATATCATCAACAGCACATATATATCACGAACACCACATATATATCACAAACGTCACATGTCTCACAATATATCACAAATAACTTCTCAAGTAATCCAAGTGCTCCATCATCTACAACCATAATTGCAAATAGAAGTACCATTAACAACCACAAGTAGTATCACCAAGATGGCCAATGAGACCGATTTGGTGAAGGATTCATCAAGCATGAGGATCGTTCGATCCCGCCATTGATTCTGCACAAAGGAGAAGAGATTGCATGTGTGAGACAAGATAAATATATACCATACATGAATAAAACTTTCATACTCCACTAGGTTTGACCGTAAGCATGAACATACAAACTAAAACATTTATACTTACAGAGTAGAATAGTGAGGAGGTGGAGGTGGAGCGAATAGCGAAGGTGGCGAGCTACACCAGTGTGGCGCCAAGACTTTGCATGTCTTGAAGAATCTCCGCCATCCTCCGCTCCGGCCTCCCGCTCGGCCTCCACCCTCTCCATCTGCTTTGCATCCTCTCCGTATCCTCCTCTCTTGTTCCAACTGGGCCTACAATATATTCACCCCAATGTTACAATAATGCAAAGGAAAGGTATGAAAAAACCAATGAGCAGCATTTAATAAACCAGGAATAACCTCGAGTGCCTCCACCCGGTGGTGTGAAGTGTCCTGCCGAGGTCGTATGGCCGGGCTCGTGCTCGTGCTGCTTGCTCGAATCTGGGAGAGACTGGGAGTAGCGGCCGAGTCGATTGCGCCGTCGCCAATCCAGTATCGCCCATGCTTCTTGCCTCCTCCCACCCTCATGACGACTTCTCCATCAAGGTCCTCGGTGCTCGGATCGTACTCTGGCCCATGGACCTCCCTTGCCATCGATGTGTACTCACTAAGGCGGTTGTGGACGGTCGCATTGCTGTACGCCTCGGGCCCGTCCTCCGGGTTGTAGTCGACGTCGGACGTCGCCTTGCCCTTGTGGGCCATAGCAAATGCCTTGAAGATGGAGCAAGGCTGGCCACCATGTGACGCCGACTGCGAGAAAAACAGCAAGATGATTAGAAATCATGCAGAATTGAGCGTTAGAATAAATAAATGAATTCGCGTACCCATGTTTCTGCGTATCCGCTGAGGTTGCGGCTACCTTGATGGTGTGCTACACTGCATCATCAACGCCGCTCCCGGCACAAGTTGTGCGTCTCCTCCCACTCGCGTGAGCACCACTTGTGCACCATCTGTTCCCAGCACTGGGGATGCGCGGCGCACCAATGAGGAATCATCTACACGCCATCAAGTACATGACATATCAGAAGATGAAATTAAGCCTACTTAATCTCAAAAGGAATCGAGATTAATGTTACGTATTTACTGCAGTCTTGGTCGGTCCGGCGTCATGGTTCTTAAGCGTCCCTTTTGGTGACCTTCGTTCCAAGGACGGTCCGTGGTAAGTTCTGACGGCTTTGGATCGCGCCTCGTAATGCATGTCCCCGACGAGTTTTTGCGGCATTTGGTAGCCACCGCATCCGCCTGCCTCATGTCCGCCCCGGCATCTAAAGAAATCCTGCATACAAACACGATGTATCCATTCATTATTTCAAGAATGTCCAATGAATACGATGTATTGAGCAATGTAGTGCGAGGAAGACTTACCCACGCCTCTTGCTTCACCCGCTCTGCCTTGTTGTTGAATACCTGCGGGCCCGATCTGCAACATCGGGCGGCGTGAGTGGTCAAGCGAGTAGGCGGCCCGTCACTCCGGCGTACTCAACCAGGCGGGAAGTGCTCCTTGCCTGAAGACCGAGGATGCCATTGACTTGGCGTGTGTGACCACCTCCACTCGCCACAATCGTCCGATTCTGCCCAAGTGATTAAGAAAAATTATTAATTTCTATTTTGATTTTCAACATATCATATAAAGTAGTGATAACATCTAAAGTTACTTACTTTTCCCCTCGGGTCGAATCGTGGTGTCTCTCAAGAGGTATCGGTCGCCGAGGAGGCTCATGGGACCTCGCAAGTAGACGCTTCGCCCGAACTAGAGGAAGCGGAACCCCTGCTGCCGCCTCCTCCTCGTCCTCCTGCGCGTCCTCCTGCGTCTCCTCGTCGTCCTCTGTCAGGCCTCTCTGCGCCTCCTCGGCGTCCTCTGGGCACTGCTCCTCCTCCTCCTCCTCACGCGACGGGCGGCAGCGGCGACTCCCTCTGCTGTTGCTCCTCCTCCTACTCTCCCCGGTTCAGCGGTCCTTGTCCTTCGGTACAAGGGCGTTAGCTTCTCATCCCACCGCCCACCATCTTTGTTCAATCACCTGCAATTAAAAAGAGTAAACCAATAAGCACAGATAAACAAGAAGTACTTAGAAAGAGATGCAAAATAAACAAAAGCGTAATTACAAAATAACATAGTATTACATGTATTAGAAATAATCTTCATGATCGGATTAGTCGGATCATAAGTCTCATCATCACTATCAATCATGTCGAAATAATCAACACTATCCTAATGAGCAATGTTGCCATTGTCATTGTCTAAATGTAATCGCTCAAGCATTTGTAAGTCCTTCACATTTTGCACCTCATCTCCAGCGTCCTCTTCAATAACCGTTTCATTGTCTACTTCCATTCCGATCGCTTCGGTTAAGTCTATCTCAAACCTCCCTTCTAGTCCCTCTTCTTGAAAGAACTCTCATCATATGTGTTTGGGTCTAAGTTGTAATCTTCATCGTTTGGGACAGGCACTTTACCGTGTGGCGATACCCTGTGCACAATATCCCAACCCTTAAGATGCCTTATGGTTTGACACGCATATGGGAGATAATAAACTTGCGTGGCCTGTTGGGCCACAATATAGACATCGTCTCCTGGTAAGACGGAATCCTGTCGAATTTCGACTAGCCCAAGATTAGAATATGTCCGTCTCGTTACTTCAGGATCAAACCAATGGCATTTGAATATGGCGGGATTAAAGGTTTGGAACCATGAAACTTGAGTTCAGATATTTCTTCAATTCTTCCATAATACTCGACCTCATCAACGCCGGGCGTAAAAACTCCGGAACTTGTGGTTCTTCGATTGGGCCGACTCTGCTCGTAGCTTGTTGTGCGAAAGCGATATCCATTCACGTCATAACCAGAAAATGACCTGACCCTATAGGCAAAGCCATCGGCAACTTGTCTCAACTCGGCACACATAGGCGCATCCTCCGCCCCGCAAGCTCAAGAAGGATACATCGTTATATTATTCGCGCGCACTGAGTAACTTGGAATGTCAAACTAAGTCGAGCTAAATTGACGGTACCTTCCGTTTGAACCAAGAAATGAAATCGGGCATTCCATTTCCGCACCTGCCTAAGAAGGGTATCTACCGGCGTGGGGTAGGATCCCTTGATTGACGCCTTGAAATTCATGAAGAAATTCCACTACCACGAGAAACAAGGGGTTGGATGCGAGAATAGTGACGGCAGATTTAACAAGTTCGTTGAGAACTTCTCGCATGTACGGTGCCACTTCGTCAAGGTTGGTCAACACGTATAGCATGATATGGCGCCACTCTTC
Organism: Phyllostachys edulis; assembly: GCA_036346405.1. NCBI lineage: Eukaryota > Viridiplantae > Streptophyta > Magnoliopsida > Poales > Poaceae > Phyllostachys > Phyllostachys edulis. The sequence goes on along the minus strand of CM070553.1, from coordinate 64,035,912 downwards.
ATGATTCAAGGTCTTGAAATTCGATGCACTTGCGCTTCCGAGTTGCCCTCGGAAAAGGCCGAGGTTCGATTCATTTTCTTGACATTGTAACGAGGGGTGGATTATGCACGCTAGGGAGGTTGTTACCATAGTATGTTGTTGTGAAGTTCGCCACCTCCTCCGAATGTATGCCTCGCAATGGAAGCCTCGATTTTGCATTTATTTCTACATTTCTTTGAAGAACCTTTAGACATCTCTCGATTGGATAGCACCAACGGCCTGCAGGCCCCCCATTCGTGCCTCGTGACGGAGGTGCAAAATCAAATCTCAGCATCGGATTGAAGAAGCCGGTGGAAAGATCTTCTCCAACTTACAGAGCAACACAGTGCCATTCTTTCCAAGTCGGCAATCACGGTCCGAGATAACTCCTTGGCACAAAAGTGGCGAAAGAAATAGCTCAACTCTGCCAAAGACTAGCCGACATGCTCGAGGACATAGCCTCGAACCATCGCCGGAAGAAGCCGCTCAATCCATATGTGGTAGTCATGACTCTTCATCCCTAAGACTCGCATAGTAGATAAGTTCACTCCCTCCTCGATTAGTTTGCATACCCATCGAGGAACATTAACGTCTGGATCCATTCTAGTACTTCCCTCCTTTGGGGCTTGCTCAAGACAAAATCGGCCTTAGGCCTTCTCCATGTCTTGCAGCGCCTAGGAGGCTTCATATGTTGGTTTGGTCTATCGCATATCGTTGCGGATCCACTCTAGCCTTAACGTTGTCCTTTGACTTGTCATAATGTCCATGATTGTTGCCCAAAGTGCCTCGGCAACATTCTTTTCGATGTGCATTACATCAATGTTGTGTGGAAGGAGAAGGTCATCAAAATAGGGAGCCGAGTCAAGCCCGACTTATGAGTCCACATATGTTGCTCACCATATCCCACAAAACCACCTTACGGATTGACCACGAGACCATCTATCTGCTCACGAACCACGGCACGGTCATTATCGGTGGTGCGAGTGCATCACTCGACACCTTTCAGTAAAGTTCTTGATGTCTCGTCTGAATGCATGGTCAAGAGGGAGGAATTGCCGATGTTTGTCGAGCGATGAATACTTGCCACCCTACGCAGCCAAATGAACCTCGGACCTTCCTTGCATCTTGGGCATGGGAACTTCCGTGAACACACGGTCTGAGAATATCCCATACGCCAGAAGTCATGCAGGAGTAGTGGTACCAAACATACATTTTGAAGTTTTTCTTTGTAGCTCGGTCGTATGTCCATACCCCTTCCTCCCAAGCACGGACCAATTCATCAATCACAGGCTCCATGAACACACCCATATTATTCCCCGGGTGTCCAGGAATTATCAACGACAAGAATACGTTCTGTCGTTGAAAGCATACGCCGGGGGGGAGATTGAGGGGGATAACGAACACGGGCCAACATGTGTATGGGGCAGCCATCATTCCATAAGGATTGAACCCATCTGTTGCCAGCGCAACACGTACATTACGAGCCTCTTTAGCTTTCTCATGATGAATGCCATCAAAGTGGGTCCATGCTTCACCATCGGATGCATGTACCATCCTGTCAGGATTGTATCGTTTGCCATTTTTGTGCCATGTCATCTGTTTCGCGGATTCCTCGGTCATGTATAGCCGTTGGATCCTCGGTATGAACGGAAGGTGCCGTAGGATTGTCACGGGAATGTCAAGCTGCCTCTTCTGGCCATCACCAGAATCTACCTCCAGGAACCTAGATGATTTACACTTTGGGCGATACTTTGCTTCCACGTATTCATTCCTAAATAGGGCGCACTCTTCTGCAAGCATGTATCTGCTCATACGGCATCTTAAGTGCATGAAGGAGTTTACGTGACTCGTGCATGCTCTTTGGCGAAGGTGACCCTCTGAAGCAGGTACCAATAATCATCAACATACCATCGGCGTCTCGACTCGGGCTATCTTTGGGACTTTAACGCCATTATCGTCCAATGGCATCGGTTGAGAAACCTTTGTCTCGGCGTGAAGGGGTTTACGTGTTGCGGCAAACATGTCGAGAACGCCTTTGCGGTTGCCTCTGGCTCCTCCTCCGTCGTCCTTCAAATGAATCGTGCCTCGTGATAGTCATTTAACATGTCCGCTACCCCGCATCGAGATCATAATCCTCGACGCGTGGTCTCACCACCTCCTCTCTCATCTGATCGGCTTCACCATGGTAGACCCACGGGTATAGTCTGCCGTAAATCCATTCTTCAAAGATGTTCCCCATGACCTTCTTCGTTTGTCTTTTCTGTTTGCACATTTCTTTGCGGGACGACAAATTTTACTCGCTCCTTTAGCGCCACGCCAAATGCCCGTTCAAAAAAGCATCGGTCTTGTCGATCCATTCATTGGTGACGACCACGACTTGCGCGGCCGTGTACATCCACTCACGGTCCTCCATCCTCTAACATATATAGCGGTGAGTAATATAAACATCAATTGCATCTACACGACGTTCCTACTATCTAATAGGTGAGGATAGGTCCTAATCCACGCGAGATCCGTAGATGAGGTTAGTTTCCATGCTCTACTCCTATTCGAGGCAGAATTTGGCGGCACCTCCCATTGTTCTCCAAATACCGTCTGCCAGGAGAGTGTGTATCCGGAGAACAACAGGAGATGATGCCAAACTCGCTCGGATCGAGCGAACTATGGAAACTAACCCCACCTACGCATCCGCTGGCTGTCCAAAAACATGGACAATTGAAGCAGATACGGTTTTAGATTTGGAAATATCGCATATTTCCAACCGTATCTCTTTGAACGGAGACGCTTAAGCGGGTTCGTGATCTCGACCATGATACGTAAGAGGGTTATACCTAGGGTGGCGGTGGAGTCGGGCTAAGCGGGGCGTGGTGGAGTCGGTCTGCGATGGCGGGCGGCGTGCAGTGCATTCAGACCAGCGAGGAAGGCGATCGGGTCGCCGAGGTACTCGGCGCCCGATCGCTCTTCTCTGCAAAAAAAAACATAAAATGTCAATACAAAATTTCGTGAACCTCCCTCGCACGGTGAGGTTTCCAAAACACGCAAGAAAACCAACGGCACGATGGTGACATGCACATATATATGAGCGACACGATGGCCGACATGCACAAGATTATATCCAACCACATATATATAACAATGTCACAACCACTCCTCGACTACTTAGACTACCACCATCGCTACTCTACCACTACTACTACAAGAACTACTAGTAATACTACGACAACGGCGGCGTATGGCATACTACTGACGACATTAATCAAATTGCATGATCACAATCATAACAGAAATTGCTATATCTGCTACCTTAAGAAAGAGAAAATGCTTCTTTGGAGCTAGTTAGCGCCTAGCACAAGTTTTATTGAAAAAAAGTAGCATATATATAGCCCCTAAATGAAATAAACTTGTCGTGATTTGTTGCCCAACCTTTCTTGTCCATAGAAAATTTAGAAAACTTTAATTCTTTCTTATAAGAGAGTTCGAACTAAAATGTTGTCTTTTGAAATTCTCAAAACCTTCGTCGCCAAAAAAACAATCAAACCCATCCTTAATTAGAACTAATTTGCGAATCAACAAATAGAAGACTATTTTTAGGATCGTTTATATAAAATGTCCTTCGTGTTCAAGACCCTTTACGATACATATTTTTTCAAAAGAATGTAAAATTATGTCATCATCATATATTATATTGCCACTTTGACATACTTTAAGAACAACAAATTCATTGTCGACAAACATTAATTCAAGAGAAAATTCACAGTATGTCACTCATTGTGTGAGGCTGACATGTGGACCCAGTGAGACACCAATGGTATATTATGAAGATTTAAAGTTATTCAATGATATATAACGAATTGCCTTATTCAATTACTAAGTAAAGCATGAGAAACAAAGCACAGGTAATAAAAACAAAAACCAATTTTTACTATGAAACTAACATGCAAATAAATTTTTGACAAGAATAAAAATCCAAATGAAAACGCGTTATATATGCACGTATATATGTAACTCAAATGCTCTCCATTTCAAGTTCTACCACACAAATTGCTTCTCTTTTTTCCCATTTGTTTCCCTTTCCTTTTTCATGATACTCATAGAGGCAGTGTGAACATGGCTAGCATCAAAATGCAGCGCCAAATGGCTACAAGACATGAAGCAAAGAACAAAAGCGAAGCGGTAGTATTTTATCTCACTAGAAAACGGGAGCATAAAAGATTCTGATCTCAGAAACATGATGGCACAAACTTGAGTACTACTACTGGAATCCTATGATCCTTAACAAAAAAGAAAGGCCTAGCAAAATGCACGGAATTCAAAGACCAGATCATGCGCTCGCGCATCAAAAAGAGAGCAAAGCTAAAGCTGCGGCACATCACCAAAAGTGAGGCATCCATCCATGCACTAAAAGTGAAGTAACTAGCATGCATATAGTACTGTTACACAGAGAAGCATATCTGAGACTGTGAATCATCATCAGAACAACAGCAGTTTTAATTTATCATAACTCACAATGTCATATTACAAACAACCATCTATTAGTAAAACTTTCAAATTGTACAATGCAAACTGTCAGTTATCCAAATCTAAAATCAGGATGTGGTAGGTAAATGTTAGGTTTCAATTCTTTTAACAACCAATCCATGCTGAGGTATATATGCTCATGATGACCATGTCATATGCTATTTATTTATTCATGTAGTTGAGTGGTAATTTCACAACTAGAGGCATGCCTCTAGTTGTTCCATCACATATCGATAGTAACGGATGACAAATCCATGTTCTTGTCCCTCTCTCATTCTCGAAATCAAGCAGGGGTAACCCAGAAACCTATCAAGCAGTCTAACCCAGAAACCTATTGAGCAGTCTAAACCAGAAGCGAGAAAATGATCCATAGTTCACGCATCCTTGACGTTTGGTAAGTTGTAATTGCAGCTATGAGCATATATAACTCTTAAGAAAAATACTAGCCTCGGTCCCACTCTCATTACAAAATATTAACCACTCTCATTACAAGCCCGACAATCCACGTAATGATAGGGATAAGATATATGCACAATAACGAGTTAACAGTCCACGAGGATAATAGGGATGATAGGCTAATACAAACAACAAATGTAATCACTATCAACTAAAATCATGTACCTATTGCGATTAACATCAAATGTAATCACTATAACGATTAACGATCCACAGGATGAGTAGGAGCGAGCTCGTAACATGACTTATGCATTTGCACTATTTGATTCATTGTTTCTTTTGGAGTAATCAATCTTATCCCTATCACTTGAACCACTGCGGCGTGGAGGCGTCGGGGCGGTGTGGAGGCGTCGGGCGGCCTGGAGCGTCAAGAGAAGAAGGAGGAGACGGAGGGGCGGCGCCGCGTGAATGTACCTTCGGATCAAGGAAGGAGGTGAGGGCGGCCGCCGTGGAGGCCGGATCTGCTCGGGTGGAGGCCGGAGGAGGCGCCGCAGGGGAACGGGAGGTCGCGCCGTGGAGGTTGGATCTGCTTTCGGAGGCCGGAGGAGGCGCCGCAGGGAACGGGAGGGCGGCAAAGAGCGATCGCGGGGAAACAGGACGGCCGGGAGGCGCGGCGTGGAAGCGGCCTTGGCGTGGAAGCGGCAATGAGCAGATGGGCCGCTAGGTTTCTGGCGCGGGCGGCGGCTGAGTGGGCGGCGGCGGCGGCGGCGGCGGCATGCGGCGCCAGTGGGTGTCGTGTGTGCGGTGTGTGTGGTCCGTGGGCGTGCGAGTTAAATCCCTTTGCCGAGTGCCCCGTCCGCACTCGGCAAAGAGGGTTTTTTAAAAATTTTACAATTCTTTGCCGAGTGTCTTCTTATGACACTCGGCAAAACTCCTTTAGAGTGTCTTCTCGACACTCGGCAAATAAACTCCTTCTTAAGTGTCATTTTTGGACACTTTCGGCAAACCATATTTTTTCCACTTTTGACCTCCAAACTTTTCTGCGGTCCTCATACAATACACAGTACTCCATGTTCCAATGTGGCACATTTCTCGGACTTGTTCTATATTTCTTTAATTTATTTCAATTAATTGAATTTTCTTGGATAATTCAAATTATAAGCTGCTAGTCATTGAATAATGAAAAAAAATGAATAGAAAAATGATATTCATGTTATTTAGTATAATGTGAGGCGTAACGAGGCAGACCACCAATTTGAACATCTTGTTCACGAAACATGACCACGAACTTGCGGTTGAGTTGTTTTAAATTGTATAAAAAGCAAGCGAAGTCAGAAAATCATGAAACTTGTCAAGATGTCATGATATCATATGTGGAAGCTGTGATAAAAATTTGAGAAGGTTTAGCATAAGTTGTCACGTCGATGCTTGCAAAGAAGAATCTCAGAAGAAGTTGTCATGTATTCTTACATTTTTCTAAGGTTTGCAAGCATAAATGCAGAAAAGTTTGGAGGTCAAAAGTGGAAAAAAAATATGATTTGCCGAAAGTGTCAAAATGACACTCTAAAAAAGCCTATTTGCCAAGTGTCAGAGAAGACACTCGGCAAAGGGTTAACGGCGGCTGCCGGCCGTTAACAGTGGTGCCCTTTGCCGAGTGTTCTGGTTTGCCGAGTGCCCGACACTCGGCAAAACATATCTTTGCCGAGTGTAATTTTTTGCCGAGTGCTCGGCGCTCGGCAAACCATATCTTTGCCGAGTGCCAGATGTTTGCCGAGTTCTTTCTATCTGGCACTCGGCAAAGAGCCTCTTTGCCGAGTGCCCGATAAAAAACACTCAGCAAAGTATGGAACACTCGGCAAAGAAACCGTCTCCGGTAGTGGGGTGACGCAAGCGCACAAGACCGGCTGTATGGAGCGTGCATGACAACGTTGGATTTCACATCCCAGTTCAGCATATTATTACCAAAAACCGGCGAGAACCAGATGGCTACCTCCGGTTTTCTGAACACTGGTACCAGCACTTTGGCGCAGTCTCTCTCCTCTCTCCAAGCATCAATGTTTACTCATTAAAGCGTTAGTTTAAGCTTTACTGATTACTAGAATGGAACATGCGCCAATTGGCGCGGCCGTTGGTGGTTGGTGCTTGAAATGGGTCTGAATTCGTGTTTTGTTGAGCAGGTAATGCTATTGTTCAGTCTCGGTGTTCAGATGGCAGTAGAGACATTGGTGCATTCACTAAACATGGAAACAAAACCATGGCATGTATTTTAGAGGTCTGATAGATGAGTAGGGACGGCTGCCTTAGCAGACGCTAATACATGAACAGACACAATGGGCAAAGCAAAAGCTAGGTTAATAGTTGAATGTGTTGCGATCATTAGGTTAATAGAGGTAGTTAATCCATTCACATGAGAGTAAGTGTCATCTAAAAGCGATAACATACTAGAATAATAATTCCAGCAGAAAGATATATACGTGAGCATATATAGACAGCAAAATAAAGTTTTCCCAAACGGGGATAAAAGATTTGGACCTATGTAGTACATTATATAGCCGGTAACCAAAGGCCTCGCATGCTAGGAATAACCTGAAGCAGCAAGATCACAGTTAAGGAACGATGAAATTAGAAAGCTGTTCGAAGTGGATGAGTAGTAGATAGCTGTCTTTGTAGGTACTAATAAGAACAGGAAGACAACATGAGTATATAGTATAAACATAGCAATAAAAGGTCTACCATAAAAGCCACCAGGATCAACATAGAGATCTGAAGGCACCTATATAGAAATAGTACGAAAATATATCAGATGCAGTAACTGATGTAACAATGGATGAGGGCTACAGGATTGCTGGCAGGTTATGATCAATATACCTTATGTGTCATTCTTGTGGGTAGGGCTGAGCCTTCTTTCCAGTTGATGAGGTAGTGTGGGTTGATCAAGTGAAGATGTAGATCTGCAGGCTAAAATAAAGTCTAATGCCAGCACCAACTAAATAAAGCATAGCAATTGCATTAATGCCAATTAGGAGTTCCACAGTTATAGCAGCAAGTGTTAGTGTACCAAACCTTTTGGTCCCAATAGATTGTGGAATGCTAGCAACCTCTGCAACTGCTTCTGTAGATTGGAAATCATTAGCAATTTCTTCTGTCTGTGCAACCTGCAAGATAGGTTTGAAAGAGGAAGAAGAAACAACAACAAACATAACCTAGTGAGAAACATGGACAAAAGAGCATAAATAAATTGCAGCTATTGTTCTTGAGTTATAATAGCTAACTATGACCTGGGTATCAGTAGGTTCTTTCCCAGTGCCATGACCAGTAAATAAGTTTCTTTGTGCACTTGATGTTGGAGAGCCGCCTTTTATGCTGTAAATGAAAGCACTAAAAAGTTTATGTAGCAATCAAACAAAATCAATCATGTAGGATAGGAATAGAATTCAATACCTTGGTGAAACTACAGGTAAAACAGGATGTTTCATCGCTGAGGGCGGTGTTGTTTGAGGATGAGCATCTTGTAAATAATATATCAGAAAATAACATAATAAGTGCATAGAACCAGTGGGAAGCGAACAGAGGAAACAATCTGAAATGATAATATACTAACAAAAAAATACAGCAGAGAAGCAGAGAAAATAAAATATATGAAATCAAATCATTACAGATACGACTAATCTGAATAGTTGTTGATCCGTCGGACTGATCCTTTGGTGATGCGCTGTATTTGTAGAGTGTATTTATCTCTATATGCACGGCAGTGGGTGGGTTTGGCTGTAGTTATTGCACAGCAAAGCCGAATAGGATATTGGCGATGATGAGGCACAAAAGGCAACTTTTTTCGCTGGTCAAAACTAACCACCTCTAGGCCTGCGATATCGTCTCATGGTGTGGCAAACGTTGGAGGATTGGAGGAGGGCATTAGTACTGATCACTTTAAGTGGTCATGCCACACAGAACCAATTGAAAATTCAAACTAACAATTGTAGAATCATTTCAACAACATATTAAGGAAGGCACCACATGATTACAGAAGAGCTCATTGAAGCAACAAAGCAACTATTTGATAGCAAAATTAGATGTTACAGTATATGTTTTTTGTTTCCCTATTTGAATAGTGAGTGCACTGATCGATAGGCAACAACTATTCCATTACCAATGCAAAAGAAGCATGAAATAACACAATAATATGTCAAATATGTATAAGAAAGTACCATCTTGTGTTAAATCATCAAATATGGACATGATTACTGTCTTCAAATGGCGCTGTTCAACTGTGGCAGCAAACTTCATAAGATTTGATGCAGTTGCCCTTCTAACCATAGGCATGTCATCTTGGCATAACTGGCCGTAAATGGTCCTTAATTTTCCTTTCAATTAATCAGGGGCACTTGGATGAGCTATATGGAGAAGACCACAAGATGATACTCGAACTATAAACCACTTGCCAGCTGCTAACTTCTAAAAAGATTAAAGTGTGGTTAACTAAATGGACATATTGATACCTGTAGGAAATAATCTGCAAAAACACAACTAAATATTCATGACTGGTGATGCTAAAAGGAACAAAACAAAGAAAATAAAATTATACTGCTATATTCATCTGGTCACGGCAGTATTTGTAGTGAACAATTATATAATAATGCTGGCCTATGGAAAATAATATGATATAGATGCAGTTGAAGGGAAAGTATAAGTACAAATACCATGCAAATATATATACACACACACACACACAATCAAGAAATATAATGTTGAAGCCAAAGAAAGCACCAACACAAAAACAGATACATTAATATTGGAAAAGTTTTGCACCGTTTAGGAAAAAAAAATTAATAGAATATTTCACTATTAATAAATCTCTTACCTTTACTACTGGAATGAACCGGTCGACAATGTCACTTTTGTTCATCCGTGCTCCAATATGATGTAGTGACTCAATTGCCTTGTCTCGGACACAAGTTTCCTCAACTGTAGACAATGTCTCCTATGGTGAGAGCAAAACATGAGCATGATCTACACCCCCAACGTAAGGAATAAACACACCCAATTCTTCAGCCATTGCAAGAAGCACCTCATGTTCATCGTCATTGTTTTCACTGAGAAAAGAAATAAGTTTCTACCTAGTTCTTTCTTCCCAAAGTGACCATGCAACTGTGGAAAGTCTTATGATGGAGTTCAGACGCAATGTAATATCTTCATTTTTAAGCTCATCAATTAGAACAGCAATTGGATACAGAGGCTCATCGATCATAGCCATCAGGCTTATCCAGGATTCCTACAACCGTAAATCAAGAAAGAACATTTAGGCAATGTGGCAGAATCCTAAAAAAAAAAATGACCTACGGATTTGGCTAGGCATAGCTTCGTTGCCTTCCTCCCCAGGAATTCGGCCATCATAGCGTGGGACAGGCACAGCCTCGACCACCAACAGCATCAGGTGCAGGTGAGCAAGCACCGGGCGGCCGCCGTGGTAGTTGTTCCAGGAAGCCCGGGTCTCGTCCACTAGCAAATACTCTGGGATGTCAACCAAGATGCAGCCAGTGTCCAGAGAGAGATCCCTTCCTCCGGGACGCACGACTGTTCTTCGTGGAAGAGTCGCCACGGGCGTCGCAGGAGCGGCACTACTTCTCCAAGTAGGCGGTGGCGGATTGTCTGTAGGAGAAGGACCTGCAGCGGCGGAGTTCTGTGGAGTTTGGGCGGGAGGGTGCAGGACAGCAAGGCGCTCACGGAGGCAAGTGGGGCAGCAACCGGTGACGGCGATGAGGCACTGATGTGGCGGCCGGGGAGAGAGATCAAGGGGTTGACGGGTGAGGAAGAGGGATGGAGCGGCGGTGCTGGTGGAGGAGGGCGATGGAAGAGGGCGACGGAGGAGGGAGAGGAAGGTGAGGCGCCAACACAGCTGCCGAGGAGGGAGATCGAGGGGGGCGGCGGGGGAGGGAGAGGGAGGAGGGTGACGGAAAAGGAAGAGGAAGGTGAGGCACCGACACAGCTGCCAGGGAGGGATATCAAGTAGGCGGCAGGGGAGGGAGAGGGAGGCAGCGCCAATGTTGGTGGAGAGGGCCGTATTTCAGTGGCGGTGCAAAAAAGGAGCTGGGGGAAGAAGCAAGGTGGCGGCACAGAAAAGGGCACCGACACGGCTGCCGGGAAGGGAGATCAAGTGGGCAGCGTGGGAGGGAGAGGGAGGCAGCGCCGATGCTGGTGGAGAGGGACGTATTTCAGTGGCGGCGCAGAAAAGGAGCTGGGGGAAGAAGCGAGAGAGCTGGGGGAAGAAGCGGAAGCGCGACCGTAGGCAAGAGGAAGCGTGTACGGGCCTTGCAAGACGAAGCGGCGAAACCCTTTCCACCTAAGCGTGGCGATGGGATCGTCTTGGTATGCGAGCGGATCGCGATTGGGCGGATGCCTTTTTTTGGCGACATGACCGGGGTGGGAGGGGGAGAACTCCTTCAGCCTTTAAATAGGGTAATGAGTACAAGAGAATCCTGTAATGCACTTTTGCCTCTCCCTCTACTCGCGCTTTCAAATCCCAAGTCCCCTTCGGCTCTAGCGAGATTGTCGATGATAAGCAAAGGGGGCCAAGCTTTCTTAGATCACATTTGCTTGATTTTTTTTCTTCTTTCATTGATTTTGTAAAAGTTTTCCCTTGTAACCTCTCGATTGGGATGGTGGAAGGCTAGAGGCTATTCCCATGTGTTCTTCATGTAAGGTTAAGGGTAATTACTCTACTGGGGTGTTCATGTTCCTAAGATATATTTTCTGGTCTCACTGCTAATCTGCATCATGCACACCACACATACACACGAGTAAGTACATGTCCTTAGCATACATCTAGAATGATAGAGACCGGTGTAAATCCACAACCTCACAGTTCCCTATTGAGATGCAATCGTGTGTGCGTAAAAGGTAAGTACCATAATTTGAACATTGGTAGTGAAATCGTACACCCACAAACTCCACCACCACACAAGAGATAGCCCCCATCCATGGATTTTGGCAGCAAATCAACTCAACCATCGAATTTCTCGCTGACAGATCAAAGAGTAATAGCCAATTGGTTCTCCGGCAAGGCTTGCCATTGCCGCTGATGAGCCACGGCTAAATCTTCTCTCAAATCTCACATTCCGTCTCTTAGTCTAATTGTTGAAACAGAGGAGGTGCCACGATGCGTACAGGAGAAAGATCAATCACAACGAACATGAAGAGCATAACGATTTGTTTACGAGGCTCGGCTAGGTTGCTACGTCCCTAGGAGCACAGCTTAGTCCGTATGAAGATTTTGTTATTAACAATGTTAGGGTTACAATTCTTGGCGGTACATAAATAACCCAGATACAATCACATATTTGCCCTTGTACCTTCACTTGTGCATATATATGAGCCATACACATATAGCTAATGTTGTCATTTACCCATAATTTAGGATGACAACCGTTGATGGTTCTAAGAAAACTACAAAGTCGTTTTAGTAGTAGTTCAAACATTTAAGAATTCAATTTTGTAACTCCACAATTTCATATATCATATTTTCAAAAAATTTGAAATTTGAATGTTAAAATTGAATTGCTTGAAATTTGAAATGTTACACGTTTCGGCATGTATTGACTCGTTTATACAAGTTTCGGTACGTTTTCTGATTATCCCGTCCGGTCCTCTTTTGAAAAGGTGGATCTCTTCCAAAAAAAAATATCTTCGTTTGCTGACAATTTAAATTTAGCATAATCATGTAGTAACAAACAAAAAAAATATCTTCGTTTGCTGACAATTTAAATTTAGCATAACCATGTAGTAACAAACGAAGCAATCTTCGTTTGCTGACAGTTTAAATTTAGCATAATCATGTAACAAACGAAGCAATCTTCATTTGCAATTCCGTCAATTCTCATTAGGAAACAATTTTTTTATTTAATCCTTTTTATTAATATTTTAAAGTTAATCCCTCGCGGATTTTATTTCCAATTCTGACCGCTTTGGTCACGCTACCACGTCTGGCGTGGCTAAACCGTACTGTCACGCCACAGGTTGCGGCGTGACAAAATTTGCCACGTAAGCCCTCAGCCGCGCGCCGTGCCAGCGTGGAGGGCTTGCGTGGCACATGTCATGCCATGAGTGAGGGCGTGACAATACTGCCCTATCACGTCAAGTCTAATAGTGTGACAATGGTGACTTACTAGCGGGCTTGCGGCCGCCGATTCATTTCTTCTTTTTCCCCCGACGCCTTTCTTCCTCCCGAGCCTCTTCTGACCACCCCAAATCTGTCGTCGCCGCCACCGGATTCCGCGCTGGCTTGCTCCCCACACCGTCCTCCTCCACGTCGGCCTGCTCCCCGCGCCATCCTTCTCCACACCTCCTCCACGCCGGCCTCCTCCAAGCCGTCCTCCTCCACGTCGGCTGCTCCGGCCTTGACCTCTTATCTTGGCTTGCTCCCGTGCTGCCGTCCTCCACGCCAAGCCGTGGCGGGTTTGGCAGTTGGCTTGTCCTCCACCATCAAGCACTGGATCTGGACTCTCCTTGTGAGGACCCCCGGGTTATCTCTGTAAGACCGAGACTAAGCATGGTCTTAAGGACATAACTCTAGGGCCTCAAGTAAATGGATACCAACTTAACTCAATCTCAGTGAAAGGCTTAACTACAAACTAGAGCCCCGACGATCATGCGCGCTGCTCTCTACGAGCACTACATGATTGTCGGTTCTCCAACAAGTCAAGCACTACATTTAGTGAGTTAAATAGGAAGCCACGAACATCGAGTATGCAATCATATTGGCTCCCAAGATCAGCGACCAATATGCTCATACTCTCATACAACGTTGATCACATCCATACAACAGCATACATAGATAGTTCAAAAGACATATAACATAATAGTTAAAGTCTACATCTATTACAAACGGCCGACCGGCCAAATTCAAATAAGAGTATCAAGTAACAGCGGAAGCAAGTAAATAAACCAAAATATCCAGCATGGTATGCCCCATAACCCATCGGCAACCGACTGGGAGTTAAATGATAGCATTACTCATTAGCATCGCCAAAATCGGCGCTAACAAGCTCAACGGCTTCGTACCCTTCCTCACCTGAAATTGTAGCAACCGGGTTGAGTACAAAGGTACTCGCAAGTCTTACACAAATAAAAATTAGTTATGCTAGAGGTTGTTCCAAAGGATGGCTCATATTGGCTTAGTTTTGCAAAAGAGACGCAACAATTTACAACCTACACATACTAGTTTTTCAAGTGCCATTTCAAAATCAGATTTGAAGTAGAAGTAAAGCATGTGAATAAGTAGTAAATTGAATAACAAATGAAACATACAAATGACAAAGTGGCTGTCCACTTTGATACAACAACAAACATGAACATCTCATTCATGATGATACCAAGTTATAACCACAATTTTAATTCCAAGTCTAACAATAAGCAGCCACAAACTCAAGCGGTCGTCCATAACCGTGGACACGGCTATTCGAATAGATTTATACCCTATAGGGGTGTATTACTTTACCCACACGACTTGATTAGCCCGTAAGCCTCCAGATGCCTCCGAATATAGCATACTTCCTATGGTATGCCGGCCGGGTAAATCAAGACTTAGTATTTTTCAGCAAGTTGACATTATTGAGTTGAATCACCCATGTGTGACGTAACCCCACTTAGGATAGGCTATACCACCTACCAACCAAATGGACACGCAAGTTGTGCCGGGAACACCGACCCAATTAATAAAGCTTAAATAGGGCTCACCCTCACATTAAAGAATCGCAATCGGCACTCTACGAAACATATATGCGATAGAACACATATAAGTCCTCACACCACCAGTCATCAACTCAATAACACCAACTCCTTACTTAACCAAGTAGTGCATATACACCGCGTGTGATAGCACGAGTTTTGCTTGAATCGTAGGTACCCAAAGTTCGGTCCTTAATTGTCTAGACAAGTCCATCACTTACCCAAATCTCGTGCACAAAGTCACCATCACTTGTCCAGACCAAAAGCTCATTTAAAATGATAAAATTTAACTCATAAAACAGATACGAAGATCTAAAACAAAAGCATATAAAGATAGTTGTGTTTATCCCATAATTGTCGGGTTATTCCCGACATCAACTACCGGTTCTAGACTTGCATGGCTAAGCAAACCCGAACAATATATTTCAACCATCCTAACTCAAGCATGTGGTACTGGAATAATTCAAGTATAACCTCAATGAATTAGGAGATAACTAAACTACACATCACAAAAATAGCAACATTATCAAAAATAGCATGCGAGCAATTATCATTGCACTAACTTAACAAAACTAGGATCAAATATGATGCAAAAGAAAGTTCAAATGGTGCTTGCCTTGCTGGAACCTTAGCTGCTCTCCCTCAGTAGCGTAAAGGTCAATATCGATAGGCTCGGGATCTATATAAATACAATACCAAATAAACATCGAGAAATACCTCAAAATTTTAAATACCCAAAAATACATGATTTTTTATACAGTAGCTAAATCATAATTTTATATGAATTTAGGTGGAAGAATTATTTCATTTAAAGTTGTGAAGTGAAAGTTATACTAGTTTGAATTTCAGCTTTCGATATGTCCTCTTTGAGTAATTTAATTATGAGGTCAAAATTTGTAGAGTAGTAGTGGGACAAAGGATTATATGAATAAATAGAGGATATTAATACAAGACTAAAACAGTTAAGTTTTCCTCATTTGGAGTTTTCATGATTTAGTTATGAATTTCTAAAGTTATCAGCATTTTCTTTTATAACAAAAATAGTGTTAATGGATCACTCTCCAAAATAATACTCCCTACTGTAGAGACAAGTTTGAAACCAATTTTAATGTATAGTTCATTAAAAATGAAAATTACCAGAAGTGGTTTCATCCATTTTGGAGTTGAGATGAATTAGTTATGCATTTTTGAAGTTATACATATTTTACAGTGTGCAATTAATTGGATTTCAAATTTCCCAATGCTTTTACTACTTTTCTCACCGAACGCGGCGCTAGCCACCGACGCTGACTAGTGGGCCTGGTGAATAGTGTGTTTTCTATTTTAACTCCGATTTTAAATATCGCTCTGACAGGTGGGTCCCATTGTCAGCGACCCGGTCCACGGGACCTGGTCCACGTACACGCGCGCATAGCACACGGGGTTTAAGGGTTAGGCCCACCCGTCAGTCTCTCTATCGTGTTCACTTATCTCCCCTGTTTTCTGTGCACGGCCCCACTTGCCAGTGAAAGATTTAGACGGCTAAGACAACGCTTAATTTCTTAATTCAATCATTAGCATTAATGACTGTCATTTGTCGTAAACGGACAGCTACAGTAGCTGCCCACGTCCGACAATGTCCCCGCGCGTTTGCCCAACGGCTCACCGGCGCTACGCGCCACGGCGGAGCCGGCCAAGGCCCACGATAGGTTCGCATTAGTGCTACGCACCTAAGAGTGGTGTTGGCGACACCAATGGTGGCCCGTACCGGCGGCTAGCCGGAGCTAAGCGGCGACGGTTCTACGGCAATCGTGCACACAGCAAAAGAGAGCTCCGCAGCGTCATTCAAGCGGGTGCCCGAGTCCTAGGGATTAAGAGAAAGCTACCTGAGCGAAGAAGGGTGCTCGGGGAAGCTTGGAGTAGGCCGGGATTGCGTTGGCATCGGAGAAGAAGACGGCGACAGCACGACACACGCGAAGAGCTCGATTTGGTGAACCAGAGAGGAAGTGAATGGTCGGAACATGTTAAAGACCAAACAAGGATGCTAAGAGAGCAATGAATCGAAGAATGGCTCACCAAAACCAAGTGGGAGACGAAGGGACTGTTCTAAGGCCGAAAACACGATTTCTTCAATTCAACGAAACCCTGCCGTGCATTATACAAATTAGTTGAGGGGAAAGATTAGTTAGACCCTAAGACACATCGTGACGTGAAAGAAATTGAGAGGAGCTCACCGGAGACGATAATGGCAAGTAGGGGTCGCTCGGTGCGCGCTCTAGAGCTTCCAATGGCACCTCTGTGGTCCAAGAGCTACAAGCAACCGAAGGAGCTGAGATTAGGCAAAATGGAAACGGCATTGAAGGTAGAAGATAAGGGAACCACCCGGTCGAAGCTTACCGAAGTAGAGAGCGAGAACGAGCTTCCCTCTCCTCGGCCGAAAAGAGGAGAAGTGAGGTGAAAGGAAAGGAAGGGAGAGGTATTATGCCTGGGCAAGGGACGGAGCAGAGGTGGTATTATGCCTGGGCAAGGGACGGAGCAGAGGTGGCATCAAGTGAGGGAGCTCCAGGATAGGTCAACGGCAGTAGTGGATTGATGGCGTGCCTGGCGCCGTTCTGTGCGTGTCGGAGCGGCGTGAGCACGTGGCGCTTGTTCTCTGCGCGTTGCAGCGGAGGTAAGGGATGACCCTGATAGCACGGGCCCACGGCGTCAGCGTCTCACCTGTGCACGTGCGAGTCCGAGTGGGTGCGCCGATGATGGCCGTTGGATCTGGTTTGGGCGGCTTGGATTACAAAAGGGGCGATCGGACCGTTATGAAGGGGTGCGCGATCTGCGCTGTTGGGTTTTAATCGGATGGCCCAGGGGTGGTGCAGTTAGGCGGTTGGGCTGAGTCGTTTAAATCGAGTCGACTCGAACCCGAAAGCGATGAGTAATGGTTAGGGTTTAGGGTTTGATTGAGAATTAAAATAGTTTCTCCACTTTGACCTGAGTGCTAAAATTAGAAATAATTTTTTTTAAAATTGTGAAATAAATCACAGGGGTTCCTGGAAAGGTCTAGTATAAAAATTATTGAACACTACTTTTAATGATATAATGTGTATAATTTAAATTCAAACTTATTGCAGGTCATTAAATTGTGTTTGAATTTTCTTAGTGTTTAAACCAGTCCCAAAAATTTGGGAAAAATTGTATTAATTCTTTATAATTGTTCTCGTATTTGAATAAATTATTTCCAGAAGATGAACAAGAGTTTATGTTCTTATTTTTCTTTTGGAGCTTATAATTGAGTTGTAGGTTTAACTTTGTATAAGATTTTCCAAGTGCAATAAATAATACAAATGCTTGAAAACAATGATGCATGCTCATGAGATGCATAATAATTCTCTTTATTAATTTGGAGATGTGACAAACCTCCCCCCCCCTTACAAAAGATCTCGACCCCGAGATCGTGGTAGGGTGGAAGTTGGATAGAAAGGTTCTAAGGAATCACAGCATCTGTTGTCTTAATTTCCTTTAAAGATAGTGCTATAATACCTTACAAGGTTACAATGATTATTACATTTTCCTTACCATTGCTTTGTTTAACCTTGCTGTTCTTGATTCGAAGGCACTTCAAGGAAAAGGTCAGGATATTCTTGTCGCAATTGATCTCCACATTCCCACGTAGCCTCATCTTCAGTATGATTACTCCATTGAACTTTGATGAACTTAATATTGCGATTCCTCATCTTGCGTTCTGTTTCTTCAAGAATACGAATTGGGCGCTCCCGATAAGAAAGATCGGGTTGCAAGTCAAGTTCTTCCAACTCAGTGGCTTCGGTTGGGACACGAAGACACTTCTTCAATTGTGAAACATGGAACACATCATGAACATCTGAAAGTGATGGTGGAAATTTCAATCGATAGGCCACTGATCCCAATTTTTCTAGAATTCGGAATGGTCCGATATAACGAGGTGCCAATTTGCCTTTGACTTGGAAACGATGCATTCCTTTCACCGGAGAGACTTTAAGATAGACATGATCGTTCACTTCAAAACTCAACTCACGACGACGACGGTCGGCATAAGACTTCTGACGAGATTGAGCCATCCGAAGTCGCTCACGGATGACACGAACTTGTTCTTCTGCATCCTCTACCAAGGTTGGACCATAAAATGGTCTCTCCTCGGTTTCTGACCAGTTCAAGGGTGTCCTACAAGCTCTCCCATGCAATGCCTCGAAAGGTGACATTTGTATGCTTGATTAGAAGCTATTGTTGTAGGAGAACTCTGCAAAAAGGTAAGCACTTCTCCCAATTCTTGCTATAGGACAGCACACATGCTCGGAGAAGGTCTTCTAAAATTTGGTTCACTCTTTCAGTTTGTCCATCCGTTTGCAGGTGGTAAGCGGAGCTGAAAGATAGATTGGTCTCCATTGCTTTATGTAAGTATCCCCAGAAGTAGAATGTGAACTGAGGACCTCGATCTGAAACTATCACTTTGGGTACACCGTGGAGACAAACGATTCTTGAAATATAAAGTTCTGCTAACTTGTCCCCGCGGTAGGTGGTCTTGACAGGAATGAAATGAGCAACTTTTGTTAGACGATCAACAATCACCCATATAGAACTGGACCCAGCTTGAGTCCTTGGAAGGCCGGTGATAAAATCCATGCCAACTTCTTCCCATTTCCACTTGGGAATGGGCAGGGGTTGTAGAGTACCTACTGGCTTCAAATGCTCAGCCTTGACTCTTTGGCATACATCACACCTAGCAACACATTGGGCGATCTATCGCTTCATTCGGCTCCACCAAAGCCGCTTCTTCAAATCTTGGTACACCCCAGGTGAATAGAGAATTTGGAGTCATGAGCCTCCTTGAGAATTAGCTCTCTCAAGGTCTGATCAAATGGCACCACCAACCTGTTTCCGAAACATAGGGTGCCTTGTGCATCTTCTTTGAAATATTTGGCCTTGCCTTTCTTCATTTCTTTCCGGATTTTTGCTACTTCCATGTCAGTCTTTTGAGCTTCTCTAATCTGGTCCTCAAATGTAAAATTCACACTTAGGGCAGCAAGAGAACCTTCTTCAATTATCTCCAGGTGTAGACGTTGCATTGTAGCACACAAGCCTGCCGAAAAAGGAGTTACCGACAAGCAGTTGCATTGAGATTTTCTGCTCAATGCATCGGCCACCACATTAGCTTTCCCGGGGTGATAATGAAGTCCCATTTCATAGTCTTTGATCAACTCAAGCCACCTTTTTTGCCTCAAGTTCAGGTCGGCTTGGGTGAAAATATATTTGAGACTCTTGTGGTCGGTGTAGATAAGAAAGGCACACCCTGCCATCCATGGACAAGATGGCTGTAGGGACGAAGGCAATGTTTGCACCTTACATATCGGATGAACTACATCTTCAAGTTGTGTCTTTGCTTTTTGTTGGTATTCCTGTGGAGACCATAATGCAGAGACATACTAGAATGGTCGAAAAGCAAGGAGGACCATCAAATCAAGATGATCTTCTTACTCACAGATATGTTAGGAGGCTGGAAAATACGGCGTTCTGTTTACAAACTTGATGACGACGACGTTGTTAGTATTAACATGTGGGTTGAAAATCATCAGGACTACATATTTTTCTATGAAGATTTTTCAGATACGGACACCTTTGTCTTGGGCATTCAGACAGATTGGCAGCTACAGAAGATGATTCAGTATGGCAACCATAGTTTACTGGCTTCCGATTCAAAGTTTGGAACGAACAAGTTAAAGGTTTGTCAATACCTTTTTTGTTGATTTTTATTCTAATAGTAGTTTAGAGTTTGCTTGAGGTGGCTTTATTATTGATGATCCCTTAACAGATGTGCGCACAATAAGATAACTGAAACTTCTCTATTAGTGTACTCTTTCCTGGGGTTGCATTGCCTGAAGTATATAGCATGCTGAACAGGGAAGTGTTCTAGTGCCCAGTGTTGAATAGCTTATGGCGTATCCGGTGTTGATTTGAAGTTCAATTTATGATGTGTATGTTCTGTAGATGGGGCTTGGGTATAACTACTGCAGTTGACTGAAATGTAAATCATGTGTGGAATATGAGTAATTGACAGGAAATGTGTATTCACTTCTCAAAATTGTGTTACAGATTGTACATATCGACTATATTGTACTTGGCTACTTGTTGCCTAAGTAGTAATATCCAGCAATAATTGAAGAACATGGTTGAAGTTTGGATTTTGTAATTTTGTTCACATGCCTATTTCAAATATACCTTTGCATTGCATTCAAATTTCATTATCAAATAATCTTCACTCTTAAAGTCGAAAACCATTCCATAAGTTTTGGTTCTAATGTTTTATTTCATCAGTCTTTTCAACTGGGTTTAGATAGTTGTGGTATGTTGAACCAGAAGGTTCATGTATGAATTGAAGGCTGATTGAATTGGTTTGCATGCGCTCTTGTAGAGAGGTTCGCTTAAATGGAGTCTCACAATGACGAGGCTGATGACTTGCCGCCACCACTCCTGTGCACCAAATGTAGAGCCTATTAAAGCTGAAGAAACAAAGAAGTTGCCAGAACCAAAGAGGTCCCTGATCTCTTTGCCTGGTTTTAGCAAAAAAGGGCAGCAGATACAGCTTTTAACAAACCACTTCAAAGTTTCTTTGAAGACCACAGAAGAATTCTTCTACCAGTACTATGTGCACCTATTATCCTTTTTTACAACTTTTTTTTTAGTTACCTATGTTCACATCTGATTGTCATTGTTGCTATTTTTTATTGAATGCAGGTAAATCTGAAGTATGAAGATGATAGACCAGTAGATGGGAAAGGCGTAGGCAGGAAAGTGATTGACAAACTCCAGCAGACTTACGCACCTGAGCTTGCTAATAAAGATTTTGCATATGATGGTCAGAAGAGCCTGTTCACCATTGGTGCTCTTCCACAAGTGAACAATGAGTTCATAGTCGTGCTAGAAGATGTTTCTACTAGAAAGTAATTAACTCTTTTTAACTGGACACTTGTAAAATGGGTCTTCCTTTCCAAAGTATTTTTCAAACAGATTGACTGGACAATCAAGTTTGGTGATTTCAAGCTTTTCCCTTTGGAAGTATCGCTCACTTGACTCAAACAGTTCAATATCCTTTGTTTTGTAAATAACTACTAAATTTTTTTAGTCTCTTTCTCTATGCTTAAAACAAGCCCTAAGGATAGTCTAATCTTACTGTAGTGTTTGGCATTTGCCAAGAAGTTCCATCTGTATGGTTGTATTCAAGGATGATGATGATATGCTCCGGAGATCTCCAGGAACTCCGGTTTTCACTACACACCAGAGTGCTCTCAAGGTAAAAAAGACTACCCGTGTTTTGGTGGTAAATGCTGCTTGTACAACTGCCAGACTCTACCTTTAATTATGTAGATTGGATCAAAGGATGTATGATGTCCAAATTAAAAAGGTAAAAAATATTCGATTTTGTCATCTCATCAATGATGGATCTTGGATGATGTAAAACCATTTATCTTGCCATTGGTGCGTGCTTTATAAAATCTGAAAATCATTTTTTTTATGTCTACCATCCTGTAGGTTTAACCTACTATGATAGGGTAGTCGACACATAGGCTGTCGGTGTGACTCTGTACTATATAATTTTGGGTCAGTATCCATTTCTAGGGGATATCTTGCAGGATACTTATGACAAGGTGCGGATCTGCTACCCGTAGTAGTAATTTTTGTACCTAAGGCATATATAAAATTGTTATTTCTGTCAAATAGATAGTGAACAATCCTGTGGAAATTCCTGATGGCATTAACCCCCAGCTCGTGGATTTGTTGGAAAGACTTCTCTGCAAAGGTTATTTTTATGCGATTTTTATTTGATTGTTGATGTCGCATAGGTTGTATATTAATAGATTTCCCTGTTCTGTTACATGGTTGCATTGCAGATCCAGTAGATCGTATCACCCTGCAGGCCACGGGGCAGCATCCGTTGGTGGTTAGGGATGAGGGGCCAATCCCCGAATACTTTTGTCGATGTGGTTTTGGGCGTAAGCTGGTGCAAAGAAATGATTTCCAGGAAGAAGTGCAATAACAGGGCCCAAAACGGTAGTGTAGATAAAATTATTGAGGCACCGGCACATGCTTCCTGGAAATCATTTCTCATTGAAGCCGACACAAACTTCCTGGTAAGTTTTGTCTTCATGTTGCTAATGAAAACAACAGTTTAAGAATGAAGGACAAGAACCATTGAACCAGGCTTTCATAATTGTATCTTTGTTTAATTTTGTAGGCCAAGCGCGCACTGAAGAATTTAAGGATAAAAACAAGTCCAGCAAACACAGAATACAAGATCATTGGTTTGAGTGAAAGGAATTGCTATGAACAAATGTGAGGCTTCTGTAGCATCTTTATCTTATTTCTTCTTTAATATGCCCATGGAAGAGAAAATGTCTTGCTGAATTCGGGATTGTCACACAATGTATGGCCCCTACAAGAGTCAATGACTAGTATCTTACAAATTGAAGTAACCACACTAGATTTTAAAAATGTTTAACCGTAAATGTTTATTAGCTCCTAGTATGCTTATTTCTTCATATTTTGTTGTGACAAAGGCATAGAGCAGTGGCTCAGCTCTGAATTATGAATTATGAGGTGTTCGACATGATTTTCTTTGCTATGTGTTCTCATCTGGACTTCTTTTTTATCTAAGGAAATCTTGTGCAAGTGTTGCTGAAGGAACAATATTAACATGTCGTTTTTTGTCCTGCAGGATTTGCAAAAGTTTGCTAATATGTATCACTCTATTTTGGTGTTTCGTTGCAACGCACGGACACTCTACTAATAATTAACAATGTACGGCCTAAACTTTCCGCACGCATAAAAAACAACAAGAAGAAGATCTTTCTTAGTAACAGGCGGAGCATAGTTTTGTCAAGCATCATATAAGTTTTTACGATCAACATATTCTATATATGCACTCATCCTTCAGGTTGGGCACCAAACATCATGAAATTTTTTGAAATTTTTTCAAGATGTACTTCTCAATTTACTCTGCAAGTGTATAAAATTTCAAGTCAAATACATCCTATGTTAAGAGTAACAAAAATGAGAAACAAACATGATAAATGAAAATCAAAAGGAAAAGGGAAAGGGAAAAAAGGCAAAAAAATGCAAATGTTGTTACTAAAAAAGAGCTTTTGGTGGAAAATGATGAAAGTGGATATTGCTAGACATGTGGCTTCTTGCGGAGTTTGGCAGCAAGTGAAGGTTGAACATAAGCGTCCTATAGAAATGTTGCAACCTTTGGAGGTTCCGAAGTGGCATTTGCATGATATTTCAATGATTTTGTGGTTCTGTTACCTCGTACTACACAAGGGAAGGATGCTATTTAGGTAGTGGTGGATCATTTCAACAAGTCTACACACTTTATTCCTGTCCGCGTGACGAATACGGCAAGCGATTTGACTCCTATTTATGTGCGAGAGATAGTGAGGTTGCACGGTGTGCCCCAAACCATTGTTTCCGATAGAGATGCCAAATTTGCCTACAAGTTTTGAAAATGTTTGTATAGTGCTTTGGGCACTCAGTTTCGCCTTAGCACTGTATTTCACCTTCAAATGGATGGGCAATTCGAACACACCATTCAGACTTTGGAGGACATATTGAGGTCCTGTGTCTTGTCTTGGAATGGTCGTTGGGAGGATCAGTTGGCTTTTGCATAGTTCGCCTACAATAACAGCTACAACTCTAGCATTCGAGTAGCACCTTTTGAGGTTCTATATGAGCGGAATTGTAGATCGACACTTTGTTAGGATGTCGTGGGCAAGAAGACAGTTTTGGAACCAGATTGGGTCCAGAGGACCATAGAGCGAGTGGCAGAAATTAGGCATAATATGCTAGCAGCTCAGAGTTGGCAGAAAAGCTATACAGATGTGAGAAAGCGAGAATTGGAGTTTGAGGTGGGTAATGAGGTGCTCCTGAGAATGTCTCCTACTAATGACATTGTGTGGTTTGGTACCAAAAGGAAGCTTAGCCCAAGGTACGTTGCGCGAATTGGAAAATTGGCTTATCGCTTGGACCAACTTAACACCGTCTTTCATGTTTTGATGTTGAGAAAGTTCTTGAGAAATTCTGAGCATGAGATTTCGTTAGAGCCGTTGACCATCGAGCAAGACCTTTGAGTCCCATTCGGTACGTATACTAGAGAAGTCGGAGAGAGTGTTGAGGGATAAGACGTTGAAGTATGTTAAAGTGTTGTGGTCACGTCAAACCGAGAAGGAAGCGACTTGGAAATTATAGTCTTGTATGTGCGAGAAGCGACTTCAATCCAAAAACTTGCTCGCGGGTGGATGATAATCAAGATGATCCTATATGTATTCTCACATGTCCTAGCATGTTAGATAACAACATGAACACCAAGAAAACCAATGGAACAATCAAAATCCCAAAATGCATCAAAGAGAGAGTAAGAACAAGAGAACTTATCTTAAAGAAAATATTGCTTGGATTGATATGGGAGATTGTTGGTTTATAGCCACTCCACCATGGAGGACAAAAGCTCAACACTTGATCACTCAATCAATCCATCTCCCTCAAACCCTACTCCACTTTCTTCAAATCACAAATTAGGATTTCTACAATGGAAGGGTTGAGAGGAACAAATCCTGCACCAAACCCTTTTATAATAGAGGCTAGGTCAAGAGAGAAAACCTTATCGAGCACCCGTTAAACTCACAAACAAATGGGTCTACACTCACGCATGCTTCTCAAAGTGGATGACAAATCAGGCTTCTCGAATCCGTCTCTTCGTGACCTTCATCTTCACTTGACTTAAACAACTTCTCCTTGCGTTGACTTGCACCTCAGTTTCTCCAAAGGTCACCAAGGCGGTATTTTGGTGAAGGTACTAAAATACCCCTTCTCGATCCTTATCCAAAGACTTAGTCCAATCGTTGTGAAGTAATCCCATGCTTCTCCACGTGTAGTTGATCAACGACTCTCTTCATATCGACAAGTCTCTCCCATCCGGCTCCCACCGAAACCACCATGGCACTTGCACCGACCCCCACACCGCTTGATCTAACCCATCACGTCGAACTTTTTGTTTGGTCATCCTTGTCCATCTTGCACGATTCTTGAGTCCAATGACTTCACTTGGCATCCTCGATCGTTTGGGACATCAGTTCTCCTAGCCTAGTGTGGGGACCCGGATTTGCATCCAGACTGATGCGGCCATAAGTACTACCAAAATATTGGTTTGCATCCCTAAATGGCAAACTAATGCTATAACTCAAATTGGTTCTATTGGTGCTATTTTTCAACAAAAGGGAAAGCAAGAAGTTGTAAAGGTGGAGAGGGTGGATGGGGAGGCTGACCAAAGAGAGGGAACGTGCTCTCGGGATAAAAACCATTGCGCATGCGGGCGGTCAAGAAAGACATGCGATGCCATGGCACCATGGGTTGCATTGGCATCAAAGGAAGCATCAAGTACATGGGCCAAGTTGGCGCATGAAGCTAAGAGAAGGAAAACCCACGGCACAAGGGAAACCGAGAGCAAGATTTAGCCATGCGTGGGAAGGAAGCCGAGAACGTGGCACACGGGTTGGTTCAGTTTGGATCAAATTCGCCAGCCAATTGGTGTTTAATATCTTATTCTGAAATTAGAGAGTCCTAGTGGCTTGCGTTTAGTCATTAAATCTGAAATTCCTTTCTGCTGATTTTTATATTCCGAAAATAGGAGAGTTTGAGTTGTGTGCGTTTAGAATGTTGAGTTGGTTTTAGACACTATTCATGCATACTGTTCACGAGTGGTAGGTTCTGAAATATGAGAGTTTGAGTTGTGTGTGTTTAGGAGGTTGAGTTGGTTTTGGACACTATTCATGTATACTATTCACAAGGTACTGTACATCCGAAAGCAACTTTGCTTGCGTGGGAGGCTATATAAACCCCCCATGGCTGCACTTTGTAAGGGGACCAGAATTATTGTTGGGGTACGGGTAGGCTACGATAGCAACAAATCAAAATTTCTACCACGCAAACCAGGAAGCCAAGCAAGTAGATGATCACAGATCGTTACCACCAGACGTGCAAAGCAGTGAAAGAAGAGTTGGAGCAGCCTGGTCCAACGAAGAGCACGTCGATGTAGTGGTCGTAGTCGATCGTCCAGCGTCCTCGCGAGTCGATCGTCTCCTCCAACAACCTCTGCAGTTTCTTATGAAGATCGTGGATCATCCTCAAGCGTAACAACAACCGCAATAGCGCATCTACGGTATCCACACGTCCAGGGAAGGAACAACCATGCGCCGGTGTGCTAGCACCAAGTCGCACGGCAGAGCTCTCAGGAAGATGGCGGCTAGGGTTTCGGTGGAACAACTCAACTCACGACTTTCGTGTCTCGTCTGTTACGTTCACCCTCTTGTCCCAGCAGCCTCACGTATCTCCTTATATAGTGCTCGTGACAGATCCTATCCGAACACGTTTGACGAATCGTATCCGTACTGGTTTGTTCTAACCCGTTAAGTGTGTGACCCTGTAGGTTCATGCGTAATCAGTTGTGACTCGGAGACCCTTTCCGATCACGAGTCGTTAGCGGCTCCTAGCAGGTCATAACGATTCCCAAATACACACAAAATATATCGGACGAACCTTAATGCAATATGATCTACGACTAGGTCCTCATCACTTATGACCAGGTCCTATCTCTATACGTCCCATTCGTATTTGGTCACGACCAGTTTGTAACTCCTTACGACCAAGCTTCGACCACTCTGTGATTACGTTCGACCAGTTTACGACCAGCTCGTATCTCCATACGACCAGTCCGTAACTGATCGAACTAAGCGACCTACTCATGTATTCTTCCTTTGCCTCACGATGTCTAGTTGAACTTCAAGTGAGATGTTGTGTCATCCATGGACTATTCAATACTTTCTCGATCGAGTGTCAGATAACTTCACGTGGTCGAACACTTCGACCACTAGTGGCATGGCCATGCACTTTCTTTATCCGACTACAACGAGGGGCCCAGAGACATCTCTTCTGTTATGTTAGGAGGGGCAAATCCCATATCCGACCAGCCACATTCCTCCGCATGTTTTATAGCATACCCAAAATCTACCTTTATAACTACCTAGTTACGAGTAGCGATTGGCAACCCCTAAGAGTACTATTACACATGTAGGAAACCATGCTAATCTCAGGTCTAAGGATTATACATCATCATTGCTTGAGACTAACTAACGACACATAGAATCATAACAATCTCAATAGTGTCTCAAGGTGGGTCAATCCAACACCATGTTCTCTAACATGTGTTTACATTATTGATTCGATATCCCTATATCCATGACCGGTGAAACATGGTCATCAATCAATACACGTGCTAGTCGTAGAGTCACTGGTGTTCCAACCATTAACATCCAATCAGGGATACATTTAGAACGACATCATATAAGTTAAGAGTTTCACCAACAAGTCACATACTTGTTAATCTTCATAACCAATGATTCATTTAAGGAACAGGAGAACATATTATCCAATTAACACATAAACATAGACATGATATCATCATGTCCATGATTGCCTCTAGGGCATATATCCAACAATTATTAGCTTGAATAAAATTCCGGAAAAGCTAAGTTGCTTTTTGGCGCAAGTTGTGCGTGAGGGAGAGGAAACTGAGCTAGGTTTCATGCGATTGGCATAAGGATTGGCAGTGCAGCTGCCCTCTAATCCCTGTCATTGCTTGTGAATCATCCACGTGATTCTCTCTTGAAGATTGGTTCATGCGTCGTTCATGCTCATGGTTTGCTTTAGATCACCTTGATCTAGTAAACCGTGTTCTTGCTGCTGTTTTGGGCAAAAGAGATGTGGGAAATGTCTTGTTTGCTTCGGCCAAGAGAGGAAAGTAGACTTGTTGATTGTTTTGGAGAGTTTTGGCTAGGGTTTCCTAAACCCTTGCATTGCTATTGTTCACGAAGAAGAAAAATTGCTACGGTACTGTGAAGATTTGAGCCACACATACATGTGTCATTTAGTGTTGCTAGTTGATCTGTATCATCTTGGTATTAGAGCATGGTTGATCACGGTACGCGAAAAAAATTCTTGCTGATTTCAGATTGATCTCATGTCGGGAACTAGCAAGCGTGGTTCCAATGGTGGATCGGCTGAGGAGGATAAGGAGCCTACATATGGTGACACACTATTGCCGGATGTACGTGCTCAATTTGATGCGCATATCGACATTTTTGTTCATCGTGAGAAGGTGTTGCATCATCAACTTGACGTTCAAATTCATGGGGTGCAAGCTACGGTCAACGATCACCTCAATGCGACTAAACAACAGATGACGGAGGCATTCACCAATGTGAACCTTGCTATCCGTCACTTGGAGGAAAGGAGAGGCTCGTGCCACCGGGAGGAGCTAATGAGCCAGTGCTGCCCCAACCACAACATGGACATGCACAACGTGTTGTATGCCATGCTAGAGATGACTTCTACATTGCTGATTCGGAGGAGGCCATTTCCGATGATCATGGAAGACATCAACGACGTCCACGACGTGATTCTTTGATCGTTGAGGTGCTGGACATGGTGGACGTTATAATAGAGGTTATGAACGTGAAGACGATCTTATCGGGAGAATCAAGATCACCATACCAGAGTTCAAGGGCAGATCTGATCCGGAGTCTTATCTAGGGTAGGAGATGCGTGTCAAATCAAAAATTTGACAATCACCACTACTCTGAAGAGAAGAATGTTCATGTTGCTTCAATTGAGTACATCAAATACACTATTATTTGGTGGGATCAATTGAATTGTGCAGGGGAACGTCCTAACACTTGGGAGGCGATAAAGCAAGCTATGCGGCAACGATTTTGTACTGGCATACTATACAAGGACGCTGCATACAAAGCTACAGCGACTTACTCAAAGTGATAAGATGGTGAGCGAGTACTATCAAGAGGTGCAAGTGCTCATGATCCGTACAAGTGTGCGTGAGTTGGCGGAGGTGACCATGACACGTTTTTTCAAGGGGCTAAATGAAGATGTGCGAAACCGTGTTGATTTGATGCAATATAACACCGTGCAAGAGCTACATCATCAAGCAGAGCATGCTAAACAATGGGTGGAAGGCACTCAAGCCAAGGTTGGTCGAACCACTCACAACGCTTGGAGGCGTCCAATCTCACATGACGGTGATGTGGGATCAACTCCCAAACCAGTTGCATCCACTACACTGATTCGGAGTACACTAAAGGCAGTTTCAAAGGCTATATGTGTCGCGGGCAAAGAAGCATCATATATTGATTCTAGTGCGTTCTTTACGGCTAGAACTAGCAACATTGAGTGCTTCAAGTGCAAGGACAGGGATTACATGAAGAAAGATTGTCCAAACATGAAGACAGTGTTGCTTACATATGACGGCTATGCAACGGAAAGCGAAAAGTGAGGAATTTGAACCTTCCAATGATTCTAAGAAGCGGGAGGTTGTGATCTATGATCCAGAGGAGGGCATTAGCTTGATGGCTCAAACAGTGCAGCATAATAACATCGTTATTGTGCGGAAGGGACAACGACACCATATCTTTCAAACCAATTACAAGATCAAAGAGAAGATGTGTAAGCTGATTATTGATAACAGGAGTTCAAGCAACATGATTGGTAATGTATGTGTCGGTGACATGTCACAATCATAGTTAGATGTCAAATAAAGTTATCACTTTACATATTCGACAATTTGGTTAGAGCCTACTCGTAAGCGTATGTTTCTATAATTTATTATTTTATTTTTGCTAGTGGGTCCAGTATGCCATTGTCATATTACCACTATTATCACTTACTATTACTATTATCTTGATAACCATTTACTGTAGGCAACTATACGCCAACCGACTAGCCTACCAATTTCTCCGGCATTGTGCTTTGTTAGAGATAATGTTTTGTTTGGACACCACTTCTATCCAAGTTAATATCTTCGTACAATGACATACTGATTAACTTAATGAGACTACTACTATGATTAACGTAGTTAACTTACTTAGCATCTGATTTTGTGGGAAACAACTATTATACAGAGCACTACCTTAAACTACCTTGCAAGGCTGTATCTATCGGTCTTGGGTTTATTGGTTAATTGAACATGGATGCGTGGGTGTATATACATACAAACAGGAATACTTAAAATTATGTTCAAACACAACTTGTTGCCAATCTTAAATTTCAAGTTAAAGGCCAAGGTACAACTACGTTAATTAAGATGCAATTTAGTGGGCCATGTTATGGAATATCACTTAACTTATTTCCAGTTGATGTTACTAATTCACACAAAGCTTTACTCTGACAAGAATCTCTAACTTAATTTATCACCTTAACTTAATATACATGCCTACTTGTTCTTTGAAATACACACTTATTAGCTAATTAACCAAATAGCATATTTTCATTAGCTATTTACATGGTGAGGCCCATTGTCATACATGTGTAGACACAACCGAGAAGGAGCTACAGAGAAGGAACATAGAGGAGCAGGGGAGGTGGCTCTGGCAGCACTCAACGCCGGTGAGGGGGGTGTCATCGGCGGCCGTAAATGGCGAAAATGGATTGGGGAAGGGGAAGGCGGTCTTGTGGGTGGTGGTGGCACGGTTGGAGGTGGACGGTAGTGGTCGGGCGGTGGTGCGCTGCTGCCAGCTATGGGGAGGATATGGGGGTGGCAGTGCTGGAAGGGGAGATGGGGAAGAATAGGGGGAGCACGAGCATCTACGGGGTAAGGAAGAGTCACCCAAGCGGTCGGTGAAGGCCAAGGGAGCCGAAGGCGTGAGCCCGAGGCGACACGGCGGGTTCGTCGTGGCGGCGATGCTACGGGGAGGGGTAGCCAGAGCGGGTGGCGGGGGCAGGTTGGAGGAGGTGAGGAGGTGCCCCAGTGCAGAGGGATTAGAGAGGAGATCACTGAACAAAGGGCGGCGACGGTGATGGCGGCTTTCGACTGAAAACGGGGAAGACAAGGCCGGCACTGGGCTCCTGCGATGGAACGACATAATTAATGGAGGGGAACACATCCTCAGGGGCTAGAACACGTCGTGACACAGTTATCTCAGGGAGGGACTTACTGTGTCAGCCGAAACGGCGAGGCCAAGGTGGCAGCAT
The DNA here is from genome assembly GCA_036346405.1 of Phyllostachys edulis. Lineage (NCBI taxonomy): Eukaryota > Viridiplantae > Streptophyta > Magnoliopsida > Poales > Poaceae > Phyllostachys > Phyllostachys edulis. The sequence goes on along the minus strand of CM070553.1, from coordinate 64,004,169 downwards.
TGTGCGACATGGAGGTCAGTGCCGGGAGCGCCAACGGCGTTGCCGGTGCTCGGGTTGCTGAGAGAGGAAGAGGATGTGCGCACAGGAAAGAGGGGGCCAAGGCGATGCTGGAGAGCACGATGGTGGTCACCGGGGCTCACTAGGGTAGTGGCATGGCTCGACGAGGTGTGGCGGCCGAGTAGGAGCTTGAGTGACGACACAGTTTGAGGCGAGCTCGAGAGAAATAAAGAAGAAGGGGAGGGAAGCCTGGGCATGGCTTAAGTAGGGGAGGTGAGCACACGCCTGGGGAAGGAATGGCATAGTGCGACTGTGAACGTCAGCATCGTGCAAAGCGATGGGAGCAAGTGGTATAGTGGTGGTGTGGCGATGAGATGATGGCGATGACGCGGGCGACGACGCAGCTCCACTGGTGCGAGGACGGTGGGACGGGAGCAAGGGGACAACCCACCAGCATGGTGGCATGGCGACACGACGAGGGCAGGTGCATGGTGATGGGCGACGTGGCGCTAGTGCAAGCGGGCGAGGCGCACATAGCACATGGCACCAATAGTGGCATGGCGCTAGGGAGGGCGCAACTGTCGGCCGAGGGAAGCAAGGAAGGATGGTTGCCGGGGCTGGCAGGTGGGCCCGGGAGGGAAAAAATAAAGAGAAAAGGAAGGAAAAGGAAGAGGGAAGAAAAGGAGAAAAAGGAAAGAAAAGGAAAATAAAAATAAAAAGGAGAAGTCAGGCTAGGTCAGGTGGCTTTCGGCCCAAACCGCACTTTTGAGGTCTCAATTTATTTTCTTTTTCTTTTCTTTTTAAACTTAGGTTTGAATTCAATTTTCTGTTTTTGGGGTTGAGGTTTGAATTAACAACTCAAAAATTTGAATATCGACGAAGGGTAACAAAAAGTTTTAAAAATCCCACATTTTTAAATAATTTCAAATGCGTGAATTTTTTGGGCTGTTATAGGTGTGATCCGTGGGCTAGCCCAAATAGCGAGCGCGGTGCGAGTGAGTTGTTATCTGGGGTTCTACTTAAGGAGTACTATGTCATCTTGCGTAGTTCATCTAATTTGTAATCAACAAATGAAGAACTCTATTCCCCATCAATCTCCTCCTCACCCAGTCTGATTTCTCTGGATTTTCTTGCCTCTTGCTTCCAACCTTCCCCGATTTCTTCCCTCAACCCCTCTACTTCTGGGAACGTAAAACTTTTTGGTATTAGAGTCATCGTTCTTGAGCCAATACGCCAACCTGGAGAGTCCAAATACTAGACGAGAGCTCAGGAGAAATCGGTGGTCATGGAGTAACAGATCGCAGAGCTTACCAGGGCAATCCAGACGTAGAACGCTACCATCCAGACGATGGTGGAGTCGCTGGCGGAACTCAAGCTAGTGGTGATGGAACTCAAGGAGTGGAAGCTGGCCATGGTGACAAAAGTGGACGAGTTGCGCAGCGAGGTGGGAGAGTTGCATGGCCAAGTCAGTCAAATCGCCCGCGACTCTGCACTAGCAACCAGAACCACGGTATTGTCCCCGCTGCTGCCCACTCCGGAGCACAAGCTACCACTTGAGCCGAAGGAGGAGGAGGGTGACTACCGTCACAGGCTTGATGGCCACAGCTCTGCAACGCAAAATCGGGGGAAGGCGACATGGGAGTTTACCCCAGAGCCGCCTCTGGGCAATGGTACATATGGATTGCCGACTTTGACCCCTTTCCTTCATGATTCGTTGGAGACGTCCGGTAGATCTACAAGATATTATCCTACTCACCCTCGCCACCCAAACTAGATTTTCCCCAATTCGATGGAGAGAATCCCAAGGCATGGAGGTTGAAGAGTGAAGTTTACTTTCAGGTGTGTGTGACCCATCCCGATTTGTGGATCAGTGTGGCAACTATGTTCTTTGTGGGAAACGCGGTCCTATGGCTGCAATCCACTCAAACCCACATAAGATGCGTAAACTGGGGGGAATTTGTCGAGGTAGTATGTGTGCGATTTGGTCGAGAGGAGTTCCAACAGTAGTTGCATCAATTTAACTGCCTCCGGCAAGTTGGGCCAGTAGCTGAGTTCGCTGAGAAGTTCATCGAGTCGATGCAGGGCCTCTTCGCACATCACTCGTGGGATCCTGTGTTCTTTTTTACTCAGTTTACCAATGGTTTGCATATCGATATTAGAGCGGCTGTTGTTTTGCACCAACCAAAAGATTTGGATATTGTCGTGTCTTTGGCTTGCTTGTAGGAGGAGGTCCTAGAGGCCACAAGGAGGGATGCTCGTTGCCCGAAGTTCCCAATGGGGGGACGACAGGTAACATTGATGGCATTGCCCCTACTGCCTCCTTCAGGAAGACCGCCGGTACCCCCATGGAATTAGGCGGATGCCCGAAGGGGAACGGAAGGAGCTCGTGCGGCGAACTCTGACGACAAGTTGGCGGTGCTCAAAGCATACTAACGAGCGCATGGGCTGTGCCACACTTGTGGTGAGAAATGGAGTTGAGACCACAAATGTGGCCTGACTGTATAGTTGCATGTCGTGCAAGAACTATGGGAGCTAATCCATGAACTAGAGAATGAGACGCACAATCTAAAGTAGCCAGCTCGTAGGAAGGGGAGAGATCTGGTGTCTATCTCACACTCGGTGGTGCGTGGCCCAGATGCTCCAAGAACAATGTGGTTGAAGGGTGAGATTCAAGGGCAAGTGGTCATGATCCTGGTGGATTCCGGGAGTACCCATAGTTTCATCAGTGAGGCACCTGCGGGCAAATTGCAAGGTAGGCAAAGATCGATTCAGCCGATGGGTGTCAGAATTGCTAATGAGGGAGTGCTGGCCTATGTGGAGGAATTCCTAGATTGTCACTGGAGTGTGCAGGAAGTGGAATTTGTGTCAATGCTGAAGGTGCTCTCGCTGGGTTGTTACGACCTCATCGTGGGCATGGACTGGCTGGAGCGGCACAATCCTCTGATGGTTCACTAGCACAACAAAACATTGTCCTTCATGTATCAAGGCAAGAGGATTGTGTTGCGGGGAATCCGAGCTGAGGTACCCCAAGGTGTGTTGATCCTAACGAGAGCTGGAAAAACAAGTACAGAAGACCAAGGGCAATTGTTCATGACCAGCGCCACGAAAATAGGACTGCCCGACACTGTGCAAAGTATGTTGTCGAAATTTGAATCATTGTTTGTTGAGCCGAAGGGATTGCCCCCTTCTCGGGCATTCGATCATGCCATACCATTGTTGCCAGGGTTGTAGCCAGTCAATTTGAGACCCTACTGCTATCACCCAGCATAGAAGGATGAAATGGAGAAATGAGTTGCAAAGATGCTCAGCCAGGGAATCATCCAACACAATGCCCATCCCTTCGCATCGCCAGTTTTGCTAGTGCAGATGAAGGATAGAACATGGTGATTTTGTGTGGATTATTGCCACTTGAATGCGATTATAGTGAAGAATCGATACCCGTTGTTGGTCATCGATGAGCTGCTAGACGAACTGGCCGATTCCCAATGGTTTAGAAGCCTAGACTTGCGAGCAGGGTACCATCAGATTAGTATGAGGCCGGAAGATGAACATAAAACGGCATTCAAAACTCATCACAGGCACTACGAATTCCATGTAATGTCCTATGGGCTAACCAGTGCCACAGCGACATTCAAGGGCCTGATGAACATGATTTTGGCACCATTGTTGCGTCGAGGTGTGCTCGTGTTCATCAACGACATATTGGTATACGGTCGCTCACCGGAGGAGCACGAGGAGAAACTGTGACATGTGTTTGAAATCTTGTCACAACATCAGTTACGAGCAAAAGATCCAAGTGTGTATTCACCCAGCAATGGTTGACATATTTGGGACATATTGTCAGCTGTGATGGTGTAGCTATAGATCCGAATAAAATTGCTACATGCGAGATTGCCCTGGACTGGTGAACGTCAAAGAAGTGCGTGGATTCCTAAGCTTGGCAAGCTACTACCACAAGTTTGTTTGTCATTTTGGAATCATTAGCCGGCTGCTCACAGAGTTGTTAAAGAAGAACGTAGTGTTTGTTTGGACTAAAGAGAAGAAAGGGCCTTCTAGGCTAGCTCTTAAGGAGGCTTTGATCTCGGCGTCGGTGCTCTCCCTACCTGATTTCACCAAGGCGTTTGAAATAGAGATCGATGCTTCTAATCAAGGCATTGGAGCTGTCCTTATGCAGGACAAACACCCCGTCGCCTACCTCGGCAAGGCACTAGGCCCCCAAATGCAAGGACTATCCACCTACTAGAAGGAAGGGCTAGCAATCCTGATGGCAGTTGAGCAGTGGCGAACCTACTTACAACCTACCATGCTTATTGTCCAGACGGACTAGCGAAGCTTGATTCATCTAGGGACCAATGCCTGGCTACTCCATGGCAGCAGAAAGTGATGACCAAATTGCTGGGTTTATAGTACCGAATCGTGTACAAGCTGGGTTCCACCAATCGAGCTGCAGACGTGCTGTCTAGGAAGGAAATGGGTACGAGTGAGGAGCTAATAGCCATATCTATGGGAGTGCCCGATTGGCTGGAAGCAACAGCGGCTAGCTACCGAGATGATCCCTACTCTAGTAAGCTATTGAAGGACTTGATAGTGTCGGGAAACAAGGACTCCATGATTTAATTGAAGGATGGAGTGCTCAGGATAGGAGACTAGTCTGGGTGGGAAACAATGAGTTGGCCGAATAGAACATACTGAACTTGATGCATTCTAGTGCCATCGGGGGCATTCGGGATTTTAGGTCACTTATCATCAAATTTGGAGACTATTTGCCTGGCCTGGAATCAAGAAGGGTGTGTGCAGGTTTGTGGATCAGTGTTCAGTGTGTAATCAAGCCAAGGCCGAACATGTGCGCTACCTAGGGCTGCTACAGCCCTTGTCGGTTCTAGAGCACACCTAGCAAATAATCTCCATGGACTTGATCGAAGGTTTGCCCAGATCCTCCAACTTCAATTGCATTATGGTGATGGTGGATAAATTCTCCAGGTATGCTCATTTCGTAGCTCTGTCACATCCTTTCACAGTATTCCACATAGCCCAAGTGTTCATGCAAAATGTGTTTAAGCTTCATGGATTGCCTCAATCCATTATATCAGATCATGACCGCATTTTCACTAGCGTACTTTGGAAGGAGTGTTTCGAGCAACACAAACGCAATTGCACATGAGCTCAGCCTACCACCCCCAGACTAATGGACAGACATAGCACATTAATCAGTGTGTCGAAGCTTACTTGTGTTGTTTTGTCCGTGCTTGCCCGAGAAAATGGTTTAATTGGTTGGCCTTAGCAGAGTTTTGGTACAACACGGCACTCCACTCTACCCTAGGCAAGTCCCCATTTGAAGTGTTGTATGGCCATTATCCCCGGCACTTTGGCATTAGTGGCAAGGTTGCCTGTCAGAGCGAAGACTTGGCAACATGGCTGAAGGAGAGAGGCCTAATGACAGAGCTACTATGATAGCATCTGAACAGAGCGAGCCAAAGGATGAAGGCTCAAGCTGAAGCGAAGCATCTGAGATATCCTTTGAGGAAGGGGACTGGGTGTATTTGAAGATACAACCTTATGTTCAGAGTTTAGTACTCGTGCGAGCTAACCACAAACAAGCATTTCGGTTCTTTGGGTCTTTTCAGGTGGAAAAAAGGATTGGCTCGCTGGCGTACAAGATGAAGATGCCGGCCACTTCCACCATTCACCCCATCATCCATATGTCGCAGTTGCAAAAGGCCATCCCTCCCTCGACTTCGGTGCAGGCAAGGCTTCCCGAGGGCACGGAGGAAGTCCAATTCCTGATCAAGGTGCTTCAACGTAGGCTGTGGGACAAATGAGCCACCGCTACCACACAAGTCCTAGTTCAGTGGTCGGGATCCACACCAGCGATGGTGACCTAGGAGAACTACGATGAGCTACAGCCTACAGGCAAGATTCCCTTATGCTCTAGCTTGGGGACTGTCGGGACCCAAAATATGCAATTCTGGACCCTCTGTGTATAATTATAATACCCCGATGTTTCTAAGGAAGGAGAGTAAACAAAAAAAAGGGTTTTTCTGTAATACTCCAACTTAGTCTAATGAAGAAAGCAGTGAAAAGAGAAATTAGACTTTAGAGGAGGGGAAATCTGCAATTCTTTGGCAACCTAGGCTTCGGGCTTTGGCCTAGGAGGCCCATGAGGGGCCGGCCACTACTAAAAGAAGGGAGAAACCCTAGCCCACCACTGTAGCACGCACTGCTACAGTGCTCCCACCGCCGCTACAGTGCTGCTACAGTGCATGCCCTCCTCCTTGCACTCCGTTGCCCCTCTTGGTGGTGCTCTCCCATTGCTGTCAGCCAAGGAGAAAGGTGGAGGGAGAGAGGAGAAGAAGAGGAGAGGAGCATCTAGTGGGGGAAATCAGCGGGCACGCGTGTCTCCAAGGGTAACGAATGTTGTTTTCATTGTTTGATTAGTCGAGATGTGAATTCGATTAAAATTGATTGGATCGAACTCGTCATTAAAGATTCAATTCTGTCCAAAGAGGTTGCGTGGGCATTTTCGAGTTCTTAGAGGCCGAATTAGAGGTTTCCATCTCCTAGAGATATTTAGATAATATTCTTAGCTTTTGTGGCCGCTAAGAACACCGATTCGACGCACGGATCAAAAGTTATGATAGTTTTAGTTTCTGCTGTCCGAGAATTCTCGACGCGATTGATCTGTCAAGTTGTCTCCTAAAATATGATTATGATAATATTCAGGGTTTTCACCCAACTAGGTTATTGTCGAAATTTTTATAACCTTTCCAGAATGTTAAAGAACGCCCTAATCGGAGTTGTAGATCAAAAGTTGTGATCTGTTCTTTACCGCTGTCCAGAATCTTAGCTACGTTTCAGCAGTCATTTTAATTAGTAGATTGATTATTGTTAAGGTCCGAATCAGTACTTCTCCATATTATGAAATTTGTAGGCCTTGGTCTTATCTTTCCAGATCATTAAAGAACATCCAATTTAGAGCTGTAGAACGAAAGATATGAATTTTTGAAGTTCTTATTGTAATATATCTCTCTGTTGTGGACAGTAGAGAAAGATTAACTTGTTAGCGACTTTTCTTGCACCTTGGGAATTATTGAAATAATTTTATTCAGGAAGCTAGTTCCTTTTAGTTTCTATAAAGGTTTAGGTCATTGATTTTGGTTGTACCAAATGGAAGTTATGAATTTCACAAGTTGAAAGTACCGAAGATGACAGAACGGTCTTCGGGGTTAAAATCAAGGGCTTAGATGGGGTAATTTGTTCTGTCGATCACCTGGGAAGTTGTAGCTAAGCTCGTTTAAAGTCCGGGAAACTTGGATTCATAACTTTTGGGGCTGGGACTCAAAAGTTATGGATTTTTCTTTGAGAACTGACAGATTGGACAGATTAGAGTTAGGGGTGAAATTGCTAGTTTTGTGTTGCGTTCAGGAGCGATCGCTCTCGTTATGTACTATCGCTTTGTTGAGCACTCTTGTTTAGTATACTTAGTATACTTTACGGTTGCCAGTGTTGGTGAGCACTGTGGTTGAAAGTCAGACTGTCGTCATCTTTTCGCCTCACAGTTAAGGCAAGTACTTTGATGTTCCTATGTTTGGTGAATGATGCATGCTTGATGTTTGTATTGTGTTTTCCTAAGATCCATGAGAATATTCAAGTTTATGTCCCTTTCTTATGTGTTATACCATGGGTATACATATGATGTCTTTCATAATTCATACTTCAGTTCATGCATCATGTTTCATGTGCCTTCCACGGGAGTGGATTATAAGACCCATCAATTCCAGTATGGGCACATAAGACCCACCATTCCAATGTGGGCAGATTTGGACACCCATATGAAACATTCTTCATACGGGACTTGGATCCCCGTATTTTGTTAAATGCGGGCTTAGGTGAACACCGACGGGTGTGTCACTAGCTATACCGGTATAAGCATGTGTGTAGTCCATTCTTTTCATTAATTCCATTCATTCCATGCATTCATGTATTCATTCAGTGTACATTCAAATTCTTTAATGAAGTTGTCTTTTCATATTTGTGGTATGTCCAGCTATCCATGTACTTGCTGAGTTTCAGACTCATTCTTGCTTTGTTTATTTATTTTTAGGTGATCGTTGGTGATGATTCTCTTTGGAGGGAGTAGACACGCACTACTCATTCATTTCACCTTACACCAATTTTAATAATAGAACTTGATTCTGTCTTTCATTCATTAAGTGATGGACTGTAATATAATGGAGTTTGATGTTGGTTGATATCTTTCTCTACGTTAAGGTTGTTTAATTAACTGCTTATGTTCCATGATCATTCGTTTGGTATGATTATCTTAGTGGATTCAGTAGACTTAAATAATTGGAATTTGTGAACTGTTGTTGGATTCAATTTTAAATCCTGCTTAGGTTTTTAAAAGATGTTGATCCTTATATGTTAGTTGATGAGTTATTGTTAAAGTTCTTCCGCAGTATTGTTGTATGTTAGTCCTTTAGGTAGTATTTTGGCTTATGAATAGCCAGGGTGTTACAATAATGCACTAGTCCAGGATCACGCTAGTGTACACAGTGTCAACACAGGTGAATATCGATCCACACAAGTGATTAATAACATGAAAAACTACCCCTCGTGTGAAATCCCCGAGCATGTCCATGACTGCGGACATGGCTATTCGAATAGATTGATTAACACTCTGCAGAGGTTGTATATTTTACCCACAAGATACAACTAGTGTAGCTAGCACGAGCTGTAACAAAATAGTTCAGAAACTTCATCTCGACATTGACACTCCTAGTGTGCTTACAAACCATCAGACAACCCCACACAGGAAGTCAGTCCGACACACACCGTTGGACAGGGACACGGCGAACCGCCCCGTGATGTGACTACTTAGTAGCACACCTCCACCCACACCCACAGCCTAACCTACAACTTGAGTAATCAATGTCAAGACTCCATAACTTACTAAGTTAGGCCCGTCCCATCAGGCATGTGGTTGTACGAGAGGCTCAGTTCAATGGCGCACAAAGTTAAGTCCTTAATTGACCAAGGCAAGACTTCCAATTAAACTACAAATCTCTATGCACACAGGTTATTAAGCCCACGCACATAGCTCCACCAAAATAACACACAGTCCACTTGCCTTCGTGTAACATCCCAACTGTATAAACAGGTGTGTGTTTCAAATGTAAGAAAAGGTGTAGAAATAAAAACTTTTTCTCACATCTTGAAACTCTTGAACTCACATGTATTCCTTGTCCAAGAGTTGTGAAATCCAAAAACATAAAGCTCTTGTTGACAAAAGTCAAACTCATTTTTCACTTGTCTCAAATCTTGTGCCTAACCCTTTGGAAATATTTTTCCTTGGTCCTAGAGTTGTTGTGGGACCCCTCTGAAAAATATCATAAGTTTTAAAACTTGTTTGATAATTTTTGGAGGTAAAACAAACCCTTGAGCAGCCTTAATGAATTTCCTGAGAAAAATGCATTGCATAAAAACCTCTGGAAATTTATGTAAGGTTAATCCTTATGTCAGCAAGCTCCAGTTAAAATTTCATAAATTTTGGAGTTGTTTTGCTATCTCAAATAATTCTGCAAAGTCTCAGCTGTTAAAATTGAATTCAAAACAATGCACTGTTCCTTGGGCTGAGCCACTTTCCAATTTGGGTCAAGCCCAACCACATCCCTGGCTTAGCAGACCTCCTTTCCACCTTGTTGAGGTCGTAGCCGTTGGATTCAGATCCAAAGGCCACGACCTCCGCTGCAAACCATCACAGCGAGATCCTCCCACCTTGTTGAGCTCGTAGCCGTTGGATCAGATCCAACAGCCCATGACCTCCCCGCGATATCAAGCGCACCAGACCTCCCCCATCTTGTGTTGTGCGCCGTTGGATTTAAAATCTACGACCACGACCTTCCCTTTGCTTCATGCGCATCAGACCTCCCACCCACGTGAGGTCGTAGCTGTTAGATGTAAATCTCACAGTCATGACCTCCCTTGTCCTCTCCTTGCCATTGGATCTCGTTTCAACGCGCGAGATCTGTGGGCCATTTGGACCATCCGTTTTAGCCATTAGATTTAAATCGTGCGGTCTCTGTTGAGTGGTCCGTTCGGACCATTCCTGTTAGCCCTTAGATCTAAATCTAAAGGCCATGACCTCCTTTGCGCTACGCGCAAGGCTCAGGACCTCCCCTCACTTGATCAGCACCATTGGATGCAAATCCAACGGTCCTAACCTCCTTTGCGCTATGTGCAGCGCTTAGGACCTCCCCAATCATCGTGTGCCCTTGGATTGAGATCCAAAGGCCATGACCTCCACATCTTTAGCTGTATCGAGCGCAACGTTAAGTCCTCCCATCAGGTCCGCACCGTTGGATGTAGATCCAACGCGTTGGACCTCCTGTCCCTTTTTCCTTTGCGCATCCGCGCAATGATAATCGGAGGGTCACGACCTCCCCAGTCCAAATCGGAGGCCCGTGACCTCCTCCTTTCTCTCTTTAAATCCTACCGTTTCAAGATCTAGGGCCAGGACCTCCCTATCGTTTTCATCAAACGGTGGGGAGCAGCTCCTGTTCTTCTCCTAGCTTGGCGCGCGCGTGCGCCATGGCAGTGGAGAAGGTCAGCACCATGTCACATCCCAACAGCTCTGTGCTGCGTGCATTAAATGCATGGCAGACCTTTCCGCCCTAGGCCATGCCCTAACCTACCCCTCTGTCACCTCCTTTGTCTTGTCCAAGCCATGGACCGCGCATGGGCTAAGCTCACCATGAGCTTAACCCGCGGCTCATGACCTCTTTTGCCCTAACTATAAAACCTCCTTGGTATCACCTTTGGCTTCTTTTACACACTTCACCAAATTGCTTTCGGTTCTGTGGAGCTCAAACCACAGACCTCCCCCAAATCGCCATTGTTGGAGCTTGGAGCTCCTTGGTGGCAGTGCTCCTGTGGCTCCCTCTCTCGACCTCTTGCTCCTTTGTATGAATCGCTGCGGAGCTCATAATCGCTGTTTGTGTTTTTGGCCGTGTTGGTCACCTTGCTCCTCTCCGGCTCGTCGGCGATTTAGGCCGCCGCCGCCGCCGTCGAGAATGGACCCACATGGTGCGCAAGGTTATTGCACACACGTTGGTGCCCTTGGATGTCATCGGCGAGGTCTGCATCGCCGGCGAGGACCATTTCCTTGCGCTCGGATTTTTGTCGGGCATAACAGCAGCGCTGTTGTCGGTTTAGGACAAAGATCCTCCTCTTTAATGCCTCAATCATTGCTTATCATTGTTAATCATGGGTTAGCCTTTAATGCCTTGACCCTGTCCCCTTGTCGCGCATTTCAGGCCCGCGCGCCTGGTCTCCCCGCGCGCGCACCGCTCTGGACCGTTCAAGACCTCCTCTGTGAGATCTTGACCGTCCAGGACCTCCTCTGGTGAGATCTTAGCCGTCCAGACCTCCCCTGGAGGTCTGAGCCGTTAAGACCTCCTCCGCGTAGGACCTCCCCGAGGTCATCTCAGCCGTTTATGACCTTCCCGTGTTGATCTTGACCATTCCGGTCCTCCCTCTATCGTTGTGGTCCGTTGGATGCAGCATCAACGGCCACGACCTCCTCTCTCGTTCGCGCGTGCGCGTTGCTGGGAGGACATGGACCGTTGGATCCAAGATCAATGGCCCATGTCCTCTGAACCTTCGAGAGCGTGCGTGCGCGTTATCACCTGAGAGGTCTTGAGCCGTTAGATCCAGGATCTATGGCTCATGTCCTCCCCCTGTCTTATTGGTTTTTAGAATATCCAGAGAGCTCCTTTTTGCAAACTGAAAAAGGTATGAACTTCAAAAATGCATAACTAATTCATTTTAAATCCAAATGAGGTGATTCAAATTTCTGTAGCTCTGGTTTGGACTGGGCTCTAATCTAAAAATGGTTATGAGCTCAGTTCAGCTCCAGAACATGGATTTGCAATAGGTTTCAAAATTAACTTTAAGTGTTACATTAAAAATTCAAATTAACTTGTAAAATGCATAAGTAAATCTCTGTAGATTATTTTTGAGTGAATCCAACTTTGTTGGCTTCCTCTGTTAATGCACTAAATGTTAGAATTGGATTTAGGCATGTCACTGTTTTCAAAAGCATAGTGGGTGCATTTTAGATGTGCTCATTTTCTTGTCTTTGAAAAATTGTAGAAAATGCATAATAGCTCCAAATGAGGTGAACTCAATTGTGTTATTCATCTCATGAGGTGCTTGTTTTACAGTAAAATTTTCAGTAGCACTACCTTTCCAGAAAATGTTGCCAAACAATTAAATTAGTAAATAGTAGCAGTTTTGTATTTTTAGGGCTGAGCAGAATTATTTTGCTCATATCTTTTGCATTACGAATCCAAATCAATTGGTTCTTGTTGCTAAATTCCCTAAAAATCCTCCTCTTGCTGCTGTAGAAATTTCAGAGCTTTTGGAGTTTGTTTGCTGTGCTGTCTTTTGGATTTTCGTCGTTCTTATCGATTCTTTTCGCCTTTTCATTTAGGTGTTGACGAGTGTGTTGATCCCGTGAGCGATCCTCAGCAACATTTTGAGAAAAACTAGCAAGGCAAGCAGTTTGATCATATCCCGTTATTGTCCCATTACTTTAAAGCTTAATACTTTATTTCACTTATATGTATGCATGCTACTTGGTGTTAAAATATCGTTAGTAATCCTATAGATGCATATTCTGTAGGTAAATGTTCATTCTCTACTACTAAGCCTAGGACTATCTTGCTGTGATTTAGAGTTCGATGGATGGACTCTTATCACTTAGTAGTTTACGTTGGTAATGCTTAGCAATGCTTAGATAACGGTAGAAATAGGCGGTTGTCGACATTATGTCGATGACCTTGATCACACAAAAACTATTATTCCATCATGTCCATCTTGTGCTTGTTACTTTGTAAATAAACAAAAATAAAAACAAAATTGTTATTGACTTGGGCACAATGGATGTTGGTGTGATTTGTTGGGTGTGAACGGAATGGTGCCTAAGTCCCTAAGGACCGAGTTACTTGCGCCATTGATCCAAGCACTTTTATGCTAACCACACGAGGGGATATGGGACCTCTCTTGACTAAGTACTTTGGGAGGTGTTAATTATGAGCTGGTCGGTGGGTGTGTTAAAAATAAAATGTGTGTGTGTGTGGTGTTGGGAAGGGAGCATTAGCAGACCGGCTAGGCTGTCTAATGTGTCCTTATCCCCGTGGGTTCTTGACTCTTAATTAGCATCATCCATTGAAAATGTCTCGTAGGACTTAGCCGTGCAAGCATACCAAAGGAAGTGTGCTAAATCATGTGGCGAAAAGGCTGATGCAGCGTGTGGGGACATTGGTACACCTGCTCGCAGGTTAAAACTATTCAAATAGCCTCGTCCTAGGTTATGGACACGCTTGGTGATTTCCCGCAAGAACTAGACTAAACACTTAATTAAAACTTGATGGGTGGTATGAATTGGGTAATTCATGCTATTGTTGTGGTGACTTGGGTGAGTCACTTCCAGGTTGTTCTTGTTGTTATTATTGTTGTATCGTTGTTACTTCAAAAATTAAAAATGCTTTGTCAAAATTGCTTTCAATCTATTACATTATTGCAAATGAAGGCTCGCTTTATGCTAAAATGAGTCCAAAGCCTCATCCACTTAAATAAAGCTTGCATGTAGTTATTTATAGTTCTGTTATACTACACGTCAGTCTTGCGAGTACATTATTTGTACTCATTTGCTTTGCTTAATAATTTTGTTGCAGAGGAGGTAGAGCCCAAAGGGCTTTAATTTTGTGAGATGTGCTGCGGTTGGGAATCTAGCTAGGCGGCTTGGTTGGTTGCCCTGTGGGCTAAAGGCAAACCTTGTGGCTCTCTTTTGTTTATCATCATCTTATGGCTTTTGCTTCCGCTGTGTTATCTTTATTAGTTGTATTTGGCCGGTCGGCCCCTTTTGTAATAACTCTATTATATGTATGTCTTTCAATCTTGTTCGTGCTTGGTTCTATGTCTTGAATGGAATTGATGCATGATTTTGTAAAGGGGTGTGTATACTGCATTTCTGGGAAGTATACATATCTCGAAGACACGGATTATTATGTTTGTGATGCTAGGGTCAATGGATGACTAAGTATTACAAGCCTAATAAACCGGGGTCCTCACAAAGTTGGTATCAGAGCCATACTGACCATAGAAACCCTAGCTTGGTCGTCTTTAGGATGTTTTGGAAAACCTATTTTCAAAATATCAAATGGTTTATAAAAGCTTAAGTAAAGTCTCTACTTTTACTCCTTACCTATCTTAGGTTTTTTCTCTCATCTTGTTCTAATTTGAGTTTTAAAAGTTGTTTTCCTCTCCTCCTCTCAAAAGATAAACCCAATTAAACGATAACACGGGTTTTGGGAACCAATGAGTTTGGCAAATTGAAGTGTTAGCTGCCCATTTACAAGGTTTTGAAGCTTCTGGAATGGCCAATTTTGACTGGAAGCTTGGATGCAAAATCTGGACAGCAAGCGTCGATTTTCGGACAGCAAGCTCAAGGTTCTAAATAGGATAGAAAAGGAGAGGTTAAATCAACTAAAACTTGTGGGAATAAAAGGGCAAGATGTGACACTAGTTAGCTAAGTATCTAACACTTATTTTGCTGATTTAACCTTGCTTTGTAGTAGTGTTAGAGCTAAAATAGCTTGCTGAAATTTTTCCTTCTCTACCGATTACTCGTTCTTTCAATACGGGTTAGTTAGTGAGAGAAGTTGACCTTATTTCTTAAGTTTTCCTTGCTGTTTTTAGAGTCTTTTGGGAGCTTTTAAAGTTTAATTACTTGCTGTTTTGGCTTTCATTTAGGGTGATATTCCATTCCCCTAGTCATTAGCCTTCGCTTTCTTTAGCTTCTAATTTCTGGATTTTTGGTTGCTAACCTCTTCCCCTTTCAACAGGATGGCCGGTCGTACTCGTAGTGGCCAAGGCCAGGCAGCTGGTCCGGATGAGGAGCTTCCTCCTCCACTGACCATGGCCGAGGTCCTTCTTCAGATAGAGCGCAACCGTGCAGAAGATCGGAGGGTGCTACTGGATGTCATCGCGCGCAACACCTCCGCCCTTACCGGTGCTTCAGATCCGGGCAAGGGAGTGGTCATCGGCCGTGGAGGACTCATGAGTTTCTTCGTACTCACCCCCCACCTTTTCTGTGTCCGAGGACCCGCTTGATCTGCATTTAATCGCTTGTCTGGCGGAGCGGAAGCTCAGCATCGCGTAGTGCCAAGAGCACAAGAAGGCGTTGTTTGCATCGCACCAGCTTGAGGGTGCAGCTTTGTCATGGTGGGAGAGCTTTCTCGCCATGCAGCCCGCAGACCAGACTGTCTCTTGGGAGGAGTTTCGCACTGCCTTCCGTCGATCTCATATCCCTGCCGGCTTGATGAACATCAAGAAGCGGGGAGTTTCTCGCCAAGCAAGGGCGTGCTACGTAAGTGTGGAGTATGTGTACGAGTTCAACCATCTAGCTCGTTATGCTCCCGAGGATGTGGCCACTGATATGGCCAAGCAAGCAAAGTTCAGGGTGGTTTGTCTGAGGAGCTTAAGGACAAGCTATCCATCGTCGACTTCCCTGATTTCCAGACCTTGGTCGACAAGGCCATCATCACCGAGCATTCTGGTAAGGAGCTTGTGGATTCCCGCAAGCGCAAGTGGGAGGCCTACAAGTCGTCCAGGGCCGGCTCTTCCCGTCCTCGTTTCGGGCAGTCTCAGGGGTCCCATTCTCGAGCTTGCACCCCGAGGTTGCCAAGACTGTCCTCGTCCTTCGCAGCCGCGCCCCAATCACGCACTGCGAGCGAAGATGGTGGCCCCCAAACCCGGCCGCCGGGGTCACTTGCTTCGCCTGCAACCAAAAGGGGCATTATGCAAACCAATGCCCTAAGAAGACTGGAGCAGCCCCTCGTCCTAATGGAGGACACGGGCAAGGTGGTGGATCATCTCAGGATCAGAAGATTGTCCCCGTAGCCCAAGGCGTGGGCAGCGGTCGCGTCAACGCCATCTCTGCTGAGGAGGCACAGGAGGCACCTGACGTCGTGTTGGGTATGCTTCTTGTAAACTCTTATCCTGCTACTGCTTTGTTCGATTCAGGAGCAACCCATTCTTTTGTATCTCAGTCTTTTGCTGCTGTTAGTGATCTTTTGTTTGCTCCTCTGTTGGTCCCGTTGCTCATTCGCTCTTCTGGTTCGGAGTTGAGAGCTGAATTGGAGTGCAGGAATGTTCCTATCGAGATTGAGGGAGTAGGATTTTTGGAAAATCTTATTCACCTCAACGCAGCGAGCTTAGATGTGATTCTTGGCATGGATTGGTTGTCCCAGCACATGGGGCAAATCGATTGCGCCCGGAAGCTCATCTATCTTACAACTCCATCCGTGAAAGGTGTTTGCTTTTCGCCGGTCGAGCCCTCATCTCTTCAAGACTTGAAGCGAAGCCAGCTCCGGATATTCGTGAAGTCCCAATGGTATGTGACTTCATGGATGTCTTTCCCGAGGATCTTCCAGGGATGCCACCAGTTCGGGATCTCGAGTTCGTCATCGAGTTGGCTCCCGGTACCGCCCCGATTTCGAAGAGGCCTTATCGGATGCCACCGAATGAGTTGGTGGAGTTGAAGAAGCAACTCAATGAGCTTCAAGAGAAGGGTTTCATCCACCCTAGCTCATCTCTGTGGGGTTGTCCGGCTATCTTCGTGAAGAAGAAGGACGGTACTTTGCGCATGTGCGTCGATTACCGTTCACTTAACGAAGTGACGGTAAAGAACAAGTATCCTTTGCCCCGCATCGATGATCTCTTTGATCAATTGTCTGGAGCTCAGGTTTTCTCCAAGATTGATTTGAGAGTGGGATATCATCATGTTCGTATCCGACCTGAGGATATTCCCAAGACGGCTTTCTCTACTCGTTATGGCTTGTACGAGTATATTGTCATGTCGTTCGGCTTGACCAATGCGCCTGCCTTGTTCATGAACCTCATGAATTCGGTGTTCATGGAGTATTTGGATAAGTTTGTCGTGGTCTTCATCGATGATATTCTTATATACTCCAAGAACGATGAGGAACACACCGAGCATCTGAAGCTTGTGTTGGGCAAGCTGCGTTAGCACCAGCTGTATGCGAAGTTCAGCAAGTGCGCGTTCTGGTTGAAGGAGGTGGCCTTCTTGGGCCATGTGCTTTCAGCTGGAGGCGTAGCCGTTGATCCTAGCAAGGTCAGTTATGTGCTATCCTGGAGTCAGCCCCGTTCGGTAACCGATGTACGGAGTTTTCTCGGTTTAGCGGGATATTATCGTCGCTTTATCGAGAACTTCTCCAAGATCGCGAATGTTGGAAATATGCCCTAGAGGCAATCATAGAGATGATTATATTTCATTATGTTCATGACATTGGATAATGTGTTATCTTGTTCCTAGAATAATATTGTTAATATTTATTATCAAGTATGTGACTTGGTTGTGAAACTCTATATTTCTGCGATAATTATTCTTACACGATCCCTGGTCGTAAACATATGTGGACACATATGAATAGACTAGCATATGTATTGGTTGATGACTATGTTTCACAAGTCATAGATATGGAGATATCAAACCGATAATATGGACGCATGTTAGAGAACATGATGTTGGATAAGACCCACCTTGAGACACTATTGAGATTGTTATGAATCTATGTGTCGTTAGTTGGTCTCAAGCAATGATGATGTATAATCCTTAGACCGAGATCGGCATGGTTTCCTACATGTGTAAGGGCACTCTTAGGGGTTGCCAAACGCTACACCGTGAATCGGGTAGTTATAAAGATAGCTTTGGGTATGCTCAAACATGGAGAGGAATGTGACCGGTGGGATATGGATTTGCCCTCCTAACATAACAGAGAGATGTCTCTGGCCCCTCGCTCGATCGGATAAAGAAAGTGCATGGCCATGCCACTAGTAGTCAAGTGTTCACCACGTAAAGTTATCTAACACTCGATTGAGAAAGTATTGAATGTCCATGGATGACACAACATCTCACCCGAGTTCGACTAGACATCGTGAGGCAAAGGGAGTATACACGTAGGTCGCTTAGTTCAACGATTCTGCATTGATGGGTCGATGACATACAACAAGCTGGTCGAGACTAGTCGAACGTAGTCACAGAGTGGTCGTAACCTAGTCGTAAGCAATTACGAACTGGTCGTGACCAAATACTGAACTGTCGATAAAGATAGGACCTAGTCGTAAGTGATGAGGACCTAGTCATAGATCATATTGCATTAAGGTTCGCTCGATATAATTTGTGTGTATTCGAATCGATATGTTACGCTAGGAGCCGCTTCGACTCGTGATCGAAGCGGTTTCGAGTCACAACCGAACTACACATGAACCTATAGGGTCACACACTTAATGGGTTGGAACTAACCAGTACGAATACGATTCGTAAACGTGTTCGGATAGGATCCGTCACGAGCACTATATAAGGAGGTGCATGAGGCTGTTGGGAGGGACGTGAAAAAACACCACCGAAACCCTAGCCGCCATCTTCCTGAGAGCTCCGCCGTGCGACTTGGTGCTAGCATACCGGCGTTCGGTTGTTCCTTCCCTGGACGTGTGGATACCGTAGAGGCGCTACTACGATTGTTGCGCTTGAGGACGATCCGCGATCTTCACAAGGAATACAGAGGTTGCTGGAGGAGACGATCAACTACGACCACTGCATCGACTTGCTAGACGTTGGACGATCGACTACGACCACTACATCGACGTGCTCTTCGTTGGACCAAGCTGCTCCAACCCTTCTTCCTCTACTCTGCGCGTCTGGTGGTAACGATCTATGATCATCTACTTGCTTGGCATCCTGGTTTGCGTGGTAGAAAATTTTATTTGTAGCTATTGTAGCCTGCCCGCGACCCAACAGCGAAGCCGATGATGGAGTTGCTCAAGAAGGACAAGAAGTTTGTGTGGTCCGCTGAGTGTGAGGAAAGTTTCCAAGTGCTCAAGAAGCGTTTGACCACCGCTCCCGTTCTCGTTCTTCCCGATATCCATCGAAGCTTCGATATTTATTGCGATGCTTCTCGTCGAGGCCTCGGTTGTGTCCTTATGCAGGAGGGCAAGGTAGTGGCCTATGCATCAAGGCAATTGAGACCTCATGAACTCAACTATCCTACCCATGACTTGGAGTTAGCTGCTGTGATTCATGCACTTAAGATTTGGCGACATTACCTAATCGGTAATCGTTGTGAAGTGTATTCGGATCACAAAAGCTTAAAGTATTTGTTCACCCAACCAGATCTGAACCTCAGGCAAAGGAGATGGTTGGAATTGATCAAAGACTATGACGTGGGTATTCACTACCATCCGGGCAAGGCTAATGTCGTTGCCGATGCGCTTAGTCGTAAAGCGCATTGTAATGCCTTGTCACTCAAGGAGCTTCAGCCCACCCTTCTTGAGGAGTTTCAGCGTCTCAACTTGGGTTTGGTTGAGCATGGTTCCCTCGCTACCTTGGTTGTGCAGCCAACCTTGGTGAATCGTGTCAAGGCCGCTCAGCAATTGGATCCTGGAGTGAACAAAATCAAGGAAAATGTCAAGAACGGAACAACCAAGTGCTTCTCTGAGGATGAGCATGGTGTTGTGAGGTTCGGACAACGCCTTGTAGTTCCAAAGGACATGGAGTTGCGGAATTTGATCCTCCGCGAAGCCCATGATTCGCCTTTGTCCATTCATCCCGGGGCCACAAAGATGTATCAAGATCTCCGTTAGGGATTTTGGTGGACCCGAATGAAGAGGGAGATTGCGAAGTTCATTGCCGAGTGTGACGTGTGTTGTCGTGTGAAGGCCGAGCATCAGCGTCCAGCTGGACTGCTTCAGCCCCTGCCTGTTCCTGAATGGAAGTGGGATTCGATCGGGATGGATTTTATTACCGGTCTACCCAGGTCACCGAAGGGTAATGATGCTATTTGGGTTGTCATTGATCGGTTGACCAAAGTGGCACACTTTCTTTCAGTCAAGACCAAGATTCGTACCGGTCGCCTTGCTGACCTTTACGTGTCCAGTATCGTGAGCTTGCATGGTGTGCCGAAGACGATCGTTTCTGATCGTGGTTCTATCTTTACTTCCCAGTTCTGGCATAGCCTGCAAGAGGCTATGGGAACTCGCCTTTCTCTCAGCACAGCATATCATCCCCAAACTGATGGTCAGACCGAGAGGGTCAACCAAGTGTTCTTTCCTATGGGAAGCATTGGGAAGCATTGGGAGAAATGCTTGCCATTCGCCGAGTTTTCTTACAACAACAGCTTTCAAGCCAGTCTCGGTATGGCATCATTTGAGGCCTTATACGGGAGAAAGTGCAGAACCCCGTTAAATTGGTCTGAGACCGGCGAAAGACCTTTCTTTGGCCCGGACTCGATCAATGAGGCCGAGAGTCAGGTTTAGCTTATTCGTGAGCGTCTTCGCGCAGCTCAATCCAGGCAAAAGAGCTACGCAGATCGCCGTCGTCATGAGTTGAGTTTTGATCCTAATGGCTTTGTTTATCTCAAGGTCTCTCCTTTGAAGGGCCATCAACGTTTCGGCGTCAAGGGCAAGTTAGCTCCTCGATATGTGGGTCCCTACCGCATTATCGAGAAGAAAGGAGCTGTTGCCTACAAGTTGGAGTTGCCTGCTGCACTTGAGGGGGTACATGATGTGTTCCATGTGTCCCAGTTGAAGAAGTGCCTCCGTGTTCCAACTGAGGAAGCTCCGTTAGAAACTCTCGATGTCCAACCTGATTTGACCTATCGCGAGCACCCTGTTCGCATACTCGAAGAGGCTGAACGAAGAACTAGGAATCGTTCCATCAAGTTCCATAAAGTTCAGTGGTCGAACCATTCCGAGGATGAAGCTACTTGGGAAAGAGAAGATCGTCTGCGTGCGGACTACCCTTCTTTCTTTTCCGAGTAAGCCAAAATCTCGGGACGAGATTTCTGTAAGGGGGGGGGGGAGATTTTGTAACATCCCAACTGTATAAACAGGTGTGTGTTTTAAATGTAAGAAAAGGTGTAGAAATAAAAACTTTTTCTCACATCTTGAATCTCTTGAACTCACATGTATTCCTTGTCCAAGAGTTGTGAAATCCAAAAACATAAAGCTCTTGTTGACAAAAGTCAAACTCATTTTCCACTTGTCTCAAATCTTGTGCCTAACCCTTTGGAAATATTTTTCCTTGGTCCTAGAGTTGTTGTGGGACCCCTCTAAAAAATATCATAAGTTTTAAAACTTGTTTGATAATTTTTGGAGGTAAAACAAACCCTTGAGCAGCCTTAATGAATTTCTTGAGAAAACTGCATTGCATAAAAACCTCTGGAAATTTTATGTAAGGTTAATCCTTATGTCAGCAAGCTCCAGTTAAAATTTCATAAATTTTGGAGTTGTTTTGCTATCTCAAATAATTCTGCAAAGTCTCAGCTGTTAAAATTGAATTCAAAACAATGCACTGTTCCTTGGGCTGAGCCCCTTTCCAATTTGGGTCAAGCCCAACCACATCCCTGGCTTAGCAGACCTCCTTTCCACCTTGTTGAGGTCGTAGCTGTTGGATTCAGATCCAAAGGCCACGACCTCCGCTGCAAACCATCACAACCAGATCCTCCCACCTTGTTGAGGTCGTAGCCGTTGGATTAGATCCAACAGCCCACGACCTCCCCGCGATATCAAGCGCACTAGACCTCCCCCATCTTGTGTTGTGCGCCGTTGGATTTAAAATCTACGGCCACGACCTCCCCTTTGCTTCATGCGCATCAGACCTCCCACCCACGTGAGGTCGTAGCCGTTAGATGTAAATCTCACAGTCATGACCTCCCTTGTCCTCTCCTTGCCATTAGATCTCGTTTCAACGCGCGAGATCTGTGGGCCGTTCGGACCATCCGTTTTAGCCATTAGATTTAAATCGTGCGGTCTCTGTTGAGTGGGCCGTTCGGACCACTCCTGTGAGCCCTTAGATCTAAATCTAAAGGCCATGACCTCCTTTGCGCTACGCGCAAGGCTCAGGACCTCCCCTCACTTGATCAGCACCATTGGATGCAAATCCAACGGTCCTGACCTCCTTTGCGCTATGCGCAGCGCTTAGGACCTCCCCAATCATCGTGTTCCCTTGGATTGAGATCCAAAGGCCATGACCTCCACATCTTTGGCTGTATCGAGCGCAGCGTTAAGTCCTCCCATCAGGTCCGCACCGTTGGATGTAGATCCAACGCCTTGGATGTAATAGCCTCAGCCCTAATAAACAGTAATAAGATGTTGTTCATATTATCACTGTTCATTTTGGCGAATTGGGCATTATGCTACAACCTAATTTTCCCAATTTCTAACCAAAAACTCCAACTTGATCAAAGCTTCAAAAGAAAATACCACTCAATGTTGGTATTAAGACCGGGGAGTATTTTATTTAAAAGCCAGATGAATTATTATGGCCAAAAATAATTTTTGTTGAATTTTTTAGAAATGATTTCGATCTTGAGAAAAATAATTGCCTTTAAAATAAATTTGGTCGGTTTAGGAGAATTATTTATGTATTTCAAAATGAGAAACAGTGGTTTCAAAAATTTATTCGGGGAATATATCATCCCAGTAGCATCCTGGCAAAATTTTGTATTTTTACAAATTTATTTGCTATTTTTAAAGCCCCGGTCAAGCTTTTGAAATTTTGAAATGTATTGGTCAACCCTTCCGACCCAAACTCAACCAGTGGCACTGTAGTGACTCGACCTCAACACGTTGAGTCCAACCTAGTGCAAGTGGTCCGACTCGGTCACGTTCACGCGCGCGTCCTAACTTCCACTGAACACGAGCCGTCGATTTCCTCGCGAACGGACCAGATCAGATGGGCCGTTCGGACCACTCCAATCCGCCCTTCAATATTGACCGTAGGATCAAAAATGTGCGGCGCGCGATCCTCAGGTTATGCCATTTTTAGATGGCAGAAATTGAAAAGCGTGTGAGCCGTTGGATCCTCAACGTGTGGACCTGATCAGATGGGCCGTTCAGACCGGCCGAAGGTGCCAAGCGATATCCACCGTTGAAATTTGATCGGACGGACCACATCCATTGGGCCGTTCGGACCATCCGGACCTCCCATCAATTCGACGGCTTGATTTTAGATCCAACGGTGACTTCCTTTTTGGGCCGAAGCTCACCAAATACAAGATTAAATCTTGGACCGTTGGCTTATGATCGAACGGCTCTTGGGGATTGTGACGTTCGGACCATCCGGACCTCCCCTCAATCCTAGCTGTTCATTTGAGATCGCACGGCCCATATTGAAGGATACCGGTTCAGTGTTATTTGGTCACCTCATCGCAGCCGCTCTTTTCTAATCGGACGGTTGCTGTTCCTTGAGGCTTGCCGTGTCTTTGTCGTGTCGTGGATCGCCTCGCACCCGCTTGTCGCCGACGTTCTCTCCTCTTTCTCTTCTTGTGGCGCCGTCATCGACATCCTCGCCGGAGGCGGTGGTAAGGCACAGGAAAATCTGAATATTCCTTGATATTTATCCTTAGTTGCCACCTCATTAGCTCTGAGAGTTCTCGTTTGCTCTAGGGCTCTAACACTATATAAACCCTCTTGTGGAGCTTAGGGATGGCAATCTTGACGCCAAGTGCAGGTAGTACTCGCCCATACCCATGCCTGCGACCCTATTTCCCCACGGGCATGCCTTGAAGGACGACGGCGAAGAACCTCGCCCATACCCGCGCCCATGGCATGCCCACACCATGAACAATGCCGCCTGGTACCCATCGCCATGCAGAACATACTCATCACACAAACAATGCACACATCAAGTTCATTTTAATTCACACATCAATAGTGCATCATACATTCAACAACTAAGAAAGTTCATCGCAAATCACACATCAAGTTCGACAAAACAACTAATCAAGTTCAACAAATAAAATGGAAATACAAACTAACATAGTTCCTCACACATAAACAAATTAAGTTTGCAACAAGAGTAGAACATACGAAATTTTTTCAATTACAACAATTCAACAAATAGATGAAAAACATGTCCATAAAACGGTTTGTTAATCAGAGTCGACGATCGAGATTGAACAACAATCTTTAAGCTCCTCTTCAATGTCTTCAAGGCATGTCCATAAACCCTCAACTCCTTCTTCACCTGAAAAGTAAACATTGCATTACATTACTAACTTCTAATCACATAGAAAATTTAAAATAGTTACATCACTAATTGCATACCTTTAAGGTTATTCCGAAGCCAGCTTTGTGAGCACATCAATGCCTCCAATATAGCTGGAGTGAGACGACTGCGATGTTCACTTAGCACTCTACCACTAGTGCTAAAAGCTGATTCAAAAGCTACTGTTGTTATTGGAATAGCCAAGATATCACGAGCAATCATCCGCAATGTAGGATAACGTGTCCCAGCCACCTTCCACCAACCCAGTATATCAAATTCCTCATTTGTGCAAGGAAGAGTTTCTTCTTCCAAATAGCGATCTAGCTCACTTTTAGTCTTTACTACACCGATACTTTTCTTACTAGCAGCTAGTGTTTTAAATATTGAAAGCACCTCATTAGCACCAGTTGCAACATTAGTACTAGATGATGTAGCCATACCCTCTTCTCCACTATGTACTTGGTACTCATTCATCAACTCACATAAGCAATTATAACTCTTTGTAACATTCTCTTCAGAGTTTTCTTCACCAAAGAGGGCAATATAGCATGCATGTAACATTGTCATTTTTCCACGTGGATCAAGAATAATAGCAATAGCCATCAAACCATGATTATCAGACCAGTACTTGTCAAACTTTTTTATCATCTCAACAGACATAGCCTCAATTATTGGATCTCCACATCCTAGCCATTTATTCATATGCATTTTGACCTCACATATCTTTGGGAAGAATATGTTAGCTGTTACATATTTAGTTCTAGAAAACATTTCAGTGAGTTCATAGAAGATGCTTAATTTTTCACAAACAGTTGAGGCAAAATTCCAATCAGCAGCTGTTGGTGCACAAATAAACTGCATATCAAGTTGCTTCAACCTCTCAAAGACTTTCTTATAGGGAATAGCAGTACTAAGCATAACATAGGTTGAATTCCATCTAGTTTTGCAATCAAGACCAATCTTTTTAGTTATTTCAACCTTAACAAACTTAGCCGCTTTCACAAATGTTTCGTATCTCTTTGGTGTAGCTGTCCAATAGGAAACACTATCACGTACTCTCTTAATGCCATGCTCCATGACACTCAATCCATCTTTCACAATTAAGTTAAGAATATGTGCACAACATCGCATATGTAGCATCTTTCCACCCAACAAAAGATTAGATTGACCAACTTTTGTCTCTATTGCTTCAACCAATTTATCATTTGTAGAGCAGTTGTCCAAGGTCAAAGTAGATAGCTTGCAATCAAGATTCCAATTCTGCAGGCTTTTATATAACGCTTCACAAATAACCTCTGATGTATGTGGGCATGGCACATATATAAACCTACATAGTTCAACATAGCAAGAAGATTAGTACTTCAACATAGCAAGAAGATTAGTATTTCAACATAGCAATCACCTCAAAATGCAGCTTCTAAGCTTCCAAGAGTCATCAACAAAATGTCCAGTTACTGCCATGTAGCCTCTCTTTTGATTATCAGCTGTCCAAAGGTCAGTTGTAACAGCAACACGACAATTGCTTTTATCCAAGTAACTGAGAGCTCTCTTTCTCTCTGAATCATAATGGTCCAAGATATCCTTTCTAATAGTATTTCAAGTGACCATTTTAAATAAAGGTTGCAGTGCACTAACAAATTTACAAAATCCATGGTGATCAACAATGGACAGTGGGTGCTCATGCAGAATAATCATGGAATAGAGAGCTTTCCTAGCAACTTCTTGATCAAAGACATAGTTCTCTACAGTTACTTGCCCATGTTCGGAAGATCCATACCTCAAACTGGTTTGTACCTTCCCTTGCCTCTTCTGATAGATGCAAACCTTCAGATGCTCATGTAGATGTTTAGTACCATTCTTCGTTTCTGCCGAAAGGTACTTGCTGCACCAAATGCACTTTGCCTTCCAAGCACCCTTCACTTTCAGTCTTGTAAATTCGTTCCAAACGGGTGAAGTGAGCTTCCTCTTTGTGCCACGAGATGTAACAGCCCAAAAATTCAATTTCAGAGAAAATTTAAAATTTATTTATTTTTGTGGAAATTCTGAAATTTTTAAAACTTTTCCCTAATTAGTTAAAGATAAAATAAATTTAACTACAAAATCTATTATCAAGTTTAAGTTGGAAATAATTTTATTAAGTCTAAAATGTCTCTAAGAATTTATGTGAATTTTTCTAGAATTTTTGGATGTTAATTGTTATATTCTAAAGCCTATTTTAATTTTCAGGATTAAATTAAATAGAAAAACAAAAGAAAACTTCTAAACAGTATTTGGGCCGAAAGCCTCCGGCCCAACTCCTCTCTCGCGCGCGCGGCCCACACAACTAACTCATCAACCGTACGATTCGCATCGGACAGCAAACACGTGACCACGCCACACGCGCCTCTCCAAGCCTCACGATCCGCATCCAACGGCTTGTGACCTTTCTTCTTCCCCGCTTCCATCTTCCTCGCGCGTCCGCGCGCACCGCCGCCATGGCCGCCCTTCACTCAAGCCTTAACGCCGCACTTTACTACCCCTTTTCTCGCGCGTTCGTGCGCAATCAAACCCGCGCCTCTCGCCGCACTCACTCCGCCCGTTTTCCCCCTCTTTAACCCTCTTTAATCTCCACTTCGCTCACCGCCGCCATTGAAGCCACGCACGATCTCTGTCTTATCGACTGCCCCGACCCCTATAAAAGGAGCACCGGGTGCGCTCTTGCTCCCTCAATCCAACGCGACCACTCACTCACTCTCTCTCGTTCTCACCTTGAGGAATTTGGAGATTTTTCACCGCGCCAAGTTTTGAATTTTCTTCGATTCCGGCGCTTTCGTTGGCACCGTCCTCGTGGCGTCATCTTCATCATCGTTGACTCATCGCGAACTCCGCTTGCTCATCTCCGTTTTGTCGAACGCCTCGAAACATCTTCGTCACCATAAGCCGCCGCCGCCGCCGCTAAAACCTCAACGCCGTCGAGTCTCCGGTCACGCGTCGCCGCTAATTTGGTAAGCATCGTGTCGGCGTCTCCCCTCTCTCGAACGCGCCCATTCGCACCCTCGCCGTAGTGCGTGGCGTCGGCGAGGTGTTGCCGAGTTCGCCCATCGAACCGGCGTGGCCATGCCACGCAGCGCCAACGCGGCGCCACCTCACCGAGATCCGGCGTGGATGCTGCGTGGCGCCACGTCACCCTCACACGCCATATCACCACAACCCCGAACCCTAAAG
The DNA here is from genome assembly GCA_036346405.1 of Phyllostachys edulis. Lineage (NCBI taxonomy): Eukaryota > Viridiplantae > Streptophyta > Magnoliopsida > Poales > Poaceae > Phyllostachys > Phyllostachys edulis. Next base: position 63,976,838 of record CM070553.1, on the reverse strand, counting down.
CCGCATGGACTTAGTTCATATAGACCGTGTCTATGACACTTAGGCCCCACATGTCGAAAAAATTATTTTAATTCATTTAATTCCTGGAAAATCATCGCTGGCGTCAGCATGCGCAATAATTAGAATTTCCTTTAGGAGAATAATTCGAGAAAATTGTTTAATAACAGATTTAGTTTAAAATTTGTAAAATTCATAACTTTTGCATTATAACTCCAAATTAGATGATTCAAGTTGCTAAAATTTTAGAAAATTATTGTCTAACTAAATAAAATATAATAAATCAATTTAGAGTTCATTTTAGTTCTGTTTTAGAATTTTGAATTCTTTTAAATATCAAATTTAGATTAAAATTTGTAAAATTCATAATAATTGAATCCTAACTCCAAATTTAGTGAAACAAATTTCTAAAATTTTATAATTTGATTATCTAGCTCAATAAAATAAAATTATTATATTTAGATTTGGTTTATTTTGTATTTCTGAGTTTTATTTGAATTTTATTTGATTTGCCTTATTTTCACGTTTAGACTTTGACGATTAAGGAATTTGATACTTCTCAAGACTTAGATTTTCCAGATCGCAACGAAGGCAAGTTATACTTTGACCATTTTGCCCTATTATTTTAAAGTTAATTAAATTCAGTTTTTAAATTATTAAATGCATGCATAATTTTATTCAAATATTTCAAATTCCTGTTTAAATAATTAGTTATTCCTATTATCCTTGTATGCCAAATTTTGGATGTTGCCTTGACATTCCTTTGTCACCTTAGATAAATTATTATGTTTAATAATCAAATGCTTCGCAAATACTTAGACCATGATTTATGTTTTTGGGAGAATTTTAGCCAACTCAATAAAATTTGCTGAAAATTAAAACTATGGTATTGTTTTACCATAGAGAATTTGTAAAGATGGTTTTATAGAAATAAAATCAAAAGGGTTTGGACTTGGGCGAAAAGGATGAATGGTGGGTGCGAGGTTTATGCACCTGCTTAGTCTGGTTAAGATTAAGACCTGTGGTTTAAATTGAATGACGCCCAAGTCAATTGAGGACCGGTCTTTGAGCGCATTTTGTTATGCCTTATCGTACAACCACATGTCTGTATGGGCAGGACACAGCTAACTAATTTGTAATACCTCTTAGTTATTTGTGCTATGTTGTATGTATGGGTGTCGGGTAGACAGCTTTTCCCATCTGGCGCAAGAGGGGTTTTGGAGGACAGTCGGTCAATGGAAGCGAAACCTTAGCGCACAAGTACTTTGAGGTAGAACATTATAACGGCCTTGTGATGTTTGCTCTCACACACGCCTTAGGAAGCGTGGATTGGCCGACACAAAGAGTATAATATCTCGTGTGGGTAAAGTTGTACAAACTCTGCAGAGTGTAAAACTATTGAATAGCGCGTCATGATCATGGACATGCTAGCAAAGCCACTCGAGTTAGATTTGTTTTTGGTTTTAAAATGATTTCAACAGATAGTTTCGGGATGGATAGTCCTGTGGGAAAATTAGGCGGGTAGCCATTGTGATTGGAGGATATCCATCATCTTTTATGGAGGTTATCCACAATAAACTATTGTCATTTAAAATGGAGATTTAGATTATTGTATGAAATGGCTTTGAAATCTAATATGATTATTTAAATTAAAACCTAGCGCTTTACATAAAATAACCTTGCCAAGATCCTTTGTCTACCTTATGCATGCATATCAATTCCATATTGGTGTAACTTGCGAGCACGGTAGTTGTGCTCACTCTTGCTGAATAATCTTTATTCAGAGAAGATATCTACCAGACGGTGAGGATCTTGGCGCTTAGGTCAGCGCCCCTGCATTTATTACTGTGGCGAATCGTTGGGTCTACTACTATTATTCTGCTTCCGCTGTGTTTTACTTTATTTGGCCTCAGGCTCTTTGTAATAATCTCTGAATAAATATTAATAAAATGCGTGATATGTTTTGATTATCACTTTTGTTTGACTGTGTACATTAGCTATCCTGGACTAATGTATGAACACAGAGAATTCGGGATCCTTCGCTCCCGGGTTCGACAAAAGTGGTATCAGAGCCATATCGACTGTAGGACGTGGCCTTAGAATTTTCTTAAGGATATATTTTTCAAAAAACTAAACATATTTTGAGTCTATTCAAGAGTCTTCTCAACACTTCTTTTAAAAATGGTTATCAACTCATCTTATTCTTTAAATTGTAGATGGCTGAACAACCAACCCGGATTTCCCATGGAATTTTCACGGGACAACGGGTCGCACTTCTATGGAAGATGATGCAACACTTAGGTTACAACCAGAGACCAACTTATCAAGGGTACATGTATAAAGTGGGGAACCAAGAGCGTTGGAGACTTGAAGTAATCCTCACGCCAACCTTCAACCAAACACAAACCACCACATCTTGACGCCCAAAGAGGCGTGATAATTTCGTTGATGGACTTGAGGATGCAGCCAGAGAGGCAACACGTCGCCTCGCCATATTTACAACAATTATTTTGAGGACTCAGGTTTCACTACCACCCCATGCACATTCAGGCTAAATTTGGATAGCACCTTTAGTCCTGCTGAGTATGAGGACTCTCTGAGCTTACTCACCAAGTGGACTGTCTAAGGCAATGGATTATGCCTCTGGGAACACTCTGGATGAACCGAGTAATACTCGAATGACCGCTAGATCTGTAAGAAAGGGCAAAGCAGAAGAAGAAGTGGCTATATACAAGGCGAGAGAGGGTAGTACTTGCAGGCAGTTATACCCTTCTTACACCTTAGTCAGTATCTCATATGATCGTTAGATCACTAATTATGAGCTATCAATGTCTCTTGTGATAGCCATAATCAAACAATAAAATAAAATAATAAAAGGACTATTTTTGGCAAAATTTGGTTCTTTTGTCTTGTGCTTGTTAGTTCTTGGGTTGTTAAAAATATTATTCCCTTAGAACTTTATTTCTATACTCTATTACGAGTCTTTAGAAGATTCCACAGATGGTTACCACACGCACGGCGATGGTAGCGCTCAAGGCCAAGGAAATCCAAACGCAGATTACAGGAAAACCTCGTCCGAACCACCTCCTCCACGTGAAGGGCACGATTGGCGCGGATGATGGCTAATCGATTTATCGATAGACCTGCTAGCTCAGTCCATTAACATCAACCAAGCAGCACCAGCTCAAGTACCACCACCACCTCCACCTGCACAAAGATTGACCATGGCAGAATTTATGCGTATGCGTCCACCGACCTTCTCCAGCAGCACAGAGCCGATGGATGCCGATGACTGGATCCGCGCTATCGGGAAGAAGCTGGATATCACTCAGTGTACTGATCGTGAGAGAGTCCTTTTTGCCTCTCACCAACTCAATGGTTCAGCTTCAGAATGGTGGGACAACTTCTGCATCACCCATGCCAATTCACAAACTATCACTTGGGATGAGTTTGTACAAGCTTTCCGCCATGCACATATTCCCACCGGGATAATGACCCTAAAGAAGAAAGAGTTCCACGCTCAAACAAGGCAACCGCCAAGGTGGGTGAATACTGCACAAATTCAACCAACTTGCTCGCTATGCCCCAAAGCAGATGTGGCTAGTGATGAAGAAAGGCGAGAAAGGTTCATGGATGGTTTAAGCGATGAGATCTCGATCCAAATGGTCTCCAATGACTACTGTGACTTCCAGGCGGTTGGTGAATAAAGCTTTTAGCCAGAGGCCAAACATCTGCAGATGGAGAACATAAGCGGAGGATGGCCGCTTCGAAGTACAATCTTTGAGGACAACCCAAGCCTCGCGTTACATACCTCGACCACCGCGGCGTGGAGGATTTCATCTTCCACACTCGAGCTCCAAAGCACCAACACAAGACCTCAATACTTGAAAGCCTTAGTAGTAACTCAACTGGAGGTCGGTCTCGTGAAGAATCCGATTTCATCGGCAATGGGTGACATGTTTTCACTTTACACGAGGCGGGCATTATGCTAACAGATGCCCTAAGAAGTCGCAAGGTGCACCACCTGCTAGGCCAACACCAGGAGTTCCAGCCACCAGTGGCAATCAAAAGCCGGCAGTCCAGTATACGAAGGGACGTGTGAACCACGTTACCGCAGAGGAAGCTCAAGCAGCACCGGATGTCGTCCTTGGTACGTTTTCAGTTAATTCAGTACCAGCCTTAATCCTATTTGATTCCGGAGCATCACACTCTTTTGTTTCCAATAAATTTGTGGGAAAACATGGGTTACCTATCTCTACTTTAGATAATCCTATGATAATTCACTCCCCGGGCTCAGAAATGAGAACCAGTTGTCTTTGCCCAAACCTTATCCTTGAAATATCCGGAGTAACCTTCCTAGCAGATTTGATAGTTTTGCATTCTCAAGGTTTGGATGTGATTCTTGGAATGGATTGGTTAGCCAAGAATCAAGGACAAATAAATTGTGCCAATAGGTCTATTGCTCTTACCAATGAGCAAGGAATCTCAGTTGAATTCAAGCCCAAAACTAGTACCAGAGAAAGATTAGTTCTAACCAGCTTGAAAGAGTTAAAGCTTGAAGATATACCAGTGGTACAAGAATTTCCGGATGTTTTTCCTGATGAACTACCCGGCATGCCACCCGACAGGGACGTAGTATTTATAATTGACTTAGTCGAGGACCGCCCCAATCTCAAAGCGACCCTATAGAATGCCTACCAATGAATTGGCGAGATGAAGAAATGATAATGGAACTAAAATGAAAGGTTATATACGGCCAAGCTCATCACCTTGGGGAGCGCCGGTATTATTTGTCAAGAAGAAAGACAATAGTATGAGAATGTGTGTGGATTACAGATCACTTAATGAAGTGACAATCAAGAATAAGTACCCGCTACCTAGGATCGATGATCTGTTTGATCAATTAAAGGGAGCAAGTGTATTTACAAAGATTGACTTGAGATCTGGCTATCACCAACTGAAGATCAGACCAGAAGATATCCCGAAGACTGCATTCACAACCAGATATGGACTGTATGAATTCACAGTGATGTCGTTCGGTTTGACAAACGCCCCCGCTTACTTCATGAATATGATGAACAAAGTGTTCATGGAATTCTTGGATAAGTTTGTGGTTGTGTTTATCGATGATATTCTCATTTATTCAAAGAATGAAGAAGAACACGAGGATCATCTCGTAATAATTTTGGGAAAACTTCGAGAGAATCGGCTTTATGCCAAATTTAGCAAGTGCGAATTTTGGCTAAGTCAAGTGGCATTCCTTGGACATATTGTGTCAGCAGGAGGAGTCGCAGTAGATCCAGCCAAAGTTGAAGCCGTAATGGGTTGGAAACAACCCAAGTCTGTCACAGAGGTGAGAAGTTTCCTTGGATTAGCGGGTATTACATGATTTATTGAAGGGTTCTCCAAGATAGCAAGACCCATGACTCAACTTCAAAAAGGAGAAAAAGTTTGAATGGACAGAGGCTCGTGAAAAGAGTTTCCAAGAACTGAAAAAGAGATTAGTTTACGCACGGTGTTAGTCTTTTGATATTCATAAGGACTTTGAAATCTTCTGCGATGCATCCGTCAAGGACTTGGATGTGTACTTATGCAAGAAGGCAAAGTAGTGGCTTATGCATCTCGTCGATTAAGACCACACGAAGGAAATTATCCGACTCATGATCTTGAGTTAGCGACAATTGTGCATGCTCTGAAAATCAAGCGGCATTATCTCATTGGTAACATTGTGAGATTTTCACGGATCATAAGAGTCTGAAATACATTTTTACTCGGTCGAACTCAACCTCGGACAACGAAGATGGCTAGAGCGATAAAAGATTACGACCTTGGAATTCATTATCATCGGGTAAAGCAAATGTAGTTGCAGATGCCCCGAGTAGAAAGGCGTGTTGCAATACCATTTTGGTTCGGAAGAATCGGCGTAATTGTATGAAGAATGAAGCATCTAAATCTAGAGATTGTCAATCAAGGATGTGTCAATGCTTTGGAAGTTCAACCCACTCTTGAGTCGATTAGAGAAAAACAGCTTAGAAGACGAAGACATCAAAGAAATCAAAAGAATATGAGAAGAGGCAAAGCCCGAGATTCTCTCAAGATGAGCAAGGAACAGTGTGGTTCGAAATCGCATCTGTGTGCCTAATCGCCAGGAATTAAAACAATCAATTCGAAAGAAGCACATGAATCACCCTACTCCATTCATCCGGAAGTACCAAAATGTACCAGATCTGAAAGAGAAGTATTGGTGGGTCGAGATGAAGCGAAATCGCTGAATTTGTTGCCGTTGTGATGTATGTCAGCGAGTTAAGGCGAGAACATCAAAGACCCACGGGTTTGTTACAACCATTACCAATTCTGAATGGAAGTGGGAAGAAATTGGTATGGATTTCATTATCGACTTCCTAGGACCCAAACAGATGTGATTCCATTTGGGTGATAATTGATGATTGACTAAAGTGGCCCATTTCATTCCAAATAAGACCACTTATCGAGTAGCAAACTAGCTGAATTATATGTGGCCAAGATTGTTTGTTTACATGGTGTACCTAAGAAGATTGTCTCCGATAGAGGTTCTCGCTCACTTCCGATTTTGGAAGAGTCTTCACGAAGCTTTAGGAACCAGACTCAACTTGAAGATGACTTATCACCCTCGACGGATGGTCGAGCGAGCGCGTCAACCAAGTTCTTGAAGATATGCTTGAGCACGTGCCTTAGACTATGGAAAAAGTTGGGACAAGAATCGCCTTTGCGAATTCTCGTACAACAATAGCTACCAAGCTAGTCTCTGAGATGTCTCCATTTGAGGCTTTATATGGCGAAAATGTAGAACTCCACTCCTTTGGGATGAAGTAGGAGAGCACCAATTCTTGGACGAGAATTAATCAAAGAAGCCGAGAACAAGGTTAAAACAATAAGAGAACGTTTGAAAGAAGCTCAAACCCGATGAGAAAAGTTATCTTGACAACCGTCGAGAGAATTGACCTTTGAAATAGGAGATTTTGTTTATCTCGAGTTACTCCACTCGAGGAGTAAGAAGGTTCGGACTAAAGGAAAACTTGCACCCAGTTGTGGGCCCTTACAAAATTTTGGCAAAGAGAGGTGAAGTCGCTTATCGCTTAGAACGCCAACCTCCTTGTCTGCGAGACACAACGTCTTTCATGTGTCACAACTAAAGAAGTGCCTTGAGTGCGGAAGATCAAACTCCTCTGAAAGTATTGATCTACAAGAAGACCTTACTTATGTAGAACAACCAATCAAGATTCTAGGCGTCGCAGAGCGTGTTACGAGAGCAAGATCATCCGATCATATAAAGTCGATGGAGCCACCACCGTAAAGTGAAGCCACAGGGAGCGAGAGGAAGATCTTAAGGCGAGTATCCCCATCTCCTGGCTGGTCAAATCTGAATCTCGGGGTCGAGATTCCTTTAAGGGGGGAAGGTTTGTAACAGCCCAAAAATTCAATTTCAGAGAAAATTTAAAATTTATTTATTTTTGTGGAAATTCTGAAATTTTAAAACTTTTCCTAATTAGTTAAAGATAAAATAAATTTAACTACAAAATCTATTATCAAGTTTAAGTTGGAAATAATTTTATTAAGTCTAAAATGTCTCTAAGAATTTATGTGAATTTTTCTAGAATTTTTGGATGTTAATTGTTATATTCTAAAGCCTATTTTAATTTTCGTGATTAAATTAAATAGAAAAAACAAAAAAAACTTCTAAACAGATTTGGGCAAAGCCTCGGCCCAACTCCTCTCTCTGCTGCCCACACAACTAACTCATCAACCGTGCGATTCGCATGATCGGACAAAGAAAACCGTGACCACGCCACACGCGCCTCTCCAAGCCTCACGATCCGCATCCAACGGCTTGTGACCTTTCTTCTTCCCTTCCATCTTCCTCACGCGTCGCGCGCGCCGCCATGGCCGCCCTTCACTCAAGCCTTAACGCCAAGACTTTACTACCCCTTTTCTCGCGTTAGGGCACAATCAAACCCGCGCCTCTCGCCGCGCTCACTCCGCCTGTTTTCCCCTCTTTAACCCTCTTTAATCTCCACTTCGCTCACGCGCCATTGAAGCCACGCCGATCTCGTCTTATCGACCGCCTTGACCCCTATAAAAGGAGCACCGTGCGCTCTTGCTCCCTCAATCCAACGCGACCACTCACTCACTCTCTCGTTCTCACCTTGAGGAATTTGGAGATTTTTCACCGCGCCAAGTTTTGAATTTTCTTCGATTCCGGCGCACTCGTTGGCACCGCGTCCTCGTGGCCGTCATCTTCATCATCGTTGACTCATCGCGAACCTGCTGCTCATCTCCGTTTTGTCGGAACGCCTCAGGAACATCTTCGTCACCATAAGCCGCCGCCGTCGCCGCTAAAACCTCAACGCCGTCGAGTCTCCGGTCACGTGCCGCCGCTAATTTGGTAAGCATCGTGTCCAGCGTCTCCCCCTCTCTCGAACGCGCCCATTCGCACCCCTCGCCGTGGTGCGTAGCGTCGGCGAGGGTGTTGCCGGAGCTCCGCCTCCATCGAACCGACGTGGCCATGCCACGCAAGCGCCAACGCGGCGCCACCTCAGCCCAGGATCCGACGTGGATGCCTGCGTGGCGCCACGTCACCCTCACAGCGCCATATCACCACAACCCCGAACCCTAAAGCCGCATGGACTTAGTTCATATAGACCGTGTCTATGACACTTAGGCCCCACATGTCAGAAAAATTATTTTAATTCATTTAATTCCTGGAAAATCATCGCTGACGTCAGCATGCGCAATAATTAGAATTTCCTTTAGGAGAATAATTCGAGAAAATTGTTTAATAACAGATTTAGTTTAAAATTTGTAAAATTCATAACTTTTGCATTATAACTCCAAATTAGATGATTCAAGTTGCTAAAATTTTAGAAAATTATTGTCTAACTAAATAAAATATAATAAATCAATTTAGAGTTCATTTTAGTTCTGTTTTAGAATTTTGAATTCTTTTAAATATCAAATTTAGATTAAAATTTGTAAAATTCATAATAATTGAATCCTAACTCCAAATTTAGTGAAACAAATTTCTAAAATTTTATAATTTGATTATCTAGCTCAATAAAATAAAATTATTATATTTAGATTTGGTTTATTTTGTATTTCTGAGTTTTATTTGAATTTTATTTGATTTGCCTTATTTTCACGTTTAGACTTTGGCGATTAGGAATTTGATACTTCTCAAGACTTAGATTTTCGGTATCGCAACGAAGGCAAGTTATACTTTGACCATTTTGCCCTATTATTTTAAAGTTAATTAAATTCAGTTTTTAAATTATTAAATGCATGCATAATTTTATTCAAATATTTCAAATTCTGTTTAAATAATTAGTTATTCCTATTATCCTTGTATGCCAAATTTTGGATGTTGCCTTGACATTCCTTTGTCACCTTAGATAAATTATTATGTTTAATAATCAAATGCTTCGCAAATACTTAGACCATGATTTATGTTTTTGGGAGAATTTTAGCCAACTCAATAAAATTTGTTTGAAAATTAAAACTATGGTATTGTTTTACCATAGAGAATTTGTAAAGATGGTTTTATAGAAATAAAATCAAAAGGGTTTGGACTTGGGCGAAAAGGATGAATGGTGGGTGCGAGTTTATGCACCTGCTTAGTCTCGTTAAGATTAAGACCGAGGTTTAAATTGAATGACGCCCAAGTCAATTGAGGACCGGTCTTTGGCGCATTTTGTTATGCCTTATCGTACAACCACATGTCTGTATGGGCGGGACACAGCTAACTAATTTGTAATACCTCTTAGTTATTTGTGCTATGTTGTATGTATGGGTGTCGGGTAGACAGTTTTCCCATCTGGCGCAAGAGGGGTTTTGAGGACTGTCGGTCAATGGAAGCGAAACCTTAGCGGGCACAAGTACTTTGAGGTAGAACATTATAACGACCTTGTGATGTTTGCTCTGTCACACGCCTTAGGAAGCGTGGATTGGCCGACACAAAGAGTATAATATCTCGTGTGGGTAAAGTTGTACAAACTCTGCAGAGTGTAAAACTATTGAATAGCGCGTCATGATCATGGACATGCTAGCAAAGCCACTCGAGTTAGATTTGTTTTTGGTTTTAAAATGATTTCAACAGATAGTTTGGGATGGATAGTCTGTGGGAAAATTAGGCGGGTAGCCATTGTGATTGGAGGATATCCATCATCTTTTATGGAGGTTATCCACAATAAACTATTGTCATTTAAAATGGAGATTTAGATTATTGTATGAAATGGCTTTGAAATCTAATATGATTATTTAAATTAAAAGCTAGCGCTTTATAAAATAACCTTGCCAAGATCCTTTGTCTACCTTATGCATGCATATCAATTCCATATTGGGTGTAACTTGCGAGCACGGTAGTTGTGCTCACTCTTCTCAATAATCTTTATTAGAGAAGATATCTACCAGACGGTGAGGATCTTGGCGCTTAGGTCAAGCGCCCATTTATTACTGTGGCGAATCGTTGGGTCTACTACTATTATTACGCTTCATTGTGTTTTACTTTATTTGGCCTCGGGCTCTTTGTAATAATCTCTGAATAAATATTAATAAAATGCGTGATATGTTTTGATTATCACTTTTGTTTGACTGTGTACATTAGCTATCCTGGACTAATGTATGAACACAGAGAATTCGGGATCCTTCGCTCCCGGGTTCGACACGAGAGTCTTCCTCTTCTGCATCTGCATCTTCGGGTGAATCGAGTTTCCTCTTTGTGCCACGAGAGTCTTCCTCTTCTGCATCTGCATCTTCGGATGAATCGAGTTTCCTCTTTGTGCCACGAGAGTCTTCCTCAACTTGAGGTTCGGTTTCAGATCCTACTTGCTGATCACGGAGTATTGAGCCTTGAGAAGATTGCCCATGTTGGCTACTACTTCCTGGAGTCGCCATCTGATAGTTGAATGAACACAAATATGAGACTTAGAACACTAATCAAAAAAATTTACAACAGCATTAAATTTACAACAACATTAAATCACAACAAATGACTAACGGCACATATTCTCGGGAGCATGAATGATAGGTCGGGGCGGGATCTAATCCAAGTATGTAGGCAGTAGTATAAGTACTAACACAAATATGTAACACAACAGTTACATATTGTCACACATCCTTTTAACTGCATCAGTGTTTTTCTTTTGCTACTTGAGTTCATCCTTGACACAAAGCGATTTTCTTACGATATTGTCCACATCTTCGATGGATCGAAGAAAGAGCTACACTAAGAACAAGAAGATCGTGACCATGGCTCAAATTTTAATTCATTTTTTGTTGCTAGTTATTCTTTGCTTGCAACTATATATATGTCCATTCGATGGTCGATACATCGATTATCTTGGTGTATACATATTTTTGAAAAATTGCAAGAACATACATTCTTCAATTCATTAACGGATTTAGCTATCCTTTCCTCCAATGATTTTTAACAATTGCGACTAAAAAGCGAGCCTCAGCTTACTCTTGATTCTGAACAATATGAACAAGAACATGGACCGGTTTAGCCCGATGACAAGAACAACTAACACAAATGTTGAATCTTGAACAAGAACAATTCAGTTCAAGCAAGAGTGTCAAGTTTCACTGGTTTTGCGTGCGAGGAGGGGATCGACTCGGCGGCTCGTCTGTGATGGGAGACGGAGCGACCTTCATCATGGCCGGGAGGCGCTTGGCGGACCGGGACTCGGGAGGAGGGCGGCGGACCGGGAGGGCTGTTGACGGGGGCGCGGCGGACGGGAGGAGGCGCGGGCCGGAGGACTGATGAGGGCGGCGGATCCGGAGGAGCGCCGGATCCGGAGGAGCGTGGCGGATCGGGAGGAGGCGCGGCGGCCGGGACCAGGAGGAGGGCGGTGGCCGGGATTGGGAGCTGGGAAGAGGAGATCTGGTTCTGGACTGATGAGGGCGGCGGCTGGGACTGGAAGCTTGTGGGAGATCTGGTGGGACTTGAGGAGTCTGGGAGATCTGGTTCTGGACTGATGAGGGCGGCGGCCGGGACCGGGAGCTGGGAAGAGGAGATCTGGTTCTGGAGTCTGGACTAATGAGGGCGGCGGTCGGGACCGGGAGCTTGTGGGAGATCTGGTGGGACTTGAGGAGTCTGGGACTCCGTGGGAGGAGGAAATTTGGGAAACAGGGAGAGAGCGGTGGCGGCTGGGCAGCGGGGGTGTGAAACCAGCAGGTTAGGGTTTTCTCCTTTTTATATGGCGGGTAATCGGGCGAAGCGGGTACGGGTGGAGCTTACCCATGCCCGCGCCCGTTTACCCGATGGGTAAGAAATCGTGCCCGTTTTTATACCCGTGGGCAAAGCAAGACGCCCATACCCGCCTCTATTAGGGTATTTGCCCACGGGTACGCGGGTAATCGGGCACAATTGCCATCCCTAGTGGAGCTTCTGCCATTGTTGACCAAGAAGAGCTCCACTAGTTGCCTTCCTTCTTAGTGAAGCTTTCTTGCTCTTACCCTTGTTCAGCTCTGAGCATGCCTAAACCTCATATTAATGTGGATTTTGGGCATCTCTTGTAGGGTTGGAACCAGGGTTTCCTCTCTGTTGACTTAAGCAAGTGGGAGCACCACTTCGGTGAAAACCTCATCCCAGTAATTTAGATTCCATTCTTTCCTATCAAGAACGTGTATGGTGGTCTTAGAGCTTAAGTTCCATCATTTTCGTTTTTGGTCGAGACTAAAGAAAAGGACTTGGATCTTTCTGTTTTGACCAAGGACTTGACCTCATCTTCTCCAACCCTAGGTGGTAAGTTTAGACACGGATTCTTGTCATCTTAAGCTCCCTAAGAACATCTTTAGCTCACATGAGTCACTAACATGTTCATGCGATGCTCCAATCTTACTTTAATCGAAAAGTTGTTTTTATAACTTTTAGGTCTTTCATATCATTTTCAAGACCTAGGGTTTCTCTGCCAAAGGCACTAGCTTAATTAGGCCTTAGCTAAACCACGATATCATGAGTAGTCTTTCTTTTGATCCTTAATGTCACCCACCTAATTATTGTTGTACATTCCTCTCGGTTGGTCATTGTCGGTCAAAACCGACAAAAAGTCCACTTTTTCTTTTCTTTCCGTGAACCGAGCAATTAAGGTTAGCAATAATAGGTGGTGATATTAATTACCTCCCGTATAGTCAGAACTCCACTTTAAAGTCTTTGTATTGTGTAGTTTTCCAAGCCAACCGAAAATGGTAAAAAGGTTCTTTGCTATTTTTGTTGTGGGTCAAACCGACAACACCTACAGCAAGAGTCCAATTTCTTAAATTGCTATTACTAACTAATTAATGATCAAGTTAGATCACAGCATTAATCTGAATACACTTAGCTCAAGCAAAGTATTCCATTTATATGATGTTTAGCTAGGCAAGTAATTTAATTGTGAGCTGTCCTGTTCCAGTTTTAAAAATCTGAAATTGTAGCTCTATCTAAACTCTAAACTGTAATAAATAGTATTAGTAAAGGTTAAGTTGTAGCTTATTGTCCTTAAATAAGTTAATGTACCTTAAGCATGTTGCTAATAATGCATTAAACCTTTGACCATACATTCTTTTTATGCATGCTGTTCTCTGTTTTTCTCTGTGTTCATTGGGTTTTATTTTCTTTTAGATACTGGTTCTTCTGAGATTGTTGAGTCTATTGTTGAGCAGCAAGAACCTGAGCAAGAGGTTATTTATTACTACCAAGGCAAGCGTCCTCTCTACACCATATTGATCCTAATCTTTTGAACTGTAGATTTACAAAATACAGTAATATTGTTGCATGCAACTTTCTAAAAATTATTTGTGATCTGTCCCTAGTTAGTTACAACCTGAACTTCTAGCTTACCTTAAATTTGATCATACACTCAACCTAAGGTAGTCTGTGGTATTATAATAGCTAGTTTTAAAATTTTGCTTAGCCATGCAGTCCATAGAACGGTAGTGTTTGGCAAGCTTATCTTGTCAAACCTGGGAACAACAAATAAATTTTATTTATTTTGATTCTTTGTTTAGTTTATTTAAATCTGAATTGACTCTAAATCTTGTACATAAACTGATTTCAAATCTGGGTAAGTGGATGCTAGTGAGGGTGCCTTTGTGCACGAGAATTGGGAAATGTGGATGTCTTATCTGGGTTGATTAAGGACTGAACTCTGACAGCCCAATTCAAGCCCCAACGTACTTCCACACGTGGTGTATGGGCACTGTTTGATTAAGTAAAGGGTTAATACTATTGAGTTGGAAACAGGAGAGTAAGGACATGTGTATTGATTTCATATGGCATAGATGCTTAAGTCTTCGGGCCGTGTCGTATGCCATGTGGAGTTTATATCGATATCAGATGTTCTTAGAAGGGTGAGGGCGTAGATGTGTTCTATCGCATACGTACCTTGAGGGCCCGATTATGATCTAATATGTGTGGCTAACACGAGTTTGCATTTAATTAGTGGGTCGGCATTCCCGACACAACATGTGGGCCCCTGTTGAGCGGATGCTATCGATCGTTGTTTAAGCGGGATCAGTCTCACATGGGTTGTCCAACTCAATAGTGTCAACTTGTGGAAAAAATACCAAATCTTAGTCTACCCGGCCGGCATACCAAAGGCAGTGTGCTATTATTCCGGAGGCTTACGGGCTAACTAAGTCGTGTGGGTAAAGATGTACACCCTTGCAGGGTTTTAAAACTATTCGAATAGCCGTGTCCACGATTACGGACGATACTTGAATTGATGTCACTGTATAGACCTTGCTCTAAATTTGGTTTTGGGAATTATTTGACATGATGGTTATCATGCGGTTTGATTGTGATCTGTGACTTATTATTATTCTTGTTTATGCTTATGCTCTCAATTACTTCTTGTTTTAGTCCAAATTGATTTCTTAAAATTGCTTTGTCAAAACTTAGCAATTGTAGGTTAAGATGTATTGCTTTATGCAAAATTGAACCATTCAAGCCTTTCTGCTGTTAACCTTATGCATGTAAAATTTCTATTCCTTTGTGTAGGTTCTATTAAACACTTCTTTTATTAGTTTGTGTAAGTCTTGCTGAGTACCTTCCGTACTCAGGGGTTATGACCTCTTGTTGCAGGTGAGGATGGTTATCTGTGTAAGATGCCCGTTAGCGCCGATCCGGGTGACGCTAACGAGTAAAGCTAGTTCTAGTCTCCACGCAATAGCCTGCGGGATGGGGCCATTGGTGGTTTTTGTTGTTTATTTTGCTTCCGCTGTTAAACTTTTGTGATGACCAAAGTCATCTGTACTGTAGCAAAATCTGTTACTGTAGCAACCGAACCAAGATGTAACCTGTCATGTATAATTATGTGAATGTATGACTTGTATGTGTATGATGCAATGTTGTTTAAGGATATATGCGCAATAGTCACTAATCCTGGGAACTATTGCATGACATATATCCGGGAACCTGAATATTGGAATTGTTACTTGTTATTATTATGCTTCTAGTATGATTTTTAATGAGGGAATTACACTGTTCCTTAATTAAGAATTATGCTACCAGTATAATTTTAATTCGGCACATTCCAATATTTGAGGGTCTTACATTGGACCTCCTGTCCCTTTTTCCTTTGCGCATCCGCGCAATGATAATCGGAGGGTCACGACCTCCCCAGTCCAAATCGGAGGGCTGTGACCTCCTCCTTTCTCTCTTTAAATCCTACCGTTTCAAGATCTAGGGCCAGGACCTCCCTATCGTTTTCATCAAACGGTGGGGAGCAGCTCCTGTTCTTCTCCTAGCTTGGCGCGTGCGTGCGCCATGGCAGTGGAGAAGGTCAGCGCCATATCACATCCCAACGGCTCTGTGCTGCGCGCATTAAATGCGTGGCAGACCTTTCTGCTCTAGGCCACGCCCTAACCTACCCCTCTGTCACCTCCTTTGTCTTGTCCAAGCCATGGACCGCGCATGGGCTAAGCTCACCATGAGCTTAACCCGTGGCTCATGACCTCTTTTGCCCTAACTATAAAACCTCCTTGGTATCACCTTTGGCTTCTTTTACACACTTCACCAAATTGCTTTCGGTTCTGTGGAGCTCAAACCACAGACCTCCCCCAAATCGCCATTGTTGGAGCTTGGAGCTCCTTGGTGGCAGTGCTCCTGTGGCTCCCTCTCTCGACCTCTTGCTCCTTTGTGCTCCCCTTTTTCCAGGAAGTCTTAACCCTAACTTAATCTGGGTTAACATTTTCAGGAGTGAGCCAAAGTGGAGCTGGAGCTTTGGCCGTGGATGTAACATCCCAACTGTATAATTTGGGTTATTCAAGTATAATTATATGTGTAGAAATTAAAACTTTTTCTCACATCTTGAAAACCCCTAATCTCTTATGTAATTCTTGTCCAAGAGTTGTGTAATCCAAAAACACAAAGCTCTTGTTGACCCAAAAGTCAAACTCATTTTCCAGTTGTCTAAATCTTGTGCCAAACATCTGGAATATATTTTCCTTGGTCCCAAAACTGATGTGGGACCCCTCTGAAAAATATCACAAGTTGTAAAACTAGTTTGATAAATTTTGGAGGTAAAACAATCCTTTAAACAACCTTAACGAATTTCCTGAGAAAAATGCATTGCATAATAACCTCTGGAAATTTTATGCAAGGTTAATCTCATTGTCAGCAAGCTCCAGTTAAAATTTCATTAAATTTGGAGTTCATTTGCTATCTCAAATAATTCTGCTAAGTTTCAGCTGTTAAAACTAAATTTAAAAGCCTACATTGTTCCTTGGGCTAGCCACTTTCCCAAAGTCGGGTCCAGCCCGACCACGGTCTCTGCACCTCGGCAGACCTCCCCTCCACTTGATCAGGTCGCGACTGTTGGATTTACATCCAACACCACGACCTCCTCATGATCAACACCGCAAAGGCTTTCCCACTCATCAAGTCATAACCGTTGGATCAAAGATCCACGGTCATGACCTCCACATGTTAAATCCCAAAGACCTCCTCACCTTGTCCAGTCATAGCCCTTGGATTAAGATCCAACCGGCCCTGACCTCCCCTTGTTATCAAACCTCAAAAACCACCTTCCACCTTGGCGAGGTCATAGCTGTTGGATTTACATCCAACCGCTCCTGACCTCCTCCTCTTAAGCTAACTATCAGACCTCCCTTTGCACTCACTTGAGGTCGTAGCCGTTGGATCGAGATCCAACAGTCCACGACCTCCCTCAAAATATCCAAAAGACAAGACCTCCCTATCTCATGTTGTGTACCGTTGGATTAAAAATCTACGGTCACGACCTCCTCCTTGTCTTATGCGCATCAGATCTCCTTTGCGCCACGTGCGAGGCTCAGGACCTCCCCTGTTTTGATCACCACCGTTGGATCAAAATCCAAAGGTCTTGACCTCCCTCGCTTCACGCAAAGCCTCGAGACCTCCTTTGGTTGTGTGCCCTTGGATTTTAATCCAAAGGCCATGACCTCCCCTCTTGTCTTAAGTTCATGTGCGGTTAAGACCTCACAGAGGTCCTTGACTGTTGGATGGAGATCCAACGCTTTGGACCTCTGTCCTATTTCCCCACGCGCGCTTACACATTAAGGAAATCGGAGGGCCACGACCTCCCATCCTTGATCGTGTGGTGGGACCTCCTCCCGACCACTTACAACATAACGGTTCAAAAATGGGATCCGATGGTTAGGACCTCTCCCGGGTCTTATCCAACGGTCATAAAGACCTCCCTGTTCTTCTCCTTCCTCTGGCGCCATGCAGCTCTCGGCGATGGAGTTAATGCACGCCTGTCCACTTGGTACCTTTTCAATGACTCTTTGTTGACCAAGATTTAATGCAGTCGACCTTCCGCCTCTTTGGTCACTCAGACCAGCACCTTGTCAACCTCATGTCCTTGCCACCCCATGGACCAACCCGTGGGCTAAGCTCACCATGGAGCTTAGCCCCACTCATAACCTTCACTCGGGCTATAAGTTACCCCTTGGAACTCTCCGTGGCTTCCTTTGCACACAATTGATCTCACCTTGCACTTTGTGCGTGGTGAGCTCCTCATCCCAAACTCTCCCTCCTCACCGGTGGTCGCCATTGTCAAGGTCCCGAAGCTTCTCGGTGGCTCAGATTTCCAAAGGCTTCTCCTCCCTCTCTCTGTTTCTATCTGGGCATCTCTGTGACCTCAACCCTAACTTCCTTTGGTTGGGGCATTTGCGAGAGGTAGCCTAGTGGAGCTGGGAGCTTGGAGTTGGAGCTTGGACTTGAAGCGGTGGAGCTCTCCATCTTCCCCAACTCCGCCCGGCACCATCCTCAACCACATCGGCATCTTTAGGACCTCCACGTAACTCCTGGTAGTCCTTTAGTTCTTGGCACCGCATGAATGAATGTCGCGGAGCTTTTGTTTGAGCATACGCTGAATGTCACGCGAGCTTCATTTTTGCTTTTCGGTTTTGGCGTCTTTGGTCAATTTGCCCTCTCGGCTCATGGCGTTCAAAGCCGCTCGCCGTTGAGAGGAGGTCCACCGTGCGCAAGCGTTATTGTGCACTCGGTGGTACCATTGACCTCACCGGCGGGCTCTACATCGCCGAGACCACTTCTTCACGCCGGGATCTTTGTCGGACGTCCCGGCGTGTCATTGTCGTTTTAGGACAAAGATTCACCATTTTAATCGCTAATCATTTGCTCCCATCATTGTAATCAATGGGCGTCTTAACCATCTTAAATCCACCCTTTAATGCGTGCATTTAAGACCTCCAGCTGCGGACCTCCTCGTGGTCCCGCGCGCAAGTCTGCTGTCCAGCGCGTGCGCGCTGGAGTGCAGGGCGTCCGCACCTCCCAGGAGATCTGGGCGTCCAAGACCTCCACTGCGCATCGTAGCCGTCCTGCACCTCCTCGAGGTGCAGGGCGTTGAGACCTCCGCGGGACCTCCTCGAGGACATCCCAACCGTTGAGGACCTCCCCTTTAGATCTGGTCCGTTCGGACTTCCTTTCCATGTTGTGGTCCGTTGGATTTCCCATCTACGGCCCCGACCTCCCTCACCTCGCGCATGTGCGTTGCTAGGAGGTCCAGACCTCTGGACCTCCCGAGCGCGTGTCGTTGTTCACTGGGAGGTCTCGAGTCGTTAGATCTGTGATCTGTGGCTCATGACCTCCCATGTCCTTATGGGTTTTAGAAATTCCAAGAAATTCTTAATTATGAACCAAATAAGGTATAAACTTTAGAATTTCAGTATCTTTTTCTTTTTAATTCCAAATGAGGTCATTCAAATTGTGTTAGCTCTGTCTTGAACTTGACTTTAATCCAAAAATGATTGTAAGTTGAGTTCAGCTCCAGAGCACAGTTTTTGCCATTAGATTTTAAAACTCACTTTAAATATACACTCAAATTAATGCTTAACTTGTAAAATACATAACTAATGCTCTGTAGATTATTTTTGGGCGAGACCAACTTTGTTGGTTTCCTCTATTAATGAACTCACTGTGAAAATTAGTTTTGAGCATGTTGCTGTTAGGAAAATGAGGACTTGTGCATTATAATTTTGTTCAAGTTCTTGTTTTTGAAAAATTATAGAAAGTGCAATATAGCTCCAAATGAGGTGAACTCAATTGTGTTATTCATCTCATGAGGTGCTGGTTTTACAGTAAAAATTTCAGCTTCACTTCTGTTCTAGAAAATGTTGCCTCATAATTAAATTAGTGAATAGTGCAGTTTGGCATTTTAGGGGCTGAGCAGAATTGTTTTGCTCATAACTTTTGCATCGAGAATCCAAATCAATTGGTTCTTGTTGCAAAATCCCCTAAAAATCACTCTCTTGCTTCTGTAGAAAATTCAGAGAATTTGGAGTTCGTTTGCTGTGCTGTCTTTGTTGTTTTTCGTCGTTCTTATCGGTTCTTTATTGCTTTTCCGTTAGGTTTCGACATTTGTGGTGATCCCGAGAGTGACCCTCCGCAACAAAGTGACCAGCAACAAGGCAAGCAGTTTGATCATATCCCCTCTAACGTCCCATTACTTTAAAGGTTAATATGTTGTTTTACTTCTATGTATGCATGCTACTTTGTGTTAAATGTCGCTAGCAATCCTATAGTTGCATAATCTGTAGGAGTTGTTTATCCTCTACTACCAATGAGCCTAGGTTATTTTCTGTGATTTGAGCTCGTTGGATGAGCTCTTATCACTTAGTAGTTGCATTCCCTACTGCTTAGACATGCTTAGCTATTCGGTAGTAATGGGCGATCATCGACTTAGTCGATGGTCTTGATCACACAAGGGTAATTATTCCTCCTATATGTCCAGCACTTGTGCTTTGATTAATTGTAAAATCAAAAACTGAAAATAAAGGATTGATTTAGACTTGGGCATATTGGATGGATGGTGCGGTTTTTGGAATGTGGTAGTATGCCCGAGTCATTAAGGACCGAGTTACTTGCGCCACTGTTACGAGCAATGTTGCGTGCTAACCACACGAGGGGATATGGGACCTCTCTTGACTAAGTACTTTGGGAGGTGTTAATTATGAGCTGGTTGGTGGGTATGTTTTGATAAAATGTGTGTGTGTGGTGTTGGGAGGAGCATTGGCGGACCGGTTAGGCTGTCTAATGTGTCCTTGTCCCCGTGGGTTCTTGACTCGTAATTAGCATCGTCCATTGGAAATGTCTCGTAGGACTTAGCCGTGCCGGCATACCAAAGGTAGTGTGCCTAAAGGAAAGGCGATGCTGGCGTGTGGGTACATTGGTACACCCCGCAGGTTAAAACTATTGAATAGCCTCGTCCTAGGTTATGGACACGCTCGGAACGCCTGTAAGAACTAGACTCAACCATTTAATTAAAACTTGATGGGTTGGCATGAATGGATGTTCATGCTATTGTTGTGGTGACTTGGGTTAGTCACTTCGAGGATGTTCTTGTTGTCGTTACTATGTTAATATCTCGTTGTTATTTCAACAATTAAAATGCTTTGTCAAATTGCCTTCAATCTATTATGGTATTGCAAATGAAAATTGCTTTATGCTAAAATGAGTCCAAAGCCTCATCCACTTAAATAAAGCTTGCATGTAGCTAACTTATAGCTCTGTTATCTTACGTCGTTTCTTGCAGTACAATAAACAAGTTATTGTACTCATTTGCTTTGCTTAACAACTTTGTTGCAGAGGATTTGAGGTGAGCTCCAAGAGCCTTACTTACGTGCCACGTGTTGCGCTTTCTTGACGACTAGCTTGGCGGTCGGTCGATGCCTAGGGTTAAGGCACACCGATTGGCTTTGTGTTATAGCCATCTTTATGGCACTTTTGCTTCATTGTTATCTTTGTAGAATTGTTGCTATTTGGCCTAAGGGCCCTCTTTTGTAATAGCTATTCCATATTAATATTAACTTCGGTTTGTTGCTTATGTACTATGTGTTGTATGGAATTGATACATTCTTTTGTTGTGAGGTATGTATACTGCATTCTGGGAAGTATACATCTCTCGAGACCGGGTTTATTTGGTTGATAATACTAGGGTCAATTGGATGACTAAGTATTATGAGCCGAATAAACGTCGGGGTCTCACAAAAGTTGGTATCAGAGCCATTCAGACCGTAGTAACGCAAGCTTGGTCGCCTTTAGGATATTTTGAAAACCTAATTTCAAAGTATCAAAGGAGTTTTGAAAGCTTAAGTAATTCTCTACTTTTACTCCTTATCTATCTTAGCTTTCTCTTCTCATCTCACTCTAATTTGAGTTTTAAAAATTGTTTTCCTCTCTTCCCTTCTACACAATAGTTGTTATCGATTAATTGGGTTTTGGGGAACTTATGAGAGTTCTAAATTTGAAGTCTTGGCTGTCTTTTGGTGAAGAGTAAAAGTGTTTAGAGCCGGATGCAAATCTGGGATTCTGGACAGCCAACAAGTATTTCAGGGCAGCAAGCACAAGTCAGGAATTAAGGTAGAAAATGAGAGGTTAAATCAACTAAAATTTATGAGAATAAAAGGGTAAGATGTGATACTAGTTAGCTAAGTATCTAACACTTATTTCGCTGCATTAACCTTGCTCTCTAATAGTTTTAGATCTCATCTTACAATCTGATTTTTAATCTTCTCGATCAATTACTCGTTCATTCAATACGGGTTAGTTGAGTTGAGAAGTTGAGCCTTGCTTTTGGTGTTTCTTGGCTGTTTTTGGAGTCTATTAGAAGCTTTTTAAAGTATAATTACCGCTGTTTTGGCTTTCGTTTAGGGTGATATTCCATTCCCCTAGTCGTTGGCTTTGCTTTCTTTAAGGCTTTGTTTTCGGGTTTAGTTGCTAACCAAATTTCATTGTAACAGGATGGCGGACCTTTTCAGAGGCCAAGGCGGCAACTGGTCCGGACGAAGCTTCCTCCTCCTCCGACCATGGCGAGGTTCTTCTTGAGATCGGCGCAACCGCTGGATGACAGAGAGTTCTCTCGACGTCATCGCGCAACACCACCGCACTTACCGGAGCTTGTGATCCGGGCAAGGAACGCCCATCACCGCGTGGAGGACTCGCGGAGTTTCTTCGTACTCAGCCTCCTACCTTTTCCCGGTCTGAGGACCCTTTGGATGCGGATGATTGGCTTCGTCTTGTGGAGCGTAAGCTCCGCATCGCGCAGTGCCAGGAGCACGAGAAGGCGCTATTCGCATCGCACCAGCTGGAGGGTGCAGCTTTGTCATGGTGGGAGAGCTTTCTCGCCATGCAGCCCGCAACCACACCGTCACTTGGGAGGAGTTTCAGACGCCTTCCGTCGGGCTCACATCCTGCCGGCTTGATGGAGATCAAGAAGGGAGTTTCTTGCGCTCAAGCAAGGCGTAGCTCGATCATGGAGTATGTCTACGAGTTCAACCATCTAGCTCGTTATGCTCCCGAGGACGTAGCCACCGATATGGCTAAGCGAGCCAAGTTCAGCGTGGCTTGTCCGAGGAGTGAAGGACAAGCTATCCATTGTCGACTTCCGATTTTCGGACCTTGGTCGACAAGGCCATCGTCGTGAGCATGCGGCTCGAGAGCTTATGGACTCCATAGCGCAAGTGGGAGGCCCATAAGTCATCGAGGCGATTCCTCCGTCCCGTTTGAGGCGATCTCGGGTACCGGTCTCATTCTTGGCGCCCCGAGGTTACCGCCTCGTTCCTCGTTAAATCGCAGCCGTGTCTCGATCCACGCACTGCGAGTCGTGAGAGGCCCCATAACCCGGCCTTTGGGTCACGTGCTTCTCATGCAACCGAAGGGCCATTATGCAAATAATTGCCCTAAGAAGACGAGAGCCCTCATCCTAATGGAGGACGCGGGCGAGGTGGTGCATCTCGGGACCGAAGATCGTCCGGCTACCCAAGGCGTGGGTAGTGGTCGCGTCAACGCCGTCACCGCAGAGGAGGCTCAGGGAGGCACCCGGCGTCGTGCTAGGTACACTTTCGTTAACTCTCACCTCGCTCTCGTCTTGTTTGATTCAGAGCATCTCATTCCTTTGTTTGAGTCTTTTCTTTGCTTGTTGGAGAGCTTCTTTTCTCTCCATTGTCGGTCCCGCTTCTCATTCGCTCTCTGGTTCGGAGTTGAGAGTGAATCTGAGTGTAGGATGTTCCTATCGAGATCGGCGTGAGGGTTCTTAGCAAACCTTATCCTTCTCCATTCAGCGAGTCTTGATGTGATTCTTGGCATGGATTGGTTGTCCCAAGACATGGGGCAAATCGATTCGCCAGAAGCTCATCTCTATCTAGTCCCTCCAATGGCGAGGTTAAGCTTTTACCGGTCGCTAGATCCGTGATCTCTTGGCGCTTGAAGCGAAGCCCGCTCTAGGTATTAGCGAAGTCCCAACAGTTTGTGACTTTGTTGATGTCTTTCCCGCAGATCTTCCGGGATGCCACCCGCTCGAGACCTCGAGTTTGTCATTGAGTTGGCTCCTGTATCGCCCCTATCTCAAAGAGGCCTTATCGGATGCCACCGAACGAGTTGGTGGAGTTGAAGAAGCAGTTAAGTGAGCTGCAAGAAAAGGGTTTCATTCGCCCTAGCTCATCTCCTTGGGGTTGTCCAGCTATCTTCGTAAAGAAGAAGGATTCGTATTTTACGTGTAAGTCGATTATCGCCCACTTAATGAAGTGACTATAAGAACAAGTATCCGTTGCCCGCATTGACGATCTCTTCGATCAATTGACTGGAGCTCGAGTTTTCTCCAAGATTGATTTGAGATTGGGATATCATCGAGTTCAGATTCGCCCGAGGATATTCCCAAGACAGCGTTCTCCACTCGCTACGGCTTGTACGAGTACACTGTCATGTCATTTGGCTTAACCAATGCTCCTGCCTTGTTCATGAATCTCATGAATTCGGTATTCATGGAGTACTTGGATAAGTTTGTCGTGGTCTTCATCGATGATATCCTTATCTACTCCAAGAACGATGAGGAACACGCCGAGCATCCTGCTTGTGTTAGGCAAGCTACGTGAGCACCAGCTGTACGCGAAGTTCAGCAAGTGCGCATTCTGGTTGAAGGAAGTGTCTTTCTTAGGCCACGTTCTTTCAACAGGAGGCGTAGCCGTTGACCCTAGCAAGGTCAGCGATGTTCTTTCATGGAGTCACTGTTTTGGTCACCGATGTACGGAGTTTTCTCGGTTTAGCGGGATATTATCGTCGCTTATCGAGAACTTCTCCAAGATCGCGGCCGATGACGGAGTTGCTCAAGAAGGACAAGAAGTTCGTGTGGTCCGCTGAGTGTGAGGAAAGTTTCCAAATACTCAAAAGCGTTTGACCACCGCTCCGTTCTTGTTCTTCCCGATATCCATCGGCTTCGATATCTTTTGCGATGCTTCTCGTCGAGGCCTCGCTTGTGTCCTTATGCAAGAAGGCAAGGTAGTGGCCTATGCATCAAGGCAATTGAGACCTCATGAGCTCAACTATCCTACCCATGATTTGGAGTTAGCTACTGTGATTCATGCACTTAAGATCTGGCGACATTACCTAATGGGTAATCGTTGTGAAGTGTATTCGGATCACAAAAGCTTAAAGTACTTGTTCACACAGCCTGACCTGAACCTCAGGCAAAGGAGATGGTTGGAGTTGATCAAGGACTATGATGTGGGTATTCACTACCATCCGGGCAAGGCTAATGTCGTTGCCGATGCGCTTAGTCGCAAAGCGCATTGCAATGCCTTGTTGTCCAGGGAGCTTCAGCCCGCTCTTCTGGGAGAATTTCAGCGTCTCAACTTGGGGTTAGTTGAGCATGGTTCTCTCGCTGCCTTGGTTGTGCAACCAACCTTGGTGGATCGGATCAAGTCCGCTCAGCAGTCGGATGTTGGAGTGAGCCACATCAAGGCAAATGTCATGAACGGAACAACCAAGTGCTTTTCTGAGGATGAGCATGGTGTTGTGAGGTTCGGGCAACGCCTTGTGGTTCCAAAGGACATGGAGTTGCGGAATTTGATCCTCCGTGAAGCCCATGATTCGCCTTTATCCATTCATCCCGGGGCCACAAAGATGTATCAAGATCTCCGCTTGAGATTTTGGTGGACCCGAATGAAGAGGGAGATTGCGGTTCGTTCTTGAGTCGGCGACGTATCGTCGTGTCAAGTCAAGCCGAGCATCGGCGTCAAAGCAGATTGCTTCACCTTTGCTGTCTTGGGAATGGAAGTGGGATTCCGTCGGCATGGACTTTATCACCGGTCGCCCGAACCCCAAAGGGAAAGATTCCATTTGGGTTGTCATTGATCGGTTGACTAAAGTAGCGCATTTCTTGCTGTCTTGGGCTAAGATTTCGCTGGTCAATTGGTCGACCTATATGTCTCTCGCATCGTGTGCTTGCACGGTGTGCCCAAGACGATCGTCTCGGATCGTGGTTCTCTTTTCACCTCTCGCTTTTGGCATAGTTTGCAAGAGGCCATGGGAACCCATCTTACCTTTAGCACGACATATCATCCCCAAACTGATGGTCAGACCGAGAGGGTCAACCAAGTTTTGGAAGATATGCTTCGTGCTTGTGTCCTTTCCTATGGGAAGCATTGGGAGAAATGCTTACCATTCGCCGAAGTTTTCTTATAACAACACTTTTCGAGCCGGTCTCGGCATGGCACCTTTTGAGGCCTTATACGGAGAAAGTGTAGAACCCGTTGAACTGGTCGAGACCGGTGAAAGACCTCTCTTTGGCCGGACTCAATCAATGAGGCCGAGCGCCAAGTCCAAATTTTATTCGGGGCGCTTGCGCGCAGCTCAATCCAGCAAAAGAGCTATGCGGATCGCCGTCGGCGTGAGTTACGTTTTGAGCCTAATGACTTTGTTTATCTCAAAGTCTCCCCTTTGAAGGGCCATCAACGTTTCGGCGTCAAGGGCAAGTTGGCTCCTCGATATGTCGGTCCCTACCGCGTTATCGAGAAGAAGGGAGTTGTTGCCTATAAGTTGGAGTTGCCAGCTGCACTTGAGGGGGTACATGATGTTTTTCATGTGTCCCAGCTTAAGAAGTGCCTCCGTGTTCCAACTGAGGAAGCTCCGTTGGAAACCCTCGATGTCCAGGAAGATTTGACCTATCGCGAGCACCCTGTTCGCGTACTCGATGAGTCTGAACGAAGGACAAGGAATAAGACCATCAAGTTCCTTAAAGTTCAAGGGTCGAACCATTAGAGGATGAGGCTACTTGGGAAAGAGAAGAT
Organism: Phyllostachys edulis; assembly: GCA_036346405.1. NCBI lineage: Eukaryota > Viridiplantae > Streptophyta > Magnoliopsida > Poales > Poaceae > Phyllostachys > Phyllostachys edulis. The sequence continues at coordinate 63,950,261 of CM070553.1, read as the reverse complement.
CGTCTGCGTGCGGACTATCCATCTTTCTTTACCGAGTGAGCCAAATCTCGGGACGAGATTTTTGTAAGGGGGGGAGATTTTGTAACATCCCAACTGTATAATTTGGGTTATTCAAGTATAATTATATGTGTAGAAATTAAAACTTTTTCTCACACCTTGAAAACCCCTAATCTCTTATGTAATTCTTGTCCAAGAGTTGTGTAATCCAAAAACACAAAGCTCTTGTTGACCCAAAAGTCAAACTCATTTTCCAGTTGTCTAAATCTTGTGCCAAACATCTGGAATATATTTTCCTTGGTCCCAAAACTGATGTGGGACCCCTCTGAAAAATATCACAAGTTGTAAAACTAGTTTGATAAATTTTGGAGGTAAAACAATCCTTTAAACAACCTTAACGAATTTCCTGAGAAAAATGCATTGCATAATAACCTCTAGAAATTTTATGCAAGGTTAATCTCATTGTCAGCAAGCTCCAGTTAAAATTTCATTAAATTTGGAGTTCATTTGCTATCTCAAATAATTCTGCTAAGTTTCAATTTGTTAAAACTAAATTTAAAAGCCTACATCTGTTCCTTGGGCTAGCCACTTTCCCAAAGTGGTCCAGCCCGACCGGTCTGCACCTCGTGCAGACCTCCCTCCATTTGATCAGGTCGCAGCCGTTGGATTTACATCCAACACCACGACCTCCTCATGATCAACACCGCAAAGGCTTTCCCATTTCATCAGGTCATAACCGTTGGATCAAAGATCCACGGTCATGACCTCCCTGTGTTAAATCCCAAAGACCTCCTCACCTTGTCCAGTCATAGCCCTTGGATTAAGATCCAACCGCCCGACCTCCCTTGTTATCAAACCTCAAAACCACCTTCCACCATGGCGAGGTCATAGGCATTGGATTTACATCCAACCGCTCCTAACCTCCTCCTCTTAAGCTAACTATCGACCTCCTTTGCACTCACTTGAGGTCGTGGCCGTTGGATCGATCCAATGACCCGACCTCCCCTCAAAATATCCAGCGCACAAGACCTCCCCTATCTCATGTTGTGTACCGTTGGATTAAAAATCTACGGTCACGACCTCCTCCTTGTCTTATGCGCATCAGATCTCCTTTGCGCCACGTGCGAGGCTCAGGACCTCCCCTGTTTTGATCACCACCGTTGGATCAAAATCCAAAGGTCTTGACCTCCCTCGCGCTTCACGCAAAGCCTCAGACCTCCCTTTGGTTGTGTGCCCTTGGATTTTAATCCAAAGGCCATGACCTCCCCCTCATGTCTTAAGTTCATGTGCGGTTAAGACCTCACAGGAGGTCCGCACCGTTGGATGGAGATCCAACGCTTTGGACCTCCTGTCCTATTTCCCCACGTGCGCTTACACATTAAGGAAATCGGAGGGCCACGACCTCCCCATCCTTGATCGTGTGGTGGGACCTCCTCCCACCACTTACAACATAACGGTTCAAAAATGGGATCCGATGGTTAGGACCTCTCCCAGGTCTTATCCAACGGTCATAAAGACCTCCCCTGTTCTTCTCCTTCCTCTGGCGCTGCTGGCTCGAGCGATGGACTTAATGCACGTCTGTCCACTTGGTACCTTTTCAATAGACTCTTTCTTGACCGCATTTAATGCAGTCGGCCTTCCGCCTCTTTGGTCACTCAGACTGCACCTTGTCAACCTCATGTCCTTGCCACCCCATGGACCAACCCGTGGGCTAAGCTCACCATGGAGCTTAGCCCCACTCATAACCTTCACTCAAAGCTATAAGTTACCCTTGGAACTCTCCGTGGCTTCCTTTGCACACAATTGATCTCACCTTGCACTTTGTGCGTGGTGAGCTCCTCATCCCCAAACTCTCCTCCTCACTGGTGGTCGCCATTGTCAAGGTCCTTGAAGCTTCTCGGTGGCTCAGATTTCAGTGGCTTCTCCTCCCTCTCTTTGTTTCTATCTGGGCATCTCTGTGACCTCAACCCTAACTTCACTAGTTGGGGCATTTGCAGAGGTAGCCTAGTGGAGCTGGGAGCTTGGAGTTGGAGCTTGGACTTGAAGCGGTGGAGCTCTCCATCTTCCCCAACTCCGGCCAGCACCATCCTCAACCTCATCGGCATCTTTAGGACCTCCAGGTAACTCCCCTGGTAGTCCTTTAGTTGCTGGCACCCGCATGAATGAATGTCGCGGAGCTTTTGTTTGAGCATACGCTTGAATGTCGCGTGGAGCTTCATTTTTGCTTTTCGGTTTTGGCCGTGCTGGTCAATTTTGCCCTCTCCGGCTCGCCGGCGTTCAAAGCCGCCGTCGCCGTTGAGAGGAGGTCCACTGGGTGTGCAACGTTATTGTGCACTCAGTGGTACCATTGGACCTCACCGGCGGGCTCTACATCGCCGGTGAGGACCACTTCTTCACGCTCGGGATCTTTGTCGGACGTCCCGAGCGTGTCATTGTCGTTTTAGGACAAAGATTCACCATTTTAATGCGCTAATCATTTGCTCCCATCATTGTAATCAATGGGGCGTCTTAACTGCCTTAAATCCACCCTTTAATGCGTGCACTTAAGACCTCCCGCGCGCGCGGACCTCCTCGTGGTCCTGCGGCAGACATGCTGCTGTCTGTCCAGCGCTTGCTTGGGTGCAGGGCGTCAAGACCTCCCCCGAGGAGATCTGGAGCGTCCAAGACCTCCCTTGCGCAATCGTAGTCGTCCAGACCTCCCCTGGAGGTCTGTGACGTTGCGGACCTCCGCTGGGACCTCCTCGAGGACATCCCAACCGTTGAGGACCTCCCCCTTTAGATCTGGTCCGTTCCGGACCTCCTTTCCATGTTGTGGTCCAATGGATTTCCCATCTACGGCCCCGACCTCCCCTCACCTCACGCATGTGCGTTGCTAGGAGGTCCAGGACCTCTGGACCTCCTGAGCGCGTGTGCATTGTTCACCTGGGAGGTCTGAGCCGTTAGATCTGTGATCTGTGGCTCATGACCTCCCTTGTCCTTATGGGTTTTAGAAATTCGATAAATTCTTAATTATGAACCCAAATAAGGTATAAACTTTAGAATTTCAGTATCTTTTTCTTTTTAATTCCAAATGAGGTCATTCAAATTGTGTTAGCTCTGTCTTGAACTTGACTTTAATCCAAAAATGATTGTAAGTTGAGTTCAGCTCCAGAGCACGATTTTGCCATTAGATTTTAAAACTCACTTTAAATATACACTCAAATTAATGCTTAACTTGTAAAATACATAACTAATGCTCTGTAGATTATTTTTGGGCGAGACCAACTTTGTTGGTTTCCTCTATTAATGAACTCACTGTGAAAATTAGTTTTGAGCATGTTGCTGTTAGGAAAATGAGGACTTGTGCATTATAATTTTGTTCAAGTTCTTGTTTTTGAAAAATTATAGAAAGTGCAATATAGCTCCAAATGAGGTGAACTCAATTGTGTTATTCATCTCATGAGGTGCTGGTTTTACAGTAAAAATTTCAGCTTCACTTCTGTTCTAGAAAATGTTGCCTCATAATTAAATTAGTGAATAGTGCAGTTTGGCATTTTAGGGGCTGAGCAGAATTGTTTTGCTCATAACTTTTGCATCGAGAATCCAAATCAATTGGTTCTTGTTGAAAAATCCCCTAAAAATCACTCTCTTGCTGCTGTAGAAAATTCAGAGAATTTGGAGTTCATTTGCTGTGCTGTCTTTGTTGTTTTTCGTCGTTCTTATCGGTTCTTTATTGCTTTTCCGTTAGGTTTCGACATTTGTGGTGATCCCGAGAGTGACCCTCCGCAACAAAGTGATCAGCAACAAGGCAAGCAGTTTGATCATATCCCCTCTAACGTCCCATTACTTTAAAGGTTAATATGTTGTTTTACTTCTATGTATGCATGCTACTTTGTGTTAAATGTCGCTAGCAATCCTATAGTTGCATAATCTGTAGGAGTTGTTTATCCTCTACTACCAATGAGCCTAGGTTATTTGCTGTGATTTGAGCTCGTTGGATGAGCTCTTATCACTTAGTAGTTGCATTCCCTCTCGCTTAGACATGCTTAGCTAATCGGTAGTAATGGGCGATCATCGACTTAGTCGATGGTCTTGATCACACAAGGGTAATTATTCCTCCTATATGTCTAGCACTTGTGCTTTGATTAATTGTAAAATCAAAACTGAAAATAAAGGATTGATTTAGACTTGGGCATATTGGATGGATGGTGCGGTTTTTGGAATGTGGTAGTATGCCCGAGTCATTAAGGACCGAGTTACTTGCGCCACTGCTCGAAAGCAATGTTGCGTGCTAACCACACGAGGGGATATGGGACCTCTCTTGACTAAGTACTTTGGGAGGTGTTAATTATGAGCTGGTTGGTGGGTATGTTTTGATAAAATGTGTGTGTGTGGTGTTGGGACGGAGCATTGGCGCACGGTTAGGCTGTCTAATGTGTCCTTGTCCCGTGGGTTCGGCTCGTAATTAGCATCGTCCATTGGAAATGTCTCGTAGGACTTAGCCGTGCAAGCATACCAAAGGTAGTGTGCCTAAAGGAAAGGCGATGCAGCGTGTGGGTACATTGGTACACCCTGCAGGTTAAAACTATTGAATAGCCTCGTCCTAGGTTATGGACACGCTCGGAACGCCTGTAAGAACTAGACTCAACCATTTAATTAAAACTTGATGGGTTGGCATGAATGGATGTTCATGCTATTGTTGTGGTGACTTGGGTTAGTCACTTCGGGATGTTCTTGTTGTCGTTACTATGTTAATATCTCGTTGTTATTTCAACAATTAAAAATGCTTTGTCAAATTGCCTTCAATCTATTATGGTATTGCAAATGAAAATTGCTTTATGCTAAAATGAGTCCAAAGCCTCATCCACTTAAATAAAGCTTGCATGTAGCTAACTTATAGCTCTGTTATCTTACACGTCAGTCTTGCGAGTACAATAAACAAGTTATTGTACTCATTTGCTTTGCTTAACAACTTTGTTGCAGAGGACGGAGGTGAGCTCCAAGAGCCTTACTTCTGTGCCACGTGTTGCAGTTTCTTGACGACTAGCTTGGCGGTCCCATCAGATGCCTAGGGTTAAGGCACACCGATTGGCTTTGTGTTATAGCCATCTTTATGGCACTTTTGCTTCATTGTTATCTTTGTAGAATTGTTGCTATTTGGCCTAAGGGCCCCTCTTTTGTAATAGCTATTCCATATTAATATTAACTTCTGGTTTGTTGCTTATGTACTATGTGTTGTATGCAATTGATACATTCTTTTGTTGTGAGGTATGTATACTGCATTCTGGGAAGTATACATCTCTCGAGACCGGGTTTATTTGGTTGATAATACTAGGGTCAATTGGATGACTAAGTATTATGAGCCGAATAAACGTCGGGGTCTCACAGTGGAGCACCCTTCTTCACCAGCACCGGTCCCCCTCTCCTCCGACCTCCCCAGCTCCGCCACGACCTCCAGGTAATCACCCTGGTAGTCCTATAGAGCTGGCACATGATGTATGAATCGCTGCGGAGCTCATAATCGCTGTTTGTGTTTTTGGCCATGTTGGTCACCTTGCTCCTCTCCGGCTCGTCGGTGATTTAGGCCACCGCCGCCGTCGAGAATGGACCCACATGGTGCGCAAGGTTATTGCACACACGTTGGTGCCCTTGGATGTCGCTGGCAAGGTCTGCATCGCCGGTGAGGACCATTTCCTTGTGCTCGGATTTTTGTCGGGCATAACAGCAGCGCTGTTGTCGGTTTAGGACAAAGATCCTCCTCTTTAATGCCTCAATCATTGCTTATCATTGTTAATCATGGGTTAGCCTTTAATGCCTTGACCCTGTCCCCTTGTCGCGCATTTAAGGCCCCCGCGCGCGCACCGCTCTGGACCGTTCAAGACCTCCTCTGTGAGATCTTGACCGTCCAAGACCTCCTCTGGTGAGATCTTAGCCGTCCAGACCTCCCCTGGAGGTCTGAGCCGTTAAGACCTCCTCCGCGTAGGACCTCCCCGAGATCATCTCAGCCGTTTATGACCTCCCCGTGTTGATCTTGACTGTTCCGGTCCTCCCTCTATCGTTGTGGTCCGTTGGATACAGCATCAACGGCCACGACCTCCCCTTTCGTTCGCGCGTGCGCGTTGCTGGGAGGACATGGACCATTGAATCCAAGATCAATGGTCCATGTCCTCTGAACCTTCGCGAGCGCGCATGCGCGTTATCACCTGGGAGGTCTTGAGCCGTTAGATCCAGTATCTATGGCTCATGTCCTCCCCCTGTCTTATTGGTTTTTAGAATATCCAGATAGCTCCTTTTTGCAAACTGAAAAAGGTATGAACTTCAAAAATGCATAACTAATTCATTTTAAATCCAAATGAGGTGATTCAAATTTCTGTAGCTCTGGTTTGGACTGAGCTCTAATCTAAAAATGGTTATGAGCTCAGTTCGGCTCCAGAACATGGATTTACAATAGGTTTCAAAATTAACTTTAAATGTTACATTAAAAATTTAAATTAACTTGTAAAATGCATAAGTAAATCTCTGTAGATTATTTAGACATGTCACTGTTTTCAAAAGCATTGTGGGTGCATTTTAGATGTGCTCATTTTCTTGTCTTTGAAAAATTCTAGAAAATGCATAATAGCTCCAAATGAGGTGAACTCAATTGTGTTATTCATCTCATGAGGTGCTTGTTTTATAGTAAAAATTTCAGTAGCACCACCTTTCCAGAAAATGTTGCCAAACAATTAAATTAGTAAATAGTAGCAGTTTTGTATTTTTAGGGCTGAGCAGAATTGTTTTGCTCATATCTTTTGCATTAGGAATCCAAATCAATTGGTTCTTGTTGCTAAATTCCCTAAAAATCCTCCTCTTGCTTCTGTAGAAATTTCAGAGCTTTTGGAGTTTGTTTGCTGTGCTGTCTTTTGGATTTTCGTCGTTCTTATCGATTCTTTTCACCTTTTCGTTTAGGTATTGACGAGTGTGTTGATCCTGTGAGCGATCCTCAGCAACATTTTGAGCAAAACCAGCAAGGCAAGCAGTTTGATCATATCCCATTATTGTCCCATTACTTTAAAGCTTAATACTTTGTTTCACTTATATGTATGCATGCTACTTGGTGTTAAAATGTCGTTAGTAATCCTATAGATGCATATTCTGTAGGTAAATGTTCATTCTCTACTACTAAGCCTAGGACTATCTTGCTGTGATTTAGAGTTCGATGGATGGACTCTTATCACTTAGTAGTTTACGTTGGTAATGCTTAGCAATGCTTAGATAACGTTAGAAATGGGCGGTTGTCGACATTATGTCGATGACCTTGATCACACAAAAACTATTATTCCATTATGTCCATCTTGTGCTTGTTACTTTGTAAATAAACAAAAATAAAAACAAAATTGTTATTGACTTGGGCACAATGGATGTTGGTGTGATTTGTTGGGTGTGAACGGAATGGTGCCTAAGTCCCCAAGGACCGAGTTACTTGCGCCATTGATCCAAGCACTTTTGTGTGCTAACCACACGAGGGGGATATGGGACCTCTCTTGACTAAGTACTTTGGGAGGTGTTATTTATGAGCTAGTCGGAGGGTGTGTTAAAAATAAAATGTGTGTGTGTGGTGTTGGGAAGGGAGCATTAGCAGACCGGCCAGGCTGTCTAATGTGTCCTTATCCCCGTGGGTTGCGGCTCTTAATTAGCATCATCCATTGGAAATGTCTCGTAGGACTTAGCCGCGCCGGCATACCAAAGGAAGTGTGCTAAATCATGTGGCGAAAAGGCGGTCTAGTGTGTGGGTACATTGGTACACCCCTGCAGGGTTAAAACTATTCGAATAGCCTCGTCCTAGGTTATGGACACGCTTGGTGATTTCCCGCAAGAACTAGACTAAACACTTAATTAAAACTTGATGGGTGGTACGAATTGGGTAATTCATGCTATTGTTGTGGTGACTTGGGTGAGTCACTTCCAGGTTGTTCTTGTTGTTATTATTGTTGTATCGTTGTTACTTCAAAAATTAAAAATGCTTTGTCAAAATTGCTTTCAATCTATTACATTATTGCAAATGAAGGCTCGCTTTATGCTAAAATGAGTCCAAAGCCTCATCCACTTAAATAAAGCTTCATGTAGTTATTTATAGTTCTGTTATACTACACGTCAGTCTTGTGAGTACATTATTTGTACTCATTTGCTTTGCTTAATAATTTTGTTGCAGAGGAGGTACAGCCCAAAGGGCTTTACTTTTGTGAGATGTGCTGCGGTTGGGAATCTAGCTAGGCGGCTTGGTTGGTTGCCTTGTGGGCTAAAGGCAAACCTTGTGGCTCTCTTTTGTTTATCACCATCTTATGGCTTTTGCTTCCGCTGTGTTATCTTTATTAGTTGTATTTGGCCGGTCGGCCCCTTTTGTAATAACTCTATTATATGTATGTCTTTCAATCTTGTTCGTGCTTGGTTCTATGTCTTGAATGGAATTGATGCATGATTTTGTAAAGGGGTGTGTATACTGCATTTCTGGGAAGTATACATATCTCGAAGACACGGATTATTATGTTTGTGATGCTAGGGTCAATGGATGACTAAGTATTACAAGCATAATAAACCGGGTCCTCTAAAGTTGGTATCAGAGCCATACTGACCATAGAAACCCTAGCTTGGTCGTCTTTAGGATGTTTTGGAAAACCTATTTTCAAAATATCAAATGGTTTATGAAAGCTTAAGTAAAGTCTCTACTTTTACTCCTTACCTATCTTAGGTTTCTTCTCTCATCTTGTTCTAATTTGAGTTTTAAAAGTTGTTTTCCTCTCCTCCTCTCAAAAGATAAACCCAATTAAACGATAACACGGGTTTTGGGAACCAATGAGTTTCGCAAATTGAAGTGTTAGCTGCCCATTTACAAGGTTTTGAAGCTTCTGGAATGGCCAATTTTGACTGGGAGCTTGGATGCAAAATCTGGACAGCAAGCGTCGATTTCCGGACAGCAAGCTCAAGGTTCTAAATAGGATAGAAAAGGAGAGGTTAAATCAACTAAAACTTGTGGGAATAAAAGGGTAAGATGTGACACTAGTTAGCTAAGTATCTAACACTTATTTTGCTGATTTAACCTTGCTTTGTAGTAGTGTTAGAGCTAAAATAGCTTGCTGAAATTTTTCCTTCTCTACCGATTACTCGTTCTTTCCATACGGGTTAGTTGCGTAGAGAAGTTGACCTTATTTCTTAAGTTTTCCTTGCTGTTTTTAGAGTCTTTTGGGAGCTTTTAAAGTTTAATTACTTGCTGTTTTGGCTTTCGTTTAGGGTGATATTCCATTCCCCTAGTCATTAGCCTTCGCTTTCTTTAGCTTCTAATTTCTGGATTTTTGGTTGCTAACCTCTTCCCCTTTCAACAGGATGGCCGGTCGTACTCGTAGTGGCCAAGGCCAGGCAGCTGGTCCGGATGAGGAGCTTCCTCCTCCTCCGACCATGGCCGAGGTCCTTCTTCAGATAGAGTGCAACCGTGCAGAAGATCGGAGGGTGCCACTGGATGTCATCGCGCGCAACACCTCCGCCCTTACCGGTGCTTCAGGATCCGGGCAAGGGAGTGGTCATCAGCCGCGTGGAGGACTCGCGGAGTTTCTTCGTACTCAGCCCCCACCTTTTCGGTCGAGGACCCGCTGATCTGAGCGTTTGGTTTAAATGCGGTGGAGCGGAAGCTTCGGATCGCCTTGATGCCAAGAGCACGAGAAGGCGTTGTTTGCATCGCACCAGTTTGAGGGTGCAGCTTTGTCATGGTGGGAGAGCTTTCTCGCCATGCAGCCCGCAGACCACACTGTCTCTTGGGAGGAGTTTCGCACTGCCTTCCGTCGATCTCATATCCCTACCAGCTTGATGAACATCAAGAAGCAGGAGTTTCTCGCGCTCAAGCAAGGGCATAGCTCAGTCGTGGAGTATGTGTATGAGTTCAACCATCTAGCTCGTTATGCTCCCGAGGATGTGGCCACTGATATGGCCAAGCAAGCAAAGTTCAGGGGTGGTTTGTCTGAGGAGCTTAAGGACAAGCTATCCATCGTCGACTTCCCTGATTTCTAGACCTTAGTCGACAAGGCCATCGTCGCCGAGCATTCTGGTAGGGAGCTTGTGGATTCCCGCAAGCGCAAGTGGGAGGCCTACAAGTCGTCTAGGGCCGGCTCTTCCCGTCCTCGTTTCGGGCAGTTCAGGGGTCCCATTCTCAGGCTTCGGCACCCCTGAGGTTGCCAGCACCTGTCCCTCGTCCTTCACAGGCCGTGCCCCAATCACGTGCACTTGCGAGCTAGCATGGTGGCCCCCGCAACCCGGCTAACGGGGTCACTTGCTTCGCCTCCAACCAAAAGAGGCATTATGCAAACCAATGCCCTAAGAAGACTGGAGCAGCCCCTCGTCCTAATGGAGGACGCAGGCAAGGTGGTGGATCGTCTCAGGATCAGAAGATTGTCCCCGTAGGAAACCGACGAGCGACGGCTTATCGGCGGCGACGGATGGCACGAGGAGGTAGAGGGCGAGATGGGAATCACAACGGTGGGCTCACGGGTGCTTTCTGACGATCATGGCGGCTGGCGGTGACGATTAGGCGGAGGTTGGACCACGGGCTCGATGGATCTGGGCTCCGGTGGGCTTGCGGCGAAACCGAGGTCACCGGGAGGTAGCCTTCGTCCTTGCGAACTCGAAGAAGGCGGCGGCGAGGCTGGAGCGGTTCCGACGACGAAGAACGAGCTCGCCGAAGATGAAGGCGGCGCAAAGCTTCGAGGGCCGGATTCGACGAAACGGCGGCGCAATCCGGGAGGCGGCTCTAGGGTTTTGGAGGAGAGGGGCGGTGCGATGGTCCTGACCGCGCGAGTCCGCGACAAACACGACGAGGCGGCGCGGCGGCTTCGACACGGACTCAGGAGTCCCGGAGGTTGATGACGACGACGAGGCAGGCGATCCCACTCTAGCGGACAATGGCTGCGAAGCGGCGAAGTCGGGCACGAACCTGTTTCGAGGTGGCAAAGGGATCACGCCACAGGAGAGAGAGGACGAGCGGCTCGCGACGAACGGGCGAAAATGAGGTGGGTTGGGCATGCAATTTGGGTCGGACGGGAATAGGAAGCGGGTTTTGGCCCGAGGTTTTATTTGAGATTTAATAGTTTTTCTTTTTAAAAAAATAGCAAGAACTCCAAATAAAACTTAGAAAATAGCAAATGAACTCAGAAAAATCCTAGAAAATTCTAGAAAATATATCCAAGCTCATAGAATCCAAATAAAATAGTTTTGACCATTGTTGATGTTGACTTTAATCATATTAAATTGTTTTGATGTACAAAGTCCATGTTTAAGCTTTTAAATTAAATTCAAATAAAATCAAATGGTGAATTTTATCCTACTAACTATTCAAAGGATTTTTAAAGCTCAGAAAAATTGGGATGTTACAGGGACAAGCTGAATCTGAAGGAGGGGAGAATGTTACGACCGTTACTAGGCACTAGGCCGAACCAAGCTTACCAAGAGTAGGCTAGCACAACAGGTGGCCCAGTTCCAGGTTTCTAGCGGTAGAATGGACGGTGTGACCCGCGGGCTAGCCCAGATAGCGAGCGCGGTACGGGTGAGCTATCACCTGGGGTGCTACTTAAGGAGTATTGTGTCGTCTTGCGCAGTTCATCCAATTTGTAATGAACAAACGAAGAACTCTATTCCCCATCTATCTCCTTATCACCCAGTAGTCTGATTTCTCTGGATTTCCTTGCCTCTTGCTTCCAACCTACCCCAATTGCTTCCCTCAACCCTTCTACTTCTGGGAACATAACATAGGCCCACCACCCATTCCGCACCGGTCACCGCCGTCGCCGCAACCCGTTCCCCACCGTCAGTTCTCACAACGCAACCTGTAGCCGCCTGTCCCCCACCGTCAGTTCTCACAATGGAGCCCACAGCACGCCACCGCCTGTACCCCACCGGCCACCGCCACCGCCGCCCGTTCCCTACCGCGGCACCGTCTCTGGCCCTCCACCAATCCTGCACTCTGAATTTCTAATTCTCTGAAGGCCGCCTATTCTGTGGTGTCTTGATTTATTTTGGATTTTTGTGGTGTTAAGTACTTTAGTAACTATTTGGTGATGTCAAATTGTTAATTGCTGCTGATTGCTGACGAATAAAATTTGGTATACCGAAATACCAAATAAACTGAACTGAAATATTTTGGTTTATTCAGTGCGGTTTATATTTTTCAGTTGGTTAATTCGGTTTGCAACATCCAAAAACCGAAATAAATTTATACCGAATAAACCAAACCGTATAAACCAAATGCACAATCGTAACCCTCGTGTAAGGGTGCATTTGGTTCATTGAATTATCTGGTCCTGTACTGGATGGTTTAAGAAATGAGGACATTCATGCGTTTGGTTGAAGGGATGTAACAAACCCATCCCGGATGAGATGGTTCAACTTTATAGAATATTCCTTAGAGATGCTGTATCAATTCATTCTGAAAATTTGGCTGAACCACGCCGTCCCGGTCGCGCTCGCTCATGCGGCTTCGCTGGATTTGGAGTTAAAAAGAAATAGTTATGCAATTTTGAAATTAAATGATTTTTCAGTGCAACAATAATTCATTTCGGAATTTATAAATGCATTAAACCCCTTAAGTCCTTATAAAGACCTCTGTAAAAATAATTTATTCAAACACTATAATATTTATCCTGATTAAATATAATTTTCTCCAATTTTTTTGGAACTCTATTCAACCCACACAAAATTCAAACTCTATTCAACAACCTAAGCTAGGTTTGAATTTAGTTTAAGCAAATAACTCTTGAATAACGAGGTTTCAAATTTTATTTGAGTATTAGCACATCCAAGGAACCTCATTGAATTATTTCAGGATTTCAGGATTTTTTTTGCTATTTTATAGAACTGGGCCTATTCGGACCATCCGATTGGAATCGGACCGTCCGATCGGAGGGTTTGTCACGAGCAGACCTCCGACGGACGATCCAATGCAGACGAGCTCTATAAAATAGCAAAAAAAAAACAATCTAAAATCTTGAAATAATTCAAGGTGGTTCATGGGATGTGCTAATACTCAAATAAAATTTGAAACCTTACTGTTCAAGTGTTATTTGCTTAAACTAAATTTGAACCTAGCTTAGGTTGTTGAATAGAGTATGAATTTTAAAGGGTTGAATAGAGTTCCAAAAAATTGGGGAAAATTATATTTAATTATGATAAATATTATAGCATTCACCTAAATTCATGTAAAATCATCATCTAGCTATTGTAGAAAATTCATGCATTTTTGAGCAATTTGAACTTATAGGTTTTTCTCGATGTTGTTTTTGTTTTGTATAGAATCTAAATATTTTAGATGAATAAAATAAACTTCAATTAAATTCAAAAATATTATATTAAATTTTTATGTAATTTTCTTGAGAAATGAAGAAAAGAAAAAATATCATATCTCACCAACCAAACACTATATTTGTATCATTTCATTTAGGATCATTCCATCTATCTTGTACAATTCTATCCTATCCCATGTTATTCATCCTGAACCCAACCAAACGCTACCTCAACGAGACAGAGAGAGAGAGAGATGGCTAATCAGTTGGTGGGGCGTGTTGTTCGGCACTTGGGGCTTGGGCTGCGACACGTAGTTGTTTTGGTTCAGCCTTTCGATTTTGTTGGATGGTGGATTCTGTGAGCAACTGCACGCTGTGACTTTGCTTAATGAAGTCAGAGGATTCGGGTCCTTGTCGTTCTAGTCTCCCGGCTCCCCCGTTCCTCTCACGATCGAGCTCGAGCCTCGCCAAATCCGAAGCCGCCGAAGCACACGCCACCCCAAGGAACTCTGATCTGCTCCTCCTCCTTCACTTCTGCCGGATTGGGGTGTAGTGGGGATCCATCCATCCGGACTGATTCCTTTTGTTGGTAAGAAAGCCCTAATTTGCTTGGATTGATTGGATGTGATTATTGAGTTCCCCATCAAATCAAAATCTTCATTTCTCTCCATCCAGTTAGTTGCCGGATTTGTTTGCCGCGTGGTACGCTACTAATCTAATCCATCCATCCACGGTTCGTTCGATTAGGTTCTTCTTCTTCTTCGACGCACAAGATTGATCTCAGTTGATCCCATAGGATTTGGTACGCAAGGTGCGGGTGCAGGTTATTTTCCAAAATTTTGTGGGGTTCAGCTGAAACCCCAGGCCCCACGTTTAGTCCGCCCCTGTGAAATGCTTACGCACTACATGTAGATGGTAATCTTTAATTGAGTGGACTCAAGAAATTGTGCAAAATAAGCGACTCCATAGTGTCCGTGCAAATAAGAACTAAACATGGTATTGTTTTTCGTTTTAAAAAAGGTTACTTCTGACACCTTTCTTTCTGGAATTTTGGGTTATGGACGTTCCTTTACACCCACAATAGATATGGTTGTGTTGGATGCGCGTGAACTGTTTCTGTAGTCAATTTGGAGGATGAGGCATCATAGAACATAGCTTCTTCTATAGTCATGCGGATTCTTGTTTGCTCTTCAAAAAAGCACAATTTCTGGTTTGATAGCCCTGCAGAGTGTAAGATAGCTGATCATTTTTTCAATTTCAGCGCAATCCATACCAATTTGTTGTATGTAAGCTAATGCAGCCATGAGGATATAGTTAGTAAAGCACCGCATGACCATTCTAGTTTACACAGGGCAGGTTTGTAGATAATCGAAATGGATAAGTGCATGTTGCAATAGGTATAGGTACACTGGTGACTGCTTGCGTATGGTGGTTTACTAAATTACTAATAGCTTAGATTGACAGTGTACAATACTACAATTAGATGTGATAAAAGGGTTTTCAGCACTTGCTTGCACTAGAATTAGGATAAGTTTGGATGTTGTATAACGGGTTGGTTTGGTACGGGTCTGAGGACCGAGGGGAGGGTGCTCGCCCTCATCTGACCGCCCGGCAGAGCTCTTGGCTCTAAGGCCTGATTGTAGACCTTGGTTTATTTCTTGCTTGATTGAATTACATGATTTGGCTAACCTTTATATAGGGCCCCATAACAAAACGACCAACTAGGAGATATACTTGGTAACTAAGACATATACTTGGTAACTAAGAGATAGATTTCATACTCGGTAACTAAGAGATAGATTAAATAACTTCAAGCAATCCTGGACTAGTACACATATATTTCCTAAATAACTTATCTCTTAACTAAACTAATCTTGATTTCCTGCATGCCTCCGCTGCTTGCCGCGTCAGTCACTGCTGTGGCTCCTCCTTGTATGCAAGGGACTCCTGGACAGCCTCATCATGCGTTGCTGCTGCTCCTGTTGATCACGCCTGGCTGCTGCACGTCCTGCTTTGCCTCATGCATGTGCTGCTGCAGCCTTGTGTTGCCTCATGCATGTGCTGCTGCAGCCTTGCCGCACGGCCGCTGCCTGCAGGCCTAAAGCTCATAACATTGGATAATTTACAATGCATTGTTTCCTTTTATTTTTCTCCTTGAAATGGTCAAGTATCAGGTTTAGCCAGTGATTTTATACACACAGCATTAACCTCTTATCTTTATGTTAGTTCTTCTGTTCTAGGAACACTTTTCTTCAAATGCATCCTTAAATTACCGCTATATACAAGATATTGGTTTATCATGTGTTTAAAATTGTATGAAAAAGGAAAAAGTATGACCTTGTACTGTACGCTTCACTAACTTGGTAAGGTATTCTCTCCGACCTGGCTACTAATGCATCAACTGTTCATTTAGAGCCAGCTAAACTATCTTTGTAGTTCTTCAGAGTTCAGACACTGCTAGCCTAGTCACCTTCATATGTATGATGTATTCCCTTAAAACATGCCTCCTGTTCAATGGCTAATTTTTCATATGCAGAACATGATTTCATTAATTTCAGCATTACAATGAATCAATTCTGGATCGTCAACTTAGGATGATATCAAATCAAGTAGAGGGGGAATTGTCAAATGCTTTCCTTTTTTTCACACAAATATTATGGACAGCTCATGTTTTTTTTTCTCATGTTTGTACCTTGCCTGTAACTATATTTTTCTTTCTGACATTATATGTATATGATAATTTTTTCTACAGTTAAACTTGAAGAAGATGTGTAATGTTATCTGACTTCAACAGATTTGCTGTGTAAAGGAGCTTCATTCATTTTCCATCACTGGGAGATTTAGAAACTTAAAGCATGAGGTTAGTAGTCTTAGTTCCTCCATCTATGAATGTCAATAACAACCTGTTTGAAAGATGTGGTGCATATTTACTTATTTTGAAGAATCAGCGGATGAGTTGTGGTTAGGGGTGAAATGCCACTCGAGCCCAGAGCTAGCTGGTTCTCCCCGAAATGCGTTGAGGCGCAGCAGTTGACTGGACATCTAGGGGTAAAGCACTGTTTCGGTGCGGGCTGCGCTAGCGGTACCAAATCGACGCAAACTCTGAATACTAGATATGACCCAAAAATAACAGGGGTCAAGGTCGGCCAGTGAGACGATTTAGCGGGGTTATTAGGACTTGGGTCTCTTTCTTGGGCGGGACACCAAATCCATGTATCTTTACCAATTAACCAATTTCTTGACGCTGGGGTTGATCCTAAAGAGATACCACTTCCTCATGAATTTATCTTGAATCGCGACCTTTTGGCTCAACTTTATCCTAGTTTTGCCAAAGGAGCAACCCCCTTTTTCACCTTGAATTGGTCCAAATACGTAGAATTTCTGAGTTTTCGCGGAGGACTAGACCCAATAACCGGAGGTCTATGGTTGAGCGATATTGCACACCATCATTTAGCTATTGCTATTCTTTTCCTGATCGCAGGTCATATGTATAGGACCAACTGGGGTATTGGTCATGGACTTAAAGATATTTTGGAAGCTCATAAGGGCCCATTTACAGGACAAGGCCATAAGGGTCTCTATGAAATCCTAACAACGTCATGGCACGCTCAATTATCTCTTTTTCTGTCAGTATGGATTGCCCCAGAGCACCTTCTACTTCTAATAGGCCATGAACTATAGATAGAGAAGAGTCATTCTGAGCGAGTGCATAAGAAGCGACCCACTTTTTTTCATCAGTTCCGGGGGAAGACCAAAGATATTGCGCGACCGGTCCGTGAGAAAAACTCAAAAGAGAAATAAGTCTCGTTAATCTCTTCATGCTCGTTCCAAGTTCGAAGTATAGGAACTGGACGATCCTATTTGGTCAAATACCTAACGAAAAATTCCTATTTTCCTTTCATTAAGGTACGAGGGCTTCTTATTCCACAAGAACGAAAGCACCTTTTCATTCTTTCATATACTAGGGGTTTTTACTTGGAAAAGACAATGTTCCATACTAAAGGATTCGGGTCCATAACCACGAGTTCATATGCATGGTTTACCTGTTCAGTCTCAATTGGACAGTTACCACTTTAATATTTGACTGGGGTTTTTCCAAATCTTATCTTTGGAACTAGCATAATGATGGCACACTTAAGAATTTTTAAACCCATTTGTAAACTAGGGATTCGCACAAATGTTTGATAAGTCCTGAGGAATATTTGTCATTTTCAAGTTGCAGTATGGCATGTTAAATTGAAGTTTCTAGAGGTAATCAATTTAAGCAACAGCTCTCTGTGTAAACTACAAGTTGTTCTTAGCTTAAAACTTTCATTCCAGCCTGATTGTTGTCCATTCATGATTATGATGGTCTTGAATTGTTTTAATGATGAAATAGTGTTGTTGAATGCATGAGTTCATGTTTCAATTCCAAATTTGGGATTCCGCCTAGTAAATAGTAGTTTCTTGATTTATGCTCTTGCTTCGTTTTTGAACCTGATATATCAAAACTGGAAGGACCAATAGAGCTATTCTATCAAAGGGCTTATGTTCAATATGAAATACTTGATTTAGCTCCTGCTTCTCATGTTACTTTGAAGGAATGAATTCAGAAGACAGCATTGCCCTTGTTGCATGCTTAAACAGGGCACAGCCTAGCTGTTGATTTCTGCAGGAATTTGTTCTTGGAAAATATACATGATTTTTTGTAGTTCCATTTGCAGTATTTTTTTTATATGGTTTTAGATATACACATTGAAACCATGTATTTTTCTTATATTTGTTTGTGTGGAAATGCTGCACTATGAAGATCCAGCTGAAGAAAACCACTGAACTGGCTGCATAAGTGTGAGCCAGGGTTTAATTAAGATTTTGCTTCCATTGATCTGACTGTTTTTCTTTAGCTCTCATCGTGTGAAGTGGAATGAGGACAATCTGTATGAGATTGAATCAAACAAGCCAGTGAGGCAGAAGATAACTGAGCCCAAAACACCGTATCACCCTATGGTAGATGATGATGGTATATGTCTTGTTACCTGTATCTCACTATAACATTGTCAGTACTTATAATGTGTAGATGCTGATTTTTTTTAAATCATTGCTTGCTTTCTAGGGTCACTATCACCAACACGTCCTTTTGACAAGTGTCTAGATGAGACTGTTCATGCTGAAGCTATTTTAACTGCTTTAAATGGTGTGGCTTCTTTGAGCAAAAGTGGTTCAAAGGATGATGGTTGGGCATCCTCAGATAATGATACAGATGCCATGGAACAAGATGGTTGTTAGCTTCTTGCCCAGTTGCTAACCTGCTATTTTAATATTGTTATTCTGCATACAGTAGTTTGCTCTCATATTTTTTTTTCTTGGTTTCATTTGAGTATATTTAAACGGGAAAAATTTAAGGTGTCTTGCTTTTGAGTAGAAATACTAAATCGGTTTTTCAGTGAAGTGCACGAATTGCTAAAGGAGTTTTTTTTTTCCAGTTTGATTGTTAGTTTTAGAGTAAATCAGTAATTAACAATATTTCATTTATTTTCACAAGTTGGGCTATGCAACTCCATTTAATGCTATCAGCTTCCTGAAGTGAACTTGATAACTGATCCAACTAATGACTACTCAGATCGCTCTTCACAATTTCCTAGTTTTAGATAAAAACTTTCATAATTCTTACTATTTTGTTGGTTAGTTTTATCTCAAATCCTGATGTATATTTTCTTTTGATGGCATACACAAGTGATATGTTCCATTGTCATCAACCCATTATCATTGTAATGGGCAATAAGATATTACTTGTTCACTACACAGAATCCGTGATTGCAATTAGTCTGGGATGTTTCCTGTGGGAAATGTTTCTAATAATTTTGTAACATACAGTGATATGCTGGTGTTCATGTAGACTCAGAAGCTGACAAAGGAAGATTGAGTTTCAAGGAGCATCGTCGTGCTCACTATGATGAATTCCGCAAGGTTAAGGAACTGATGCGCACTGGGTCTCTGGTTGACGATGAGGCTGACGAGGATGATAAAGGTGCAAACAACAGCCAAGACAAGGCTGCAGGGAAAAAGGCGGCACGCGGCAATAGTAAACCCTCACCACAAACATGAGAAGTGAAGTGAATGTTCTGTTTGCCTTGTTCACTAAGCTAGGAAAGTTCAACATAGCGGAAGCATGCAGTTTGCATAAGTGTGTTAGCGTGCTTCGTGTGTGTTAGATCCTTGTTTTCAAATCAGATTGTTTTCTGTAAGCAAAGCTGTTGCTCCTGTATCTTTATTTTGAGATGCGCCTAAAATGGCCTTGATGGCCGAAAATTCTAGTTGAATTGGCTACGTACTCCATTCGGTTGACGACCCCCTTCACATTTTCGGTTAAGAGGCTATAATTTGACTAGAGCACTTTTTTATATTACTGAAACTGGGTTACGTGATCAATCCTTGAGCAAATGTTTCTGCATAAGATCTGGCCTTGATTATTTTGCCACAATGTTTCTACATTTGACGTTTTTTGCTTTCCCGTGACAGATGTGTAAATCACCCTAAGCATGCAGTTTTCTTTATTAATGTGATTTTGTACTTCGGTGAATTATTTAGATACAATAGGGGGAGATGATCAATTTCCTTTCTAGCGTTGTTCAATGATTATTGCTTCAGAACTTGCTGAAGTGCTCTCATAACGCTGGCCTGCCTGGCTAGTGGGAAATAGCAATCAAAACTCGAGAGGCAAATGCATGTGAAGCCAGGTTAGTATCAATTTTCGCTTCAGTCTCAACAAGTTCATCAGTTCAGTTTATACGCAAGACCGACGTTTTAACGATTTTTTTGGCCGTATTGGCCCATATCCGGCCCGTATTTACAAGAATGGCTGTTGCTGTAATTTTTTTTTTTGTGCAAAAATATCGCCCTACCGCATGGCCACTGTGCGGCATGCCTTGCCCTCCCGCCACGTGTGCCCTCCCGCACGGCCACCGTGCGGTGGCCCTATTGGGATATGTGTAGGCTACACTAGCTTTAGTATTTCTTGAACTCCTCGGAAGCATTGCTCTTCTCCTTGAGTATGTACACCTACATCATTCGGCTGTAGTCGTCGATGAGGAGGAAGAAGTACTTGTTGCCGGTCGTCATTGGTCGTGTGATGGGGCCGCACAGATTAGCATGGACGAGCTCGAGTCGCTCCTCAGCCCGATAGTTTGCCACACTAGGAAATGGGAGGCACGTCTGTTTGGCAAGCAGGCAGCCCTCGCACACTTGAGTAGGGTGGTCAATTTTGGGTAGCCCGACTAGGGCTGAAAAAATAGCTCGAGGCCCGCAAGCCTGCTCGAGCTCGTCACGGCTCGACTCGGGCTCGTGAATTTTCAAGCCAAGCTAAGCCTCATGTTTGGCTCGAGAAAAAATCGAGCTGAGCTCGAGCTGCTCGCAAGCCGACCTACGAGCCAATTGGCTCGTACTGCTGAGTTATTCACGATCGCTCTCGCCGGCCGTTTGGCCATTCGGCCCATTCCCCATCCATCCCCAAAATTCCCCACCTCCCACTCCCACCTACTCCCAAACCCAATTCCCTTTCCCCACCCCACCCACCCCATCCATCCCGATCGGCCACCGATCCCCTTTCCCCACCTGGCCTGCTCCACCTCCTAGATCCGTCGACGGCCACTGCCATGGCAGCACCAGCCACACCGCGCCTCCTCTTGCCAACCTCCAAGGACCTCCTTGTTGCCGCCTCCTTCCCCTCGCCGCCCTCCCCCACCTCCTCCCCCAACCCCGCCTCCCTACTCGACGCCTTCGCCTCCGACCCCTTCCTCTCCCCGTCCTTCTCTCCCTCTGACTTCTCCGCCGCTCTCACCTCCGGCCTCGCTACATCCCACGCTGAGTAGCTCCAGGACACCATCCGCCTCCTCCGCCGTCACCTCTGCGCCGAGGTGCTCCGCCGCCACCTGCTCCTCCTCTCCCACCTCCTCTCCCTACGCTCCGCCTCTGCCTCCATCTCCTCCACCCCATCCATCCGTTGATTCTGTTCTCGACGCCCTTGCGGCCTCGCCACTGCCTCCGCCCTCGTGGAGCTGCCCTCGCCGCTGCCTCCGACCACGCCGTCGCCTCACGGAGTTGCCCCGACGCCTTCGTCGTCGCCTCCGACCACGCCGTCGCCGGCGAGATCTGTAACATCCCAAATACCTAATCAGGTGTTTGTTGCAAATGTAATTAAATGTGTAGGAATTAAAACTTTTTCTCACATCTTGAAAACCCCTAAACTCTCATGTAATTATCGTCCAAGAGTTGTGTTATCCCAAAAACACAACGTTCTTGTTGACCAAAAGTCAAACTCATTTTCCATTTGTCACAACTCATGTGCCAAACCCTTGGAAATATTTTTCCTTGGTCCTAGATATGTTGTGGAGCCTCTCTGAAAAATATCATGAGTTATAAAACTTGTTTGATAATTTTTGGAGGTAAAACAATTCCTTGAATAGCCTTAATGAATTTCCTGAGAAAAATGCATTGCATAATAACCTCTGGAAATTTTATGTAAGGTTAATCATGATGTCAGCAAGCTCCAGTTAAAATTTCATAAATTTTGGAGTTGAATTGCTATCTCAAATGAATCCCTAAAGTCTCAGCTGTTAAAATTGAATTCAAAACTTCACACTGTTCCTTGGGCTGAGCCATTTTTCTATCTGGGTTGAACCCAACCCACTCCTCAGCTCACCGGACCTCCTTAAACCACTTGAGGTCGTAGCCGTTGGATTCATATCTAACAGCCACGACCTCCTCCTCTCAACCAACTCATCAGACCTCCCTTCCCACCTGTGCGAGGTCATGGCCGTTGGATAAAGATCCACCCGCCACGACCTCCTCTGTTGTCTTGTGCACCAGACCTCCTCCGCGGTCAACACCGCAGGGACCTCCCCACCTACATGAGGTCACAGCCGTTGGATCAAAGATCCATGGCCATGACCTCCACTCGCTATCAAACCACTCAGACCTCCCTTTGCACCTTGTTGAGGTCGTAGCCGTTGGATTCAATCCAAAGGCCACGACCTCCGCTGTAATTCATCGCAGCCAAGACCTCCCCATGATATCTAGCGCACAAGACCTCCCCGCTTCAATTGTTGTGCGCTGTTGGATTAAAATCCAAGGCCCACGACCTCCCCTCGCTTTCTAGCGCTTTAAACCTCTCACCTAGTCGAGGTCGTAACCGTTGGATCAGATCCAACGCTCACAACCTCCCCATCTCCTCATCGCCGTCAGATGAAAATCTCGCGGCCTGGACCTCCCCATCCCGTTCCAGTGTCTTGCCCAGGGGCCAAGACCTCCCGCACCTCAGGTCGTGCCCGTTGGATTAAAATCCAACCGCCACGACCTTCTTTATCATCTTGCGCCGTTAGATTTTAATCTAACCGCCATGACCTCCTTCTCTGTTGTGCGCTTTGGCCATGACCTCCCTCACTTGATCTGCGTCGTTGGATTAAGATCCAATGGCCAGGACCTCCCACATGTTGTGTATTGTAGCGCGCACTGTGAATAAGTCCTCCCCATCAGGTCTGAGCCCTTGGGTGTAGATCCAATGGCTAGGACCTCCTAACCCTTTACCGCGCATGACCTCCTGATGCATTGCGGCAGTGCGATGGAGATCGCATGGCTAGGACCTCCTCGATCTTTTAAAACTTACTGTTTCAAAATCATATCGGAGGCTGCGACCTTCCTAGCGCTTCTCATCCAGCGGTTGGGAGGCATGCTCTGTTCTTCTCCTAGCTCTGGCGCCAAGACGCGCCATGGCGATGAGGAGGATGGCATGTCTTGTCCAACGGCTCTGTGCTGTCGCGATTTATTGCGTGTCGATGCCTTTCCGCCCTAGGCCATGCCCTAGGTCTGCGCTGACCTGCCCCCATCACCTCCATTGTCTTGTCCAGGCCATGGACCGCGCCATGGGCTTAACCCTTGGCTCATGACCTCCATGTCCTGGGTTATAAAACCTCCCTATTGTCCTCCATGGTTTCTTTTCCACACCTCACCATTTTACTCTCGGTGCTGAGGAGCTCAAACCACTTTGACCTCCTTGGCCGCCATTGGAGCTCCTTGGGCATTGAGTACTCCAGTGCCTCTCTCTCTCTCGGCCTCTGCTTCATTTTGCTCCTCTTCATTCCTGGAAGTCTTAACCCTAACTCCATTGGGGTTGGCCTTTGCAGGAGGGGGCTAATTGAAGTTTGGAGCTGTTGGCCGTGAGCTTTCCCCTTTGTGTCAAATCCGGTATGGACCTCCTCCTCTTAATCTTTTGTTCTCGTGAGCACCTCATAACTTTGTGGAGCACATGGTGATGACTTGGTCTTTGTGGTTTTGCCAGTCCTCTCCTCCACTTGTCTTCCTCGGCGCCAAGCAAGGCCAGGCCACCCAGCTCCTCCAACCTCCTCGGCTCCTTCAGGACCTCCAGTACTTCTGATAGTCCTCTAGCTACTGGCACTGCATGAATGTTGTTGCGGAGCTTTTCTTGGGCACCGCTTGAATGAATCTTTGCGGAGCTCTTTATCATTGTTTGTGTTTTGGCCGTGTTGATCATCTCGTTCCTCTCGGCTCGCCGGCGATTTAAACCGCCGCCGAGTAAAGTGGTCGGTGTGTGCGCGCAACACTATTGCGCACACATTGATGCTCTTGGTTGGCGCCGACGAGGTCCTCATCGCCGACGTCGAGCCTTGGTAGCCTCTCGGGATTTTGTCGGACGACAATGGCACTGCGCGTTGTCATTAAGACAAAGACATCCCCATTTATGGCTAATCACCTCCAATCATTGTAGCTTTTAATGTGTCCTTAGCGGCTGCGTCTGAGGTCTTGTGCCGTCCATCTTAGATCTCGGCGGGACCTCCTCGGGAACCATCTTAGCCATCTTGGGCGTCCTCGGGGTCCTCTTTACAAAAGACCACCCCGGTCTTTTGTAAGGACAACCCCTAGGACCTCCCTCCTTCCGATCTTGACCGCTAGGACCTCCTTGTGGGAGATCTTAGCCGTTGAGGTCCTCCCTGTGTTGATCTCCACCGTGTAGGACCTCCTCGAGTTCCTCTTAACCTTTGTGGACCTCCTCGGGTAAATCCTAGCCGCCCAGACCTCCCAGTGGAAATCTGAGCCGCTTAGGACCTCCCTTTGTTAGATCTTGGCCGTTCAGGACCACCCCAAGTGGATCTGAACCGCCCAGGACCTCTTTGTTGTTGTCTTGACCGTTAAGGTCCTCCCTAGGGCAATCTAGACCATTAAGGTCCTCCCTTGGAAAATCTGGACCGTCCAGGACCTCGCTCGAGAGGTCTTGACGATGTAGATCTTCCTTGGGGAGATCTTGATAGTTTAGATCTTCCTTTGGAAGATCTCAGCCGCTCAGGACCTCCTTCATTTGATCTGGACCGTCCCGGTCCTCCCTCATGTGTTGTGGTTCGTTGGATGCGGTATCAACGGCCACGACCTCCCCTCCGTTGCGCGCAGCGTGGCAGGGAGGACATGGACCGTTGGATCCAAGATCAACGGCCCATGTTCTCTGGACCTGCACAGGTGCGTGCGCGTTTTCCTCTGGAGGTCTTGGGCCGTTTGATTTAGATCGATGGTTCACGTCCTCCCCCTCTGTTTTGGAAGTTTAGAAATTCCAGTGGGCACTTATTTGTAAACTGATTCAATTTGAAATTGCATAACTAATTCAATTTAAATCCAAATAGGGTGATTCAAATTTCTGTAGCTCTGGTTTGGACTGGGCTCTAATCTAAAAATGGTTTTGGGCTCAGTTCAGCTCCAGAACATGCATTTGCAAATAGTTTTCAAAACTAACTTTAAATGTTGCAATAAAAATTCAAATTAACTTGTAAAATGCATAAGTAATTCTCTAGAGCTCCTTTTTTGAGTGAATCCAACTTTGTTGGCTTCCTCTGTTAGTAAACTAAATGTTAGAATAAGATTTAGACTTGTCACTATCTTCAAAAAGCTTCCTTGTGCATTTTAATTTTGTTCAAGTTCTTGTTTTTGAAAAAGTATAGAAAATGCATAATAGCTCCAAATGAGATGAACTCAATTGTGTTATTCATCTCATAAGGTGCTGGTTTTACAGTAAAAATCTCAGTATCACCACCTTTCTAGAAAATATTGCCTAATAATTAAATTAGTGAATAGTGGCAGTTTGGTATTTTTAGGGCTGAGCAGAATTGTTTTGCTCATATCTTTTGCATTGAGAATCCAAATCAATTGGGTCTTGTTGCTAAATTCCCTAAAAATCATCCTCTTGCTGCTGTAGAAATTTCAGAGTATTTGGCGTTTGTATGCTGTGCTGTCCTTGTGGTTTTTGTCGTTCTTATCGATTCTTTTCGCCTTTTTGATTAGGTGCCGACGAGTGGGTTGATCCAGTGAGTGTTTCTCTGCAGCATAGTGACCAGCCACAGCAAGGCAAGCAGTTTGATCATATCCCATTATTGTCCCATTACTTTAAAGTCTAATACTTTGTTTAACTTGTATGTATGCATGCTTTTGTGTCAAAGTAATTTTATCGATTAGAGGTAGCTATTCCTATTGCATTGTTGCCTCTAAATTGTTACCCCCTACCACAAATCATAAGTTACTAATATCGCTGGTGAATTAGAGCCCGGTGATTTAATTATGCTCTTTTATCGTTTTTACGGTGTCATGCTTAGCAATGCTTAGATAACGGTAGAAATGGGCGGTTGTCGACATTATGTCGATGACCTTGATCACACAAAACTATTATTCCATTATGTCCCTTGTATGATTTGTTAATTTGTAAACAAATAAAAATGAAAACTATTTGGACTTGGGCATATTGGATGGATGGTGTGGTTTTTGGAATGTGGTAGTATGCCTGAGTCAATAAGGACCGAGTTACTTGCGCCACCGTTCTGAGCAATTTTGCGTGCTAACCACACGAGGGGGATATGGGACCTCTCTTGACTAAGTACTTTGGGAGGTGTTAATTATGAGTCGGTCGGTTGGTATGTTTTACAAGAAAATGTGTGTGTGGTGTGGGAGGGGAGCATTAGCAGACCGGCTAGGCTGTCTAATGTGTCCTTATCTCCGTGGGTTGCGGCTCTTAATTAGCATCGTCCATTGGAAATGTCTCGTAGGACTTAGCCGTGCCGGTATACCAAAGGAAGTGTGCTAAATCATGTGGCGAAAAGGCGATCTGACGTGTGGGTACATTGGTACACCCCTGCAGGGTTAAAACTATTCGAATAGCCTCGTCCTAAGTTATGGACACGCTCGGAAACGCCCCGTGAGAAATAGACTACAACCTTTAATTAAAACTTGACATGGTTGGTATGAATGGATGTTCATACTATTGTTGTGGTGACTATTGGGTTAGTCACTTCCAGGTTGTGTTTGTTGTTGTTATTATTATTGTATCGTTGTTACTTCAACAATTAAAAATGCTTTGTCCAAATTGCTTTCAATCTATTACATTATTGCAAATGAAAACTTGCTTTATGCTAAAATGAGTCCAAAGCCTCATCCACTAAATAAAGCTTGCATGTAGTTAAACTATAGTTACATTATATTACCGTCGGTCTTGCGAGTACATTTTGTACTCATTTGCTTTGCTTAATAACTTTGTTGCAGAGAAAGAAGGTGAGCCCCAAGGGCTTCACTCTTGTGAGATGTGCTTCGGGTTTGACGACTAGCTTGGCGGTCGGTTGGTTGCCTTGTGGGTAAAGGCACACTAATTGGCTTTTGTTTATGGCCATCTTATGGCACTTTTTGCTTCATTGTTTATTTTAGTTTTGTATTTGTTGTTTGGCTGTTGGCCTCTCCTTTTGTAATAACTCTCTCTATATTATGTATGTCTTTTATTCTAGTTAGTGCTTGGTTCTATGTCTTGTATGAACTTGATGCATGATTTTGTAAAGAGGTGTGTATCTTGCATTTAAGGAAGTATACATATCTCGAAGACACGGGTTATTATGTTTGTGATGCTAGGGTCAATGGATGACTAAGTATTACAAGCCTAATAAACCGGGGTCCTCACAAGATCCTTGCTCTCCTTCGCCTCTAGTTGGTTGCGAGGATGCAGATTTTTGTTGTGAATGAATGCATTTTTTTTGTAGATGCCGTGTCATGGTCTGATGGGTAGCAGATTGTCTTGTGTTGTGAATGAACGCAGAACGAAGGATTGAATGCCACTACTCATGGCTCGCGAGGGCTCGTGAGCCGAGCCGAGCTACCCTCGTGGCTCGTGGTCAAAACGAGCTAAGCCGAGCTGAGAAACGAGCCTGAGCGAGCCCGACTCGGCTTGTTTCCAGCCCTAAGCCCGACCACCATTCCTTTCTCGGCCATCAACTTGAGGGACTGAAAATTTACAAGTCCCAATCTCGCATGCCACAGCCAAGCAGGGTTAGATATGCTTGTGATCAAGGACACTAGGTTACAAGTCTCCACGGCCACCTTGTAGAGACGTGTAACATCCCAAAGTTCTGTTACTATTTTTAAATTAATAAAATATTATTTTATTGGATTTTCTAAGTTTTAAAAGAGTTTTATTGCTTTTTTAAAATTCCTTTAAAATAAAAAGTCAAAAATAAAGTTTATTAAGTTTCTGAGATTTTCTTGGATTTAAAGTTAAAAAGGAAAACTCAATTAATTCATTGAATCTTCTGGTATTTAACAAGACGTATTTAAAAAGGCTTTTCCTGTCTTTCAAAAATTAAAAATAGTTATGTGCAAAAATAAAAGCCAACTTTAAGTTAGAAGTAATTTTGATTATTTCAAAGCTAATCTATTTGATTTTCAGGCCATTTCGAAGTTTTCCAAATAAAAATCACCATTTGATTTTTCCTGATTTGTTAAAGCTTAATTTGAAATTTCAGAAATAAAAATAATTTAAACATGAGTAAAATCAACTCCAATTAAATAAAAATTGTTTTATTCTATTTCCAGAGTCTTTTTGAAGCTTTAAAAATAAAATAAACTATTCAAATTTTGTTGGTTTAATTTAAAGCTTAAAATCGAATTTCTGAAGGAAAAATATTTTAAATGGCTAAAATAAACTTAAAAAAATCCAAAACTATTTTATTTGGTCTATTAAATTTCCCAAGTATTTTATAAAATTTTCTTGAATTTTTGGATTTTTTCGGATTTCTTTTCTTTTTCTCTTTTCTTTTTCTCTCTCCACTCCTTTCTTCTCTCTTTCCTCCCGTGCGCTGGTCATCTTCTTCCCTGGGCGCATTTTTCTTCCCGGCCATTGGGTGCCCATCTCCTACTTTGGTCTCCCCTATGCCCTGGCTTCTACTCTCCCACGCCACCGGCCATGCTCTACCACCTCGGCTCCCCATGCCGCCTCCTCAGGCGCCCCATCCCGGCCGCACGCGCCTCTACGCCGCCCCATGCCACTCCTGGCCTTGAGCGTTGTAACGACCCGACCTGGGGTCACCCGAGAGGTCCTCCAAGACCACTCGGGAAGTCCACCAGGATCTCTCGAACAGTTCTCCAGGACCTCCCAAGAGGTCCAGTGGGACCACCTAGAAGTCCGGAGAATGGACCCGAGGAGGTCTTAAGACCCAGGACGTCCCCAAGTGTCCTGTAACGTCCCGTTTATCCTGAGTTCCTGTAGTTTTCAAAATAAAAATAACCATTTGGATTTATTGAGAGTTCAAGCTTAACTTGAGTTTTCAGAAGAGCTTTAATTGACTAAAATTAACTTTAACTAAAAATCGGCTTCTGTCCTTTTGAGCTGTGTTGGAGTTCTTCCCTCGTCTTTGTTTGCCTTGTGCTTGGCCTCGGCCCAGTGCTTTTCTTTCCTCTTTGGTCCTCCCTTGCCTCCTGGACCTCCTCTAGTGTTTTCTGTTGGGATCTGTTTTGTCCTCCTCCAGACCTTCTCTTGCTCGGACCCCTTTGTTGGTCTAAGTCCTATCTTTTGAGTTTTAGACCAGCTCGGGTGTGTGTTTCAAACCTCTTTGATCTTTGGACCTTTCTTTGTATCTTTTGTTTGGACTTTCCTTAGTCCAGACCTTCCCTTTGTTGGCTTGAATCTCTTCCTTTTTGACCTCCCTGGTGTTCAGTTGGATCTTCTCCAGTCCATTCGAACCCCTTGGGTTCAATTGGATCTCCTTGAGCTCTTTTTGGACCTCCCTCGCGATTGTGTGGTGCTACCATTCGCTTTGGCGGTACTGCCGCTTGTTCCTTCGGAACTACCGCCTTTGTAAAACCTCCGTTGAGCCTTTTGGACCTCCCTTGCCCGTCGGATCTCCTCTGAGTCTAAAGGACCTCCTTTGACTCCTTGAAGACCCCCTTTGGGCATCCTTGGAATCCTTTGGATCTCCCTGTGTCCATAAGGAGCTCTTTTGATTCCCCTGTGTTGTGAGACCCCGACGTTTATTCGGCTCATAATACTTAGTCATCCAATTGACCCTAGTATTATCAACCAAATAAACTCGGTCTCGAGAGATGTATACTTCCCAGAATGCAGTACACATACCTCACAACAAAAGAATGCATCAATTCCATACAACACATAGTACATAAGCAACAAACCAGAAGTTAACCTTAATATGGAAAAGATATTACAAAAGAGAGGCCTTTAGGCCAAAAAGCAATAATTACAAAAAGATAACAGCGGAAGCAAAAGTGCCATAAAGATGGCCCAAAATAAGAGCCAACCAGTGTGCCTTTAGCCCACAAGGCAATGGCCAGGACCGCCAAGCTAGTCGCTCTCCCAACCACCGCCTGACTCACAAAAGTAAAGCCCTTTGGGCTCTACCTCCTCTGCAACAAAGTTGTTAAGCAAAGCACATGAGTACAATAAATTGTTTATTGTACTACTTAAAACCGACGTGTAAGATAACAGAACTATAATTTAGCTATATGCAAGCTTTATTTAAGTGGATGAGGCTTTGGACTCATTTAAGCACAAAGCAAGTTTTCATTTGCAATAATATAGTAGATTGAAAGCAATTTGACAAAGCATCTTTTTTTTTGTTGAAATAACAACGCGATAATAACATAATAACAACAACAAGAACAATCCTGGAAGTGACTAACCCAAGTCACCACAACAATAGCATGAACTCCCCGTTCATACCAACCATGTCAAGTTTTAATTAAAGGTTGTAGTCTAGTCTTGAACGACCTTACCAAGCATGTCCATAACCTAGGACGAGGCTATTGAATAGTTTTATCCTGCGGGGTGTACCACTGTACCCACACGTCGACCGCCTTTCCTTTAGGCACACTACCTTTGGTATGCTTGCAGCACGGCTAAGTCCTCGAGACATTTCCAATGGACAATGCTAATTAGAGTCGCACAACCCACGGGAGAAGGAGACATCACACAACCTTCAGGAAGCTAATGCTCCCTCCCACATCACACACACATTTTATCTTTAAAAACACACCAACCGAAAGCAACCCCAATTAACACCGCCCAAAGTACTTAGTCAAGAGGGTTCCATATGCCCCTCGTGTGGTTAGTACATAAAATCGCTGGCTTAGTGACCCAAGTACTTTCGTCGTTAGGGACCCGGCATACCACCACATCCAAAAACCACGCCATCCATCCAATATGCCCAAGTCTAAATCAATCTTTTATTTTCAGTTTTGATTTTACAAATTAATCAAAGCACAAGTGCTGGACATATAAGAGTAATAATCAGTTTTGAGTGATCAAGACCATCGACTAAGTCGATGATGGCCCATTCTACCGATA
The DNA here is from genome assembly GCA_036346405.1 of Phyllostachys edulis. NCBI lineage: Eukaryota > Viridiplantae > Streptophyta > Magnoliopsida > Poales > Poaceae > Phyllostachys > Phyllostachys edulis. The sequence goes on along the minus strand of CM070553.1, from coordinate 63,919,343 downwards.
ACTAAGCATGTCTAAGCAATTTACATCGAAACTACTAAGTGATAAGAGCTCATCCAACGAGCTCCCACCACAGCAAATAACCTAGGCTCATGGTAGTAGAGGATGAACAATTCCTACAGATTATGCAACTATAGGCTTGCTAGCGACATTTAACACAAAGTAGCATGCATACATAGAAGTAAAACGATATATTAAGCTTTAAAGTAATGGGACAATGATGGAAATGATCAAACTGCTTGCCTTACTGTTGCTGGTCAATTTGTTGCGGAGGGATACTCTCGGGATCACCACAAATGTCGAAACCTAATGGAAAGGCGAGAAAGAACCGATAAGAACGACGAAAAACAACAAAGACAGCACAACAAACGAACTCCAAATTCTCTGAAGTTTCTACAGCAGCAAGAGGGTGATTTTTAGGGAATATTGCAACAAGAACCAATTGATTTGGATTCTCAATGCAAAAGTTATGAGCAAAACAATTCTGCTCAGCCCCTAAAATACCAAACTGCACTATTCATTAATTTAATTATGAGGCAACATTTTCTAGAACAGAAGTGAAGCTGAAATTTTTACTGTAAAACCAGCACCTCATGAGATGAATAACACAATTGAGTTCATCTCATTTGGGGCTATATTGCACTTTCTATAACTTTTCAAAAACAAGAACTTGAACAAAATTATAATGCACAAGTCCTCATTTTTATAACAGCAACAAGCTCAAAACTAATTTTCACAGTGAGTTCATTATTAGAGAAACCAACAACGTTGGTCTCACTCAAAAATAATCTCTGAGCATTAGTTTTGTATTTTACAAGTTAAGCATTGATTTAAGTGTATATTTTAAAGATGGTTTTAAAATCTAATGGCAAACTGTGCTCTGGAGTTGAACTCAACTTACAATCATTTTTGGATTAAAGTCAAGTCCGAGACAGAGCCAACATACTTTGAATGACCTCAAATGGATTTAAAATGAGAAAGATATGCAATTTTAAAGTTATACCTTTCTCGATTCACAATTTAACGACTCACTAGGACTTTCTAAAAACTCTAAAGACACAGGAGAACATATGCGGCTCAGATCAAACACGGGAGGTCCTCAGCGGTTGAGATCTTCAAAGGAAGATCCAAACTATCAAGACCTCCACGAGGAAGATCTACATCGTCCGACCTCACGGGGAGGTCTGGGCCGGTCGAGATGTTCCAAGGAGGTCCTTGATGGTCGAGATCGTCCAGGGAGGACCTTGACAGTCAAGATCTACCCGGGAGGTCATGAAAGGCTAAGATGGCCGGGAGGTCCTAAATGGAGGTCTAACGTCCACGCAGACCTCCGGGGAGGTCTGGGCGGCCAAGATTGCGCAAGGAGAGGTCTGGGCGCTCGAGATCTCCTCGGAGGAGGTCATGGATGTCCCGAGCTCGCGATAAAATTTAAGCGCCGCGCGCAGCATCTTGGACAAGAGATTAAATCTTGCGCTAGACATCAAGGAGGTCGCGTGCGAGGTCTTAAATCATAACACGGGAGGATTAAATGCAGCTAAGACATGCCCATGATTTCAATGATTTGAGCACATGATTAGTGCATTCAAAGTGAGGATCTCTGTCCTAAAAGACAACGCAGCTTGCCGTTCGTCCGACAAAAATCGAGCTCAAAGATTTGGTTCTCACCGGCGATGTAGACCTCGCGGCGACCTCAATGGTACCACTTGAGTGCACAATAACGTTGCACACTCGGTGGACCTCCTCTCAACAGCGATGGCGGCTTTGAGCGCCGGCCGAGCCGAGAGGGCAAATTGACCAAAGACGGCCAAACACGAAAAACAAAATGAAGCTCATGCGACATTCAAGCTTGTGCTCAACAAAAAGCTCCGCGACATCATTCAGCGGGTGCCGCAACTAAGGGACTAACGGGGAGTACAGGAGGTCCTTAAGATCTTGGGGAGGTTGAGGATGGTGATGGCTTTGAGTTGGAGAAGATGGGGTTGCTCCACGGCCAAAGCTCTGCTCCAAGCTCCTCTTTGTCCACCTCTGTAAATGCCCAAACCAAAGCGAGTTAGGTCTTGGTCCCGAGAGGATGGTACAAATGGAGCTCGAGAGAAAAGGAGGAAAACTCGAGGACCCTTGTCCACCGAGGAGCTCCAAGCTCCGGCATTGGTGGCCAGAAGGGAGGTCGATGGAAGAGCAAAGCTTAGAAGGCACCAGGGCAAGCTAGAACTTGAAGGAGTGCCAAAGAAGCTACGGGAGGAACCCAATGGGGCTTTATACTTGGGCACAGAGGTCATGGACCACCGGCTAAGCTCATGGTGAGCTTGGCCCATAGCACGGTCTAGGACATTGGACAAGATGTAAAGTTGACGAGGTGTGAAGTCTGTCTTGACGAGAGAGAGGAAGGTGACTTGCATTTAATGCGGTCGACAAAGAGTTATTAAAGGTACCACGATGGCCTAGCGCGCATTAATGCCTTTGCTCGAAGCATGCATGCGAGACCAAGGAAGGAGAAGAACAGGGAGGTCTTGATGACCGTTGGATAAGCCTTGGGAGAGGTCTGGCCCTCCGATGGCATTTTTGAACCGTTACGCTCAAAGGGTGGGCGGGTCCCACCACACGATCAAGGATGGGGAGGTCGTGGCCCTCGATTTCCTTAATGTGTAGCGCCGCGTGAGAAAATGGGGCGGGAGGTCCAAAGCGTTGGATCTCCATCCAGCGGCGTGGACCTCTGTGAGGTCTTAACCGCACATGAACATAAGAACACGAGGGGAGGTCATGGCCTTTGGATTTAAATCCAAGGGCTACGACCTCACGTCTTGTGAGGAGGTTTGATGCGCATAAGACAAAGGAGGAGGTCGTGACCGTAGATTTTAATCTAACGATTGCCGACAAAAGATGGGGAGGTTGTGAGTGCTTGATAGCACGGGAGGTCGTGTTGTTGGATTTGATCCGATGGCTCGACCGTGGTTAAATGGGAGGTTTGCTTAGTTTAACGGTGAGGGAGGTCGGGGCCATGGATCTTGGATCCAAGGGCTATGACCTCACGTGAAATGGGAGGACTGTTGAGTATGTTGAGGAGGAGGTCGTGGTGTTGGATTTGATCCAGACTCGACCTCAACAAATGGGATGACCTCATTGCGATGGTTTAACAGCTCGAGGAGGTCTTTGAGGTTTAACACACAGGGAGGTCATGACCGTGGATCTTTGATCCAGCAGTTCTGACTGATGAGGTGGGAAAGCCTTTGCGGTGTTGACCGCGGAGGAGGTCTGGCGCCCACGTTGACGAGGAGGTCCACGCGGTCGAGAGGACTTGAAGGGAGGTCTGGGTGCGTTGGTTGAGGGAGGTCGTGGCCTTTGGATTGGATCCAACGGCTACGACCTCATCAAATGAGGAAGGAGGTCGGATGGGGTTGAAATTTGGACCACTTTGCAAAGTGGCTAGCCAAGGAGCAGTGTAGGCTTTTAAATTTAGTTTTTAACAGTGAAACTTAGCAGAATTATTTGAGATAGCAAATGAACTCCCAATTTGATGAAATTTTAACTGGAGCTTGCTGACAATGAGAGTAACCTTGCATAAAATTTCCAGAGGTTATTATGCAATGCATTTTCTCAGGAAATTCGTTAAGGTTGTTTAAAGGATTGTTTTACCTCCAAAATTTATCAAACTAGTTTTACAACTTGTGATATTTTTCAGAGGGGTCCCATTCAGTTTTGGGACCAAGGAAAATATATTCCACATGTTTGGCACAAGATTTAGACAACCGGAAAAATGAGTTTGATTTTTGGTCAACAAGAGCTTTGTGTTTTTGGATTACACAACTCTTGGACAAGAATTACATAAGAGATTAGGGGTTTTCAAGATGTGAGAAAAAGTTTTAATTTCTACCCATATAATTATACTTGAATAACCCCAATTATACATTTGGGATGTTACATGTGTCCTCTTGGACCTCCCTGTGGGACCTCCTATGGTTCCCTTGGCTCTCTCCTTGCTTTCGCGGACTTCCCGCTTGCTCCGTCCTCTAGCGTGGTTGTACCGCTCCGCTCTTGTGGTTGTACCGTTTCTCTGTTGAGCTCAGACCTCCCCCTTGTTGAGATCTGGCCGTTAGGACCTCCTCTCTGGAGATCTTAGCCATCCAGATCCCTCCTCTATTTGATCCAAGGGTCCAGACCTCTCCGATGTTTGATCTAACGATCCAGACCTCCTCTTTGTTTGGATCGGAAGGCCCAGACCTCTTTAGGTCTAGACCTCCCTTGTGTTTGGACTCACCGCTGGCTCTTGCGGTCGTACTACCTGAGTTTTGCCTTTCTTGCCTCAGGACCGTTTGATGCTTATCGGACGGCCCAATCTTGTTGGAGCGTCCGGGTGGTCCGAACATCCCTTTTCCTTTTAGCCCTCCGATCCGCATCGGACGGCTTGGCTGGGATGGCTCGTTCGCTTGGTCCGAACAGCCCATTAGCCCCGCTCCGTTCGATCAAGATCTGACGACCCCTGTTCCTCCCGCGCATCCTTGTTTCCGCGGACCTCCCCTTGCTCGAGATCTTGACCGTTGGGATCTCGTTTGAGGATCAAACCGTCAGGACCTGCCCTTTGTGGGTCCTGTCCTTAGGACCTCCCCGTTGTGTGTCTTTTGGACCTCCCCGTTGTGTGTCTTTTGGACCTCCTGTCCATAGGACCTCCCTGTTGTGTGTCTTTTGGACCCCTGTCCCTAGGACCTCCCTTGTGTTGCGTTCCTTTAGACCTCCTTGTGTCCTTAGGACCTCCCCAGGTCGGACCTACCGCTTGCTCGGTCGGACCTACCGCTTGTTTGGCCGGACCTACCGCTCAAGCTTGGTCTTCATCGTTTGAGGACCTCCTCCTTGTTGATCTGATCGTCCAGGACCTCCCTGTCCTTTGAGCCTCCTTGTTCTCCCGGACCTCCCTCTTGTGTGCGTTTGGACCTTCTTCAGGTTCAGACCTCCCCTTCGTGTGTGTTTGGACCTTTGCGGTCCAGACCTCTTTTGTGTTTAGACCTTTGTGGCCTAGACCTCCTTCTTGTGTTTGGACCTTTGTGGTCAAGACCACCTTGTTATATTCAAGACCCTTTGTCCTTAAAACCTCCTTGGTTGTCTTAGGACTTCCTGTCCTCTGACCTTCCCGCAGGACCTCCTTTCAGGATCTCCTCTCGGACCTCCTCCTTGGACCATTCCCTTTGACCAATTTGATCACCCTTTTGACTGGCTCCTTGATAGTCTTAAGTGCATTTGATGTGGGTGGAGTCCCATTAAATGCTGTCACCTACCTTTGTACTTATTTCTACCTTTTTGTCACATCCTTAGTCCTATTGCTGTCCTTTTCGTACCTTGTGGTAGTGTACCTTTTGTACTAATGCCTTGGACCTGGTCACTTCTTTTGGTGGTGGTTCTATTCTCTTTTTCCCTTTAAGTAGAGCATCACAGAGTGACCACTGCCTCCATGTTCTTCATTTCAACTCCTCCTCCTCCTGTCCTTCTCTCAGTTCTAGGGAAGCTCTCCTTGCTCCTCTGGGACTTCTTCGGTTTTGGACCTCCCTCTCTTGGGACCTCCCTCTCGGACCTCCTCCTCCCAGTGGATCTCTTCTCCTTTTCGCTCTCTCTAGTTCCTTTTTGGTTTCCTTTTTGAGTTGCCTTATTTATTTGGTTTTCTTGCAATGTGTAGATTCCGTTGGTGCTGAGAAGTTCGAAGGTCCAGCAGCCCCGGTTGAAGCCCAGCAGCTCGCCACTAAAGGCAAGTCATGGGACCCTTGACCATCTTGATCCCATTTGCAAAAGTACTTTGATTTTGATTAAACTTGCACGGCTACTTTTATAAAAACGGGTTTGGGCTCTAGTTAAATACCTATTGGTTTTATGCCTCCTTGTTTATTTAGCAATCCACATGTTGACATGTTACCTTTGATAACCTTAGCTTGGGTACTGTTAGTTGGACATTCTTGCTTACCAACATGGGTATCATGTTTGCTTAGTCATGCTCTAGTAGACGCTGTTCTCCTCATGAATCGATGTTGTTAATGAACTTGACTAATTGAATTATGGAACCTTGGTTGGTGCCACGGATGATCAGCTAGGGTTGAAGCCATAGCTGTGTTGTTTGTGGTGCAAGGCCACTTTAAAATGTGTTGTGCCAAGACTAGGATGGTCTTTGGCCAGGTGAACCCAAATTGTTTTATGCTCGGGCAAGTTGGCAAGGTGCGAGTAGTGGGTGCTCCATGAGTTGTTGCTATGGGGTCACTTGGGGGCTGCATTCGTTGGAGCGATGGAGTCACCTGGGTGCCCCAGAGTTGTTGCTTGGGGTCACATTGGGTTGAGGATAGCCTTACCTAAGCAACCAATTAAGGACTGATCCTTGGGAGCCATTGATCTGGGCCAATGCCGTGCAACCACATGTCCATTATGGGGTGGACCAGGTGCAATAATTAGGGAGGTCCTGACTTGGTTCTATTTTTGATGGAAATGGCGCAAGAGGGGGCACGAATCTGGTGGTACTTACAACCCCACCGAAGCGAAACCTTAGCGGCGAATCGAGTTAGTGCAGACCTTTGTAAAACCGGTGGTGGTCTCTACTTGATTCACATGTCTAAGGTAATGTGTGTAATATCAGCGACTACCTCTTGTGGGTAAGTTGTACACCTTCTTGAGTAAATCTATTGAATAGCGCGTCCTCGGTTATGGACATGCGGAGATTTGAATGAGGGGTAGAATTCCTTTTATGAAACTATGTTCCTCTTGGGCGCTTTGGTGAGAGGTCATGGCTTGTGCCTCGAAGAGACCTTGGCCGGCTCCAGAGGGGTCATGGCTGGCTCACAAAGTGGTCTAGGGGCTAGTCTTGTGGTGCTCTAGAGTGGGTGCTCTGGAGAGATTTGGTGGGTGCCTTGGGAGTGAGTGGGTGCTCACTGTTTCCTTTGCAAAATTAAAAAAAAGTAATTATGTATTATTGTTTTAACTTATTGCCTTACAATCTATTATGTTATTTACTGTCAAACTTGGCTTTCTGCAAACTAACCATCTGACTCTCATTGTCAAGCCGTGCATAATACTACTTGCATACCTTATCCACGGCTTCTTTGAGTACATTCAAGTGCTCATTGGCTTGTGCCTCTTTGTTTTGATCGTGAGAGGTTGGAGATCCAGTGACGGTGCTCTCGGGAGGGAGCTCTTTTGAAGACCTTGTGCGCTAGGGCGTCCTCCACTTGGTAGCTTTGTGGGTGGCGAATGGACCTTCTTTGTTATTTTACTTCCTTTGTGTTGTGTTCTCTTTTGCTGATTAGCCTTGAGAGGCACCCTTGTACTAACCTTGACCTTAAGGTCCCTTGTTAATATATGTGATATTTTGGTCTGCTTCTCTTCGTGTGTGTTGTCGGATTTGATTACACTAATGTTGGATCTGTGCGAGCTAGCCAATCTGATCCTGGGACTGGCTTGATGTGCACAGGGCCAAGACCTCTAGGAGGTCTTGGGATCTCCTGGGAGGTCCTAGCGGAACTCCTCTCGGACTTAGACCATGAATGCCGGGGCGCCCGGGCGGTCCTTCAGGACCACCACAGGCGCTGGTGGTGCTGCCCTGCTTCGGCCAGTACTACCGCTCCTCCAGCGGTAGTACCGGTTGTCGTGAGGTACTACCGTTTCTCTTGTCACGGTAGTCCCGGTTGAAAAAAAAAATCCGAGCAGTAAGTCTCCGAGGGAGTTCCTCACATGTCCAGACCCAGCTCGGGGGTGGTCGGAAGGCCAAACCCGAGGAGATCGTGAGACTTGGAAAAACCCCAAGTCCTCTGTGTTCCGAACTAGTCCCAAGGATCAATGGCTAGCTCACGCAGTAAACAATAGTGGTAACATTTATCAACGCAACTTTATTTACAACAAAAGGGTTGATTACAAGGTTCGGCCTACAGGCCAGCGAGATCAAAATACACAGCGAAAGCAAAAGAACAAGTCCACCCGTTTCACCAAAGGCAAACGGCTGGAGGGCGCTGCCTAGTTGATCTGGTCCTCTTCTTTGTCCAGGAAGTCCTCTCCTGCTCAATTATCAAATCAAGCAAGAATGAGCACAGCAACTGTGCTCGCAAGTTACACCCGTTAATTAACAGAATAATATGCATACATAGATATCTCAAAGGAAGGCTTATCAGGTTGTATTTGCATAAAGGCAAGTTTATTTCGAATACAAGTACTAAGTTCCAAGGCAGATAATAATAATTAAAATTTATTTTCTAAATTTTAGTTTTCAGTTGGATAACATTCATCACCAGTGGTGAAGGATACCCTCCTGTCACAAGGCTCCCCGCCGAAACCCATTTAGATGGAGATCCAAAACCAGTTTAACAAAATCATTTTGAAGCCAAAACCAACATCTAACTTGGAGCAGCTTTGCCAGCATGTCCTTAACCACAGACACGGCTATTCAAATAGTTTTCACTCTACAGAGGTGTACAACTTTACCCACATGACATGATTACTCTAGTTTGTTTGGCGACCGGCAATGCCACCACTCACTACCAAAGGTAAGTGGTCTAGAGCTCATGACAAGGTCTTTACAATGCATCATTCCATTGCAGTTGTAACATCCCAATTCTCGGAGCCTTTTTGAAAAAATTTCAAAACTCAAAAGTAACCCTTTGGTTCTGTCATTTGCTCAAGCTTCACCTGGAATTTTGGTAAAGTGGAGATTTAGCTCGATTAAATTGAACTCCAATTAACTTTTTTGGTCGATCTTGTGTTGTTAGTGCTCTTTGGCTTTCGTTTTCCTTCTCTGGTTGCCCTGTGTACCCCTCGGACTAGCCTTAGGTCCCAGACCTCCCTTGTGTTTGGACCTCCCTTAGGTCCCAGACCTCTCCTGTGTTTGGATCTTCCCTTAGGTTCAAGCTCGGGTTTGTGTTTCAAATGTCCTTGTTAACCGAAAATCCAAACTCAGGGTTGTGTGTTTCTGTAACATCCCAAATCTATGGGTTGTGTTTCAAATGTAAGAAAATAAGGATAAATTAAAACTTTTGTTGCATCATTGTTGTTATTGAAATTTCTGGAAATTTCTTTCTAAAGAATAGTTGACTTCAAAACTAAATGCTTTAATTGACTAGAAGTAAAACAATTTAAAACTTTCAACTCAAACCTTGTGATCATCCTCTGGAAATATTTTTCCTAGGTTCTGGATCATCCTAGTGACCCCTCTGAAAAATTTCATAATTTTTAGAAATCTTTTGCTATTTCAAAAGGGCTAGTCAACCAGTTAGAACTCTGGTCAAACCCCTAGGGCAGCCACTTGTGAATTTTCTAGAAAGAAATGCATTGCATGAAATTTTTTTGAAAAATTATACAAGGTTGTCCTTAGATCTAGTAAGCTTCCTTAAAAATTTTAGAATTTTTGGAGCTCCAGAGCTACCTCTAAAAAATTCCCTATCTTCTTAGCCTTTTAGATCAAAATCAGAAATCACTATTCCTCGGACTCAGACCCGAGTCAGACTCCGACCCAAGCCTCTTGACTCAGTCCAACCAGCTAAACGCACCTCGCGTAAACCGTCTGATCGTGCATCGACGGCTCTGATTTCATACCACTTCGGCCGGGAATGAAAATTCTCGCACGTTGTCGACCGTTGGATCTCGATCCAACGGCCTGCACTGACCCTCTTCACTCGATCTCTCACGCGCCGCTGAGTCACTGACGCCGTGGGCCCCACCGGTTAGTTGTGTCTTCCTCCTCTCGCGCTGGCGCACAGACTCTCGACGCCACGCGGCCGCGCCTCTCTGCCGCCCTCCGTCAGCGCGTGAGCACGATGTCAATCCATCGCCCTTCATGACCAGTCCTAGGGCTTCGCCTCTTCACACTGCTTCTCTCCCGACCGTTGCCCAGCTATAACTCTCTCTCTCTCTCTCTCTCTCTCGCCCGTTTGAGGTCATTCCTCTTCTCGATGGCTGAGGAGGGAGGCGCTCGTTTGAGCTCAGCTCTTGGGTGAGTTTCCATGCCTTTGGCCCATTGTCACCTCCATTCCTCGCTGTGTTCTCTTGCGCTAATGCCAGCCTTTGTGTTGACCGTAGCACCCGGAACGCCTTCGTGCCCGCAATGTCTCCGGAGCGCGCACCCAACATCGCCGCCGTGCCATCTTCGTTTTCGGTGAGACTTATCCTCCCATTTCCACGTCTTTTTGTGTCCCTTAGCTTATAAAGCTTTTCCCCTCAACTTATTTGCCCATTGGATCGCAGGAGCTCGCGAATTTCGGGATTTCCCATTTTCCTTCGTCTCCAACTCCGGCAGGGTGAGACTCTGAGCAATTCCTTGCTCTAGAACCATCTCGTGCCCTCACTTAAGCTCTCTCTACCACTCACTCCTTGTCTTCTTCACCAGAACAACCTCTCCACGGTGAAGCTCCGCGCCGCTGTCACCTTCCTTGACGCCGACACGACTCCGATTAGCTGGTCCTCTCCTAAGCCCTCAGGTAGATTAACTGGACCTTACTAATACTTGTATGCATGCTAGCTAGATCTGTTAGCCATCGGTTTGCGACATGCACCGTAGCCGTAGCATCGTCTCCGCTCTCCGTCATAGCACCGCCGCGTCGGACCAGCTCCCGTGATACCCCGACCTTCCCTAGCTTCGCCTGTGCACTAGCTTCCCATTTTGGTCATTAGTTTACACCGCCATGGCTTGAGTTGCCGGTGAGCCACCGGCAAAGCTCACGGATGCGGGAGCTCTGCGTGTCGGTTTCTGACCGCACTGTTCACCCGTCATTAACTCCGTAATCTCTATCCTTAAGAGGTAATGATTGCTTAGGGTATTTAATGGCTATCTTAAGAGAGTTAGTGAGTCTATTACATGTGGGCCCGTGGCCACTTAGCGCCTGATAAACCTCATGGGTCCGTGGACTGTAGACCAAGCCGTGGACCAAGGGTCTACACACTATGCGTGTGGACCGTGTCAATGACACACGGGTCCCACCTGTAAGAACAGTTTCCCTTTCGGATTTTAATTGAAATAGAAAAGAAACCGCGGGACCCTCCCGTCAGCGACCGTTGGCTAGGATGGGTATCGGTGTAAAAAGTATTAATGTTTATTTAAAATCCGAAATGCTTTATCTGTGAACTAAAAACTGGTTAAACTTCAAAATTTCATAAGTAATTCATTTTAGCTCCAAAATTGATGATTCAAATTTTGTTAGTTTCCTTTTTAAATGTACTCTAATATAAAAATGGGTTGAACTATGTTACTGTTCCAGAAATCACTTTTGGCAAAATTACTTTAGGATTAGTATTCTTGTTGCACTAAAAATTGTTTTAACTTCAAAAATGCATAAGTATCTCTCTGTAACTCCCAATTAAGTAAACTTAATTTTGTTGGATTCCTCTATTACTGTACTTTAATGTAAAATAGGTTTTAAACATATTACTGGCTCTGAATATCTTTTTCTACATAAGACTTGTGCACTACTTTCATAACTTTGAAAAATCATAGAAAATTCATCTTAGCTCCAAATGAGGTGAATCAAATTCCATTGTCCATATCATGTGGTGCTTTGTCTACCATAGAAATTTCAAGTACACCAACCTTCTGGAAATTTTTGCGAAAACAATTAATTTGGATGAACAGTAACCGGTAGCATTTTATTTGGATTTTCTGGAAAACTAACTTTAAAACTGCCATAACTTTTGCATAGAGCATCCAAATCAATTGATTCTTGTTGCTAAATTCACCTAAAATCATGCTCTACCATCGGTGAATTTTTCATGATTTTTGGATGACTTTGATTTTTTGGGTCTTTTCGGTGTTACTCGTTCTTATTGTACTTTTGGTTCTTTCGATAGGTTCCGACGAATTTATTGAATACGCGAGTGATCCTCTACAGCAAGAAAGTTATCTCCAGCAAGGCAAGCAGTTTGATCATATTAATCCCATTACTTTTAAAGTCTATTATCTTGTTTGCAAAGTGTATGTATGCATGCTCTATTTTGATGTTAAATTATCGATTGAGTAGTTGATCCTATAGATGCATAAACTGTAGGTAAATGTTCATCCTCTACCACTGAGCCTAGGTTATATCCGCTGTGATTTAGAGCTCGATGGATGGGCTCTAGTCACTTTACTTGTAGTATACGAGTCGTTGTCACTTAGCAATGCTTAGACCGGTAGAATGGGGATCATCACTTCGGCGATGGTTATTGTATCATCACTTTAAATTACTTGGGTCAGGGTGCCCATGTATGTATTGTACTTGAGAAACTAAAACTGAAAATCAAATATTTTAGACTTGGGCACATTGGTTGGATGGTGTGATTATCGGGTGTGTGCTTGGTGCCTAAGTCAACAAGGACCGAATTACTTGCGCCATTGATCCAAGCACTCTTGTGTGCTAACCACACGAGGGAGATATGGGACCTCTCTTGACTAAGTACTTTGGGGGGTGTTAATTAATGAGTCGCATGGTGGGTTGTATATATGGATATAATGCAACATGGGACAAGAGGGGAGCATCCGCAACGGCTTGAGCTGGGCCGATGTATCCTACTCTTCGTATGGGTCCTTGGTGAGAGACAGGGAGGCATTCACTAAGGGTTAACCCCCATACGTACGACTCTTAATTAGCACAATCCATTGGAAATGTCTCGTAGGACTTAGCCGTGCCAGCATACCAAAGGAAGTGTGCTAAATCATGTGGTGAAAAGGCGGTCTGACGTGTGGGTACATTGGTACACCCCTGCAGGGTACAAACTATTCGAATAGCCTTGTCCTAGGTTATGGACATGCTTGGTTATTTCCTGCAAGAATTAGACTCAACATTTTCGATAAAACTTGAATTCGGGTGGTACGAATGGGTAATTCGTGCTATGTTGTGGTGGCTATTGGGAAGTTACCTCCAGGATGTTATTTACGTTTATATATGTTGTCTCACTGTTATTTAATCAATTAAAAACAGATTTGTCAAATTGCTTTGAATCTATTACATTATTGCAAATGAAAACTTGCTTTACGCTGAAAATGAGCCTAGAGCCTTCCACAATTAATTAAGCTTGCATGTAGCTATTTATAGGCTGTTACACTACACGTAAGTCTTGCGAGTACATTTTTGTACTCATTTGCTTTGCTTAATTAATTGTTGCAGAGGAGGTTGACCCCCAAGGGGTTAACTATTGTGAGACCGACTTCGACTTTGCCTTCGACGACTAGCTTGGACGTTTCTAGTCGGTTGCCTTGTGGGTAATGGCAAACCATTTGGCTTTTGTTTATCGCCATATTTTGGCTTATGTTTCCACTGCTACTTTGGTTATTTACTTGCCATTTGGCCGGTCGGCCCTACTTTTGTAATATGAACTTGTATGTCCTTTATGTTGTAAACTTGTAGACTTGGTATTGTATTGGCTTGTGTGGATTGGATGCTCAATTTTTGTATAGGGTATGTGTACTACAAATTCTGGGAAGTACATATGCGCCGAGAATCGAGATATTTGATTTGTAATGCTAGGACCAATTTGATGGTTAAGTATTACAAGTTAAATACCCCGGGTTCTCACAGTTTCCTTTGGACCTCCCCGTGTCCTTTGGACCTCCGTTTTTGTTCCTCCGGTTCTACCGCTTGTTCCTTTGGACCTCCCGCTTACCCCAGATCCTCTCGCGGTTGCACCGTTCGATTGTGACCGTTAGGACCTCCCCTTGCGAGATCCTAGCCGTCAGACCTCCTTTGATCTTGATCGTGACCGTTAGGACCTCCCCTTGTGAGATCCTAGCCGTCAGACCTCCTTTGATCTTGATCTGGACCGTTAGGACCTCCCCTTGTGAGATCCTAGCCGTCAGACCTCCTTTGATCTTGATCTGGACCGTTAGGACCTCTCCTTGCAAGATCCTAGCCGTCATACCTCCTTTGATCTTGATCTGGACCGTTAGGGCCTCCCCTTGCGAGATCCTAGCCGTCAAACCTTCTTTGATCTTGATTTGGACCGTTAGGACCTCCCCTTGCGAGATCCTAGCCGTTAGACCTCCTTTGATCTTCATCTGGACCGTTAGGACCTCCCCTTACGAGATCCTAGCTGTCAGACCTCCTTTGATCTTGATCTGGACCGTTAGGACCTCTCCTTGAGAGATCTGACCGTCAGGACCTCCCCCTTGATTTGATCCGACCGTCAGGACCTCCCCTTGAGAGATCTGACCGTTAGGACCTCCCCCTTGATTTGATCCGACCGTCACGACCTCCCCTTAAGAGATCCGACCATCAGGACCTCCCCTTGATTTGATCTGATCGTCAGGACCTCCCCTTGAGAGATCTGACCGTCACGACCTCCCCCTTGATTTGATCCGACCGTCAGGACCTCCCCTTGAGAGATCTGACCGTCAGGACCTCCCCCTTGCTTTGATCCGACCGTCAGGACCTCCCCTTGAGTGATCTGACCGTCAGGACCTCCCCCTTGATTTGATCCGACCGTCAGGACCTCCCCCTTGATTTGATCCGACCGTCAGGACCTCCCCTTGAGATATCTGACCATTAGGACCTCCTCCCTTGGTTGTGATCTGACCGTTCAGGACCTCCTGTGGTCTTTTTGCAAAGACCACCTCCGTGGGTCACGATCCCCCTCCTTGTGAGTCACGACCTCCTCGTTGGTCGCAACTGATCCTTTTGCAAAGACCACCCCTTTTGGACCTCCCCTCAAGGTTGGGTCAGCCTCATGTGTTTGACTGGCAGCTTGTCAGTTCTTACTCATTTTCCTCTTCCTCCCGTTGAGTACTGCTAGAGCAAAAGTCTTCAAGCATTTATTGCGGTTGCTTCTGTAGTACCTCATTTCCCTCTTTGGTCACTTCCTTGACTTGCCCTATTCCCTCCATCACCTGCTCCAGTCGTGTGCCATTTAATGCGGCGTCCTCCTCTCAGAGCCTCCCGTGCCTATAAAAGGACCCGAGAAAACTCCTTGGCCCTTGTTTATTGCCCAGCACCTTGGACCTCCTCCTTTGAGCTAGTCTTCCCTCGTTTAAGCCCTCCTTGAGTGATTCAAGCTTTGGTTTTCATCTTTTCTGTAACCCTTCTTTGGCTCTTACTTGGTGAGTTCTTTTGTTCTTCTTGTTTGTTGAACCCGGGAGCGAAGGATCCCGAATTCTCTGTGTTCATACATTAGTCGGGACAGCTAATGTACACATCAAACAAAAGTGATAAACAAAACATATCACGCATTTTATTAATATTTATTGAGTTTATTACAAAGGGCACGAGGCCAAATAAAGTAAAACACAATGAGCGAAATGATAGTAGTAGACCCAACGATTAGCCACAGTAATAAATGCTCGGGCGCGACCTAAGCGTCAAGATCCTCACCGTCTGGTAGAAAACTTCTCTGAATAAAGATTATTGACAGAGAGTGAGCACTACTACCGTGCTCGCAAGTTACACCCAATATGGAATTGATATGCATGCATAAGGTAGACAAAGGATTCTGGCAAGGTTATTTTGCGTAAAGCAGCAGTTATAATTTAAATAATCATATTAGATTTCAAAGCCATTTCATACAATAACCATTTTAAGTAACAATAGTTTATTGTGGATAACCTCCATAAGAGATGATGGATATCCTCCAATCATAATGGCTACCCGCCCAATTTTCCCACAGGACTATCCATCCTAAAATTATCTGTTGAAATCACTTTTAAAACCAAAAACAAATCTAACTCTGAGTGGCTTTGCTAGCATGTCCATGACATGACGCCGGCTATTCGAATAGTTTCTACTCTGCGAGTTGGTACAACTTACCCACACGAGATATTATACTCTTTGTGTCGGCCAATCCACGCTTCTAAGGCGTGTGACAGAACAAACATCACAAGGCCGTTACAATGTTCTACCTCAAGTACTTGTGCCCGCTAAGGTTTAAGCTTCCATTGGGTGACCAGTCCTCAAAAACCCTCTTGCGCCAGATGGGAAAAGCTGTCTGCAGACACCCATACATACAACATAGCACAAATAACTAAGAGGTATTACAAATTATTAAGCCAGTCCTGCCCATACAGGACATGTGGTTGTACTGATAAGGCATAACAAAATGCGCTCAAAGACCGGTCCTCAATTGACTTGGGCGTCATTCAATTTAAACCACAGGTCTTAATCTTAACGAGACTAAGCCCGCATAAACTGCACCCACCATTCATCCTTTTCGCCCAAGTCCAAACCCTTTTGATTTTATTTCTATAAAACCATCTTTACAAATTCTCTATGGTAAAACAATACCATAGTTTTAATTTTCAAACAAATTTTATTGAGTTGGCTAAAATTCTCCCAAAAACATAAATCATGGTTTAAGTATTTGCCAAGCATTTGATTATTAAACATAATAATTTATCTAAAGTGACAAAGGAATGATGTGGCAACATCCAAAATTTGGCATACAAGGATAATAGGAATAACTAATTATTTAAACAGGAATTTGAAATACTTGAATAAAATTATGCATGCATTTAATAATTTAAAAACTGAATTTAATTAACTTTAAAATAATAGGGGCAAAATGGTCAAAGTATAACTTGCCTTCGTTGCAGTCTGGAAAATCTAAGTCTTGAGAAGTATCAAATTCCCCGGAATCGTCAAAGTCTAAACGTGAAAATAAGGCAAATCAGATAAAACTCAGAAATACAAAATAACCAAGTCTAAATATAATAATTTTATTTTATTGAGCTAGATAATCAAATTATAAAATTTTAGAAATTTGTTTCATTAAATTTGGAGTTAGGATTCAATTATTATGAATTTTACAAATTTTAACCTAAATTTGATATTTAAAAGAATTCTAATTTCTAAAACAGAACTAAAATGAACTCTAAATTGAATTATTATATTTTATTTAGTTAGACAATAATTTTCTAAAATTTTAGCAACTTGAATCATCTAATTTGGAGTTATAATGCAAAAGTTATGAATTTTCCAATTTTATTCCTAAATCATCATTTAAACAATTTCTTGAATTATTTTTCTAAAGGAAATTCTATTTATTGCGCAGGATGACGTCAGCGATGATTTTCCGGATTTAAATGAATTTGAATTACTTTTTCGACAAAGTGGGACCTACATGTCATTGACATGGCTCACATGAACCAAGTCCATGGAGCCCTAGGCAGAAGGTGTGGAGGTGTCGTGTGGCGTGGTACATGGCCCAGGCGCCATGTTGGACCGAGTCTTTGGTGGCACCTCGTTGGCGCCGAGGTGGCTGAACCACGTAAACACGGCGAGGTGGCGCTTCGATGGCGAGCTTCGCCGTCGCTAGGGGCTCGCGAGGAATGGAGGCATCAATCGAGAGAGAGACGATGGTGATCAAGATGCTCACCACAGCGGTGCCAGGCTCCACCGGTTCGCGGCGACGAGGAATAAGCGGCGGTGCGATGCGGGTCTCCGGTGGTGCGACGCTCGGTGGATCTCCGGCGAGGGCGGCACCGGAACGGCGAGGAAGTGGCGATGCCGGAGCTGCGGTCAAAGTCGCCGGACCGTCCCTAACCTCGCCGGAATTGACAAAATTCCTCGCCGCGGTGGCCGGCGAAGAAACTAGAAATCCAACGAATAGAGAGGAGGAGAGGAGGCGGCGAGGGCTCGGGTCGGAGAGAGGCGGAGCCGGGGCGCTCCTTTATAGGGCGAGGGGAGGTGAGGGGAGGGAGATCGTGCTCGAGAGGGCGGCGGCGGTCGTGGCGGAAGTCCGGCGAAACGGCCGCATGATTGAGGGGTAATGGGTGGAGTGGAGGCGGCGGAGTAAAGGGAAGTAAATCGCGCATCATGGGAGTAAATGGGAGAGAAACCGTGGAGACAAGCTCAGCGACAGCGCCATGGCGGCGATGGCTCGGGCGCTTTGGAGAAGAAGGCACGGGAGAAGAAAAGCAGGCGGGCGTTGGATTTGGATCGGGCGGCTAGAGAGTATGTCTTGGCGTGGCGTTCTGTGGCCGTCCGATGCACATCGAGACGATTCGAGAAGAAGGGTAGGCGGGATGAGAGGCCGGTGATCGTGGGCGGCTTGGGCAGCCACAAGATGAATAGGAAGCGGGCGGACTAATTTCGCCCAAGATCTGTTGGGGACTTTTATTGCTTTAATTTTTTAAATAATCCGATTAATTCAAAAGGATTTAGAAAAATAGTAAAAGAGTCCAAAAATTCTAAAAGAATTCACATAAATTCTTAGAGACATTTTAGACTTAATAAAATTATTTCAACTTAAATTTCATAATAGCTTTTGCAATTAAATTTGTTTTAGCTTTGACTAATTAGGAAAAAGTTTTAAAAATTTCAAAATTTCCACAAGAATAAATAACTTTTAAATTTTCTCCTAAATTGAAATTTTGGGCTGTTACAAACCTTCCCTTAAAGGAATCTCGACCAAGAGATTCGGGCTTGAATAGCAAGGAGATGGGGATATCTGTTTTAATATCTTCTTCTCGTTCCCAAGTGGCTTCACTTTCTGGATGGTGACTCCACTGGACTTTATATGAACGGATGATCTTGTTCCTGGTAACACGCTCTGCGACGTCTAGAATCTTGATTGGTTGTTCTACATAAGTGAGGTCTTCTTGTAGATCAATACTCTCCAGAGAAGTTTGATCTTCTGGCACTCGAAGGCACTTCTTTAGTTGTGACACATGAAAGACGTTGTGTACTGCAGACAAGGAGGTTGGCGGTTCAAGCGATAAGCGACTTCACCTCTCTTTGCCAAAATTTTGTAAGGACCCACAAATCAGGTGCGAGTTTTCCTTTGGTCCGAACCTTCTTACTCCTCTGAGTGGAGTAACTCTGAGATAAACAAAATCTCCTATTTGAAAGGTCAATTCTCTTCGACGGTTGTCAGCATAACTTTTCTGCCGAGTTTGAGCCACTTTCAGACGTTCTCTTATTGCTTTAACCTTGTTCTCAGCTTCTTTGATTAATTCTGGTCCGAAGAATTGGTGCTCTCCTACTTCATCCCAAAGGAGTGGAGTTCTGCATTTTCTGCCATATAAAGCTTCAAATGGAGACATCTGTAGACTAGCTTGGTAGCTATTGTTGTACGAGAATTCTGCAAAGGGCGATTCTTGTCCCAACTTTTCCATAGTCTAAGGCATGTGCTCAAGCATATCTTCAAGAACTTGGTTGATCGTTCTGTCGACCATCCGTCTGAGGGTGATCTGTTTATCTTGAAGTTGAGTCTGGTTCCTAAAGCTTCGTGAAGACTCTTCCAAAATCGGAAGTGGTAGGGAACCTCTATCGGAGACAATCTTCTTGGGTACACCATGTAAACAAACAATCTTGGCCACATATAATTCAGCTAGTTTGCTACTCGATAAGTGGTCTTGATTGGAATGAAATGGGCCACTTTGGTCAATCGGTCAATTATCACCCAAATGGAATCACATCTGTTTGGGTCCTAGGAAGTCGATAATGAAATCCATACTAATTTCTTCCCACTTCCATTCAGAATTGGTAATGGTTGTAACAAACCAATGGGTCTTTGATGTTCTGCCTTAACTCGTTGACATACATCTAACAGGCAACAAATTCAGCGATTTCTCGCTTCATCTTGACCCACCAATACTTCTCTTTCAGATCTGGTACATTTTGGTACTTAGGGATGAATGGAGTAGGGTGATTCATGTGCTTCTTTCGAATTGACTGTTTTAATTCCTGGCGATTAGGCACACGATATCGATTTCGAACCACACTGTTCCTTGCTCATCTTGAGAGAATCTCGGGCTTTGCCTCTTCTCATATTCTTTTGATTTCTTTGATGTCTTCGTCTTCTAACCTGTTTTTCTCTAATCGACTCTGAAGAGTGGGTTGAACTTCCAAAGCATTGATACATCCTTGTTTAACAATCTCCAGTTTAGATGCTTGAGTTCTTCATATAATTACGGTGATTCTTTTGAACCGGGATGGTATTGCAATCGCCTTTCTACTTAGGGCATCTGCAACTACATTTGCTTTACCCGATGATAATGAATTCCAAGGTCGTAATCTTTTATCAGCTCTAGCCATCTTCGTTGTCCGAGGTTGAGTTCGATTGAGTAAAATGTATTTCAGACTCTTATGATCCGTGAAAATCTCACAATGTTACCAATGAGATAATGCCGCCAGATTTTGAGCATGCACAATTCTTTGCTAACTCAAGATCATCGTCGGATAATTTCCTTCGTGTGGTCTTAATCGGCGAGATGCATAAGCCACTACTTTGCCTTCTTGCATAAGTACACATCCAAGTCCTTGACGGGATGCATCACGAAGATTTCAAAGTCCTTATGAATATCAGCGATACTAACACCGTGTGCATACACTAATCTCTTCTTGAGTTCTTGGAAACTCTTTTCTGTGCCTCTGTCCATTCAAACTTTTTCTCCTTTTTGAAGTTGAGTCATGGGTCTCGCTATCTTGGAGAACCCTTCAATAAATCTCTGTAATACCCGCTAATCCAAGAAACTTCTCACCTCTGTGGATGACTTGGGTTGTTTCCAACCCATTCTGACTTCAACTTTGGTCGGATCTCTGCGACTCCTCCTGCCGACACAATATGTCCAAGGAATGCCACTTGACTTAGCCAAAATTCGCACTTGCTAAATTTGGCATAAAGTCGATTCTCTCTGAGTTTTCCCAAAATTATTCTGAGATGATCCTCGTGTTCATCTTCATTCTTTGAATAAATGAGAATATCATCGATGAACACAACCACAAACTTATCCAAGAATTCCATGAACACTTTATTCATCATATTCATGAAGTAAGCAGGGGCGTTTGTCAAACCGAACGACATCACTGTGAATTCATACAATCCATATCTGGTTGTGAATACAGTCTTCGGGATATCTTCGGTGCGATCTTGATTGGTGATAGCGGATCTCAAGTCAATCTTGAAAATACACTTGCTCCCTTTAATTGATCAAACAGATCATCGATCCTAGGTAGCGGTACTTATTCTTGATCGTCACTTCATTAAGTGATCTGTAATCCACACACATTCTCATACTATTGTCTTTCTTCTTGACAAATAATCTGGCGCTCCCCAAGGTGATGAGCTTGGCCGTATATAACCTTCTGCTTTAGTTCCATTATCTGCTTTCTTCATCTCTGCCAACTCATTGGCGGCATTCTCAGAGGGTCGCTTTGAGATTGGGGCGGTCCACAGGACTAAGTCAATTATAAATACTACGTCCTGTCGGGTGGCATCTTATGCCGTAGTTCATCGGGAAAAACATCTGGAAATTCTTGTACCACCGGTATATCTTCAAGCTTTAACTCTTTCAAGTTTGGTTAGAACCGATCTTCCTCGGTACTAGTCTTGGGCTTGAATTCAATGAGATTCCTTGCTCATTGGTAAGAGCAATAGACCTATTAGCACAATTTATTTGTCCTTGATTCTTGGCTAGCAGTTCATTCCAAGGATTACATCCAAACCTTGAGAATGCAAAACTATCAAATCTGCTAGGAAGGTTACTCCGGATATTTCAAGGGTAAGGTTTGGGCAAAGATAAGCGGTTCTCATTTACGAGCTCGGGAGTGAATTATCATAGGATTATCTAAAGGAGAGATAGGTAACCCATGTTTTCCCACAAATTTATTGGAAACAAAAGAGTGCGATGCTCGGAATCAAATAGAACTAATCTTTGGTCTTGAATTGATTGGAAGCGTACCAAGGGCGACATCCGTGTCTTGCTTGAGCTTCCTCTGCTGTAACGTGGTTCACACGCCCTTCAGTATCTTTGGATCGCGGTTTTTGATTGCCGCCGATGGTCGGAACTCTGGTCTGGCCTGGCGTGGTGCACCTTGCAGCTTCTTAGGGCATCGGTTAGCATAATGCCCCGTCTCGTTGCAGTGGAAACAAGTCACTCCAACTGCTGATGGAATCGGATTCTTCTGCTGAGACTGACCTCCAGTTGAGTTGCTACTGGCTTTGAAGTATTGGGGCCTTTGTGTTGGTCTTTGGAGCTCGAGTGTGGAAGATCAAATCCTCCACGCTGTGGTGGCTGAGGCTGTGTAAAGCGAGGCTTGGGTTGTCCTCCAGCATTGTACTTCTGAGCGGCCATCCTCCGCTTGCGGTTCTCCATCTGCAGATGTTTGGCCTCCTGGCGAAAAGCTTTATTCACTAACTGCTGGAAGTCAGTGTAGTCATTGGAGACCAGCTGGACTGAGATCTCATCGTTTAAACCATCCATGAACCTTTCCTGCCTTTCTTCATCACTAGCCACATCTGCTTTGGGGCATAACGAGCAAGTTTGGTTGAATTTGTGCAGTATTCACCTTGTCGCGGTTGCCTTGTTTGGCGCGTGGAACTCTTTCTTCTTTAGGGTCATTATCCTCATGGAATATGTGCATGGCGGAAAGCCCGCACAAACTCCTCCCAAGAGATAGTCTGCGCATCAGCATGGGAGATGTTGTAGTTATCCCACCATTCTGATGCGGGACCGGTGAGCTGGTGAGAGGCAAACAGGACTCTCTCACGATCAGTACACTGAGTGATATCCAGCTTCTTCCCGATAGCACGGATCCAGTCATCGGCATCCATCGGCTCTGTGCTGCTGGAGAAAGTCGGTGGGCGCATACGCATGAATTCTGCCATGGTCAATCTTTGTGCAGGTGGAGGTGGTGGTGGTGCTTGAGCTGGTGCTGCTTGGTTGATGTTAATGGACTGAGCTAGCAGGTCTATCAGATGTGTCTGATTGGCCATCATCTGGCACCAATCGTGCCCTTCACCGGTGGAGGTGGTGGTTGCTGAACAGGGTTTTCCTGGTAATCTGCGTTTGGATTTCCTTGGCTTTGAGCGCTACCACTGCCGGTGCGTGTGGTAACCATCTGTGAAATCTTCTAAAGACTTCGTAATAGAGTATAGAAATAAAGTTCTAAGGGAATAATATTTTTAATGACCCAAGAACAAACAAGCACAAGACAAAAGAACCAAATTTTGCCGAAAATAGTCCTTTTATTATTTTATTTTATTGTTTGATTATGGCTATCACAAGAGACATCGATAGCTCATAATTCGCATCTAACGATCATATTATGAGATACGACTAAGGTGTAAGAGGGGTATAATCTGGCTCGCAAGTACTACCCTCTCCTGCCTTGTAGGTAGCCAGCTCTTCTTCTGCAGCTTTCAACCTTTCTTCTGCATCTAGCGGTACATTACGAGTATTACGTAGTTCATCGAGTGTTCCCATAGGCATAATCCATTGCCTTTGACAGTCCACTTGGTGAGTAAGCTCGAGAGAGTCCTCATACTCAGCGGATCGAAAGGTGCTATCCAAATTTAGCCGGAATGTGCATGGGGTGGTAGTGAAACTCGGAGTCCTCAAAATAATTGTTGTAAATATGGCGTAGGCGACGTGTTGCCTCTCTGGCTGCATCCTGAAGTCCATCAGCGAAATTATCACGTCTCACTGGGGCGTCGAAGATGTGATGGTTTGTGTTTGGTTGAAGGTTGGCGTAGAGGATTACTTCAAGTCTCCAACGCTCTTGGTTCCCCACTTTATACATGTACCCTTGATAAGTTGGTCTCTGGTTGTAACCTAAGTGTTGCATCATCTTCCATAGAAGTGCTGACCCGTCCCGTGAAAATTCCATGGGAAATCCGGGTTGGTTGTTGACCATCTACAATTTAAAGAATAAGATGAGTTGATAACCATTTTAAAAAGAAGTGTTGAGAAGACTCTTGAATAGACTCAAAATATGTTTAGTTTTTGAAAAATAAATCCTTAAGAAAATTCTAAGGCCACGACCTCACGATCGATATGGCTCGATACCACTTTTGTCGAACCCGGAGCGAAGGATCCCGAATTCTCTGTGTTCATACATTAGTCGGGACAGCTAATGTACACAATCAAACAAAAGTGATAAACAAAACATATCACGCATTTTATTAATATTTATTGAGTTTATTACAAAGGGCACGAGGCCAAATAAAGTAAAACACAATGAGCGAGAATGATAGTAGTAGACCCAACGATTAGCCACGAGCAATAAATGCAGAAGCGCGACCTAGGCGTCAAGATCCTCACCGTCCCGGTAGAAAACTTCTCTGAATAAAGATTATTCACAAGAGTGAGCACTACTACCGTGCTGCAAGTTACACCAATATGGAATTGATATGCATGCATAAGGTAGACAAAGGATTACGGCAAGGTTATTTTATGTAAAAGCGGCGGTTATAATTTAAATAATCATATTAGATTTCAAAGCCATTTCATACAATAACCATTTTAAGTAACAATAGTTTATTGTGGATAACCTCCATAAGAGATGATGGATATCCTCCAATCATAATGGCTACCCGCCCAATTTTCCCACGGACTATCCATCCTAAAATTATCTGTTGAAATCACTTTTAAAACCAAAAACAAATCTAACTCGAGTGGCTTTGCTAGCATGTCCATGATCATGACGCCATTATTGAATAGTTTCTACTCTGCGAGTTGGTACAACTTTACCCACACGAGATATTATACTCTTTGTGTCGGCCAATCCACGCTTCTAAGGCGTGTGACAAGCAAACATCACAAGGTCGTTACAATGTTCTACCTCGAAGTACTTGTGCCCGCTAAGGTTTAGCTTCCATTGGGTGACCGTCCTCAAAACCCCTCTTGCGCCAGATGGGAAAAGCTGTCTGCAGACACCCATACATACAACATAGCACAAATAACTAAGAGGTATTACAAATTATTAAGCGAGTCCTGCCCATACAGGACATGTGGTTGTCTGATAAGGCATAACAAAATGCGCTCAAAGACCGGTCCTCAATTGACTTGGCGTCATTCAATTTAAACCACAGGTCTTAATCTTAACCAGACTAAGCAGTGCATAAACTGCACCCACCATTCATCCTTTTAGCCCAAGTCCAAACCCTTTTGATTTTATTTCTATAAAACCATCTTTACAAATTCTCTATGGTAAAACAATACCATAGTTTTAATTTTCAACAAATTTTATTGAGTTGGCTAAAATTCTCCCAAAAACATAAATCATGGTTTAAGTATTTGCCAAGCATTTGATTATTAAACATAATAATTTATCTAAAGTGACAAAGGAATGATGTGGCAACATCAAAATTTGGCATACAAGGATAATAGGAATAACTAATTATTTAAGCAGAATTTGAAATACTTGAATAAAATTATGCATGCATTTAATAATTTAAAAACTGAATTTAATTAACTTTAAAATAATAGGGCAAAATGGTCAAAGTATAACTTGCCTTCGTTGCGATCTGGAAAATCTAAGTCTTGAGAAGTATCAAATTCCAGGAATCGTCAAAGTCTAAGCGTGAAAATAAGGCAAATCGAGATAAAACTCAGAAATACAAAATAACCAAGTCTAAATATAATAATTTTATTTTATTGAGCTAGATAATCAAATTATAAAATTTTAGAAATTTGTTTCATTAAATTTGGAGTTAGGATTCAATTATTATGAATTTTACAAATTTTAACCTAAATTTGATATTTAAAAGAATTCTAATTTCTAAAACAGAACTAAAATGAACTCTAAATTGAATTATTATATTTTATTTAGTTAGACAATAATTTTCTAAAATTTTAGCAACTTGAATCATCTAATTTGGAGTTATAATGCAAAAGTTATGAATTTTCCAATTTTATTCCTAAATCATCATTTAAACAATTTCTTGAATTATTTTTCTAAAGGAAATTCTATTTATTGCGAGGATGACGTCAGCGATGATTTTCCGGGATTTAAATGAATTTGAATTACTTTTTTCGACAGTGGGACCTACATGTCATTGACATGGCTCACATGAACCAAGTCCATGGAGCCCTAGGCGAAGGTGTGGAGGTGTCGTGTGGCGTGGTACATGCCAACCTGGCCGCCATGTTGGACCGAGTCTTGGTGGCACCTCGTTGGCGCCGAGGTGGCGAACCCACGTAAACACGGCGAGGTGGCGCTTCGATGGCGAGCTTCGCCGTCGCTAGGGAGCTCGGCGAGGAATGGAGGCATCAATCGAGAGAGGAGACGATGGTGATCAAGATGCTCACCACGGCGGTGCCAGGCTCCACCGGTTCACCGGCGACGAGAATAAGCGGCGGTGCGATGCAGGTCTCCGGTGGTGCGACGCTCGATGGATCTCCGGCGAGGCGAGCGTGCCGAACAGGCGAGGAAGTGGCGATCTGAGAGCTGCGGTCAAAGTCGCCGGACCGTCCCTAACCTCGCCGGAATTGACAAAATTCCTCGCCATGGTGGCCGTGAAAAACTAGAATCCGGCGAATAGAGAGGAGGAGAGGAGGCGGCGAGGCTCGGGGTCGGCGAGGAGGCGGGCCGGGCTCCTTTATAGGGCGAGGAGGTGAGGAGGAGATCGTGCTCGAGAGGCGGCGGCGGTCGTGGCGGAAGTCCGGTGAAACGGCGCGTGATTGAGGGGTAATGGGTGGAGTGGGCGGCGAGTAAAGGGAAGTAAATGCGCGCATCATGGGAGTAAATGGGAGAGAAAACCGGCGGAGATTTAAGCTCAGCAGCGCGGCCATGGCGGCGATGGCTCGGGCGCTTTGGAGAAGAAGGCACGGGAGAAGAAAAGGCGGGCGTTGGATTTGCATCGGGCGGCTAGAGAGTATGTCTTGGCGTGGCGTTCTGGGTGTCCGATGCACATCTGACGGCCTGAAGAAGGGGTAGGCGGGATGAGAGGCGGTGATACGTGGGCGGCTTGGGCGCTCAAGACATGAATAGGAAATGGGCGGACTAATTTATTTAAGATCTGTTAGGGACTTTTATTGCTTTAATTTTTTAAATAATCCGATTAATTCAAAAGGATTTAGAAAAATAGTAAAAAGAGTCCAAAATTCTAAAAGAATTCACATAAATTCTTAGAGACATTTTAGACTTAATAAAATTATTTCCAACTTAAATTTCATAATAGCTTTTGCAATTAAATTTGTTTTAGCTTTGACTAATTAGGAAAAAGTTTTTAAAAATTTCAAAATTTCCACAAGAATAAATAACTTTTAAATTTTCTCCGAAATTGAAATTTTGGGCTGTTACATTGTTGGAGTTTCCTTTGCTTATTTTGGCTCTCTCGAACGTGTAGATCCCAGTTTCCTAGAGGAGTTCTTGGACCTGGCCGCATCAACAGAAGCTTCTCAGTTCTTCATCGAAGGCAAGTCATAGACCTTGATCATGTTGAACCCTTCTTTACAAAATGTATATTGTTTTAACTTATCATGCATGGCTTTTTGTATACAAATGGTTTTGGGAGTAGTTATATGCCCTCTTGCCAGTAAAGACATCCTTGGTTATTTGAGGCATACATGTTGACATGTTTCCTTGACATCCTTAGGATGGGCTGTGTTGTTGGTCTCTGCTGAATACCAACATGGGTTCGTTTGATGCTTAGCCATGCTGTAGCTTGCGATGGTATCAACTTCATAATTCTTAATTGTTAAATATGACTAATGAACTATGGAACCGTGGCAATGCCACTCGATGAAATTGTTGTGCCAGGACTAGGGTGGTCCTTTGGCCGGGAGGAACCCCAAATGTTTTATGCTTAGGCAGGATGGATGGTGGTTAGTGTGGGTGCAAGAAGCACATTGGGTTGTGGAATGACTTGCCTGAGCGGCCAACTAAGGACTTAACCTTGAACCATTGATCTGGGTCACCTCGTGCAACCACATGTCCAGGATGGGGTGGACCGGGTGCAATAATTAGGGAAGCTTGAGTCGATTCTGTGCTAATGGGAATGGTGCAAGAGGGGAGCCGGGTAGGCGGAACCTTAGCGAGAGCAGAACTGAGTCAAGTGGACCTTTGTAAAGACCTGGTGGTGGTCTCCACTTGATTCGCACGTCAAAGGAAACATGTGTCATATCAAGTGATCATCTCTTGTGGGTA
The DNA here is from genome assembly GCA_036346405.1 of Phyllostachys edulis. Taxonomy (NCBI): domain Eukaryota; kingdom Viridiplantae; phylum Streptophyta; class Magnoliopsida; order Poales; family Poaceae; genus Phyllostachys; species Phyllostachys edulis. The sequence continues at coordinate 63,891,570 of CM070553.1, read as the reverse complement.
AAGTGCGCAACCTCTGTAGAGTGTAAGATCTATTCGAATAGCCGCGGCCTCGGTTATGGTCATGCCCGGAGATTTCACGCAAGGGGTAGACTTTTCTAAAGAAAATGTGGTGGGCTTTGAGTTGGTCCTGTGTAGTTTGGTGGTCCGAGCTGTGATTAGGTTTATCATAGTGAGGCTTGGTTGTGGACAGGGTGTCCACATGTGTTTTCAAAGAACTTACTTGTGAGTTTTCTTTCAACTTGTGCTTTGAAATCTACTTAATGTATCTCTTGCAAATGTTGCTTTCTGCTAACTAACCTTGCAGCCACTCCTTGTCAAGCTTTACATGATTATTATTTGCATGCATTCCCTATGACTTGCTGAGTACATTCAACATACTCATGGCTTGCGCCCTCTATTTGATCAGTAGAGGAGGGTGACCTAGGGAGCACAATGCTCTACGAAGAGGAGCTCTATGAAGACCTTGCGACTTAGGGACGTCCTCCACTCGATAGCCTGTGGGGCTGGTCGAATAGACCCTGCGCTTTTGTGTTTTCCGCCGCTGTGTATCTCTCTTTTGTGTAGCCCGGTGAGGCACCCCTGTAAATAGCTTTGACCATAAGGTCTTTTGCTTATGTGAATATTAATTTGTCTACTTCATCTTTAGAATGTGGTGTGGTTGTGATTCCGTCACTGTTGTGACTGTGCGAGCTAGCCATGGATCCTGGGACTAGGTCAGTGCATAGAGGGTCTCGGGTAGGTGCTACCTGGGGCATCGACAGTAGTCCACTCTCTCTAAGGTTTCGCCCCACCCTATAGATAGAAACCCGCAGAGATCAAGGGCCCCCTCTTGAGCCAGGTGGGAACAATAGTCATGAAAGACTTTGTCAAAAAGAACGGCCATGAAAGATCTCCCACGTACCAACAGGATCGACCGCAATGGAACTCTGCAAATTAATTAGCCAGGTCCTACCCATTCAGGACATGTGGTTGCACGGTGTGGCATGGCAAAATACACTCAAAGACCGGTCCTTAATTGACCTAGGCGACTTCCACTGAACCCTGGGCCTCGTCCATAGAAATGGAACGATCCCGCGCATGAACATGCACCCAACCGAACGACCAATTCGCCCAAGTCTAAACCAGTTTTCCTTTTTCTTTGCTTTTAAAAAATGTTTACAATTTACCATGACAACCCAATGTCAAGGATTAAAACATTTTAGACAACATTGGTCATGTGACAGTAAAACTTTCCAAAACAAGATTTTGTTCTAGGCATGACTAAGCTTACATTTTTCAAGAGATCCTGGTTCACACTATTGCATCAACTAGATTTTAACTAGGGCGACAACAGAGTGGAATCAATATCAATAATGGCCATACAAAGGATTCAGCATAGCTATGAGTCTAAAGCAAGTATTGAAATACTTAGCATAAATAAGCATGCAATAATCTTTGAAACAGAACTTAAATAATTTGAGATAATGAGTGCAACATGATCAAGAGTGTAACTTGCCTTGCCCAAAGGCTGGAATGTCTTCTTCTTCCTCAAAGAACTCGGGCTCTTCAGTGCCTTCACAATCTACACGGGAGAAAACAGAGCGACTCAAATAAAATTCAAGTGAGATCCAAATGAACTCCAATGAAACACCAAAATAAAACCAACAGAGAGGCTTCAACGGTTTGGAGGAGGTTCAAGGTGCTGCTTGAGAAGAACCAACAGCTTGGAAGGAGGTCCAAGAGCTGGTCGGATGAGCAAGAGAACTGGAAATGAGGAAAAAGGTAAAGATGAAGGGCTGCCCAAGCTTAAATAGCCAGAGCTGCTGGGAGTTCCAAGGCACACGCGAGTACAAGTTAGGTGAGCAACAGGACAGGGTACACTCAGACATGTGCAGACAGCTGACCAGAGATACGGCGGGTCAAGTGGGGAGGGGGCAAAATGGTGAGGCAACATTTAATGTGATACAACACATTTAATGCACGAAGACTCCGGCGAGTGCACCTCCATGGGCTCCAGCGAGATCAGCGCCGCGATTAAGGGGAAAAAGAGGTGAGCGAGGCTGACCGGTGGGGCCGGTCAACACTCGGGATAGGTGGTCAAACCAAGGGGAGGTCGTGACCACGAGATGGTCGCGACAAAAAGCAGTTTTGACCACAGGAGGTCACGACATAAGAGAAGAGGTCGCGAGCCAAGAGGTGGTTGCGACTAAACAACAAAAGTAGGAGGTCGCGACTCCAAAGGGAGGTCATGGCTAAAGGATAAGAGAGAAGAGGTCGTGGCCTCAAGGGGAGGTCGCGACCCTAAAGGGTGGTCTTTAGCGAAAAGATCCACAGAGGGTGGTCTCTACAAAAGACCATAAAGGGTGGTCTTTGCAAAAAGACCATGTGGTGGTCTAGAGGACGAGAAGGTCCAAAAGATAAGGAAAAAGATGCGACAAAGCAGAGCCGTCCAATCCCACGAGAGGGGAAAGGCGCGGCGCTGGATCGGACCACGCGGAGGAAAAAGGGAGATCCACCGAAGGGGATAGTTCAAGGGGAAGGTCTTGATGGTCAAGATGAAATCAAAGGTGATCCCCACGGTCAAGATGAACTCAAAGGAGGTCCTAAATGGTTCAGACAAGGTAAAAGGAGATCTAGATGGCCAGGATAACCCCGAGGGTGGTCCTGATTGCCAAGATGAGAACAAAGGGAGGTCTCGACTATCAGGATGAACCCGAGGGTGGTCCTGATGGTCAAGATGAGAGCAAAGGGAGGTCTCGACGGTCAAGACCAACGTAGGGGAGGTCTCAACGGTCAAGATGGAAGCAAAGGAGATCTCAATGGTCAAGACCAACACAGGGGAGGTCTCAACTGTCAAGATGGAAGTAAAGGAGATCTCGACGGTCAAGACCAACACAGGGGAGGTCTCAACGGTCAAGATGGAAGCAAAGGAGATCTCGACGGTCAAGACCAACACAGGGGAGGTCTCAATGATCAAAATGAAAGCAAAGGAGATCTCGACGGTCAAGATCAACACAAGGGAGGTCTCAACGGTCGAGATGAAAGCAAAGGAGATCTCGACGGTCAAGACCAACACAGGGGAGGTCTCAATGGTCAAGATGAAGGCAAAGGAGATCTCGACGGTCAAGACCAACACAGGGGAGGTCTCAACGGTCAAGATGAAGGGCCAAGGAGGTCCTAACGGACACGGGGAGGTCCAAAAGGACACAGGGAGATTCAAGGGAGCGCGGGGAGGTCCAAAGGGATACAGGGAGATCCAATTGAGCACAAGGAAGGTCCAAGCACAAGGGAGGTCTTCCCAGGAAGAAAGGTAGAACTGGGCCGAGAGAAGGCACGGGGCAAACAGAGGAAAGGGAAAACTCCAGCAAACTCCAAAAGAAACTGAACCGACTTAGTTGAAGTTTGGTTTAGTCGTTTAAAGTTCTTTTAAAATCTCAAGTTCAAGCTTTGAATCCTCATCAAAACAAAATGGTTCTTTTTATTTTGCAAAATCACAAAGACTTCGAAAACCAAGGTGTTACAAGCGCGTTTTTCGGCAGCCTCATGGCTCCCTGCCCCTCTCCTCTCCCTATTTAAAGCCACCAACACCTCCCGCTTCTCCCCCTTCCCCGCTCCTCCCCTCCCTACGCCTGGAGCCCACCCCCCTGAGCTCCTTCCTCTTTCTTCTCCCTTGCCGGCCGGCCACCACCACCTCCATTCTCCATCGCCAGTCACCCCCTTGCCCCCCAATCCGCGTCACCCCACGCCCTGGCACCTCCTCTCCCTTTCCCCCACCTCCACCCATCTCCTTCGCCACTGAGACGTTGCACCGTAGCAACCTCCCTCCTACCGGTCATGGCTGTCGATGCACCGCCTCCTCGGCCCTTCCTTGGCCTCCCCGACTGCATCTCCGGCTTCCCCACACCCAGCCGGTCCTCATGCTCACACCACCTTGGCCCGACCGTTGCCCAAACGCCGCTGCCTCGTGCCCCGCCGCCACCATGCGCCGCCTTGCCGCCACTTCCCCTCCCTTCCTCGGCTCTAGGGCAACCCATTTTACTCCTCGGTTGAACCTCCCTGGCCCTCCCTCGCCGGCGCCGGCCGCTACTAGTGCTGCATGCCCCCATGACTGTTGCTCCCCTGTTCTTTGTGAAGTTTTTGTGCTTTCTCCTCCCTATGATGTGTGGGCCTCTTTGTCATACCCTGCTCACCTTCTGCCTCCTTGGCTCTCTTTTGAACCCTTGGCAATGACATACATGGTCCACCATAGTCCCCCTGTTTGGCCCATCTCTCTTGCTCTGATGTGTGGTCCCCAAAGGTCATACTCTCATTTCCTCTTCCTCCCTCTAGCATATGGGCCATGGATGTCATCTACACCAATGCTATACATGTTAAAATCTCAGAGCAAAGAAGATTCCAGAACATTCCCCCTTTTCTGAAATTCTATCATTTCATGTGATTTTCAAACTTCCAAACGTTCGTTCTCATTCATACGAAATATGATTCTGCCGATTCTTGTTCCTAAATTCATCTAACGGTGGTATCTTATTTTGGTATTTATTTTGTAATTTTTGGATTTTATTTGGATTTGTCATATTTATTTGGCTCGTTTCGCGTATAGATTACGACGACTTCGGCGAATCGGATTTCGACACTTCTCCGCATTTCGACGCCGTTTAAGAATAACAACTAAATAAGAAAGGAAAGTTACACCTTTGATCATATTTGGATCCCAGTATTTTAAATTACGGATATCATGGGGATATGTGCACGATCTTAGGATGATGTTACAACTGGCAATGTCGTTAGCGGTTTGTCAAAACACGCGTTTTCGTCAAAATTTGAAAAGCTGTTAGGGCAGGTGCGGTCAGACCGGCATTGGGGACGTGGTCAGACCGGCCAGTAGTCAGACCGGCGTTGTGGACGCGGTCAGACCAGGCTGCGGTTAGACCGGCCATTGAATGGCGGTCTGACCGATCTTGTACTGTTCATCGGCCAATCATGGCGATGAGTGTTGGGTTAGGTCAAGTTCATGGGTTTCAAGGCATATGTGTTGCATGGTGCATGTTTTGACTAACGTGGGTCAAGTTGTGAAGAACTTGTTTCCGGAATCGATTTCTTTGTCTATTGTTGTGCAGGTTGCTTAGAGGTCAATGACGGTCAACGGCGAGGAGGATCGGGACTAAGCTTGGAGAGCTGAGGTCTAGAACGATCGGGGATGTTGGGTGAGGTCAATGGAGTCAAGCATGGTGCAAAAGGGATGAAGGTGACCGAACGGGCAGCTTGGTGCGATGGGTTGGATCAAGCAGCGTGGGGGTCAGTGCAAGTGCCATGGTGGTTCTGGTGGGAGCCAGATGGGAGAGACTTGCCGACATGATGAGAGCCGTTGGATCAACCTACACGTGGCAAAGCATGGAAGTGCTTCACGAAGATAGGACTCGGTCTTTGCAAAAAGATCGTGAAGGGGTATTTTGGTAATTTTACCAAATACCGCCTTGGTGACCTTTTGCCAACCCGCGGCGCAAGATGGTGCATGATGAAGCAGATTAGGTTAAGAGGAGATGAAGACGGCGCTTTAAAATGCGTGTTTATGTGACCCGTTTGTGTGTGGGCCTTAACGGGAGCCCATTAGGGTTAATGCTTCTAGACGGTCTAAGCCTCCACTATAAATAGAGGAGGGAGGTGGCTACACCCCCTTCAACCCTTTCATTATTGAAAACCCTAGTTTTTCTTTGGTACTTAGGGAGAAGATAGTTAGAGGTTAAGGTTCTAGAGAGTTGGATTTGATTTCGTGCTCATGTATTGAGTCTTTGTCCTCCATTGATGGAGTGGCCGTAAACCAATACCATATCAAATCAATCCAAGGAAAGGTTGGTCAAAGATGTGTCTCTTTGCTTTCCTTATCTCTATTTGATGATTTTGAGTCTTTCTTTGATCCGCGAGTTTTTGCTTGGTTTCTTGCTGTGATCTAACTTGCTGTGACATGTGGGAACCCATCTAGGATCATCTTGATCATCAATCACCCACGAGCAAGTCTTTAGATCATATTTCGTATTTGGCTCGGTTTTAGAGCACTCTTCGTTCAAACTAAAAAAGATAGGAACTTTAGCATGGATCTCTGCGATCCTTGATTGGAATAGGTTCCTAATATCTTAGAGAAGGTGTGGTCCAAGTTTCGTGGAGTTTGGACGTGTGAATCAAAAGTTAGACCGATTTGAGTTTTGAACACGGGCTGTTTCTCTTCTGTTAATCATCAGGTCTGGTCAATCTAACCTTTTGCCACCGGTCAGACTGCCCTCCAGTCAGTCCATGATTTTGTCGCCGGTCAGACCGCACTCTGGTATGACCGCGCAATACACGCCGTCTGACCGCCCATTAGGGTTTGAGCTCTTTTGGTCTTTTGCTTTGGGGATTTTTGGATTGGATTCAATATTAGTCTTCCGCTGTACTGGTTTATTGATCTTCATAGCTTCCATAGCTATTGGAGTGAAATTGGTGTTGAATCTGATCTTTGTGAAAAAGTGAGCGTGCTCTTATTCACCCCCCTCTAGTCGCCTTTTCGGTCCAACATAAATTATTTAAATTCTGTTTTAAATTACTATTGCATGCTATTGAAATTCAAGTAATTTAAATTCCTGTTTTAAGCTTTATAGTTATTTCCAATTCCACTTGAATAGCCAATTATTATCAAGATAGACAGTAAGGAGGACCTTTCTAAAGGTGAAGTATAATCTGGAGATAGAAATAGGAAATTGTGGATTATTGGAATATATAATTGTTGGAGTCAGATTATAGAAAATATGATTGTTGAATATTGGACTGTAGAAATAAATTATTATTAGATTATTGGAATATGTCTTATTGGATTATCGGAGTATACCTTGTTGGATTATAGGGATATATGATCGATGATTGTTGGATTATAAAAGCATAACTTGGATGGATGATATAATGGATTATTGTTGGATATTAGATTAAAAGAAGTAGATTTGTAACATCCCAAATGTATAATTAGGGTTAATCAAGTATAATTATATGTGTAGAAATTAAAACTTTTTCTCACATCTTGAAAAACCCTAAAATCTTATGTAACTCTTGTCCAAGAGTTGTGTAATCCAAACACAAAGCTCTTGTTGACCAAAAATCAAACTCATTTTTCCAATTATCTTAAATCTTGTGTCAAACATTTGGAATATATTTTCCTTGGTCCCAAAAACTGATATGGGACCCCTCTGAAAAATATCATGAGTTATAACACTTGTTGATAATTTTTGGAGGCAAAACAATCCTTTAAACAACCTTCATGAATTTCCTGAGAAAAATGCATTGCATAATAACCTCTGGAAATTTTATGCAAGGTTGGTCTCATTGTCAGCAAGCTCCAGTTAAAATTTCATCAAATTTGGAGTTCATTTGCTATCTCAAATAATTCTGCTAAGTTTCAGCTGTTAAAACTAAATTTAAAAGCCTACACTGTTCCTTGGGCTAGCCATATTCAAAGTTGGTCCAGCCCAACCATGTCCGCACACCTCACAGACCTCATCTCCACTTGATCGGTCGCGGTGCTGGATTTACATCCAACACCCACGACCTCCTCCGCGGTCAACACCGCAAGGATCTCCCCACCTCGTGAGGTCATTGCCGTTGGATCAGTGATCCATGGTCATGACCTCCCCTGTGTGTTAAACCTCAAAGACCTCCTCGAGCTGTAAACCATCGCAGCGAGGTCATCCCACCTTGTTGAGGTCGTAGCCGTTGGATCAAATCCAACAGCCACGACCTCCTCCTCAACATACTCGGTCAGGTCATCCCACCTTCGTGAGGTCATAGCCCTTGGATCCAAGATCCATGGCCCTGACCTCCTCCTCTCAACCTAAACTAAACAAACCTCCCACCTAACCAAGGTCGTAGCCATTGGATCAAATCCAACAGCTCACGACCTCCCTGCGTTATCAAGCACTCACAACCTCCCCCATCTTTTGTTGTGCACCGTTAGATTTAAAATCTACGGTCACGACCTCCTTTGTCTCATGCGCAGACCTCCCAACAAGACGTGAGATCGTAGCCCTTAGATCTAAATCTAAAGGCCATGACCTCCCTTGTGCGTTGCAAGCTCAGACCTCCACCTCCTTTGATCGGAACCCTTAGATCTAAATCTAACGGTCCCGACCTCACTTGCTGTTGCGCATCATATCGAGACCTCCCCATCAGTCGGTGCCCTTGGATTTAAATCCAAAGGCCATGACCTCCCTCATGTCCTTTTGATCGCGTGCGGTTAAGTCCTCACCGGAGGTCCGCACTGCTGGATGGAGATCCAACGCTTTGGACCTCTGTCCCTTTTCCTCACGTGCGTTTTGCGATTAAAAAATCGGAGGCCACGACCTCCCCATCCTTGATCGTGTGGTGGGACCTCCTCCCACCACTTAAAACATAACGGTTCAAAATGTGATCCGATGGTTAGGACCTCCCGTGTCTTATCCAACGGTCATAAGGACCTCCCTGTTCTTCTCCTTCCTCTGGCGCGGGCAAACTCGAAAGGCAATTAATACGTGTCGACCTTGGGGTACACTTCATGACTCTTTCTTGACCGCATTTAATCTTTGGTCGACTTTCCGCCTCATGGGTCACTCGGACACGCCACCATGTCCACTTTACGTCCCGTCCAACTGCTCGACCATGCCATGGGCCAAGCTCACCATGAGCTTAGCCAAGGCCTAAAACCTCTTTGCCCTAAGTATAAGAACACCCCACCGTGCCTTTATCTTCCTTTACAAGCCTTTGTTCCTTGCTCGCTCTCCCGTGCTTGTGAACTCTAAACCACGAAACCATCCTTGGCCGCCATTGTTGGAGTTTGAAGCTCCTTGGTGGGCAAGGGTCACGGAGATTTCTTCTTCCTCTCCTTGCTTCCATTTGTGCCTTCCTCTGGGACCAAGACCTCACTCGTTTTGGTTTGGACATTTGCAGAGGTGGACAAAGTGGAATCTGAGCTGGAGCTTTGGCCGTGGAGCACCTTTCTTCCCCAACTCCACCATCACCTCCACGACCTCCCGGACCTTAGGACCTCCTGTACACCCCCGTTAGTCCTTTAGATGTGGCACCCACATGAATGATTTTATGGAGCTTTTCTTGGCACAAGCTTGAATGTTGCGCGAGTCTTTTGCATTTTCGTGCTTGGCCGTGCGGGTCATCTTTGCCCTCTCCGGCTCACGGCGCTCAAAGCCGCCGCCGCCGAGAGAGGTCCACCGGTGCGCCACGTTATTGTGCACTCGGTGGTATCATTGACCTCACCGGCGAGCTCTACATCGCCGGCGAGATCACTTCTTCACGCCGGGATTTTGTCGGACGTCCCGGCGTGTCATTGTCGTTTTAGGACATAAATTCACCATTTTAATGCGCTAATCAATTGCTCCCATCATTGTAATCATTGGATGTCTTAATCGCCTTAAATCCACCCTTTAATGCGTGCATTTAAGACCTCCGTAGCGGACCTCCTTGATGTCCAGCGCGCATTTATTCATGTCCAAGCGCGTGCGCAAGTTAAGGCGCTGGGTCTGGGACCTCCATGACCTCCTCCGAGGAGATCTGGAGCGTCCAAGACCTCCCCTTGCGTAATCATGGCCGTCGGACCTCCCTCGGAGGTGCAGAACGTTGGACCTCCTTAGGACCTCCCTAGGTTATCTCAGCCGTTCATGACCTCCCCGGGTAGATCTTGACCGTCAAGGTCCTCCCTCGGACGATCTGAACCATCGAGGACCTCCCTTGGAACATCTGGACCGTCCAGGACCTCCTCTGTGAGGTCTTGACGATGTAGATCTTCCTTGGGGAGATCTTGATAGTTTGGACCTTCCTTTGGAAGATCTCAACCGTTGAGGACCTCCCCTTTAGATCTGGTCCGTTCCGACCTCCTTCTGTGTTGTGGTCCGTTGATTTTCGCATCTCGGCCCCGACCTCCCTCATCTCGCGCATGTGCGTTGCTAGGAGGTCCAGACCTCTGGACCTCCCGAGCTGCGTGTGTTGTTCACTGGGAGGTCTGAGCCGTTGGATTTAAGATCTGTGGCTCACGTCCTCCCATACCCTTGTGAGTTTTAGGAATTCCAAAGAGGTCTTAGTTAAACTGAAATAAGGTATAGACTTTAGAATTTCATATCTCCTTCGCTTTTGAATCCTTTTGAGGTCATTCAAATTGTGTTAGCTCTGTTTTGAACTTGACTTTAATCCAAAAATGATTGTAAGTTGAGTTCAGCTTCAGAGCACAGTTTGCCATTAGGTTTTAAAACCAACTTTAAAATGTGCACTTAAATCAATACTTAACTTGTAAAATGTATAACTAATGCTCTATAGGCTATTTAGGGTGAGACCAACTTTGTTGGTTTCTCTCTAGTGAACTCACTGTGAAAATTAGTTTTGAGCATGTTGCTGTTAGGAAATTGAGAACTTGTGCCTTATAGTTTTGTTCAAGTTCTTGTATTTGAAAATTTATAGAAAGTGCAATATAGCTCCAAATGAGATGAACTCAATTGTGTTATTCATCTCATGAGGTGCTGGTTTTACAGTAAAAATTTCAGCTTCGCTGCTGTTATAGAAAATTTTGCGATGAACAGTAGCATATTTTTAATTAATAGGCTGAGCAGAATTGATTTCATCATATCTTTTGCATTGAGAATCCAAATCAATTGGTTCTTATTGCTAAAGTCATGATAAATCATTGTCTTGCTGCTGTAAAATTTTCATAGCTTTTGGAGTTCATTTGTCGTGCTGTCTTTGTTGTTTTTCGTCGTTCTTATCGGTTCTTTCTCGCTTTTCCGTTAGGTTTCGACATTTGTGGTCATCCCGAGAGCGACCCTCTGCCACAATTTGACCACCAGCAACAAGGCAAGCAGTTTGACCATTTCCATCATTGTCCCATTACTTTAAAGCTTAATACTTTGTTTTACTTCTATGTATGCATGCTACTTTGTGTTAAATGTCGCTAGCGAGCCTATAGATGCATGATCTGTAGGAATTGTTTATCCTCTACTACCATGAGCCTAGGTTATTTGCTGTGGTGGGAGCTCGTTGGATGAGCTCCTATCACTTAGTAGTTTCGATTTAAATTGCTTAGACATGCTTAGTTATCGGTAGAATGGGCGATCATCGACTTAGTCGATGGTCTTGATCACTCAAAAATGATTATTACTCCTATATGTCCAGCACTTGTGCTTTGATTAATTGTAAAATCAAAACTGAAAATAAAAGATTGATTTAGACTTGGGCATATTGGATGGATGGTGCGGTTTTTGGATGTGGTGGTATGCCTGGGTCCCTAAGGACCGAGTACTTGGGTCACTAAGCCAGCGATTTCACAGACTAACCACGCTGAGGGGCATATGGAACCCTCTTGACTAAGTACTCTAGGAGGTGTTAATTATGAGCGAGCTCGGTTGGTGTGTTTTCAAAAACAAATGTATATGTATAGTGTGGGAGGGAGCATTAGCTTCCGGAAGGTTGTGATGTCTCCTTCTCCCCGTGGGTTGTGCAGCTCGTAATTAGCATTCATCCTTTGGAAAGGTCTCGTAGGACTTAGCCGTGCCAGCACACCTTCGGTAGTGTGCGTAAAGGAAAGGCGGTCTGACACGTGGGTACAGTGGTACACCCTGCAGGGATAAAACTATTCGAATAGCCTCGTCCTAGGTTATGGACATGCTTGGTAAGGTCGTTCAAGACTAGACTACAACCTTTAATTAAAACTTGACATGGTTGGTATGAACGGGGAGTTCATGCTATTGTTGTGGTGACTTGGGTTAGTCACTTCGTGATTGTTCTTGTTGTTGTTATTATGTTATTATCTCGTTGTTACTTCAACATTTAAAAATGCTTTGCCAAATTGCCTTCAATCTATTATGTTATTGCAAATAAATGTTGCTTTATGCTAAAATGAGTCCAAAGCCTCATCCACTTAAATAAAGCTTGCATGTAGCTATTTATAGTTCTGTTATCTCACACGTAAGTCTTGCGGAGTACTTTATGTACTCATCGCCCGTGGTTGTGGCAATTTTGTGGCTTTTGTTGCAGAGGAAGAAGGAGAGCTCCAAGAGCCTCTCTTTTGTGCTACGTGTTGCGCTTTCTTGACGACTAGCTTGGCGGTCCGGTCGATGCCTAGGGTTAAGGCACACCGATTGGCTTTGTGTTATAGCCATCTTTATGGCACCTTTTGCTTCATTGTTACCTTTGTAGAATTGTTGCTTTTGGCCTAAGGGCCTCTCTTTGTAATATCTATTCCATATTATTGTTAACTTCGGTTTGTTGCTTATGTTCTATGTGTTGTATGGAATTGATACATTCTTTTGTTGTGAGGTATGTATACTGCATTCTGGGAAGTATACATCTCTCGAGACCGGGGTTTATTTGGTTGATAATACTAGGGTCAATCGGATGACTAAGTATTATGAGCCTAATAAACGTCGGGGTCTCACAAAAAGTTGGTATCAGAGCCGTTATGATCGTAGTAACGCAAGCTTGGTCGTCCTTAGGATATTTTGAAAACCTATTTTCAAAGCATCAAAGGAGTTTTGAAAGCTTAGGAAATTCTCGGATTTTATTCCTTACCTATCTTAGCTTTCTCTTCTCATCCCACTCTAATTTGAGTTTTAAAAGTTGTTTTCCTCTCTTCCCTTCTACAAAATAGTTGTTATCGATTAACACTGGGTTTTTGGGAGAACCAATGAGATTGGCAAATTGAAGTGTGAGCTGCCCACTACAAGGTTTTGAAGTTCTGGAGTCGGTGATTCGACAAGGAGCTTGGATGCGAAATCTGGACAGCAAGCATCAAATTTCCGGACAACAGTCTCAAAGGTTTCTAATTAGGATAGATAATGAGAGGTTAATCAACTAAAACTTGTGGGAATAAAAGGGTAAGATGTGATACTAGTTAGCTAAGTATCTAACACTTATTTTGCTGCATTAACCTTACTCTCTAATAGTTTTAGATCTCATCTTACAATCTGATTTTTAATCTTCTCGATCAATTACTCGTTCATTCAACACGGGTTAGTGGAGTTGAGAAGTTGAGCCTTGCGTTTGGTGTTTCTTGGCTGTTTTTAGAGTCTTTTAAAAGCTTTTTAAATTTTAAATAACCGCTGATTTTGGCTTTCGGTTAGGGTGATATTCCATTCCCCTAGTCGATCGCTTTTACTTTCTTTAAGGCTTTGTTTTTGGGTCTAGTTGCTAACCAAATTTCATTGTAACAGATGGCGGGACGATCAGAGCGGCCAAGGCGATCACCTGGTCCGACGAGGAGCTTCCTCCTCCTCCGACCATGGCCGAGGTTCTTCTTGGATCGAGCGCAACCGCTAGCAGATGACAGAGAGTTCTCTCGACGCCATCGCGCAACACCACAAAGACTTACCGGAGCTTCGTGATCTGGGCCGAGAATGCCCATCACCAGCGTGGAGGACTCGCGGAGTTTCTTCGTACTCAGCCCCTACCTTTTCCCGGTCCGAGGACCCTTTGGATGCGACGATTGGCTTCGTCTTGTGGAGCGAAGCCGCGATCGCGCAATGCCAGAGCACGAGAAGGCGCTGTTCGCATCGCACCACCGGAGGGTGCAGCCTTGTCATGGTGGGAGAGCTTTCGCCATGCAGCCCGCAGACCACACCGCTTCTTGGGAGGAGTTTCAGACGCCTTCCGTCGGGCTCACATCCCGCGGCTTGATGGAGATCAAGAAGGGGAGTTTCTTGCGCTCAAGCAAGGGCGAGCTCACCATGGAGTATGTCTACGAGTTCAACCATCTAGCTCGTTATGCTCCCCGAGGACGTGGCCACCGATATGGCTAAGGTGCCAAGTTCAGCGTGGCTTGTCCGAGGAGTCAAGGACAAGCTATCCATTGTCGACTTCCTCGATTTCCGGACCTTGGTCGACAAGGCCATCGTCGCGAAAGCATGCGGCTCGAGAGCTTATGGACTCCCGCAAGCGCAAGTGGGAGGCCCATAAGTCATCCAGGCGCTTCTTCCGTCCCCGCCGGGCAGCCTCTCGGGTACCACTCTCACTCTTGGCGCCCGAGATCACCTTTGTTCCTCGTCCTTCGCAGCCGTGTCTCGACCACGTGCACCATGAGTCGTGAGCGGCCCCGCAACCCGGCTACCGGGGTCACATGTTTCTCATGCAACCAGAAGGGGCATTATGCGAACCAATGCCCTAAGAAGACAGGAGCACCCTCGCCCTAATGGAGGCGCGGGCCAGAGGTGGTGCACCAGACCGTAAGATCGTCCCGCTACCCAAGGCATGGGTAGTGGTCGCGTCAACGCCATCACCACAGAGGAGGCTCAGGAGGCACCCGACGTCGTGCTAGGTACACTTTCTGTTAACTCTCATCCCGCTACTGTTTTGTTTGATTCAGGAGCATCTCATTCCTTTGTTTCTGAGTCTTTTGCTGCTATCGGAGAGCTTCTTTTCTCTCCATTGTCGGTCCCGCTACTCATTCGCTCTCCTGGTTCGGAGTTGAGAGCCGAATCTGATTGTAGGGATGTCCCTATCGAGATCGGCGAGGTTTCTTAGCAAACCTTATCCTTCTCCATTCAATGAGTCTTGATGTGATTCTTGGCATGGATTGGTTGTCCCAAAGACATGGGGCAAATCGATTGCGCCAGAAGCTCATCTCTCTATCTAGTCCCTCCGGCGGGTTAAGTTCGCCATGGTCGCTAGATCCGCATCTCTTCGCGCTTGAAGCGAAGCCCGCTCTAGATATTAGCGAAGTCCCAACAGTTTGCGACTTTGTTGATGTCTTTCCCGCTGATCTTCCGGATGCCACCCGCTCGAGACCTCGAGTTTGTCATTGAGTTGGCTCCTGTACGCCCTATCTCAAAGAGGCCTTATCGGATGCCACCGAACGAGTTGGTGGAATTGAAGAAGCGGTTAAGTGAGCTGCAAGAGAAGGGTTTCATTCGCCTAGCTCATCTCCTTGGGGTTGTCCAAAGAATCTTCGTAAAGAAGAAGGATTCGTACTTTACGCATAAAGGCGATTATCGCCCACTTAATGAAGTGACGGTAAAGAACAAGTATCCATTGCCCCGCATTGACGATCTCTTCGATCAATTGACTGGAGCTCGAGTTTTCTCCAAGATTGATTTGAGAGTGGGATATCATCAGGTTCGGATTCGGCCTGAGGATATTCCAAAGACGGCGTTCTCTACTCGCTACGGCTTGTACGAGTACACTGTCATGTCATTCGGCTTAACCAATGCTCCTGCCTTGTTCATGAACCTCATGAATTCGGTATTCATGGAGTATTTGGATAAGTTTGTCGTGGTCTTCATCGATGATATTCTTATCTATTCCAAGAACGATGAGGATCATGCCGAGCATCTGAAGCTTGTGTTAGGCAAGCTACGTGAGCACCAACAGACGCCAAGTTCAAAGAAGTGTGCGTTCTGGTTGAAGGAAGTGGCTTTCTTAGGCCATATTCTTTCAGCGGGAGGCGTAGCTGTTGATCCTAGCAAGGTCACCGATGTTCTTTCATGGAGTCCGCCCACTTCGGTCACCGAAGTGCGGAGTTTTCTTGGTTTAGCGGGATATTATCGCCGCTTTATCGAGAACTTCTCCAAGATCGCGAAGCCGATGACGGAGTTGCTCAAGAAGGACAAGAAGTTCTTGTGGTCTGATGCTTGCATGGCAAGTTTCCATATACTCAAGAAGCGTTTGACCACCGCTCCCGTTCTTGTTCTTCCTGATATCCATCGCAGCTTCGATATCTTTTGCGATGCTTCTCGTCGAGGCCTCGGTTGTGTCCTTATGCAAGAAGGCAAGGTAGTGGCCTATGCATCAAGGCAATTGAGACCTCATGAGCTCAACTACCCTACTCATGATTTGGAGTTGGTCACTGTGATTCATGCACTTAAGATTTGGCGACATTACCTAATCGGAATCGCTGTGAAGTGTATTCGGATCACAAGAGCCTTAAGTATTTGTTCACCCAACTGACTGAACCTCGGGCAAAGGAGATGGTTGGAGTTGATCAAGGATTATGACATGGGTATACACTACCATCCGGCAAGGCAAATGTCGTTGCCGGCGCGCTTAGTCGCAAAGCGCATTGCCATGCCTTGTTGTCCAGGAGCTTCACCGCTCTTCGGAAGAGTTTCAGCGTCTCAACTTGGGTTTAGTTGAGCGTGGTTCTCTTCTTTGCCTTGGTTGTGCAACCAACCTTGGTGGATCGGATCAAGTCCGCTCGTGCAATCGGATGTTGGAGTGAGCCACATTAAGGCAAATGTCAAGAACGGAACGACCAAGTGCTTCTCTGAGGATGAGCATGGCGTCGTGAGGTTCGGGCAACGCCTTGTGGTTCCAAAGGACATGGAGTTGCGGAATTTAATCCTCCGCGAAGCCCATGATTCGCATTTATCCATTCATCCCGGGGCCACAAAGATGTATCAAGATCTCCGCCAGAGATTTTGGTGGACCCGAATGAAGAGGGAGATCGCGAAGTTCATTGCCGAGTGCGACGTGTGTCGTCGTGTCAAGGCCGAGCATCAGCGTCCTGCTGGACTGCTTCAGCCTTTGCCAATTCCTGAGTGGAAGTGGGATTCGATCGGAATGGATTTCATCACCGGTCTACCCGACGACCTCAAGAAGAATGATGCCATTTGGGTCGCCATCGATCGATTGACTAAGGTGGCACATTTCCTTCCGCCAAGACTGAACTTCGTAGGTCTTTTGGCGGAACTCTATATCGCCTCAAGATCGTGAGTTTGCACGGTGTGCGAAGACGATTGTGTCGGATCGTGGATCCTTTTCACGTCTCGTTTTGGCATAGCTTGCAAGAGGCTATGGGAACCGTCTTACCTTTAGCACGGCATATCATCCTCAAACGATGGTCGACCGAGAGGGTCAACCAAGTTTTGGAAGACATGCTTCGTGCTTGTGTCCTTTCATATGGGAAGCATTGGGAGAAATGCTTGCCATTCGCCGAAGTTTTCTTATAACAACAACTTTCGGGCGGTCTCGGCATGGCACCATTTGAGGCCTTGTACGGAGAAAGTGTAGGACCCGTTGAACTGGTCGAGACGGTGAGAGACCTCTCTTTGGCGGACTCAATCAATGAGGCCGAGCGCCAAGTCCAAATTATTATTGGCGTTGCGCCAGCTCAATCGAGCAAAAGAGCTATGCGGACGCCGTCGGCGTGAGTTACGTTTTGAGCCTAATGACTTTGTTTATCTCAAAGTCTCTCCTTTGAAGGGCCATCAACGTTTGGCGTCAAGGGCAAGTTGGCTCCTCGATATGTCGGTCCCTACCGCGTTATCGAGAAGAAGGAGCTGTTGCCTATAAGTTGGAGTTGCCACTGCACTTGAGGGGTACATGATGTTTTCCATGTGTCCCTTAAGAAGTGCCTCCGTGTTCCAACCGAGGAAGCTCCGTTGGAAACCCTCGACGTCCGTGAAGATTTGACCTATCGCGAGCACCTGCTCACGTGCTCGATGAGTCTGAGCGAAGGACAAGGAATAAGACCATCAAATTCCTTAAAGTTCGTGGTCAAACCATTACGAGGATGAGGCTACTTGGGAAAGAGAAGATCGCCTCTCGTGCGGACTATCCATCTTTCTTTACCGAGTGAGCCAAATCTTGGGACGAGATTTCTGTAAGGGGGAGAGATTTTGTAACATCCCAAATGTATAATTAGGGTTAATCAAGTATAATTATATGTGTAGAAATTAAAACTTTTTCTCACATCTTGAAAAACCCTAAAATCTTATGTAACTCTTGTCCAAGAGTTGTGTAATCCAAACACAAAGCTCTTGTTGACCAAAAATCAAACTCATTTTTCCAATTATCTTAAATCTTGTGTCAAACATTTGGAATATATTTTCCTTGGTCCCAAAAACTGATATGGGACCCCTCTGAAAAATATCATGAGTTATAACACTTGTTGATAATTTTTGGAGGCAAAACAATCCTTTAAACAACCTTCATGAATTTCCTGAGAAAAATGCATTGCATAATAACCTCTGGAAATTTTATGCAAGGTTGGTCTCATTGTCAACAAGCTCCAGTTAAAATTTCATCAAATTTGGAGTTCATTTGCTATCTCAAATAATTCTGCTAAGTTTCAATTGTTAAAACTAAATTTAAAAGCCTACACTGCTCCTTGGGCTAGCCATATTCAAAGTTGGTCCAGCCCAACCATGTCTGCACCTCACAGACCTCATCTCCACTTGATCGGTCGCGCCTGCTTGGATTTACATCCAACAGCCACGACCTCCTCCGCGATCAACACCGCAAGGATCTCCCACCTCGTGAGGTCATTGCCGTTGGATCGGTGATCCATGGTCATGACCTCCCATGTGTAAACCTCAAAGACCTCCTCGAGTCTGTAAACCATCGCAATGAGGTCATCCCATTTGTTGAGGTCGTGGCCGTTGGATCAAATCCAACGACCACGACCTCCTCCTCAACATACTCAGTCAGGTCATCCCACCTACGTGAGGTCATAGCCCTTGGATCCAAGATCCATGGCCCTGACCTCCTCCTCTCAACCTAAACTAAACAAACCTCCCACCTAACCAAGGTCGTAGCCATTGGATCAAATCCAACAGCTCACGACCTCCCTGCGTTATCAAGCACTCACAACCTCCCCCATCTTTTGTTGTGCACCGTTAGATTTAAAATCTACGGTCACGACCTCCTTTTTGTCTCATGCGCACCAGACCTCCCCAGCGCACGTGAGATCGTAGCCCTTAGATCTAAATCTAAAGGCCATGACCTCCCTTGTGCGTTGCGCAAGCTCAGGACCTCCACCTCCTTTGATCGAACCCTTAGATCTAAATCTAACGGTCCCGACCTCACTTGCCTATTAGCGCATCATATCGAGACCTCCCCATCGTGTCGGTGCCCTTGGATTTAAATCCAAAGGCCATGACCTCCCCTCATGTCCTTTTGATCGCGTGCGATTAAGTCCTCACCGGAGGTCCGCACTGTTGGATGGAGATCAACACTTTGGACCTCTGTCCCTTTTCCTCACGTGCGTTTTGCGATTAAAAAATCGGAGGGCCACGACCTCCCCATCCTTGATCGTGTGGTGGGACCTCCTCCCACCACTTAAAACATAACGGTTCAAAATGTGATCCGATGGTTAGGACCTCCCGTGTCTTATCCAACGGTCATAAGGACCTCCTGTTCTTCTCCTTCCTCTGGCGCAAGGGCAAACTCGAGCGGCGCAATTAATGCGTGTCGACCTTGGGGTACACTTCAACACTCTTTCTTGACCGCATTTAATGCAGACTTTCCGCCTCATGGGTCACTCGGACCGCCACCATGTCCACTTTACGTCTGTCCAATGCTCGACCATGCCATGGGCCAAGCTCACCATGAGCTTAGCCGGTGGCCTAAAACCTCTTTGCCCTAAGTATAAGAACACCCCACCGTGCCTTTATCTTCCTTTACAAGCCTTTGTTCCTTGCTCGCTCTCTGTGCTTGTGAACTCTAAACCACCAAAAACCATCCTTGGCCGCCATTGTTGGAGTTTGAAGCTCCTTGGTGGGCAAGGGTCATTGGAGATTTCTTCTTCCTCTCCTTGCTTCCATTTGTGCCTTCCTCTGGGACCAAGACCTCACTGTTTTGGTTTGGACATTTGCAGAGGTGGACAAAGTGGAATCTGGAGCTGAGCTTTGGCCGTGGAGCACCTTTCTTCCCCAACTCCAGTCATCACCTCCACGACCTCCCCGCACCTTAGGACCTCCGGTACACCCCCGTTAGTCCTTTAGATGCTGGGCACCCGCATGAATGATATTATGCGGAGCTTTTCTTGGCACAAGCTTGAATGTTGCGCGAGCTTTTTTGCATTTTCGTGTTTGGCCGTCTTGGTCATCTTTTGCCCTCTCCGGCTCGCCGGCGTTCAAAGCCGCCGTCGCCGTCGAGAGGAGGTCCACTGGGTGCGCCACGTTATTGTGCACTCAGTGGTATCATTGGACCTCACCGGCGAGCTCTACATCGCCGGCGAGGATCACTTCTTCACGCTCGGGATTTTGTCGGACGTCCCGAGCGTGTCATTGTCGTTTTTAGGACATAAATTCACCATTTTAATGCGCTAATCAATTGCTCCCATCATTGTAATCATTGGATGTCTTAACTGCCTTAAATCCACCCTTTAATGCGTGCAATTAAGACCTCCCGCGCGCGCGGACCTCCTTGATGTCCAGCGCGCATTTATTCATGTCCAAGCGCATGCGCAAGTTAAGGCGCTGGGTCTGGGACCTCCATGACCTCCTCCGAGGAGATCTGGAGCGTCCAAGACCTCCCCTTGCGTAATCATGGCCGTCGGACCTCCTGGAGGTCTCAGAACGTTGGACCTCCCTTAGGACCTCCCTAGGTTATCTCGGCCGTTCATGACCTCCCCGGGTAGATCTTGACCGTCAAGGTCCTCCCTCGGACGATCTGAACCATCGAGGACCTCCCTTGGAACATCTGGACCGTCCAGGACCTCCTCTGTGAGGTCTTAACGATGTAGATCTTTCTTGGGGAGATCTTGATAGTTTGGACCTTCCTTTGGAAGATCTCAACCGTTGAGGACCTCCCCTTTAGATCTGGTCCATTCCGGACCTCCTTCTGTGTTGTGGTCCGCTGATTTTCGCATCTACGGCCCCGACCTCCCTCATCTCGCGCATGTGATGTTGCTAGGAGGTCCAGACCTCTGGACCTCCCGAGCGTGTGCGTTGTTCACCGGGAGGTCTGAGCCGTTGGATTTAAGATCTGTGGCTCACGTCCTCCCATACCCTTGTGAGTTTTAGGAATTCGGTGAGGTCTTAGTTAAACTGAAATAAGGTATAGACTTTAGAATTTCATATCTCCTTCGTTTTGAATCCTTTTGAGGTCATTCAAATTGTGTTAGCTCTGTTTTGAACTTGACTTTAATCCAAAAATGATTGTAAGTTGAGTTCAGCTTCAGAGCACAGTTTGCCATTAGGTTTTAAAACCAACTTTAAAATGTGCACTTAAATCAATACTTAACTTGTAAAATGTATAACTAATGCTCTATAGGCTATTTGTGGGTGAGACCAACTTTGTTGGTTTCCTCTCTTAGTGAACTCACTGTGAAAATTAGTTTTGAGTATGTTGCTGTTAGGAAATTGAGAACTTGTGCCTTATAGTTTTGTTCAAGTTCTTGTATTTGAAAATTTATAGAAAGTGCAATATAGCTCCAAATGAGATGAACTCAGTTGTGTTATTCATCTCATGAGGTGCTGGTTTTACAGTAAAAATTTCAGCTTCGCTGCTGTTATAGAAAATTTTGCGATGAACAGTAGCATATTTTTAATTAATAGGCTGAGCAGAATTGATTTCATCATATCTTTTGCATTGAGAATCCAAATCAATTGGTTCTTGTTGCTAAAGTCATGATAAATCATTGTCTTGCTGCTGTAAAATTTTCATAGCTTTTGGAGTTCATTTGTCGTGCTGTCTTTGTTGTTTTTCGTCGTTCTTATCGGTTCTTTCTCGCTTTTCCGTTAGGTTTCGACATTTGTGGTCATCCCGAGAGCGACCCTCTGCCACAATTTGACCACCAGCAACAAGGCAAGCAGTTTGACCATTTCCATCATTGTCCCATTACTTTAAAGCTTAATACTTTGTTTTACTTCTATGTATGCATGCTACTTTGTGTTAAATGTCGCTAGCGAGCCTATAGATGCATGATCTGTAGGAATTGTTTATCCTCTACTACCATAAGCCTAGGTTATTTGCTGTGGTGGGAGCTCGTTGGATGAGCTCCTATCACTTAGTAGTTTCGATTTAAATTGCTTAGACATGCTTAGTTGTCGGTAGAAATGGGCGATCATCGACTTAGTCGATGGTCTTGATCACTCAAAATGATTATTACTCCTATATGTCCAGCACTTGTGCTTTGATTAATTTGTAAAATCAAAACTGAAAATAAAAGATTGATTTAGACTTGGGCATATTGGATGGATGGTGCGGTTTTTGGATGTGGTGGTATGCCCGGTCCCTAAGGACCGAGTACTTGGGTCACTAAGCCAAGCGATTTGGCGTACTAACCACGCGAGGGCATATGGAACCCTCTTGACTAAGTACTCTAGGAGGTGTTAATTATGAGCGAGCTCGGTTGGTGTGTTTTCAAAAACAAATGTATATGTATAATGTGGGAGGGAGCATTAGCTTCCGGAAGGTTGTGATGTCTCCTTCTCCCGTGGGTTGTGCAGCTCGTAATTAGCATTCATCCTTTGGAAAGGTCTTGTAGGACTTAGCGTGCAAAGACACCTTCTAGTAGTGTGCGTAAAGGAAAGGCGGTCTGACGCGTGGGTACAGTGGTACACCCTACAGGGATAAAACTATTCGAATAGCCTCGTCCTAGGTTATGGATATGCTTGGTAAGGTCGTTCAAGACTAGACTACAACCTTTAATTAAAACTTGACATGGTTGGTATGAGCGGGAGTTCATGCTATTGTTGTGGTGACTTGGGTTAGTCACTTCCGATTGTTCTTGTTGTTGTTATTATGTTATTATCTCGTTGTTACTTCAACATTTAAAAATGCTTTGCCAAATTGCCTTCAATCTATTATGTTATTGCAAATAAATGTTGCTTTATGCTAAAATGAGTCCAAAGCCTCATCCACTTAAATAAAGCTTGCATGTAGCTATTTATAGTTCTGTTATCTCACACGTAAGTCTTGCGGAGTACTTTATGTACTCATCTCGCCCGTGGTTGTGGCAATTTTGTGGCTTTTGTTGCAGAGGAAGAAGGAGAGCTCCAAGAGCCTCTCTTTTGTGCTACGTGTTGCGCTTTCTTGACGACTAGCTTGGCGGTCGGTCGGATGCCTAGGGTTAAGGCACACCGATTGGCTTTGTGTTATAGCCATCTTTATGGCACCTTTTGCTTCCGCTGTTACCTTTGTAGAATTGTTGCTTTTGGCCTAAGGGCCTCTCTTTTGTAATATCTATTCCATATTATTGTTAACTTCTGGTTTGTTGCTTATGTTCTATGTGTTGTATGGAATTGATACATTCTTTTGTTGTGAGGTATGTATACTGCATTCTGGGAAGTATACATCTCTCGAGACCGGGGTTTATTTGGTTGATAATACTAGGGTCAATCGGATGACTAAGTATTATGAGCCTAATAAACGTCGGGGTCTCACAAGATTATTGTTGGAGATTGAACCATAGGAATGCAATATTGACGAATGTGGATTATAGAAATAAATGATTGATGGATGTTGGATTTTAGGAATAAATCTTGGTTGGATTATAGAAGTATATATTTGCTGGATTATTAGAATATATCATTTTTGGATTTATAGATGGTGAATTATTAGAAATGGATTATTATTGAAGAGCGGATTTTTGGAGATTGGATTATAGAAGTAATTGTCGGATGTTGGATTACATGATTATTTGTTAGTGTGGATGTCATGAGGACATTGTGATGTCATATGGACATGCTCATGATCTTAGGTGATGAGACAATTGGCAATTGCTTTGAAAGTTTATTGAAATTTGGAGTTTTCAGCAAGTGTCAAGGAAATCGGTAGTACCGGCGTTGAACCTGTTGTACTACCGTAGGTTGGTTCAACCGCAAGGGTGTTGGCGGTATGAAATTTCCCAAAGGATTTTGGAATCTTTGGTTTCCTTGGGAAGCGGTAGTACCGGCATTGTGTCCGCGGTACTACCAGTGGGCGGTATAACCGCTAGAGAGAGCGGAACTACCGCAAGTCTTGGTTCTGACCGGGTAGGATCCCTTTGGTCGTTAGATTGAAATCGAACGGTCGTGAGTGAGATGAACGTTCGGACCGTCCGTATGTGATAGGGCTTGAGAGGCGTTCGATCGAAATCGGGCAGTTGAGATTGAGATGAACATTCGGACCGTCCGAACGGCGCCCATATCTGACGGCTGTGACATGCGGTCCGAACGGCCATGAAATCTGGGGCGTCCACGTGGCTTCTGAGCGGTTGAGCGTGGTTGACAAACATTTGTACCGCAGGGTTATGCGGTAATACCGCAAGGTTTTTGGCGGTACGTTTTTTCCAGAGAAGGTGTCTTTTGAGTTTGGATTTCTTGGAGAGCGGTAGTATCGCGTTTTGTACGGCGGTAGTACCGCATTTCGGTAAGACAGCTTGAGAGTGGCATGGAATTTCCAGATAGGATGTTTTGGAGATTTTGGGATTTCTCTAGGGTGCGGTATGACCGTTGATGCTTTTAATGATGCGGATAGTGTTAAGAATATCTGGGTGGTTTAATTTCGATATCTTGCATTTTGAATTGAATTGTGCTAAATGTTGTTTCAATTGGAGAATTGAATTTTGGGCTTGGTCAAGTTCATATTCATCAGTGCATATGTGTTGCATGATGCATATTTTGGCTAACGTGGGTCAAGTTGTGAAGAACTTGTTCCCGAAAATGGTTTCTTGGCCTATTGCTGTGCAGGTGGCTTGCAGGTCTATGACGGTCAGCGACGAGGTGGATCAGGACTAAGCTTGGAGAGTTGAGGTCCAGAACGGTCGAGGATGCCGGGTGAGGTCAGAGGACTCAAGCGGGGCGTAGGATGGACAAGGGTGACCGAACGGGCAGTTCGGTGTGACTGGTTGGATCAAGCGATGCGGGAGTCGTTGCAAGTGCTCAGTGGTGCCGGTGGGATTCGGACCAGAGAGACTTTACGACATGGAGCCGTTGATCAACCTACATGTGGTGAAGCATGGGATTGCTTCACGATCTGTGGACTCGATTCTTGGAGAAGGATCGAGAAGGGGTATTTTGGTAATTTCACCAAATACCGCCTTGGTGGCCTTTGGCTAAACCGCGGCGCGGGTCAGTGCATGGTGAAGCGGTTTAGGCCAATCGAAGATGATGATGAAGACGGCGCTTTGAGATGCGTGCGTGTGTTAACCCATTGTGTTTTAGGGTTTAATGGGTGCCCTAATGGAATATTCTCTAAATGCTTAGCCTCCATATAAATAGGGGTTGGTGGGTGCTGTTGGGGGCTGCGGCTGTTGGAGAGAGCCAGCCAAACCCTTGTGTGCCCAATTGTGTTTTAGGGTTTTGAGGAGAAGAGATGAGAGGCTAGGGTTCTAGGGTTGGATTGAGTGTGTGCTCACGTGATGAGCTTTGTCCTCCTAGATTGGAGTGGCTATAACCAACAATCATTCCTTGATCTGAAATCAATCCAATCAGTTTGCACAAGTTCGTCCTTCTGTGTTCATCTTCTCTATTTCTGTTTTTGGGGCTTTCTTTGTTCTGTGATTTTTCTCTTGTGCTCTTGCTATGTTTTGGCTTGCTGTGACATGTGGAAATACATCTAGGATCATCTTGATCATCCATCACCCACGAGCAAGTGTTTGGATCAAGTTTTCGTTCTTGCTCAGTTTTGAATCCACCTTCGTTCAAATGAAAAAAGGTCAGGACTTTGGCATAGATCTGGACGATCATTGCTTGCAATAGGTTCCTGATATCCTTAGGAAGGTGTGTCTCAAGTTTGGTCAAGTTTCATCTTGTAGATCAAAAGTTAGACCAATTTTCGTTTTGGATTTTGGGCTGTTTTCATTGTTCCTGGAACAGACTTCCCTCAAACTGAAAAAGGTAGGAACCTTGGCATGGATCTCTATGATCTTTGATTGGAATAGGTTCCTAATATCTTAGAGAAGTTGTGTTTCAAGTTTCGCGGAGTTTGCCCTTGTAGATCAAAAGTTGTGCCAATTTTAGATTTGGTTTTTCTACTGTCGGGTTCGTCTCCAGGACAATCAGTAGTACCTTTCATTTGCCTGAGGTAGTACTGCGGTGCGGTAGTACCGCTCGGTACACTACGGTAGTACCGATTATAGGTAGTACCGCTGGTTATACTGTGGTAGTACCGATTTTCCTAATTTTTCAGAACTTCTTCAGGGAGTTTGCTACAGTGCTTTGGGGGTTTAGGAGTGGATTCATTACAAGTCTTCCACTGTGCTTAAGCATTCATCTTCATAGCTCTCATAGCTATTGGAGTGATTTACGAATTGCGAGTTGAATCCATTATCTGTGTAAAAAGATTAGGCGCTCCTATTCAGCCCCCCTCTAGTCGCCTATTCCGGTCCTACAAGTGGTATCAGAGCAAGGTTTGCTCTTTTTGTGATCTTAACCGATCTTTGAGCATGGCGACTGAGATGAGGACTTGTGAGCGCTTCTTTGCATCTTGTCGT
This sequence comes from Phyllostachys edulis, assembly GCA_036346405.1. NCBI lineage: Eukaryota > Viridiplantae > Streptophyta > Magnoliopsida > Poales > Poaceae > Phyllostachys > Phyllostachys edulis. Next base: position 63,865,463 of record CM070553.1, on the reverse strand, counting down.
GGTTCTTTTGCCGTTGATGTCCGTGGTGACAAGAAGCTTGAACACACGATTTTTATGATGTCAATTAAGAAGCAATTCACCTGCGATATTTGTGACGATCCCTTTTGTTTTGATTGTCCTAGTTTCAGGGATGAGATACGCCTGGAGCTCGAGGAGAATGAGCCCATTGGCATGTGTGCTGTAGCGCTTGAGGATGAACGTGATGAAGAGCTTTTCGAGAATGATCATGATGACTCTTCCGAGGACGATCCCCTAATCGAGCTGAGCAAGGTGAGCAAAGAAAAACTTGTAAATGTCTTATATTCATATGATCTTAAACTACTTGCTCTTAGAAAGAAAGTAAAATTGCTAGAAAAAGAAAAGGGGGGATTTGTCTCATGAGCTCTCCGATTTGAAAACCTCCATGAGTGCTTTTGATTCATTGCTTGTAGACATGGATAACTTGAGTAACTCTCTTGCATGCCTAAAATCTGAAAATAAATTATTGAAATTAAATGCTTCTATGCCATGTGATTCTTGTGTTGCCTTACATCATGAACTTGACAAGTTAGAAATAGGCAATCTTAGATCCATGGCTAGAAATGATTGTGAATCTTGTGTAGGCATGCTTGCTGATTTTGAGAAGTTGAGATTGACTAATTCCATGCATCTTGAGCAATTAGAAAATGCTAGGGCTGAGATTATTGAAATTGAAGCTAGGCCTTGTAGCATGTGCTTAGAACATGAAAAATTGCTTAAGGATGGTTTAGTCTCTTGCAAGAACTGTGTTTGTCTAGAAACTGAAATTGATGCTTTGAACTGCATGCTTAATTCAAAAGCATCATTAATTTCTTGCACATCTTGCATTTCTTTGAAGAGCGAGATTGAGTCTTTGCGCGATGATATGAGCGCCAAATCATGTGACTCTTGTATTTGCCTTCACTCCGAGATTGATGTTTTTAAGATTTCTCTTGCATCTTTGCATTTGGAGTTGGAGTCCTTTTGTGCTAAAAGTGAGTCACTTGATGTTGGTTTTTGTTCCATCGCTTTGAGTAGCTCTTCTTTGGGAGGTTCGACTCTTTCGAGCTCTTCTTGTGTTGTCCAAGGGATTTCAAAAGACAAGGGTGTTTCTTTCTCAAATGGTACTAAAGCTTCAAAAGGGAAGTATTATTGCATCATTTGTAAGAAAGATGGATACACTCTTGAGTTTTGCTTTCGCCATATGAAATATGAGCGTCGAGTGCGTCGTCGTACCTCTAGGAACACACATAGTCTTTCTCATGGCATGTGTGTGTCTAGTGTCGATACGAGGACGAGTCATGATGCTAGTTCTTCCAGGACTTCTTCTTTGAGCCATAATGGTGCTTCGTCCTCTCGGACCGTGTCTCCTAGTAGACTTTTACACCATTGCTCATTTTGTGGAAAGAATGGACATCATGTGGATTTCTGCTTTCAGCATGCAAAACATTTGCGTCGAGCTCATGCTTCTAAGTCTCCTAGTGGGCATAGTCTATCTCATGATATGCACACTAAAGAGCCTAGCAAGAGGACTCGCTTTATTGATGGCTTCTTTGACACCTTTTCTAGTGGTGTTGGACAGTATCGTGGACTTGGTTTCCGTGGTTTTACTTTTGGTCCACGAGCTGCCCCGAGGTAGGATTTCTGCCATTTTCCAAGAGGTGGACCTCGTTTTGTTCATCGAGGCACACACCCACAGCGAGGATATGTGAGTTCTTTTGATGCTTCTATTGGTTCTCATCTTGGTACTTTCAAGCAAGGCCATCGTCGCTTTTCTAGAGATGGACCTCATTTTTCTCATCGAGTTGTCCACTCGCGGCATGCCTTCAAGGTTGATGTTGGATCTTCTTGCATGGATCATCATTTGCATCATGCTAACTCACATAATGGTTCGACTACCTCTAGTGGTGGTGTGTCCAAGGTTTGGGTTCCCAAGTATTTGCTCTCTAACCCTTCGGGATCCAAGACTTGGACACATTGCTTTTCTCATGTGTAGGTACTGGGAACGCGGGTTGGAGAACATGGACTTAAAAGATTCTGATCTTTTGCTTCATTACATGATCGAGACACTTGATGGTTCTCCACCCCAATGATGGCCTCCATGAGGCATGTGCTTTAATGATCGGCATCTACACCTGTTTTGTGAGCAATCTTATACCTTCATGCATTTACCTTCATGATTATTCAATCTTGGCATGTTGTGCTTATCTTTGTGCTCACTTGTATAATATTGGTATGTGTTATTCCTTTGATATCTTTCATCATGCCTTTACCTTGCTTGTATATCCGTATCATATTGTTGTTCTTTATTTCCATGGGTGTATGAGTTTGATTTTGTCATCATGAGCTTGTGCTGTCTTGTACCCTTATTATCTTGTTCATATTGATTCTTGCTTATGTATCCATATATTAGACTGTTGTTTATTATTTTCATGGGTGTATAAGCTTCGTTTTGTCGTTAAGAGCTTGTACTGTTTTGATTCATTTATCATCTTGCTCTTGTTGATTTTTGTCTTTTGTGTAACAGCCCAAAATCCCTAAGTTAGATTAGTTAAGCATTTAATGTGCATTTGTGAAATTTTAGACTTTTTAAAACTTTTTGTTGAAGCAAATAGGTTTCAATTGTATGAATGTTTTAGTTGGATTCTATATTCTCTGTTATGCTTGTTTGGATTTTCTGGAATTTATTGGAGGTTATTTGGTTCCCAATTAATCTGCTTGTTAAATTTTGATTTTAAATTTAAAACACAAACCTAATAGGTAAATAAAACAAATGAAAATGAAAGTTGATAAATAAAAATATAAACACAACATAATTGTTCTAAATATAATTTGAGAAATTAATTAATGCATGTTTGAAATTTTCTCACATCAAGTAATAAAAATTAATATTAAATCGAATTGTTTGAAGAACTACAATAAAAAAATAATCATCATCATTTTGATTTTATGTTTTCACATGCATCACAAAAATCATGTCATTATGCATGCATTAGTATCATTGTTCTTCTTTTCGAGTTCGACAGACCGTGGGCGAAACGCCTGCGTGTCCCTTCTTTTCATGTCATCTGCCTTTTTCCTTCCCTGCTAACTCCTTTCGCTTCTCTCCTTCAAATCTCATCCAAAAATTCAAAATCAAGCCATGCATGTCATACCACCACGATCGTCATCATACGACCAACCCGATTCTACAATTTGTTTTCGCATGCATGACAGTTTGAGCGAACTCACAAAAAGGAGAAAATATGTAGCAAATAAAACACCTGCGTGTTCATTCTTTTTCCCAACTTCTCTCCTCGCAATCACAATCAAAAACTCAAAATCATGTGACGCATGTTATACCATTGCGTTCGTCGTCACGTAAGCATTCCATTTTCGCAAACGGTTTCCGCATGCAAGGTCATTTGCACGAGTTAGAGAAATTGAGGAAGAAATACACTGCTATATTCACTACCATTTTTTTTCACTCCCTATTGCCACCTCCACTATACAGCAATTTTCTTCACTCATCCCAGCCGAACCCCTTTTTCTCCTTGCCATTTCTTGCTTCACTCTCCATCCACTTTTCCAGCCGAAGCATTACATGGTCTACCACTCTCTTGCCACAACCGAAACATCCTCTCTCCCATGCTATTCTTTTCTTTTATCCCTCCTAGCACAGCCAAGAGACATCCCCTCCACGCCATTGTTTCTTCCCAATAGAGTAGAACTTCTAGTCGTTGCTTTCTCCCCCAAGCAAGAACACATGTCCATCTTAAGCCTTCTCTCCTTCCAATCACTTCCAAGAACACAAAATCAATCTATGCATGTCACGCCATCGCGTTCTTCATCGCTTAAGCTTCCAACCATACTAGTACTTTTCGCATGCAAGTTTATTTGAGAGTTTTGCAAGAAAGGAGGAAGAAACATGCATCAGAAAGTGATTGTTGCCCGACGGGCAGCACAAGACATGCGTAGAAACAATCTACGACAGACGATGGCGGCTGGCGAGGCCCGAGCGTGAAGATGGGCGGCAGCCAAGCATGCATGCAGATCGATGGCGGCGTCGGCCGGAGGTGGTGCCGCAAGCGTGGAGGAGCTGGTGGCGTGGAGTGCGGTATGGCGACTCGCGTGCTCTTGGCGGCGACAATGTAGCTGCATTGCGATCGGCGATACATGCAGCGGCTAAACAACGACATCGCTCACGGCGATGCATGCGGCGAGGTGGCGGCGCGTCGCGGCGGCTCGAGTGGTGCGGCGTCGGCGCGGCAGTATCCGACACCAAGACGAGAGCGGAGACGGCGAAGCGTGGCATAGCGAGTCGGCGACGACTACGGCGGACGCGGGCGAGCACCAAGAAAACGTCGTCCAGTGGTAGTCGCACGCCTAGCGCGTGCGACGGTAAAATCTTTAGTCCTATTGCGTTACCGTGTTCTGATATTTATTTATGCATGTTGCATCATTATAAGCATGTCATTTTTCTACTGTTGCATGTTTAAATGTATTTAACAAATGGATGATTTATTTTAATCATGAACTAATTGATCACTCAAAAATTGGATTAACAAATGAGTATATGGTGTAGTAAGAATATTTAGATAACAAACACTCATACTAAGAAAATTCCTCTAATTGAATGCATGATGAGAGAAGGAAGGCAATTAGAGTGCTTTAGGAACAACGATGAAGTTCTGAAATTCAAAATTCAAGTAATTGGAAAAGTTGGGTTAGATTAAATAGCTATTAGATATTGAATCAAAAGGAGCAACCTAACATGAAAGGCAAGTATTTAGCAAATTCAATGTTTCAGTTAAGCTGGGAGGTTAAGCTAGCTAGAGACAAGCAAGTCAAAAAAAAATGAGCATTTGTTTAAATGTCAATAACAATCTGAGAATGTTTTGGTTAGGCAAAAAATTAATATGTTGGGAAATAATTGAGATTAGGATTTTTGCTTAAGTTATTAGCATATAGGCTAAAGGAGGGAACTAATCTAAAGAACATGTGCTGGCAAAAAGAATTATTCGTAATGAACAGTAGACCTTGCCTTAGTGTCAATTTCCGTCATTTATAACTAATTCATTTTAACTCCAATTTGAGAGAAACCACTTTTGTTGGTTTTAATTCTTATTGTACTTTAACTTGGAATAGGTTTGAATCATGTTAATGTCCCAGAAAATTTCAAAATTGGAATTAATTTCTGGAAGGAATTATTTTTACACTAGAACTTGAATTAACTTCAAAAATTCATAAGAAATTCATATAAACTCCAAATGGGATGAATCCAATTGGGTTGTTCCTAAAATGTTATTATATTTCCATTTTTGTAATTTTCATCTCCACTACTATTCTAGAAATTTTCGCCAAAACAGTAAAATTCGGACAGAGAGCAAAAGTGAGCTGAAATTTCAGCTTTTCTTATTTTCCGATTTTCAAAAGACTATAACTCTCACATACTAAATCCAATTGAAATAATTCTTTCACCTAAATTCATATAAAATCATAATATACCTTCTGTATTAATTTCATAATTTTTGGAGTCTTTGGAATTTTGGTGTTTATTCGGTGTTTTCGCTTTGTCGGTTCTTATCGCTAGATGACGATGTTTCGGGAGTGCAACGGAGATGATTATGTGAATATCCAGAGTACCAGCAAACAAAGGCAAGTAATTTGATCATAAATGTCCCATTAGTTTCAAGTCTAATACTTTGTCTACAAATTGTATGTATGCATGCTTTTGTGTCAAAGTAATTTTCCCAATTAGAGGTAGCTATTCCTATTGCATGGTTGCCTTTAAATTGTTATCCCCTACACTACTACAGAAATGCTATCTTGGGCCTTTGATCACGACGGTTCATCGAAACCGTCAGATAAACACAATCTCGAGCGGTTTTGTTACTCACCGTGCTGTGTTATTCTCCGCGCTAAAAACCGCTGCAGTGAAGATGTCATATCACGAGCGGTTCATGTTTGGAACCGTCGTGATGCTTCACGAGCGGTTCCAACATGAACCGCTCTGTGATATTACCCAATATCACTGAGCGGTTTTTAGAACCGTCGTGATACTTCACGACGGTTCCAAACATGAACCGTCGTGATATTGCCCAATATCACGAGGCGGGTTTTAGTTAAAACCGTCCGTGATAATTAACTCATCACGACGTATATATATAGCTCCGCCTCCCGCCAAAACAGATATAGTCTTCTTGATCTCCATATCTCTAGCGCTACGATAGGTCCATCGCCGTTCTGTGCCCGGTTTGAGTACATCGCCTCACCTCACTGAGCCGGCCTGGTCCATTTCAGCTGTATATTGTCGCCGAGGAGCTTGCCGCCGTCGCCTCTGTTCACCGATCGACGACCCAGCCGCGCCTTGGACCTTCCCCGACTTTCATTGACACCTTCCTCGTGATCGAGGTGACATACTGAAGCATAAGTATCCTTTAATTTGAGTAGTTTGAGCGTTTACGCCAAATCGCTAGTTTCAGCGCCTCCATGTGGGACATCACCGTCGGTTCGCCTCAGCGAGACCTTAGGGCGAGAGCCACGACTATATAGCAATGCGATGTCACCCTAAGCCCATTTGAGCTTCAAATTAATCCTCTGTTTTTAATCATTTAGTTAATAAACTAACGAGTCTATGACATGTAGGACCGCCATAGATTTTATAAATAAAATCATGAAATAAAAATGAGTCACTAACAAGTAGGGCCCACATGTAAGTTAATAAAATCCAAAAATGTAAAAATGAAAAAATAAGTAATTAAGCCTCGAAAATACGCTTTGAAAGTCATCACCCTTTTATTTATTTTCGGGGTTTTCAATACGAACCGTGTGATGGACGAAGTTGGATGTACACCGAGAACCGTGTGAGTGAAGAGTACATTAATGGCGTGTCTGCTTTTACAAGAGCCTGAGGAGGATATGTTGAATAAGGGGCGGAATATATGTATCGTCCATGCATTGATCGCGAGAATCAAGATGTTTAACAACCGAGCGCAGATCGAAGCACACTTGATTGAAGGGTTTCAAAAGGGTTATACATGTTGGACCAATCACGGTGAAGAGCATATTATCTGAAGTCAACGATATGCATATTATCAGAAGTCAACGATATGCCGCCGAATGATGTCGATTGTGGTTCCGATTCGGATAGGCTGCACGATGACAATCTAGATCAGATGCTTCGCGATGCAGAAGGAACTGTGATGAGAGGGAGTATGTTCAATTCGGGCTTGATGGAGGACTCGGAGAAACCTTTGTTCCCGGGCTGCAAGTCGGAATACACAAGGTTGTCATCCGTGCTTAAACTGCTGAAATTGAAGGCAAGCAACGGTTGGTCCGACAAGAGTTTCACTTGAGTCATAGGTCTCTTAGCGGACATGCTTCGGAGGAAAATGAGTTGCCCAAAACCACCTACAAAGCTAAAAGGTTCTTTGTCCATTGGGAATGGAAGTAGAAAGAATACATGCATGTCCGAACGATCAGTATCCTCTACCGTAACGAGTATACAAACATGCATGTATGTCCGTGTGCAACGATCCCGATACAAGCGTAAACAATCAATCGATGACGATGAGGGAATCGAGGTGAAGAAAGGACCTCCTGCTAAGGTGGCGTGGTATCTTCTGTAATTCTCCGTTTGAAGCGGTTTTGCGAACCCAAAGAATGCAAAAGCTGCAGATTGGCACTCGAGAGGAGCGTAAGAATGACGAAAGTTAAGACACCTGCTGATTCCACCCAAAGGAGAAACATCGATAGGAGGTTTGCGGACTTGAAAAGGAACCGAGGAATATAAGGTTTGGATTGAGTACAGATGGAATGAATCCTTTCGGTAACATGAGCAACCGACATAGCACTTGGCCCGTGGCGCTCAGTATCTACAACCTTCCTCCTTGGTTGTGTATGAAGCGAAAGTATATTTTGTTGTCGATACTTATCCAAGGGCGAAGCAACTCGGGAATGATATTGATGTGTACTTAGCACCATTGATGGAAGATCTAAAAATCTTGTGGATTGAAGGGTGCAGTATGGGATGCGTACAAACAAGAGAACTTCACTTTACGTTCCTTGTTGTTCTCGCACCATAAATGATTATCCCGCCTTGCTAATCTGTCGGGCCGAGTACAAAAGGGCCAAAGCACAGTACTCACTTTGCTTAGATGATACCGAGAGTGTGTGGCTGAATCACTCGCAAGAAACCGTGTACATCGTCATCGTAGGTTCCTTCGGAGGGCTCACCCATACCGCAGGATGAAGAAACAATTCGACGGAGAGAAGGAGGATAGTTCAGCTCCAAGGCATTTAAGCGGAAAAGAGGCCTATGATATGGTTAAGGATTTAGATGTTGTGCTTGGAAATGGATGTAAATCGAGGACAAGTAAGAAGAACATGTGGAAGAAGAGATCAATATTTTGGGACTTACCTTATTGGGAGCACCTAGAAGTTCGCCACTGCATCGACGTCATGCATGTAGAGAAGAATGTATGTGACAGCTTGATTGGTCTCTTACTAAACATTCGTGACAAAACAAAGGATGGTGTCAGCGCACGGCTTGACTTGGTTGATATGGACATCGGACTGAGTTAGCACCAACAAGGACCGATAAAGGACGAACGTATCTTCCCCACTTGTTACACTCTGTCCAAGGCCGAGAGAACCGAGCGGCTTGCGGTGCTTGCATGGCGTGAAAGTTCCGTCCCTTACTCGCCAACATGAAGAAACTTGTTTCGATAAAAGATTTGAAGTTAATTGGCATGAAGTCTCATGATTGTCGTGTGTTGATGACACAAATGCTCCTGTTGTAATTAGAAGTATTTTGTCGATCAAGGTCCGAGAGACAATCATGAGGCAGTTATTTTTTTAACACAATTGCTCGAAAGGTCATCGATCTCGAAGGACTAGATGCTCTGCGGGACGAGGTGGTGACGACACTATGTGATCTTGAGATGTATTTCCCTCGTCGTTTTTCGATATCATGGTCCATCTCATTGTTCATATTGTGAGGAGATAAAGATGTGCGGCCCGTGTTCCTATGTAGCATGTACCCGTTCGAGAGGTTCATGGAATTCTCAAGTCATATGTACGGAATCGAACTCACCAGAGGGCATCGTCGAAGGTTATGCAATCAAGAGGTCATTGAGTTACGCCTCGATTACATGGCTCGGTCGAACCGATAGGTGTGCCTCAATCTCGCCATGAGGGAGGCTCGAGGGTATCGGGACCATCGGAAGGAAAGCAATCACTCCAAATATGGATCGTATGCTCAAGCCCATTTCACGGTCTTGCAACACATGGTGAAGTGTCCCAGATATCGACCAAAGACAAGGACGTGCTTGACGCAATGAATCCGCCGCGGCGGATGTTTGGATCACGAGACAATACAATGCACGGTTCAACCAATGGTTGAAGGAGCGACTTGCTAGGAGCTCGTCAAGTGATATCTTGACATGGTTGGCAAAAGGGCCAACATTTACGCTTGTAACATGGCGAGGATCGACATAAATGGGTACACATTCTATACGCAGCTCGGGATATAAAAGCACTAACGAATAAAGCGGTGTCCGCATAGATGCATTCGATGACCGATGGGTGAGGAGCTCCTACTATGGGCAAATAGAGGAGATATGGGAGCTCGACTACGTGCTTTTCAAGATCCCCCTATTTCGGTGCCGTTGGGTCCATCTCCCACAGGTGAAGGTCGACAAGTACGGCGTCACTACCGTGGACCTCGAACGTGTCGGATACAAAGACGAACCATTCGTACTAGCTAACCAAGTTGTTCAAGTCTTCTATGTTACCGACCCGGCAAATAAGAAGCGCCACGTAGTTCTTCATGGAAAAAGGAGGATTGTCGGAGTTGAGAATGTAGTGGAGGAGGAAGAATACAATCAATTTGACGAGTTGCCTCCTTTCGGAAACGGCATAAGGGTCGAGGAAGAAGAACATGACGAAACTAGCTACATACGCGTCGATCATCATGAAGGGCTAATTTTTAAAGATTAATTGAACAATGTGTGTATATGTATATACATTACGATGAATGGTTAATTTTAGTTCATTTGAGTTAATTAATTGATTTGTCTTGTGAAATGGATGTGATTGTTTCTCAAATGAATGTGAATTGGATGTATATACATGTACTTGTTGTCTTTTCGCTTGTTTGAGAGGGCATGGCTAGCATTTCTGAGGCTAGCCAATAAACGAATCGATCTAGATATTAACCAATACAAAATAATATCATAGACGGTTTGAACTACGCATCGTCTCACATGTATATCACAGACGGTTGTTTATCAAAACCGTCATGCTATATGTATATCATGCATAGATTGTTTATTAACACCATCTCATGATACATCATATATCACGAGCGGTTCTAAGTTAGAACCGTCATGATATCATATATCATGCATTTTTGTTTATTAAAACCGTGCATGATTCATCATATCACGAGCGGTTGTTTATTAAAACCGTCATGATATATCACATATCCTGAGCGGTTCTAAGTTAGAACCGTCTGTGATGTCCATCCCTATTTACATTCGGACTCTAGCTAGGGTTTGCCGCTACCGCCACTCTCAAGCGATTAAGTTTCTCAACTCCTCTCGCTTCCTCCTCCCCGAGCCCGTCGCCACCGTCCTCGACGCCTCCTCGAGCCTGGCGCTTCTCCTCCCGATCCGTCGGCCGCCGCCTCCTCCTCCAGCGTGGCGCCTCCCCCGAGCCCGCTGAGCCTCCTCCTCTGACCAGCGCGCCTCCCCCGAGCCCACCGCGCCTCTCGCCCCGAGACCGCCGCCTCCTCCCTCCCCAAGCCTTGGCGCCTCCCCTTCGACGCCGCCTGCTGCTTTGATCGTCTTGCTCCTGCTCGTCCGTCTCGTCGGCCGACGCCTAAAGGTAACCAATGCCGAAGTTACCGATCGACCCCACGCCCTTTCCCTAACTATTTCTATCAATAATCTGTCATGGTCCTTCATGATAATTGTACATGTTTTAGGAATTTGTATTTGCTCTAGTCGATTATTCATATGGTATTTGTTTTGATCACGCTTCGGAATACATTGCAATGATAATTCTATTTCTTGTGAAGATGTCTTCCGCTCATTACGAGTCATCGCCGCCTCATGTGTCGATGATGCACCATCCTTTGGAACAATATCCAACCGCGGTAGAAGAAGAGGAATATCGAAAAGGCCCACGGGCGATTTACCATCACGGAGTCGTCGATCACCGGGACCCTATCAATCCTCGCCGAAAGCGTCGCATTCGGAGAATGGTCAATAGTTGCACGGAGCGGGTCAAGATCACCTATGATTCGTGGAAGGTGGTGCCCGACCATCGAAACATCTTTGGCGGAAATTATCGCATCGTTCGAGATCCGGAAGAACTCCTAGACTCCGTCTTGACGACATGCGTTGCTCTGCGTGCAAAGCGTGGAAGAACTTCAAGACACGCTTGTCAAGAACTATGTGGAGAAGGATCTGAAGCCGCCCTTCCACAAGTATCTATTCTTGGTAGAGTCTTAGGCGAGTTTGTGGCGAAGAAGACGACGATGAATTTAATAGTGAAAGTCTGGCGCACGGCCCTCGAGTAAAAAACAAGCACCCCACGCACTCGGCACCGCGGGTATGCGGGTAAAGCCCCGATATGGAGGATCAGAACAGCGAGCAGCGGTTTGAATCTCTCCTGCTATTTCGAGATCACTAATGTGCGCTACCGAAGCGGTGGTTATTTGCGAGGTTATGTATTCGACCTCTGAAGTGTACTTTCCAAACCCGAAGACCAGGAAGTGTCCCAACGCCTGGTAAAATATCGAACTACCTAGTTTGTAATTACTCCATAACTTCATAGGAAGTGAAATGACATGTCGGGCTATATTGCAGATAACGTTGAGTGCACAATCTTCCCAAGGCTCATTCTAGGCAGATAGGGAGAAAGATATACTCTCTGCGGCCCTAGGAAACAGTGAGCATCCGGGTCGCACGAGAGGCGCTGGTGTTTTTGTTTCATGGGAACAATGGTTCCAAGCGGACTCTGGATCGTACCGGAGTAGGAAGAGAGCCAAAGCCGAGCACGATGCAAAGCTACGAGAGGATCTTCGTGCATCCCTCGGAGATGAGCTCATGAAAAATTCAATCAATCCTTTGAGGAAAGGATTAGATGCGTTCAAGCAAAAGCAGATAGAGACCTTTGAGGAAAGGATTAAGGGATTGTAAATGCCAAGTCGGTTGGAAGCCCTACCCTACTATACCGCTAGCCACCCAAACATCCGAGTAGTCACTGGCGTCCAACCCTAACCCTATCACAATAGGTGATGACAGATTTTCCGTCGGTGACATCCAGGTAATAATTATTATCTCTGGAATGCTCAATCCATTGATAGGCCTGTTGGAGTAGCTAATTTTGTATCGTTATGTACGTAGGTGGCTACGAAGTGCAAGCTCCAAGTGAGATATTGTAACATCCCAATTCTGAAAATGAGGGGAAATTAAAACTTTTATTTCCTCTTGAGGTCCTTGAACCTTTTCTGTAATTCTTGCAAAAAGAATTATGGAAATAAAAATCAAATCTCCAATTTAAACTCCAATCAAAAACCTCCAAGATAAAAATCTTGTGCCAAACTCTTGTAAATATTTTTCCAAGGTTCTAGGGAAGCCTTGTGACCCCTCTGATTTTTTTTCTCATAATTTTTAGAAATTATTTGAATAGTTTTGGAGGCAAGTCAAACCAGTCCAAAGTCTGGTCAAACCTCTAAAGAAAATCTTCTGAAATTTCTTGAGGAAAATGCACTGTGCATAAACCTCTGAAACTTATATGGGAAGTCAATCTTTAAGCCTTCAAGCCACTGTAAAAATTTCATAATTTTTAGAGTTGGTTTGATGCCTCAAATAAATCTTCAAAGTCTGCTGTTCATTCTAAACTCAAATTTAGGGTTTCATTTGTTGCTCGCTCGAACCCATGTCCAACCCGAGCCACTCGTTTAGTCTAACCACCTAGCTGCACGAGACCAGTGCATGGCGGTGCGTGGCCATGGCCGTTGGATTAAATCAGGCGGCCCATCTTCGCATACCCCTTCGCCGATCGTCTTCTTTCTCAGCCACGCGATGTAAATCGGACGGCTCCGCGTCGTCGTCCTCCTCCCGCACCCTCTCTCTCGCGTGCGCAGTGAGCCATGGCAGGGAGTGGGCAGAGCGTTGTCGTGTCACGTCTGTGCAGGCGTTCAACGGGTCGCTCTGCAAGCATTTAATGCTCCTGTGTACACCGCCCCGGAAGTCGCTGCTCCAACTGCTCCCGTCGCCCTCGGAGCCTCCCCTTGACCCAGAGCACCCGAGGAGGCAGTGCCGTTGCTCTCTCCCTCCTTTGCTACTTAAGCACCCGTGCCTGCGTCCTTGGCTTCCTTTGCACACCACCTAGCTCTAGCTAGCACTCTTGTTGCTTGTTCGAGCTCCCTTCACTGATCTTTCTTTGCCGCCATTGCCGCACCTCGGTAGCTTCGGTGAAGGCGGTAACCCCGTGTCCCTTTCATTCAATCGCTGGCTCCCTCAGCTCCCTCTCTCTTCGGTGGAGCTAAACCCTCAACTAATTTGGATTCACCCATGCGGTGGCACTCAAGTTGAGAATCCTTTTTCTGGTCGATTCTTCATTCTTCTTCCTCATGGCCGGTGGTGACTCTCGCCAAATTCCTCGCTCGTGGAGTATCGGTGGACCCGTAGGCTCCATTTTGATATCGCGCCGCGTGTTTTGGTTGACGAGGAAGGATCTCCGCGTTGCGCCATTTGCACCGCCGCTGACCTTCGTCGCCGGAGCAGCTCAGGCCACCTTAGACCCTCCGCGTCACTTGGGTGAGTCACTGGTAGCCTATAGTCGCTTGGGCACCCGCTAGAATGTTCGCTGCGGAGCTCTCCTTTGCTGTCATCATTTGTCGTAACCGCGCCGCTCCTCGCCGTCGCCGCCGCCGCTCGATCCCACTCCGGTGAGTGTGAGTGATCTTTGGCGTGACCACGGTGCTATTGTGCACCGTGAGGTGCCCTTAACACGCGCGCATGCCGTGGCTCGTGTCGCCGGTGAGCCGCCGGTGAGCGTCGCAGAAGTTTTGCCGGACGCGAAAACAGGGCGTATTGTCGTCATTAATGCACAGTGATAGCGGTCATTAAGGTGCTAATGATTGCTTAGCGTTAAGTGTGTCCTTAGCCACCTTTGGTATCATCGACTTCATGAGGCCCGCGTCTAATTAAATCCTCGTGCGTTTAAACCTCTCGGGTCGCGATCACTTACTTGTGGGCCCTTGGCGCTTTGTCGTCTTGCGTTAAGCGACTCAGCCCGTGACTCCAAGTCGGCCGCAAGGGGCCCCAGTCGATGCTCCTGTTCATTTCACGGCGGCACATCGAGTGTCCACAGATTGGATTTTCCATCGACGGTCCACGTTGGATGCCTCTCATAGCTGTGTACAAGGTTGACCAGATCGTGGGCGCACAATCCAAGATCTCTGACCCATAATCAGCTCGTCATTTGTGTATTTGAGTTTTCCTAAAGCTTTATTTTCATTCGGAAAAGGTATTAATCTTTAGAAATGCATATCTTTTTCATGTTAATTCATTTTTAGATGATTCGATCATTATTAATTCTGTTATAATCTCAACTTTAATCTAAAAATGTTTAGGAGATTAAAATGACTCCAGAAAAATATGAAAATAGGTTTTAATCCTGTTCAGCTTTATTAATTGTATTAAAATTCTGTTAAATTGTAAAATCGTAACAAATTCAAAGTTAACTCCTTTTTAGTTGAAATCAATTTTGTTAATTCTGTTATTAACTATACTTTAATCTAAAATGGTTTTAATCATGCTATAGTTACAAGAATGTCCAGAATTAACTTTAACCTTGCATAGGCTTTAATTGTTTCTCTAGAAATCATTGTAACTTGTAAAATGCATAACTAATTATCTGTAAACTATTTTTGGGTGAATCAATTTTGTTGGATTCCTCTAATAATGAACTTACTAGGAAAAATAGTTTTGAACATGTTACTGTTTTCAGAAAGAATAATCATGCATTATAATTTTGTTCAAGTTCTTGTTTCAAAAATTAATAGAAGGTGCATTATAGCTCCAATTGGGATGAATCCATTTAGGCTGTTCATCTTATGAGGTGCTTATGCTACCTTAAATATTTCAGCTTCACTACTATTCTAGAAAATTTTGTGATGAATAGTAACATATTTCTAATTAAATAGGCTGAGCAGAATTGATTTCATCATATCTTTTGCATTAAGAATCCAAATCAATTGGTTCTTATTGCTAAATTCATGATAAATCATTGTCTTGCTGCTGTAAAATTTTCATAGCATTCGGAGAAGTTTCGCTGTTGAGTCTTTTTGGTTTTTCGTTGTTCTTATCGGTTCTTTATCGCTTTTCCGTTAGGTTTCGACATTTGTGGTAATCCCAGAGTGACCCTCAGCCACAACTTGAGCAACAGCAACAAGGCAAGCAGTTTGACCATGATTCATCCTATATTTGCAAGTCTATTATATTGTTTAAACTCTATGTATGCATTGCTACTTTGTTTTAATTATGGTTAGTGAATCCTATAGTTGCACAATCTGTAGGAATGCCATGTCTTTACTACCTTAAGCCTAGGTTACTTGCTGTGGTTTGAGCTCGTTGGATGAGCTCATATCACTTAGTAGATCGCGACTTAAAATGCTTAGATATGCTTAGTTAACGGTAGCAATGGGCGATCATCGAATTAGTCGATGATCTTGATCACACAAATCTATCTATTACTCCCTTATGTCTAGCACTTGTGCTTTGTTAATTTGTAAATACAAAATCTGAAAATAAATGTGTGGATTGGACTTGGGCATATTGGATGGATGGTGTGGTTTTGGATGTGGTGGTATGCCCGAGTCAACAAGGACCTAATTCTTGCGCCATTGATCCAAGCATTTATGCGTACCAACCACGCGAGGGCATATGGAACCCCTCTTGACTAAGTACTCTAGGAGGTGTTAATTATGAGCTGCTCGGTTGGTGTGTTTTAAATGAAAACGATATATGTATAGTGTGGGAGGAACATTAGCTTCCGGCTAGGTCGTCTAATGTCTCTTTCTCCCGTGGGTTGTCTTGACTCGTAATTAGCATTATCCTTTGGAAATGTCTCGTAGGACTTAGCCGTGCAACACACCTTCGGAAGTGTGCATAAAGGAAAGGCGGTCTCATGTGTGGAGTGCAGTGGTACACCTGCAGGATAAAACTATTGAATAGCCTCGTCTAGGTTATGGACACGCTTGGTTATTTCCGTAAGAATTAGACTACAACCTTTAATTAAAACTTGACATGGTTGGCATGAGCGGGAGTTCATGCTATTGTTGTGGTGACTATTGGGTTAGTCACTTCGAGATTGTTGTTGTCATATACTTATTCTTATTATCATTGTCAAGCTTGATATTTGAATGTTAAAACAGATTTGATAACTTGCCTTTAAATGTATTACCTTATTGCAAATAAATGTTGCTTTATGCTAAATGAGACATACAACCTCCACTTACATAAAGCTTGCATGTAGCATATGTTATAGGCTGTTATCTTACACGTAAGTCTTCTGGAGTACTTTATGTACTCATCTGCCAGATGTTTGTGGCATTCTTGTGGCTTTTGTTGCAGAGGAAGGAGGTGAGTTCCAAGAGCCTCACTTTTGTGCTATGTGTTGCGACTTCTTGACGACTAGCTTGGCGGTCGGTCGGATGCCTAGGGTTAAGGCACACCGATTGGCTTTGTGTTATAGCCATCTTTATGGCACTTTTGCTTCATTGTTATCTTAGTAGTACTTGTTGTTATTTGGCCCGAAGGCCCTCTTTTATAATAACCTCTCCTTTTAATTTTAACTTCTGGTTTGTTGCTTATGTACTATGTGTTGTATGGAATTGATACATTCTTTTGTTGGGAGGTATGTATATTGCATTCTGGGAAGTATACATCTCTTGAGACCGGGTTTATTTGGTTGATAATACTAGGGTCAATTGGATGACTAAGTATTATGAGCCTAATAAATCCGGGTGCTCACAGATATGTCTCTGTTGCCCTAGATCTTTGCTTGGGGCAGTGTATCCATCCGTGCTCGGAGCTTTGGTGCACGTGCAAATCTAGCGTCGGGTTTCATAAAAGTGAATGTGGGCGGTGTTTGTGCCAATTTGAGGCCGTCCGCTGAAAATTCCCCAAACGATGAGGTCATGACTCTAGGGCAAGCCGTTGGAACATTCATCCAAAGGCCCAAGGAGGACATCTGCACGAGCTACTGCTCCGGTGTCAACTTCACGGAATGTCTGCAACGGCATCAAGTCCACGGACTTTGACCGCACCGGTTACTCCTGACCGACATGGCAAGGGCCCGCTGCATCACATGCATCTACACCTCGTGCTCAGTTGACTCTTGTGAAGTCGACCTATACAAAGCGAGGCAGCAAGGGCAAGGGCAAATCGAAGACGATCGAGTCCTCTCCTAATATCCCCTTCTTGCCGTTGGCCCGGAAATACAAGCCAGCGAGCCGTTGCTCGAGAAGTTAGACAGCCCTACCCTAGGACCGGATTGCGGAATTGCATGCATGGTACATAGAATACCCAACAAGCGGTTGATCAACGATGCTCGGGTGTCACCATCAAGTTCAAGGAGCATCATTTTAACCACGTGTATCAAGGCGCTGTCTTCACGGTGACCTTCGACGACTTGTTCTCGTCTCTTCAACCTCGGCGAGCTCGGCGTCTCAATCATACGAGGTTTGGACAATCGTAAGTGTGTACAATCACGGTTAATGTTAGTGTAATATCGATAAATGTTATATATAACTCCTAGCTTTTGTATAATAGATACATGATCTGTGAAGCCGAAAGAAGGAAATCACCGGTAGGTTTCCTTGACCCACACGTTGTCTCCGAGCAAAGCATCACGGCGAATGCAACATTAAATCGAGAATTACGTTATAGATTTTTCATGGCTCACCGCAACAAGGAATTCATACTTTTGCCCTACAACGTAAGTAAGTAGTGTTGCACTCACGGCTATACTTGTTGATTTGTACTTTATAAGCAACACGAACTTAGGTTTAATGACCATCTTGACATACCGTGTAGGTTCCATTGGATTCTAATTGTAATTATACCAAAGCGAAATCGTAATATACCTAGATTCCCTCTGAGGGCCACTCACAACTTCACGACTATCCGGAGTTTAATCATCGTAAACACATTTCCTCCATAGAAACTCTATTGTAGTCTTTCCTTCCTTTGCAATGGCTAAGGCTAACTTATTGAGTCACGTGGGGTGTTCGACGTGTTACATGCTAAAGGATGGAATATCAAGGGAAGGACGCTGCAACATGATCAAATATTCCCGGTACTTGCTAGCTAGTACACATTAATCCTATATAACACTTCGTAGCAATGCCTCTCGAACTAACCAATTCTATTTTTGCAGTGCCACCAAAGAATACGCCGAACAACGCGTCTGTGGATACTATGTTTGCCACAACATGCAACTACTCATCGGTTCCGCGATCACCAATGATCCTCAGGTTTGTCAATCTTTCAACAATTATTTCATATATACTTACCAATTTATATAAGCCCGAATTTAACCTTCATATCAACAGGTTGCGAACATCATTTGAAATGCGTTGGAGCAGGCGAGCTCATAAAATTCGATCACACCTTGCGTCATTCTGAGCAGACGGTCATAAATCCAAATGGGAGTTTCCACATTGTAGCGATTGAACTTGATTGAGATAGATTGAACATAATGGTACATGTGTGTAAATTAATGTACATTAATGGTTAAATTTAGTTAATTGATTTGTGAATTGGATGTGTGCTTGTTTCGAAATGAATGCAATTTTGATGTGCTTCAAATGAATGAGAATTGGATGTGCTTGTTTCAGAGGGCATGGCTAGCATTTCTGAGGCTAGCCAATAAACGTAAATAGATTTAGCAATGCAAAGACTACCACGCACGGTGCAGAGATGAAACCGTCGTGATAGTCGACTTACCTGAGCGATGCAGATATGAAACCGCTCGTGATAGTCCACTATCACGAGCGGTTTCATATCTTGACTGCTCGGTAATCGATCATCATCACTGACGGTTTTATCTACGCATCGCTCGTGGTAGTCGAATATCACGACGGTTTTATCTACTGGTATCGCGGTAGTGATCGACTATCACGAGCGGTTGCATCTGCTGCACCGCCTGCGTGATAGTATATATGCGAGCGGTTGAAAACCGCTCGTGATGACCATTAGCATTATCGACCCATAAACTCGAGCGGCTCACTAACCGCCTGTGATGGCGTTTTTGAACCGCTCAGTAAAGGCCTTTTACGTAGTAGTGCTACCACAAAACATAAGTTATTAATATCATTTGGTGAATTAGAGCCCGATGATTTAATTATGCTCTTTATTGTCTTTATGTGTCATGCTTAGAAATGCTTAGCTACCGATAGAGAATTGGGCGGTTATCGACTTAGTTGATAACCTTGATCACAAAAAAAAATATTATTATCATTATGCTCAGCACCTTGTGCTTTGTTACTTTATAAAGTCAAAAACTGAAACTGAAAATAAAATTATTTCATGACTTGGGCACAATGGATGTTGGTGTGATCTGTTGGGTGTGAGTGGAATGGTGCCTAAGTCCCCAAGGACCGAGTTACTTGTGTCACTAAGCCAAGCGCTTTCGCGTGCTAACCACACGAGGGGAATATGGGACCTCTCTTGACTTAGTACTTTGGCGTGTGTTAGCTCAAGATGCATGGTGGATGTGTGCGTTGGGTTGAAAAAGAAACTTGTGTGTGTTTGGGTGAGTAGTGGTGGAGGTTATCCACTGCAAGGAGCATCGTCCTTTATAAGGAGATGAGCATCTTTGATGACTCCGCATCAACATATGAGGCTTCCTCCCATATGGGCGACTCGTAGTTAATGCACAATATTGGAAAGGTCTCGTAGGACTTAGCCGTGCCGGCAAACCAAAGGTAGTGTGCTCATTCCGGAGGCAAAAAGGTGGTCTGACATGTGGGTATATTGGTACACCCCTGCAGGGTTTAAACTATTCGAATAGCCTCGTCCTAGGTTATGGATATGCTTGGTAAGGTCGTGCAAGAACTAGACTATAACATTTAATTAAAACTTGATGTGGGTGGTATGAATGGGGAATTCATGCTATTGTTGTGGTGGCTATTGGGTTAGCCACTTCTAGGATGTCTTGTTATTATTTGTTACTTATTTACCGCTATTTTTATCAAATAAAATCAGATTGTAAAACTGCTTTCAATCTATTAAATTATTGCAAATGAAAACTTGCTTTATGCTGAAAATGAGTCTAGAGCCTGCTCCACTTAAATAAGCTTGTATGTAGCTATTTATATAGGCCTATTACTCTACACGTAAGTCTTGCGAGTACATTTTTGTACTCATTTGCTTTGCTTAATAAATTGTTGCAGAGGAGGAAGTTGAACCCCAAGGGTTCCACTTTTGCGAGATGTGTGGTGGTTTTGACGACTAGGTTGGTGGCCTGGTTGGTTACCTTGTGGGTTTAAGGCACACTACTTGGCTTTTGTTTATCGTCATCTTATGGCACCTTGCTTCCGCTGTTATTTCAGACTCTTTAGTTGTCATTTGGCCGGTCGGCCCCTTTTGTAATAACTTTATATTGTATGTCTTTTGAATTGCTTAGTGTACTTTGGATTCTATGTGATTGAATGGTATTGATGCATAATTTTTGTATGGGGTATGTGTACTGCACTTCTGGGAAGTACATATACGCCGAGAGCCGTGATATTTGATTTGTAATGCTTGAATCATCTTAATGGTTAAGTATTACAAGTTAAATACCCCATGTTCTCACATTTTGTATCCACATGCTTACTTGATATTCATGAAAGTGTACCTTATCCATGACTTGTTCTATAACTTGCTTTATGCTTACATGGTTATTGTGCCTTACTGTTAATTGTGGATGCATGAGCCTTGCCATAGCCTTCACTAGCATTGTTTACCTTTGACTGTATATGTGATGTGTGATATGCTATGTGCTTGTTTGCTTACTCCTATGCCTTATTGTTGATTAAGGATAGTTTGAGCTTTATCATAATCTAGATAGCATTTGTTGTGTTTGATATGTCTATCTTCTTGCTCTTGTTCTGAATTATTGATTATATGCTTTTATGAGCTTTGGATCATTGGTTGCTATCTTTGTTAGTCGTGTGTCTTGGTACTGTTTTCTCTAGATAATGTTTCACTAACCCAGTACCAAGGCATAGACTTTTTCTGTCTCTTTGGTGTAGTCTTTCAACTGAGAAGAAGAACATGTGGTCCAACAAGTGGTATCATCTCAAGCTGTTGGTTCTTCTTCATTTGTGCATTCAATGCTGGCTATCATTTCTTGCAGGCGAAGGAATTTGAGATGAGGATGATGGGTGAGCGCAACTACCTTCTGGAGCTTCAAGGAATGGATATTCATCCATCATGACTACATCTCACTGCCAAGCAGTGCGACTCAGATTCGAGCTTCTATACCTTACTTTTGTGTATGGTATCCCTAGTCTACCTTGCATAGCATCTGGTTCGTGTCAAGTGTTGGGCTTGTTGAGTTCAGGATAGATAGGAGGCTCTGTTCTAGCACGTGTCCGTTCTAGGCACTCTTCTTATCCCATGATTTTCTAGGATGCACTCTTCTCACTACCTAGGTCGAGCTTGTCTCCCAATCACTAGTCTTAGCAGGTTTTGAGTCACTGTAGGCTTTAGTGTTGGTGTTTCGCTCCCTATCTTTTGAGTTGTTTTCCTAGAGATCTTGTGGAGTAGGAAGCCTTTGTGCTAGTTTGTAGTGTTCAAGGCACTTTTGGCAGGTCTCCTCATCAAACCTTTTAGACCCATCAAGGTTTGCCACCTTGAGAAGCGAGTTTGGGATAATCTATCCCTATGGGTTGGTTTGAGGGGGAGTTAGTTTTTTTCTGAACTTTCCTTATTCATCTAAACTTTCCTTGTTCATTTGAGCTTTTGTAGATCTTTTCTGATACCTTCTTCAAGTGATATCTTCTTCAGATCATTTTGATCTTTTTTTCAGGCTTTTAAGTCTTTTGTGCATCTCATTGTACCATATTGCATACATATGAAAATCCAAAAAGATGCATTGTAATATAAGCTTTACTGCTCATCTTTTAAATTGATGAAGCTTTGCTTATTACCCTCTTGAGCTTTAGTATTTCAATTCTTGCTCAAGATTGTGTCTAGTTCTTTGACTTGCTAGAATTATCATGCTTTTACATGTGCAGCAATGTCTTGGCTAAATGAGCTAGAACTTTTAAATAACCTGAACTGAAAATATCAATTTGTGGATCTTTTAGCTAGTTGCACAATTAGTGATCCTTTTATGACATTGGCCCTGTCAAAATTGCTTTGTTAGCTCTTGAATCTAGTATTGAACATCTTTGAGCTTTCATTTCTTTAAAGAATCAAAAACAGCCCTTGTGCAAAATAAAAAATGATCCCTTTTGTGCGAAAAAACTGATCTCACCAATCCTTTCTCATGAGACAGTTTGCTATTGTATTAGGCATGAACTCAGGGGGAGTTTTGGATGATCTAGACCACCCTTTTAAGCTTTTGCTGCTTGGGATGGTCACGACAAGGCTTGAGATCTAGCACATGGCTAAGAAAACAAACTGTCAAAATTGGTTGAAGCTTAGGAATTGTGGATGGCTCCTAGTCCAGGATCTTCTTTACTAAGATAGACCTTTTATCAACTTGAATATTCATTGCAAATGAAGAACAATTGAAATTTGGGCTTTTGACAAAAACTTGAGCAAAATGATTCATTTCATGACTTTTGTCTCCTAGATGGCCTTTGCTAGCTTCTGGTTCTCACAATGACATTCTGACGTGGCCATTATCACTTTAGGATACCTGTTGTTGAACTTGCTAATTTTGAAGCATTGCTTAATTTAATCCAACAATATGTGGTATATTGAGCTCTTTAGCCTAGCTTTGCTCTATATGTCTTAACATGATCTTGCTAGCCTTGTCAGGCTTGATATGTATTGAGTGTTAATAGAAATGCTAGCCTGTTCATTTGAGTAATCCCCAAAGCTTCTTTTACTTAAAAATTGAAAAATCAAAACAAAAATGAAGCCACCCTATTGCATTTCATGCATGCTCTTTCTTTTGCTTCTTCTTTGCTTATGCATCAGTCATCTCTGGATGAGAGGAATGGATGATTCCTTGATGAATCCATTGTCAAATGGGGAGAAGTTTTGGCAAAAATGTGAAAAAGAGCCTTTGAGAAAAGGGGGAGAAGTTTTGTAAGAATGAGGAGTTAGGAGCTTTTTGGAGAGAATTAGAGAAAAATGAAAATTCTAAAAATTTCTCTTGTAAATTGGTGATCATAGTGAGGGGGAGCGTTTAAATTGCATTCTTTTGATCTTATTGTCTTTTCTGAATCTAAATTGCAATTCTTGTAGACTCACAATGATCAATGGTCAAATAGAACAATTGTTCTTTCATATGGACCATAAGTGAGATTTTGTCACTTCTCTGGATTTTGAAGTTTTTTTTGCTTCTTCTACCGTGTCTCACTTGCTGAAACCTTTTTGGAGCCAACTTGGTCCTTCTCTTTGCTTTCTATTGCTTTTGAGCCAAGTTGAGCCTTTGCGCGAAAATGTCAAGTATTTTCTTTTTCAAACCACAAACTTACATTTTTGGGAAATTGCCAATGTGTTCATCAAGGGGGAAGATTGTGGATGTCATGAGGACATTGTGATGTCATATGGACATGCTCATGATCTTAGGTGATGAGACAATTGGCAATTGCTTTGAAAGTTTGTTGAAATTTGGAGTTTTCAACAAGTGTCAAGGAAATCGGTAGTACCGGCGTTGAAGATGCGGTACTACCGTAGGTCGGTTCAACCGCAAGGGTGTTGGCAGTATGAAATTTCCCGAAGGATTTTGGAATCTTTCGTTTCCTTGGGAAGCGGTAGTACCGGCATTGTGTCCGCGGTACTACCGGTGTGCGGTATAACCGCTAGAGAGAGTGGAACTACCGCAAGTCTTGGTTTCGACCGGGTAGGATCCCTTTGGTCGTTAGATTGAAATTGGACGGTCGTGAGTGAGATGAGACCGTCCGTATGTGATAGGGCTTGAGAGGCGTTCGATCGAAATCAGGCAGTTGAGATTGAGATGAACGTTCGGACCGTCCGAACGGCGCCCAGATCTGACGGCTGTGACATGCGGTTCGAACGGCCATGAAATCTGGGGCATCCACGTGGCTTCTGAGCGGTTGAGTGTGGTTGACAAACATTTGTACCACAGGGTTATGCGGTAATACCGCAAGGTTTTTGGCAGTACGTTTTTTCCAGAGAAGGTGTCTTTTAAGTTTGCATTTCTTGGAGAGCGTTAGTACCGCGTTTTGTATGGCGGTAGTACCGCATTTCGGTAAGACCGCTTGAGAGCGGCATGGAATTTCCAGAGAGGATGTTTTGGAGATTTTGGGATTTCTCCAGGGTGCGGTATGACCGTAGTGCTTTTGGCGGTATGACCGCGTTGCGGTAATACCGATGGTTTAATGGCGGTAATACCGCATTTTGAATTGAATTGTGCTAAATGTTGTTTCAATTGAAGAATTGAATTTTGGGTTTGGTCAAGTTCACGTTCATCAGTGCATATGTGTTGCATGATGCATGTTTTGGCTAACGTGGGTCAAGTTGTGAAGAACTTGTTCCCAGAAATGGTTTCTTGGTCTATTGCTGTGCAGGTGGCTTGTAGGTCTATGACGGTCAGCGGTGAGGTGGATCAGGACTAAGCTTGGAGAGCTGAGGTCCAGAATGGTCGAGGATGCCGGGTGAGGTCAGAGGACTCAAGCGGGGCGCAGGATGGACAAGAATGACCGAACGGGCAGTTCGGTGCGACTGGTTGGATCAAGCGGGGCGGGAGTCATTGCAAGTGCTCAGTGGTGTCGGTGGGATCTGGATGGGAGAGACTTGACGACATGGAGCCGTTGATCAACCTACACGTGGCGAAGCATGGGATTGATTCACGATCTGTGGACTCGATTCTTGGAGAAGGATCGAGAAGGGGTATTTTGGTAATTTCACCAAATACCGCCTTGGTGGCCTTTGGCTAAACCGCGGCACGGGTCGGCGCATGGTGAAGCGGTTTAGGCCAATCGAAGAAGATGATGAAGACGATGCTTTGAGATGCGTGCGTGTGTTAACCCATTGTGTTTTAGGGTTTAATGGGTGCCCTAATGGAATATTCTCTAGATGCTTAGCCTCCATATAAATAGGGGTTGGTGGCTGCTATTGGGGGCTGCGGCTGTTGGAGAGAGCCAGCCAAACCCTTGTGTGCCCTATTGTGTTTTAGGGTTTTGAGGAGAAGAGATGAGAGGCTAGGGTTCTAGGGTTGGATTGAGTGTGTGCTCACGTGATGAGCTTTGTCCTCCTAGATTGGAGTGGCTATAACCAACAATCATTCCTTGATCTGAAATCAATCCAATCAGTTTGCACAAGTTCGTCCTTCTGTGTTCATCTTCTCTATTTCTGTTTTTGGGGCTTTCATTGTTCTGTGATTTTTCTCTTGTGCTCTTGCTATGTTTTGGCTTGTTGTGATATGTGGGAATACATCTAGGATCATCTTGATCATCAATCACCCACGAGCAAGTGTTTGGATCAAGTTTGCGTTCTTGCCCGGTTTTGAAACCACCTTCGTTCAAATGGAAAAAGGTCAGGACTTTGGCATAGATCTGGACGATCATTACTTGCAATAGGTTCCTAATATCCTTAGGAAGGTGTGTCTCAAGTTTGGTCAAGTTTCATCTTGTAGATCAAAAGTTAGACCAATTTTCGTTTTGGATTTTGGGCTGTTTTCACTGTTCCAGGAACAAACTTCCCTCAAACTGAAAAAGGTAGGAACCTTGGCATGGATCTCTGTGATCTTTGATTGGAATAGGTTCCT
Source organism: Phyllostachys edulis (assembly GCA_036346405.1). Taxonomy (NCBI): domain Eukaryota; kingdom Viridiplantae; phylum Streptophyta; class Magnoliopsida; order Poales; family Poaceae; genus Phyllostachys; species Phyllostachys edulis. The sequence goes on along the minus strand of CM070553.1, from coordinate 63,839,507 downwards.
AATATCTTAGAGAAGTTGTGTTTCAAGTTTCGCGGAGTTTGCCCTTGTAATCAAAAGTTGTGCCAATTTTAGATTTGGTTTTTCTGCTATCGGGTTCATCTCCAGGACAATCAGTAGTACCTTTCATTTGCCTGAGGTAGTACCGCGGTGCGGTAGTACCGCTCGGTACACTGCGGTAGTACCAATTATAGGTAGTACCGCTGGTTATACTATGGTAGTACCGATTTCCTTGATTTTTCAGAACTTCTTCAGGGAGTTTGCTACTGTGCTTTGGGGGTTTAAAAGTGGATTCATTACAAGTCTTCCACTGTGCTTAAGCATTCATCTTCATAGCTCTCATATCTATTGGAGTGATTTGCGAATTGCGAGTTGAATCCATTATCTGTGCAAAAGGATTAGGCACTCCTATTCACCCCCCCCCCCTCTAGTCGCCTATTCCGGTCCTACAGTTAGAGATGGGATTATAGGACTAATTGATGGATGTTGAAGTATAGAAATAGATAATTGTTGGATATCGGATTCTAGAAGTAGATAATTGTTGATATTAGATTATCAAAGATTGGATTATAGAAATATATGTTTATTGGATTATAGAGATAGATTGTTGTTGATATTGAATTGTTGAAGTTGGATGACATAAATAGATAATTATTGGAAATTGGATTACATGATTAGATTATTGTTGATATTGGATTAATAAAGATTGGATGATAGATAGAGACTAGTGTTAAATACTAAATTGTTGATATTGGATTCTAGAAATAGATTGTTATTGGATATTGGATTGTCGAAAGTTGGATTACGTAATTGTATCTTTAATGGATTATAGAAATAAATTATTGATGAATACCTAATTAATGGATGATGGATTATAGAAATAGATTGTGTTACATGTTGGATTATTGAATATTGGATTATAGAATTATTATTGAAGATTGGATTGACGGGTGGTGAATTATTAGAAAAAAAATATTGTTGGATTATTGGATTAGGATTCTAATTTGGATGGTTGAATTACTGATCTCGCAATTAACAATTCTTGGACATTGAATCCCTCACACCTTGTCGCCTTAGATAAAACTCTGGTTAATACAATAGTATTAACACAATGTTTTTGTTTAAAAGACTTTATGCTTAGACAAAGCTTAGACAAAAAAAATCTTGATTTGGGGAATTTACAGCCAAAAGATCAAATGTTGTCTAAAGATTTTAACCATGACATTGGTTTGTCATGGAAGTTTGCAAATGCTTTGAAAGACTGAAATAAAATGAAAAGCGGTTGGACCTTGGTGAAATGGATGTTTGGATGGGTGCATGTTCATGCACGGGGTCGATTCATTTCTATGATCGAGGCCCAGGGTTCTTGTAACGTCCCGTTTCCCTTAAGTTCTTGCCAAGTTTTCAAAATAAAAGTAACCATTTGGCTTTATTGAGAATCCAAAGCTTAACCTGACATTTTGAAAATTTGGAGAGTTCAACTGGAATTAATCAAACCTTAACTAAGCTCTTTGTTGGTGTTCCTTGCTGGTTGTGGCTCTCTGTTGTGTCTTTGCTGCCCCTGGGCTGTTGGTTCTCCGAAGCCTCCCTGTGTGCCCCTGGTTTGTCTCTTCTCTTTTAACTTCCTTTGTTGGTTTGAATCTCTTTGAGATCTAGACCTCTCTCTCTCTCTTTCTTTCCCTCTGTTCAGACATCTCCCGTGCTTCGGGTTTTCCTGTTAAAGACACAGCTCAGGTTTGTGTTTCAAAACCTCTTTGGTCTCTCCAAGCCACGCTTGGCTTTGCTCCTTTTGGACCTCCCCTTGTTGAGATCTGGCCGTTAGGACCTCCTCTTTGGAGATCCTAGCCGCACAGACCTCCCCTTGTTGAGATCTGGCCGTTAGGACCTCCTTCTTGGAGATCTTAGCCGTCCAGGTCCTCCCTTCGTTGGATCTAAAGGTTCCGACCTCCTTAGGTCCAAGACCTCCTTAGCTCTTGGACCCATCTTTGACTCTCGTGGTCAGATCGCTTGAGGCTTTGCCTTCGTTACCTTAGGACCGTCCGTCACGGTTGGATGGCCCGATCCTAAGAACACGTTAGCTTTGGTCCGAACGTTCCTTTCCTTCCTGACCACCCGATTCCAATCGAACGGCTCTGCTCTGCTGCGCGTTTTCCTTTGTTCCCCAGGACCTCTCCCTGGTTGTTTTGCAAGGACCACCTCCTCGGTCCTTCTTTGGTCTTTATAAGGACCACCCTCCTAAATCGAATATCCTGTTGGTCGGGACCTCCTCGCACCCTTTGATCGGACCGTTGAGGTCCTTCCTTTGAGATCTTGACCGTTAGATCTCCTTCTAGAGATCTACTCATCAGGACCTCCCTGCACCCTTTGATCTGGACCGTTGAGGTCCTTCCCTTTGAGATCTTGACCGTTAGATCTCCCTTTTGGAGATCTACTCGTCAGGACCTCCCTGCACCCTTTGATCTGGACCGTTGAGGTCCTTCCCGTTGAGATCTTGACCGTTAGATCTCCCTTTTGGAGATCTACTCGTCAGGACCTCCCCTACACCCTTTGATCTGGACCGTTGAGGTCCTTCCCTTTGAGATCTTGACCGTTAGATCTCCCTTTTGGAGATCTACTCGTCAGGACCTCCCCTGCACCCTTTGATCTGGACCGTTGAGGTTCTCCCCTTTGAGGTCTTGACCCTTAGACCTCCATTGTGCAGGTCTGAGTGTCAGGACCTCCTCGTTGTGAGCTTTGAGGACCTCATGTCCAGGACCTCCTCTTGAGTCCTTGCACCTCCTGTCCAGGATCTCCCCCTCTGAGTGTCTTGGACCTCTTGCCCAGGACCTCACAGTGGTCTTTGGCGGAGATGATCCTTGCGGTGGGGCCACCTCTTTGACCAGGGGTGCACCCTTTTTGACTGGCCCCACTTGCCAGCCTCTCTCCACCTTGTAATTATTGCTCTTGCCTCAGAACTCTGTGCGCATTTAATAGGTGTCGGGTCACATTAAATGCAGTCACATCTGAGGCACTTTATTTTAATTCTTTTAAGGCAAGTCCTGGCCTAACCACCCTGATTGCCAACACGTCTCCAACCTCTTTCTTGGTGCACTCCTCCAACTCCGGCTATATATAGCCTGGGTGGGCAAACCCTTGTAACCTTTGACTCATTTGCCCACCTTGCTCCTGCCTTGTTCGCTCCTGGCTTGTGCTCAGGAGCTTCACCAAGAGTGAGCCACAAGTGTTGGCATCTTCCTTGGAAAAACTTCCTCGCAGTTTTTGTTGGTCTTTTGCTAAGAGACCACCCTCCTTCTTGTGGACCTCCCGCTTGTCTGAGCCTTTGTTTATCTGGTTTTGGTTGAGTTTTGTTTAAGTTCTTTTAGAGCTCTTTTGAAGTTCTTTGGCCCAGTGCGGTTTTGCTTATTTGGTTTTCTTGCGAACGTGTAGATCACGAGTTCGAGGAGATCTTAGACCCAGCTCTCTCTACTGAAGGCTCTCCACTGCTTGACCAAGGCAAGCCACAAACCTCCTTTTGATCATTTTGAACCTAGTTTCATAAATGTATTTCGGTTTTACTTTATCATGCATGGCTATGTTTATAAGAAAATGGTTTGGGCTGTAGTTACTTGCCTACTTGCTGTTATGCCTCCTTCATACTTTGTCCCTATCATGTTGTCATGTTCTCCTTGTGAACCTTAAGGTGGATATTTATTTTGTTGGTGTCCTTTGTTATTTGCCAACTTTGGGGCCGTGGTCTTTATAGCCTTGCTTAGAAAACGTGGTTCGATCGTATCATACTTCATCTCTAATAATCTTGACTAATGACTTATGAAATGTGTGGTTGGTGCCCTTTGTTGACGACTATGGCGGGATGGCTAAAATTGTGTTGACTATGGTGTGAGACCACTTGGTTAAAATTGTTGTGCCAAGACTGGGTGGTCTTTTGGCATGGGTTAATACAAATTGTTCTGCTGAGGCAAGAAGGCAGGGAGTGAGTAGTGGGTGCTGTGCACACTGGGTTGTGGAAGTCTTGCCTTAGCACAATTAAGGACTTCACTTTGTGTCTGTTGAACTGGGCCAAACAGTGCAACCACAAGATCATTTATGGGAATGGTCTGGGCTGAATAATTAGCAATGGGATGGCTTGGGGCTGTTGTGGTGGAGCGTGTGATTCGTTGGCGCAAGAGGGGGCACCCCATGAACCCTGCGGACTTCTAGACCAAAGGGGGGAATTGCGAAACCTTAGCGGGCAGCTCCGAGTCATTTCAAAGCTTTGTAAAGGCCTTGCCGCGCTCTCTAGGCTGCTCACCTTAGGAAGTGAGCAAGGGTGACCGGAACCCGTCCCGCTAGAGAGGTCGTGGATTGTGGGTAAAGTTGTACACCACTGCAGAGTGTAAAATCTATTCGAATAGCCAAGTCCTTGGTTATGGACATGCTCAGTGAAAATGGTGCAAGGGGTAGTTGTTTTAAAAACTTGTGCCACTGGACACCTCAGCGAGATGCCTTGGCTTTGCCTCGAAGAGACCTTGGCCGGCTCCAGAGGGGTCAGGGTTGGCTCGGGTGGTGGTCGGGGTTGGTTCGGACCTCTGAGGTGGGTGCTCTAGAGGGGTTTGGGTGATGACACGGCCTTTGGTGTGACCAGACCTTCCCCATTGTTGTTGTGGATGTGAGTTGGTGCTCACTCCACATTTTCTTCATCAAGCGTATTATGTACTATTGTTTTGCCTTCTTTGCTTTTCAATCTATTATTGCTATTATTGTCCAAATCGCTTTATAAAACTAACCATCTGACTCTCAATTGGTAAGCCCTTGCATGATTATTATTGCATATTTGCTCTCTGTGACTTCTTGAGTACATTCAAGGTACTCATGGCTTAAGCCCTGTGTCAAAGCAGATTATGAAGATGATCAAGTCTTGAGGCGGTCTGATTCTCTTTGAGGAGGAGTTCTTCGACGACTAATCTGCTTAGGACGTCCTCCACCCGACAGCCTGTGGTGCTTGTTGGATGGCTGAGCTCGCTTTTGGTGTTGGAGCCTTAGAGCTCCTTATTGCTGGTTTTGTAAGTCCTTGCTGGTTTTGTAAGCCCTTAGTGGCAGACCTCTTGTTAACAAGCTTGACCATAAGGTCCTGTTATATAAAGCTTAATTTGTCTACTTCATCTTTGTTTGACCTCGTGGATGTGATATTAGCTTGTGTTCTTGTGTGAGCTAGCTCTGTTGTCCTGGGACTAGATCGGATGCACAGGGGCAGGACCTCCAGGATGTCCTACGGGACTTAACCTGGGAGGTCTTGTCGGACCTCTCTTGTGATGTACCTGGAGGTGCTACCAAGGGGTTGCAGGCCCAGACCTCCAGGAGGACTTGAAGACCTCCTGGGAGGTCAGTGGCGGGCCAAGACCTCCTGGGAGGTCCTGGCAGATCTCCTCGGGAGTACACCGTGCGGTGCTGCCACTTCTCTTCGTGGTGGCTCCGCAGCGCAAAAAAAAAATGGTCCTCCTGGACCTGCGGTGCATCACAAGGGTGGGACGTCACAAAAGTGGTATCAGAGCCCTGGTCGGCTGTAGGACGTGGCCATAGGTAGAAAGGTCGGTTTAGTTTTGATTCAAAAAGTTATTTTCTAAAGCAAAACAACTTAAAATTTGTTTGGTGGTTCTTTCCTTGTTCTGGTTCTATGCTGCTCTTAACTTGTCTAAATCTTTTCTCACCTTATTCTACTCCAATCTTAACTCCTCCTTAGTTCCATTATATTGTCTCTGCTGGAACCTCGATTTTAAGTCTAAAATGACCTCCTTGCCTTCGTGTTTTTCCATAGGGCCGACTGTAGAAAGGTTAAGGTTAGTGGTCCTAATCTGAGTCTCGCTTAGCTTTGGTCTCTAAGACCTCTGTTTTGAAGTTTTGTTGCCTCTTTTGGCCCCCCCTAGCCTTTCGGTTTTCTCTTGGGTTTAACCAAGTCACCCCTTTATAGATGCTCTATCTTTCTCTCTGTTCTCACTTATCTTGCTGCTTTATCTCCCCCTTACCTATCATGCTTTCTCTCTTACCCTCTAAACCTTTAGAGTTTTGTCCAGATGGTGCAGACTCGGCAGTCCACAAGTCAGGGTGAGCCCCCAGAACAGTTGCCTCCACCTCTACCTCCTCAAGTGGCAGCAACAGACCCGGGTTTTGGGCAGTTCATGGCAGCACAAGCCCAAATGATGAGTTCTATGATGCAGAATATGAACTAGATTATGGCTCAACAAAGCCAGACCACCAATGCTTTACTTGCCATGATGAGTCAGAATAGTCAAGCTGCAGCAGTGCCTTCACCTCCACCCCCAGCTCACCATCAATCAAGGCTGTTAGAGTTCATGAAGACACGCCCAGCTACATTTTCAAGCTCCCCTGAGCCCTTAGATGCAGATGATTGGTGAGATCAGCAGAAAAAGTTGGATATTGCTCATTGTGAAGATAGGGAGAAGGTTTTGTTTGCCTCACATCAACTGGAAGGACCTGCAGCTGAATGGTGGGACACATTTTGTGCCTCACATGCTGACCCCCAGAGGATCACATGGGTAGAATTCACAGCTGCCTTACGCCACTCTCATGTCCCTGATGGAAAGGTGGAGATGAAAAAGAATGAGTTTAGAGATCTCAAGCAAGGCAGCATGTTAGTAAGTGAGTATCTCACAAAGTTCACACAATTGTCACGTTATGCCCGCGAGGATGTGGCTACAGATGATGCACGACAGAAGCGCTTTAAGCGAGGCCTTCATGCCAGTTTAAAAGTTCAAGTTGTGGGCAATGACTACCCCGATTTTCAGCATATGGTGAACAAGGCCATGCTCATTGAGGAGTCCCGAAGAGAACTTTCTGAGTCTTTCAAGAGGAAGGTGCCGCCTTCCAGTGCTCAACAAAGACCTTCCCAACGTGCCAAGACCTTTGTGCAGTATCAACACAAGCGCCAAGGACCTCCTGGACCTCCCAGGACCTCTGCCAAGACCTCCCGCCTAGCCGCCCCAGCCCAGCGCCGCATCACTGGCAGCACCAAGTCAACCCCAACGACCTCCACAGCAGCTGGGATTACCTATTTTAAGTGTCACCAAGTGGGGCATTTTGCCAATCAATGCCCACTGAAGACTGAGCAAGCCGCAAGGACCTCTACTTCAGGACCTCCCTCGGCCAAGACCTCTCAGGCCGCAGGACCTCCTCAAGCTAGGACCTCCCAATCTTTTGGAAGGGGGCATGTGAACCATGTTGCAGTGGAAGAAGCTCAGACCTCCTCAGATGTGGTACTAGGTATGTTCCTAGTAAATTCAGTGACAGCTGCAGTTTTGTTTGACTCTAGGGCTTCCCATTCGTTTATTTCTCGGAGTTTTGCTGCAAAGCACCAGTTTTGAGTTGTTGCTCTTAAGTCTACCTTGTTGGTTCAATCCCCCGGCTTAGAATTGAGCATGAACCAGGGTTGTCCACAAGTTAAGTTGGTCATAGAAGGAGTAAAGTTTCTAGCCAACCTTATCCTTCTAGACACCAGGTCCCTAGATGTGATCTTGGGCATGGATTGGCTGGCTGACCACCATGCCATGTTGGATTGTAATGGTAAAAGTATCTCTTTGACCAGCCCTAGTGATGCCTCTGTGAAGTTTTCGGCCCCCTCAGAGAAGCTCCAAGGAGCCCTATCTTGTAGTGTTCAAGTTCAAGCTTTGGAAGATGTCCCTGTGGTTAAAGAGTTTGTGGATGTGTTCCTTGATGAGCTCCCAGGAATGCCTCCAGACAGAGACCTTGAATTTGTCATTAACCTTGTTCCAGGGACCTCCCCCATCTCCAAAAGGCCCTACAGATTGCATGTTGATGATCATGTGGAGTTGAAGAAACAGTTGGAAGACTTGCAGAGCAAGGGTTTTATTAGACCTAGCTCCTCACCATGGGGAGCCCCAGTGATTTTTGTGCCTAAAAAGGATGGCACTCAAAGAATGTGTGTGGACTATAGAGCCCTTAATGATGTCATCATCAAGAACAAATATCCTTTGCCAAGGATTGATGATTTGTTTGACCAATTGAAGGGAGCTGCTGTGTTTTCAAAGATAGATTTGAGGACAGGATATCACCAACTCAAGATTCGAAAGGAAGACATCCCTAAGACAGCTTTTTCAACTAGGTATGGGTTATTTGAGTTCACTGTCATGTCTTTTGGGCTGACCAATGCCCCTGCCTATTTCATGAATTTGATGAATAGGGTGTTCATAGAGTACCTAGACAAGTTTGTCATTGTCTTCATTGATGACATTCTTGTATATTCCAAAAGTGAAGAGGAGCATGCAAGGCATCTCTTTTCGGTTTTGGAGAAGCTGAGAGCTCATCAACTCTTTGCCAAGTTTAGCAAGTGTGAGTTTTGGCTAAGGGAAGTGGTCTTTTTAGGACATGTGTTGTCTGAAAAGGGAGTCTCTGTCAATCCCACCAAGGTGCAAGATGTGCTCAATTGGGAACCCCCTAGGACAGTGCCTCAAGTCAGGAGTTTTCTGGGTATGGCAGGGTACTACAGAAGGTTTATTGAAGGCTTTTCCCGAATTGCAAAACCCCTAACTCAGCTGTTAAAGAAAGAAAAGAAGTTTCTTTGGACCTCTGATTGTGAACAAAGCTTCCAAGAGCTCAAGAAGAAGTTGACCTCTGTCCCAGTTTTGGTTCTTCCAGATGTCAGGAAAGATTTCGAAGTCTATTGTGATGCATCAAAGCAAGGACTTGGTGTGTTCTAATGCAAGATGTAAAAGTGGTAGCTTATGCTTGAGACGCTTGAAGCCCCATGAAGCAAACTACCCTACTCATGACCTAGAGTTAGTCATTGTGGTTCATGCCTTAAAGATTTGGCGCCATTACCTCATTGGTAATAGGTGTGAAATCTACACCCACCACAAAAGTCTAAAGTACATCTTTACACAAGCGATTTGAATTTGAGGCGAGAAGGTGGCTAGAGCTTATTAAGGACTACAATGTGGGAATTCATTACCACCCAGGCAAAGCCAATGTGGTGGCAGATGCTTTGAGTAGAAAAGTTTATGCCAATACTTTGATGATTAAGGAGAGCCAACCTGCCTTATATGAAGAATTCTTGAAGCTTAGACTTGAGTTAGTGGAAGAAGGGTTCTTAGCAGCACTTGAAGTGCAGCCTACATTGCAAAAACAGATCAAGGTGGCCCAAGATGGAGATGCTAGCATCCAGGAAATCAAGGCCAACATAAGAGAAGGGAAGGCTGCAAGGTTTTCTATAGATGACCTAGGTGCGGTCTGGTTTGATAAGAGGCTCTGTGTGCCCAATAACACAGAGCTCAAAGGTGTAATACTTAAAGAAGCACACGAGACATTGTATTCTATACATCCAGGAGCTACAAAAATGTACTAAGATATCAAGGAATTGTACTGGTGGCCGAAAATGAAGAGAGAAATAGCAGATTTTGTGGCCAAATGTGACACTTGCCAAAAGGTTAAGGCAATACACCAAAGACCTGGAGGACTTTTAGTGCCCTTACCCATACCCGAGTGGAAGTGGGAAGAGGTCGGCATGGACTTTATAATTGGTTTACCGCGTACCCAAGCTGGTTTTGATTCTATTTGGGTCATTGTGGATATGTTAACAAAAATGGCTCACTTTATTCCTGTGAAGACTACCTATTCTGGAGACAAGTTGGCCGAAATCTACATGGCAAAGGTTGTATGCTCGCATGGTGTTCCAAAGAAGATAGTCTCGGACAGAGGATCTCAGTTCACCTCCAAATTTTGGCAAAAGCTACATGATGCCCTGGGCACAGACCTTAATTTCAGTACAGCATACCACCCGCAAACAGATGGCCAAACTGAGAGAGTTAATCAAGTCCTTGAGGACATGCTGAGAGCTTGTGCTCTGGAAAGGCAATCTAGTTGGGACAAGATGTTGCCATATGCAGAATTTTCCTACAATAACAGCTACCAAGCGAGCCTTCAAATGTCCCCTTTTGAAGCAATTTATGGGAGGAAGTGTAGAACTCCTCTGTACTGGATAGAATCGGGTGAAGGCCAAGTTCTTGGCCCGGACCTGCTGAAAGAAGCCGAAGATCAAGTGAGATCAATAAGGGAGAAGCTAAGGATTGCTCAAACTCGGCAAAAGAGCTATGCAGATATTAGGCGTCGAGACCTAGCTTTTGTCCCAGGAGATCAAGTCTACCTCAAAGTGTCACCTCTCAAGGGAATGCAGCGGTTTAGAGTTAGTGGAAAGCTTGCTCCCAGATTTATTGGACCTTTTCCAGTCCTTGCCCGAAGGGGTGAAGTAGCCTACAAGTTAGACATCCCTCCTCAACTTGCTGGAGTTCACAATGTGTTCCATGTGTCACAGTTGAAGAAATGCTTGCGAGTGCCAGAGGACCAAATGCCTTTAGAAGCTGTGGACCTCCAAGAAGACCTCACCTACAAAGAGCACCCCATCAAGATTTTGGACGTGTTAGAGAGAGTTACAAGGAACAAGACCACCAAGCTGTGCAAGGTGCAATGGAGCAACCACTCTGAAGCCGAAGCAACTTAGGAACGTGAAGAGGACCTCAAAAGGAATTCCCCACCTATTCCTAGCTCACCTGAATCTCGGGTCGAGATTCCACAAGGGGTGAAGGTTTGTAACGTCCGCTTCCTTAAGTTCTTGCCAAGTTTTCAAAATAAAAGTAACCATTTGGCTTTATTGAGAATCCAAAGCTTAACCTGACATTTTGAAAATTTGGAGAGTTCAACTGGAATTAATCAAACCTTAACTAAGCTCTTTGTTGGTGTTCCTTGCGGTTGTGGCTCTCTGTTGTGTCTTTGCCCTTGGGTCATTGGTTCTCAAGCCTCCTGTGTGCCCCTGGTTTGTCTCTTCTCTTTTAACTTTCTTTGTTGGTTTGAATCTCTTTGAGATCTAGACCTCTCTCTCTCTCTCTTTTTCCCTCTGTTCGGACCTCTCCTGTGCTTCGGGTTTTCCTGTTAAAGACCTAGCTTAGGTTTGTGTTTCAAAACCTCTTTGGTCTCTCCAAGCCACGCTTGGCTTTGCTCCTTTTGGACCTCCCCTTGTTGAGATCTGGCCGTTAGGACCTCCTCTTTGGAGATCCTAGCCGCACAGACCTCTCCTTGTTGAGATCTGGCCGTTAGGACCTCCTCTTTGGAGATCCTAGCCGCACAGACCTCCCCTTGTTGAGATCTGGCCGTTAGGACCTCCTCTTTGGAGATCCTAGCCGCACAGACCTCCCCTTGTTGAGATCTGGCCGTTAGGACCTCCTCCTTGGAGATCTTAGCCGTCCAGGTCCTCCCTTCATTGGATCTAAAGGTTCCGACCTCCTTAGGTCCAAGACCTCCTTAGCGCTTGGACCCATCTTTGACTCTCGTGGCTGTATCGCTTGAGGCTTTGCCTTCGTTACCTTAGGACCGTCCGATGCGGTTCGGATGGCCCGATCCTAAGGGCACGTTAGCCTGGTCCGAACGTTCCTTTCCTTTCTGACCGCCCGATTCCAATCGAACGACTCTGCTCTGCTGCGCGTTTTCTTTTGTTCCCCAGGACCTCTCCCTGGTTGTTTTGCAAGGACCACCTCCTCGGTCCTTGCTGGTCTTTTGTAAGGACCACCCTCCTAAATCAGAATATCCCTGTTGGTCAGACCTCCCCTGCACCCTTTGATCTGGACCGTTGAGGTCCTTCCCTTTGAGATCTTGACCGTTACATCTCCCTTTTGGAGATCTACTCATCAGGACCTCCCCTGCACCCTTTGATCTGGACCGTTGAGGTCCTTCCCTTTGAGATCTTGACCGTTAGATCTCCCTTTGGAGATCTACTCGTCAGACCTCCCTCGCACCCTTTGATCTCGGACCGCTGTGGTCCTTCCTTTGAGATCTTGGCCGTTAGATCTCCCTTTTGGAGATCTACTCGTCAGACCTCCCTGCACCCTTTGATCTGGACCGTTGAGGTCCTTCCCTTTGAGATCTTAACCGTTAGATCTCCCTTTTGGAGATATACTCGTCAGGACCTCCCCTGCACCCTTTGATCTGGACCGTTGAGGTCCTCCCCTTTGAGATCTTGACCCTTAGACCTCCCTTGTGCAAGTCTAAGTGTCAGGACCTCCTCATTGTGAGCTTTGAGGACCTCTTGTCCAGGACCTCCTCTTGAGTCCTTGCACCTCCTGTCCAGGACCTCCCCCTCTGAGTGTCTTGGACCTCTTGCCCAGGACCTCACAGTGGTCTTTGGCGGAGATGATCCTTGCGTTGGGGCCACCTCTTTGACCAGGGGTGCACCCTTTTTGACTGGCCCCACTTGCCAGCCTCTCTCCACCTTGTAATTATTGCTCTTTCCTCAAAACTCTGTACGCATTTAATTGGTGTCGGGTCACATTAAATGCAGTCACATCTGAGGTACTTTATTTTAATTCTTTTAAGGCAAGTCCTGGCCTAACCACCCCGATTGCCAACACGTCTCCAACCTCTTTCTTGGTGCACTCCTCCAACTCCGGCTACATATAGCCTGGGTGGGCAAACCCTTGTAACCTTTTGCTCATTTTCCCACCTTGCTCCTGCCTTGTTCGCTCCTAGCTTGTGCTCAGGAGCTTCACCAAGAGTGAGCCGCAAGTGTTGGCATCTTCCTTGGAAAAACTTCCTCGTAGTTTTTGTTGGTCTTTTGCTAAGAGACCACCCTCCCTTGCTGTGGACCTCCCCAGTTGTCCTGAGCCGCCTGTTTATCTGGTTTTGGTTGAGTTTTGTTTAAGTTCTTTTAGAGCTCTTTTGAAGTTCTTTGGCCTAGTGCGGTTTTGCTTATTTGGTTTTCTTGCGAACGTGTAGATCACGAGTTCGAGGAGATCTTGGACCCAGCTCTCTCTACTGAAGGCTCTCCACTGCTTGACCAAGGCAAGCCACAGACCTCCTTTTGATCATTTTGAACCTAGTTTCATAAATGTATTTCGGTTTTACTTTATCATGCATGGCTATGTTTATAAGAAAATGGTTTGGGCTGTAGTTACTTGCCTACTTGCTGTTATGCCTCCTTCATACTTTGTCCCTATCATGTTGTCATGTTCTCCTTGTGAACCTTAAGGTGGATATTTATTTTGTTGGTGTCCTTTGTTATTTGCCAACCTAGGGGCCGTAGGTCTTTATAGCCTTGCTTAGAAAACGTGGTTCGATCGTATCATACTTCATCTCTAATAATCTTGACTAATGACTTATGAAATGTGTGGTTGGTGCCACTGTTGAGCAGCTATGGTAGGATGCCTAAGCTGTGTTGACTATGGTGTGAGACCACTTGGTTAAAATTGTTGTGCCAAGACTGGGTGGTCTTTTGGCATGGGTTAATACAAATTGTTCTGCTGAGGCAAGAAGGCAAGGAGTGAGTAGTGGGTGCTGTGCACACTGGGTTGTGGAAGTCTTGCCTTAGCACAATTAAGGACTTCACTTTGTGTCTGTTGAACTGGGCCAAACAGTGCAACCACAAGATCATTTTTGGGAATGGTCTGGGCTGAATAATTAGCAATGGGATGGCTTGGGCTGTTGTGGTGGAGCGTGTGATTCGTTGGCGCAAGAGGGGGCACCCCATGAACCCTGCGGACTTCTAGACCAAAGGGGGGGATTGCGAAACCTTAGCGGGCAGCTCCGAGTCATTTCAAAGCTTTGTAAAGGCCTTGCCGCGCTCTCTAGGCTGCTCACCTTAGGAAGTGAGTAAGGGTGACCGGAACCCGTCCCGCTAGAGAGGTCGTGGATTGTGGGTAAAGTTGTACACCTCTGCAGAGTGTAAAATCTATTCGAATAGCCAAGTCCTTGGTTATGGACATGCTCAGTGAAAATGGTGCAAGGGGTAGTTGTTTTAAAAACTTGTGCCACTGGACACCTCAGCGAGATGCCTTGGCTTTGCCTCGAAGAGACCTTGGCCGGCTCCAAAGGGGTCAGGGTTGGCTCGGGTGGTGGTCCAGGGGTTGGTTCGGACCTCTGGAGTGGGTGCTCTAGAGAGGGTTTTGGGTGAGGACCTGGCCACTGGTGTGACCAGACCTTCCCCATTGTTGTTGTCGATGTGAGTTGGTGCTCACTCCACATTTTCTTTATCAAATGTATTATATACTATTGTTTTGTCTTGCTGCTTTTCAATCTATTATTGCTATTATTGTCCAAATCTGGCTTTGCGCAAAACTAACCATACAGCTCTCAATTGGTAAGCCCTTGCATGATTATTATTGCATATTTGCTCTCTGTGACTTCTTGAGTACATTCAAGGTACTCATGGCTTAAGCCCCGTGGTCAAAGCAGATTATGAAGATGATCAAGTCGTGAGGCGGTCTGACTCTTTGAGGAGGAGTTCTTCGATGACTAATCTGCTTAGGATGTCCTCCACCCGACAGCCTGTGGTGCTTGTTGGATGGCTGAGCTCGCTTTTGGTGTTGGAGCCTTAGAGCTCCTTGTTGCTGGTTTTGTAAGTCCTTCTTTGGTTTTGTAAGCCCTCGATGGCGGACCTCTTGTTAACAAGCTTGACCATAAGGTCTGTTATATAAAGCTTAATTTGTCTCGCTTCATCTTTGTTTGACCTCGTGGATGTGATATTAGCTTGTGTTCTTGTGTGAGCTAGCTCTGTTGTCACAGGACTAGCTCGGATGCAGGCGGGACCTCCGTGATGTCCTCGGGACTTAACACAGGAGGTCGTGTCGGACCTCTCTTGTGATGTACTTGGAGGTGCTACCGAGGGGTTGCAGGCCCAGACCTCCAGGAGGACTTGAAGACCTCCTGGGAGGTCAGTGGCGGGCCAAGACCTCCAGGAGGTCCTGAAGACCTCCTGGGAGGTCCTGGCAGACCTCCTCGGGAGTACACCGTGCGGTGCTGCCACTTCTCTCCGTGGTGGCTCCGCAGCGCAAAAAAAAGAAATGGTCCTCCCGGACCTGCGGTGCATCACAAGGGTGGGACGTCACAGTTCTTTTGGGAAGTTGCCCAAGTCAGTTAAGGACCGGCCTTCGAGCGCATTTTGCTAAGCCCTTCCGTACTACCACATGTCCTGAATGGGCAGGACTTGGCTAACTAATTTGCAACGTTTCACCGTGGTCGTGCTATCCGGTTGCATGGGTGTCTTTTATGACCTACTTTTATGTATTCCCAGCTGGCGCAAGAGGGGGCCTAAACCCAGCAGGTTTCTATCCAAAGGGGGTGAAACCTTAGTGAGGCGGGACTACGGTGGGATGACGTATTGTAAAGGCCTTGTCACGTGCTCCAGACTGCTTACCTAAGGTAGTGAGCGGTGGTATCGACAAATGCCAAACAAACTAGAGAAGTCGTGTCATGTGGGTAAAGCTGTACACCTCTGCAGAGTGTAAACTATTCGAATAGCCGTGTACACGGTCATGGACATGCTAGCAAAGCCACTCCAAGTTAGATTTTGGTTTTGATTTCAACAGACTTTATCAAATGGTTTTGGATTTCTATCCAAATGGGAATTGGGCGGGTAGCCTTGTGATAGGAGGGTATCCTTCACCACTCATTGATGAATGTTATCTGACTATAAAACTTGAGAATTTAGAAAATGAATTTTAGTTATAGAATATCTACTTTGGAATTTAGTACAAGTATTTGGAAGGAAACATGGCTTTATGCAAAATCAACTCTATAAGCCTTCCTTTGTTATATCCCTACATGCATTGTAATTCTGTTATTGGTGTAACTTGCAGAGTACATTCATTTGTACTCACTCTTGCTTAATAAAATGTTGTTCAGAGGAGAAGGACTTTGCAACTGCTGAAGATCTCGACGACTAGGCCGCTACCCCAGTCGATTGCCTGTGGCAGATTAGCTAGGCTCTACTACTTGCTCTTCGTCTTTCGCTGTGTTCTGTATTGCTGGCTCGTAAGCCTTTCTTGTAATCAACTCTGTTGTTTATTAATAAAGTTTTGCGATTATGGTTGTGATACCATGTTTGTTTACTGTGTGAGCTAACCACTGATCATGGGACTAGTTCAGAAATACACAGAGGATTTGGGGTGTTAATCCCGGGTCCTTACAAAGTGGTATCAGAGCTGTGTCGACTATAGGTCGTGACCTAGTTAGAATGACCGTTAGTTGAAAACTTCGAAACTTATTTTATATAACAAGAAAAATAAATTGTTCTCTCCTCATCTTTGATCATCTTTCTATCCTTACCTTCTTCATGGTATTCTTTCTTACCTTGATCTTCCCTCACCATTTTATAATGTTAAATGGATCCGCTTTCCCCTGTTAATTTCTAAGATAGAACAACAATGTAGACGAGAGGGAATAGCACAATAGATGAGTTAGAATAGGGTAGAGAAGATAGAGACAACTTAATTATGGAAAATTAGATTATACCCCAGGACAAAATACAAAGAAGACATATCTGGAATGCTATGAAAGAACAATTAAACTCTTCAAATTAAAGCCTTAGTGTGACTGCAACATAATACTTGATAGCAAAATTACAGCTCCCACTTACACACAATCCAAAAAAAAACCAACAGCAACCATGATCTAAAACGCTACTAAAAACTCGAATAGGATAGCTCCTACTCTGGACTAGAGAACGAAGACTCTTCAACAACAACTGGAATGAAGCGACGAAGGTACTTTTGACGATTGCCGGTGATTTGACTTCTTTCTTCTGGACTAGAGAAATTAATGAGGCGAGAAAGTCAATTTAAAATTATAAAATAAAATTCAGCAAAGACGAGGAACAAGAGTTCTAGATCAAGATGAGAAAAGAATAGACTAATATAAGACTAGATTAAACTGAGATAAGAAAAGAATCAGAACAGATGAGAGAAGAACAACTACACAAGTCAAATTAAGTTGATTTGATTTAGAAAAATAAGTTTTAAAGCTTTTGGCTAAGATGACCATGCTAACTAAGGTTACGTTCTACAGATGATATGACTCTAATACCACCTCTGTCGGGACCCAAAAATACGATTCAGGAACCCTCTGTGTGTTCTAAACTAGTCCCAGATCAGTAGCTAGCTCACACAGGAAACAGTGATGAAATACCATCCATTTATTTGATTTAACTAAAAAGATCTCAAAGTAACAAATAGTAGTAATAACTGAACCTTATGGTCAATGTTTACTTAACTTGCCATGCAGGGCTAAAGAAACAAAGAAAGTCTTGCAGCAGAACAGAAAACTTGGAAAGCCAATCAACATGCCCACATGCAATCGAGTGGAGAACGAATCCTAATCCGCAAAGCCTTCATGGTACTCCTAAACGAAAAACTTCTGAGCAGCTTGGTATTCTTCAACTGAGCAACAATGGCACAAAGCCGTGAGTACATAAAACACTCAGCAAGTCGTGGGGAAATGTATGCAAATAGTGTTCATGCTAGGCTGGAACAAGGTTAGCTGTATGGTTCTTTTGCAGAAAGCAACATTGACGATAAAAACAATAAATATATTGAAATGCGTAATTGAAAAGAACAGTAAATAAATAAATAATTTCTTTGAAACAACCAGTGAACTTCCCATTCACTCCCCAACCAAACCAATGATAAGTGAATTCCTATTCACCAATCGACACAATCCACCAAGTAAATTACCCATTCACCAAACGAATATTATATTCATCAAGTCAATGTCCCATTCACACTTCGACACATTTTATAAAGAAGCTCTATCTCTCGTGTGAAATCCCCGAGCATATCTATAACCGCAGACACGGCTATTCGAATAGTTTTTAACACTCTGCAGAGGTTGTACAGCTTGACCCACAAGAGACAATCAACTTATAATGTCTGCTCACACACTTCCGTAGGTGTGCGACTAAGAGATTGTGGATATCATGGGGATATGCCCATGATCTTAGGATGATGAGACAATTGGCAATGGCGTTGAGGGTTTGCGGAATCACCCGTTTTCGGCGTTGCTCTAGTTCTGTCAGGCATCTGGCGGTCTGACCGGCCATGGTGGTGGTCAGACTGGCCATGCCTTGTGTGGTTTTTCTGGTTTGGTGGCTAGCGGTCAGACCGGCCAGGGTGACAATCAGACCGGCAATGGAGCAATCTGACCGGCTTTGGCTGAGCGGTCAGACCGGCCACTTTATGACTTTGGATTTTGGAGCTGGGCCAAAAATAGAGGGTGTAGGCAAGTGAGAGGGTTCTTCTGCACTTGGTCCCATAATTTTTGGAGCTTCCAGGGAAAAGTTCTATTCGATTGAAAATTCCAGAGAGGTTCGAATTTCCAACGGTGGAATTTTGGCTAAGTCCCATGTGGCGGTCAGACCGGCCTTTGGTTGACGGTCAGACCGGCTAGTGGGTGGTTAGACCGGCCAGTAGGCGGTCAGACCGGCCAAGGGTGGCGGTTTGACCGGTGTTGGCTTGTTTCGCCGGCCCGCGTGGCGGCGATTTGTGGTTGTTATGTCAAGTTTATGGTTTTCATTGCATATGTGTTGCATGATGCATATTTTGGCTAACGTGGGTTAAGTTATGAAGATCTTGTTCCCGAAAATGGTTTCTTGGTCTATTGCTGTGCAGGTTGCTTGCAGGTCTATGACAGTCAACGGCAAGGAGGATCGGGACTAAGCTTGGAGAGCTGAGGTCCAGAACGATCAAGGATGCCGGGTGAGGTCAGAGGACTCAAGCGGGGCGTAGAATGGACATGGATGACCGAACGGGCAGTTCGGTGTGACTGGTTGGATCAAGCGGCGCAGGAGTCGTTGCAAGTGCTCAGTGGTGCCGGTGGGATCCGAACGGGAGAGACTTTACGACATGGAGCCGTTGATCAACCTACACGTGGCGAAGCATGGGATTGCTTCACGATCTGTGGACTCGATTCTTGGAGAAGGATCGAGAAGGGGTATTTTGATAATTTTACCAAATACCGCCTTGGTGGCCTTTGGCTAAACCACGGCACGGGTCGGCGCATGGTGAAGCGGTTTAGGTCAATCGATGATGAAGACGGCGCTTTGAGATACGTGCGTGTGTTAACCCATTGTGTGTTAGGGTTTAATGGGTGCCCTAATGGAATATACCCTAGATGCTAGCCTCCACTATAAATAGGGGGATCTTGTGGGCTGTTGTTGCTTGCTGAAGCCAAGGGAGAAGCCAGCCAACCCCATTGTGCATGCCCTATTTTGGTTTAGGGTTTTGAGGAGAAAACAGGGGAGAGCTAGTTTCTAGGGTTTTGGATTGAGAGTGTGTGCTCACATGGTGAGCTTTTTCCTCCTTGGTAGGAGTGGCTGTAACCAAATCATCCATCTCCAATCAATCCAATCTGATTTCTTGATATGAGTTTCTCTGCGTTCTTCCTCTCTATTTTGTGATTTTGGGGCTTTCTTTGATCCGCGGGTTTTTGATTGGTTTCTTGCATAGATCTAGCTTGCTATGACATGTGGGAACCTATCTAGGATCATCTAGATCATCAATCAACCACGAGCAAGTTTTTGGATCTAAGTTTCGTTTTTGCTCGGTTTTGAACCCACCTTCGGTAAAACTGAAAAAGATAGGAACTTTGGCATGGATCTCTGCAATCTTTGATTGGAATAGGTTTCTAATATCTTTAAGAAGGTGTGTCTCAAATTTCATGGAGTTTGGCCTTACGGATCAAAAGTTAGACCGATTTGAGTTTTGGTTTTTAAATTTGTTTGTCTTTGTTGTTTCATCATCATCGGTGGCGGTCGACCGCCAATATCAGAGGTCTGACCACTAGGAAAAATATTTGACCCACCAATATCAGAGGTTAGACCACCTCTTGGAGAGGTCAAACCGCCGTTCTGAGAGGTCTGACCGCCCTACTCTTTGAGAATTGAGTTTTTGGTAATTTTGGGTGTTTTGCGTCGGGGTTTTGATTGGATTCAACACAAGTCTTCCACTGTGCTTGTACTTTGATCTTCATAGCTTCCATAGCTATTGGAGTGAATTGGTGTTGAATTCGATCTTTGTGAAAAAGTGAGCGTGCTCCTATTAACCCCCCCCCTCTAGTCGCCTTTCCGGTCCTACAAGTGGTATCAGAGCCAAGTTTGCTCTTTTGTGATCTTAACTGATCTTTGAGCATGGCGACTAGTGTGCCGACTTGTGAGCGCTTCTTTGCATCTTATTGTAGTTCTTTTGCCGTTGATGTCCGTCGTGACGAAAGGCTTGAACATACGATTTTTATGATGTCTATTAAGGAGCAATTCACCTGCGATATTTGTGGCTATCCCTTTCATTTTGATTGTCCTAGTTTCAGGGATGAGTCATTTTTAGAGCCCGAGGAGAATATGCCAATTGGCATACGTGCAGTAGCTTTTAAGGATGAACTTAATGAAGAGCTTTTTGAGGATGAAAGTGATGACTCTTCTGAGGATGATCCCCTACTCGAGCTAAGCAAGGTGAGCAAAGAAAAACTTGTAAATGTCTTATATTCATATGATCTTAAACTGCTTGCTCTTAAGAAGAAAGTAAAATTGCTAGAAAAAGAGAAGGGTGATTTGTCTCATGAGCTCACAAAATTGAAAATGTCCATGTGTGATTTTGATCCATTGCTTATAGACATGGATAATCTGAATAATTCTCTTGCATGCCTAAAATCTGAAAATGAATTATTGAAATCAAATGCTTCTATGCCATGTGATTCTTGTATTGCCTTACATCATGAACTTGATAATGCTAAGTTAGAAATAGGCAATCTTAGTTCTATGGCTAGAAATAATTGTGATTCTTGTGTAGGCATGCTTGCTGAAATTGAAAAGTTGAAATTGACTAATTCCATGCACCTTGAGCAATTAGAGAATGCTAGGGCTAAAATTATTGATATTAAAGCTAGGCCTTGTAGCATGTGCTTTGAATATGAAAAATTGCTTAAGAATGGTTTAGTATCTTGCAAGAATTGTGCTTGTTTAGAAACTGAAATTGATGCTTTGAACTGCATGCTTAATTCAAAAGCATCATTAATTTCTTGCACATCTTGCATTTCTTTGAAGAACGAGGTTGAGTCTTTGGAGAAATTGCGCGATGATATGAGCGCCAAATCATGTGACTCTTGTATTTGCCTTCACTCCGAGATTGATATTCTCAAGATTTCTTTTACCTCTTTGCATTCGGAGTTGGAGTCTTTTTGTGCTAAACGTGGGTCACACGATGTTGGTTTTTGTGCCATTGCTTTGAGTAGCTCTTCCTCGATGAGTGTGACTTCTCGTGACTCTTCTTGTGTTGTCCAACGAATTTCTAAAGACAAAGGTGTTTCTTTCTCAAATGGTACTAAAGCTTCAAAAGAGAAGTACCATAGCACCTTTTGTAAGAAAGATGGACACATTTTCGAGTTTTGCTTTCGCCGTCTGAAATATGAACGTCGAGTGCGTCGTCGTACCTCTAGGAACACACATAGTCTTTCTCATGGCATGTGTGTATCCAGTGTCGATACGAGGACAAGTCATGATGCATGTAATTTGAGTACTACTTTCATAACTTTGAAAAATCATAGAAAATTCATCTTAGCTCCAAATGAGGTGAATCAAATTCCATTGTTCATCTCATGAGGTTCTATGCCTACCATAAAAATTTCAAGTGCACCACTACTCTGGAAATTTTCACCAAAATAATTATTTTGTATGAACAGTAACCGGTAGCAATTAAATTGGATTTTCCAGAAAACCGACTTTCAAACTGTCATAACTTTTGCATAGAACATCCAAATAAATTGATTCTTGTTGCTAAATTCATATAAAATCATTCTCTCCCTTCTGTGAATTTTTCATAATTTTTGGATGAAGTTGAATTTTTGGGTCTTTTCGGTTTTATTCGCTTCTTATTGTGCTTTCGATTCTTTCGCTAGGTTCCAATGAAATTATTGATTGCGCGAGTGACCCTATGCAGCAAGATAACCATCCTCAGCAAGGCAAGCAGTTTGATCATAAATATCCCATTACTTTCAAGTCTAATACCTTGTTTACAAATTGTATGTATGCATGCTTTTGTGTCAAAGTAATTTTCCCGATTAGAGGTAGCTATTCCTATTGCATGGTTGCCCTTAAATTGTTATCCCCTGCCACAAAATATAAGTTATTAACATTGCTGGTGAATTAGAGCCCGGTGATTTAATTATGCTCTTTTATTGTCTTTACGGTGTCATGCTTAGAATTGCTTAGTTACCGGTAGATTTGGGCGGTTATCGACTTAGTCGATAACTTTGATCACACAAAACTATTATTATCATTATGCTCAGCACCTTGTGATTTGTTACTTTATAAAGTCAAAAACTGAAAATAAAAATGAAAAGTTTGAGACTTGGGCACAATGGTTGATGGTGTGATCTTATGGTGTGATGGAATGGTGCCCAAGTCAATCAAGGACCGAGTTACTTGCACCACCGTACCGAGCAATTTGCGTACTAACCACATGAGAGGGATATGGGACCTCTCTTGACTTAGTACTTTGGCGTGTGTTAGCTCCGGGTCGCATGGTGGATGTGTGCGTTGTGTTGAAAAAGAAACTTGCGTGTGTTTGGGTGAGTAGTGGTGGAGGTTATCCACTGCAAGGAGCATCGTCCTTTATAAGGAGATGAGCATCTTTGATGACTCCGCAGCAACATATGGGGCTTCCTTCCATATGGGCGACTCGTAGTTAATGCACAATATTGGAAACGTCTCGTCGGACTTAGCTCTGCCAGCATACCAAAGGAAGTGTGCTTCATCGCGTGGCATGAAGGAGAGGTCGGACATGTGGGTATATTGGTACACCCCTGCAGGGTTCAAACTATTCGAATAGCCTCGTCCTAGGTTATGGACACGCTTGGATACGCCCCGTGAGAACTAGACTATAACATTTAATTAAAACTTGATGTGGGTGGCATGAATGGGGAATTCATGCTATTTGTTGTGGTGGCTATTGGGTTAGCCACTTCCAGGATGTTTTTTTATTATTATTGTTACTTACTTATCGCTGTTTTGTCAAATAAAATCAGATTGTAAAACTGCTTTCAATCTATTACATTATTGCAAATGAAAACTTGCTTTATGCTGAAAATGAGTCTAGAGCCTCCTCCACTTAAATAAGCTTGCATGTAGCTATTTATATAGGCCTGTTAATCTACACGTAAGTCTTGCAAGTACATTTTTGTACTCATTTGCTTTGCTTAATAAATTGTTGCAAAGGAGGAAGTTGAACCCCAAGGGTTCCACTTTTGCGAGATGTGCGGTGGTTTCGACGACTAGGTTGGTGGCCCGGTTGGTTGCCTTGTGGGTTAAAGGCACACTAATTGGCTTTTTGTTTATCGCCATCTTATGGCACCTTGCTTCCGCTGTTATTTAAGACTCTTTATTTGTCATTTGGCCAGTCGGCCCGTTTTGTAATAACTCTATGTTGTATGTCTTTTGAACTGTTTAGTTGTACTTTGGTTCTATGTGTTGAATGGAATTGATGCATAATTTTTGTATGGGGTATGTGTACAGCATTCTGGGAAGTACATATATGCCGAGAGTCGAGATATTTGATTTGTAATGCATGAATCATCTTGATGGTTAAGTATTACAAGTTAAATACCCCGGGTTCTCACAAAAGTTGGTATCAGAGCTATACTAACCATAGAAACCACTACCTTGGTCGTCCTTAGGATATTTTGAAAAACTTAGTTTCAAAATGCCAAATGATTTATGAAAACTTATGTAAGTTCTCAGATTTTACTCCTTACCTATCCTAGAATGCTCATCTTACCTTATTCTTGATTTGGATTGGAAAAGTTGTTTCCTCTCATCTTTAATTCAATGAGTGTTGTAAAATTGAAGTGTTGGCTGTCTTTTAGTGAAGATTAGAAGCATTTGGAGTTAGAAAATTCAGCTTGGAGCTTACATACAAAATTGGGACAGCAAGCACAAATTTTGGACAGCAAGCACCTAGATCTCCGTTAGGGCTAAAAATGAGAGGATAATTCAAAAGGGTAAGATGTGATATTAGATAGCTAGTATCTAACGCACCTTAGATGGTTTTTACCATGATCCTTATATGCAATAAGACTTGAGTTTTGTTCTGAAATTTTCTTCTCAAACCGATTGCTTGTTCATTCAATACAAGTTAGTCGTACCGAGAAGTTGAATCTTGTGTCTTATGAGTTTTGCATTGGATCTTATGCCTTTTTGCAAGTGTTGGAGTTCATTTCTTGCTGGTTATATGTTTGTAATGGGGTTAGGGTAATATATCATTTCCCAAGTCGATAGCTTGTCTTTTGCTACCTTTCGTCTCTAGTTTTCGAGTTTTTGTTGCTAACCCGCCTCAATGAAACAGGATGGCTGGATGAACACGCAGTAGCCAGGGTCAGCCAGCTGGTCAGGATGTGGAGCTCCCACCTCCTCCGACCATGGCTGAGGTTCTCCCTCAGATTGAGCGGAATCGCATGGATCAGACGAGGATCCTAGAGGTGATTGCACGGAACACCTCCAACCTTTCCGGTGCCTCCAGATCAGGGGGAGGTGGTGGCCATCATCAGAGGGGAGGACTCTCAGAGTTCCTTCGCACACAACCACCCACCTTCTCGCGGTCCGAGGATCGACTTGACGCGGATGATTGGTTGCGTCTTGTCGAGCGGAAGCTCGATGTCGCTCAGTGCCAGGAGCAGGAGAAGGCACTCTTTGCCTCCATCAGCTGGAGGGGCAGCACTCTCATGGTGGGAGAACTTCCTCACCATGCAGCCTGAGGGCCGGGCTATCACTTGGGCGGAGTTTCGCACTGCTTTCCGTCGCGCTCATGTCCCCGCCGGCTTGATGAAGCTCAAGAAGAAGGAGTTCTCGGCGCTCAAGCAAGGGAGCAAATCAGTGACTGAGTACCTCCATGACTTCAACCATCTGTCTCGGTACGCCCCTGAGGACGTGCCCACTGATGAGGCCAAGTAGGAGAAGTTCATTGATGGCTTGTCTGAGGAGCTTTAGGACAAGCTGTCTATCGTTGACTTCCCCGACTTCCAGTCATTGGTCGACAAGGTTATTATCGCCGAGCACAAAGCAAGGGTGCTAGGCGATTCTCGCAAGCGCAAGTGGGAGGCCCAAAAATCAGCAAGGGCCAGTTTTCCTCGTTCTTATGGCAGGCAAGCCCCGGTGCATCACTCTCAGACTCCAGCACCACCGAGGCCACCGGCGTATGTACCTCACCCACCGCAGGCCGTTTCTCAGCCACGTGCACCTGCGGGATAGCATGGGGGCCCCCGCAATCTGGCTGCTGAGGTCACTTGCTTCTTCTGCAACAACAAGGGGCATTATGCTAATCATTGCCCTAAGAAGGCTGGAGCGGCCCCTCGTCCTAATGGAGGACGTGGGCATGGTAATGTCCATCAGAAGGTTAATCAGAAGGCCCAGAATGTGGGCAGCGGTCGAGTCAACCATATCTCAGCCGAGGAAGCTCAGAAGGCACCCGACGTCGTGTTGGGTACGCTTCTTGTCAGCTCTCAACCAGCTACCGTTTTATTCGATTCTGGAGCTTCTCATTCATTTTATCAAAGTCTTTTGCTGCACTTAGTGATCTTCCAATTGTTCCTATGCATGTTCCTTTGATTATTCATTCTCCGGGGTCGGTAATGAGAGCTGAATATGAATGTCGGGATGTTTCTATTGAGATTGGAGGAGTGAGATTTTTGGCAAACCTTATCCTTATCGATTCAGCAAGTTTGGATGTGATACTTGGCATGGATTGGCTATCCCAACACTTGGGGCAAATCGATTGTGCCAGAAAATTCATCTCCCTCACAAGTCCATCCAGCAAGCAAGTTGGAATTTCTCTGAAGCTACAAGAACCACATCTTTATGCACTTGAAGCAAAGCCAACTATGGAGATTCATGAAGTCCCTGTGGTATGCGACTTCGCTGATGTGTTTCCCGAAGAATTGCTAGGAATGCCTCCAGTCAGAGATATTGAATTCGTCATCGAGTTGCTGCCCGGTACTGCCCCGATTTCAAAGAGGCCGTACCGGATGCCTCCAAATGAATTGGAGGAGTTGAAGAAACAACTTGGTGAACTTCAAGAGAAGGGTTTAATCCACCCAAGCTCATCACCGTGGGGCTGTCCTGCAATCTTTGCGAAGAAGAAAGACAAGACTCTGCGCTTGTGTGTTGATTACCGTCCGCTAAATGCGGTGACGGTGAAGAACAAGTACCCGTTGCGTCGGATTGACGACCTTTTCGATCAATTGACCGGCGCTCGGGTATTCTCCAAGATTGATCTGAGATTGGGCTACCATCAAGTCCGAATCAGGCCTGAAGATATCCCGAAGACGGCTTTCTCTACTCGCTACGGATTGTACGAGTGTACTGTCATGTCTTTCGGCTTGACGAATGCTCCTGCTCTTTTCATGAATCTTATGAATATGGTATTCATGGAGTATTTGGACAAGTTTGTGGTGGTCTTTATTGATGATATCCTCATCTACTCGAAGAATGATGGAGAGCATGCTGAACACCTGAAGCTAGTGTTGGGAAAACTTCACGAACATCAGCTCTATGCGAAGTTCAGCAAGTGCGAGTTTTGGTTGAAGGAAGTGGAATTCTTGGGCCATGTTCTTTCAGTGGAAGGCATAGTCGTTGTTCCTAGCAAGGTCAGTGATGTGCTCTCATGGGGTCAGCCCAAGTCAGTGACTAACGTGAGGAGTTTTCTCGGTTTAGCGGGATATTATCGTCGCTTTATTGAGAACTTCTCCAAGATTGCAAAGCCAATGACTGAATTGCTCAAGAAGGACAAGAAGTATGTGTGGTCCGCTGAGTGTGAGAAGAGTTTTCAAGAGCTCAAGAAGAGATTGACCACGGCTCTAGTTCTTGTTCTTCCCGACGTCCACCGAAGCTTCGATATTTATTGCGATGCTTCTCGTCAAGGACTCGGTTGTGTCCTTATGCAAGAGGGCAAGGTAGTGGCTTATGCATCAAGGCAATTGAGGCCTCATGAACTCAATTATCCGACACATGACTTGGAATTAGCTGATGTGGTTCATGCACTGAAGATTTGGCGACATTACCTCATCGGTAATCGTTGCGAAGTGTATTCGGATCACAAGAGTTTGAAGAACTTGTTCACCCAACCAGATCTGAATCTTAGGCAAAGAAGGTGGTTGGAATTGATCAAAGATTATGATATGGGTCTCCAATACTGTAACATCCCTATTTTCCTGAGTTTTTGAAAATTTTGAAAACTTTAAAAGTGAACCATTTGGTTTTATTAATTTGCCAAAGCTTAACTTGTAATTTAGAATTTTAAAAGCAGTTTAATTTGACTTAATTAAAACTTGAACTAATTGAAGTTGGTTTAGTTGAGTTTTGTTGGATTTTAATTTGGCTTTTCCTTTTGCCCTAAGTTAAAAATAATTAATTGCAAAAATTAAAAGCAATAGTTAAGCTAAAAATATTTTTACTAAGTCCTAAATAATTCAAGAGATTTCTGTGAATTTTCCTCGAATTTTTGGACAGCTTAAGCTATTTTCTAAAAATGCTTTTGCTTTTCTGGTATTTATTAAAATCAAAAACCTTAGAAATTCCTCCTTAGCCTTTGGGCCGAATCTTCCCGGCCCATTCCTTGTTTCTCCTCGCTGCCCCACCTCAATCGCCCGCTCCCCCCTAATCGGGACCGTCTGACGAATCGGACGGCTCGCGTCGCCCGCGCCTCCCCGTTCTCGCACGCTGTCGCTGACGTGTGGGCCCCACCTATCAGCCACCGCCGACCCGGTCGTCCCCTACCTCCCTTGCCAGCAAGGCCCGGTCCTTTCTTTGTGAATCCCGCCGAGCCGAGCCGCCTCCTCGCGCCTTGTCCCCTTTGTCCTGCTTGGTCGCGCGCCTGCCCCCACTCTCTCCGCGCCCATGCGCCCCCTTTCGCCCCTTCTCCAAGAATCCGCCGCCTCTCGCCGCCATTAAAGCCGCACGGCGAGCTCTCGCTTCTCCTCCTCCGCCCCCATCGCTTATAAAAGCAAGCACCGGATCGCCTCGCCCTCCTCTCTCTTTCCTCACCTCTTCCCTCTCTCCCTCCGAGCTCACCGCGATTGGAGCTTTCCTCGCCGCCGGCCGTGGAGCTTCCGCCACACCCGCCGCCACTGTCGAGCCCCTCCGGTCACCGCCGACCCCGCCACCGGCATCGCCAGGCCAAGGCGCACCTGGTGCGCACCTCCCGCCCCGAGCCTCACCGGAACCCTAGCGTCGCCGTCGAGCCGCCGCCTCCGCCACTCCTCGCTTCCGCCGACCTTCCCGTGCCACCACGTCGTCAAGACCGTGAGCACCAGATTCGCCGAACGCCCTCTTCACACTGGTGCCTCGCCGGCGACGCCAAGGCCGCTGTCACGGCGACCATTGGGCGAAGGCCGCCGGGTCTCACAGGTAAGCCAAGCGTGGCTGCCATCGTGGCGCCACCTCCGCGCCGCGTGGCGCCACATCACCCCCCTTTGCTGATGTGGCTGCCCAGTCAGCCCAAGTGGAATTTCTTTCATTTTCCTTTAGGAAAATAATTCCGAAAAATCAGGAAAATCTCCATTTCATCATTTTATGTGTTTTTCCAACTTCCTTTGGCCATAGCTTCCTCATTCGAACTCCGATTCGAGTGATTCAAATTTCTAAATTCATCTAAAATCCTTGTCTTCCTATTAATATTTATTTAGTATTTATTTGGATTTTATTTGGAGTTGTTTTATTTATTTAGCTTTGCTCACACGTGTAGATTCCAGCGTTTCGGAAGATTTCGCAGACCCGACGACCGAAGCACCTCTACTCTTCAACGAAGGCAAGTCGTAGACCTTTGATCATATTGAACCCATCTTTATAAAAGTATATTGCTTGATATAAACATGCATGGCTAATTTTATAATAAATGGTTTTGGGATTAGTTAATTACCTAATTGCCATTATGCCTCCTTGATAAATTGCGAACGACATGTATCCTTGAATGACATAAACCTTGGACACCCTAGGATGGTTAATTATTAGTTGGAAATTATTGAAATACCAACATGGGTATCGCGTTAAGCTTAGCCAATGCTTTAGTTATGCGATAGACTCACGATCACATACTCAAGGAATGTTTGAACTTGACTAAAGGAAATATGGAACCGTGGCGGAGCCACTTTTGATAAAAGATGTTGCGCCATGACTAGGGTGGTCATTTGGCTGGGTTGAACGAAATTGATTTATGCTCGGACGAGTGGGTGGTGGAAAAGGTGGGTGCCGTAACGCACACTTGGAATGTGGAAACGTCTTGTCTAAGCAACCAACTAAGGACTTAACCTTGAACAATTGATCTAGGCCTCAACCGTACAACCACATGTCTAGATTGGGATAGACCTGGCTGACTAATTAGCAATGTCTTGGTTTGGTTCTGTTTTGGTTGGGAACGGCGCAAGAGGAGGCCAGATAGAGGCGAAACCTTAGCGAGCAGAACTGAGTCAAAACAAAACTTTGTAAAATCCTTGTCACGTGCTCTAGACTGCTTACCTAAGGTAGTGAGCGGTGGCATAGATATATGCCGAACAAACTAGAGAATTCGTGTCTTGTTGGTCAAGCTGTACAACCTCTGCAGAGTGTAAAACTATTCGAATAACCGTGTCCCCGGTTATGGACATGCCTGGTGATTTCACGCAAGGGGTAGAACTTTTGTCAATAATGTTGGAATGGTTTGGTCGAATCTTGTAGATGGTTGATGGTTGGAAAGTAAACGGGGTGTTCACTAGTTGTTCCAAAGAAAATTGATTACTTATGTATTAATCTTTTTAAATTGTGCTTTGCAATCTACTTACTATATTTACTGTCAAATATTGCTTTCTGTAAAATAGCCATAAAGCTATCCTTGTCAAACTTTGCGTGAATATTACTTGCATACATTTCCCTATGACTTGCTGAGTACATTCAAAGTACTCACGGCTTTGCGCCCTCTGTTTAAATTAGTAGAGGAGGGTGAACTAGTGAACTCAGAGTTCTATGAAGAAGACTTCTTTGAAGACTATGCGAATTAGGTCATGTCCTTCACTCGATTGCCGGTGGGCATATTGGGTGACCTCCACCAGATGTTTTGTTCTCCGCTGCAAGTTTACTCTGTTTTCGTTAGCCCTGCGTGGCAACCGTTGTAAGACTTGACCATAAGGTCTCTTTTGCTTAATATTATTAATTTGTCTGCTTCATCTATAGTTTGATTGTGTGGATATGATTACACCAATGTTGCAACTGTGTGAGCTAGCTACTGATCATGGGACTAGTTTAATACACAGAGGGTCCTGGGGTTGCACACCCGGGGTCCCGACAGCGGTGGTATCAGAGCCATATCGACTGTAGGACGTAACCATAGCTAGCATGGTCGTTTAGTCAAGACTTCAAAATTTTATTTTATAAATCAAACCAACAATTAACCTGGATAGTATTCTCCTCCCATCTTACTCTATTCTTCCTCATCTTATGCTAATCTCTCCTTATTCCATTCTCAAGTCTGACTTCTTATGTTTTCTGAACTTTGTTTCTGAATATAAAGTGACCCTCTTATCTCGATAACCTCTATAGAATCGAGCCTTGCTTAAAGTCGCCCACCCACATAAGATAGATTAGTAGTGTTGTTACCCTTTTCAATTTTAGTATCGTTTAGTCCGATAGATAGGGCCTTTGGCTCGAGTTTTGTCGCCTCTTATAGCTTTCCGGCTATTGTTCGTTGGGTTAAATCGGCTTTCCCCAATTAGGTTGTCCCATCTTTCTTCCCTTTTCTTACTCGTCTTTGTGCTCTTCCCTCTTTCCTATTATGCTTTCTTCCTCTCATCTATTAAACCTAAGAAGATCTGTGCAGATGGTTCAGACCCGCAACTCGGCAAGTCAGGAGGAACAAGTGGACCCCGTTACGCCACCAACCCCAGCCGCAACAACAGATCAGGGTTTGGGACAGTTCATGGTAGCACAGGCACAGTTGATGAATGCAATGATGCAGAACATGAACCAGATGTTGACTCAACAGAATCAGACGGCTGCCACTCTGCTCACCGTGCTGAACCAGAGCAACCAAGCAGCTGCCATGCCACCTCCGCCCCCACCAGTTTTCCCTCAGTCAAAGCTGGTAGAATTTATGAGGACCCATCCACCTACCTTCTCCAGCTCCTCTGAGCCTTTGGATGCAAATGATTGGCTGCGCTCTACTGAAAAGAAGCTTGCCATTACCCGGTGTGATGACCGTGAGAAAGTTCTGTATGCCACACACCAGCTGGAAGGAACCGTCGCAAAATGGTGGGAGAACTATTGCGCCACCCATGAAAACCACCAGAACATCACTTGGACTGAATTCTCAGAAGCCTTCCGCCTCTCTCATATTCCTAACGGAAAGGTAGAAATGAAGAAAAATGAGTTTCGTGAGCTGAAACAAGGGAACCTGTCAGTAAGTGAATACCTCAACAAATTCACTCAACTCTCACGCTATGCTCAAGAGGATGTTGCCACTGATGATGCTCGTCAGAAGTGTTTCAAGCGAGGACTCAACCCTAGTTTGAAGGTTCAGGTCGTTGGCAACGACTATGCCAATTTTCAGCAACTAGTCAACAAAGCCATGCTCATAGAAGAGTCACGTCATGAACTGGCGGAATCTCATAAAAGGAAGTCGATGCAGCATGATGCTCATCAAGGCCACCCGCAGAGAGCCAGAATGAATGTGCAGCCCCCTGGCCGCTTCGTCCCTCCTGTCACCTTCAGGACCCCTACAACAGTACCTCACCCAGCTACCCCAGGATTCCATAGCTTCAACAACAACACCAACAACCAGCAGCAAAGAAACAACAATCATGCCGCAAGAATCACCTGTTTCAACTGTCAGCAATTGGGACATTATGCCAGCAATTACCCACAAAAGCAAGGACCATCGCCAGTCAAACTCAACCTTGGAGCTACCCCGACCAGAACCCCCATGCTAGGAGCAGGACGTGGAGCACCCCAGACTCCAGCAGCACCAGCCAAGACCCCTTAGACTTTTGGGAGAGGCTGTGTGAACCATGTCACGGTGGAGGAAGCCCAGATAGCCCCGGACGTCGTGCTGGGTAAGTTCCTAATAAATTTAGCACTTGCTATAGTTTTGTTTGATTCTGGAGCTACCCATTCATTTGTTTCTCAGAGTTTTGTTGCAAAGCATCAGCTAAAGGTTCTGAATCTTAAAAATGCTATGTTGATTCGTACACCTGGTTCGGAGTTGAGTACGAACCAAGGCTGCCCTAAGGTTAAAGTAACCATAGAAGGGGTAGAATTCCTAGCCAACCTTATAATCATTAATGCCAAATCTTTAGATGTGATTTTGGGTATGGATTGGCTTGCTGATCACCAAGCAATTTTGGATTGTGGTGGTAGAAGCATCACTCTGGTTAGCCCAGATGGAACCAAAGTAAAGTTTGAAGCCTCTACGGAAAAGTATGATGGAGCCTTAGTCTGCAGTGTTAGTGCTTTATCTGTGGAAGATGTGCCAGTAGTCAGAGAATTTCCAGATGTCTTTCCTGATGACCTACCTGGAATGCCACCGGACAGGGACCTAGAGTTTGTCATTAACCTGGTTCTGGGAACCGCACCCATTTCTAAGAGACCCTACTGTTTGCTGGTTGACGACTTAGTCGAGCTGAAGAAGCAGATTGAAGAAATGCAAGATAAAGGATTTGTCCGACCAAGTTCTTTACCTTGGGGAGCCCCAGTGATCTTTGTCCCCAAGAAGGATGGTACCCAGCGGATGTGTGTGGATTACCACTCTCTCAATGAAGTCACCATCAAGAACAAGTACCCTCTGCCCAGGATCGATGATTTGTTTGACTAGTTAAAAGGAGCCGGAGTGTTCTCCAAGGTAGATTTAAGGTCAGGTTACCACTATTTAAAGATTCGCCAAGAAGATATACCGAAGACAGTTTTCTCAACCCGATATGGACTGTATGAGTATACGGTCATATCTTTTGGATTAACCAATGCCCCGGCGTACTTTATGAACTTGATAAACAAAGTATTCATGGAGTATCTGGATAAGTTTGTTATTGTCTTTATTGACGATATCCTAGTTTACTGTAAGAGTGAAGAAGAGCATGAAGAGCACCTTCGCTTGGTTCTGAATAAGCTTAGAGATCATCAACTCTATGCTAAATTCAATAAGTGTGAGTTTTGGATGAAAGAAGTTACCTTTTTGGGACACGTCATGTCTGCAGAAGGAGTCGCCGTCAACCCTAGCAAAGTCAAGGATGTGCTCAACTGGGAGTCACCCAAGTCAGTACCTCAGATCAGAAGTTTCCTTGGAATGGCAGGTTACTACCGCTGGTTTATAGAAGGATTCTCAAGAATAGCAAGACCACTTATCCAATTGCTGAAGAAGGAAAAGAAATTTACTTGGACGCCAGAATGTGAGCAAAGTTTTCAAGAATTAAAGAAGCATTTGACCACCGCCCCAGTGCTAATTCTGCCTGATGTTCGGAAGGATTTTGAGATTTTCTGTGATGCATCTCGTCATGGTCTCGGGTGTGTTTTGATGCAAGAAAGGAAAGTGGTAGCATATGCTTCACGCCAATTGAAGCCTCATGAAGTCAATTACCCCACTCATGACTTAGAATTGGCTGCTGTAGTGCATGCTTTGAAGATATGACGCCATTACCTCATTGGTAATCGCTGCGAAGTTTACACGGATCATAAGAGCTTGAAGTACATCTTCACTCAAGCTGACCTGAATATGAGACAAAGAAGATGGTTGGAATTGATCAAGGATTACAACATGGGAATTCATTATCACCCAGGCAAAGCAAATGTTGTAGCGGATGCTTTAAGTAGAAAGACCTACTGTAGTACTCTAATGATCAAGGAAAGTCAGCCAGCACTGCACGAAGAATTTCAAAAGCTCAAGCTTGAGTTAGTTGAAGAAGGTTACTTAGCTGCCCTGGAAGTACAACCAACTCTTCAGGATCAGATCAAGAAAGCTCAAGAAGAAGATACAGATATCAAGGAGATCAAGAGAAACATGAAGCAGGGTAAATCCTTAAGATTTTCAGAAGATGAGCAAGGTGTCATATGGTTCGATAAGCGTATTTGTGTACCGGATCAGAAGGAACTTAAACAGTTAATACTCAAGGAAGCTCATGAAACCTTGTACTCCATTCACCCCGGAAGCACTAAGATGTATCAAGATCTTAAGGAATTTTATTGGTGGCCTAGCATGAAGCGTGAAATTGCTGAGTATATTGCACAATGCGATGTTTGCCAGCGAGTTAAAGCTGAGCATCAGAGACTTGCTGGACTTTTGCAACCTTTGAGCATACCTGAATGGAAATGGGAAGAAATTGGCATAGATTTTATCACCGGTCTGCCAAGAGCTAAAGCTGGATATGATTCTATCTGGGTAATTGTTGATCGCCTAACAAAAGTCACTCACTTCCTCCCAGTCAAGACTACTTACTCAGGAGACAGACTTGCAGAATTGTATATGGCAAAGATAGTATGTCAGCATGGAGTACCAAAGAAGATCGTGTCAGATCGAGGAACCCAGTTCACCTCAAGATTCTAGCAGAAGCTGCACAGCGTTTTGGGCACTAATTTGAATTTCAATACAGCCTACCACCCTCAGACAGATGGTCAGACCGAAAGAGTTAATCAAATCCTAGAAGATATGTTAAGAGCCTGCGCTCTAGAGAACCAGACCAGTTGGGACCAAATGCTACCTTATGCAAAGTTTTCTTACAACAACAGTCATCAATCAAGTCTACAAATGTCCCCGTTTGAGGCCCTTTATGGAAGAAAGTGCAGAACACCTTTGTATTGGACTAAGTCAGGCGAAGGGCAAGTGCTTGGACCAGACATCCTAAAGGAGGCCAAAGATCAAGTTAAGTCAATCAGAGAAAAGCTGAGAACAACCTAGACCAGACAGAAAAGTTATGCTGATAACCGTCGTCGAGATTTAGCTTTTGTACCTGGAGATCATGTGTACCTGAAAGTCTCACCTCTCAAAGGGATGCGTCGCTTTAGAGTCAGTGGAAAGCTCGCACCAAGATACATTGGACCTTTTCCAGTTCTAGTCAGAAGAGGAGAAGTTGCTTACAAGTTAGAGCTCCCGCCTCAGTTGTCAGATGTGCATGACGTCTTTCATGTGTCTCAATTGAAGAAGTGCATGCGAGTGCCAGAAGAGCAGATGCCATTAGAAGCAGTGGACTTGCAAGAAGATCTAACCGACAAGGGGCAGCCCATCAAAATCTTGGAAGTGTCCGAGCGTGTGACAAGAAGCAAGATCCTCCGTTTCTGCAAAGTTCAATGGAGCAATCACAGCGAAGAAGAAGCCACCTGGGAGCGTGAAGAAGATCTAAAGGCCAAGTTCCTGCACCTATTCTTTAGTCATCCTGAATCTCAGGGTCGAGATTCCCTTTAAGGGGTATATGTTTGTAATATCCCTATTTTCCCGAGTTTTTGAAAATTTTGAAAACTTTAAAAGTGAACCATTTGGTTTTATTAATTTGCCAAAGCTTAACTTGTAATTTAGAATTTTAAAAGCAGTTTAATTTGACTTAATTAAAACTTGAACTAATTGAAGTTGGTTTAGTTGAGTTTTGTTGGATTTTAATTTGGCTTTTCCTTTTGCCCTAAGTTAAAAATAATTAATTGCAAAAATTAAAAGCAATAATTAATCACACCGAAGAAGAAGCCACCTAGTCCCCTTTGTCCGCTTTGGTCGCGCCTGCCCCCCCGCCTCATTGTGCTGTCGTCCCCTTTTGCCCCCTTCTCCGCGAATCCTGCCGCCTCTCTTGCGCGCCATTAAAGCCGCACGGCGAGCTCTCCTTCTCCTCCTCCGCCTGTCGCCTATAAAAGCAAGCACCGGACCACCTCGCCCTCCTCTCTCTTTCCCCTCACCTCTCTTCCCCTCTCTCCCTCTGAGCTCGCCGCGATTGGAGCTTTCCTCGCCACCCGGTGGGAGCTTCCGCCGCTTTCCCCGCCGCCGTCGAGCCCTCCGGTCACCGCCGACCCGCCACCGCATCGCCGAACCAAAGCGCACTGAGCGCACCTCCTCGCCCTGAGCCTCACTGGAACCTGCTGCCGCCGTCGATCGGCCGCCTCCGCCGCTCCTCGCCTTCGCCGCCGACCTTCCCGTGCCGCCACGTCGTCAAGACCGTGAGCACCAGATTCGCCACGACTTCCTCTTCACGCTAGTGCCACGCCGCCGCCACCGCGCCGCCGTTCACCGGCGACCATTGGGCCGAAGGCCACCTCGGGTCGCGTGGCAAGCAGCGTGGTTGCCACCGTGGCGCCACCTCACACAAGGTGGCGCCACGTCACCCCCCCTTTGCTAACGTGGCTGCCCAGTCAGCCCGAGTGGAATTTCTTTGATTTTCCTTTAGGAAAATAATTCCGGAAAATCAGGAAAATCTCCATTTCATCATTTTATGTGTTTTTCCAACTTCCTTTGGCCATAACTTTCTCATTCGAACTCCGATTTGAGTGATTCAAATTTCTAAATTCATCTAAAATCCTTGTCTTCCTATTAGTATTTATTTGGTATTTATTTGGAGTGGTTTAATTTATTTAGCTTTGTTCGCACGTGTAGATTCCGGCGTTTCGGAAGATTCGCAGACCCGACAACCGAAGCACCTCTACTCTTCAACGAAGGCAAGTCGTAGACCTTTGATCATATTGAACCCATCTTTATAAAAGTATATTGTTTGATATAAACATGCATGGCTAATTTTATAATAAATGGTTTCGGGATTAGTTAATTACCTAATCGCCATTATGCCTCCTTGATAAATTGTGAACGACATGTATCCTTGAATGACATAAACCTTGGACACCCTAGGATGGTTAATTATTAGTTGGAAATTATTGAAATACCAACATGAGTATCGCGTTATGCTTAGCCAATGCTTTAGTTATGCGATAGACTCACGATCACATACTCAAGGAATGTTTGAACTTGACTAAAGGAAATATGGAACCGTGGCGGAGCCACTTTTGATAAAAGATGTTGTGCCATGACTAGGGTGGTCATTTGGCCGGGTTGAACGAAATTGATTTATGCTCGGATGAGTGGGTGGTGGAAAAGGTGGGTGCCGTAACGCACACTTGGAATGTGAAAACATCTCGTCTAAGCAACCAACTAAGGACTTAACCTTGAACCATTGATCTGGGCCTCAACCGTACAACCACATGTCTAGATTGGGATAGACCTGGCTGACTAATTAGCAATGTCTTGGTTCGGTTCTGTTTTGGTTGGGAACGGCGCAAGAGGGGGCCAGATAGAGGCGAAACCTTAGCGAGTAGAACTGAGTCAAAATAGAACTTTGTAAAATCCTTATCACGTGCTCTAGACTGCTTACCTAAGCTAGTGAGCGGTGGCATAGATATATGCAGAACAAACTAGAGAATTCATGTCTTGTGGGTCAAGCTGTACAACCTCTGCAGAGTGTAAAACTATTCGAATAGCTGTGTCCCCGGTTATGGACATGCTTGGTGATTTCACGCAAGGGGTAGAACTTTTGTCGAAAATGTTGGAATGGTTTGGTCAAATCTTGTAGATGGTTGATAGTTGGAAAGTGAACAGGGTGTTCACTAGTTGTTTCAAAGAAAATTGATTACTTATGTATTAATCTTTTTAAATTGTGCTTTGCAATCTACTTACTGTATTTACTGTCAAATATTGCTTTCTACAAAATAGCCATAAAGCTATCCTTGTCAAACCTTGCATGAATATTACTTGCATACATTTCCCTATGACTTGCTGAGTACATTCAAAGTACTGATGGCTTTGCGCCCTCTGTTTAAATCAGTAGAGGAGGGTGAACCAGTAAACTCAGAGTTCTATGAAGAAGACTTCTTTGAAGACTGTACGAATTAGGTTGCGTCCTTCACTCGATTGCCGGTGGGCATATTGGGTGACCTCCACCAGATGTTTTGTTCTCCGCTGCAGGTTTACTCTGTTTTCGTTAGCCCTGCGTGGCAACCGTTGTAAGACTTGACCATAAGGTCTCTTTTGCTTAATATTATTAATTTGTCTACTTCATCTATAGTTTGGTTGTGTGGATATGATTACACCAATGTTGCAACTGTGTGAGCTAGCTACTGATCATGGGACTAGTTCAGAATACACAGAGGGTCCTGGGGTTGCACAGCCGGGGTCCCGACAAATACCATCCGGGCAAAGCTAATGTTGTTGCCGATGCTCTCAGTCGCAAGGTTTGTTGCAATACCTTGATGATCAAGGAGCAGCAGCCTGCCCTTCATGAAGAATTTCAGCGGCTCAACTTGGGAGTGGTTGAACATGGTTCCCTCGCTGCCTTGGTTGTGCAACCAACCTTAGAAGATCAAATCAAGGCTACACAACAAACAGATGAAGGTGTGAATAAGATCAAGCAGAATATCAAGAATGGAACAGCCAAGTGCTTCTCAGAAGATGACAATGGTGTTGTATGGTTCGGAAAGCACCTTGTTGTTCCGAAGGTCATGGAATTGCGGAATGTCATCCTCCGCGAGGCGCATGATTCTCCTTTGTCCATTCATCCCGGGGCCACAAAGATGTATCAAGATCTCTGTCAGAGGTTCTGGTGGACCCGAATGAAGCGAGAAATCGCAAAGTTTGTTGCCGAGTGTGACGTATGTCGTCGTGTGAAGGCCGAGCATGAACGTCCTGCGGGTTTGCTACAACCTTTGTTTGTACCTAAATGGAAGTGGGATTCTATCGGCATGGACTTCATTATCGGTCTACCCCGTACCTCAAAAGGGAAAGATGTCATATGGGTTATCATTGATCAGTTGACGAAAGTAGCCCATTTTCTGCCAGTGCGGGCTAAGATTTGTGTAGGTGCTTTGGCGGACCTCTACATATCCCGCATTGTGAGTTTGCACGGTGTGCCCAAGATGATTGTTTCGGACCGTGGATCACTCTTTACCTCCCGGTTTTGGCATAGTTTGCAAGAAGCTATGGGGACTCATCTTTCTTTCAGCACAGCATATCATCCTCAAACTGATGGCCAAACTGAAAGAGTCAATCAAGTATTGGAAGACATGCTCCGTGCTTGTGTTCTCTCATACGGGAAGAATTGGGAAAAATATTTGCCGTTCGCCGAGTTCTCCTACAACAACAGCTTTCAGGCTAGTCTTGGCATGGCACCATTTGAGGCATTATATGGGAGGAAATGTAGAACCCCATTGAATTGGTCAGAAACCGGTGAAAGACCATTCTTTGGCCCAGACTCGATTAATGAGGCCGAAAGCCAAGTTCGGTTGATTCGAGATCGATTGTGCATGGCTCAATCAAGACAAAAGAGCTATGCGGATCGTCGTCGTCGTGAGTTGAGCTTTGAGCCCAATGACTTTGTTTATCTCAAAGTCTCTCCACTGAAAGGCCATCAATGATTTGGCATCAAAGGCAAGCTAGCTCCTCGATATGTTGGACCTTACCGCATCATTAAGAAGAAAGGAGCGATTGCCTACAAGTTGGAATTGCCCGCTGCACTTGAAGGTGTGCACGATATCTTTCACGTGTCTCAATTGAAGAAGTGCCTTCGCGTTCCAACCGAGGAAGCTCCATTGGAGAGTCTCAATATACAAGAAGACTTGACCTACAAAGAGCGTCCTCTTCGCATCCTTGATGAAGCTGAACGAAGAACAAGGAATCGTGCCATCAAGTGCCTCAAGGTTCAGTGGACAAATCATACTAAGGATGAAGCAACTTGGGAAAGGGAGGATCGCCTGCGTGCGGACTACCCATCTTTCTTTTCTGAGT
Organism: Phyllostachys edulis; assembly: GCA_036346405.1. Lineage (NCBI taxonomy): Eukaryota > Viridiplantae > Streptophyta > Magnoliopsida > Poales > Poaceae > Phyllostachys > Phyllostachys edulis. Next base: position 63,799,953 of record CM070553.1, on the reverse strand, counting down.
GATCGAAATCTCGGGACGAGATTCTTGTAAGGGTGGAGGTTTTGTAACATCCAAAATAATGGTGTGTGTTTCAAATGTAATAAAATGAGGATACATTAAAACTTTTGATGCCTCATGATGTCATTTGAAATTTTCTAGGAATTTTTCCCTAGGATTTCCTATTTGCTAAGATTAATGTTTCTATTGATGGAAGTTGTTGTCCTTAAAAAATCCATGATCAAATCTTGTGATCATCCTCTAAAAATATTTTTCCTATCATCTAGATCATCCGTGTAACCTCTCTGAAAAAGCTCATAATTTTTAGATTTTATTTGCTATTTCAAAAAAGCTAGTCAAACCAGTTTGAATTCTGGTCAAACCCCTAGCCCAGCAGCTTGTGAATTTTCTAGAGAACAATGCAATGCATAAAAATTTCTAGAACCAGACTCAGGCTCCGACCCAAGCCGACTTGGCTCGACCAAGTCATCTAAACCGCACATCGCATGCAGCCGTCCGATGGGTAATCAACGCTCACGATTGCGTACCCCTTTGGCCTGTGTTATAATCGCTCGCGCGTTATCGACCGTTGGATCTCAATCCAACAGCCCATCTCGATCCTTTCCGCGTGATCGCGCGCTCGCGGCTAAGACGCTGACGCCACGGCCCCACCGGTCAGGCCCGTCTCCTTCCTCGCGTTGGCTCTCGCGCAGAACACGCGCGCCACGTCGCCGCGCCGCGCTGCCAACTCCGTCATCGCGCAGCAACGCCGTCAATCCACCGCCCCTCTCGGCCAATCCTCAACTTCGCTGGTTGACGCCGCTTCCATTTTCGTCGTCGCCCGGGGATAATAACCCCTCTCCCTCCCGTTGGAAGCCATTCCTCCTCTCGGTGGCTGAGGAGGAAGGCGCTGGTTTGAGCTCAGCTCAAAGGTGAGCCTCCCTCCATGTGGTCCCCCTTTCTTCCTCTTCCTTCACCGCTCCTATGAGCGTTGGTTTGAGCCTTTGTCTCTTTGTGTAGCTCACGGTAGTGAGGCGTGCTCCCTATTGCTCCAGAGCTCGCACCCGAGGCCGCCGCCGTGCCATCTTGGTCCCCGCTGAGTTTCTTGCTCGCTTGAGTGCGTCACCGTGCGCCTTGAAGCCTATGGAGGAGATCCCCTTAACTAATTTGGCCCTTGCATCACAGGGTCTCAGAAAATTTAGCTTTTCCCCATTTTCGGCCGTCGAAGCCCTTTTCTTCTCTGACGACGACACAGTGAGCCATTCTTCAATTCCTCGCTTGTACACCATCTTGAGGCACCTATGATGCATCCTCCATCACCCATTCCATCCCACTGTCCTCAGGTTGAGCTCTCCTCGGTGAGGTGCCGCCGCCGCCTCGGTTTCTCGTCGCCAACTCAACTCCGGCAACTTCTCCACCTCTGGGTCATCCCAGTAAGTCTCTGGAACCTCCATGTTGCCCTTGCGCGTGCTAGTTTGCCACGGGCATTTCGTTTCCGCGATGTGCCATGTTCCCGTGGAAGCTCCTCCGCTCCTCGCCGTCGCTGCCAGCCACCATCGTCAGTCTCGCCGCCCGGTCTGCCCGGTCTTGCAAGGTCACGGGCTTTCCGTTTTGACCACTCACCAGCGCCGCCGTGCCCTGCTTCACCGGCGAGCCGCTGGGAAAGTCCACAGCTTGCCGGCGCGCATGGACAGTACGATCAGAGGCGGCGTTGATTAGTATTTAATGATGATGATTAGGAATAAATGATGCATCTTTGTCGGAAAGCATATGATTAGCTGGTTCTTTGAATCACTTACATGTGGGCCCGAGGCCATTAGTGCATAGTAACCCTGCGGTGCACCCGTGGACCAAGCTCATGACTTTCGGTCCATGCACTATGCATGTGGACCAAGTCTATGACAGGTGGGTCCCACCTGTCGGTTTTTACCGGAATTCAAATGGAAAATAGAAAATGGCACTATTCATTGACCCCACTGGTCAGTCACTTTGGCTAGAGTAGGCTGGGTACAAAAAGTATGTTATGATTATATAATTTCCGAAATGCTTTATTTGTGAACTGAAAATTGGTTAAACTTCAAAATTGCATAAGTAATTCATTTTAGCTCCAAAATTGATGATTCAAATTATGTTAGTTTCCTTTTTAAATGTAATTTAATATAAAAATGGGTTGAATCATGTTACTCTTCCAGAAAACACATTTGACAAAATTACTTTATGTTTAGTATTATTGTTGCCCTAAAAATTACTTTAACTTCAAAAATGCGTAAGTATTTCTCTGTAACTCCAAATAGAGTAAACTCAATTTTGTTAGAATCCTCTATTAGTGTATTTTATTTTAAAATAGGTTGTGAGCATGATACTATCACTGAAAATCTTATTTTGCATGTAACTTGAGTACTACTTTCATAACTTTGAAAAATCATAGAAAATTCATCTTAGCTCCAAATGAGGTGAATCAAATTCCATTGTTCATCTCATGAGGTGCTATGCCTACCATAAAAATTTCAAGTGCACCACTACTCTGGAAATTTTCACCAAAATAATTATTTCGGATGAACAGTAACCGGTAGCAATTAAATTGGATTTTCCAGAAAACCGACTTTCAAACTGTCATAACTTTTGCATAGAACATCCAAATAAATTGATTCTTATTGCTAAATTCATATAAAATCATGCTCTACCTTCTGTGAATTTTGCATAATTTTTGGATGAAGTTAAATTTTTGGGTCTTTTCGGTTTTATTCGCTTCTTATTGTGCTTTCGATTCTTTCGCTAGGTTCCAACGAAATTATTGATTGCGCGAGTGACCCTCTGCAGCAAGATAATCATCCTCAGCAAGGCAAGCAGTTTGATCATAAATGTCCCATTACTTTCAAGTCTAATACCTTGTTTACAAATTGTATCTATGCATGCTTTTGTGTCAAAGTAATTTTCCCGATTAGAGGTAGCTATTCCTATTGCATGGTTGCCCTTAAATTGTTATCCCCTACCACAAAACATAAGTTATTAACATCACTGGTGAATTAGAGCCCGGTGATTTAATTATGCTCATTTATTGTCTTTGCATTGTCATGCTTAGAATTGCTTAGTTACCGGTAGATTTGGGCGGTTATCGACTTAGTCGATAACTTTGATCACACAAAACTATTATTATCATTATGCTTAGCACCTTGTGCTTTGTTACTTTATAAAGTCAAAAACTAAAAATAAAAATGAAAAGTTTGAGACTTGGGCACAATGGTTGACGGTTTGATCTTATGGTGTGATGGAATGGTGCCCAAGTCAATCAAGCACTGAGTTACTTGCGCCACCGTACCGAGCAATTTGCATACTAACCACATGAGAGGGATATGGGACCTCTCTTAACTTAGTACTTTGGCGTGTGTTAGCTCCGGGTCGCATGGTAGATGTGTGTGTTGTGTTGAAAAAGAAACTTGCGTGTGTTTGGGTGAGTAGTGGTGGAGGTTATCCACTTCAAGGAGCATCGTCCTTTATAAGGAGATGAGCATCTTTGATGACTCCGCATCAACATATGGGGCTTCCTCCTATATGGGCGACTCGTAGTTAATGCACAATATTGGAAACGTTTCATAGGACTTAGCTCTGCCGGCATACCAAAGGAAGTCTGCTTCATCGCATGGCATTAAGGAGCGGTCTGACATGTGGGTACGTTGGTACACCCCTGCAGGGTTCAAACTATTCGAATAGCCTCGTCCTAGGTTATGGACACGCTTGGATACGCCCCGTGAGAACTAGACTATAACATTTAATTAAAACTTGATGTGGGTGGCATGAATGGGGAATTCATGCTATTTGTTGTGGTGGCTATTGGGTTAGCCACTTCCAGGATGTTTTTTTTTAATTATTGTTACTTACTTATCGCTGTTTTTGTCAAATAAAATCAGATTGTAAAACTGCTTTCAATCTATTATATTATTGCAAATGAAAACTTGCTTTATGCTGAAAATGAGTCTAGAGCCTCCTCCACTTAAATAAGCTTACACGTAGCTATTTATATAGGCCTGTTAATCTACACGTAAGTCTTGCGAGTACATTTTTGTACTCATTTGTTTTGCTTAATAAATTGTTGCAGAGGAGGAAGTTGAACCCCAAGGGTTCCACTTTTGCGAGATGTGTGGTGGTTCTGACGACTAGGTTGGTGGCCCGGTTGGTTGCCTTGTGGGTTAAAGGCACACTAATTGGCTTTTCGTTTATCGCCATCTTATGGCACCTTGCTTCTGCTGTTATTTAAGACTCTTTAGTTGTCATTTGGCCGATCGGCCCCTTTTGTAATAACTCTATTTTGTATGTCTTTCGAAATGTTTAGTTGTACTTTGGTTCTATGTGTTGAATGGAATTGATGCATAATTTTTGTATGGGGTATGTGTACAGCATTCTGGGAAGTACATATATGCCGAGAGTCGAGATATTTGATTTGTAATGCATGAATCATCTTGATGGTTAAGTATTACAAGTTAAATACCCCGGGTTCTCACAAAAGTTGGTATCAGAGCCATACTAACCATAGAAACCACTACCTTGGTCGTCCTTAGGATATTTTGAAAAACTTAGTTTCAAAATACCAAATGATTTATGAAAACTTAAGTAAGTTCTCAGATTTTACTCCTTACCTATCCTAGAATGCTCATCTTACCTTATTCTTGATTTGGATTGGAAAAGTTGTTTCCTCTCATCTTTAATTCAAAAGATAGTTGTTACCGTTTAAAATCGGTTTTGGGATTCAATGAGTGTTATAAAATTGAAGTGTTGGCTGTCTTTTAGTGAAGATTAGAAGCATTTGGAGTTGAAAAATTCAGCTTGGAGCTTAGATATAAAATTGGGACAGCAAGCACAAATTTTGGACAGCAAGCACCTAGATCTCCGTTAGGGCTAAAGATGAGAGGATAATTCAACTAAAACTTGTGGGGTTTAAAAGGGTAAGATGTGATATTAGATAGCTAGTGTCTAACGGACCTTAGATGGTTTTTACCATGATCCTTATATGCAATAAGACTTGAGTTGTGTTCTGAAATTTTCTTCTCAAACCGATTGTTTGTTCATTCAATACAAGTTAGTCGTACCGAGAAGTTAAATCTTGTGTCTTATGAGTTTTGCATTGGATCTTATGCCTTTTTGCAAGTGTTGGAGTTCATTTCTTGCTGGTTATATGTTTGTAATGGGGTTAGGGTAATATATCATTTCCCTAGTCGATAGCTTGTCTTTTGCTACCTTTCGTCTCTAGTTTTTGGGTTTTTGTTGCTAACCTGCCTCAATGAAACAGGATGGCTGGACGAACACGCAGTAGCCAGGGTCAGCTAGCTGGTCAGGATGTGGAGCTCCCACCTCCTCCGACCATGGCTGAGGTTCTCGCTCAGATTGAGCGGAATCGCATGGATCAGATGAGGATCCTAGAGGCGATTGCATGAAACACCTCCAACCTTTCCGGTGCCTCCGGATCAAGGGGAGGTTGTGGCCATCATCAGAGGGGAGGACTCTTAGAGTTCCTTCGCACACAACCACCCACCTTCTCGCAGTCCGAGGATCCACTCGATGCGAATGATTGGTTGCGTCTTGTCGAGCGGGAGCTCGATGTCGCTCAGTGCCAGGAGCAGGAGAAGGCACTCTTTGCCTCCCATCAGTTGGAGGGGCAGCACTCTCATGGTGGGAGAACTTCCTCGCCATGCAGCCCGAGGGCCGGGCTATCACTTGGGCGGAGTTTCGCACTGCTTTCCGTTGGGCTCATGTCCCCGCCGGCTTGATGAAGCTCAAGAAGGAGTTCTCGGCGCTCAAGCAAGGGCGCAGATCAGTGACTGAGTGCCTCCATGACTTCAACCATCTATCTTAGTACGCCTCTGAGGATGTGCCCACTGATGAGGCCAAGCAAGAGAAGTTCATGGATGGCTTGTCTAAGGAGCTTCAGGACAAGTTGTCTATCGTTGACTTCCCCGACTTCCAGTCATTGGTCGACAAGGCTATTGTCGCCGAGCACAAGGCAAGGGCGCTAGGTGATTCTCGCAAGTGCAAGTGGGAGGCCCAAAAATCAACAAGGTCCAGTTTTCCTCGTTCTTATGGCGGGCAAGCCCCGGTGCATCACTCTCAGACTCCAGCACCACCGAGGCCACCGGCGTATGTACCTCGCCCACCGCAGGCCGTGTCTCAGCCATGTACCCCTGCGGGACAGCAAGGGGGCCCCCGCAATCCGGCTGCTGAGGTCACTTGCTTCTTCTGCAACAACAAGAGGCATTATGCTATTCATTGCCCTAAGAAGGCTGGAGCGGCCCCTCGTCCTAATGGAGGATGTGGGCATGGTAATGGCCAAGATCAGAAGGTTAATCAGAAGGCCCAGAATGTGGGCAGTGGTCGAGTCAACCATATCTCAGCCGAGGAAGCTCAGGAGGCACCTGACGTCGTGTTGGGTACGCTTCTTGTCAACTCTCGACCAGCTACCATTTTATTTGATTCTAGAGCTTCTCATTCATTTATATCAAAGTCTTTTGCTGCACTTAGTGATCTTCCAATTGTTCCTATGCATGTTCCTTTGATTATTCATTCTACGGGGTCGGTAATGAGAGCTGAATATGAATGTCGGGATGTTTCTATTGAGATTGGAGGAGTGGGATTTTTGGCAAACCTTATCCTCATCGAATCAGCAAGTTTGGATGTGATACTTTGCGTGGATTGGCTGTCCCAACACTTGGGGCAAATCGATTGTGCCAGAAAATCCATCTCCCTCACAAGTCCATCCGACGAGCAAGTTGGAATTTCTCCAAAGCTGCAAGAACCACATCTTTATGCACTTGAAGCAAAGCCAACTATGGAGATTCATGAAGTCCCTGTGGTATGCGACTTCGCTGATGTGTTTCCCGAAGAATTGCTAGAAATGCCTCCAGTCAGAGATATTGAATTTGTCATCGAGTTGCTACCCGGTACCGCCCCGATTTCAAAGAGGCCGTACCGGATGCCTCCAAATGAATTGGAGGAGTTGAAGAAACAACTTGGTGAACTTCAAGAGAAGAGTTTCATCCGCCCAAGCTCATCACCGTGGGGCTGTCCTGCAATCTTTGTGAAGAAGACACCTTTTCTAGTGGTGTTGGACAGCACCATGGACATGGTTTGCGTGGTTTTGGTTTTGGTCCATGAGCTGCCCCGAGGCAGGATTTTCGCCGTTTTCCAAGTGGTGGACCTTGTTTTGTTCATCGAGGTACACACCCACGGCGAGGTTGTGTGAGTTCTTTTGATGCTTCTGTTGGTTCTCATCATGGTGCTTTCAAGCAAGGCCATCGCCGCTTTTCTAGAGTTGGACCTCGTTTTTCTCATCGAGTTGTCCACTCGCGACGTGCCTCCAAGGATGAGATTGGATCTTCTTTCATGGACCATCATTTGCATCATGCTAACTCACATAATGGTTCGACTGCCTCTAGTGGTGGTGTGTCCAAGGTTTGGGTTCCCAAGCATTTACTCTCTAACCCTTCGGGATCCAAGACTTGGACACCTTGCCTTTCTCATGTGTAGGTACCAAGAACGCGGGTTGGAGAACATGGACTTAAAGATTCTGATCTTTTGCTTCATCACATAATCGGGACACTTGATGGTTCTCCACCTCAACGATGGCCTCCAAGAGGCATGTGCTTTCATGATTGGTGCTTTCACATGTTTGGTGAGCTATCTTATACCTTCATGCATTTACCTTCCTGATTACTCATACTTGGTATGTTGTGCTTGCTTTGTGCTCACTTGTACCTTATTGGCATGTGTTACTCTTGTGATATCTTTCATCATGTTTTTACCTTGCTTGTACTTCCATGTATCATATTGTTGTTCTTAATTTCCAGGGGTGTATGAGCTTGGTCTTGTCATCATGAGCTTGTGCTATCTTGTACTCTTATTATCTTGCTCATGTTGATTCTTGCTTATGTATCCATGTATTAAACTGTTGTTCATTGCTTCCACGGGTATATAAGCTTGGTCTTGTCTTCATGAGCCTATGCTATTTGTACATGATTTATCTTGCTTGTGTTGATGTTTGCTGTATGTATCCACATATTCACTTGATATCCATGTTATGATACATTGTTCTTGATTTGTTCTAAAATATTTTATACTTACATGGTTATTGTGCCTTACTGTTAATTGTGGATGCATGAGTCCTGCCATAGCTTTCACTAGCATGCTTTACTTTTGACTGTGTATATGATGGGTGATATGCTATGTGCTTGTTTGCTTGCTCTATGCCTTATTGTGGATTAAGGATAGTTTGAGCTTTATCATATCTTGGATAGCATGTGTTGCAATTGATTTGTCTATCTCCATGCTCATGTCTTAAATTGTTGATTATATGCTTTCATGAGTTTTGGTTCATTTGCTGCTATCCTTGCTAGTCATGTGTCTTGGTACTGTTTTCCCTAGATAATGTTTCACTAACCCAGTACCAAGGCATAGACTTCCTTTGTCTCTTTTGTGTAGTCTTTTCAGTTAAGAAGAAGAACATGTGGTCCAACAAGTGGTCAAAGACTCCAGTTGTTGGTTCTTCTTCATTTGTGCATTCATGTTGGCTATCACTTCTTGGAGACGAAGGAATTTGAGATGAGGATGATGGGTGAGCGCGACTACTTTCTGGAGCTTCAAGGAATGGATCTTCATCCATCATCACTACATCTCACTGCCAAGCAGTGTGACTCAGGTTCGAGCTTCTATACCTTACATTTCTGTATGGTATCCCTAGTCTATCTTGCATTGCATCTGGTTTGTGTCAGGTGTTGGGCTTGTCGAGTTCACGGTAGATAGGAGGCTCTGTTCTAGCACGTGTCTTTTCTAGGCACTCTTCTTATCCCTTGGTTTTCTAGGTTGAAATCTTCTCACAGCTTAGGTCGAGCTTGTCTCCCAGTCACTAGTCCTTAGCAGGTTTTTGAGCTGCCTGTAGGTCTTTTTAGTGGTGGTGTTTCGCTCCCTAGCATTTCAAGTTGCTTTCTCTAGAGATCTTGTGGCGTTTGAAGTCTCTGTGCTAGTCTTTGTGGAGTCGAAAGCTCTTTTGGCAGTTCTCCCCTCAAAACCTTTTTGACCCAACAAGGTTTGCCACCTTGAGAAGCGAGTTAGGGATAATTTATCCCTATGGGTTGGTTTGAGAGGGAGTTAGTTCTTTTCTGAACTTTCCTTGTTCATCTGAACTTTCCTTGTTCATTTAAGCATTTGTGGATCTTTTCTGATACCTTCTTCAAGTGGTATCTTCTTCAGATCTTTTCGATCTTTTTAGGCTTTTAAGTCTTTTGTGCATCTCATTGTACCATATTGTATACATATGAAAAATCCAAAAAGATGCATTGTAATATAAGCTTTATCGCTTCTGTCTTTTAATTTGATAAAGCTTTGATTATTACCCTCTTGAGCTTTAATATTTCAATTCTTGCTCAAGATTGTGTCTAGTTCTTTGACTTGCTAGAATTATCATGCTTTTACATGTGTAGCAATGTCTTGGCTAAATGAGCTAGAACTTTTAAATAATCTGAACTGAAAATAGCAATTTGTGGATCTTTTAGCTAGTTGCACAATTAGTGATCCTTTTGTGGCATTGGCCCTGTCAAAATTGCTTTGTTAGCTCTGGAATCTAGAATTGAACATCTTTGAGCTTTCAGTTCATTAAAGAATCTAAAACAGCCCTTATGCAAAATGAAAAATGATCTCTTTTGTGCTAAAAACTGATCTCACCAATTCTTTCTCATGAGACGACTTGCCATTATACTAGGCATGAACTCAGGGGGAGTTTTGGATGACCTAGACCACTCCTTCAAGCTTTTTGTGCTTAAGATGGTCGTGGCAAGGCTTGAGATCTAGCACATGGCTAAAAGCAAATTGTTAAAATTGGTTGAAGCTTATGAAGAGGTTGTGGATAGCTCCTAGTCTAGGACCTTCTTTACTAAGATAGACCTTTAATCAACTTGAATATTCATTACAAATGAAAAACAGTTGAAAATTGGGTTTTTGAGGTATTTTGAGCAAAATGATTCAATTTAGGACTTTTTGTCTCTAAGATGGTCTTTGCTAGCTTCTGGATCTCACAATGATATTCTGACATGGCCATTATCACTTTAGGATACCTGTTGTTGAACTTGCTAATTTTGACGCATTGCTTAATTTAATCCAACAACATCTGTTATATTGAGCTATTTAGCCTAGCTTTGCTATATATGTCTTAACATGATCTTGCTAGCTTTGTCAGGCTTATTGTATCTTGAGTAATGGTAAAAATGCTAACCTGTTCAATTGAGTAATCTCCAAATCTTCTTTTACCTAAAAATTGAAAAATCAAAACAAAAATGAAGCCACCCCATTTCATTTCATGCATGCTCTTTCTTTTGCTTCTTCCTTTCTTGTGCTTTTGTCTTCTCTGGATGAGAGGAAGATATGATTCCTTGATGAATTCATTGTCAAAGGGGGAAAAGATATAGCGAAAATGTCATGTTAATAAAGAGCTTGTTGGTTATGGGGGAGAAGTTTTGTAAGAGGGAGAAGTTATGAGTTTTTTGGAGAGAATTGGAGAAATTTAAATTTTAAAATTATCTCTTGAAAAATGATGATCATAGTGAGGGGGAGCATGAAAAATGATGATCATAGTGAGGGAGAGCATTCATATTTCATTCTTTTGGTCTTATTGCCTTTTCTGAACTTGAATTGCAAATCTTGAAGCCTCACAATGACCTAAGGTCAAATAGAACAATTGTTCTTTCATATGGACCTTAAGTGAGATTTTTGTCGTTTCTCTGGAATTGGAAGCTTTCTTGCTTTCTTTTGCTGTATCTCACTGGCCCATGCTATTTTGAAGCCAACTTGGTCATTTCCATTGCTTTCTCTTGCTAATGGACCAAGTTGTGCCTTTGCGCGAAAACGTCGAGTATTTTAATTTTTAAACATCAAACTTACATTTTCTGAGAGATTACCAATGTGTTCATCAAGGGGGAGATTGTGGATATCATGGGGATATGCCCATGATCTTAGGATGATGAGACAATTGGCAATGGCGTTGAGGGTTTGCGGAATCACCCGTTTTCGGCATTGCTCCAGTTCTGTCAGGCCTCTGACGGTCTGACCGGCCATGGTGGCGGTCAGACCGGCCATGCCTTGTGTGGTTTTTCTGGTTTGGTGGCTAGCGGTCGAGGCCGGCGAGTGGCGATCGAGGCAAGCAATGGAGCAATCTGACGGCTTTGGTGGCGGTCGACCAAGCCACTTTATGACTTTGGATTTTGGAGCTGGGCCAAAAATAGAGGGTGTAGGCAAGTGAGAGGTTTCTTCTGCACTTGGTCCCATAATTTTTGGAGCTTCCAGGGAAAAGTTCTATTCGATTGAAAATTCCAAAGAGGTTCGGATTTCCAAGGGTGGAATTTTGGCTAAGTCCCATGTGGCGGTTAGACCGGCCTTTGGTTGACGGTCAGATCGGCCAGTGGGCGGTCAGACCGGCCAGTGGGCGGTCAGACCGGCCAAGGGTGGCGGTCTGACCAGTGTTGGCTTGTTTCGCCGGCCCGCGTGGCGGCGATTTGTGGTTGTTAGGTCAAGTTCATGGTTTTCATTGCATATGTGTTGCATGATGCATGTTTTGGCTAACGTGAGTCAAGTTGTGAAGATCTTGTTCCCGGAAATGGTTTCTTGGTCTATTCTTTGTGCGAGTTGCTTGCGGTCTATGATTTCATCGGCGAGGAGGATCGGGACTAAGCTTGGAGAGCTGAGGTCCAGAACGATCAAGGATGCCGGGTGAGGTCAGAGGACTCAAGCAGGGCGCAGAATGGACATGGATGACCGAACGGGCAGTTCGGTGCGACTGGTTGGATCAAGCGGCGCGGGAGTCATTGCAAGTGCTCAGTGGTGTCGGTGGGATCCGGACGGGAGAGACTTGACGACATGGAGCCGTTGATCAACCTACACGTGGTGAAGCATGGATTGCTTCACGATCTGTGGACTCGATTCTTGGAGAAGGATCGAGAAGGGGTATTTTGGAAATTTCACCAAATACCGCCTTGGTGGCCTTTGGCTACACCGCGGCACGGGTCGGCGCATGGTGAAGCGGTTTAGGTCAATCGATGATGAAGACAACGCTTTGAGATACGTGCGTGTGTTAACCCATTGTGTGTTAGGGTTTAATGGGTGCCCTAATGGAATATACCCTAGATGCTAGCCTCCACTATAAATAGGGGGATGTTGTGGGCTGTTGTTGCTTGCTAAAGCCAAGGGAGAAGCCAGCCAACCCCACTGTGCATGCCCTATTTTGGTTTAGGGTTTTGAGGAGAAAAGAGGGGAGAGCTAGGTTCTAGCTAGGTTTTTGGATTGAGAGTGTGTGCTCACGTGGTGAGCTTTGTCCTCCTTGGTAGGAGTGGCTGTAACCAAATCATCCATCTCCAATCAATCTAATCTGATTTCTTGAGATGAGTTTCTTTGTGTTCTTCCTCTCTATTTTGTGATTTTGGGGCTTTCTTCAATCTGCGGGTTTTTGATTGGTTTCTTGCGTAGATCTACCTTGTTGTGACATGTGGGAACCTATCTAGGATCATCTAGATCATCAATCAACCACGAGTAAGTTTTTGGATCTAAGTTTTGTTTTTGCCCGGTTTTGAACCCACCTTCGGTAAAACTGAAAAAGATATGAACTTTGGCATGGATCTCTGCAATCTTTGATTGGAATAGGTTCCTAATATCTTTAAGAAGGTGTGTCTCAAATTTCGTGTAGTTTGGCCTTACGGATCAAAAGTTAGACCGATTTGAGTTTCGGTTTTCGGGCTGTTTGTGCTGTTGGGCTGTTCATCATCAAGCTGGCGGTCAGACCGCCGATATCAGAGGTCTGACCGCTAGGCAAAATATTTGACCCGCCAATATCAGAGATCAGACCGCCTCTTGGAGAGGTCAGACCGCCGTTCTGAGAGGTCTGACCGCCCTACTCTTTGAGAATTGAGTTTTTGGTAATTTTGGGTGTTTTGTGTCGGGGTTTTGATTGAATTCAATACAAGTCTTCCACTGTGCTTATACTTTGATCTTCATAGCTTCCATAGCTATTGGAGTGAATTGGTGTTGAATTCAATCTTTATGAAAAAGTGAGTGTGCTCCTATTCAGCCCCCCTCTAGTCGCCTTTCCGGTCCTGCAAAGATTATCATAGGGCCTTTACAAAGCTCTGCTTTGACTCAGTTCTGCTCACTAAGGTTTCGCCTACCTGGCCCCCTCTTGCGCCAAACACAACCCAAACAGAACTAAATCAAAACATTGCTAATTAGTTAGCTAGGGCCCACCCATACAGGACATGTGGTTGTTCGGTTAAGATCTAGTTCAATGGCGCACAAGATTAAGTCCTTGACAAGTTACTCAGGTGAGTCTACCACATCCCACAATGTGCTAACTACACCCCCTTTACCGCATGATCCCTCACCCGTGTGAAAATTATTTTGTTTAACTAAGACCAATGACATACCCCGCCATGGTACACAAATTTGAACAACAGTGGCTAACCACCATAATTCCATATTTCATTAAGTCAAATTTTAGCTTTATGACACAAGTGATCATGAACCCATCGCAACTCAGCTTGACTAAGCATCAATACGATACCCATGTTGGTGATACGATATGTCCAACTAAAATTATCCATGCTAGGGTGACAAAGTATTTATGGCATTCAAATATTCAATGGAGCATAATGACAACATGTGATAGCTAATCCCAAAACAGTTGATATAAAGATAGCATGCAATTGATATAAAATAATATACTTTTGAAATCATATGTTCAATATGATCAAAGAACCACGACTTGCCTTGGAATAGATCCTGGGATTGATCTTGATCTTGATGCACTCCTCCTTGCTCAAAATTCTGGAAGAATCAACATCTACTCACAAACAGAGCAAATTAAAAAATAAAAAAAGAATGAAAAAACTCCAAAAATTAAATAAAAATCTCAGTAAAATAGATCTCAAATTTATATGAATTTAGAAATTTGAATGGGCTCAAACGATGTTCGAATGAAGAAGATATGGCTTCTGAAAGATTTAAATCACATGAAATAATGAAATCAAAATTTACTGGAATTGTTTCTCTGAAGGAAGAACAATATATTGGGTCATGCTGACATCATCAATGATTTTTGGCTAAAAAGAAATAAAATAAAATTGAATTTGACAAGTGGGACCCACTGGTCAAAGAGATGGTGTATGGTGGACTAGGTTTACTGGCTTTTGGTTCGGTTGGGATTTGGATGCGCCACATGGATCACTGACACAGCTGCCACATGGATGACACCTAAGCGAATAAGCTGATGTGGCCACTGACTTGGCAAGGTGAGGTGGCAAAGAGAGAGCAAACGGGAGGGAAGGATAGAGAAGATGGCCGGAGCTTCTTGCGCACGGCGTCGACAATAATCGGCGGTGGGGGATGTGAGGACCCCCGGGTTATCTCCGTAAGACCGAGACTAAGCATGGTCTTATGGACATAACTCTGGGCCTCAAGTAAATGGATTCCAACTTAACTCCATCTAAGCGAGAAGCTTAACTGAAAACTGGAGCCCCGACGATCATGCGCGCTGCTCCTCTGCGAGCACTACATGATTGTCGGTTCTCCAACAGTCTAAGCACTACACTTAGTGAGTTAAATAGGAAGCCACGAACAGCGAGCATGAGGTCATGTTGGCTCCCAAGATCAGCGACCAACATGCCCCAAACTCACATATAGCATTGATCATATCGATACAACATTCATACATTCATAGGTCAAAAGACATACAACATAATAGTTCAAGTCTACAACTATTACAAGTGGCCGACCGGCCAAATTCAAATAAGATCATAAAGTAACAGCGGAAGCAAGTAAATAAACCAAAATATCCAGCATGGTATGCCCCATAACCCATCGGCAACCGACTGGGAGTTAAATGATAGCACAACTCGTCAATGTCGCCTAAATCGACACTAACGAGCTCAACGGGCTCAAAGTCTTCCTCACCTGAAATTGCAGCAACCGGGTTGAGTACAAAGGTACTCGCAAGTCTTACACAAATAAAAATTAGTCATGCTAAAGGTTGTTCCAAAGGATGGCTCATATTGGCTTAGTTTTGCAAAAGAGACGCAACAATTTACAACCTACACATACTAGTTTTTCAAGTGCCATTTTGAAATCAGATTTGAAGTAGAAGTAAAGCATGTGAATAAGTAGTAAATTGAATAACAAATGAATCATACAAATGACAAAGTGGCTGTCCACTTTGATACAACAACATACATGAATATTCCATTCATGATGATACCAAGTTATAACCATAATTTTAATTCCAAGTCTAACAATAGCAACCATATAACTCAAGTGGTCGTCCATAACCGTGGACACGGCTATTCGAATAATTTATACCCTGCAGGGGTGTACTACTTTACCCACACGACTTGATTAGCCCGTAAGCCTCCAGATGCCTCCAAATATAGCATACTTCCTATGGTATGCCGGTAGATAAACCAAGACTTAGTATTTTTCAGCAAGTTGATATCATTGAGTTGACTCGCCCATACGCGACGTAATCCCGTTTAAGTGTAGGCTACCCACCTACAACTAAGCAGACGCAAGTTCTGCCAAAATGCCAACCCAATTAATAAAGTTTAAAGAGGGCTCACCCTCACAATAAAGAATTGCAATCGGCACCCTTATGGAGCGATATGCGATGGAACACGATATCGCCCTCACACCACCAGTCATCAACTCAACAATACCAACCCCTTACTTAACTAAGCAGCGCCCATACACCGCGTGTGATAGCACGAGTTTTACTTGAATCAAAGATGTTACCAAAGTTCGGTCCTTAATTGTCCAGACAAGCCAACCACTTACCCAATCTCGTGCACAAAGGCACCATCACTAACCATCACTTGTCCAGACCAAAAGTTCATTTAAAATGATAAAATTTGACTCATAAAACAGATACGAAGATCTGAAACAAAGGTATATAAAGATAGTTGTGTTTATCCCATAATTGTCGGGTTATCCCCGACAATCAACTACCGGTTCTAGACTTGCATGGCTAAGCAAACCCGAACAATATATTTCAACCATTCTAACTTAAGCATGTGATACTGAAATAATTCAAGTATAACCTCAATGAATTAGGAGATAACTAACTACACATCACAAAAATAGCGACATTATCAAAAATAGCATGCAAGCAATTATCATTGCACTAACTTAACAAAACTGTGATCAAATATGATGCAAAAGAAAGTTCAAATGATGCTTGCCTTGCAGGTAGTTCAGTTTTTCACTCTCGGTTACGTACTCGCTTACTTCCGGCAATTCGGAATCTATAGAAAGACGATATCGAATAAACATAGAGAAAAGCCGAAAAATTCAAATTGCTCAAAAATGCATGAATTTTCTACAGTAGCTAGATTATGATTTTATATGAATTTAGGTGAAAGAATTATTCCATTTGGACTTAGTATGTGAGAGTTATGAAGGTTTGAAAATCAGTTTTCAGGAAATTCCAATTTAATTCATTTCGATTACTGTTCACTTAATTTAATTATTTGGCCAAAATTTGTAGAGCAGTGGTGAGGATGAGGATTATATGGATGGATAGATAATATTAATATAAGACCAAAATAACTTGGTTCAGCCTATTTGGAGTTTTTATGACACAGTTATGAATTTTTAAAGTTAATAGCATTTTTAGTGCAAAAATAATTGTATTCCGAATTTTTCCAAATCATCTAATACTCAGCCTAGCCTCTGTCACGACAAATGAGGTTTAAGTATTTCCTTTTATTTTCCATTTAATTCCTAAAGTAAAACATCTACCGGCAATTCTAATATTCTCAATATCATTGACTTAACCAATTCTTCGGTGTTGAATCCCATCACGTGCATAACACACTCTGATCATATTCTCATATCTTGATCTAAATCCCATACTAACCTTCACTAAGGCATAATCAAGGTAGTCAATCCAACAAATAATTCTCGGACTCATAAACTTCCATCCACACAATCCATCTAGTAGTTATATGAAATCCACCAAGTGATAAGCATATGACCGTGACTAAATCCATCAATCATTTTCGACATACTATTTAAGCTAATTCTAACTATCTAGCTCTACTAGTATTGCCTCGGCAAATCACATTCGTAACCACCAACATTTCCACCGATCAAGGTTTATTTGACTTACCGACACCTAATGAGCTTTAAACATTTAATAGCTCACTAATAAATCAACTTACATCCATTTCACCGGACTAGTCTTGTATGACAACTACTAATCCAATCACATATGTGCCTCTACGATCGACTAATAATCATTTAGCTACTAATCCGATAGAGAGTACAATTCCACCGACTCGGCACATGGGACTTACCTACTAAGTACATGGCAAATCCAAATATTTATTCGCAACCAAGTGATCAATTGCTACCTTCTCCAAATTCAAGCACAATTGACTCACATAACTATTACTTAAGCCATCCGATCAATCTACTCATGATTTAATAAATTATTCGACTCAACCTCCATATCTCATTCAATATCATCACAAGAGCTATCAATCAAGTAATAAATCATAAAATCCTTATGCATCCTAACTCTTACTAATCCAACATGAGGAAAAATCTCTAATTAATGTATTATCCAAATATCACTACTAACATCCATGCCACTTCAAAATAATATCATCCGATCAAATAATCCAATCATACATTTAATCTAACATCTACCGAACAGTAACACACGCATTTCACCACAATAATATAATTATTCGCATCCACCATTATATCGATACATAATGACGCCTACGCACAATTACAACCTTACCGGAGAATTATACCGGTCTTAAGTTACCAAAACATTTTTATAATTAAGCATGCATAAATAGATGACATGCACACGACTAATATGCAACATGCACGACTAATATCAAAGCACGGTAACAAAAATAATACTAAAGGTTTTACCGCAACGCTAGACGTGCGAATCGCCACCGGATGACGTCTTCTTGGCTCCGCATCCACGTCTACCGTAGTCGTCCACGTCCGCCTCCTCGTCCATGTCCGTCATCTCGGTACCACCGTGCCACAGCGAGCCTCCGCTGTCCGCATCCGTGTCCCGCTCCGCATCGTCGCCGTTGCTGCATCTACGCAGCGCCTTGGCCTCGTCTCACCAAGCTGCTGCGCCGAGTGCCGCTGCTCCTCCGGCCTTGGCTCCTTGCCTCCGGCTTCTCCTTGCTCCGGCCACCATCGAGCCGCGCCTCCGCCGAAGCCGCTGCATGTGCTGCTGCAGCAAGCTCGCCTCCTCCACCATTTCTCCTCCTCGCTGCTGCTACTGCCTCGGCCATGCATTGCCACTGCCGGGCTGCTGCTGCAGCAAGCTCTTGCTTGCTTCTGCCGCATCAAAGCACAAAATGCAGCACCCTTCACCTCGCCGAGCTGCTGCTCCACGCCATGGAGCTACTGCCGCTCTTGTGCTCCAGTCCGCCGTGCTCCTCCCAGGGCTGCTGGCCAGCTCCATGCCTTGCTGCATGCTGGCCATGACCCACAAGAACCACCACGCAATGGAAGCTCCCACTGCATTCTTCCTCCCGGCCAGCCACTGCTACTCCTTCCCCTTCCTCTCAAACTTGCTCAAAACTCTTTGCATGCGAAAAATACTTGTATGGATGGGAAGCCTATGAGAAGATGAACAAGATAGTATGACATGCATAGGGTGGTTTGTGGTTTTTGGTGGAGTTTGAGAGGAGAGAAGTTGTGAGATGTGCTAGTGTTCTTGAAGAGAAGAAAATAACAGAAGTTCTGTTTGGGAAATAAAGATGGCGTGGAGGAAGAAAGATGTGGCAGTGGAGAAGAGGTGGATGGGTGGCTGTGTAGTGGAGGTGACTTGTTCAGTTGCAAGGCAAGGAAAATAGGCAGAGGGCTGTGTCCTCTCGGCTGGGAATAAAGAAAAATCGGATGAATAGTGTTCTGTTTAGGGGAAAACAAGTAGTAGCAGGGAGCTTGATAAATTTTAGACATAGTTGCCTAGCTCGAAAAATCACGAAATTTTTATGGAAGGTTCCTGACACAGTGTTGGTGCTTAGGTAAAATTTTCAGGATTTTATCCAGAGTGTGATGCTCTCTAAAAATCTTTGAAGTTCCTGTTCGCTCGGAAGAAGAATAGCAGTACGGTTCTTCCTCTTTTCCCCGGCTCGCTCCAACGACTTTGCATGTGTGAACTAACCACCAAATTGGAAAGCTCTCGAGACGACGATCGCAACGGTATAACATGCGTCCTCGGATTCTTGATTCCCGGTTGTGATTGCGAGGAGAGAAGTTAGGGAAAAGAATAAACATGTAGGTGTTTTATCTGCTCTTTCTTTTTCTCCTTTTGTGAATTCGCTCAAACTACCATGCATGCGAAATCGAATTGCGGAATTGAGTTGGTCGTGCGATAACGATCGCGATGGTATGACATGTATGGCTTGGTTTTGAGTTTTTGGATGAGATTTGAAGGAAAGAAGCGAAAGGAGTTAGCAGGGAAGGAAAAATGGAGATGACCGGAAAAGATGGAACACGTAGGCTTTTAGCTTGCGGTCGGTCGAGTCGAAAAATAAAACGACGATACTAATGCATGCATCATGGTATGATTTTTGAAATGCATGTGAAAATAAGATATCAATACAATTAATTTTAATTTTAATAATATATATATTTTTTAACATAGTCTTTCAAACAATTTGTTTTAATAAAATGCAACCTTTTAATTAATTCAATTTGATTCTTAAAGCAACATTTTGATTAAATACTGGAAAAATTTAATACATAGTGAAAAATTTAATAGATCTCCAAATTAAATATTAACATCCCGATTCTGAAAATCGGGGTGTTACAGGGGAGGTCCGGCCGAGGAGCAAAACGGAAACCCAAGGTCAATGTGGCTCTTTGGGTGGTGATGGCTCGATGAGTCTGGTGATGAGACGGCGGTGGCAGTGACATTGGCGACAGTGAAGAGCTCGGGTGCGGTGAACCTGGCGATGGAGGGCGCCCGAAGAAGACAAAGGTGAGCACCGGTGCAGAGGTAACATGAGTAGCACAAAGACACAAGCGGGGTGATCAGAGAATGCTCAGAACGGCGGCGAGAAGTTGACCAGCAACGAAGAAGAAGACCGACGACAGCATCTCGGAGGCTGAGAGAAAAGGAAAAGGGAGGGAATTGACTAAGGAGGATATGGGACGCAAGGTGACATGCAAAGGAGGGAGGAGGAGCTACGCAAGGTGACGCGCAAAGGAGGTAGAAGGAGCTCACCAAATAGTAGATCAGCAAGGTGGAGGTGTGGGCAGATTTGGGACGACGGGGTCACCGGCATTGTAGGGGTCCTCGAGCAAAGGGGATGGCGTCACGGTGTAGAATGTTGCTTCGCGGTTCCAATGGAGAATACGACATGGGCGGAGAGGGACCAATGGTGGTGCAATCCCACATCGAAGAACTCTGGTGGCCACTCGGTTCTTGATGAAATCTGGAGTAAAGAAGACAATGCCGGCGGCGGAACTCTAGGGTTTTGAGAGAGGAGATCAATGTGCTCAAATTGACGCAATTGGCTTGCTTTAAATAGTGCCAAAATTGGGAGAATCCAAGGGAGCACAGCGCGGCTAAGGCGTGTGAAGAATCTAGACCCACCATTATGAGTTAATAGAGTATTTTGGTGATTAATGACAAATCTATATGTGAGACTAACACTTTGATTGATATACCTATTGTGTAGTCTTATTTGGATGAAAAGGTGAAAATCATGGAGGTATGCATTCGACATCATATTCTTATATATTGTTGCAGTCCTTGGATCCAAAATATAGGTTGAACTCCACCAAAAGTTTAACTTGGATATGTGCATATGTTTTTAATATGCACACATTTAGGGAGAGTTCACTCTATGTTTTGTGGTTTCATTAGTATTGATCCATATTTCTTTATCCACATATATTGGGGATCTCTACGTTGAAACATATTCTTTGAGTATATAAAACTTGTGTAGTTCATATATACTCATATTACTTTATATTCAATCATTTGCAATTGTGTTGTGGGACTAATGTGTGTGCTAAGATGTTTTCAAGGCTTAGTCCCAGAGTTTGAATGATGACATGAAAAGAAAATGCAAAGATGATAAAAGATCGACATGGCTCAAGACAAAGGAGTCATGCATTGCATTTCGAAAAGCTTATGGAAGAATTTCAGCGGAAATCTGTATGATCGCATTTGGTAAGCGGTACTACCGATGTGCGGTAGTACCGAAGCTTATTTGGCGGAACTATAGCTCAGCGGTATGACCGTAATTTACTTGGCGGAACTACCACAACCCGGTGTAACCGATTTGGTAGCGGTACGTTTTTTTCCAGTGAGTGCCCTTTTGGACCTCAAGGAAGAGTGGTCGTACCGCCCTTGTGATCGGAAGTACCGGAGAGCGGAACTACCGCATGATCAACAGCGGTAGTACTGCACCTGTCAGTAATGGCTTGTTCAGAAGCATTTATTGCAGGTATATCTTGGTAATTAATGTCAATAACATTATGGGACTAACATTTTCCATGAGTTGGATGAATAGGTTATGTTCCAGGGTAATGGAGACTTTGGATGGCATCATGAGTTGATCGTCATCAAGTCAAGGTTCAAGAAGAGGATGCATCATGTGTTGATGTATATCAAGATCTCGAAGAGGAGATGATCATGAGTTGATCATCAAGTCAGAAGAAGACCCATCATGTGTTGATGGACGTCAAGTAAAGGATGCATCATGGGTTGATGCATGTCAAGACAATGACCTGGACTTGAAGTGAAGATGCGCGTCATCAAGCTTCAAGAAGATGCTCAAGGCAAAGGTATGACTAGCTAAGGCTCAGTATGTGTTCCTAGTCTTTTACCGTGTAACATCCCAACTGTATAAACAGGGTTTGTTCAAGTATAATTATATGTGTAGAAATTAAAACTTTTTCTCACATCTTGAAAACCCCTAATCACTCATGTAATTCTTGTCCAAGAGTTGTGTAATCCAAAAACACAAGCTCTTGTTGACCAAAAGTCAAACTCATTTTCCAATTGTCTAAATCCTGTCCCAAACATTTGGAAATATTTTTCCTTGGTCCTAAAGTTGATGTGGGACCCCTCTGAAAAACATCATGAGTTATAAAACTTGTTTGATAAATTGTGGAGGTAAAACAAATCCTTGAACAACCTTCATGAATTTCCTGAGAAAAATGCACTGCATAATAACCTCTGGAAATTTTATGCAAGGTTAATCTCATGGTCAGCAAGCTCTAGTTAAAATTTCATAAATTTTGGAGCTCAATTGCTATTCCAAACAACCCTGCAAAATCTCAGCTGTTGAAACTAAACTTAAAAGCTTGGTACTTTTCCTTGGGCTAGCCACTTTGCAAAGCTGGTCCAGCCCAACCATGTCTGCACTTCAGCAGACCTCCTCTCCACCTTGATCAGGTCGTAGCCGTTGGATTAACATCCAACCGCCACGACCTCCTCCTCAGCTAACGCAGCCAAGTCCTCCCCACTCACATGAGGTCATCGCCCTTGGATCAACGATCCATGGCCATGACCTCCCCTCGCGCTCAAACTACTCAGACCTCCCCTTTTGCACTCACTTGAGGTCGTAGCCGTTGGATCCAATCCAAAGGCCACGACCTCCTCTGCAAACCATCGCTGCGTGGATCTCCCACCTTGTTGAGGTCATCGCCCTTGGATCCAAGATCCATGGCCATGACCTCCCCTCACGGTTAAACTAAGCAAACCTCCCACCGAAACGAGGTTGTAGCCGTTGGATCAGATCCAACAGCCCACGACCTCCCCCCTCAAAATATCCAGCGCTCACAACCTCCCCCATCTTGTGTTGTGCACCGTTGGATTAAAAATCCACGGTCACGACCTCCTCCTTGTCTTATGCGCATCAGACCTCCTCGCGCACGTGAGGTCATTGCCCTTAGATCTAAATCTAATGGCCATGACCTCCCTTGTGTGTTGCGCAAGCTCAAGACCTCCTTTGCGCCACGCGCGAGGCTCAGGACCTCCCCTTTCTTGATCACCACAGTTGGATCAAAATCCAAAGGTCTTGACCTCCCTCGCGCTTCACGCAAAGCCTCAGACCGTCCTTTTTGGTTGTGTGCCCTTGGATTTGAATCCTAAGGCCATGACCTCCCCCTCATGTTCTTAAGGCCGTGTGCGGTTAAGTCCTCCAGATCCAACGGTGCGGACCTCCAGTCCCATTTTCCCACGTGCGCATACACATTAAGGAAATCGGAGGGCCACGACCTCCCTGTCCAAATCGTGTGGCTGGGACCTCCTCCCAGCCACCTAAAACATAACGGTTCAAAAATAGAATCCGATGGCTAGGACCTCCCGGGCTTATCCAACGGTCAAAATGACCTCCTGTTCTTCTCCTTCCTTGGTCACGCATGCGTGCTCTGCGAGGAGTTAATCGAAGGCAGTCCACTGTACCTTTAACAACTCTTTGCTGACCCGCATTAAATGCAGGTCAGCCTTCCGCCTCTCTGGTCAGCACAGACCTGCCACTGTGTCAACCTCGCGTCTTGTCAACCCCATGGACCGTGCCTTGGGCCAAGCTCACCGTGAGCCTAACCAGTGGTCTATGACCTCCTGTGCCCTAAGTATGAAGCCTCCCCCACTGTTTCTTTGGCTTCCTTTGCACACCATTATCCCCTTACTTGCACCCCTGTGCTTGTGAGCTCTAAACCACCAAGCTCTCCTTGGCGCCATTCTTTGGAGCTTGAAGCTCCTCGGTGGACAAGGGTCCTGAGTTTTCCTCCTTTTCTCCTTGCTTCCATTTGTGCCTACCCTCTGGGACCAAGTCCTAACTTGATTTGTTGGGCATTTGCAGAGGGGGACAAAGTGGAGCTTGGAGCTAAAGCTTTGGCCGTGGAGCACCTTTCCTCTCCGGCACCGGTCCTCCCGTCCTCGACCTCCTCAGCACCTTAGGACCTCCAGGTACTCCCTGATAGTCCTAGGCGCTGGGCACCCGCATGTATGCTACTGCGGAGCTTTTGTTGAGCGCACGCTTGAATGTCGCGTGGAGCTTCCCTTTTGCATTTTGGGTTTTGGCCGTGCTTGCCTGCGTTGTCCTCTCCGGCTCGGTGGCGTTCAAGGCCGTCGCCGCCGTCGAGAGGAGGTCCATTGGGTGCGCATGGTTATTGCGGACCCAACGGTACCATTGGATATCGCCGGCGAGGTCTGTATCGCCGGCGATGACCACATCTTTGAACCCGGGTCTTTGTCGGACTAAAACGGCAGCGCCGTTGTCGTTTTTAGGATAAAGATTTGCCGAGTTAATGCGTTCATCATTGCTCAAATCATTGTAATCATTAGCGTGTCTTTAATGTCTTTAATCCACCCTCTGTTGCGCATTTAAGACCTCCCGCGCAGACATCTTTGTGTCTCGCGCGCATTTATTCCATGTCCGAGCGCGTGCGCGCTGGGTCTGGGACGTCCATGACCTCCTCCCAGGAGATCTTGAGCGTCCAAGACCTCCCCTTGAGTGATCGTGGCCGTCCAGACCTCCCTGGAGGTCTGTGACGTTAGGACCTCCCCAAGGTCATCTCAGCCGTTCATGACCTCCCCGGGTAGATCTTGACCGTCAAGGTCCTCCCTCGGACGATCTGGACCATCAAAGTCCTCCCTTGGAACATCTGGACCGTCCAGGACCTCCCCTGTGAGGTCCTGACGATGTAGATCTTCCTCGGGGAGATCTTGATAGTTTAGATCTTCCTTTGGAAGATCTCAACCGTCGAGGACCTCCCTCGTTAGATCTGGTCCGTCCGAACCTCCCCCATCGTTGTGGTCCGCTTGGATTCCCCATCTCTGACCACGACCTCCCTCACCTCGCACATGCGCTGCGCTAGGAGGTCCATGACCTCTGGACCTCTTGAGCACGTGTGTCTTTGTTCACTGGGAGGTCTCGAGCCGTTAGATCTGAGATCTGTGGCTCACGTCCTCCCATGTCCTTGTGGGTTTTAGAAATTCCAAGTGAACCCTTAAGTATAAACCTGAAATAAGGTATAACTTTAGAATTTCATATCTTTTTCGTTTTAAATCCAAATGAGGTCATTCAAATTGTGTTAGCTCTGTCTTGAACTTGACTTTAATCCAAAAATGATTGTAAGTTGAGTTCAGCTCCAGAGCACAGTTTACCATTAGATTTTAAAACTAACTTTAAGTGTACACTCAAATTGATGCTTAACTTGTAAAATACATAACTAATGCTCTGTAGATTATTTTTGAGTGGGACCAACTTTGTTGGTTTCCTCTATTAATGAACTCCCTGTGAAAATTAGTTTTGAGCATGTTGCTGTTATAAAAATGAGGACTTGTGCATTATAATTTTGTTCAAGTTCTTGTTTTTGAAAAATGGTAGAAAGTGCAATCTAGCTCCAAATGAGATGAACTCAATTGTGTTATTCATCTCATGAGGTGCTGGTTTTGCTGTAAAAATTTCAGTGTCACCACTGTTCTAGAAAATGTTGCCTCATAATTAAATTAGTGAATAGTGCAGTTTGGTATTTTTAGGCTGAGCAGAATTGATTTCATCATATCTTTTGCATTAAGAATCCAAATCAATTGGTTCTTATTGCTAAATTCATGATAAATCATTGTCTTGCTGCTGTAGAAATTTCAGAGTATTTGGAGTTCGTTTGCTGTGCTGTCCTTGATTACTTTCGTCGTTCTTATCGGTTCTTTATCGCTTTTCCGTTAGGTTTCGACATTTGTGGTGATCCCGAGAGTGACCCTCTGCCACAACTTGAGCAACAGCCACAAGGCAAGCAGTTTGATCATTTCCATCATTGTCCCATTACTTTAAAGCTTAATATATTATTTTACTTCTATGTATGCATGCTACTTTGTGTTAAAATATCGCTAGCAAGCCTATAGTTGCATAA
Organism: Phyllostachys edulis; assembly: GCA_036346405.1. Taxonomy (NCBI): domain Eukaryota; kingdom Viridiplantae; phylum Streptophyta; class Magnoliopsida; order Poales; family Poaceae; genus Phyllostachys; species Phyllostachys edulis. The sequence goes on along the minus strand of CM070553.1, from coordinate 63,774,051 downwards.
TCTGTAGGAATTATTTATCCTCTACTACCATGAGCCTAGGTTATTTGCTGTGGTTTGAGCTCGTTGGATGAGCTCTTATCACTTAGTAGTTGCGTTTTCTACTGCTTAGACATGCTTAGTAACGGTAGTAATGGGCGATCATCGACTTAGTCGATGGTCTTGATCACTCAAAACTGATTATTACTCCTATATGTCCAGCACTTGTGCTTTGATTAATTGTAAAATCAAAACTGAAAATAAAAGATTGATTTAGACTTGGGCATATTGGATGGATGGTGTGGTTTTTGGATGTGGTGGTATGCCCGAGTCAACAAGGACCGAATTCTTGCGCCATTGACCCAAGCAATTTTATGCTAACCACACGAGGGGATATGGGACCTCTCTTGACTAAGTACTAAGTACTTTGGGCGGTGCTAATTGGGGTCGCTCGGTTGGTGTGTTTTAAAGATAAAATGTGTGTGTGTGTGTGGTGTGGGAATGGAGCGTTGGCGCACCGTTAGGTCTGTCCATTGGGTCCTTATCCCGTGGGTTGTCTTGGTCGAATTAGCACTGCCCATTGGAAATGTCTCGTGAGGACTTAGCCGTGCTTGCAAGCACACCAAAGGTAGTGTGCTTAAAGGAAAGGCGGTCTGACGTGTGTGTACATTGGTACACCCCTGCAGGGATAAAACTATTCGAATAGCCTCGTCCTAGGTTATGGACACGCTTGGTTATTTCTCGTAAGAATTAGACTACAACCTTTAATTAAAACTTGACATGGTTGGCATGAACGGGGAGTTCATGCTATTGTTGTGGTGACTTGGGTTAGTCACTTCCAGGTGGATCTTATTGTTGTTACTATGTTATTATCTCGTTGTTATTTCAACAATTAAAATACTTTGCCAAATTGCCTTCAATCTATTATGTTATTGCAAATGAAACTTGCTTTATGCTAAAATGAGTCCAAAGCCTCATCCACTTAAATAAAGCTTGCATGTAGCTATTTATAGTTCTATTATCTCACACGTAAGTCTTGCGGAGTACTTTATGTACTCATCGCGTGGTTGTGGTATTTTGTGGCTTTTGTTGCAGAGGAAGGAGGTGAGCTCCAAGAGCCTCTCTTTTGTGCTACGTGTTGCGCCTTCTTGACGACTAGCTTGGCGGTCCCAGATGCCTAGGGGTTAAGGCACACTGATTGGCTTTGTGTTATAGCCATCTTTATGGCACTTTTGCTTCCGCTGTTTTCTTAGTAGTTCTTGTTGTTATTTGGCCGGAAGGCCCCTCTTTTGTAATAACCTATTCCTTATTAGTATTAACTTCTGGTTTGTTGCTTATGTACTATGTGTTGTATGGAATTGATACATTCTTTTGTTGTGAGGTATGTATACTGCATTCTGGGGAGTATACATCTCTCGAGACTGGGTTTATTTGGTTGATAATACTAGGGTCAATTGGATGACTAAGTATTATGAGCTTAATAAATCCGGGTGCTCACAAAAGTTTGTATCAGAGCCGTTCTGACCGTAGTAACGCAAGCTTGGTCGTCTTTAGGGTATTTTGAAAACCTAATTTCAAAGTATCAAATGAGTTTTGAAAGCTTAAGAAAATTCTCGGATTTTACTCCTCATCTATCTTAGCTTTCTCTTCTCATCTCACTCTAATTTGAGTTTTAAAAGTTGTTTTCCTCTCGTCCCTTCTACAAAATAGTTGTTATCGATTAATGGGGTTTTGGGGAATCAATGAGTTTGGCAAATTGAAGTGTTAGCTGCCCATCTACAAGGTTTTGAAGCTTCTGGAATGGCCAATTTCGACTGGAAGCTTGGATGCAAAATCTGGACAGCAAGCGTCAATTTCCGGACAGCAAGCTCAAAGGTTCTAAATAGGGTAGAAAATGAGAGGTTAAATCAACTAAAATTTGTGAGAATAAAAGGGTAAGATGTGATACTAGTTAGCTAAGTATCTAGCACTTATTTCGCTGCATTAACCTTGCTCTCTAATAGTTTTAGATCTCATCTTACAATCTGATTTTTAATCTTCTCAACCAATTACTCGTTCATTCAATACAAGTTAGTTGTGTTGGGAAGTTGGCCTTTAATCTTATGTCTTCCTTGCTGTTTTGGAGTCATTTTGGAAGCTTTTAAAGTACATTTCCTTGCTATTTTTGCTTCTCTTTTATTATGCTCCCTATAACTTCTTTTATTCTGCTTGTTTCATTAGTTTATAGTTACTATCATCTAATCCATTATTAACTAGGTAGGGGTCTGTACTATCTATTTTGTTGGCTTTCGGTTAGGGTGATGTTCCGTTCCCCTAGTCGTTGGCATCCCTTTTCGCTTTCTTCAATTTCTAGTCCTTGGGTTTCGTGTAAACCCATCTCTTCGTAGCAGGATGTCTGGACAGTCTAGTAGCGGACTAGGTCAGCAAGCTGGCTGGGACGAAATTCTCGCTAGCTCCAACTATCCAGACAAGACTTGTAAGCGACTCCGCTCTGGCAAGTGTTTCGGATTGTGGCCCCATTGCCCTGAAGCGTGGCAATCGCCTCCTTTTTGCCTTGGCTGTGGTGAAGAGGGGCATTTCGCCGAAGATTGCGAACTAGGAAGAGTCAAGGTGTGTCGGCGTTGTGGTGAGGAAGGACACTACAGCAACCAGTGTACCACATCCTGTCCAAACCGTAACAAACACCACTTACCCGGAGATTGTCTGGCTGCCAAAGTTACTTGTTTCCTCTGCGAGGGAAGCGATCACTATCCCAAGGAGTGTAGCTTGAACATGGTGATTGCCAAGTCATTGGAACTGCAGCGACTGTTTTCTTCGGTCATCTGCAAGCATTGCAATCGCCAATGCCTCCAAACCAGAGAAGTTCTCGGACGATTTGTCTGAAGAGCTACGAGACAGATTACCAGTCTATACCTTCCCCGACTTTCAGCTTGTGGCTGAAAATCCTGTTGTTGCTATGGGCAGAAAGAGAAAGTCAGAGGATCGTCGCAGGTGTCAAGAGAGGACTCAGGGTGACTCCAGCAAGGTCGCCGGTGTCACTTGTTTCTTCTGCAATCTCAAGGGTCATTATGCTAATAATTGTCCTAAGAAGCTTGCAGCAACCTCTCGTCCTTCACAGGCTGTGCCTCAATCGCGTGCACCTGCGAGTCAGCAAGGTGGTCCCCGTAATCCATTTGCCGGAATCACTTGTTTCTTTTGTAGCAAGAAAGGGCACTACGCCAACAATTGCCCTTTGAAGCAGCAAAAGATCGTTTGTAATCCAGTCGACTCCATCTCAGCTGAGAAAGCTCTGGAGGCACCTGACGTCGTGTTAGGTACGCTTCTCGCTAACTCTTGCCCGGATATTATTTTATTCGATTCAGGGGCACCTCATTCCCTTGTATCTCCATCTTTTATCATTGTTGGTGATCCTGATTTCACTCTTTTATCCAGGTGCCCGGCACCACCCCGGTTTCAAAAAGGTCTACTAGTCTACCCCGAACCCCTAAGAAAAATGTTGCCATCTGGGTTGCATCGATCGTTTGACTAAAGTGGCACATTTCCGTCCCTTTACATTTTAAAGGCATCACATACCTGTTGTTGCCTCGAACCTTCGTGGCCTAAACGGCCATAATCCTTTGTAAGAGACTAGTCATGAGGGTCGACCAGATAGTTAGTTAACCGACCAAGGTCTCGTTTGTTAGTGGAGTAACTGACAAATTGCTCCACCAACTAAGAACGACCTTAGTCCCTTTAAGATAGCTAGTCATGCGGAGGATGACTCCGTAAAGCTAGTTAGCGGTGAGATCCCGTTGTTAGTGGAATTAACCAAATAAATCGCTCCAAATTAACCGCAAGTTGTTCCGGAATTAACCAGACAAATCATTCCACCAACTAACAACAGCCATGCACCACCAACCATCGAATCACGATCAAGCTCTCAGTCTGTCAAAAATAACCTTCTTGTGGGTCTTCCAAAGGATCTCTACATATTCCGCATCGTAAATTTGCACGGTGTGCCGAAGACGATTGTGTCGGATCGTGGATCCCTTTTCACGTCTCATTTTTGGCATAGCTTGCAAGAGGCTATGGGCACTCGTCTTGCTTTCAGCTCAGCATATCATCCCCAAACTGATGGTCAGACCGAGAGGGTCAACCAAGTTTTGGAAGACATGCTTCGGGCTTGTGTTCTTTCCTATGGGAAGCATTGGGAGAAATGCTTGCCATTCGCCGAGTTTTCTTATAACAACAGCTTTCAGGCCAGTCTCGGCATGGCGCCTTTCGAGGCCTTATACGGAGAAAGTGTAGAACCCGTTGAACTGGTCGAGACCGGTGAAAGACCTCTCTTTGGCCCGACTCAATCAATGAGGCCGAGCGCCAAGTCCAAATTTTATTCGTGGCGTTGCGCCTGCACGCTCAATCCAGCAAAAGAGCTATGCGGATCGCCGTCGACGTGAGTTGCGTTTTGAGCCTAATGACTTTGTTTATCTCAAAGTCTCTCCTTTGAAGGGCCATCAACGCTTCGGCGTCAAGGGCAAGTTGGCTCCTCGATATGTCGGTCCCTACCGCGTTATCGAGAAGAAGGGAGCTGTTGCCTATAAGTTGGAGTTGCCAGCTGCACTTGAGGGGGTACATGATGTTTTCCATGTGTCCCAGCTTAAGAAGTGCCTCCGTGTTCCAACCGAGGAAGCTCGTTGGAAACTCTCGATGTCCAGAAGATTTGACCTATCGCGAGCACCTGCTCACGTGCTCGATGAGTCTGAACGAAGGACAAGGAATAAGACCATCAAGTTCCTTAAAGTTCAGTGGTCGAACCATTCTGAGGATGAGGCTACTTGGGAAAGAGAAGATCGTCTGCGTGCGGACTATCCATCTTTCTTTACCGAGTGAGCCAAATCTCGGGACGAGATTTTTGTTAGGGGGGAGATTTTGTAACATCCCAACTGTATAAACAGGGTTTGTTCAAGTATAATTATATGTGTAGAAATTAAAACTTTTTCTTACATCTTGAAAACCCCTAATCACTCATGTAATTCTTGTCCAAGAGTTGTGTAATCCAAAAACACAAGCTCTTGTTGACCAAAAGTCAAACTCATTTTCCAATTGTCTAAATCCTGTGCCAAACATTTGGAAATATTTTTCCTTGGTCCTAAAGTTGATGTGGGACCCCTCTGAAAAACATCATGAGTTATAAAACTTGTTTGATAAATTGTGGAGGTAAAACAAATCCTTGAACAACCTTCATGAATTTCCTGAGAAAAATGCACTGCATAATAACCTCTGGAAATTTTATGCAAGGTTAATCTCATGGTCAGCAAGCTCCAGTTAAAATTTCATAAATTTTGGAGCTCAATTGCTATTCCAAACAACCCTGCAAAATCTCAGCTGTTGAAACTAAACTTAAAAGCTTGGTACTGTTCCTTGGGCTAGCCACTTTGCAAAGCTGGTCCAGCCCAACCATGTCTGCACTTCAGCAGACCTCCTCTCCACTTGATCAGTCGTAGCCGTTGGATTAACATCCAACCGCCACGACCTCCTCCTCGCCTAACGCAGCCAAGTCCTCCCGCTCACATGAGGTCATCGCCTTGGATCAACGATCCATGGCCATGACCTCCCCGCGCTCAAACTACTCAGACCTCCCTTTTGCACTCACTTGAGGTCGTGGCCGTTGGATCCAATCCAAAGGCCACGACCTCCTCTCGCAAACCATCGCTTGCGTGGATCTCCCACCTTGTTGAGGTCATCGCCTTGGATCCAAGATCCATGGCCATGACCTCCTCACTGTTAAACTAAGCAAACCTCCCATTTAAACGAGGTCGTGGCCGTTGGATCGATCCAACACCCACGACCTCCCCCTCAAAATATCCAGCGCCACAACCTCCCCCATCTTGTGTTGTGCACCGTTGATTAAAATCCACTGGTCACGACCTCCTCCTTGTCTTATGCGCATCGACCTTCTCACAAGACGTGAGGTCGTTGCCCTTAGATCTAAATCTAATGGCCATGACCTCCCTTGTGTGTTGCGCAAGCTCAAGACCTCCTTTGCGCCACGCACGAGGCTCAGGACCTCCCCTGTCTTGATCACCACCGTTGGATCAAAATCCAAAGGTCTTGACCTCCCTCGCGCTTCACGCAAAGCCTCAGACCGTCCTTTTTGGTTGTGTGCCCTTGGATTTGAATCCTAAGGCCATGACCTCCCCCTCATGTTCTTAAGGCCGTGTGCGGTTAAGTCCTCCAGATCCAACGGTGCAGACCTCCAGTCCGATTTTCCCACGCGCGCATACACATTAAGGAAATCGGAGGGCCACGACCTCCCTGTCCAAATCGTGTGGCTGGGACCTCCTCCCAGCCACCTAAAACATAACGGTTCAAAAATAGAATCCGATGGCTAGGACCTCCCCGAAGGCTTATCCAACGGTCAAAATGACCTCCCCTGTTCTTCTCCTTCCTTGGTCACGCATGCGTGCTCCTGAGCGAGGGAGTTAATGCGAAGGCTGTCCACTGTGTACCTTTAACAACTCTTTCTTGACCAAGATTAAATGCGGTCGACCTTCCGCTCTCTAGTCAAGACAGACACGCCATCGTGTCAACCTCGCGTCTTGTCAACCCCATGGACCGTGCCTTGGGCCAAGCTCACCGTGAGCCTAACTAGTGGTCTATGACCTCCTGTGCCCTAAGTATAAAGCCTCCCCCACTGTTTCTTTGGCTTCCTTTGCACACCATTATCCCCTTACTTGCACCCCTGTGCTTGTGAGCTCTAAACCACCGAAGCTCTCCTTGGCCGCCATTGCTGGAGCTTGAAGCTCCTCGGTGGACAAGGGTCCCTGGAGTTTTCCTCCTTTTCTCCTTGCTTCCATTTGTGCCCTACCCTCTGGGACCAAGTCCTAACTTGATTTGTTGGGCATTTGCAGAGGAGGACAAAGTGGAGCTTGAGTCAAGCTTTGGCCGTGGAGCACCTTTCCTCTCCCAAGACCGGTCCTCCCGTCCTCGACCTCCTCGACCTTAGGACCTCCGTGTACTCCCCGATAGTCCTAGGCGCTGGCACCCGCATGTATGTCTGCTGCGAGCTTTTGTTGAGCGACGCTTGAATGTCGCGCTGAGCTTCCTTTTGCATTTTGGGTTTTGGCCGTGCTTGCCTTCGTTGTCCTCTCCGCTTGCTTGGCGTTCAAAACGTCGCCGCCGAGAGGAGGTCCATTGGAGTGCGATGGTTATTGCGTACTAACGGTACCATTGGATATCGCCGGCGAGGTCAGATCGCCGGCGATGACCACATCTTTGAACCCGGTCTTTGTCGGACTAAAACGGCAGCCCGTTGTCGTTTTAGGATAAAGATTTGCCGAGTTAATGCGCTCATCATTGCTCAAATCATTGTAATCATTAGCGTGTCTTTAATGTCTTTAATCCACCCTCATTGCGCATTTAAGACCTCCCGCGGACCTCTTTGTGTCTCGCAAGATTTATTCCATGTCCGAGCATGTGCTTGTATGGTGCAGGGCGCCCATGACCTCCTCCCAGAGATCTTGAGCGTCCAAGACCTCCCTTGAGTGATCGTGGCCGCCCAGACCTCCCCGGAGGTCTGTGGCGTTAGGACCTCCCTTAGGACCTCCCTAGGTCATCTCACTGCTCATGACCTCCCCGGTAGATCTTGACCGTCAAGGTCATCCTCGAACGATCTGGACCATCAAAGTCCTCCTTGGAACATCTGGACCGTCCCAGACCTCCCCGTGAGGTCCTAACGATGTAGATCTTCCTCGGGGAGATCTTGATAGTTTAGATCTTCCTTTGGAAGATCTCAACTGTCGAGGACCTCCCTCGTTAGATCTGGTCCATCCCGGACCTCCCCCCATCGTTGTGGTCCGTTGGATTCCCCATCTACGGCCACGACCTCCCCTCACCTCGCACATGCGCGCTGCTAGGAGGTCCATGACCTCTGGACCTCTTGAGCACGTGTGTGCTGTTCACCTGGGAGGTCTGAGCCGTTAGATCTGAGATCTGTGGCTCACGTCCTCCCATGTCCTTGTGGGTTTTAGAAATTCCAGTGAACCCTTAAGTATAAACTGAAATAAGGTATAACTTTAGAATTTCATATCTTTTTCGTTTTAAATCCAAATGAGGTCATTCAAATTGTGTTAGCTCTGTCTTGAACTTGACTTTAATCCAAAAATGATTGTAAGTTGAGTTCAGCTCCAGAGCACAGTTTACCATTAGATTTTAAAACTAACTTTAAGTGTACACTCAAATTGATGCTTAACTTGTAAAATACATAACTAATGCTCTGTAGATTATTTTTGAGTGGGACCAACTTTGTTGGTTTCCTCTATTAATGAACTCCCTGTGAAAATTAGTTTTGAGCATGTTGCTGTTATAAAAATGAGGACTTGTGCATTATAATTTTGTTCAAGTTCTTGTTTTTGAAAAATGGTAGAAAGTGCAATCTAGCTCCAAATGAGATGAACTCAGTTGTGTTATTCATCTCATGAGGTGCTGGTTTTTCTGTAAAAATTTCAGTGTCACCACTGTTCTAGAAAATGTTGCCTCATAATTAAATTAGTGAATAGTGCAGTTTGGTATTTTTAGGCTGAGCAGAATTGATTTCATCATATCTTTTGCATTAAGAATCCAAATCAATTGGTTCTTGTTGCTAAATTCATGATAAATCATTGTCTTGCTGCTGTAGAAATTTCAGAGTATTTGGAGTTCGTTTGCTGTGCTGTCCTTGATTACTTTCGTCGTTCTTATCGGTTCTTTATCGCTTTTCCGTTAGGTTTCGACATTTGTGGTGATCCCGAGAGTGACCCTCTGCCACAACTTGAGCAACAGCCACAAGGCAAGCAGTTTGATCATTTCCATCATTGTCCCATTACTTTAAAGCTTAATATATTGTTTTACTTCTATGTATGCATGCTACTTTGTGTTAAAATATCGCTAGCAAGCCTATAGTTGCATAATCTGTAGGAATTGTTTATCCTCTACTACCATGAGCCTAGGTTATTTGCTGTGGTTTGAGCTCGTTGGATGAGCTCTTATCACTTAGTAGTTATGCTTTCTCTGCTTAGACATGCTTAGTAACGGTAGTAATGGGCGATCATCGACTTAGTCGATGGTCTTGATCACTCAAAACTGATTATTACTCCTATATGTCCAGCACTTGTGCTTTGATTAATTTGTAAAATCAAAAACTGAAAATAAAAGATTGATTTAGACTTGGGCATATTGGATGGATGGTGTGGTTTTTGGATGTGGTGGTATGCCCGAGTCAACAAGGACCGAATTCTTGCGCCATTGACCCAAGCAATTTTGCGTGCTAACCACACGAGGGGGATATGGGACCTCTCTTGACTAAGTACTTTGGGCGGTGCTAATTGGGGTCGCTTTCGGTTGGTGTGTTTTAAAGATAAAATATGTGTATGTGTGTGGTGTGGGAATGGGCAAGGCGGACGGTTAGGTGTCCATTGGGTCCTTATCCCGTGGGTTGTCTTGGTCGATTAGCACTGCCCATTGGAAATGTCTCGTAGGACTTAGCGTGCGGCACACCAAAGGTAGTGTGCTTAAAGGAAAGGTGGTCGGCGTGTGGGTACATTGGTACACCCCTGCAGGGATAAAACTATTCGAATAGCCTCGTCCTAGGTTATGGACACGCTTGGTTATTTCCCGTAAGAATTAGACTACAACCTTTAATTAAAACTTGACATGGTTGGCATGAACGGGGAGTTCATGCTATTGTTGTGGTGACTTGGGTTAGTCACTTCCAGGTGGATCTTGTTGTTGTTACTATGTTATTATCTCGTTGTTATTTCAACAATTAAAATGCTTTGCCAAATTGCCTTCAATCTATTATGTTATTGCAAATGAAACTTGCTTTATGCTAAAATGAGTCCAAAGCCTCATCCACTTAAATAAAGCTTGCATGTAGCTATTTATAGTTCTGTTATCTCACACGTAAGTCTTGCGGAGTACTTTATGTACTCATCTGCCCGTGGTTGTGGTATTTTTGTGGCTTTTGTTGCAGAGGAAGGAGGTGAGCTCCAAGAGCCTCTCTTTTGTGCTACGTGTTGCAGCTTCTTGACGACTAGCTTGGCGGTCGGTCGATGCCTAGGGGTTAAGGCACACCGATTGGCTTTGTGTTATAGCCATCTTTATGGCACTTTTGCTTCATTGTTTTCTTAGTAGTTCTTGTTGTTATTTGGCGGAAGGCCCTCTTTGTAATAACCTATTCCTTATTAGTATTAACTTCGGTTTGTTGCTTATGTACTATGTGTTGTATGGAATTGATACATTCTTTTGTTGTGAGGTAGGTATCTTGCATTCTGGGGAGTATACATCTCTCGAGACTGGGTTTATTTGGTTGATAATACTAGGGTCAATTGGATGACTAAGTATTATGAGCTTAATAAATCCGGGTGCTCACATACCGGTCTTGGTGTTTGGTTGGAAGACCGGATTGCTAGTATAGGTTGCTGTACTATTAAGAGGGGTCTTGTCTAGTAGCTTGAGTCTCATCATGTGTTGATAGCTCAGTCTCGCTTGCTCTAGCTCTCTGTGGCATGATGCTATTATTTGCAAATGTGTTTTGCAAATAGTTGAGGCTCATGCATCTAATCCTTGTAGCATGTGACTACTTTGCGAATGTGTTTTGCAAATAGTTTAAGTCTATGTACCTACTCCTTGTGGCATGATCTAAGTTTGCAAATGTGTTTTGCAAATTGTTGGGATTCGTGCATTTTTTCTTGGCATGGTATAAGATTGCATGTTGCTATTTCTTTGGACTTAGACCATGGTAGTGGCTCTTTGGAGTTGTGCTTTTTTATTTGATCAAATGTGTTTGAGATCAATAAAATAGGTGGGTTGTGTATCCCTCTGAATAACCTTTCCATAGAGTTGTAACGTCCCGTTTGTCCATTGTTTTGAAAAGCTTTTAAAATAAAAATAACCATTTGGTTTTGTTGAGAGTCCAAAGCTTAACTTGAAGATTTCTGAAATTTGGAGATTTAACCTGAAGTAATCAAACTTCAATTAATCTCTTTTGGTTGCTTTGGAGTTATTGTTGTTCCTTGGTTTTCAGCCTCCTTTCTCTATTTGCCTTGTTTGTCCTCCAGGTTAGTTTCTCCTCCTCTAGGCCTCTCTCTCTCCTTTCCTAGACCTTCCTCTTGCTGGACATTCCCCTATGTCTAGATCCTCCTTGTATTGGACATCTCCTGGTGTCCAGATCCCTCTTATCTTTCTGACCTTCTCTTCTTCTTTTTCTTCTTCTCTCAAGACTCTCCCTGTGCCCTTATGGAGCTCCCTTTAATCTCTTTGTGTCCTTTAGGACCTCCCCCTTGCCTACTTGGACCTCCCTCGCGTCCGTTCGAGCCTTCTGCTTGATCCTGACCTCTATCGCTTGTGTACCATTCGATTTGCGTTGGATGGTTTGATCTTGTTGAGACATTCGGATGGTCCGAACGTCCCACTCCTTTAGAGCCATCTGATCCATATTGGACGACCCCAATCTGTTGAAGCGTTCGCTCGGTCCGAATGGCCCAATTGCCTTGCCCCGTCCGATTGAAATCTAACGGTCCTGCTCCACCGCGCCTTACCTCACAGTCGCGCAGGACCTCCCCTTTGGAGATCTTAACCGTGCAGGACCTCCTCTTGTTTGGATCTTGACCGTTGGGATCTCCTTTGAGAGATCTAACTGTCAAGACCTCCCCTTGCTTTTGATCCTGACCGTTAGGACCTCCTCTTTGGAGATCTTAACCGTTCAGACCTCCTCTTTGGTGATCTTAACCGTTCAGACCTCCCCCTATTAGATCTGACCATTAGGACCTCCCCTTCAGAGATCTTAACCGTTCAGACCTCCCCTTTGTTAGATCTGACCGTTAGGACCTCCCCTTTGGAGATCTTAACCGTTCAGACCTCCCCTTTGTTAGATCTGACTGTTAGGACCTCCCCATTGGAGATCTTAACCATTCAGGACCTCCTCTTGTTCAGATCTTGACCGTTGGGATCTCCTTTGAGAGATCTAACCGTTAGGACCTCCCCTTGCTTTCGATCCTGACCGTTAGGACCTCCCCTTGTGAGATCTTAATCGTCCAGGACCTCCCCTTGTAGATCTCGCGGTCAGGACCTACCTTTGGTTCTGATCTCCTCATCCCCCTTTGAACCTCGCCTCTGGTCAACCCCCCTTTCCTCTCTCTTCACGCGGGCGCGCACTATCCAAGCCATCCGATCTTGATCGGACGGCCCTGCTTTGCTGCGCGTTTTTCTTTTGTTCCTAGGACCTCTTCCTGGCTGTTTTGCAAGGACCACCTCCTTGATCCTTGCTGGTCTTTTGTAAAGACCACCCTCCTGGTCCAGATCGTCTCCTATGGTCAGGATCTCCCCTTTTAGGCCACAACCTTCCCTCTTTGGATGTGACCTCCTTTGTTACCCCTTTTTGCAAAGACCTCCCTTGTGTTTGGACCTTCTGTGAGGTTTAGATCTCTTTGTAATCTAGACCTCCCCCTCTATGTGTTTAAACCTTTGAGGTCTAGACCTCCTTCTCTTTGTGTTTAGACCTCCTCTCTTGCCCTTTTCTCTTCGGACCTCCTTGTTGTCTTTAGGACCCCCTGTCCTCAAGACCTCCCCCTTTGTCTTCAGGACCTCCTTGTCCTAAAGACCTCTTTGCCTTCAGGACCTCCTCTAGACTTGCTTGTCTTTAGGATCTCCTTGAGACGTTTTTCCTTGTCCTCAGGACCCCCCCCCCTTCGGGACCTCCTCCCCGTAGGACCTCCCTGTCCTTTGGGCCTCCTTGTCCCCTCGGACCTCCCCGTGGGTTGTGTCCTCCCCTTCGACCTCCCCCTGGGTCCTGGCCTCTTCAGGACCCCTTGCCTCGGGTTCTTAAGCGCATTTGATGTGGGCTGAAGTCACATTAAAATGATGTTCTTTCCTTTGTACCCATTTCTACTTTTTGTCACATCTTTTGACTATTTTAGTCATTTGTTGTACTTGCTAGTAGTGTACCTTTTGTACCAATACCTTGAACCTGGCCTTTTCCTTTTGGTGGTGCTTCTATTCTCCTTCTCCTTTAAATAGAGCACCAGGGGCATCCACTTCCTCCTTGTTCCTCACTCTAACCTCTCCCACGGTTTCTCCCTATCCTAGTGAGCTCCCCAAGCTCCTTTGGTTTGGACCTCCTTGGGTTTGGACCTCCCTCTTTGGGGACCTCCCTCTCGGACCTCCCCTCCTCTATGGACCTCCTCTCTCTTCGTTTTAAGTTAGTTCTTTTGGTTTCTTGGAGTTTTTTGCTTATTTGGTTTCTTTTGCGAACGTGTAGATCTCGGTTTTTGTTGAAGAGCTCGTGGATCAAGCCATCTCAACCGAAGCTTTTCTCATCAACAGAGGCAAGTCGTGGAATCCTTTGATCATCTTGATCCCATTTTACAAAAGTATTTTGATTGGTTAAACTTGCATGGCTATTTTTATAGAACTGGTTTGGGAAGTAGCTATTCTCCTACTTGACACTATGCCTCCTTGGACACTTGAACTTGACATGTTAATATTATCTCCCTTGGACACCTTAGATTGGGTATTTTAGTTGGTATTGCTTGGTATTTCCAACATGGGACCGTAAGATTATGCTTAGCCTTGCTGTAGAACCGTGGGTCGGGTGAATCATGCCTCATCAGTTAATAATCTGGACTAATTGAACTATGAAACCGTGGTTGGTGCCACTATTGTGCAGCTGTGGCGTAATGCCCCCGTTGTGTCTTTAGTGGTGCGAGGCCACCTTGTTAAAATTTGCAGTGCCAGGACTGGGTGGTCCAGTGGCTGGGTTGAACCCAAGTTGTTTTCACACTCGAGTAAGTGATCGTGCAGTAAAGGCGGTGCCATGTGCACAATGGGATGAGATTGCCTTGCCTGAGAGGATTAAGGACTTAACTTTGTGTCTGTGGATCCGGGTAATCCATGCAACCACAAGGTCATTTTATGGGGATGGCCTAGGCCGAATAATTAGCAATGAGATGGCTTGGTGCTGTTGTGGTTGAGCAAGCTGTATCGCACGGCGCAAGAGGGGGCACGAATCCGGTGACATTTGCAACCCATCCGGAAGCGAAACCTTAGCGGGCAGCTCGAGGCGATCAAAGCTTTGTAAAGGCCTTACTGCTCTCTAGATCGCTCACCTTCGAAGTGAGCAAGGGTCTTTCCGGAACCCGTCCCGCTAGAGAGATCGTGGATTGTGCGTAAAGTTGTACACCTCTGCAGAGCGTAAAATCTATTCGAATAGCCAAGTCCTTGGTTATGGACATCTCCCGGAGAAGTAGAGCAAAAGGGTAGACTTTTATAAATATGTCCCTAGGCAACTCTGCGAGAGGCCGTGGCTTTGCCTCGAAGAGACCTTGGCCGGCTTTAGAGGGGTCATAGCTGGCTCGAGATGAGGTCCAGGGGCTGGGCATGGAGCTCTGGAGTGGGTGCTCCAGAGAGGTATTGGGAGAGGTCCTGGTCGTGGGTGCGACCAGACCTCCTGTAACATCCCAAATGTATAATCAGGGTTTGTTTCAAATGTAATTAAATGGGTAGAAATTAAAACTTTTTCCCACATCTTGAAAACCCCTAAACTCTCATGTAATTCTTGTCCAAGAGTTGTGTAATCCAAAAACACAAAGCTCTTATTGACCTAAGTCAAACTCATTTCTCATTTGTCACAAATCTTGTGCCAAACCCTTGGAGATATTTTTCCTTGGTCCTAGAAATGTTGTGGGACCCCTCTGAAAAATATCATGAGTTATAAAACTTGTTTGATAACTTTTGGAGGTAAAACAAATCCTTGAGCAGCCTTCATGAATTTCCTGAGAAAAATGCATTGCATAATAACCTCTGGAAATTTTATGTAAGGGTAATCATGATGTCAGCAAGCTCCAGTTAAAATTTTATAAATTTTGGAGTTGTTTGGCTATCCCAAACAATTCTGCAAAGTCTCAGCTGTTAAAATTGAGTTTATGAACTTACACTGTTCCTTGGGCTAGCCGCTTTGCAAAGCTGGTTCAACCCAACCTCTTTCGCAACCCATCAGACCTCCCTTCCCACCTTGATGAGGCCGCAGCCGTTGGATTCACATCCAACCACCACGACCTCCTCCACGGTCAACACCGCAAGGACCTCCCCATCTCATCAAGGTCATTGCCCTTGGATCAAAATCCGATGGCCATGACCTCCCCTTGTTATCAAACCTCAAAGTCCTCCTCCCGCCTTGTTGAGGTCGTAGCCGTTGGATCCACGGTCACGACCTCCTCCTTGCCTCGTGCGCATCAGACCTCCCCGCGCACGTGAGGTCGTAGCCCTTAGATCTAAATCTAAAGGCCATGACCTCCCTTGTGCGTTGCGCAAGCTCAGGACCTCCCTATCTGTTATGTGCCCTTGGATTTAAATCCAAAGGCCATGACCTCCACATCTTGGGCTGTAGCGGGCGCAAACGTTAAGTCATCCAGGAGGTCCGCACCGTTGGATTTAGATCCAACGCCTTGGACCTCCTAATCCCATTTTCCTCGTGTGCATCCGCGTTAAGGAAATCGTGGGGCCACGACCTCCCCGTCCAAGATCGTGTGGCTGGGACCTCCTTCCAGTCACTTAAAACTTAACGTTTCAAAAATAACATCCGAGGGCTAGGACCTCCCCATCCTTTTCATCCAACGGTGGAGAGATTCGCCCTGTTCTTCTCCTAGTCATGCCAGCGTCATGAAGTGCCATGGCGATGAAACAAAGTCGAGCAAGGTCTTGTCCAACTGCTCTGAGCCCGCAAGCATTAAATGTGTGTCAGCTCTTTCCGCCCCTAGGCCAGGCCCTGTCCTAACCTACTCTGTCCTCTCCATCATGTCAACTCCATGGACTTCCCGTGGTCCAGAACCTCTTTTGCACTAGCTATATAACCTCCCCGCTGTGGCCCTTTGTAACGTCCCGTTTTTCCAGAATTTTGAAAAGCTTGTAAAAATAATAACCATTCGCTTTTGTTGAGAGTTCAAAGCTTAATTTGAAGATTTCAGAAATTTGGAGGTTTAACTTGAACTAACCAAACTTCAAATTAATCCCTTTCTGGTTGAGCCGGAGTTATTCTTTGTTCTTTGGCTTTTAGCCTCTTTTTCTCTCTTGGCCTTGTTTGTCCTCGGGCTAGTCTCTCCTCCTTTTGGAGACATCCTCTCTTGGGTCCTTCCTTTCGCCTGCACCTCCTCCCGGTAGGACCTCTTTATAGGTTCAACCCTTCATTCTCTGGACCTCTCTTTGTAATCCTCTGTTTGACTTTCCTTAAGTCCGGACTTTCCCTTTGTTGGCTTGAATCTCTTTGTGCTTAGACCTCCCTTGGGTCTAAGCTTTCATCTTTGACTGGATCTTCCCTTGGTCTAAACCTCTTTCTTTGTTTGGACCTCCCGTGGACCTCTCTTAGCATTCTCTTGTAACCTCTGAGGTCATTTGGGCGTCCCGAGTTCCTTTGGGACCTCCCTTGCCTATTTGGATCTCCCTGTGTTCATCTGAGACCTCCCCTTGTTGAGATCTGGCCGTTAGGACCTCCTCTCTGGAGATCTTAGCCGCTCGAGACCTCCCCCTTGTTGAGATCTCGACCGTTAGGACCTCCTCTCTGGAGATCTTAGCCGCTCAGACCTCCCCCTTGTTGAGATCTGACCGTTAGGACCTCCTCTCTGAGATCTTAGCCGCTCAGACCTCCCCCTTGTTGAGATCTGACCGTTAGGACCTCCTCTCTGATATCTTAGCCGCTCAGACCTCCCCTTGTTGAGATCTGGCCGTTAGGACCTCCTCTCTGAGATCTTAACCGCATGCACCTCCCCTTGTTGAGATCTGGCCGTTAGGACCTCCTTCTCGAGATCTTAGCCGCTCAGACCTCCCCTTGTTGAGATCTGGCCGTTAGGACCTCCTCTCTGAGATCTTAGCCGCTCAGACCTCCCCTTGTTGAGATCTGGCCGTTAGGACCTCCTCTCTGAGATCTTAGCCGCTCAGACCTCCCCTTATTGAGATCTGGCCGTTAGGACCTCCTCTCTGAGATCTTAGTCGCCTGAGACCTCCCCTTGTTGAGATCTGGCCGTTAGGACCTCCTCTCTGAGATCTTAGCCGCACAGACCTCCCCCTTGTTGAGATCTGGCCGTTAGGACCTCCTCTCTGGAGATCTTAGCTGCACAGACCTCCCCTTGTTGAGATCTGGCCGTTAGGACCTCCTCTCTGGAGATCTTAGCCGCTCAGACCTCCCCCTTGTTGAGATCTGGCCATTAGGACCTCCTCTCTGGAGATCTTAGCCGCTCAGACCTCCCCCTTGTTGAGATCTGGCCGTTAGGACCTCCTCTTTGGAGATCTTAGCCGTCCAGGTCCTCCCTTCGTTGGATCCAAAGGTCCAGACCTCCTCAGGCCCAAGACCTCCTTAGCGCTTGGACCCTCTTTGACTCGTGGCTGTATCGCTTAAGGCTTTACCTTTCTCACCTAAGGGCCGTCCGATCTAAATTAGACGGCCTAGCCTTGCTGGTCTGTTCGCTCGGTCCGAACGGCCCCTCGTTTCGCGCCATCCGATCTGGATCTGACGGCTCAATCTATGGCAGACGTTTGGATGGTCCAAACGTTCCTTTCCTTCTGGACCGCTTGATTACGATCGAGCGGCTCTGCTTTCTTCTGCGTGTTTTCCTTGATCCCGTGACCTCCCTGGCTGTTTTGCAAGGACCACCTCCTCGATCCTTCTTTGGTCTTTTGTAAAGACCACCCTCCTAATCTTGAATATCCTTGACCGTCAGACCTCCCGCACCCTTTGATCTA
Source organism: Phyllostachys edulis (assembly GCA_036346405.1). NCBI lineage: Eukaryota > Viridiplantae > Streptophyta > Magnoliopsida > Poales > Poaceae > Phyllostachys > Phyllostachys edulis. Next base: position 63,756,330 of record CM070553.1, on the reverse strand, counting down.
GACCGCCGAGGTCCTCCGTTTGAGATCTTGGCCGTTCGAGCTCTTCTTTTGAGATCTTGAGCACCGGGACCTCCCTTTGCCTTTTGATCTTGACCATTCGGTCCTCTCGCTTTTGATATCTTGGTCAGCCGGATTTTCCCTTTTGGGAGATTTTGACCGTCGGACCTCCTGCTCTCGGGGCCTCCTCGAGAGCCTTACCCCCTTGCGCTTGGGACCTCTTTTGAGGTCTGGTTCTCTCGTGATTTAAACCTCCTTGGGGTCTAGATCTGTTTGAGGGTTGGATCTCCCCTTGAAGTCCAGCTATCTTTTGTCTTTTGGACCTCATATCCTTAGGACCTCTTTGTGTTTTGACCTTTGTGGTCTAGACCTCCCTGTTGTGTTTGGACCTCCTCAGGTTCAGACCTCCTTGTTGTGTTTGGACCTCCTTTAGGTTCAGACCCCCCTGTTGTGTTTGGACCTCCTCAGGTTCAGACCTCCTTGTTGTGTTTGGACCTCCTCTAGGTTCAGACCTCCTTGTTGTGTTTGGACCTCCTTTAGGTTTAGACCTCCCCTTTTGTGTTTAGACCTTTGCGGTCTAGACCTCCCTTTTGGTCCTAGGACCTCCTCGCAGGACCTCCTTCTTGGACCTCCTCCTTGGACCTCCTATTTGGACCGTGGACCATGTCTTTTGGCTGGTCTGCGCACCTTTTTGATCGCCCTTTGGCGGTCTTAGTGCATTAATGTGGGTGAGTCACATTAAATCTTGCCACCTACCTTTGTACTCTTTTTCTACTTTGTGTCACATCCCTTGCTTTCTTTATTTCTTTTAGTACCTTGTGGCGGTGTGCCCTTGTCCTAAAACCTTGAACACAGTCGCTTCTTTGGGTTGGTGCTCTGTTCCCTTGCTCTTTAAATAGAGCACCGAGGGCACCACCGCCTCCTCCTGCTCCTCATTTCAACTCCTCGGTTTCTTCTGACTGGTGGATCTCCTCCTCCTCCTGTGGATCTCCTCTTCTCTCTTGGTTTTGAGTAAGTTCTTTTGGTTTTCTTGGAAATTATTTACTTATTTGGTTTCTTTTGCGACGTGTAGATCTCGGGTGATCGTTGAGAAACTTCGTGAATCAAGCTCCTTCACCAAGCTTTTCTTTCTCCAACAGAGGCAAGTCGTGGCCCTTGATCATCTTGATCCCACTTTGCAAAGCTATTTTGATTCATTAAACTTGCATGGCTATCTTTATAAAGCATATTTTGGGCAGTAGCTATCCTCCTACTTGACATTATGCCTCCTTGATATACTTGAACCGAACATGTTGACATGAACTCTTTGGACACCTTAGGATGGATATTTTGGTTGGTATTCCTTGTTATTGCCAACTTTGGGACCGTATGTTGTATGCTTAGCCTTGCTTTAGAAACCGTGGGTGCTGTGAATCATGCCTCATCAATTAATAATCTTGACTAATTGAAATATAGAACACGTGGTTGGTGCCATTGTTAAGCAACTATGGCGGGATGCCTAAGTTGTGTTGATTGTGGTGCGAGATCACATTAATAATTGTTGTGCCAGGACTGGGTGGTCTTTTGGCAGGGTTAATTACACATTGTTTTGCTCGGGCAAGAAGGTCGGGAGTGAGTAGTGGATGCTTCATTTTGGGGTTGTGGATGTCTTGCCTGAGCACAAATAAGGACTTTACTTTGTGTCTCATTGATCTGGGCCAATCGGTGAAACCACAAGATCATTTTATGGGAATGGTCTAGGTGAATAATTAGCAATGGATTGGCTTGGGGCTCTTTGGGTTGGCGTGTGATTCGTTGGCGCAAGAGGGCACCCCATAACCTGCGGACTTCTAGACCAAAGGGGATTAGCGAAACCTTAGCGGGCAGCTCTGAGTCAATTCAAAGCTTTGTAAAGTCTTGTCGCTCTCAGATCGCTCACCTTCTAAGTGAGCAAGGGTGACCGGAACCCGTCCTCACCGAGAGATCGTGGATTGTGGGTAAGTTGTACACCTCTGCAGTGTAAAATCTATTGAATAGCCAAGTCCTTGGTTATGGACATGCTCAATGAAATGGTGCAAGGGTAGCTTTGTGAACTTGTGCTCCTGGACACTTGGGTGAGAGGTCATGGCTTTGCCTTGAAGAGACCTTGGCCGGCTCCAAAGGGGTCATGGTGGCTCACTAGTTGGTCCAGGGGCTGGTTGGGGAACTCTGGAGTGGGTGCTCGAGGGTGGTCGTGGGAGAGGTCTGGTCATGGGTATGACCAGACCTCCCACGGTTGGCTTGGGTAGTCCTGGAGTGGGTGCTCCAGGGTGTCTTTGGGTGTGAGCGGGTGCTCACAGCCCCTTTTGAAATCAAATGTATTTATGTACTAATGTTTTAACTTGAGCTTTTCAATCTACTTATTACTTATTGTCAAACACCGCTTTATGCAACTAACCTTCTGACTCTCTTTTGGCAAGCCTTGCATAATTATCTAATGCATACATTCCTCACGGCTTGCTGAGTACATTCAATGTACTCATGGCTTTTGCCCTCTGTTCATATCAGCAGCTGCAGGAGGTTCCAGGGAGCTCAAAGCTCAGTGAAGAAGAGGTCTTTGGAGACCTTGTGACCTAGGGGCGTCCTCCACTTGATAGCTAGTGGGGTGATCGGTTGGACCTATCGTTGAAGCTTTGCTTTCATTTGTTCTTGTTATTCATTTGTAGCCCTTGAGGCATCTCTGTAAGAAGCTTGGCGGTTTGGTCCTTAATATATTTATATATATTGTTTTGTCTCTTGCTCCTCTTAGCTTGTGTATGGATTTGATTACACTTGTGCTGGATCTGTGCGAGCTAGCCAATCTGTTCCTGGGACTAGCTCGGTGCACAGGGGCAGGACCTCCAGGAGGTCCTACGGGACTTAGCCTGGGAGGTCCTGTCGGACCTCTCCGTGATATACTAAGAGGTGCTACCAACTGGTGGTTGGCCAAGACCTCCAGGAGGTCCTGAAGACCTCCTGGGAGGTCCTGGTGGACCTCGCTGGTGGTTGGCCACGACCTCCAGGAGGTCTTGCAGACCTCCTGGGAGGTCCTGGTAGACCTCCCTCGGGAAGTGCCGCAAAAAAAAAGGGGGTCCTCCTGGACCTTTGCTGTATATCACAGGGTGGTTCGTCACACCCTTGGCTTCTCTTACACACCTTCGAGCTTGGCCTTGCCTGTGCTTGGCTGAGCTTGCCCTACACTAACCTCCCCCTTTTTGCCGCCATTGTTGAAGACCTTGGAGCTCCTTAGTGGCACCATTGTTCCAGTGGCTCCCTCTTTAACCTCTTGCTCGTTTTGTGCTCCCTTGCCTTCTGGTGTTAACCCTAACCTCGTTTAGGTTGACATTTTCAGAGGAGGCCTCACTGGGAGCTGGAGCTGGAGCTTTGGCCGTGGAGCAACCCCATCTTCTCCAACTCCGGTCCTCCCCTTCCTCGACCTCCTCAGCACCTCTGGACCTCCAGGTAACCCTCCTGATTGTCCCTAGATGCTGGGCACACGCTTGATTGATGTCGCGGAGCTTTTCTTCACATTTTGGTCCTTTGGCCGTGCTGGTCATCGTTGTCATCTCCGGCTCGCCGGCGTTCAAAGCCGTCGCCGCCGTCGAGAGTTGGTCCACTGTGTGCGCGACACTATTGCGCACACAATGGTATCCTTGGTTGGCGCCGGTGAGGTCCTCATCGCCGGCGACAAGCTTTGGAGCCGCCGATTTTTTTTGTCGGACAAACGGCCCGCCATTGTTGTCGTTTTAGGACAAAGATTCTCAGCTTTGAATGCCCCAATCATTGCTAATCATGGGGGTTAGCCTTAACTGCCTTTAATCCTGTCTCTTTGTGCGCATTTAAGACCTCGCGCGCGGACCTCCTTGTGTCACGCGCGCCTTAACTCCATGTCTGCGCGCGCGTGCACGTACGCGAGCTCAAGGGCGCTGGATCTGGGCCGTCCAAGACCTCCTCCAAGGAGATCTTGAGCGTCGAGACCTCCCTTGCGCATCGTGGCCGTCTGACCTCCCCGAGGTGCATGGCGTTAAGTCCTCCGCAGAGGACCTCCCGAGGTCATCTCACCGTTTATGACCTCCCGGGTCGATCTTGACCGTTAAGGTCCTCCCTTGGAAAATCTGGACCGTCTAGGACCTCCCCCGCGAGGTCTGGACGATGTAGATCTTTCTTGGGGAGATCTTGGTAGTTTAGATCTTCCTTTGGAAGATCTCAACCGTTGAGGACCTCCCTTGCTTAATCTGGGCCGTCCCGGTCCTCCCCCTTTCGTTGTGGTCCGTTGGATGTAGCATCAACGGCCACGACCTCCCCTCTGCTTAGCGCGTGCGCGTTGCTGGGAGGACAAGGACCGTTGGATCCATGATCCACGGCCCATGTCCTCTGGACCTCGCGAGCGCGCGCGTGCGTTAACTCCTGGGAGGTCTTGAGCCGTTAGATTCAAAATCTATGGCTCATGTCCTCCCAATCCGTTCTAGTCCTTAGGACCTCCCGTGAGGTCTTAATTATAAACTGAAAAAGGTATGAACTTTAAAATTGCATAACTAATTCAATTTAAATCCAAATAGGGTGATTCAAATTTTGTTAGCTCTAGCTTGACCTGGGCTCCAATCTAAAAATGGTTAAGAGCCCAGTTCAGCTCCAGAACATGGTTTTGCAAATAGAGTTGAACACTAACTTTAAATGTACGCTCAAAATAGTGTTTAACTTGTAAAATGCATAGGTAATGCTCTGTAGATTATTTTTTAGTGAATCCAACTTTGTTAGTTTCCTCTATTAATGAACTTACTGTGAAAATTAGTTTTGAGCATGTTGCTGTTGTCAAAAAGAGTTCTTGTGCATTATAATTTTGTTCAAGTTCTTGTTTTTGAAAGATTATAGAAAATGCATAATAGCTCCAAATGAGATGAACTCAATTGTGTTATTCATCTCATGAGGTGCTGGTTTTACAGTAAAAATCTCAGTATCACCACCCTTCTAGAAAATGTTGCCTAATAATTAAATTAGTGAATAGTGGCAGTTTGGTATTTTTAGGGCTGAGCAGATTTGTTTTGCTCATAACTTTTGCATTGAGAATCCAAATCAATTGGTTCTTGTTGCTAAATTCCCTAAAAATCATCCTATTACTGCTGTAGAAAATTCAGGGTATTTGGAGTTTGTTTGTTGTGCTGTCTTTGTCGTTTTCGTCGTTCTTATCGATTCTTTTCGTCTTTTCGATTAGGTGTTGACGAGTGTGTTGATCCTGTGAGCGATCCTCAGCAACAATTTGACCAGCAACAGCAAGGCAAGCAGTTTGATCATATCCCCTCTATCGTCCCATTACTTTAAAGGTTAATATATTGTTTTACTTGTATGTATGCATGCTACTTTGTGTTAAAGTATCGCTAGCAAGCCTATAGTTGCATAATCTGTAGGAATTGTTTATCCGCTACTACCATGAGCCTAGGTTATTTGCTGTGGTTTGAGCTCGTTGGATGAGCTCTTATCACTTAGTAGTTTTCGATTTAAACTGTTTAGACATGCTTAGTTATCGGTAGTAATGGGCGATCATCGACTTAGTCGATGGTCTTGATCACACAAATCTAATTATTACTCATTTATGTCCAGCACTTGTGCTTTGTTATTTTGTAAAGTCAAAATCTGAAAATAAAAGTTTGATTTGGACTTGGGCATATTGGATGGATGGTGTGGTTTTTGGAATGTGGTAGTATGCCTGAGTCAATAAGGACCGAGTTACTTGCGCCACCGTTCTGAGCAATTTTGCGTGCTAACCACACGAGGGGGATATGGGACCTCTCTTGACTAAGTACTTTGGGAGGTGTTAATTATGAGCTGGTCGGTGGGTATGTTTAAATAAAATGTGTGTGTGTGGTGTTGGGAGGGAGCATTAGCAGACCGGTTAGGCTGTCTAATGTGTCTTTATCCCCGTGGGTTGCGGCTCGTAATTAGCATCATCCATTGGAAATGTCTCGTAGGACTTAGCCGTGCCGGCATACCAAAGGAAGTGTGCTAAATCATGTGGCGAAAAGGCGGTCTGACGTGTGGGTACATTGGTACACCCCTGCAGGGTTAAAACTATTCGAATAGCCTCGTCCTAGGTTATGGACACGCTCGAATACACCCCGTGAGAACTAGACTACAACCTTTAATTAAAACTTGACATGGGTGGTATGAATGGGTAATTCATGCTATTGTTGTGGTGGCTATTGGGTTAGTCACTTCCAGGTTGTTCATATGTTGTTATTATGTTATTATCTCGTTGTTACTTCAACAATTAAAAATACTTTGCCAAATTGCTTTCAATCTATTACATTATTGCAAATGAAAACTTGCTTTATGCTAAAAATGAGTCCAAAGCCTCATCCACTTAAATAAAGCTTGCATGTAGTTAAACTATAGTTCTGTTATACTACACGTCAGTCTTGCGAGTACATTTTTGTACTCATTTGCTTTGCTTAATAACTTTGTTGCAGAGGAGGTAGAGCCCAAAGGGCTTTACTTTTGTGAGATGTGTGGTGGCTGGGAAAGCGACTAGCTTGGCGGTCCGGTCAGTTGCCTTGTGGGCTAAGGCACACTGGTTGGCTCTTGTTTTGGGCCATCTCTATGGCACTTTTGCTTCCGCTGTTATCTTAGTAGACTTGTTGTTATTTGGCCGGTCGGCCTCTCTTTTGTAATAACTATCCTTTATTTATATTAACTTCTGGTTTGTTGCTTGTTCTGTTCTATGTGTTTGAATGGAATTGATGCAATCTTTTGTAATGAGTTGTGTGTACTGCATTCTGGGAAGTACATATATCTCGAGGTACGGTTTATTTAGTTGATAATACTAGGGTCAATTGGATGACTAAGTATTATGAGCCTAATAAATCGGGGTCTCTCTAACAGCCCAAAGTTCTGTTACCAATTTAAATTAATTAAAGTTATTAATTTATTGGACTTTCTGAAATTTGAAAGAGTTTGTTTGATTTGTTTAAAATTCTAAAGATTTAAAAGTCAAAAAAATAAAATTTATTAAAGCTTTTAAAGTTTATTTGAGTTAAAATTTTTAAAAAAAATTAAAATTAAAATTAAATTAATTTTGAGAATTTTCTGGAATTTTTTTTTAAAAGTTTTTCCTAAATTATTTTAAAGCCAAAATAATTTATTTGCAAAATTAAAAGCCAACTTTAGGTTGGAAATATTTTTATTAAGTCCAAAATAACTCTAGAGATTTCTGTGAATTTTTCTAGAATTTTTGGATTTTATTTGGTATTTTCTAAAGCCAATTTGAATTATTCGGATTAGTTAAAATTGGAAAATCTCTTAAATTGCTGAAACCCTTTTGGGCTGAAATCTTTCCCCGGCCCGAAACCACCTCGCGCATTCGGCCCATCTCGGCCCGCATCTCGCGCCGCCCGCACCCAACGGTGGTGACCGTTGGATCAAAATCCAACGGCCACCCGTGGTCCCCTTCCTCTTCTCTCGCTGCAAGTGGGCCCGGCCGCATTGTCTTCCTCCTCGCCTCCTTCTTTCTCGCGCACGCACAGGGCCGCGCTCGACTCCGCCATTAGCGGCCGCTCTGAGCTCGCAAACGGCCACCTTTTCTCACTCCCGCTCCTCCCGCGCGATGCGCGCACGAACCGGCGCCTCCAACCGCCCCACTCTGCACGGTCGCCCCCACTCAAGACGCCTTGTTCGCCCATCGCGCTGACAACCGCCGCCCGCCACGATCCTCACAAGACGTTCTCCCTTCCTCCGCCGCCCCTATAAGAGGGAGCACCGGGTGCGCCTCACCATCCTCAACTCGCCGCCACCACCCACTCCTCCCCTACCCCCTCCGACTCGCCGGAATTCGAGTTTCTTCACGCCGGCCACCGCGCGCCTTCGCCGTCTCTACCGCCGCCGTCGTCGACGCATCCGTCTCTCCGCCGCCACCAACGGCATCGCGGCGTCAAGGCCTACCCCGTGCGCGCGCCCGCCTCGCTGGAGCTCCACCGGAACGCCGCGCCACCACTTCACCGAACGCCGCCGCCGCCTTTGCCCTCGCCGCCGGCGAATCCAACGAGCCCTTGCGCCGCTTGGGTAAGCCCTCGACTCCCCGTTGCCTCCTCTACCACACGGCACCACTCATACTCGCCGGAGCGCCGCCGAACGCCGGCGAGCTCGCGCCCGAGCCGACGCCGGTTATTGCCGACGTGGCCGTGCCACGTGCGCGCCACCTCGATGCCACGTAGGCCCTAAACGCCCATTCAGCGCCTACGTGGCAACCACGTCACACACACGCGCCACCTCATATAGCCAGGGTCCCGTGGACTTGGTCCACATGGACCGTGTCTCTGACCCGTAGAGCCCACCTGTCAGTTTTTATTTTATTTATTTACCGAAAACCTCAGGGCTGATGTCAGCATTGCGCAATAAATAGGTTTTCCTTTAGAAAAATAATTCAGAAAATAGATTAAATTGCAGATTTGGGCTTTAAATTTAGAAAATTCATATCTTTTGATTCTTAACTCCAAATTTGGTGATTCCAATTTCTAAAAATTTATAAAATGATCATCTAGCTAAATAAATTATAATTAGTTGATTTGGAGCAATTTTAAACTGTCTGTTTAAAATTTAAATAATTTAAACTAAAAATTTAGGTTTAAATTTGTAAAATTCATAACTTTTACATCTTAGCTCCAAATTAGATGGTTCAAGTTGCTAAGATCTTAGAAAATTATTGTATAACTAAATAAAATATAAGTATTCAATTTGGAGTTCAGTTTAGTCTTGTTTTATAATTTAAAATTCATTTAAATTCCAAATTTAGATCAAACTTGTAAAATTCATATCTTTTAAATCCCAACTCCAATTTGAGTGATTCAAATTTCTAAAAATTTATAAAACTATTATCTAACTAAATAAAATATAATTATTTATTTTTGAGTTAATTTGAGTTGCCTTTTTGATTTGTTATTTGAATTTTGTTTGAATTTGGATCGTTTCGCGTATAGATTTCGACGATTCCGGAGAGTTAAATCCTTCGGAGGATTTAGAGAGTCAAGACTTCAACGAAGGCAAGTTACACCCTTGACCACATTGCACCCATTATTTCAAATTATTTAAATTCTGTTTTAAATTATTATTGCATGCGTATTTATATTCAAGTAATTTAAATCCTTGTTTTAAGCTTTATAGTTATTCCCTATTCCATTGTATAGCCAAATATTGTCGGTATAGACTATATGGAGGACCATTCCGAATGTGATATATATACTGGAGGTAGAAAGTGGAAATATTGGATTATAAGATAACATGATCGTTGGATATGAGATTAGAGAAATTGATTTGTTGTTGAGGTTAATTATAGAAATATATTTTTGGGCATCAGAATATTGGAAATAGAAGTATAGGATGACACAATTGATGGACATGAGATTGTAGATATACATTATGGATGGATATTGAATTATAGAATCACGTGATTATTGGGTATTAGATTATATGAATACATGATGCTTAGATATTGATTATACAATTATGCAATTGTTGATTGTTGGATTATAGGGTAGAATAATTGTTGGAGATTGAATCATAGGAATGCATTATTAACGGATGAAGAAATAAGTGAGCGATGGATATTGAATTGAAGAGATAGTTAATTATTGATATTGGACTTTTAAGATTGAATTATAGAAGTAGTCATTGTAGAATATTGATTTGCTTGGATGTTGGATTAAAGGATTAAATCTTGGTGGGATTATAAAAATAAAACTTGATTAGATCTTAGAATTGGATAATTGTTGATAATGGATTATCGAAGAATGGATTATAGAAATAGATAATCATTGGATATCAGATTATCAAAAATTGGATTATAGGATTACATAATCATCGGATTGATGGGTGTTGAATTATTAGAAATAATTCATTAGGGATTAATGGATTGATGGATATCAGATTATAGAATTAGAGCATTATTGAATGTTGGATCGATGGAGGTCAGATCATAGAAATAGACTGATATGGTGGATATTGGACGAATTAATATTGGAGTATAGGATCATGTAATTACTGGAGTTTGGATTATCGGATTATGAACACAGTACGGATGGTTCACTTACCGGTCTCGTACTTGACAATACCTTGACATTGAATCCCTCACCCCTTGTCACTCTAGATAAAACCTAGTTGATACAATAGTATGAACTAGGATCATTTGAAAATGTTGCATAGTCATGCTTAGACCAAAAATGTTGATTTGGGGAATTTCAGCCAAAAATCAAATATTGTTTAAATTGTATCCATGACATTGGTGTGTTATGGAAGTTTATAAATGACTTTGAAAAATAAAATAAAATGATGGTTTGTACTTGGGCGAAATGGTTGTTTGGATGGTGCATGTTAATGCATGGGCTCAATCTGGGTAGGGTTGATGCCCATGGGTTTTGTGGAAAGTCGCCCAAGTCAATTGAGGACCGGCCTCTGAGCGTTCCTTTGCTATGCCTATAATGGGCTATGCCACATCGTGCAACCACATGTCCTGTATGGGCAGGATCTGGCTGACTAATTTGCAAAGTGCCATCGCGGTCGATCCATGGATTGTGTGGGTCCATCTCGGATGGTGGTCATATTATGACCTCGTTAGTCCCATCGGGCGTAAGAGGGGCCCCTACAAACTCTGCGGATTTCTATCCAAGGAGGGATCTAAACCTTAACGGGTGGATGCGGTGGGATGGCGCATTGTAAAGGCTTTGTCATGTGCTCTAGATCGCTACCTAAGGTAGTGGCGGTGGCATTGACGGATGCCGAACAAACTAGAGAAGTCATGTCATGTGGGTAAAGTGTACAACCTCTGCAGAGTGTAAAACTATTGAATAGCAGCGTCATGATCATGGACATGCTAGCAAAGCCACTCGAGTTAGACTTGGATTTTGATTTAAAAGACTTCATCAACTGGTTTATCCAAATGGGAATTGGGCGGAAGCCTTGTGATAGGAGGGTATCCTTCACCATTCATTATGGAGGTTATCCACACTATAAAACTGTCATTTAAAAATCTGATTTTAGATATGGTATAAAAATGGCCTTGAAAATTTATACGAGTATTTAAACTGAAAATGTTGCTTTATGCAAACTTAACCAATAAGCCATCCTTTGTTATATCCATGTATGCATGTCATTCTGTTATTTGACGGGTGTAACTTGCGAGCACGGTAGTTGTGCTCATTCTTGCTTAATGCAAATAATTTCAGAGGAGAAGGAATTTACCATCGGTGTGGATCTCGACGACTAGGCCGCTTCCCCAGTCGATTGCCTGTGGCAGATCAGCTGGCCTCCACTACATCTTCGTCTTCCGCTGTGTTTACTTTATTGTTGGCCTGTAAGCCTCCTTTGTAATCAACTCTGTTGTTATTTATTAATAAAGTTGTGATATGATTTTGTTACCATATTTGTTTACTGTGTGAACTAGCTACTGATCATGGGACTAGTTCAGAAATGCACAAAGGATTCGGGAGTGTTAATCCCGGGTCTTACAGTCTCACACCTCCCCCAAGTGGCTTTGGAAGTGAGCTGGTGCTCACTCCCTCCTTTCAAACAAATGTATAAGTATTATTGTTTTCAACTTGAGCTTTGCAATCTATACGTATTATTTACTGTCAAATATGGCTTTCTGCAACTAACCATACAGCTCTCTTTTGGCAAGCCCTTCATGAATATTCATTGCTTTCATTTCCCCACGGTTTGCTGAGTACATTCAAAAGTACTCATGGCTTGTGCCCTCTGTTTTAATCAGTAGCTCAGGGAGTTCCAGGGAGCTCAAAGCTCCACGAAGAAGAGGTCTCTGAAGGCCTTGCACGCTAGGGGACGTCCTCCACTCGATAGCCTGTGGGCTGATCGGTTAGACCTGCTCATTTGATTTTTGCGTCTGCCGCAAAGTGCTCCTTTTGTAAGCCCTGGTGGCAAACCCCTGTAAGAAGCTTGACCGTAAGGTCTTTACTATTATATGTTAATTTCTCTTTTGCTTCTTTCCAATTGTTGTATGGATTTGATCACACCATTGTTGGTATGTGCGAGCTGGCTTAGATTCCTGGGACTGGCTCAGTGCACAGAGGCCAAGACCTCCAGGAGGTCTTGAAGATCTCCTGGGAGGTCCTGGCAGGCCTAGACCTCCAGGAGGTCTTGAAGATCTCCTGGGAGGTCCTGGCAGACCTCCCCTTGGGTTGAACCGAGCGGTACTACCGCTCCTCCGTGCGGTAGTACCGCAGCTCAAAAAAAAATCGGTCGGTTCCAAGCTTATTCCGAGGAGGTCCTTACAAGAGTCCAAAATCACTCAATTCCAACATCGGAGTCGAAAGTTATGACCTTTTTATCGAGTGTAAATGCATCTTGAGATTGAATTGGGTCATGAACTACGCCTGAGAAGAGAGGTACTACCGTGAGCAAGAGTACCAGCCCATTGTCTTCTTGCAGTACTACCGCACCAAAAATTTTAACGGCTAGTTTTTTAGCCTTTAATGCACCATTTCCGACCATTGAGAAAAAATCGGTAGTACCGGGGTTACAACAGCAGCACTACCGTATTTTGGCTGAGTTTGCTGATTTTTACTCCCAACGGCTAGTTTTTGTGTGTGGGCTATAAATACCCACCTTGGCCAATTGAGAGACAACCTTTGGCATCCTATTTCACTCACTTGAGCTAGTGTGAGCTTCTCCTCTCAATTGTGCATGTGTTGCACCTTGTGAGCAAGGAGAGAGGTCTCTAGTTGCATGTGTTGCATCTAGAGGTGGATTTCGTATCCACTTGAGCTTGTGCATTTTTTGCATGTGGTGAGGGTCAAGCAAGGGGCTTGGCTTGTTACTCTTGGTGTTTGCCGAGACCTAGACAGCGTGGAGGCGTCGTGGACCGGTAATCTTCTCAAGAAGCTTGTGAGAAGGCCCAGCATGTTGTGAAGGTTGGAGCTCACCTACCCGGAGCGGGAAAGAGCTACCACTAGTAGAAGTGAGGTGTTTGGATTAATTCGTGGAGCCGGTCTAATTAGTTTGGGCTTACCTCAATGTGGATTAGGAGAGACCGATAAGTCTTCGAACACCACGGTAAAACGTCATTGTGTCATTATGGTTTGCTCTCTAGTGATTTACTTTGTGCAATCTACATTCCTAGAATTAAATTGCTTTTATGTCTTTGTATGTTTGCTATTATTATCAATAGATTTATATTGTTGGTGCACTTAGTCAAGACTAGTTGATTTATGTTTTAATTGAGCAAAACCGAATTGATTTACAATTTCGCATCAAACTCGGTTTTAGCCAAAAGATTTTAAAAACCGTCTATTCGCCCCCCCCTCTAGTCGGCCTCCTCGATCTTACAGCGTGAAGCTCTCGGACTCAACAAACAGGAGGAAGATGGACTCTTGATTGAAGACAAGCTGACGTGGCGACTGGCAAAAGGGACCACTAGACAGTGGAAGCAAGAGCGAGGGAGGATTTGGCTTGGCTGGGCTAGCTCACGTGGAACAGGAGTGGCGGGCCAAGGTGGAGATGGCTTCGGCTGAAAAAAATGAAAGGTGGCCGGCTGGGCTTTGGCTAAGTGTGAGGACCCGAAAAATTCGGCTTATAATGCTTAACCATCCACTTGGTCCTAACATCACAAACAAAATATTCCGTATCTCGAGATACATGTACTTCCCAAAAACTTGCAGTACACATACCCCTTTACAAAATTATGCATCAATTCCATTCAACACATAGAACTAAAGCACAATAAGCAATTCAAAAGACATACATAATAGAGTTATTACAAAAGGGGCCGACCGGCCAAATAACAACTACGAGATAAATAAACAGCGGAAGCAAAAGCCATAAGATGGCGATAAACAAAAGCTAATTGGTGTGCCTTTAACCCACAAGGCAACCAACCAGGCCGCCAACCTAGTCGTCAAACCCACCGCACAGCTCACAAAAGTGGATCCCTTGGGGATCAGCTTCCTCCTCTGCAACAATTAGTTAAGCAAAGAAAATGAGTACAAAAATGTACTCGCAAGACTTACGTGTAGTGTAACAGGCCTATACATATGCTACATGTAAGCTTATTTAAGTGGAGGAGGCTCTAGACTCATTTTCAGCATAAAGCAAGTTTTCATTTGCAATAATGTAATAGATTTAAAGCAGTTTTACAATCTGTTTTTATTTGACAAAACAGCGGGATACAAGTAACAAATATAACAAGACATCCTGGAAGTGGCTAACCCAATAGCCACCACAACAATAGCATGAATTCCCCATTCATACCACCCACATCAAGTTTTAATTAAATGTTATAGTCTAGTTCTTGCACGACCTTACCAAGCATGTCCATAACCTAGGACGAGGCTATTCGAATAGTTTGAACCCTGCAGGGGTGTACCAATGTACCCACATGCCAGACCGCCTTTTCGCCACATGATTAAGCACACTTCCTTTGGTATGCCGGCACGGCTAAGTCCTACAAGACATTTCCAATATTGTGCCTTAACTACGAGTCGCCCGAATGGATAGAAACCCATACGTTGAGACAGAGTCATTGTAAAGCCGAAAGTCAACTACCACTGTAGGGTAAAGCTACCGGACAACTACAATGCCCTTCGGTGTGGAGAACCTAAACCGGATTCCACTCCCGCTCACCCAACACATAACCATAAGTTTCTTTTTCAACACAACACACACACACAACCTCCTGCGACTCGGAGCTAACACACGCCAAAGTACTAAGTCAAGAGAGGTCCCATATCCCCCTCGTGTGGTTAGCACACAATAATCGCTTGGCTTAGTGACACAAGTAATTCGGTCCTTGTTGACCCGGGCACCATTCCAGTCACCCCATAAGATCACACCATCAACCATTGTGCCCAAGTCTCAAACATTTCATTTTCATTTTTAGTTTTTGACTTTACAAAGTAACAAAGCACAAAGTGCTGAGCATAATGGTAATAGTAATTTTGTGTGATCAAAGTTATCGACTAAGTCGATACCCGCCCAATTCTACCGTTAGCTAAGCATTTCTAAGCAATATCAACACGTAAACTACTAAGTGATAAGAGCTCATCCAACGAACTCTAAATCACAGCAAGATATTCCTAGGCTTAGTAGTAGAGATTGAACATTTACCTACAGAATATGCATCTATAGGATCAACTAATCGATTGATAGTTTAACAACAAAATAGAGCATGCATACATATCATTTGCAACCAAAGTATTAGACTTTAAAAGTAATAGGATTGGATATGATCAAACTACTTGCCTTGCTGGAGATACTCACTATGCTACAGAGGGTTACTCTTGAGATCAACGCACTCGTCGGCACCTAACGAAAAAGCGAAAAAGAACCAATAAAAACGAAGAATACCAAAAAGACTCAACAGCCAACTTTCACCAAATGCTCTGAAATTTCTACAGCAGTAAGAGCATGATTTTTAAGGAATTTATCAATAAGAACCAATTGATTTGGATTCTCAATGCAAAAGTTATGGCCAAAACAAAATCAGCCGGCTGGAAAATAGTGAAAAATTGCAATCGGGTACTGTTCATCCGAATTTAATTCTTTCGCACAATTTTCCAAAGAGGTGTTGCACCTGGGATTTTTATGGTAAGAAAGAACCTTATGAGATGAACAACACAATTTGATTCACCTCATTTGGGGCTAGGATGCACTTTCTATGATTTTTCAAAGACATGCAAAAGAGCACAAATAAAATACAACCACAAAGACTTTAAAAACAATGGCATGCCTAAAACCTATTCTACAATTAATCACACTAACAGAGGAAGCCAACAAACTTGGTTTCACTCAAAAAGGATCTACAGAGAAATACTTATGCAATTTTCAAGTTAAATACAATTTTTAGAGCAACAATTAAAGCCTATTTCTAAAAAAATTTACCAAACCATTTTCTGGAGCCAAACCAAGATTCCAACCATTTTTATATTAAAGCTTAGTTTAAACCAGAGCTAGCAAAATTTGAATCAACTAAAACGGAGCTAAAATGAATTAGTTACACAGTTTTGAATTTTAATACCTTTTTCAGTTCACCATTAATTCTCTCGGGAAATTTCTAAAACTAACGCGACGTGGAAAATTGTGGACCGTCGATATTGAATCGGATGGCCCAAGCCCACAGGACGAACGCGACGACGCGCACGCGGAACCAAACGAATGCGGGCCGTTGATCTTGAATCCAACGGCCCAGATTGAATTGACCGCGGCCGCGTTTGAACTCGTCTTGCTGACGCCATACGAATCGCAGCCGCAGATCCGAGATAGACGGCTCACGGACGCGCCGCCGCTCACGCCAAGACAAAGGCGCGTTTAAGCGCGTGGGACCCATGAGTCAGCGACTCATTAGCCGCTTAAGACAGCCATTAAATACTAAGCTAATCATTACCCAGTTAATGACACGATTTAGCCTTAATGATGTTGCTACAGTGCGTGTCGGACCGGCAATGCACCCGAGCGCACTCCACGGCTAATTGCCGGTGACTCAAGCCACGGTGGCGCAAACCAAGAGTGGTCTGAGCTGCGCAATAGCCTTGCGCACCTGCCGGCACCACTCACTGTGGCTGAGCTGGCCTAGAACGGCGACGAGCCGGCGAGGAGCGGCGGTGACATGCACGGCCGAAAACGAAAACAAGGAAAAGCTCCGCATTGTTCAAGTAAGCAGGTGCCCAGCCATCTAGGGACTACCAAGAGTCTACCTGAGCACAGAGAAGCTTCAAAGGAGGTTGGAGAAACTCTGGCGGCGGAGGACCTTGCCGGCTCCGAGGGAGACGATGAGGAGGAGATGGCCTGAGCACAGAGAGCGACACCGCGTCATCGGGATAGGTTCAACAAAGCTTAGAGATGCTCCCAGAGCAAGGAATTGAAGAGAGAATCTGCTTACCGGAGATGGGGAAGAAAGGGGTGAAGCTCGGCCAAAAAGGGGGAAATCCAAAATTAGTCGCTTCTTGCTGATGCAAACCAAAATTGAATTAGGGTTTAAGCTCTAGGAGATTAGAGGAACAAGTGGGAGCAAGGGATTGAGTAAGGGAGCCACTGGAGTACGGGTTTCACCGAGGAGCTCAAAGCTCAACAATGGCAGCCGAGGGGGCTTCTGGAGAATGGAGCTCAACCAAGCAGAGAGGGTGCAAGCTAGAGCTGAGGGGTGGTTAAAGGAAGCCAAGTAAGGGAGTTGAGAGCTTAAGTAGCTGGAGGAGCAAGGAAAGCAATAGCCACACCCCTCCACGGTCAAGCCTGCCATGGGGACGCTTGAGCGCGATGGGAGCAGGTGAAACGCAGAGGAAGGAGACTTTCAGGGGTGAAAGCACGATGCGCATTTAATGCTCCGACCCGTTGGCGAGGACACGGAGTGGACAAGGCGCTGCGCTGCCCACGCTATGCTCTGTCCATGGCGACCCAACGCGTGCGCGAGCGGGCGACTGAGGTAGATGAAGCACAAACGCAGCGCGATGGCGATGGTTGGATTAGAATCCAACGGCTGATAGAGGCTGGTGCGAGTCCAACAGCATGTGAGTGGGTTGAGTCGAACCAACAAGAGCAGGCGCGATCGCGACGGTTGGATGGCGATCCAATGGCTCGCGCGTGATCGCGGTCGAGCAGCTCCCCGCGAACGTTGGCCGCCCGATGGAGATCCAACGGCCCACAACACTCGCACCAAAGCAACTGAGTCGGTGCAGTTAGTTGGTTGGGTCGAGTCAAGATGGAGGTCGGGCTCGGACCCAAGGAACAGTGCACCAGATTGGGTTTGAATTTGAAAGCTGAGTTTGGAAGAATTTTTAGAGGTAGCAAACTAGCTCCAAAAATTCTGAAATTTTGACTGGAGGTTCCTCATTCCAGGATTAACCTTACATAAAATTTCTAGAGATTTATATGCACAGCATTTATCTCAAGAAATTCCTCAAGGTTTGTTCTAGGGTTTGACCAAAGGTCAAACTGGTTTGACTTGCCTCCAAATATTGTCAAATAATTTCTAAAAAGTATGAACTTTGTAAGAGGGGTCACACAGCATCCCTAGAACCAAGGAAAAATATTTTCGGGGATAGAACACAAGATTCTTGACAAGGGTTGAAAAAGGGTTCATGACTTTAGTCAATTTGGAGGTTTAGGTTTTTGAATTCCACAATTCCTTTACAAGAATTACAGAAAAGTTCAAAAACTACAAGATTCAAGAAAAGTTTTAATTTCTACTCATTTTCTTACATTTGAAACACACACCCAGATTTGGGATGTTACACTAAGCCACGCACAAGGAAAAGAAGCGACCGGGCTAAGGGAAAAAGATGGTTGGGCTGGCGGTGGAAGATGGAACGGGCCAGAAATAAAAGAAAATAAAAAGGAAAGATGGGCTGACTCAGGCCAGGCCCAAAAGGAAAATGGTGCGGCTAAGAGAGAGATTGAGCCCAAGGGAGAATCCAGATTAAAGAATTGATTTCCGAATTAAAGAAATTGGATTAAATAAAACTGAGCTCCAATAAATAGAAAATAAATCCCAAAAATTCCCAGAAAATTCTAGAAAATCCTATGGAATACCAGGAACTCAAATAAGATAACTTTTAATTTAATTGAAGTTTAAATTATTCACATTAAATCTTTTTATTTCTGAAAATTTAGATTAAGCTTTAACTTTAACAAGAAAAGTCAAATGATAAATTTTGTTTTTAAAGCTTCGAAAACAGACCAAATTTTGGGATGTTACAAATATACCCCCCTAAAAGGAATCTCATCCCCGATATTCGGGCTGACTAAAGAATAGGTTTGAAACTTTGCTCACCCTTCCAAATAGATTTCTCTTATGAGCGAAACAAAGCTGCAACTGACGTAGGTCTAACTTAAAGACTTACCAGAAGCAACACTCTGAGCTGGCTAAACTTCTTCTGTAATGACATGGTTCCGTCGTCCCCTTGCTGATGTTGATGGAGTCCGCTAGCTTGACTTTGAGTCTGAGGCAGTTCTCTTCCTACTCCTGGCTAGTGTAGCTCCCAAATTGAAAGGAATTGGTGTCGAGGCTTTGTTCTGTGGCAAATGTGAGTATAATGACCTTCCTTGAGGCACGTAAAGCAAGCGACTTCTGAGAGTGGACTATCTGTTGGTGAAGCATGCTTCCGTGGGCATTTACTAGCATAGTGACCCTTCTCATGATAGTTGAAACAGGTGATTCCTGAGGCATGAGAGGAGTTCGTATGTGACGGCCCTGCCGCTGGTGTTATTGTCTTGATTAGAATAGCTTCTGGATTGTTGTCCAGGGTGATTCCTAGGCATCTTTGTGGGAATTTATTAGCGAAATGTCCCATATCATTACAACTGAAGCATTTTATGGCCAGACCTTGGTGGAGGACGCAGAAGAGCAAGTTCGAGTGATTTAGGAGCGACTTCGGGTGGCTCGATCTCGTCAAAAATCTTATGCCGACTGTCGTCGATGCGAGTTGAGTTTTGAGGAGAACAATTATGTTTACCTTAAGGTCACCCCTATGAAGGGAACACATTGTTTTCAATTCAAGGGCAAGATGGCACCTCGCTACATCGGGCCATTCCGAATTATAGCAAAACAAGGATTGGTGGCCTATCAGTTGGAGCTACCACCATCACTTTTAGATGTGCACGATATTTTTCATGTCTCACAATTGAAGAAGTGCCTTCGAGTCCCGACCGGAGCCACCAATTTAGAAGACCTCAATTTGCAACCCGACATCTTATCAGGAGCACCCGATTCGCATTCTCGGCGAAACTAAGCATAAGACAAGAAATCAAGACATCAAGTTCTTAAAAATTCAGTGGAGCAACCATAGTGAAGATGGGGCGACTTGGGAGCATGAGGACCGAATGCGAACTGAGTATCCCTACCTTTTCGCCGAACAGAGGGAATCTCGGGGTCAAGATTCTTTGTAAAGGGGGCAAGTTTGTCAAAGCCCCAATTTTATTAAATAGAATTAATATGAATCTCACGAGCATGCATGTGATTTCTGGAGCATTTGCACAAATTATTGCATTTGTTACATCTCAAATCAAAATTAAATATATAACTCCAATTAAAGCTCCAAAAGAAAAACAAAAATAAATACTTATAAAGTTCCCTAGAAAATAATTTATTATAATCTTACAATATTTATAATGAATAAATATGAATTTTATAAAAAAATTATAAACCAAATCAATCTTGAAAAAAATTCAAACCCAATTCAACAACCCCTGCGATAAATGATTTAAAAATCAATGAATAAAACATTGACAGTGAGTTTATAAAATTTATATGTGTACTAGATCATCCTCGGAACGTCCCTACAAAATTTCACTTTTTTATAAATTTATTTGTTATTTTATCTCACCCGGTCAACGTGTAGGGAGTGAATTAAAACCAGTCAACTGTTGGTTTGACTTGAACCGAACCACTTGACTTGACTCGACCCAACCCACTTGATAAAATATTATTCTCTTTCCAACCATGTAGTTTATATTCCCACTACTATTTTGCAAATTTTTGAGAAATAATTAAATTCGGGTGAATAGTAACAGAACGTTGATTTTTAGGATTTTCTTTCCATTTGATTTTCCAAAGGCTATAACTCTCACATACAAACTCCAAATGAACTAATTATTTCACCTAAATTCATCTCAATTCATGATCTCACCACTTTATAAATTTCATGCATTTTTTAGCATTTTGAATTTTTTGGCTTTTCTCGGTGTTGAATCGATATCGTCTTTCTATAGATTCCGAAGTACCAGAAGTGAACGATTACACAACCAAGAGTGAACAATTGGAATTCTAGCAAGGCAAGCATCATGTTGTATTTATTCTTGCATCATATTGATCCCAGCATTTGTTAATTTAGTATTTTGAAATGCAATGATACTTGCTTGCATGCTATTTTCGATATGTTGATATTTTGTGAGTTAGTTAGCTATGTCCTACTCTTGCTGGTTATCCTTGATATTTCTATTACAAATATGCTTATGTTAGATATTTGTGATGATGTATCTATTATCTATGGTGTATGCTTAGCCATGCGAGTCTAGAAGATGTGTTAGTTCGGTTGACGTGGTTAGCTCATCAATTGTGGGAAACACCAAACATTTTATTCTTATGCTTTTGTCCAGATCTTCGCATCTGATTATTGAGTATAAATTTGTCAAATTAAAAATTATTTGGGTCTGGACAAGTGGTTAGTAGTGTGGGTGCCTTCATGTACGAGACTTGGGTTTTGTGGTAGTCTTGTCCAGATCGTTAAGGACCGAGCCATGCGCTGTCATTCCAAGTAACATTCATACTTCCACACGCTGGATTGGGATTGGCTTAGCCAAGTAAGGGGAAGGTCTTGCTGAGTTGGACCATGGGTGGTGTGAGGGCATAATTTATTGTGATCTTATGCTCGTGGGAATCCAGTGTAATATTATAAGTTGTGGGTGAGCACTATTCTTATGTCGGGGGTTACCCACATACTAACCTACATTACACTAGCCTTTTCCAATACAACTTGGGAGCCCTCTTAGCAATTTCTATAAGCAATTTGTACTAAGTGGGACTCACTCTCATGGGTGGTTCAATTCACTAGGGTTTTCTCGCTAAAAAATGCTTCGTCTCGAACTCCCCAGCCAACTCACCAAAGGAAGTGTGTTTGGCTTACGGGCTAGACGGGTCATGTGGGTAAATTTGTACTCCCCTATAGGGATTAATCTATTCAAATAACCGTGTCCACGGTTACGGACGACCACTTGGTTTGGGAGACATCATCGTTAGAGTATAAATTACAAATTGATGGGTTACTAGTTAGTATCGGCATGAAGGGTTATTCATGCGACTTTAGTTTATCAAAGTGGGCTGCCACTTTGGTATTGTTTGATCTATATTTGTGTCATTATCAATCGTATTTCTTTTACAAATTTTTTTTTACCAAATGGCAATTTCAAACTAGTATGTGTAGGTTGAGAATTTGTGTGCTTTATGCAAAACTAAACCATTAATACATCTCTTTTGGACATCCACTAGCATATATAATTTTTCTTTGTGTAAGACTTGCGAGTACATTTTGTACTTAACGGGATTCTCCACATTGTTCAGGTGAGGAAGACTACACGCTCGATCAATTCGTTAGCGCCGATTTCGGCGACGCTAATGAATGATGTTGTTTCTATCTCCTAGACGGTTGCCTTTGGGTTTGGGCACACCTTGCTGGACCTTTTGGTTTATTTACTTTGTTTTCGCTGCTACTTATTGTTAATCTTTGAATTTGGCCGGTCAACCGCTTTTGTAAAAATTGTGGACATAAGTCCTATGTTGTATGCCAGTTAATTATTATGTTGTATGCCATGTGTATGACTTTGATTGACATTGATAAGGATATGTGCGTGTTGGTTGCTGATCTTCGGAGCCAACACGGGACACATATCCGCTGTTTTGAAATCCTTTTTGATTCATTTGAGTGTGGGCTTGGGTTGTGTGAGCACCCGGATTTATTAAGCTCATAATACTTAGTCATCCAATTGACCCTAGTATTATCAACCAAATAAACCTAGTCTCGAGAGATGTATACTCCCGCAATGCAAGATACATACCTCACAACAAAAGAATGTATCAATTCCATACAACACATAGTACATAAGCAACAAACCGAAGTTAATATTAATAAGGAATAGGCTATTACAAAAGAGGGCCTTCGCCAAATAACAACAAGTACTACTAAGATAACAATGAAGCAAAAGTGCCATAAAGATGGCTATAACACAAAGCCAATCAAGTGTGCCTTAACCCCTAGGCATCCGATCGGACCGCCAAGCTAGTCGTCAAGAAGTCGCAACACGTAGCACAAAAGAGAGGCTCTTGGAGCTCACCTCCTTCCTCTGCAACAAAAGCCACAAAATACCACAACCACGGGCGATGAGTACATAAAGTACTCCGCAAGACTTACGGTAAGATAACAGAACTATAAATAGCTACATACAAGCTTTATTTAAGGATGAGGCTTTGGACTCATTTTAGCATAAAGCAAGTTTCATTTGCAATAACATAATAGATTGAAGGCAATTTGGCAAAGCATTTTAATTGTTGAAATAACAACAAGATAATAACATAGTAACAACAACAAGATCAACTCGAAGTGACTAACCCAATAGTCACCACAACAATAGCATGAACTCCCTGCTCATGCCAACCATATCAAGTTTTAATTAAAGGTTGTAGTCTAGTTCTCACGGGCGATCCGAGCGTGTCCATAACCTAGGGCGAGGCTATTCAATAGTTTTAACCTGCAGGGTGTACCAATGTACCCACACGCCGATCGCCTTTCCTTTAAGCACACTACCTTTGGTATGCCTAAGACGACTAAGTCCTACGAGACATTTTCAATGGACGATGCTAATTAAGAGCCGCCTCCCACGGGATAAGGATACATTAGACAACCCTAACCGGTCTCATAATGCTCCCTCCCAACACCACACACACACATTTTATTAAAACATACCCACCGACCAAATCATAATTAACACCTTCCAAAGTACTTAGTCAAGAGAGGTCCCATATCCCCTCGTGTGGTTAGCACGCAAAATTGCTCGTAATCTGGGCGCAAGTAACTCGGTCCTAATGACTCAGCATACTACCACATTCCAAAAACCACACCATCCATCCAATATGCCCAAGTCCAAATAGTTTTCATTTTTATTTGTTTACAAATCATACAAGGGACATAATGGAATAATAGTTTTTGTGTGATCGAGGTTATCGACATAATGTCGATAACCGCCTATTTCTACTGTTATCTAAGCATTGCTAAGCATGACACCGTAAAAGCAATAAAGAGCATAATTAAATCACCGGGCTCTAATTCACCAAATGATATTAGTAACTTATGGTTTGTGGCGGGGTAACAATTTAGGGCAACTATGCAATAGGAATAGCTACCTCTAAACGATAAAATACTTTGACACAAAAGCATGCATACATACAAGTTAAACAAAATATTAGACTTTAAAGTAATGGGATTATGATGGAAATGATCAAACTGCTTGCCTTGCTGTTGCTGGTCAATTTGTTGCTGAGGATCGCTCACGTAATCACCACAGATGTCGGCTTCAACGGAAAAGACGAAAACCAAACGATAAGAACGATTTAAACGACAAAGACAGCACAGCAAACGAACTCCAAACACTGTGAATTTTCTACAGAAGCAAGAGGGTGATTTTAGGAATTTAGCAACAAGAACCAATTGATTTGGATTCTTAATGCAAAAGTTATGAGCAAAACAAACCTGCTCAAATTTCTAAAAATACCAAACTGCACTATTCACTAATTTAATTATGAGGCAACATTTTCTAGAAAAGTGGTGACACTGAAATTTTACAGCAAAACCAGCACCTCATGAGATGAATAACACAATTGAGTTCATCTCATTTGGAGCTAGATTGCACTTTCTACCATTTTTCAAAAACAAGAACTTGAACAAAATTATAATGCACAAGTCCTCATTTTCATAATAGCAACAAGCTCAAAACTAATTTTCACAGTAAGTTCATTAATAGAGGAAACCAACAAAGTTGGATTCACTCAAAAATAACCTACAGAGCATTAGTTATGTATTTTACAAGTTAGACTTTATTTTGAGTGTACTTTTAAAGTTAGTTTTAAAACCTAAAGGCAAAATCTGTGCTCTGAGCTGAACTCAACTTACAATCATTTTTAGATTAAAGTCAAGTCCAAGACAGAGCTAACACAATTTGAATGACATCAATTGGATTTAAAATGAAAAAGATATGGAATTCTAAAGTTTATACCTTATTTCAGCTTTATACTTAAGAGTTCACTGAATTTCTAAAACCCACAAGGACATGGGAGGACGTGAGCCACAGATATCAGATCTAACGGCTCAAGACCTCCCAGAGAACAACGACCACAAGACTCGAGGTCCAGAGGTCCCGGACCTCCTAGCAACGCACATGCGCGAGGTGAGGGAGGTCGTGGTCAGAGATGGGGAATCCAACTGACCACAACGATGGGGGAGGTCCGGACGGACCAGATCTAACGAGGAGGTCCTCAACGGTTGAGATCTTCCAAAGGAAGATCTAAACTATCAAGATCTCCCGAGTAAGATCTACATCGTCAGACCTCACAGGGGAGGTCCCGGATACCCAGATGTTCCAAGGAGGACTTTGATGGTCCAGATCGTCCGAGGAGGACCTTGACGGCCAAGATCTACCCGGGAGGTCATGAACTACCGAGATGACCAAGGGAGGTCCTAACGCCAGCTGCACCTCCGTGGAGGTCTCGGACGGCCACGATTATGAGAAGGGGGAGGTCTTGACGCCAAGATCTCCCCGGGAGGAGGTCATGGACGCCCTGCACCCAAATACAAGACGCACTCGGACATGGAATAAATGTGCGCGAGACACAAAGAGGTCCGCGGGAGGTCTTAAATGCGCAACAGAGGATGATTAAAGACATTAAAGACACGCCGATGATTACAATGATTTGAGCAATGATGAACGATATCTCGGCAAATCTTTGTCCTAAAACGACAACGGCGCCGCCGCTTCGTCCGGCAAAGACCCGAGCTCAAAGATGTGGTCATCGCCGCGATCTGCACTCGCCATGACATCCAATGGTACCGGGTCCGCAATAACCATGCGCACTCAATGGACCTCCTCTCAACGGCGGCGACGGCTTGAACGCCATGAGCCGAGAGGACAACGAAGGCAAGCACGCCAAAATCCGAAATGCCAAAAATGCAGCTCATGCGACATTCAAGCGCAGTGCTCAAACAAAAAGCTCCGCGACATCATACATGCGGGTGCCCAGCGCCTAAGGACTATCAGGAAGTACCTGGAGGTCCCGAGGTGCTGAGGAGGTCGAGGAAGGAAGGACCGGTGCCGGGGAGGAAAGGTGCTCCACGGCCAAAGCTTCAGCTCCAAGCTCCACTTTGTCCACCTCTGTAAATGCCCAACCAAATCAAGTTAGGACTTGGTCCCAGAGGGTAGGGCACAAATGGAGCAAGGAGAAAAGAGGAAAACTCCAGGACCCTTGTCCACCGAGGAGCTTCAAGCTCCAAAGAATGGCGCCAAGAGGAGATCTCGAGGAGAGGAAAGCTCAAATGACACGGTGCAAGCCTAAGCTTAGAAGTGTGCCAAAGAAGCTAAGGAGGAACCCAAGGGGGGTTTTATAATCGGGAGAAGCAGGGCACACGAGCTAGGGTTAAGCTCATGGTGAGCTTAGCCCATGGCTCGGTCCATGGGGTTGACAAGACGCGAGGTTGACACAATGGCAGGTCTGTGCTGACCAGAGAGGCGGAAGGCTGACCTGCATTTAATGCCGGTCAGCAAAGAGTTGTTTCATGTACACAATGGGCTGACCTTCGATTAAATCATTTTGCTCGTGGCCGCACGCATGTGACCAAGGAAGGAGAAGAACAAGGAGGTCTTGTTGACCGCTTGATAAGACTTCGGGGAGGTCCTGGCCCTCCGATGTCATTTTTGAACCGTTACGCCTAAATGACTGGGAGGAGGTCCCAGCCACACGATCAAGGATGGGGAGGTCATGGCCTCACGATTTCCTTAATGCGAATACGCACGTGGGAAAAATAGGAGTAGGAGGTCCAAGGCGTTGGATCTCAATCCAACGTGCAAGGACCTCTGTGAGGTCTTAACCGCACATGAACTTAAGAACATGAGGGGAGGTCATGGCCTCTGGATTTAAATCCAAGGGCTACGACCTCACGGCGCGGGAGGCCTGGATGCAAGACGAGGAAAGGAGGAGGTCGTGGATCAGAGATTTTAATCTAACTGCACAACACGAGATGGGGAGGTTGTGGCGCTTAAAACGCAGGAGGTTGTGGGTCGTTGGATGTAAATCCAATGGCGCACAACAATAAAAGCGGGAGGTCCTAATCATGATGATTTGCGCTGAGGTCGTGGCCTTTGGATCTCAATTCAACGGCTCGACCTCAACCAAGGCAAAAAGGAGGTCTCGATAGTTAGGTTGAGAGGAGGAGGTCGCGACCATGGATTTTTGATCCAATGGTCGTGACCTCATGTAGGTGGGATGTGGACTTTGAGGTTTGATAACAAGGGAGGTCAAAGCCGTGGATTTGATCCAAAGGCCAAGACCTAATGAGGCGGGAGGTCTCAAGCGGTGTTAATCATGAGGAGGAGGTCGTGGCGGTTGGATGTTAATCCAACGGCCGCGACCGACCAAGGTGGAGAAGAGGTCTCATGAAGTGCAGACAAGGTCTGGGCCGACCAATTTTGCAAAGTGGCTAGCCCAAGGAACAAAGGTAAGCTTTTAAGTTTAGTTTTTAACAAATGAAACTTAGCAGAATTATTTGAGATAGCAAATGAACTCCAAAATTCATGAAATTTTAACTGGAGCTTGCTGACCATGAGATTAACCTTACCTAAAATTTCCAGAGGTTATTATGCGATGCATTTTTCTCAGGAAATTCATTAAGGCTGTTCAAGGATTTGTTTTACCTCCACAATTTCTCACACAAGTTTTATAACTCATGATGTCTTTCAGAGGGGTCCCACATCAACTTTAGGACCAAGGAAAAATATTTCCAAATGTTTGGCACAAGATTTAGACAATTGGAAAATGAGTTTGACTTTTGGTCAACAAGAGCTTGTGTTTTTGGATTACACAACTCTTGGACAAGAATTACATGAGTGTTTAGGGTTTTCAAGATGTGAGAAAAGTTTTAATTTCTACACATATAATTATACTTGAACAAACCCTGTTTATACAGTTGGGATGTTACAAAATCTCCCCCCCTAACAAAAATCTCGTCCCGAGATTTGGCTCACTCGGTAAAGAAAGATGGATAGTCCGCACGCAGACGATCTTCTCTTTCCCAAGTAGCCTCATCCTCGTAATGGTTCGACCAATCGAACTTTAAGAAACTTGATGGTCTTATTCCTTGTCCTTCGCTCGGACTCATCAAGCACGCGAACAGGTGCTCGCGATAGGTCAAATCTTCTTGACATCGAGAGTTTCCAACGAGCTTCCTCGCTTGGAACACGGAGGCACTTCTTAAGCCGACACATGGAAAACATCATGCACCCCTCAAGTGCAGCCGGCAACTCCAACTTATAGGCAACAGCTCCTTCTTCTCGATAACGCGGTAGGGACCGACATATCGAGGAGCTAACTTGCCCTTGACGCCAAACGTTGATGGCCCTTCAAAGGAGAGACTTTGAGATAAACAAAGTCATTAGGCTCAAAACGCAACTCACGCCGACGGCGATCCGCATAGCTCTTTTGCTCGATTGAGCTGCAGGCGCAAACGCCACGAATAAGCCGGACTTGGCGCCGCCTCATTGATTGAGTCCGCCAAAGAGAGGTCTCACCGTCTCTCACCGCCTCAACGGGTTCTACACTTTCTCCGCATAAGGCCTCGAAGGTGCCATGCCGAGACCGGCTCAAAGCTATTGTTATAAGAAAACTCGGCAGATGGCAAGCATTTCTCCCAATGCTTCCCATAGGAAAGGACACAAGCACGAAGCATGTCTTCCAAAACTTGGTTGACCTCTCGGTCCCACCATCGGTTTGGGGATGATATGTCAGTGCTAAAGGTAAGACGGTTCCCATAGCCTCTTGCAAACTATGCCAAAAGCGAGAGGTGAAAAGAGAACCACGATCCGAGACAATCGCCTTGGGCACACCATGCAAGCACACGATGCGCTAAACATAGAGGTTCCGCCAATTGATCGATAGAAATTTTAGCCCGCACCGCAAGAAATGTGCTACCTTAGTCAACCGATCAATGACGCACCCAAATGGAATCTTTTCCTTTATGCTCGAGGCGCATCGATGATAAAGTCCATGCCGACGAATCCCACTTCCATTCCGCACAGCAAAGGTCAAGTAGTCTCGCTGACGCCGATGCTCGCCTTGACACGACGACACACGCCGACTCGCAACGAACTTCGCAATCTCCTCTTCATTCGGGTCCACCAAAATCTCTGGCGGAGATCTTGATACATCTTCGTGGCCTCTGGATGAATGGATAAAGGCGAATCATGGGCTTCATGAGGATCAAATTCGCAATTCCATGTCCTTTGGAACCACAAGGCGTTTCAACCTCACAACACCATGCTCATCCTCGTAAAAGCACTTGGTTGTTCCGTTTTGACATTCTCCTTGATGTGGCTCACTCCAACATCCGATCACGAGCGGACTTGATCCGATCCACCAAGGTTGGTTGCACAACCAAGGCAATGAGAGAACCATGCTCAACTAAACTCAAGCCGAGACGCTGAAATTCTTCCAAAAGAGTGGGTCAATCTCCTTGGACAACAAGGTATTGCAATACGCTTTACTAAGCGCATCGGCAACGACATTAGCCTTGCCCGGATGGTAGTGAATACCCATATCATAATCCTTGATCAACTCCAACCATCTCCTTTGCCCGAGGTTCAGTCAGCCGTGAACAAGTACTTTAAGCTTTTGTAATCCGAATACACTTCACAACGACACGATTAGGTAATGTCACGGATCTTAAGTGCATGAATCACAGCAGCTAACTCCAAGTCATGAGTAGGGTAGTTGAGTTCATGAGGTCTCAATTGCCTTGATGCATAGGCCACTACCTTGCCTTCTTGCATAAGGACACAACCGAGGCCTTGACGAGAAGCATCGCAAAAGACATCGGCTTCGATGGATATCGGGAAGAACAAGAACGGAGCGTGGTCAAACGCTTTTGAGTATTTGGAAACTTTCTCACACTCAGCGGACCACACGAACTTCTTGTCCTTCTTGAGCAACTCCGTCATCGGCCATGATCTTGGAGAAGTTCTCGATAAAGCGACGATAATATCCCGCTAAACCGAGAAAACTCAGACATCGGTGGACCAAGCAGTCGACTCCATGAAAGAACATCGCCGACCTTGTTAGGGTCAACGGCCACGCCTCGCCGAAAGAACGTGGCCTAAGAAAGACACTTCCTTCAACCGAATGCACACTTGTCAACTTCACAGACAAATGGTGCTCACGTAGCTTGCCTAACACAAACTTCAGATGCTCGGCATGTTCCTCATCGTTTTGGAGTAGATAAGAATATCATCGATGAAGACCACGACAAACTTATCCAAATACTCCATGAATACCGAATTCATGAGGTTCATGAACAAGGCAGAGCATTGGTTGCCGGCGGACATGACGGTGTACTCGCATGCCGAAGCGAGTAGAGAACGCCGTTTTGGAATATCCTCGGTCGAATCCAACTCGATGATATCCCACTCTCAAATCAATCTTGGAGAAAACTCGAGCTCCAGCTTAATTGATCAAGAGATCGCCAATACGGGCAATGGATACTTGTTCTTCATCATCACTTCATTAAGTGGACGGTAATCAACGACATGCATAAAGTACCGCCCTTCTTCTTTACGAAGATTGCCGGACAACCCCAAGGAGATGAGCTAGGCGAATGAAACCCTTCTCTTGCACTCACTTAATCGCTTCTTCAACTCCACCAACTCGCTCGGTGGCATCCGATAAGGCCTCTTTGAGATAGGGGCGTACCGGAGCCAACTCAATGACAAACTCGAGGTCTCGAACGGGTGGCATCCCCGAAGATTCAAGGAAGACATCAACGGTCACAAACTGCTGGGACTTCGCTAATATCTAGAGCGGGCTTCGCTTCAAGCGCCAAGAGATGCGACCTAGCGACTTGGGCGAAAAGCTTAACCCGCCACGGAGGGACTAGATAGAGAGATGAGCTTCCTGGCGCAATCGATTTGCCCCATGTGCTGGGACAACCAATCCATGCCAAGAATCACATCAAGACTCACTGAATGGAGAAGGATAAGGTTTGCTAAGAACCCTACCCCTTCGATCTCGATAGGAACATCCCTACACTCAGATTCAGCTCTCAACTCCGAACCAGGAGAGCGAATGAGTAGCGGGACCGACAATGGAGAGAAAAGAAGCTCTCCAACAAAGAAAGAAAAGACTCGTAAACAAAGGAATGAGATGCTCCTGAATCAAACAAGACAGTAGCAGGGTGAGAGTTAACAGAAAGTGTACCTAGCACGACGTCAGGTGCCTCCTGAGCCTCCTCTGCGGTGACGGCGTTTGATGAGGACATGACTCCTATGGATACAACCATATCTGCTATTCTTGCTGTTCCAAGTACAAGAGCTCGTACGCTTCACTTAACTTATCAGGTGAGCTCGTTTTTAGGAGTGTCTTTATATTATATGAACTATATGATGCTACCTAATGATGGAATATCTATATGTGCAGCACCATGTCACTTTTGATCCAAGACAAACAAGCAGTTTGAGCGGGACCCGTTTTGGAATCCAGTTCGGCCTCCGGAATCAGTTTGACAGCACTGACTTCAAACGCCCATAACTTTCACATACGACGTCCGTTGGAGGTCCACGAGTACTTGATGGAAAGATAATTTCGTTCTCTTTCCAACGGATCTGGCCTCACCTCCAAACTCCTTCTGGACTGCTCGCAATCATCAAAAGAAGGCGTCATATCACTTGTTTGGGCCAAACTGGGCTTTATAATCATACTTAACTTGGCCCATCTGCCGGCGGCCCACCCAGGGGCGCGGTTACTGTTCACGTGAACAGTAATCCGCGGCCGTTAGTACCACCTCGCTAGTTCGTTAGTTTTGTGGCTCCTCGTTCCCTATTTAAGGAGGCCGCACCCCTTTAGTTTTCCTTGGATTTTGTTTATGTTAAAAGTTAGCCATCGCTGCAACTTGTATCTTTTATGCGGTGTCGACTAGACCACCCAATTAAGATCCTTATTCGTAATCTCAATTTATCAAGTGTTTCAATCTTTATTCGCAATTTCAGATTGCTTTACCTTGTTCTTGCGTGCTTCTTGTGTATGCGAGAATCGACCTTCGTGGTCGTCAACCGGTATTCGTGCACGGTTGATAACGACTAGTCAATCGCCAGCGATTGCGTGGTTTCGAGCCTTGCGTGTTCGTAGCAGGATCGTGAGGGTTGAGCGACGCCTACCGAACTTATCGTTCTCATCGAAAGATCGGGCCAACAAATAGAACCTTAGGGTTCATCAGGTGGTATCAGAGTTTTAGTTCATCGGTGAGAATTTTTTTTCCCTAGAGTCCAAATAGCCAAAAAAAAGATTTAGTTCATCGTCCAAACCAATTTGTGTCTTTGCAATTTATTTCTTTTAGTTTGCGTTATTGAATTATCGTTGCATCGTCGAGTCTTGGTGCTGGTTTCCTGTCTAAATTGATCTAGTTTAGAGTCGTTTGCATATCGCCTAGCCTGTTCTCCATCCCTGCCGCAAACATCAACCTTTTAGTCTGCTACACGAAGTGATCGATTCCCTGAATCAATTCAAGTTGGATCTTCGAGATTACTCCTCCTTCTAGTGCGAGTATCAATCTGTGCACGGTTTGGAGAGGTACGGAAAAAAATCAGATCCAAAGCCGCCGTCGTCGTGCGAGGAAATCGTCCGCGCGTTGCGTCCGCAGGCGACAGCGCCGAAATCGTCCTTCTCGCTTCGATCTGCTTCGCCTCGTTCCGTCCACTCGCCAAGCAAGTCCTTGGTCCGTGCGCGCCAACCAATTTGCGTGCGGGCACAGGAAGGCCAGCGCGCGGGAGCATCAGCCGAGACAAGCGCCAGGCGTCCTCGGTCCGGGCGTCCTCTGCAGAGACGGTTGCCGTCACCAGCGCACGCGAGTACCAGATCGGCTCCACGGTTTCCAACATCGGACACATCCCCAAGCCAAGCCATTAAGGTTGGTTCCTGTTGGCTTCACGTGGAGTCAATCAAGACCAACAGCGGCACAGGTCCCAAGCTTCTTGAATACTTTATCGTTCCACCCGAGCCTTCAAGTTAAGACAAGGTATCACGTGAGTAGGCAAGGAAATATTTCTTGATTATTTTATCACCACACAAGCTTCTGGAGTTGGTTTCGTGAGCTTTAAAACCATAGAGAGAGAAAAAAAAAGAAAGAGAAGAAAAAAAAGAAAAGAAAAATAAAAAGAAAAGAAAAACAGAGAAGAAAAAAAAAGAAAGAGAGAGAGAGAAAAATATATTATTAAAGCTGTCTCTTTGTTTAGTTTGACATAGACATCTGTTGCTCGTTGGTGTTGATTGTCAGTTTGGCCTTTCCGTGGTTACTACTAGTCGTTCGTGCGAGTGGCTCTAACTAAGCTTGGTTTAGACTAGGACCAGCACTTGTGACTAGTACTTTGAACTGCTTTTCAATTTTGCATGCTGAATTGAATAATTGCTATTCCTTTGCTACATACTAGCCTTCCGAGCTCCACTACCTACTAACTCAAGAAAAGTCGCTCTCGCAATCGCTAATGATCGCAAGTGAGATTATCACGAACCACCCACCGGTTGTACCACTTCCTTGCTGCATTGGTAAGAACTTGCAAGAGCTTGATAAGAGCTTAAGCGTGTGTGACTTGAGCCTCCAGATCCTAGTAGTTGATAGGAACATATACTTGTGATTTGTTTCCTTGTTTTCTACTAATAATGACAGATTGGTTGAAGATGGCCGACACGATGTCATCACGCAGATTTGAACTCAAAGGAAACAACTACTGCATACATATTACCACTCACCGAGAGTACGCCGTTGGACTACTTTATATGGGTTAATATGTTGGATATCTACTTTGAAAGACAGACCTTGATCCGTATGAGAAGATGAGCATGGCGAGGACGGACTCGATCGGTGATGTTCAACATTGGTGGTCGAATCTGAGTACCACTTCATGTACACATGGGAGCAGATGAAGAAGAAATTGCAACGCTGCTTTTGTACCTCCACCACCCACCGTCACAAGTGAAGTGCAACCTAAGGTAACTAAAAATGCCGATATTGTTTTAGCACCTACTCCATCTCCGTGACATCGCCGAGACGCTCAAGAGATGAACGATGATTTGGTACATCCTAAGTCATTAGAAGAGAAGTTTGAGGTACCTACAATATCGATAAGGACGACAATGACAAAGATATTGATTTGGTGCTACAAAGAAGACATAGAGCCACGCTGTGAGTATATACCTCTCAGTAGTGCAATCTTGTGAATTTTCTTATGTTGACTTGAACAAACCATGTGCTACTCTTAAATCTCATAATTGTGCACATGTCTAATTAATTACACATAAGGAAGTACTTGATAGAATATCCCTCGCGATACTTTGTGCTATATCGTGCTTAATGAGCCCATTAGTTTGGAATGTGCTAGGAAAAAGTTTTTGAACTTTCATCTCTAAATTCTTTTTCTAGCACTTCCACCTACTATTTTAAATTAATTGGAGATTATGGTATAGACAACCAATTTCTGGTTTATCGAATATGCATAACTTGTGCTCATATGGATGAATTGAAACTTGTTGTTTTGGATAACAATTATTGTGTGCTGAACCTTGTTCAATCTGAGAGGAAAATAAAATTTAGTGCTCATCCAATGCCTATGTGTTCACCTTATACTGCACCATCTAGCATGGACAGTCTGAATAACAATGTTGAATTATGGAAGAACCTACAAATCTTTGCACCTTTGCTAGATGAATTTGCTATTGCTCGATTGAAATCTGATTATATAGATGAATGTTGTTTGATTCCAAAAGTTGTAGATTTGCCCATATGTACTACCACTGCAAGTTTACAATTTCAGAGATTTGAATTGCATAAACGCTTCACTTACGTTTGCAAAACTAGTTGCAATAATTGTTGTGTGAGAAATTTTGTTTTGATCATTCACATATATGATTACTCTTGGATTAATAATACAATGATCTTTTATAATCGCTGCTGTCTTCTAACATTAAGTATGCAACAACGAAGAACTGTTAAAACAGATAACATATACATATACCATGCATATACCTTGGCTTCTTTGTTACCCTATTTTCAGCTTATCAAAAGCCGAGGACGGCTTTGTTTTCAAGAAAGGGAGGATGATGAGGACATGACTCCTATGGATACAACCATATCTGCTATGCTTGCTGTTCCAAGTACAAGAGCTCGTACGTTTCACTTAACTTATCAAGTGAGCTCGTTTTTAGGAGTGTCTTTATATTATATGAACTATATGATGCTACCTAATGATGGAATATCTATATGTGCAGCACCATGTCACTTTTGATCCAAGACAAACAAGCAGTTTGAGCGGGACCCGTTTTGGAATCCAGTTCGGCCTCCGGAATCAGCTTGACAGCACTGACTTCAAACGCTCATAACTTTCACATACGACGTCCGTTGGAGGTCCACGAGTACTTGATGGAAAGATAATTTCGTTCTCTTTCCAACGGATCTGGCCTCACCTCCAAACTCCTTCTGGACTGCTCGCAATCATCAAAAGAAGGCGTCATATCACTTGTTTGGGCCAAACTGGGCTTTGTAATCATACTTAACTTGGCCCATTCGCGGCGTTCATTCGAGGGCGCGGTTACTGTTCACGTGAACAGTAATCCGCGGCCGTTAGTACCACCTCGCTAGTTCGTTAGTTTTGTGGCTCCTCGTTCCCTATTTAAGGAGGCCGCACCCCTTTAGTTTTCCTTGGATTTTGTTTATGTTAAAAGTTAGCCATCGTTGCAACTTGTATCTTTTGCGTGTGTCGACTAGACCACCCAATTAAGATCCTTATTCAGAATCCCAATTTATCAAGTGTTTCAATCTTTATTCGCAATTTCAGATTGCTTTACCTTGTTCTTGCGTGCTTCTTCGGTGTATGCAGGAATCGACCTTCGTGGTCGTCAACCGGTATTCGTACACGGTTGATAACGACTAGTAAATCGCTTCAGCGATTATGTGGTTTCGAGCCTTGCGTGTTCGTAGCTTGAGGATCGTGAGGGTTGAGCGACGCCACCGAACTTATCGTTCTCATCGAAAGATCGGGCCAACAAATAGAACCTTAGGGTTCATCAGCGTTGACGCGACCACTACCCATGCCTTGGGTAGCCGGGACGATCTTCTGGTCCTGAGATGCACCACCTCCTGGCCCGCGTCCTCCATTAGGACGAGGGGCTGCTCCTGTCTTCTTAGGGCACTGGTTCGCATAATGCCCTTTCTGGTTGCAAGAGAAGCATGTGACCCCTGCAATGGGTTGCGGGGCCGCTCACGACTCGCAGTGCACGGATCGAGACACGACCGCGATGAACGAGAACAAAGGTAACCTCGAGTGCCAAGATCGACCGTACTTCGAGATCGCCTCAAGCGGGACGGAGGAATCGCCTCGATGACTTATGGCCTCCCACTTGCGCTTGTGGGAGTCCGTAAGCTCTCGAGCCGCATGCTCAGCCGACGATGGCCTTGTCGACCAAGGTCCGGAAATCAGAAAGTCGACAATGGATAGCTTGTCCTTCACTCCTCGCACAAGCCACGCTCAACTTGGCACCGCTTAGCCATATCGGTGGCCACATCCTCGGGGAGCATAACGAGCTAGATGGTTAAACTCGTAGACATACTCCATGATCGAGCTACGCCTTGCTTGAGCGCAAGAAACTCCCGCTTCTTGATCTCCATCAAGCCAAGAGGATGTGAGCCCGACGGAAGGCAAGACGAAACTCCTCCCAAGAGACGTGTGGTCTACGGGCTGCATGGCGAGATAGCTCTCCCACCATGACAAGGTGCACCTCCACCGGTGCGATGCGAATAGCGCCTTCTCGTGCTCCTCGCATCACATGATCTGGCTTTACGCCCACTAGACGGCCAATCGTCTGCATCCAATGGGTCCTCGACCGAAAAGGCAAGGGCCGAGTGCGAAGAAACTCCGCGAGTCCTCCACGCTATGGGCGTTCCTTGCCTGCATCCTCAAGCTCGAAAGTGCAGGTGGTGTTGCCGCGATGACGCCCAAGAGAACTCTCTGTCATCCGCGCGGTTGCGCCGATCCAAGAAGAACCTCGGCCATGGTCGGAGGAGGAGGAAGCTCGTCGTCGACCACCGATCGCCTTGGCCGCTACGAAAAGGCCCGCCATCCTGTTACAAGAAATTTTGGTTAGCAACTAGACTCGAAAAACAAAGCCTTTAAAAGAAGCAAAAGCGATCGACTAGGGAATGGAATATCGCCTAAACGAAAGCCAAAACAGCGAGTAAATCAACTTTAGAAGCTTCTAAAAGACTCTAAAATAGCCAAGAAACACCAAAAGAAGGCTCAACTTCTCAACTCAACTAACCCGTATTGAATGAACGAGTAATTGATCGAGAAGATTAAAATCAGATTGTAAGATGAGATCTAAAACTATTAGAGAGCAAGGTTAATGCAGCGAAATAAGTGTTAGATACTTAGCTAACTAGTATCACATCTTACCCTTTTATTCCCACAAATTTTAGTTGATTTAACCTCTCATTTTCTACCCTATTTAGAACCTTTGAGCTTGCTCTCCGGAAATTGACGCTTGCTGTCCAGATTTTGCATCCAAGCTTCCAAATAAATTGGCCATTCCAAGCTTCAAAACCTTGTAGATGGGCAGCTAACACTTCAATTTGCCAAACTCATTGATTCCCCAAAACCCCATTAATCGATAACAACTATTTTGCAGAAGGGAAGAGAGGAAAACAACTTTTAAAACTCAAATTAGAGTGTGATGAGAAGAGAAAGCTAAGATAGATGAGGAGTAAAATCCGAGAGTTTTCTTAAGCTTTCAAAACTCATTTGATACTTTGAAATTAGGTTTTCAAAATATCTTAAAGACGACCAAGCTTGCGTTACTACGGTCAGAACGGCTCTGATACCAACTTTTGTGAGCACCCGGATTTATTAAGCTCATAATACTTAGTCATCCAATTGACCCTAGTATTATCAACCAAATAAACCCAGTCTCGAGAGATGTATACTCCCCAGAATGCAGTATACATACCTCACAACAAAAGAATGTATCAATTCCATACAACACATAGTACATAAACAACAAACCAGAAGTTAATATTAATAAGGAATAGGCTATAACAAAAGAGGGGCCTTCTGGCCAAATAACAACAAGTACTACTAAGATAACAGCGGAAGCAAAAGTGCCATAAAGATGGCTATAACACAAAGCCAATCAGTGTGCCTTAACCCCTAGGCATCTGACCGGACCGCCAAGCTAGTCATCGAAGAAGCTGCAACACGTAGCACAAAAGAGAGGCTCTTGGAGCTCACCTCCTTCCTCTGCAACAAAAGCCACAAAAATACCACAACCACGGGCAGATGAGTACATAAAGTACTCCGCAAGACTTACGTGTAAGATAACAGAACTATAAATAGCTACATGCAAGCTTTATTTAAGGGGATGAGGCTTTGGACTCATTTTAGCATAAAGCAAGTTTCATTTGCAATAACATAATAGATTGAAGGCAATTTGGCAAAGCATTTTAATTGTTGAAATAACAACGAGATAATAACATAGTAACAACAACAAGATCAACTCGAAGTGACTAACCCAATAGTCACCACAACAATAGCATGAACTCCCGCTCATGCCAACCATGTCAAGTTTTAATTAAAGGTTGTAGTCTAGTTCTCACGGGCGATCCGAGCGTGTCCATAACCTAGGACGAGGCTATTCAATAGTTTTAACCTGCAGGGGTGTACCAATGTACCCACACGCCGCCGCCTTTCCTTTAAGCACACTACCTTTGGTATGCCGCACGCTAAGTCCTACGAGACATTTTCAATGGACGATGCTAATTAAGAGCCGCCCCACGGGATAAGGATACATTAGACAGACCTAACCGGTCTCATAATGCTCCCTCCCAACACCACACACACACATTTTATTAAAACATACCCACCGACCAGCTCATAATTAACACCTTCCAAAGTACTTAGTCAAGAGAGGTCCCATATCCCCCTCGTGTGGTTAACACGCAAAATTGCTCAGAACGGTGGCGCAAGTAACTCGGTCCTTAATGACTCAGGCATACTACCACATTCCAAAAACCACACCATCCATCCAATATGCCCAAGTCCAAATAGTTTTCATTTTTATTTGTTTACAAATCATACAAGGGGACATAATGGAATAATAGTTTTTGTGTGATCGAGGTTATCGACATAATGTCGATAACCGCCCATTTCTACCGTTATCTAAGCATTGCTAAGCATGACACCGTAAAAGCAATAAAAGAGCATAATTAAATCACCGGGCTCTAATTCACCAGCGATATTAGTAACTTATGGTTTGTGGCAGGGGTAACAATTTAGGGGCAACTATGCAATAGGAATAGCTACCTCTAAACGATAAAATACTTTGACACAAAAGCATGCATACATACAAGTTAAACAAAATATTAGACTTTAAAGTAATGGGATTATGATGGAAATGATCAAACTGCTTGCCTTGCTGTTGCTGGTCAATTTGTTGCTGAGGATCGCTCACGGAATCACCACAGATGTCGAAGCTTAACGGAAAAGACGAAAACCAAACGATAAGAACGATTTAAACGACAAAGACAGCACAGCAAACGAACTCCAAACACTGTGAATTTTCTACAGCAGCAAGAGGGTGATTTTTAGGGAATTTAGCAACAAGAACCAATTGATTTGGATTCTTAATGCAAAAGTTATGAGCAAAACAAACCTGCTCAGCCCTAAAAATACCAAACTGCACTATTCACTAATTTTATTATGAGGCAACATTTTCTAGAAAAGTGGTGACACTGAAATTTTTACAGCAAAACCAGCACCTCATGAGATGAATAACACAATTGAGTTCATCTCATTTGGAGCTAGATTGCACTTTCTACCATTTTTCAAAAACAAGAACTTGAACAAAATTATAATGCACAAGTCCTCATTTTCATAACAGCAACAAGCTCAAAACTAATTTTCACAGTAAGTTCATTAATAGAGGAAACCAACAAAGTTGGATTCACTCAAAAATAACCTACAGAGCATTAGTTATGTATTTTACAAGTTAGACTTTATTTTGAGTGTACTTTTAAAGTTAGTTTTAAAACCTAAAGGCAAAACTGTGCTCTGGAGCTGAACTCAACTTACAATCATTTTTAGATTAAAGTCAAGTCCAAGACAGAGCTAACACAATTTGAATGACATCAATTGGATTTAAAATGAAAAAGATATGGAATTCTAAAGTTTATACCTTATTTCATTTATACTTAAGAGTTCACCGAATTTCTAAAACCCACAAGGACATGGGAGGACGTGAGCCACAGATATCGATCTAACGGCTCAAGACCTCCCAGAGAACAACGCACTACAAGACTCGAGGTCCAGAGGTCCTGGACCTCCTAGCAACGCACATGCGCGAGGTGAGGGAGGTCGTGGCGTAGATGGGGAATCCAACGGACCACAACGATGGGGGAGGTCCGGACGGACCAGATCTAACGAGGAGGTCCTCAACGGTTGAGATCTTCCAAAGGAAGATCTAAACTATCAAGATCTCCCCGAGGAAGATCTACATCGTCAGACCTCACAGGGAGGTCCCGGGCGATCCAGATGTTCTAAGGAGGACTTTGATGGTCCAGATCGTCTGAGGAGGACCTTGACGGTCAAGATCTACCCGGGAGGTCATGAACGGCCGAGATGACCAAGGGAGGTCCTAAGGGAGGTCCTAACGTCCACAGCACCTCCGGGGAGGTCAGGACGGCCACGATGCGCAAGGGGGAGGTCTTGACGCCAAGATCTCCCGGGAGGAGGTCATGGACGTCCTGCACCAAGCCACAAGACGCACTTCGGACATGGAATAAATGCGCCGCGAGACACAAAGAGGTCCGCAGGGAGGTCTTAAATGCGCAATGAGGGCGGATTAAAGACATTAAAGACACGCTAATGATTACAATGATTTGAGCAATGATGAACGATTAACTTCGGCAAATCTTTGTCCTAAAACGACAACGCGCTACCGTTTCGTCCGGCAAAGACCCGAGCTCAAAGATGTGGTCATCGCCGCAATCTGAACCTCGCCGGCGACATCCAATGGTACCGTTGGGTCCGCAATAACCATGCGCACCCAATGGACCTCCTCTCAACCAGGCGGCGGCTTTGAACGCCGGCGAGCCGGAGAGGACAACGAAGGCAAGCACGGTCAAAATCCGAAATGCCAAAAATGCAGCTCCGCGCGACATTCAAGCGTGTGCTCAAACAAAAAGCTCCGCGACATCATACATGCGGGTGCCCAGCGCCTAAGGACTATCAGGAAGTACATGGAGGTCCCGAGGTGTTGAGGAGGTCGAGGAAGGAAGGACCGGTCTTTGGGGAGGAAAGGTGCTCCACGGCCAAAGCTTGACTCCAAGCTCCACTTTGTCCACCTCTGTAAATGCCCAACCAAATCAAGTTAGGACTTGGTCCCAGAGGGTAGGGCACAAATGGAGCAAGGAGAAAAGAGGAAAACTCAGGACCCTTGTCCACCGAGGAGCTTCAAGCTCCAAAGAATGGCGCCAAGAGTGGAGATCTCGAGGAGAGGAAAGCTCAAATGACACTGCAAGCCTAAGCTTAGAAGTGTGCCAAAGAAGCCAAGGGAGGAACCCAAGGGGGTTTTATACTCGGGAGAAGCGAGCCACACGAAGGGGTTAAGCTCATGGTGAGCTTAGCCCATGGCTCGGTCCATGGGGTTGACAAGACGCGAGGTTGACACAAATGGCAGTCTGTCTTGACGACTGAGGCGGAAGGTCGACCATTTAATGCCGGTCAAGAAAGAGTTGTTTCAAGTACACGATGGGATGACCTTCGCATTAAATCACTTGCTCAGGGCCACGCATGCGTGACCAAGGAAGGAGAAGAACAGGGGAGGTCATGTTGACCGTTGGATAAGACTTCGGGGAGGTCCTGGCCCTCCGATGTCATTTTTGAACCGTTACGCCTAAATGACTGGGAGGAGGTCCCAGCCACACGATCAAGGATGGGGAGGTCATGGCCTCACGATTTCCTTAATGCGAATACGCACGTGGGAAAAATAGGATTAGGAGGTCCAAGGCGTTGGATCTCAATCCAACGGTGCGGACCTCCTGTGAGGTCTTAACCGCACATGAACTTAAGAACATGATGGGAGGTCATGGCCTCTGGATTTAAATCCAAGGGCTACGACCTCACGTCTTGTGAGGCCGACAAGACGAGGAAAGGAGGAGGTCGTGACCGTAGATTTTAATCTAACGGTGCACAACACGAGATGGGGAGGTTGTGAGCTTAAAAACGCAGGAGGTTGTGGGCATTGGATGTAAATCCAATGGCGCACAACAATAAAAGCGGGAGGTCCTAAATCTGCGATGATTTGCGCTGAGGTCGTGGCCTTTGGATCTGAATCCAACGGCTCGACCTCAACCGCGGCAAAAAGGAGGTCTCGATAGTTAGGTTGAGAGGAGGAGGTCGCGACCATGGATTTTTGATCCAATGGCTGTGACCTCATGTAGGTGGGATGTGGACTTTGAGGTTTGATAACAAGGGAGGTCGAGCCGTGGGATTTGATCCAATGGCCAAGACCTAATGAGGCGGGAGGTCTGGCGGTGTTAACATGCAGAGAGGTCGTGGCGGTTGGATGTTAATCCAACAACGCGACGACCAAGGTAGAGAAGAGGTCTGCACAAGTGCAGACATGGTTGGGCCGACCACTTTGCAAAGTGGCTAGCCCAAGGAACAGTGTAAGCTTTTAAGTTTAGTTTTTAACAGCTGAAACTTAGCAGAATTATTTGAGATAGCAAATGAACTCCAAAATTCATGAAATTTTAACTGGAGCTTGCTGACCATGAGATTAACCTTACCTAAAATTTCCAGAGGTTATTATGCGATGCATTTTTCTCAGGAAATTCATTAAGGCTGTTCAAGGATTTGTTTTACCTCCACAATTTCTCACACAAGTTTTATAACTCATGATGTCTTTCAGAGGGGTCCCACATCAACTTTAGGACCAAGGAAAAATATTTCCAAATGTTTGGCATAAGATTTAGACAATTGGAAAATGAGTTTGACTTTTGGTCAACAAGAGCTTGTGTTTTTGGATTACACAACTCTTGGACAAGAATTACATGAGTGTTTAGGGGTTTTCAAGATGTGAGAAAAAGTTTTAATTTCTACACATATAATTATACTTGAACAAACCCTGTTTATACAGTTGGGATGTTACAGGTTGTTGGGGAACCGGTTACCATGTAGCACACGCAGAGGAACGGTATGCATGGTCACTGTGGCTCTAGCTTAACCGGGTCTTTTCACTTAAGTCGAATCAAATTGGATTTCAATTCTCTAAGGTCCAGAGTTATTTTCATAAGACCGGGAAGGTCTCGGTCTTACGAAAATAACCCGAGGGTCCTCACGCAGATCCTACCACACCAAATATGATCTTCCACACCAGATCATAAGATCCCCCACCCTCGAAGCACCCACACCAGATCAAATCCTCCACACCTCCACACTGGATTAGATCCTCCACAATGGATCCGAGATTCGCACCGACACCACACCAAATCACCACACCAGATCCTCCTAAAAAATCTTCCACACCAGATCACCATGTGCCCCTTCTTTGTTTTTTTTCTTTTCCTTTTTTCTCCTTTAATTTCTTTCTTTTCTTTCTTCCCTTTCCTTTTCCCCTTTTCTTCCTCCCATCACCTCCTGTCTCTTTCTTCCTCCTGACGCCTGCTTCACCTCTTCTTCTTCCTCTCACCTCCCCTCCCCTAGTGCCTTCTTCCTCCCGAGTGCCTCCCGTCGGATCTCCTCTAGATCCAGAGCGCCTCCCGTAGGATTTCTTCCTCCGCCCTCAATTCTTCTTCTCCCACGAAGCCTTCTTCCCCCTCTTAAAGCCTCTCGACCG
Source organism: Phyllostachys edulis (assembly GCA_036346405.1). NCBI lineage: Eukaryota > Viridiplantae > Streptophyta > Magnoliopsida > Poales > Poaceae > Phyllostachys > Phyllostachys edulis. Next base: position 63,712,676 of record CM070553.1, on the reverse strand, counting down.
GATCCTCCTCCTCCCGAGTCTTCCTCTCCCCGATCTTCTTCCCCCGCCTTCTTGTTTGCCACCGCCGTAGTAGCGGCCTTCTTGCGGGCCATCTCCATCGCCCTCTTGTCCCCCTTCACCTCCGCCCAACGCGCTCCTCTTCCTCGAGCACATCTCCTTCCTCCGCCTTCTCCACTACCGACCCGAGTGCCCCCCGAGCCTGCATAGCCCAAATCCAGCCATAGGTAGTCAGATCTGGCCTCCTCAAGTTGCCTCCATCACTCGGTGCCACAGCCAACCCCCATCGCCTGGCCTTCGTCTCTGCTTGCTACCTCGACCGACGCCACCTCTCCGCCTCCTCACACCGCCCCGGCTTGCCCATGCGTAACCTGGTAGGTTTGTAATAGCCCAAAATTTTAAATTTGGTTAAAGTTTAAAACTTAATTGATTTTTTTGTTTTTCTCAAATTTTAAAAGCTCTTTCTCAAATTAATTTAAAGCCAAAACAAATTTATGTGCAAAAACTATTACCAAATTAAAAGTTGGAATTATTTTATTTAAGTCCAAAATAATTCTAGGAACTTCTGTGAATTTTTCTAGAATTTTTGGAATTTATTTGCTATTTTCTAAAGCTTATTTGAATTAATCTGATTAATTAAATTAAGAAATCAATTTAAAATCTGGATTTGCCTTTGGGCCAAATTGTCCATTGTGCGGCCCTTTTCTCTTTTCTTTTCGGCCCGAACCAGCCCGCCTCGTCCCTTTCTCTCTATCACCCGAGTCGGTCCCACCCGCCAGCCTCTGCCCTCCCGCTGTCGCGTGGCCCCGCACCCCTTCGTCCCCGCCGCTTTCTTCTCTACGTGGACGCCCAGCACAGGCGCCATTGGAGCTCACATGCGATCTTTGCCAATGGATGCCCCTAATCGCCTCACATGCCTCCCTGCTGATCACGCGACCACCCGCCGCGCCCGCCTCAAGACGACTTCCCACTCCTTTCCCTCTTCGCACAGGCGCCTTAAGCTCAACCGCCGCCACAATCCCCACAACCTCCACGCCGCCCTGGAGCCCCTCGGCCCCTATAAAAGGCAGCCCTGGGTGCGCCTTCCTCCTCACAACTCAACGCTGCCACCCATTGCCACTCTCCTCTCCCCTAGCGCCCCAATTTCGAGTTCTTTCGCCGGCAACCAAAGAAGCTCGGATCTTCGATTACATCGCCACCAGAGCCGCTCCACCCTCGTCGTCCACACCGCCGTCATCGTCGCGTCGTCGCAAAGCCGGTGTGCTGAATCGCCACGGAGAACCCTCGAGCCACTACTTCATTGCCGATCGTCATCACGCGCCTTCTCTTCGCCGCCGACCGCCTCCATCCTCTTCTCGCCGAGTGGGTGAGCACACCGTGATCCCTGCGATCCCCTCTCTCTTTTGCACACTTCGCCGCTCGCTGCCACGCAGCGTAGCGCGGCGACCCTCGGTCCCGACGCCGGCGCCACCCTCACCAACGTGGCAGTGCCACGTACGCGCCACCGTGGACACCACATAAGCACCACCGCGACGCCACGTAAGCGTTGGATCCCATGTGGATCCCACGTGGCGCCAAATTAGCGCAACCCCCTGAGCCAAAAAGCCCGTGGGCTTAGTCCACATGAACAGTGTCTATGACACGTGGGGCCCGTATGTCAGAATTTTATTTAAAATCCTTTAATTCCGAAAATCTCAGGGCTGACGTCAGCCTTGCGCAATAAATGGTTTTTCCTTCAGAAAGATAATTCGGGAAATTCATTTAAAATGCAGATTTAGGATTAAACTTCTAAAATCCATATCTTTTGCATCCAAACTCCGATTTGGGTGTTTCAAATGGCTAAGTTTATATAAAATTATTATCTAGCTAAATAAAATAAAATTATTTGATTTGGAGTTATTTTAAATTGTCTTTTTGAATTTATTTGAATTTCAATTGATTTGTCGTATTTTCGCGTTTAGACTTCGACGATTCCGGAGAGCACGATCCTTCCGAGGACTTAGAATACCAAGACTTCAACGAAGGCAAGTTATACCATTGACCATATTGCTCCCAGTATTTTAAAGTTATTTAATTCAGTTTTAAATTATTATTGCATGCATACTTTTATTCAATTATTTTACTTCCTGCTTAAATGCTTAGTTATGTCAATTCCTGTTGTATGGCCAATTTGAATATTGAATATCTTGTCCTTGTCACCACTAGATAAAATGATATTGGAGTAATCACATGCTTAGCCAATGCTTAGACCATGATTATGATTTTTGGGAGGATTTAGCCAAATCATTTCAAATTGGTTTAAATTTGAATCTATGGTATTGTTTTACCATAGAGTATTTGTAAAGGTGGTTTTAATTAAAATAAAATCAAAAAATGGTTTGGACTGGGGCGAAATGGATGAATGGTGGGTGCAGGTTTATGCACAGGTTTAATCTGGTTAAGATTAAGGCCCAAGGTTTGTTTTCAAAGTCACCCTAGTTAGTTAAGGACCGGCCTTTAAGTGTTCCTTTGCTATGCCTTATCGTACCACCACATATCCTGTATGGGTAGGATTTGGGTAAATAATTTGTGATGTCTTAGTGTTATTTGTGCCATGTTGATTGAGTGGGTGCCGGTTAGACAGTAGTCCCACCTGGCGCAAGAGGGGGCTTCCGGAGGACGGTTAGTCCAATGGAAGCGAAACCTTAGTGGGCATAAGTACATTAAGACAGAGCTTTGTAAAGGCCTCATGATAACTGCTCAGTCACACGCCTTCGGAAGCGTGAAGTGGTCAACATTACAAGCAAGTTATCTCGTGTGGTAAAGCTGTACAAGCTCTGTAGAGTAGAAAACTATTCGAATAGCTGTGTCCGCGGTCATGGACATGCTAGCAAGCCACTTTAAGTTAGACTTTGTTTTTGGATTTAAAAATGATTTCAACAGATGATTTCAGGATGGTTAATCATGTGGTAAAATTGGGCAGTTAGCCATGTGATAGGAGGGTATCCTTCACCATTCAAAAATGGAGGTTATCCACACTATAAAACTGTCATTTAAAAGCTGATTTTAGATATAGTATAAAAATGGCCTTGGAAATTAATATTAGTATTTAAACTGAAAATGTTGTTTTATGCAAATCAACCCTGCCAATATCATTTGTTTACCTTATGCATGCATCATAACTCAATATTGGGTGTAACTTGCGAGCACGGTAGTTGTGCTCACTCTTGCTGAATATCTTTATTCAGGAGAAGACTTCTACCCGGACGGTGAGGACACTGATGCTTAGGCTACGCTCCCTAGACGATTGCCTGTGGTGGATCATTTGGCCTATCACTACTGCTTTTGCTTCCGTTGTGTTATTTATTTATTTATTTGGCCTCAGACCCCATTTGTATTAAACTCTGAATTATTATTGTTATTAATGGAATGCGTGTATGTTTGTGATATCTTTTTTGTGACTGTGTACACTGGAAATCCTGGACTAGTGTATGAACACAGAGGATCCAGGATCCTTCGTTCCCGGGTTCGACAAAAGTGGTATCAGAGCCATATCGACTGTAGGTCGTGGTCTTAGAACTACCTTAAGGACTTATTTTCAAAAAGTAAAACTATTTTGAGTCTGTCCAGAGTCCTTTCTCATCCCCTCTCTTTAAAATGGTTACTAACTCATCTCTTTCTCAAAGTTGTAGATGGCGTCTAAGAAACCCGATGCTACTTCCCACGGAGTTTCTGTTGGATATTGGGCCGAGATCCTTTGGGAGATGATGCAGCACCTGGATTACAAAAAGAGGCCAACATTCCAAGGCTACAAGTCTAAGGTGGGAGGACAAAATTCTTGGAGAGTGGAGGTGATACTCTACTCCAACCTTGCGCCAGACACCAACTTCCACATCTTTGACGCTCCAATCAGGCGCGACACCTTCGCTGACGGCATCCAGGATGCGGCAAGAGAGGCAGTTCGTCGTCTCCGCTAAACCTATGACCGTTACTTCTATGGCACTGGGTTCCACTATCACCCGATGCATATCCCGACTAGAATTGACAGCACCTTCAACTCAGCTAGAGATGAGGATTCCCCCGAGCTGACGTGCCAGGTGGACCTGGCGAAGGCATTGGACTATGCCTACGTGAACACCTTGGAGGACTTGCATACCACTCAGGATAGACTACAGGATGCCGAAGAGAGGCTGAAGCTCGTAGTTGCGGAGCTGGCTAACTACAAGGCTGGCGAGGCTAGCTCCAGTGAGCCAGATTACACCCTTAGTACCCCATAGATGTTTTCCCTTAGTTCGTTCTTTAGTTGCGAATTATGAGCTACTAAATTCCCTTTGTGGTAGCCATAATCATTGAATAAAATAAATTAATAAAAGAACTACTTTGGAAAAATTTTGTTCTTGTCTTGCATTTGTGTTTTCTTGGGCTATTTAAATTTACCCCCTTTAGAGCTTTCCTTCTTTCTACCTCTTCTAAATCTTTGGAGATCTAGCAGATGGTGACCACCCGTACCGGCAGTGGCAGTGTCCGAGGCCAAGGCAACGAAAATGCGGATTATCAAGAGAGTCCTACTCAGCAACCACCACCGCCTCCAGTTGAAGGACCGGATTGGCGCCAGATGATGGCCAATCAAACACACTTGATCGACCTGCTGGCCCAGTCACTTAACAGTGTTCAGAATGTGCAAGCAGCGACACATGCTCCTCCTCCACCTCCAGCTCCGCAGAGATTGACCATGTCAGAGTTCATGAGGATGCGTCCCCCGATGTTCTCAAACAGTACTGAACCCATGGACGCTGACGATTGGCTTCATGCCATTGCAAAGAAATTGGACATAACCCAGTGCACAAATCGTGAGAGAGTCCTATTTGCCTCTCACCAGCTTAATGGTTCTGCTTCGGAATGGTGGGATAACTTCTGTATCTCCCATGCCAACGCGCAAGCTATCACTTGGGAGGAGTTTGTGCGGGCTTTCTGCCATGCCCACATCCCATTAGGAATGATGACGCTGAAGAAGGAGTTCCACTCGCTTCGCCAGGGCAACCGCTCGGTGAGCGAGTATCTGCATAAGTTCAACCAGCTTGCTCGCTACGCCCTAGAAGACATAGCCAAGGATGAAGATAGGCAGGAAAGATTCCTGGAAGGACTGAATGATGAGCTCTCAGTCCATCTGATCTCTCAAGACTTCACTGACTTCCAGCAGTTAGTGAACAAAGCACTTCGTCAGGAGGGCAAACATCAAGAGATGGAGAACCGCAAGCGGAGGATGGCCGCTCAGAAGTTCAACACTGGAGGATTACCCAAGCCTCGCTTCACTCCGCCTCAGCCACCTCAGCGTGGAAGATTCCAGACTGCTACACCCAGAGCTCTAGTACTGGCATAGTGCCCCAACCCTTCCGGCTTCTGCAGCAATTCATCTGAGGCCAATTTCAGCAGAAGAACCTGACCTCATCAGCAGCAGGAGTGACCTGTTTCCACTGCAACGAGACGGGACATTATGCCAACAGATGCCCGAAGAAGCAGCAAGCCGCAGCACCAGCCAAGCCAGCATCTGGAGTTCCAGCCACCGGCGGCAACCCAAAGCCGACGGTCCAGTTCACAAAGGGACGTGTGAATCACGTCACCGCAGAGGAAGCCCAGGCAGCACCGGATGTCGTTCTTGGTACGTTTTTTGTTAATTTGATACCAGCATCAGTCTTGTTTGATTCCAGAGCTTCACATTCCTTTGTTTCGAATAAGTTTGTGGGCAAAAATGGGTTACCTATCTCTTCCTTAGATAATCCTATGTTAATCCATTCATAGGGCTCAGAAATGAGAACTAGTTCTTTCTGCCCGAACCTTACCCTTAAAATATCCGGAGTATCTTTCCTGGCAGACTTAATAGTCTTGCATTCTCAAGGTCTGGATTTAATTCTTGGAATGGACTGGCTAGCCAAGAATCAGGGACAGATAGACTATGCCAAAAGGTCCATCGCTCTTACCAATGAGCAAGGGATCTCAGTTGAATTCAAGCCAAAGACTTGTACCGGAGGAAGTTCCATCCCGACCAGCCTGAAGGAAGTAAAACTTGAAGATATACCCGTGGTGCAAGAGTACCCAGATGTCTTTCCTGATGATTTACCCGGCATGCCACCGGACAGGGACATAATGTTCTTAATTGATTTAGTCCCAAGGACCACTCCAATCTCGAAGCGACCCTACAGAATGTCAGCCAATGAGTTAGCATAGTTGAAGAAGCAGATTGAAGAATTGCAGAGCAAAGGATATATCCGACCTAGTACATCGCCTTGGAGAGCACTAGTACTATTTGTCAAGAAGAAGGATAATAGTATGAGAATGTGCGTGGATTACAGATCGCTCAATGAGGTGACGATCAAGAATAAGTACCCGTTACCCAGGATTGATGATCTGTTTGATCACCTGAAAAAGCGTCTTCTTGAAGATTGATTTGAGATCCAGCTATCATCAACTGAAGATTAGACCAGAAGATATCCCGAAGACCGCTTTCACCACCAGAAATGGATTGTACGAGTTTACAGTAATGTCTTTCAGTTTGATGAACGCCCCTGCTTACTTCATGAATATGATGAACAAAGTGTTCATGAAATTCTTGGATAAGTTTGTGGTTGTTTTCATCGATGACATTCTCATCTATTCGAAGGATGAAGAAGAGCATGAGAAGCACCTCAGAATAATCTTGGGAAAGCTCAAAGAGCACCAGCTGTATGCCAAATTCAGCAAGAGCGAATTCTGGCTAAGTCAAGTAGCATTCCTTGGACATATCGTGTCTACAGGAGGAGTTGCAGTAGACCCCGCCAAAGTTGAAGCAGTAATGGATTGGAAACAACCCAAATCTGTCACAGAAGTGAGAAGTTTCCTCGGTCTAGCTGGTTACTACCACGGATTTATTGAAGGTTTCTCCAAGACCGCAAGACTAATGACTCAGCTTCTGAAGAAGGAGAAGAAGTTCGAATGGACAGATGCCTGCGAGAAGAGTTTCCAAGAGCTGAAGAAGAGACTAGTTTCTGCACCAGTGTTAGTCCTGCCGGATATCCATAAAGACTTTGAGATTTTCTACGACGCATCTCGTCAAGGACTTAGATGTGTGTTGATGCAAGAAGGCAAAGTCGTGGCTTATGCTTCCCGACAGTTAAGGCCACACGAAGGGGATTATCCTACACATGATCTTGAGTTAGCAGCAATTGTGCATGCTTTGAAGATCTGGCGGCATTACCTCATTGGTAACTGCTGTGAGATTTTCACAGATCATAAGAGTCTGAAGTACATCTTCACGCAGTCAGAACTTAATGTCCGATAGAGAAGATGGTTGGAGCTGATAAAGGATTACGACTTTGGAATCCACTATCATCCAGGCAAAGCAAATGTGGTTGCGGATACCCTAAGAAGAAAGGCATATTGCAACACCGTCTTGGTTTAGAAGAATCAGCTAGAGCTATACGAAGAACTGAAGCACCTGAACTTGGAGATTGTCAACCAATGTTGTGTGAACGCTTTGGAAATTCAACCAACTCTTCAGAGTTAGATCAGAGAAAAGCAGCTAGAAGATGAAGACATCAAAGATATCAAGAAGAATATGAGAAGAGGCAAAGCCCCAGGATTTTCTGAAGATGAGCAAGGAACAGTGTGGTTTGGAAATTGCATCTGTGTACCTGATTAGCAGGAGATAAAGGAGTCGATTCTGAAAGAAGCTCATGAATCGCCTTATTCCATCCATCCCGGAAGTACCAAGATGTACCAGGATCTTAACGAAAAATATTGGTGGGTCAGCATGAAGCACGAAATTGCTGAGTTTGTCGCCTGTTGTGATGTTTGTCAACGAGTCAAGGCAGAGCATCAAAGACCTGCTAGTTTGTTGCAACCTTTGCCAATACCTGAATGGAAGTGGGAAGAAGTTGGTATGGATTTCATCACCGGACTTCCTAGGACCCAATCAGGATGTGATTCCATATGGGTGATAATTGATAGGTTAACTAAAGTAGCTCACTTTATTCCTATCAAGACCACCTACCCAAGCAGTAAGTTGGCGGAACTGTACATGGCTAAGATCGTCTGTTTACATGGAGTACCCAAGAAGATTGTGTCCAATAGAGGTTCCCAGTTCACTTCCCGGTTTTGGAAGAGCCTGCATGAAGCCTTGGGAACCAGAGTCAACTTCAGCATCGCCTATCATCCACAAACAGATGGCCAGACGGAACGCGTCAACCAAATTCTTGAAGACATGCTTCGAGCCTGTGCCATAGATTATGGAAAAAGTTGGGACAAGAATCTGCCCTATGCAGAGTTCTCGTACAACAATAGTTACCAAGCAAGTTTGCAGATGTCTCCATTCAAAGCTTTGTACGGCAGGAAGTGTAGGACTCTGCTCCTTTGGGATTAAGTAGGAGAGCATCAATTCTTTGGACCAGAGTTGATCAAAGAAGCTGAAAGCAAGGTTAAAGCAATAAAGGAACGCCTGAAAGTGGCTCAATCCCGCCAAAAGAGTTATGTTGATAACCGTCAAAGAGAGTTGACCTTTGAAACAGGAGATTTTGTCTACCTCAGAGTCACTCCACTCAGAGGAGTAAAAAGATTCCGGACAAAAGGAAAACTTGCACCCAGATTTGTGGGACCCTACAAGATTTTAGCAAGAAGAGGTGAAGTTGCGTATCAACTTGATCTGCCAGCATCCTTGTCAGCAGTCCACGACGTCTTCCACGTCTCCCAACTGAAGAAGTGCCTCAGAGTGCCAACAGAAGAAACACCAATTGAAAGCATCGATCTTCAGGAAGACCTCACCTATGTGGAGCAACCAATCAAGATCCTCGACGTGGCAGAACGAATCACCAGGAGCAAAGTCATTCGATCTTGCAAGGTCCAGTGGAGCAATCATTCAGAAGAAAAAGCCACCTAGGAACAAGAAGAAGATCTGAAAGCCGAGTATCCCTACCTTTTTACAGACCAAGTCTAAATCTCGGGGATGAGATTCTCTTTAAGGGGGGTAGGTTTGTAACAGCCTAAAATTTTAAATTTGGTTAAAGTTTAAAACTTAATTAATTTGTTGGTTTTTCTGAAATTTTAAAAGCTCTTTCTCAAATTAATTTAAAGCCAAAACAAATTTATGTGCAAAAACTATTACCAAATTAAAATTTGGAATTATTTTATTTAAGTCCAAAATAATTCTAGGAACTTCTGTGAATTTTTCTAGAATTTTTGGAATTTATTTGCTATTTTCTAAAGCTTATTTGAATTAATCTGATTAATTAATTCAGAAATCAATTTAAAATCTGGATTTGCCTTTGGGCCAAATTCTCCATTGTGTGGCCCTTTTCTCTTTTCTTTTTGGCTGAACCACTGCGCCTGCCCTTTCTCTCTCTCTTTGAGTCGGTCCCACTGCCACCTCTGCCCTCCTGTCACAGGGTCGTGTGCCCCTTCGTCCCCGCCGCTTTCTTCTCCGCGTGGACGCCTAGCGTAGCCGCCATTGGAGCTCACGGGCGAGCTTCGCCAACGGACGCCCCCAACTGCCCCGTGCCTCCCGCGTGGTCACGCACAACCCGCGCCCGCCTCACACGACCCCGCCTCCTTTCCCTCTCGGCGTGCGCGTCTTCAAGCCCATAACCGCCGCCATGATCCCTACAACCTCCACGCCGCCCCGGAGCCCCTCGGCCCATATAAAAGGTAGCCCCGGGTGCGCCTTCCTCCTCACAACTCAACGCCGCCACCCATTGCCACTCTCCTCTCCCCTAGCGCCCCAATTTCGAGTTCTTTCGCCGGCAACCGAAGAAGCTCGGATCTTCGATTGTGCCGCCACCAGAGCCGCTCCACCCTCGTCGTCCACACCGCCGTCGTCGTCGTGTCGAAGCGGCAAGGCGCCCACTCGCTTCACGGAGAACCTCGAGCCACTACTTCATTGCCGACGTCGCATTTGCCGCCGCTCGCCTTCGTCGCCGCCTCCGTCCTCTTCTCGCCGAGTGGGTGAGCGCACCGTGATCCCTGTGATCCCCTCTCTCTTTTGCGATTTCGCCACCCGCCGCCAAGAAGCAGAAGGCCATGTATGCATGGCGACCCTCGATCGAACGGGTGCCACCCTCGAAGCGTGGCGGTGCCGCGCTGGCGCCACCATGGACGCCACATAAGCGCCACCGTGACGCCATGTAAGCGTTGGATCCCACGTGGATCCCACGTGGCGCCAAATCAGCACAACCCCTTGAGCCAAAAAGCCCGTGGGCTTAGTCCACATGAACAGTGTCTATGACACGTGGGGCCCGCATGTCAGAATTTTATTTAAAATCCTTTAATTCCGAAAATCTCCTGGCTGACGTTAGCCTTGCACAATAAATGGTTTTTTCCTTCAGAAAGATAATTCGGGAAATTCATTTAAAATGCAGATTTGGGATTAAACTTCTAAAATCCATATCTTTTGCATCCAAACTCCGATTTGGGTGTTTCAAATTGCTAAATTTATATAAAATTATTATATAGCTAAATAAAATAAAATTATTTGATTTGGAGTTAGTTTAAATTGTCTTTTTGAATTTATTTGAATTTCAATTGATTTGTCGTATTTTCGCGTTTAGACTTCGACGATTCCGGAGAGTAGGATCCTTCTGAGGACTTAGAATACCAAGACTTCAACGAAGGCAAGTTATACCATTGACCATATTGCTCCCAGTATTTTAAAGTTATTTAATTCAGTTTTAAATTATTATTGCATGCATACTTTTATTCAATTATTTTACTTCCCTGTTTAAATGCTTAGTTATGTCAATTCCTGTTGTATGGCCAATTTGAATATTGAATATCTTGTCCTTGTCACCACTAGATAAAATGATATTGGAGTAATCACATGCTTAGCCAATGCTTAAACCATGATTATGATTTTTGGGAGGATTTAGCCAAATCATTTCAAATTGGTTTAAATTTGAATCTATGGTATTGTTTTACCATAGAGTATTTGTAAAGGTGGTTTTAATTAAAATAAAATCAAAAAATGGTTTGGACTGGGGCGAAATGGATGAATGGTGGGTGCAGGTTTATGCACGTGTTTAATCTGGTTAAGATTAAGGCCTAGGGTTTGTTTTGAAAGTCGCCCCAGTTAGTTAAGGACTGGCCTTTGAGCGTTCCTTTGCTATGCCTTATCGTACCACCACATATCCTGTATGGGCAGGATTTGGCTAAATAATTTGTGATGTCTTAGTGTTATTTGTGCCATGTTGATTGAGTGGGTGTCGGTTAGACAGTAGTCTCACTTGGCGCAAGAGGGGGCTTCCGGAGGACGGTTAGTCCAATGAAAGTGAAACCTTAGCGGGCATAAGTATATTAAGACAGAGCTTTGTAAAGGCCTCATGATAACTGCTTAGTCACACGCCTTCGGAAGCGTGAAGTGGCCGACATTATGAGCAAGTTATCTCGTGTGGGTAAAGCTGTACAAGCTCTGCAGAGTAGAAAACTATTCGAATTGCCGCGTTCGCGGTCATGGACATGCTGGCAAAGCTACTTTAAGTTAGACTTTGTTTTTTGGATTTAAAAATGATTTCAACAGATGATTTTAGGATGGTTAATCCTGTGGTAAAATTGGGCGGTTAGCCATGTGATAGGAGGGTATCTTTCACCATTCAAAATTGGAGGTTATCCACACTATAAAATTGTCATTAAAAAGCTGATTTTAGATATAGTATAAAAATGGCCTTGGAAATTAATATTAGTATTTAAACTGAAAATGCTGTTTTTTGCAAATCAACCCTGCCAATATCATTTGTTTACCTTATGCATGCATCATAACTCAATATTGGGTGTAACTTGCGAGTACGGTAGTTGTGGTCACTCTTGCTGAATATCTTTATTCAGGAGAAGACTTTTACCCGGACGGTGAGGACATCGATGCTTAGGCTACGCTCCCCAGATGATTGCCTGTGGCGGATCGTTTGGCCTATCACTACTGCTTTTGCTTCCATTGTGTTATTTATTTGGGCTCAGGCCCCATTTGTATTAAACTCTGAATTATTATTGTTATTAATGGAATGCATGATATGTTTGTGATATCATTTTTGTGACTGTGTACACTGGAAATCCTGGATTAGTGTATGAACACAGAGGATCCGGGGTCCTTCGTTCGCGGGTTCGACATGGTTGCGATTGGCTCCCGTGCGATGCGGTCACAGAGGATCCTTCGTTCACGTACTAAGGATATTTGCAGATTCAAAATTCCAAACTTCTTTATCAATTAAGTTAAAGAACAACTAAAAGTTGTTGATTTCATATTACATAATTCCCTGGACAAAAATTAGTGTTATCTAGAGTCAAACATATTTTTTAACTTTGACCAATAATAATTCTACGAATGCTTAGATTGGTTATACAAAAATGAAATGAGTATATTTGTCTCAAAAATACTTTCATAATACTATTTTTTTTTGTTGTTACAAATATATTATAATAGAAATTGGAAATCAAAATAGTGTTTTGAAACTGTGTCAATGTCCAAACTGACAGTTATGTGTGACTAGAGTGGGTAATACAAAAATTATGCTTGTTCAAAGCACAGATTGAAATAAATATTATTGCAAAAAAATCTCTTCCTAATGTATAGTTTGCATTTTTTTAGGAACGTGTATAGTATGCATTTGGCATCGTATCTCTAAGATGGCGTTATTTTCTTCTCAATGTGATAAGGTAGGTAAATAGAGTGCATTGTTCCCTAAAAAACATGGGAAACTTGTAAATAACCCCCATAAGTCAGCCTGAGTTTAATGTACTCCCCTACAAGTATATTTGTGGCAAAATGCCCCCTCCCTCATGCCAAATTGTTTGATTTCCCCCTATGGCGGCCATTTCCCCGCTCACTCTTGCGGTTTTTGTTGACGTGGACTCCGTGACGTGCCAAGTCGGACGTGAGGCGTTTTAGCATGGTCATTGGGATTAAGTGTGCGGCTTGGGTCAGGTATGGATGGGTCAGGCGGTGTTTCCTTCTTGCATTCAATCGAAACAAGAGAAGGGGATACATGAAAGAGGGAGGCAGAGGCAATGGTGATGGTGACCTTCCTAGCGACACCCTCGCTCCAGCTATGTGAAACCGTAGCTCGCGTCGAGCTGTAGGCGAAAACTCAATTGACTCAGTTTGGTTCGATCTACTTCGATCTAAGTCAAATCAGTTGAAAGTATATAATTCGGATGTGAGTACCGCTCTGCATCTTATCTATAACCGACCTCGCACGCCATAGAGTCTAGTCGTTCACAGAGGAGCCGTTCGATTTTGTTGGACGGTGGATCCTGTGAGCAACTGCACGCTGTGGCTTTGCTTAATGAATTCAGAGGATTCGCGTCCTCGCCGTTCTCGTCTCCCGACTCCCCCTCCCACGATCGAGCTCTAGCCTCGCCAAATCCGAAGCCGCCGAAGCACACGCCACCCCAAGGAACTCTTATCTGCTCCTCCTCCTTCACTTCTGCCGGATTGGGGTGTAGTAGAGATCCATCCATCCGGACTGATTCCTTTTGTTGGTAAGAAAGCCCTAACTTACATGGATTGATTGGATGTGATTGTTGAGTTCCCCATCAAATCAAAATCTTCCTTTCTCTCCATCGAGTTAGTTGCCGGATTTGTTTGCCGCGTGGTACGCTACTAATCTAATCCATCCATCCACGGTTCGTTCGACTAGGTTCTTCTTCTTCGGCGCACAAGATTGATCTCAGTTGATCCCATAGGATTTGGTACGCAAGGTGCGGGTGCAGGTTATTTTCCAAAATTTTGTCGGGTTCAGCCGAAATCCCAGGCCCCACGTTTAGTCCGCCCCTGCGAAATGCTTACGCACTACATGTAGATGATAATCTTTAATTGAGTGGACTCAAGAAATTGTGCAAAATAAGCGACTCCATAGTGTCCGTGCAAATAAGAACTAAACATTGTATTGTTTTTCGTTTTTAAAAAGGTTAACACCTTTCTTTCTGGAATTTTTGGTTATGGACGTTCCTTTACACCCACAATAGATATGGTTGTGTTGGATGTGCGTGAACTGTTTCTGTAGTCAATTTGGAGGATGATGCATCATAGAACATAGCATCTTCTATAGTCATGCGGATTCTTGTTTGCTCTTCGAAAAAGCACAATTTCTGGTTTGATAGCCCTGCAGAGTGTAAGATGGAGTGTCATAGCTGATCATTTTTTCAGTTTCAGTGCAGTCCATACCAATTTGTTGTATGTAAGCTAATGCATGATCATTTTTTCAGTTTCAGTGCAGTCCATACCTATTTGTTGTATGTAAGCTAATGCAGCCATGGGGATATAGTTAGTAAAGCACCGCATGACCATTCTAGTTTACACAGGACAGGTCTGTAGATAATCGAAATGGATAAGTGCATGTTGCAATGTGTATAAGTACACTGGTGACTGCTTGTGTATGGTTGTTTACTAATAGCTTAGATTGACAGTGTACAATACTACAATTAGATATGATAAAAAGTTTTTCAGCACTTGCTTCCACTAGAATTAGGATAAGTTTGGATGTTGTATAACGGGTTGGTTTGGTACGGGTCCGAGGACCGAGGGGAGGGCGCTCACCTTCATCTAACCGCCCGGTAGGGCTCTTGCTTGGCGTGATAGAGAGACTCTGAGGCCTGATTGTAGAACGAGAGGGAGAACCTTGGTTTATTTCTTGCTTGATTGAATTACATGATTCGGCTAACCTTTATATAGGGCCCCATAACAAAACGACCAACTAGGAGATATACTCGGTAGGTAACTAAGAGATAGATTTCATACTCGGTAACTAAGAGATAGATTAAGTAACTTCCAGTAATCCTGAACTAGTACGCATATATTTCCTAAATAACTTATCTCTTAACTATACTAATATTAACTATACTAATCTTGATTTCCTGCATGCCTCTGCTACTTGCCGCGTCAGTCACTGCTGTGGCTCCTCCTTGTACGCAAGGGACTCCTGGACAGCCTCATCATACGTTGCTGCTACTCCTGTTGATTAGGCCTGTCTGCTGCACGTCCTGCTTTGCCTCATACATGTGCTGCTGCAGCCTTGCCGCACGGCTGCTGCCTGCAGGCCTAAAGCTCATAACATTGGATAATTTACAATGCATTGTTTCCTTTTTCCTTGTATTCTTCTCCTTGAAATGGTCAAGTATCAGGTTTAGCCAGTGATTTTGTACACGCAGCATTAACCTCTTATCTTTATGTTAGTTCTTCTGTTCTAGAAACATTTTTCTTCAAATGCATCCTTAAATTACCACTATATACAAGATATTTGTTTATCATGTGTTTAAAATTGTATGAAAAAGGAAAAAGTATGACCTTCCACTGTACGCTTCACTAACTTGGTAAGGTATTCTCTCCGACCTGACTACTAATTCATCAACTGTTCATTTAGAGCCAGCTAAACTATCTTTGTAGTTCTTCAGAGTTCAGACACTGCTAGCCTAGTCACCTTCATATGTATGATGCATTCCCTTAAAACATGCTTCTGGTTCAATGGCTAATTTTTCATGTGCAGAACATGATTTGATTAATTTCAGTATTACAATTAATCAATTCTGGATTGTCAACTTAGGATGACATCAAATCAAGTAGAGTGGGAATTGTCAAATGCTTTCCTTTTTTTTCCACACAAATGTTATGGACAGCTCATGTTTTTTTCTTATGTTTGTACCTTGCCTGCAACTATATTTTTCTTTCTGACGTTATATACTTATATGTATATAATAATTTTTTCTACAGTCAAACTTGAAGAAGACGTGTATTGTTATCTGACTTCAACAGATTTGCTGTGTAAAGACTTCTTGAGCTTCATTCATTTTCCATCACTGGGAGGTTTAGAAACTTAAAGCATGAGGTTAGTACTCTTAGTTCCTCCATCTATGAATGTCAATAACAACCTGTTTGAAAGATGTGGTGCATATTTATTTATTTATATATGCATGGTTTACCTGTTCAGTCTCAGTTAGACAGTTACCACTTTAATATTTGACTGGGGTTTTTCCAAATCTTATCTTTGGAACTAGCATAATGATGGCACACTTCAGAATTTTTAAACCTATTTGTAAACAAGGAATCAGCACAAATGTTTGATAAGTCCTGAGGATTATTTGTCATTTTCAAGTTGCAGTATGACATGTTAAATTGAAGTTTCTAGAGGTAATCAATTTAAGCAACAGCACTCTGTGTAAACTACAAGTTGTTCTTAGCTTAAAACTTTCATTCCAGCCTGGCTGTTGTCCATTCATGATTATGATGGTCTTGAATTTGTTTTAATGATGAAATAGTGTGTGAGCACCCGGATTTATTAAGCTCATAATACTTAGTCATCCAATTGACCCTAGTATTATCAACTAAATAAACCCAGTCTCGAGAGATGTATACTCCCCAGAATGCAGTATACATACCTCACAACAAAAGAATGTATCAATTCCATACAACACATAGTACATAAGCAACAAACTAGAAGTTAATATTAATAAGGATAGGTTATTACAAAAGAGGGGCCTTCTGGCCAAATAACAACAAGAACTACTAAGATAACAGCGGAAGCAAAAGTGCCATAAAGATGGCTATAACACAAAGCCAATCGGTGTGCCTTAACCCTAGGCATCGTGGGACCGCCAAGCTAGTCGTCAAGAAGTCGCAACACGTAGCACAAAAGAGAGGCTCTTGGAGCTCACCTCCTTTCTCTGCAACAAAAGCCACAAAATGCCACAACCACGGAAGATGAGTACATAAAGTACTCCATAAGACTTACGTGTAAGATAACGAGAACTATAAATAGCTACATGCAAGCTTTATTTAAGTGGATGAGGCTTTGGACTCATTTTAGCATAAAGCAAGTTTCATTTGCAATAACATAATAGATTGAAGGCAATTTGGCAAAGCATTTTAATTGTTGAAATAACAACGAGATAGTAACATAGTAACAACAACAACATCAACCTGGAAGTGACTAACCCAAGTCACCACAACAATAGCATGAACATCCATTCATACCAACCCATCAAGTTTTAATTAAATGGTTGAGACTAGTTCTTGAACGACCTTACCAAGCATGTCCATAACCTAGGGCGAGGCTATTGAATAGTTTTAACCTGCGGGGTGTACCAATGTACCCACACGTCGATCGCCTTTCCTTTAAGCATACTACCTTTGGTATGCCAAAGACGGCTAAGTCCTACGAGACATTTCCAATGGGCGATGCTAATTACGAGCCGCTTCCACGGGGACAAGGATACATTAGACTGACCCTAACCGGTGCGCTAATGCTCCTTCCCACACCACACACACATTTTATTTTTAAACACCCACCGACCAAATCATAATTAACACCTCCCAAAGTACTTAGTCAAGAGGGTCCCATATCCCTCGTGTGGTTAGCACGCCGAAAGCGCTTGGCTTAGTGACCCAAGTAACTTCGGTCCTTAGGGACCCGGGCATACCACCACATTCCAAAAACCGCACCATCCATCCAATATGCCCAAGTCTAAATCAATCTTTTATTTTCGGTTTTTGATTTTACAAATAAATCAAAGCACAAGTCTTTGGACATATAGGAGTAATAATCGGTTTTGAGTGATCAAGACCATCGACTAAGTCGATGATCGCCCATTACTACCGATTACTAAGCATGTCTAGCGAGAAAACGCAACTACTAAGTGATAAGAGCTCATCCAACGAGCTCAAACCACGACAAATAACCTAGGCTCATGGGTAGTAGAGGATAAACAATTCCTCTGATTATGCAACTATAGGATTGCTAGCGATATTTTAACACAAAGTAGCATGCATACATAGAAGTAAAACAATATATTAACCTTTAAAGTAATGGGACGTTAGAGGATATGATCAAACCGCTTGCCTTGTTGTTTGTTGCTCAAGTTGTGGCAGAGGTCACTCTCGGGATTACCACAAATGTCGAAACCTAACGGAAAAGCGATAAAGAACCGATAAGAACGATTTAAAGTAATCAAGACAAGACCTGACAAACGAACTCCAAATATTCGAACTTTCTCAAGAAGCGGGAGGATGATTTTTAGGAATTTTGCAACAAGAACCAATTGATTTGGATTCTCAATGCAAAAGTTATGAGCAAAACAATTACGCTTTCATTTCTAAAAACATCAAACCGCACTATTCACTAATTTAATTATGAGACAACATTTTCTAGCATGGTGGTGATCTTGAGATTTTTATTGTAAACCAAAGACCTCATGAGATGAATAACACAATTGAGTTCACCTCATTTAGGAGCTATTATGCACTTTCTACAATTTTTCAAAAACAAGAACTTGAACAAAATTATAATGCACAAGTCCTCATTTTTATAACAACAACATGCTCAAAACTAATTTTCACAGTGAGTTCGCTAATAGAGAAGCCAACAAAGTTGGATTCACTCAAAACTAATCTCTGAGCATTAGTTATGTATTTTCCAAGTTAAGCATTAATTTGAGTGTATATTTAAAGTGAGTTTTAAAATCTAATGGCAAAAGCGTGCTCTGGGCTGAACTCAACTTACAATCATTTTTGGATTAAAGTCAAGTTCAAGACAGAGCTAACACAATTTGAATGACCTTATTAGGATTTAAAACGAAAAAGATATGAAATTCTAAAGTTTATACCTTATTTCAGTTTATACTTAAGAGTTCACTGGAATTTCTAAAACCCACAAGGACATGGGAGGACGTGAGCCACAGATCTCAGATCTAACGGCTCAAGACCTCCCAGAGAACAACGCACTCACAAGACTCGAGGTCCAGAGGTCCCGACCTCCTAGCAACGCACATC
The DNA here is from genome assembly GCA_036346405.1 of Phyllostachys edulis. Taxonomy (NCBI): domain Eukaryota; kingdom Viridiplantae; phylum Streptophyta; class Magnoliopsida; order Poales; family Poaceae; genus Phyllostachys; species Phyllostachys edulis. The sequence goes on along the minus strand of CM070553.1, from coordinate 63,693,928 downwards.
TTGCGAGTGAGGCGGTCGTGGCCGTGGATGGAGAATCCAACGGGTCACAACGATGGGGGAAGGTCCGGGACGGACCAGATCTAACGAGGGAGGTCCTCAACAGTCGGGATGACCACGAGGAGGTCCAAGCGGAGGTCCTTAACGTCACAGACTTCCAGGGGAGGTCTGGACGGCCAAGATTGCGCAAGGGGAGGTCTTGGACGTGCCAGATTTCCTCGGAGGAGGTGCAGGGCGTCCTGCACTTCCAAATAAAAAGAGCTTGCGCGCCTTCGGACAGAAATAAATGCGCAACACGGGAGGATTAAAGACATTTAAGACACGCCAATGATTACAATGATTTGAGCAATGAAGAACGCGTGCGCGGCGGATCTCGTCTAAAAGCGACAACGGCTACTGCCGTTCTTGTCCGACAAAGACCCGAGCTCAAAGATGTGGTTCTCGCCGCGATGCAGACCTCGCGGCGACATCCAATGGTACCATTGGGTCCGCATTACCATCGCGCACCAATGGACCTCCTCTCAACGACGGCGACGGCTTTGAGCGCCGTGGCCGGAGAGGACAAATGACTAGCACGGCCAAAATCAAATGCAAAAGAAAGCTCATGCGACATTCAGCGTCGCTCAATGAAAGCTCATGACGGCATACATGCGGGTGCCGAGATCTAAGGACTAACGGGAGGAGTACTGGAGGTCATGGTCTTGAGAAGTGGAGGAAGGTGAAGACCGGAGTTGGAGAAGATTGGGCTTCTCCACGGCCAACTCAAGCTCCAAGCTCCAAGTCGCCTCTTCAAAATGTCAACCCAAATGAGGTTAGGGTTAACTCCGGGAGGTGCAGGGAGCACAAAGTGAACAAGAGGTTGAAGAGGAGCCACTGGAACACCGTGCACCGAGGGCTCCAAGCTTCAACAATGGCGCCAAAAAGGGAGGTCGGTGGAGGGGCGCCACCAAGCACAAGCCGTGCCAAGCTCAATGGTGTGTAAAAGAAGCCAAGAAACAGCTGGGGTTTTATAGCTAGGGCAACAAGAGGTCGACCACGGGTTAAGCTCATGGTGAGCTTAGCCCAAGGAGGTCCACGGAGGTCCATGGAGTTGGACAAGATGGATGGGACAGAGTAGGTCGACGGGGCATGGGCTAGGGCGGAAGGCATCGACACGCAATAAATGCGCACAGGCACAGAGCCGTTGGACAAGACATGCCATCGACCTTCATCTGTCATGGCGGCGTGCGGCGCCAGAGCTAGGAGAAGAACAGGGGAGGTCATTTTGACCGTTGGATAAGACCACGGGGAGGTCCTAGCCATCGGATCCTATTTTTGAACCGTTACGCTAAAATGGCTGGGAGGAGGTCCCAGCCACACGATCTAGGATGGGAGGTCGTGGCCTCCGATTTCCATATCTGGCGCAAGACGAGGAAAAGGGCAGAGAGGTCCAAGGCGTTGGATTTCAATCCAGCAGTGCGGACCTCGGGAGAGACTTAACCGCACACGGCCTTAAGAACTCGAGGGAGGTCATGGCCTTAGAATTCAAATCCAAGGGCACACAACCAAAAAGGACGGCTCGAGGCTTTGCGTGAAGCGCGAGGAGGTCGAGACCTTTGGATTTTGATCCAACGGTGGTGATCAAGGCAGTGAGGTCTGAGCTTGCGCAACACACAAGGAGGTCATGGCCATTAGATTTAGATCTAAGAACAACGACCTCACGTCTTGTGAGGAGGTCGATCGCGCATAAGACAAGGAGGAGGTCGTGGCCAGTGGATTTTAATCCATCGGTGCACAACACGAGATAGGGAGGTCTTGTCTTTTGGATATTTTGAGGTGAGGTCATGGGTCATTGGATCGGATCCAACGACCACGACCTCGTTTAGAGTGGGAGGTTTGCTTAGTTTAACGGTGAGGGAGGTCATGGCCATGGATCTTGGATCCAAGGGCTACGACCTCAACAAGGTGGGATGTCTAGTGGTTTGACAACCCGTGGAGGTTTTGAGATTTAACACAGGGGAGGTCATGGCCGTGGATCTTTGATCCAACGGCTATGACCTGATGAGGCGAGGAGGTCTTTGCGGTGTTGATCATGGAGGAGGTCGTGGCGGTTGGATGTAAATCCAGCAGTGCGACCGCTCAAGGCGGAGAAGGAGGTCGGACGTCGAAGTGGGTTAGGTTGGACCCGGCTTTGCAAAGTGGCTAGCCCAAGGAACAAGTCTGAGTTTTTGAATTCGCTTTTTAACAAATTGAAACTTAGCGTAATTATTTGAGATAGCAAATGAACTCCAAAATTCACGAAATTTTAACTGGAGCTTCTTGACAATGAGATTAACCTTGCATAAAATTTCCAGAGGTTATTATGCAATGCATTTTCTCGTGAAATTCATGAAGGTTGTTCAAGGATTTGGTTTACCTCCAAAATTTATCAAACAAGTTTTACAACTTGTGATATTTTTCGAGGGGTCCCACATCGATTTAGGATCAAGGAAAATATTTTCCAAATGTTTGGCACAAGATTTAGACAATTGGAAAATGAGTTTGACTTTTGGTCAACAAGAGCTTTGTGTTTTTGGATTACACAACTCTTGGACAAGAATTACATGAGAGATTAGGGGTTTTCAAGATGTGAGAAAAAGTTTTAATTTCTACACATTTAGTTACATTTGAAACAACGCCTGTTTAGGTATTTGGGATGTTACAAAATCTCCCCCCTTTACAAAAATCTCGTCCAGAGATTTGGCTCACTCGGTAAAGAAAGATGGATAGTCCGCACGCAGACGATCTTCTCTTTCCCAAGTAGCCTCATCCTCAGAATGGTTCGATCACTGAACTTTAAGGAACTTGATGGTCTTATTCCTTGTCCTTCGTTCAGACTCATCGAGTATGCGAACAGGGTGCTCGCGATAGGTCAAATCTTCCTGGACATCGAGAGTTTCCAACGAAGCTTCCTCAGTTGGAACACGGAGGCACTTCTTACTGGGACACATGAAAACCTCATGTACCCCCCTCAAGGGCAGCAGGTAATTTCAATCTTATAGGCGATAGCCCCTTTCTTTTCGATAATGCGGTAAGGATCCACATATCGAGGAGCTAACTTGCCCATGACGCGGAAACATTGATAGCCTTTTCGGTCTGACCATCAGTTTGAGGAGGGTAAGCTGATCTGAAAGAAACACGAGTTTCCATAGCCTCTTATAGGCTATGCCAAAATTGAGACGTGAGCAGAGAAGCACGATCGGACGATCGTCTTGATTTTCAATCGTGCAAATTTACGATCACGAATATGTAGAGATCCTTTGGAAAACCTACAAGAAGGTTATTTTTGATGATCGAGAGTTTGATCTTGACTCGATGGTTGGTGGTGCATGGCCGTTGTTAGTTGGTGGAATGATTTGTGCGGTTAATTAGGAACAACTTGTCAGGTTAATTCGGAGCGATTTATTTGGTTAATTCCAAAACAACGGGATCTCGACCGCTAACTAGCTTTATGGAGTCATCCTCCGCACTAGCTATTTTAGAGGACTAAGGTCGTTCTTAGTTGGTGGAGCAATTTGTGCGGTTACTCCACTAACAAACGAGACCTTGGTTTGTTAACTAACTATCTGAGTCATCCTCATGACTAGTCTCTTACAAAGGATTATGGCCGTTTAGGCCACGAAGGTTCGAGGCAACAACGGTATGTGATGCCTTAAAAGGTATAGGGACGAAACGTGCCACTTTAATCAAACGATCGGCAGCGACCCGATGGCATCATTTTTCTTAGGGGTTCGTGGTAGACTAGTAGACCTTTTGAAAGCAAGGGGTGGTCCGAGCACCGATAAAAGAGTGAAATCAGGATCACCAACAATGATAAAAGATGGAGATACAAGGGAATGAGGCGCTCCTGAATCGAATAAAATAATATCCGGGCAAGAGTTAGCGAGAAGCGTACCTAACACGACGTCAGGTGCCTCCAGAGCTTTCTCAGCTGAGATGGAGTCGACTGGATTACAAACGATCTTTTGCTACTTCAAAGGGCAATTGTTGGCGTAGTGCCCTTTCTTGCTACAAAAGAAACAAGTGATTCCGGCAATTGGATTACGGGGACCACCTTGCTAACTCGCAGGTGCACGCGATTGAGGCACGACCTATGAAGGACGAGAGGTTGCTGCAAGCTCCTTAGGGCAATCAATAGCATAATGGCCCTTGAGGTTGCAGAAGAAACAAGTGATATTGGCGACCTTCTTTGAAGTCACCACGAGTCTTCTCTTGACACTTGCGGCGATCCATAGGCCTTTTCTTCACCTTGCCCACAAGAAGAACGGGATTTTCAACCACAAGCTGAAAGTCGGGGAAGGTATAGACTGATAATCTGTCTCGTAGCTCTTCAGACAAATCGTCCGAGAACTTCTCTGGTTTGGAGGCATTGGCAATTGCAATGCTTGCGGATGACCGAAGAAAAGCGATCATTAGCCCAATGACTTGGCAATCACCGAGTTCAAGCTACACTCCTTGGGATAGTGATCGCTTCCTCGCAGAGAGAACAAGTAACTTTGGCGACGGACAATCTCCGGGTAAGTGGTCTTTGTCACAGTTTGGACGGATGTGGTACCTTTGGTTCTTTGTAGTGTCCTTCCTCACCACAACGCCGACACACATTGACTCTTCCTAGTTCGCAATCTTGGTAAATGCCCTCTTCACCATAGCCAAGGCAAAAGGAGGCGATCGCTTTTGAGGCAATAGGGCCACAATCCGAAACACTTGCCAGAGCGGAGTCGCTTGCAAGTCTCGCCTGGACAGTTGGAGCTAGGGAGAATTTTGTCCCACCAAATTTGTTGACCTAGTCATTCTTTGGACTGCCCGGACATCCTCTCTGAAGAGATGGGTTTACACGAAATCCAAGGACTAGAAATTGAAGAGAGTGAAAAGGAACGCTAACGACTAGGGGAATGGAACACCACCCTAAACGAAAGCCAAAACAGCGAGTAAATCAACTTTAGAAGCTTCTAAAAGACTCTAAAAACAGCCAAGAAACACCAAAAACAAGGCTCAACTTCTCAACACAACTAATCCGTATTGAATGAACGAGTAATTGATCGAGAAGATTAAAAATCAGATTGTAAGATGAGATCTAAAACTATTAGAGAGCAAGGTTAATGCAGCGAAATAAGTGTTAGATACTTAGCTAACTAGTATCACATCTTACCCTTTTATTCCCACAAATTTTTGTTGATTTAACCTCTCATTTTCTACCCTATTTAGAATCTTTGAGCTTGCTGTCCGAAATTGACGCTTGCTGTCCAGATTTTGCATCAAGCTTCCAAATAAATTGGCCATTCGAAGCTTCAAAACCTTGTAGATGGGCAGCTAACACTTCAATTTGCCAAACTCATTGATTCCCCAAAACCCGTTAATCGATAACAACTATTTTGTAGAAGGAAGAGAAAAACAACTTTTAAAACTTAAATTGGAGTGAGATGGGAAGAAAGCTAAGATAGATGAGGAGTAAAATCGAGAATTTTCTTAAGCTTTCAAAACTCATTTGATACTTTGAAATTAGGTTTTCAAAATATCCTAAAGACGACCAAGCTTGCGTTACTACGGTCGAGCGGCTCGATACCAACTTTTGTGAGCACCCAGTTTATTAAGCTCATAATACTTAGTCATCCAATTGACCCTAGTATTATCAACCAAATAAACCAGGTCTCGAGAGATGTATACTCCCGAACGCAAGATACATACCTCACAACAAAAGAATGTATCAATTCCATACAACACATAGTACATAAGCAACAAACTAGAAGTTAATATTAATAAGGATAGGTTATTACAAAGAGGGCCTTCGGCCAAATAACAACAAGAACTACTAAGATAACAATGAAGCAAAAGTGCCATAAAGATGGCTATAACACAAAGCCAATCGGTGTGCCTTAACCCTAAGCATCTCGTGGGACCGCCAAGCTAGTCGTCAAGAAGTCGCAACACGTAGCACAAAAGAGAGGCTCTTGGAGCTCACCTCCTTCCTCTGCAACAAAAGCCACAAAATGCCACAACCACGCGGATGAGTACATAAAGTACTCGCAAGAATTACGTGTAAGATAACGAGAACTATAAATAGCTACATGCAAGCTTTATTTAAGTGGATGAGGCTTTGGACTCATTTTAGCATAAAGCAAGTTTCATTTGCAATAACATAATAGATTGAAGGCAATTTGGCAAAGCATTTTAATTGTTGAAATAACAACGAGATAGTAACATAGTAACAACAACAACATCAACACGAAGTGACTAACCCAAGTCACCACAACAATAGCATGAACATCCATTCATACCAACCCATCAAGTTTTAATTAAATGGTTGAGACTAGTTCTTGAACGACCTTACCAAGCATGTCCATAACCTAGGGCGAGGCTATTGAATAGTTTTAACCTGCGAGGGTGTACCAATGTACCCACACGTCGGATCGCCTTTCCTTTAAGCATACTACCTTTGGTATGCTTGCAGACAGCTAAGTCCTCTGAGATATTTCTAATGGGCGATGCTAATTACGAGCCGCTTCCACGGGGACAAGGACACATTAGACGACCTAACCGGTGCGCTAATGCTCCTTCCCACACCACACACACGTATTTTATTTTTAAACACCCATCGACCGACTCATAATTAACACCTCCCAAAGTACTTAGTCAAGAGGGTCCCATATCCCCTCGTGTGGTTAGCACGCAAAAGCGCTTGGCTTAGTGACCCAAGTAACTTTCGGTCCTTAGGGACCCGGCATACCACCACATTCCAAAAACCGCACCATTCATCCAATATGCCCAAGTCTAAATCAATATTTTATTTTCGGTTTTTGATTTTACAAATAAATCAAAGCACAAGTCTTTGGACATATAGGAGTAATAATCGGTTTTGAGTGATCAAGACCATCGACTAAGTCGATGATCGCTCATTACTACCGTTACTAAGCATGTCTAAGCGGAGAAAACGAACTACTAAGTGATAAGAGCTCATCCAACGAGCTCAAACCACGACAAATAACCTAGGCTCATGGGTAGTAGAGGATAAACAATTCCTCTGATTATGCAACTATAGGATTGCTAGCGATATTTTAACACAAAGTAGCATGCATACATAGAAGTAAAACAATATATTAACCTTTAAAGTAATGGGACGTTAGAGGATATGATCAAACCGCTTGCCTTGTTGTTTGCTCAAGTTGTGGCGAGGGTCACTCTCGGGATTACCACAAATGTCGAAACCTAACGGAAAAGCGATAAAGAACCGATAAGAACGGCGAAAGTAATCAAGGACAACCAACAAACGAACTCCAAATATTACGAACTTTCTCAAGAAGGGAGGATGATTTTAGGAATTTTGCAACAAGAACCAATTGATTTGGATTCTCAATGCAAAAGTTATGAGCAAAACAATTACGCCAAATTTCTAAAAACATCAAACCGCACTATTCACTAATTTAATTATGAGACAACATTTTCTAGCATGGTGGTGATCTTGAGATTTTTATTGTAAACCAAAGACCTCATGAGATGAATAACACAATTGAGTTCACCTCATTGGGAGCTATTATGCACTTTCTACAATTTTTCAAAAACAAGAACTTGAACAAAATTATAATGCACAAGTCCTCATTTTTATAACAACAACATGCTCAAAACTAATTTTCACAAGTGAGTTAAGCTAATAGAGAAGCCAACAAAGTTGGATTCACTCAAAACTAATCTACAGAGCATTAGTTATGTATTTTCCAAGTTAAGCATTAATTTGAGTGTATATTTAAAGTGAGTTTTAAAATCTAATGGCAAAACTGTGCTCTGGGGCTGAACTCAACTTACAATCATTTTTGGATTAAAGTCAAGTTCAAGACAGAGCTAACACAATTTGAATGACCTTATTAGGATTTAAAACGAAAAAGATATGAAATTCTAAAGTTTATACCTTATTTGAGTTTATACTTAAGAGTTCACTTTGGAATTTCTAAAACCCACAAGGACATGGGAGGGCGTGAGCCACAGATCTCGAGATCTAACGGCTCAAGACCTCCCAGAGAACAACGCACTCACAAGACTCGAGGTCGAGGTCTGGACCTCCTAGCAACGCACATGCGCGAGGCGAGAGGCGGTCGTGGCCGTGGATGGAGAATCAACGGGTCACAACGATGGGGAAGGTCCGGACGGACCAGATCTAACGAGGAGGTCCTCAACAGTCGGGATGACCACGAGGAGGTCCAAGCGGAGGTCCTTAACGTCACAGACTTCCAGGGGAGGTCTGGACGGCCAAGATTGCGCAAGGGGAGGTCTTGGATGTGCCAGATTTCCTCGGAGGAGGTGCAGGGCGTCCTGCACTCAAAAAGAAAGAGCTTGCGCACGCGCTCGGACAGGAAATAAATGCGCAACACGGGAGGATTAAAGACATTTAAGACACGCCAATGATTACAATGATTTGAGCAATGAAGAACGCATTAACGCGGCGGATCTCTGTCCTAAAAACGACAACGGCGCTGCCGTTCTTGTCCGACAAAGACCCGAGCTCAAAGATGTGGTTCTCGCCGGCGATGCAGACCTCGCCGGCGACATCCAATGGTACCATTGGGTCCGCAATTACCATGCGCACCCAATGGACCTCCTCTCAACGACGGCGACGGCTTTGAACGCCGGCGAGCCGGAGAGGACAAATGACTAGCACGGCCAAAATCTGAAATGCAAAAGAAAGCTCCGCGCGACATTCAAGCGTGCGCTCAATGAAAGCTTCGCAACAGCATACATGCGGGTGCCAGCATCTAAGGGACTAACGGGAGGAGTACTGGAGGTCCGCGGTCTTTGAAGTGGAGGAAGGTGAAGACCGGAGTTGGAGAAGATTGGGCTTCTCACGGCCAACTCAAGCTCCAAGCTCCAAGTCGGGCCTCTTCAAAAATGTCAACCCAAATGAGGTTAGGGTTAACTCCGGAGGTGCAGGGAGCACAAAGTGAACAAGAGGTTGAAGAGGAGCCACTTTGGAACAGGTGCCACCGAGGGCTCCAAGCTTCAACAATGGCGCCAAAAAGGGAGGTCGGTGGAGGGACGCCACCAAGCACAAGCCGTGCCAAGCTCAATGGTGTGTAAAAGAAGCCAAGGGCAACAGGTGGGGGTTTTATAGCTAGGGCAACAAGAGGTCCTGACCACGGGTTAAGCTCATGGTGAGCTTAGCCCAAGGGAGGTCCACGGGAGGTCCATGGAGTTGGACAAGATGGATGGGACAGAGTAGGTCGGGGCGGGGCATGGGCTAGGGCGAAAGGCATCGACACGCAATAAATGCGCCTGACAGCCTGAGCCGTTGGACAAGACATGCCACTGACCCCCTCACTGTCATGGCGCGTGCGCGCCAGAGCTAGGAGAAGAACAGGGGAGGTCATTTTGACCGTTGGATAAGACCACGGGGAGGTCCTAGCCATCGGATCCTATTTTTGAACCGTTACGCTAAAATGACTGGGAGGAGGTCCCAGCCACACGATCTAGGATGGGGAGGTCGTGGCCCTCCGATTTCCATAATACGAAGGCGCACGAGGAAAAGGGGACAGGAGGTCCAAGGCGTTGGATTTCAATCCAACGGTGCGGACCTCCAGGAGGACTTAACCGCACACGGCCTTAAGAACACGAGGGAGGTCATGGCCTTAGGATTCAAATCCAAGGGCACACAACCAAAAAGGACGGCTCGAGGCTTTGCGTGAAGCGAGGAGGTCAAGACCTTTGGATTTTGATCCAACGGTGGTGATCAAGACAGTGAGGTCTGAGCTTGCGCAACACACAAGGAGGTCATGGCCATTAGATTTAGATCTAAGAACACGACCTCACGTCTTGTGAGGAGGTCCGATCGCATAAGACAAGGAGGAGGTCGTGACCGTGGATTTTTAATCCATCGGTGCACAACACGAGATAGGGGAGGTCTTGTGCGCTGGATATTTTGAGGGGGGAGGTCATGGGCTGTTGGATCAGATCCAACGGCTACGACCTCGTTTAGGTGGGAGGTTTGCTTAGTTTAACAGTGAGGGGAGGTCATGGCCATGGATCTTGGATCCAAGGGCTACGACCTCAACAAGGTGGGATGTCTAGTGGTTTGACAACCCGTGGAGGTTTTTGAGATTTAACACACAGGGGAGGTCATGACCGTGGATCTTTGATCCAACGGCTATGACCTGATGAGGTGAGGAGGTCTTTGCGGTGTTGACCGCGGAGGAGGTCGTGACGGTTGGATGTAAATCCAACAGTGCGACCGCTCAAGGTGGAGAAGGAGGTCGGCGACGGTCAGAAGTGGGTTAGGTTGGACCACTTTGCAAAGTGGCTAGCCCAAGGAAGTCTTGAGTTTTTGAATTCGCTTTTAACAATTTGAAACTTAGCGAATTATTTGAGATAGCAAATGAACTCCAAAATTCACGAAATTTTAACTGGAGCTTCTTGACAATGAGATTAACCTTGCATAAAATTTCCAGAGGTTATTATGCAATGCATTTTCTCGAAATTCATGAAGGTTGTTCAAGGATTTGGTTTACCTCCAAAATTTATCAAACAAGTTTTACAACTTGTGATATTTTTCAGAGGGGTCCCACATCAGATTTAGGATCAAGGAAAATATTTTCCAAATGTTTGGCACAAGATTTAGACAATTGGAAAATGAGTTTGACTTTTGGTCAACAAGAGCTTTGTGTTTTTGGATTACACAACTCTTGGACAAGAATTACATGAGAGATTAGGGGTTTTCAAGATGTGAGAAAAAGTTTTAATTTCTACACATTTAGTTACATTTGAAACAACGCCTGTTTAGGTATTTGGGATGTTACATAGTGTTGTTGAATGCATGAGTTCTTGTTTCAATTCCAAATTTGGGATTCCACCTAGTAAATAGTAGTTTCTTGATTTATGCTCTTGCTTCGTTTTAGAACCTGATATATCAAAGCTGGAAGGACCAATAAATCTATCAAAGTGCTTATGTTCAGTATGAAATACTTGATTTAGCTCCTGCTTCTCATGTTACTTTGAAGGAATGAATTCAAAAGACAGCATTGCCCTTGTTGCATGCTTAAACAGGACACAGCCTAGCTGTTGATTTCTGCAGGAATTTGTTCTTGGAAAATATACATGATTTTTTGTAGTTCCATTTGCAGTATTTTTTTAGATGGTTTTAGATATACACATTGAAACCATGTATTTTTCTTATATTTTTTTGTGTGGAAATGCTGCACTATGAAGATCCAGCTGAAAAAAACCACTGAACTGGCTGCATAACTGTGAGCCAGGGTTTAACTAAGATTTTGCTTCCATTGATCTGACTGTTTTTCTTTAGCTCTCATCGTGTGAAGTGGAATGAGGACAATCTGTATGAGATTGAATCAAACAAGCCAGTGAGGCAGAAGATAACTGAGCCCAAAACACCGTATCACCCTATGGTAGATGATGATGGTATATGTCTTGTTACCTGTTTCTCATTATATCTAACATTGTCAGTACTTATAATGTGTAGATGCTGATTTTTTTAATCATTGCTTGCTTTCTAGGGTCACTATCACCAACACGTCCTTTTGACAAGTGTCTAGATGAGACTGTTCGTGCTGAAGCTATTTTAACTGCTTTAAATGGTGTGGCTTCTTTGAGCAAAAGTGGTTCAAAGGATGATGGTTGGGCATCCTCAGATGACGATACAGATGGCATGGAACAAGATGATGGTTGTTAGCTTCTTGCCCAGATGCTAACTTGCTATTTTAATATTGTTATTCTGCATACTGTAATTTGCTCTCATTTTTTTCTTTTTCATTTGAGTATATTTAAACAGAAAAATTTAAGGTGTCTTGATTTTGAGTAGAAAAACTAAATCGGCTTTTCAGTGAAGTGCACGAATTGCTAAAGGAGTTTTTTTTCCAGTTTGATTGTTAGTTTTAGAGTAAATCAGTAATTAACAATATTTCATTTATTTTCACAAGTTGGGCTATGCAACTCCATTTAATAATATCAGCTTCCTGAAGTGAACTTGATAACTGATCCAACTAATGACTACTCAGATCGCTCTTCAGAATTTCCTAGTTTTAGATACAACTTTCATAATTCTTAGTTTCTTACTATTTTGTTGGTTAGTTTTATCTCAAATCCTGATGTATATTTTCTTTTGATGGCATACACAAGTGATATGTTCCATTGTCATCAACCCATTATCATTATAATGGGCAATAAGATATTACTTGTTCACTACACAGAATCCGTGATTGCAATTAGTCTGGGATGTTTCCTGTGGGAATTGTTTCTAATATTTTTGTAACATACAGTGATATGCTGGTGTTCATGTAGACTCAGAAGCTGACAAAGGAAGATTGAGTTTCAAGGAGCATCGTTGTGCTCACTATGATGAATTCCGCAAGGTTAAGGAACTAATGCGCACTGGGTCTCTGGTTGACGGTGAGGCTGACGAGGATGATAAAGGTGCAAACAACAGCCAAGACAAGGCTGCAGGGAAAAAGGCGGCACGCGGCAATAGTAAACCCTCACCACAAACATGAGAAGTGAAGTGAATGTTCTGTTTGCCTTGTTCACTAAGCTAGGAAAGTTCAACATAGCGGAAGCATGCAGTTTGCATAAGTGTGTTAGCGTGCTTCGTGTGTGTTAGATCCTTGTTTTCAAATCAGATTGTTTTCTGTAAGCAAAGCTGTCGCTCCTATATCTTTATTTTGAGATGTGCTTAAAATGGCCTTGATGGCCGAAAATTCTAGTTGAATTGGCTACGTACTCCATTTGGTTGACGACCCCCTTCACATTTTCGGTTAAGAGGCTATAATTTGACTAGAGCACTTTTTTATAATACTGAAACTGGGTTACGTGATCAATCCTTGAGCAAACGTTTCTACCCTAAGCATGCAGTTTTGTACTTCGGTGAATTATTAAGATACAATAGGGGGAGATGATCAAGTTCCTTTCTAGCGTTGTTCAATTATTATTGCTTCAGAACTTGCTGAAGTGCACTCATAACGTTGTTCAATGATTATTTTCTTTCTGGGATACTTGATGACAGAATGACCATGCGAATAATGCAAGTACCTCAGGGGCTTTCTTTGGCGGTTCATGTTGATGCAGGAGCAGCACCAACTAACCGGACAGCAAGCTCAAGTGGCTTTTTTTTCCATCAAAACAAAAACAAAATCAAAATTAATATCAAAACACAAACAACTAATAGTAGAAGGTTGCAGAAGGAGACCAGAGGAGGCATGGCCTAGATCTGTTTTATTGATAATATCAAATGAGTAAACTATTTCAACCAAGTGCAATGCAACCCAGCCCATCGTAAAATGCATGTTAGCATTAATGAATCATCTTTAAAGTGATATCAACAAATCTACTATTGTCAGTAACACAAAGATTTTCTAAAAAAAATGAACAGATAAATAGCACGCTGTTTGGCAAAAATAGCGCATAGGAAACTTCCTAAAATACAGCAAACCGATGTGCTAAAGGAGATAAAATATTGAGTTCTTCCATTTCTTTTCATAATCATTGCTCTTTATAAATGAATCATAGTTCGTATCATATTGTCAAAACGCTTAAACATGCACTAAATCCCTGCTCTTGTAAACAATTTGGCAGAATGTGTCAGAATAGTATTAGAAATTATATAACTACAACGCGTCAACAACAGGTTCTTTAAGACTACTAGCATGTGTAGCATGTAATTTATACATGAAACAAGAATAGAAGGGCATTGTTTGATTTTAAATGAATTTGGAAAGAATAATGGGTTCAATTAGAGCTCATATGAAAGAGAATGGACTCTCGGAGGTTTGGTCGGGAGGGAAAAAATAGAAAAGGAAAAGAGAGTAAGAGAGTGAGTCTATGACAAGTGGCATCCTCGAGATTATTCTGGAATCTTAGAATTTCTGGAATTTCATAGAAAACTGAGAGGATGACAAGTGGGGCCATTGGTCTATGGACCATGTTCACGGGTAGGGTTTGGTTCATCGTGAATCAGGTGCAAGGATGGGAATACTGACATGTATGGTCCACTTGTATGTGAGAGGCGAGGGGGATTAGGGCTTAACCCTAGTGGTTGACACGTGGGTGCACACATGGAAGATGTGGGCTGAGGTGGTGTTGGTGGAGGCGATGACATGGCGTTGAGGTGGAGGCCAACATGGCTTAGGCTTTGGATCTAGACCATGGGGCCCATGGGCTAGAGAGACAATAGAGAAGAGGGAAGCTGGCCCACATGAAAGTGAGAAAGGGAGAGGACTTGGTGGCCATGGTGGCTCTGGTGGGAAAAGTCAACAACGAGTGGTGGCCAATGAAGCTTTGGAGGAGGAGAGCCATAGGGAGATTGTGGGCGGGGTGGCACCGTTTGAGGAGGATGCACACTATAGATCACTGATGACAAGTGGAGGCGGCGGTGCAGAAGGGCGAGCATGGCAGCAACGCTTCGGTGGCGGAGAGGACCTTATCTATAACCAACCTCGCACGCCATAGAGTCCACGTCAACATTGAAACGACCTGAGTTAGCAAGCAAAGGGCCGCTACGAGGGAAAAATCAAAAAACTCTGCATTTATGGGGGAGCATTGGCCATAAATATATTTGTAGGAGTGTAAATCAAACGTAGGCTGACTTGTGGGGGGGGGGGTGGTATTTGCAATTTTCCAAAAAAACAATAGAGTGCATTGTTGCTTTTTCCCTCATGTTGTGATAAACTTCATAATCCTCATGTAACACGAGGGAGAGAGAGAGAGAGAGAGAGAGAGAGAGTGCGGCGGAAAGCATGGTAAATATACCAAAATGGTCCAGCGGTATGCCCCATCCAATCCCATAGGCAACCGACAAGGACTAAACCCTAGAAAGACCCGTCCCGCCGGAAAGTGGTTCTTCCTCATGCTCTGAACAACAATTTAAGCAAGATTGAGTGCATTGCGTTCTCAGCAAGATTTGTAGTGTATCACAAAATTTAATATAAATGCATGGCTAACAAGAGATGAGGCTCTATACTACAAGTTATTTTCAGCATTAAGCAAATTTTATTTGTAATATCAATACGTAGTATTTTGCAACGAAAGTTTAACGAGCAGCTAACTGATGAAGGAACAAGAAGAATGTAACTTAATAAATAATAAATCACAACCCTCCTCGGCTGTGATCAACATTTCTTTCTCAGCCATAGACATGGCCCTTAAGTTAAAGAACATCAAACCACCCCATTCTTTCCCTGACAAAACCGTTTTTACAAAAGTAGAGACTATACCCGATGAGGCGTCACTAAGCATGCTCATGACCACGAGCACGGCTATTTAAATAGATTTACACTCTTCAAAGATGTACAACTTTACCCACAGTATATGAGTTATCTAGTTTATTTGGCATCCGTCGATACCACCGCACACAACATTTTAGTTTGCAGTCTAAAGTCCATAACGAAGCCTTTGCATCACCTAGTCCTAGCCTTGAACTAGCTCGTCGAATGACAACCCCCACTTCAATCCCAGGTACCTCTCATCAAAGTGAGGCATTCACCGTTGTATCAGCATGCTTTGTTCCCAACGCCTCGGTAAAGGGATCCCCTTCGGGCAAGCCTACCCGGTCATGCTTGTACTACTGCGTCCTAACAACATGCAAGGCTACTTCTCGATGACTTAATTATCTAAGGATGTTCATACCGGCACATGTGGTTGTACGCTTAGGCTTAGATATGATTCCCCAAATATAGAAATTTTAATGACCGACACTTAGGATTTATCTACCATTATCCCCAAATATAGCAATTTTAAGCAAACATACTCGCATGTATAATAGATTTTGCAAAAAAGAAGTACAATAATTAATATAATGGGATCAACATGATCAAAGGGAGTGCTTGCCTTGCTCTGGCTGCTTAGAGAGTGAGGTTGCTTGATCGCCGTTAAACTCACTCGCGAATTCCTGCGTCTACTCGAAAGAACCGAGAATAAATCACAAATGATAAAATAAATTCAACAACAAGAAAATTCACATATTTTTTACATATTTAGACATAGCATGATTTTAGATGAATTTAAAAAAAATTATTCATTTAATTTGGAGTTTGTATGCAAAAGATATAGCGATTTGAATTTAGCTCGGGTTATAAAATCGCTGAAAAAAGAAAAACAACATTTCATGATAACGGAGTTTCGGATACCTAAAATTTACTTCTATCCTTCTCCCTAACTCACGATCTTTCTTGGACTTAGAATTCTACGATAAATCCTCTAATTTGATCCAATTTATTTTGTATGTGTTACTCCACTATTACCAATTGGGGTTACTCACCAGACATATTCTCATGTCTCTGGTCCCCTCATAATAATTTACTTAACCGATTCTCAAGTGTCGAATCCAATCACATGCATCACACTCTCCGATCATATTCTCATAGCTTGATCTAAATCCCGAACTTTCATCTACTAGGTATATTCAAAGTAATCAATCAAACAAATAATGCACAAACTCATGATCTTCCATCTATATAATTCATCCGGTAATTGTACGGAATCCACCAAATTATAGGCATATGACCATGATTAAATGCATCAATTATTCTCTACTAGGCTATTTAAGCTAATACTACCTATCTAGCTCTACAAGTCTCACCTCAGCAAATCATAATCGCATACACTAAAATTTCCACCGGTCGAGGTTTATTTGACTAGCTGACACCTAATTAGCTTTACAATTTAATTGCACATCCAATATTTAATAGCTCACTATTCAATCAACTTATTTCCATATCACCGAACTAGTCATGTACGACACCCACCAATCCAATCATATATGTGCCTCCATGATCAACTAATATTCATCTATTTTAATCCAAGTGAAGGCACAAATCTATCCAATTCGGCATATAGGACTCATCCACAATCACATGATACTCCGAATCAATTGTATGATCAAATAATCAATGGCTAGTTTCTCTCATTTCTAGCATCCATGACTCACATAGCTATTACTTAAACATCCAACCAAATTGCTCATGATTAATTAATCATCATATTCAACATCCATGTTTCATTAAATATCATCACATGAGCTATACATCAAGTACCAATTATAAAATCCTTATACATCATAAATCCTAAAATCACTAATCCAACTTGAGGGAAAAACCTCCGATCAATTTGACATCTGAGGCTCACCACCGATTGTCATGTGACTCAAAAATAATCATATCCGATCGAACACTCTAGCAAAATATTTAACCGACATCCACCGATCAATAACACACGTATTCTGCTACAACGATCTAATTATTCGTATTTATTGATCGACAATACACATATTCCGCTACAATGATCTAATTATTCATATCCACCGACATAACACTACATATCACACAAATGCACAATCAAGACCTAACCGAGGAGTTACACCGGTCTTAGATACCAGACAATTTACAATAAACATGCATAGAAACATGTCATGCTTATGACGATTATGCAACATACACAACTAATAACATAAACGCAGTAATGCAATTAGCACTAAAGATTTTACTGCGGGCACTAGGCGTGCGAATCACCAACGGACGTCATCTTCTTGGCCATTCGTCCGCATCCATCGTCGTTGCTGCCGGTTCTGTGTCCCGCTCGGCCTCTCGTCCGTGTTCGCTGCCGTCGTCACCACTTCTGTGTCCCGCTCGGTCTCTCGTTCGTGCCGTCGAATTCGCCGCAGAGCCTGTGCCTGTGCTTTTTCCTCTGTTCTTCTATTTTCCCTTCTTTTTCTTTTCTTTCCTTATTTTCCCTTCTTTTCTCTTCTCCTCTCTTCCTTTCTCTTTTTTCTTCCTTTCTCTTTTCTTTATCTTCCAGCCGACAACCTCTTTTTTTTTTTCTCCTGGCCGCACGGTCTGCTTCTTTCTTTCTTCTTCTCTCCCGATTCTTTTCTTTCTCCTCCCTTATCTCTTTCTTTCTTCTCCCCAGAAGCTCCCTCCTCTCTTATCTTCTTCCTCCGGCCTCCCTCCAGCCCGTCGGATCTGGCCGAGCCGCGCCTCTACCGGTCGTGCCGACGCCACCGCTGCAGTGCCACGCCTCTGCTGGTCGTGTCGCCGCCGCCGCTGTTGCAGCACCGTGCCTCGGCCTCTTGCCACCGGGCTGCTGCGTGCTGGCCTCCGCGCCGCGCGATGGCGCCGCTCCGCCGTCGGGTTGCCTCGCTCTAGCACTACTAGCACCACGCCCTCGCCCCCCCTTGCGCGAGCCACCGCCGCACGCTCCTGTCTTGGCCACGCTGTCGCCTCAATGCCTGTGCCACCGAGCTGCCTCTACGTCGAACCCGCTCTAGCACACCTCCACCGTGACCAAGCCGCCGTCGGCTTGAGCCAGTCGGTCGCCAATGTTGATAAAGCTACAGGATCATACGCCCAAGAACAAGAACAACAAAGACACACGCGTATACAGTAGACTCAGTATGGGCCAATTTTCTGTTGTTTCACTTTCGAGAAAATTCAACAACTCAGTTACAAGATAATGAGCTCCTTTAATAGGTAAACTAACTCCCTAGCTCAACTCCTGTTACCCGCCACAACCAGCGTGATCCCTATGACTCGGACTCTATGACTTAGCATGCAACATTACGCGAACTCCACGCCTACATGCGATACTGGCGTAGGACTCGGACAAACTAGCCAAGCAAGTCTTGATTATTTCCAACAAAAACTCTCCCTTAATCTAGACTTGGTTGTGCTAGATCTTTGACACTAATTAACTTGTGCATCTCTGAAAACTTCAGCTTAGCAAGTGACTTGGTGAGAATATCTGCACATTGTTCTTCTCCACAAACGTGCTTAACAATGATTTCCCCTCTTTCAATACACTCCCGAATAAAATGAAACTGAGTGTTGATGTGCTTGCTTCTCCCATGGAATACTGGGTTCTTCATCAACGTGATTGCTAATTTGTTGTCGACGTACAGATTGACTATTTCTAGAGGATGCCCCATCACTTCGCTCAGTAAACCTCTCAGCCATATTGCCTGACATGCGACTGTTGCTGCCGCCATGAACTCTACTTCACACGATGACAGTGCGACACTCTTTTGCTTCTATGATGCCCAAGAAATCACACTCTTGTTGATGTAGAACACAATCCCACTAGTGCTTCTCCTGTCATCAATGTCGTCGGCCAAGCTACTATCACTGAACCCAACTAATTTGCCATCACCTCCGCCTATGTATTCTAGACTAAATTCAATGGTACCTTTAAGATGCCTAAGTATATGATTAACAACCTTTTGATGCATCACTGTTGGCCTCTCCATGTACCTACTAACCATCCCGACTGAATATGAGAGATCAGACCGGGTGTGCAGTAAGTACCTTAAGCTTCCAACCATGCGCCGATATTCTGTTGGATCCACATGCTTTCCTCTAGTGTCCTTCCCCAGCTGTAGTTTTGGTTCCATGGGACATTTGCACGCATTGCAATCTTCCATGCTGAACTGCCGCAAAATCCTCTTTACATACCCCGACTGCTTAAGAGCGATTTTGTCTTCTCCTTGCTCCACCTCAATGCCGAGGTAGTAAGAAAGGAGTCCGAGATCAGCCATCTTAAACTCACTCATCATCCGGTGCTTGAAATCTTGGATGACAGCAGCTTCTGAACCAGTCACAATGAGGTCATCGACATAGACTCCAACAATCAGAATGTCGTTCCCATTTGCCCTCATGTATACGACATGTTCCTAAGGGCACTTGGTGAAACCCAACCACCTCAGACTTCTGTCTAGCTGAAGTTTCCAAGCTCGGGGTGCTTGGCGAAGCCCGTACAATGCCTTGGATAGCCAGTACACTTTGTGCTCTTGTTGCTTCACCGCGTATCCTTCTAGCTGGGCGACATAAACTTCCTCCTGCAGCTCCCCATTCAAGAACGATGTCTTGACATCCATGTGGTGTACTTGTCACTTGCATTGGGCTGCAAGAGCTAGCAGTAGCCTGACTATCTTAATCCTTGCCACTGGAGCAAAAACTTCTTCAAAGTCGATTCCTTGCCACTGCACATACCCCTTTGCAACAAGTCTAGCTTTGTGTTTCACCACCTTTCCTTCTGAATTTTTCTTCAACTTATAAACCCAATTTAAACCAATGGTTTGTGCCCTGCCAGTAAGTCAATTAGTGACCATGTCTTGTTCTTTTTGATCGAGTCAATTTCTTGATCCATTGTTTCTCTTTGACAACTTTAGAGAAGGTCACCAGCTCTTGCATTGCAACCTACAGTAGCTCCTCCAGTGGAAGGTGTATCTCTTCTATCACATCATAGATTTCACTGAGATCATGATACCTAACTGGCCCTTCCTCTGAGGATGAAGTTGTGGTAGTGTTTGGCGACGCATAGCATGCTGCTACCGTAGTTGGTGGTTGAAGTGGTTGATTCTATGGGGTTTGATGTCGACTCCCGTAGTGTCGACCCTTCTCCCCCCGGTGGTGGTGATGGGGAAGCTCTCGCTGTTGCCATGGCGGCAGATGGTGAGATAGGAGTTATAGGACCTCTTCGGTCACCGTGCCCTCCCTGTCGTCTGGTTCCTTGACCGAGAATGTGTGAGGACCTTCTCGTGATACTTGGAATGCTCCGATTTGTTTTTTTTGCTACCGTACTACCGTTTTGGTGAGGACCGGTAGTACCGCCCATGTCCGAGCGCAGGTACTACCGCACTAGAGAGCGGTAGCACCACCCAGGTCCGAGCGCCTGTACTATCGTGCTAGGGAGCGGTAGTACCGCCCAGGGTACCCTGAGAGGAGGTCTGCCAGGACCTCCCAGGATATCTCAAGACCTCCTGGAGGTCTTGGCCTATGTGCACTGAGTTAGTCCCATGATCAGTCCTGCTAACTCGCACAGAGACACATTGGTGTGATCAAATCCATACCACAACAAGCTAAAGGAATACAACAGGCAAATTATCAAATATTATTAAAGACCAAACAGTCAAGCTTCTTACAAGAGCCACAAGGGCTAAAACACAAAAGCACCTACAGCAGGAAACAAGACACCAATGTGTGAGTCCAACCGATCAGCCCACCAGCTATCGAGTGGAGGACGTCCCTAGGTCGCATGGTCTCCAAAGACCTCATCAACATAGAGCTTTGAGCTCCCTGGAACTTCCTTGAGCTGCTGATTTAAACAGAGGGCAAAAACCATGACTACTTTTGAATGTACTCAGCAAGCCATGGGGAGTGCATGCAATAATTCTTATGCAAGGCTTACCAAAACAGAGCTGTATGGTTAGTTGCAAAAAGCAATATTTGGCAGTAAATAACATAATAGATTGCAAGGCAGCAAGTTAAAACAATAATACAATATTACCTTTGTTTCAAAGGAGGCCATGAGCACCCACTCACTTCCAAAACCACTCTGGAGCACCCACTCCAAAGCTTCCCAAAAGACCAATCGTGGGAGGTATGGCCACACCCATGACCAAGACCTCAACCACGACCACCCTGGAGTACCCACTCTAGAGTTCCCAACCAGCCCCTGGACCTCATCTCGAGCCAACCATGACCCCTCTAAAGCCGGCCAAGGTCTCTTCGAGGCAAAGCCACAATCTCCTGCAGACGCGTCCAAGGACACAATTTCACAAAAGCTACCCCTTGCACCACTTCTCCGGGAGATGTCCATAACCAAGGACTTGGCTATTCGAATAGATTTTACACTCTGCAGAGGTGTACAACTTTACCCACAATCCACGATCTCTCTAGCGGGACGGGTTCCGGAAAGAGCCTTGCTCACTTCCGATGGTGAGCAGTCTAGAGAGCGTGACAAGGCCTTTACAAAGCTTTGATTTGGCTCGGAGCTGCCCACTAAGGTTTCGCTTTTGGATGGGTTGCAAAGCCACTGGATTCGTGCCCCTCTTGCGCCATTGCAATAAAACTCGCTCAACCACAACAGCACCAAGCCATCTCATTGCTAATTATTCGGTCCAGACCATCTCCATAAAATGACCTTGTGGTTGCACGGATTACCCGGATACACAGACACAAAGTTAAGTCCTTAATTGCTGCTTAGGAAAGACTTCCACAACCCCAAAAGTGCAAAGCACCCACTACTCACTCCCGGCCTTCTTGCCCAAGCAAAACCATTTTGGGTTCAACCCGGCCACTGGACCACCCAGTCCTGGCATAACAAGTTTTAAGGTGGTCTCGCACCACAATCAACACAACTTATGGCATTACACCATAGTCGGTTAACAATGGCACCAACCAGAGATTCCATAGTCCATTAGTCAAGATTATTAATTGATAAGGCATGATTCACAAAACTCACGGTTCTACAGCAAGGCTAAGCATAATCTTAAGGTCCCATGTTGGCATTAACAAAAGGTACGAACTAAATATCCATCCTAAGGTGTCCAAAGGGGATCATGTCAACATGTCAAGTACCCAAGTCGAAGGAGGCATAGTGTCAAATAGGAGAATAGCTACTGCCCAAAACAGTTCTATAAAAATAGCCATGCAAGTTTAACAAATCAAAATATTTTTTCTAAAATAGGATCAAGATGATCAAGGTCCACGACTTGCCTCTGTTGAAGGGAAAAGCTTTGGTTGGTGTAGCTTGAACCACGAGCTCCTCAGCAATCAACCGAATCTACACGTACGCAAAGAAAACCAAATAAGCAAAGAAACTCCAAGAAATCCAAAGGAGCTTACTTAAAGCAAAAGAAAGGAGGTCCACTAAGAGGGGGAGGTCCAAGAAGGAGGTCCAGCGAATGGGAGGTCCAAACGCAAAGGGGGTCGGAACCAGAGGAGCTTGGGGAGCACACCAAAACCGAGAGAAGGCTAAGAATGGCGAACAAGGAGGAAATGGACATCCCCTGGTGCTCTATTTAAAGGAAAAGGGGAATAGAAACACCAAAACAGGGAGGTGACCAGGTTCAAAGCATTGGTACAAAGGCATACTGCCAGAGGTACGAAAAAGGATTAGATTATGAGAAGGAGGGGACAAAAAGTAGAAATAAGTACAAAGGAAAAGACAACACTTTAATGTGACTTCAACCCACATCAAAAGCAGTTTAGAACCTGGGCCAAGGGAGTCAGTCAAAAGGGTGAACATATGGTCAAAGGAAATGGTCCCAGGAGGAGATCCTGCGAGGGGAGGAGGTCTGAGGACAGGAAGTCCTAAGACAACCAAGGAGGTCTTGACTACAGAGGTCCAAACAAAAAAAAGGGGGGGGGGAGTCTAGACCACAAAGGTCTAAACACCAGGAGGAGGTCTAAACCGCAAAGGTTAAAACACAAGGAGGTTCTATGGACAGGAGGTCCAAAAGACTACAAAGAGGAGGGAAAGGTGGACACGATATCGCCGGCGGCGGTAATACCGTGTTCAAGAAAAGGTACGACCGGATGATGGTAGTTCCGGGTTTATGTTGCGGTACAACCGCTAGCTAGGTAGGGCCTTGAAGGCTGAGACAAACCAAGGGGTGGTCTTAACGGCTTAGATTCTCAAAAGGAGATTCTAAACGATTAAGACCAAAGCCAACGGGGAGGTCCTGATGGTTAGATCTCCAAGAGAGAGGTCCTATGGTCAAGATCAAAAGGGCAAGGAGAGATCCGCAGAAATAAAGATGTGCGGGAGGAACAGGGGCCGTCAGATTTTAATCGGATGAAGCAAGGCAAATGGGCCATT
Organism: Phyllostachys edulis; assembly: GCA_036346405.1. Lineage (NCBI taxonomy): Eukaryota > Viridiplantae > Streptophyta > Magnoliopsida > Poales > Poaceae > Phyllostachys > Phyllostachys edulis. Next base: position 63,670,339 of record CM070553.1, on the reverse strand, counting down.
CAGACCAAGCGAACGAGGCAACGAGGCCAAACCTGTAACAGCCCAAGATTTAATAAACAGCAATAAGATGCTTTTCCTAGCATCACTGTTCATTACTGAAAACTTGGACATTTGGTTACAAATTAAAACCTTCCTTCTCGAGTAGAATCCAAAACCTATTGAAGATTCAAAAGAAAATACCAATTCATTGTTGGTATTAAGGCCAGGAAGCATTTTATTTAAAAACTAGATAAATTATCTTGGTCAAAAATAATTTTTGTTGAAATTTTATAAATTATTTTGACCCTAAGATTATTTATTTGCTTTTAATAAACCTATTCGGTTTAAATAAAATACTTACATATTTTAAAACAGGGAGTAGTGGATTTTAAAATTTATTCGGGATATATAACATCCCAGTAGCACTTGTGCAAAATTTCATATTTTTACGAATTTAGTTGTTATTTCTAAAGCTCGGTCAAACTCTTGGAGATTTGAATTTGGGTTAGTCAATCTTTTTGGTCTACCCTAACCCTCGTGCACTGTAGCAACCGAGCCCCAAGCGCCTTCGGTTCAAACCGGTGCAACCGGCCGCACCCGACACGTTCGAGCGTGTGTCACACCTTCAAGTGAATGAGAGCCGTAGATCTCCACGCAGGACGGTCAGGGTTTGCTGTGTCGTGCGGGTAGCCTAAGCACGTGAAGAAATCCCTGCCGTTGGATTGCCCTTCAATTTTGACCGTAGGATCCAAATCGGGTGGTGTGCTATTTTTGGGGCCTACCGCTTTAAAGGGGTGAGAGTTGAAATGTGTGCAAGCCGTTGGATTCAAAGTGAGCGGACTAGATCTAATGGGCCGTTCGGACCGTCCGAATGCGTCATGAGATCTGAGCCGTTGGATTCTAATCAGACGCACCTCACCCATTAGGCCGTTCGGACCATCCGAGTTCCGACTGAATCTCGGCCGTTGGATTCAGATCCAACCGCTCGGTCCTTTTTAATTCAAAACTTAAGGGCGCGCTTTAAAGGGAGACCGTTGGATTCTAATCCTGTGGTGCCACTTTAACCCGCGTGTGCCTAAGATCCAGATCTCGCTGTGGCCGTCGGATTGAGATCGCACGGTCCACGTGGCTAGATACCGGTTGGAGGTTATTTTGTCCATCTTATCACCGCCGTCCACTTCCAATTGAACGGTTGTCATTCTTTTAAGCTTTCGATGAGCAGTGTTGTCATGTGAGGCTGCGGCTGACAGCGTGGGGCCCACATGTAATTGGCACACCTCTCTTCTTCCTCGCAAATGCATGCAGCTGCCGACCCAAGCGCTGGTGTGGTGGCGTTACGCCGTGGTTTAGCAATTACTCTTTTGACACCTGGCATCAAGTTGCCACCACATCATCTCTAGACACTTCTTGTTTGCTCTAGAGGTTTGCACCTTATATAAACCCTACTTTTTGGCCCACTGCCATTGTTGACCAAGAGAGAGAGAGCTTTCTTCCTCCATTTCTTCCCAGAGAGGTCTCTCTTGCTCTCATTCTTGTTCATCCATCTCGATGCTTAAGTCACTTTGTAAATGAGTTTTGGTATCACTTGTAGGTTACTACCATGAGGTTGCTCTCTGTTGACCGAAATCTGTTAAAGTACCACTTTGTGATTTCTTGCTCCGGAGGTATGCTTCCCTCCCTTCTTGTCAAGAATGTATATCATGATCCAAATAGCTTAAGCCCTCCATTAAACTCATTCTTGGTCAAACAGGAGTTGTGGAATTTGCATCTTTTCTGTTCGGCCGAAAACTCAATTCATCTTCTCCAACTCCGGCAGGTGAGCTATATTCTTAATTCTTTTCTGCTTGAGCTTCCTTAAGATCTCAGTAGCTCACTTGAATCTTTCACTTGTTCATGTGATGCTCAAGTCTTGTTATAACCGAAACGTTTCTTTTTATAACTTTTCGGTCTTTCATATTGTTTTTGAGCTCTAGGGTTTCTCTTGTCATCCTTTTTAGCCTAAATAAGTCTGGACTAATCCCTAGTAGCATAAGCAGCCACCCCGTTTACTCTTGTTGCCTCCGATTCAACTAATTAACAAAATCCCTCTTTACATTCTTGTTGCAAGGCGGGCCAGACAAGAGTGATATCCTTGTTCTTTCTGTTAATCTTAAGTGATCAGGGTTAGCAGAGTCCTATCTAAATTGTTAGGCTTACTGAAAAGATAGTGATAGCCTAAGTCAAGATTCTTGTTTTTGTGTGTTTCATAACCTAGCACATAACTGATCAAGTTGTTTCTCTGTCATATTGTCGGGTAAATCAACAGTATGCACAATAGAGTCGTCTTTTGCTGATTCTTATCAATAAGTGTTAGCAAAGGATGGTCCAAGGTATTATCTATTCTAAAGATCAGCTTTAGCTCCAAGTTAGATCTTTTTCTTGGCATGTTTTCTTTTTAGCCAAAAGGAATCAAATATGTGATTTTGCTTTGCTCGCCGATCAAACCAACAAGGAGTCAGAGCGCCTCTCTTCCGCAATCATGTGGGTAATGCTAGAAAGGGTTATTTTAGGTTACTATCTTTTCCGAATTGGCTTTAACTTTAGCAAACATCTTTTGTTCAAGACATGTCCAAATTAGCTTTGAGACTTCAATTTCTAGTTTTGTTTGTTACATTGCTGTCGACTTGATGACACACACAAACAAGCTTTGTAGTCTCTAATTCGGTCACTTAGTAGTATTAAATGATAAGTTAGGTTATTACCATAGTTAAAAATACTTTTAGTTTAGGACAAACATTTTATTTGTAATATATTTGGATCAACAAACCATTCTTTTGTAATCTGCCCCATTTCAGCTTTTCAAAATCAAACTATGGGTCCAGATTAAACTTCAAATTTGGATAATTGGTATTAGCGATGACTAAATGATAAGTTAAATCTTTAATTTTACCTGATTAGCTTCAATTTAAACAAAAATGTCATTTTGTTCATAATATACTAAAACAAGAAACTTCATTAATCTATTTACTTTACGCTTTTTCCAAAAACACAAATCTGTAGCTCAAAAGCTGAACCTTAAGATCTTGTCAATTAGTATCAATAAATGTTAAGTTAGCCTTTTAGCTTTACTCACTTAACTGTAATTTAATCAAAAATTATTATTTAAGCTTATAGTATAATAGTCATCAAATCATTCTTACATGTCTGTTCCATTTTCAGGTTTTTCTCAAATATGAAATTGTAACTCCAAATGTAACCGTAATTCTTGTAATTAGTAATGTTAAATGTTAAATTGGGATTTTAATTTTTCTGAAAATGGTTATAGCTTAAGCAAAAGTATTTTGCCTGTTAATCAACCAATTCTTTTTAACTTGTCACTTGCGAGTTTTCCATATCTAGAACCTGCGATTACTATGTTAAACCCTACACTTTGATAATTAATATTAGTAACCTGTTGGTCCAATTGATCTTTAGACCTTAAAATATTAGAGATTAATCATCTTAAGAATAAGCATTAATTTGGGTAACTAAAACAAACTTAGCCAAGTTAAACCCAGGAAGTTGTTGTCTTTTTCAAATTACATGTGAATAGTGTCTTAGTAGTTAGTAAGTTATTGAAATAAGCTATTCTTTTGAATACTTGTTAAGGTTTTAAAAGATTAATTAAGAAGAGAATATATAAGAGGATTGATTTTGACTGTATGGTCATCGTGGATATTAATATGGGTATTCATCTTTATAGGGTCCGATATAGTTTAAGCATATTGTTAATCATGCATTACACTCTTGATCATGCATTCTTTTCAATATTTTGCTCTATGCCATTTTCTTGTTATTCATTGGATTTTATTTGACTTTTAGATTCTGGTTCTTCTGAAGTATTTGTTTCCATCTCTGAGCAACAAGCACCTGAACAAGGGGTTTAATATTACCAAGGCAAGCTTCCTCTCTGCACCATGTTGATCCCAATCTTTTGAACTGTAGATTTACAAAATACAGTGATACTGTTGCATGCAATTTTCTAAAAGTTATTTGTGATCTGTCCCTAGTTAGTTACAACCTGAACTTGTGGCTTACCTTAAATTTAATCATACACTCAACCTAAGGTAGTCTGTGGTATTAGAATATTTAGTTTTAAATTTTGCTTAGCCATGCAGTCCATAGAACGGTAGTGTTTGGCAAGCCTATCTTGTCAAACCTGGGAATAACAAATGAATTTTATTTATTTTAATTCTTTGTTCAGTCTATTTAAATCTGAAATGACTCCAAATCTTGTTGTTAAACTGATTTCAAATCTGGACAAGTGGATGCTAGTGATGGTGCCTTTGTGCACGAGAATTGGGAAACGTGAATGTCTTGTCTGGATTGATTAAGGACTGAACTCGACAATTTCAATTCAAGCCCCAGCGCATTTCCACACGCAGCAGTATGGTATTGTTTGGTTAAGTAAAGGGTTAATGCTATTGAGTTGGAAACAGGAGAGTAAGGACATGTGTATTGATCTCATATGGCATAGATGCTTAAGTCTTCGGGCCGTGTCTTATGCCATGTGAATTTTTATATCGATATCAGATGTTCTTAGAAGGGTGAGGGCGTATGTGTGTTACATCGCATGTACGTACCTTAAGGGCTCCGATTGCGATGTAGTATGTGCAGCGAGCGTAGTTTGTATTTCTTTGATTGGGTCGGCATTCCCGACACAACATGTGGACCCCGGTTGAGCAGATGCTATCAGTCATTGTTTAAGCGGGATCAGTCGCACATGGGTTGTCCAACTCAATAGCGTCAGCTTGTTGAAAAATACCAAATCTTAGTTTACCCGGCCGGCATACCAAAGGCAGTGTGCTATTATTCTAGATGGCTTACGGGCTAACTAAGTCGTGTGGGTAAAGATGTACACCCTTGCAGGGTTAAAACTATTCGAATAGCCGTGTCCACGGTTACGGACGACACTTGAATTGATGTCACTTGTATAGACTTTGCTCTAATTTCGGTTTTGGGAATTATTTCGGCATGATGATTTACATGCAATGTTTGATGGTAAACTGTCACTCTATTATTGTTATTGTTTATGATTATGCTCTCATTTACTTACTGTTTTAGTCCAAATTTATTTATAAAATCGCTTTATTAAAACTTAGTAATTGTAGGTTAAGATGTATTGCTTTCTGCAAATTGAACCACTATAACCTTTCTGTTGTTAACCTTATGCATATAAAATTTCTATTCCTTTGTGTAGGTTCTATTAAACACTTTCTTTTATTAGTTTGTGTAAGTCTTGCTGAGTACCCTCCGTACTCAGAGGTTATGACCTCTTGTTGCAGGTGAAGATGGCTATCTTTATGAGATGCCCGTTAGCGCCAATCAGGGTGACGTTAACGAGTGAAGCTATTTCTTTCCTCCACGCAATAGCCTGAGGGTGATGAGGGCCATTGGTGGTTTTGCTGTTTATTTCAAGTTTCCGCTGCCAAATTATGTTTGTGACCGGAGGTCACTTGTTCTTGTAAAACCGAATTGTAAAAGTCTGTATAAATTAATGTAAATGTATGCCTTGTATGTGTGATACAATGTTGACTAAGGATATATGTGCAATAGTCACTGATCCTGGGAACTATTGCAAGACATATATCTGGGAACCTGAATACTGGATTTGTTACTTATTATGATTATACTTCTAGTATGATTTTTAATGTGGGAACTGCACTGTTCCTTAGTTAAGAATTATGCTACTAGTATAATTTTAATTAGGCACATTTCCAATATTTGAGGGTCCTTACAGCGTTGGTATCAGAGCATACGTTGCCTGTAGGTTAGAAGTAGCATGGTCGTTAGCATTAGAGTTTTCTGTGAAATTATTTTAACTTATCAAAATAATTTCAGAAAAGTTGAAGTTATGAGAATCTTTTATTCCTTACCCATTCTAGTCTCAAATTCTTACCTTATATTCATTAAATTTGTGCAAAATATTTTCCATTGCTCATCTCTTGTTAAAAAAATAATAGACGTGTTAGTAGTCATCAAGAAGAGCAATGGTGAAGGGATGAGAAGACGTTGCCGTACTACGATATTAGGATTGAATTAGGAATTATTATTAGATTATATCCACCCTATTTATTTTTCCTATCTCGTAGAAGTTAGATTTTGTTGTTTGACCTTTTGCTCTCTTTTGGTTCCAAGTAATTGCGCATCGCCTATGGGCAGTATGTATAGCAATTATGTCGGAAAACTATGATTTGCTTTACTGGATCTTATGTTGGCTTTTGCACCTTTGCATCTTCTTTTGGTGGTAAATTTTTGGTGCATTTCACATCATTATGCATGCTAAGTTTAGTACTTCCCTTTGCTGCTAAAAACATCTTTCGCACTCAATTGAGTGTATTCTTAGTCTGTCTTCTAACCATCCATGTGACAGTAGGATGACAGAACCTAGTACCCCTTTGAGCACTCAATCCGGGAAGTCAAGCAGGACAATCATAAAGGTTAAGGTCTGTTGATGCTGTGGCGAGGAGGGACACTACGTCAACCAGTGCACTACAAATTGTCCCAACTGTGATGAAGACCATCCACCAGGAAGCTGTCCGACTACCAAGATCACTTGTTTTCTCTGCGAAGGACATGATCACTGTCCCAAGAAGTGTCGTCTATATCAGATGATCACCAAGTCAGTTGAACTGCAACAACGGATCTTCCGCGCAGCCGTCCTTCAAATAACTTCTGGTCAGTTGAGAGCAGATGTGAATCAGCTTAAGATTGCTTACCATGTCAAGCCAAAAGTGATCTATTTTCACTGTCATCGTCCCGGGCATTTTGCAAATCAATGTTACGCAAAGGCTCGTGGTCTACCTCCTGTTCGTCTTTCTCAAGCACTAATTCCAATTCCTCCAAGGGCGCCAGTGTTTGCACCTCGTCCACCTCCACCTACTGTGCAGCCTGAGTCCAGTGGAAATTGGCCATCCACTATCAGCAATGCCAGGTCTAGTGCAATCTGTTTTCATTGTGGACGTCCTGGACATTTTGCAAGCCAGTGCTTTGCTAAGAAACGTGGGTTGCCTCTTGTTCAACTTTTCCCAGCTGTTGTTCATCCAGCATTATTTCCAAAGACAGCTGTTGAGCCTAATCTTGTTCCAGTCCGAGGTCAGTTGAACCAGATTACTGCTGAGAAAGCGGCTGATAAACCTGACATTGTTCTTGGTATGCTCCTAATTAATTTCGGTTCCACTCCGGTTTTAATTGATTCTGGAACATCCCCATCTTTTGGTTAATAGTCAATTTGCTGTTCAACATTAGTTGGACATGCATCATCTTCATCCATCACATGTTATTTATTTCCTAGGCCAATTTTCAAGATTGATCAAATTTGCCATAGCATCAAAATAAATATTTAAGGGGTAGATTTGATTGTATTTAATCCTTAAGGATTGGGTGTAGTTTGGGAATGGATTGGTTGTCTATTCAATCCCTATCGGACGGCCTAATTCGTTGGTACATTTCGTTGGTCCAAACATCCCAGTCACTTTTCTCCATCGGATCAAGATCTGTTGGTTCCAATTCTTTCTGCGTATTCTTAATCTTGCGGGATTTCTTCTAGATTTCTATAGGACCTCTTCAATTCTGTAAGACCTCTTTAACGGGTCAGGACTTTCCTCCTTGCCCAATCTAATCCCAAGTTTGACTGGTCCTACTTGTCAGACTTGGTCATCTTCATCTTTCTTCGCCACCTAAATGCCTTGCTCATTTAATACAAACCATATTGCATTAAATGCGGCCATGTACCTGATTCTTACACTGCATGTGGTCGTTTAATGACACCATTAGTATCTTTCCTTGTCCCCTCTTTTAGCAGCATATTTTGTACTACTCTTTTGTCCTTAATCAAATTGGTGGTGACACCTGTTCTGTCACTCACCTACTTGTTGATCAGTTGACTGGAGCCCGAGTCTTTTCTAAAATTGATTTATGATTGGGTTATCATTAGATCAAGGTTAGAGCTGAGGACATTCTTAAAACAGCATTCTCTACTCGCTATGCCTTTGGCCTAGCAATTGCTTCAGCTTATGCCATAGACCTTCTAAATTCGGTATTCATGGATTTCTTGGATAAATTTGTTGTCGTGTTTATTAACAACATTCTTACCTATTCCAAGTCTACAGAAGATTGAGTACCTCCACTTCTTCCTTGTTTAAAAATTGCCTTTGAATCAAGAAAGGCAAGGATTAACAAAGCAATGTAAAAAGAGATATAATAGCAACACTATGTTGTTATTTAGAATCTTTCTTTGCTATCCTTGAAGGAAATTAAGACAACAGATGTTGCGTTTCCAGAAAAATCATTTCAGCTCCAGTCTTTGTCCAACTTCTGAATTACTTGAAATCTCGGGATGAGATTCTCTTAAGGGAGGTAGGTTTGTAACAACCCAAGATTTAATAAACAGCAATAAGATGCTTTTCCTAGCATCACTGTTCATTACTGAAAACTTGGACATTTGGTTACAAATTAAAACCTTCCTTCTCGAGTAGAATCCAAAACCTATTGAAGCTTCAAAAGAAAATACCAATTCATTGTTGGTATTAAGGCCGGGAAGCATTTTATTTAAAAACTAGATAAATTATCTTGGTCAAAAATAATTTTTGTTGAAATTTTATAAATTATTTGACCCTAAGATAATTTATTTGCTTTTAATAAACCTATTCGGTTTAAATAAAATACTTACATATTTTAAAACAGGGAGTAGTGGATTTTAAAATTTATTCGGGATATATAACATCCCAGTAGTACTTGTGCAAAATTTCATATTTTTACAAATTTAGTTGTTATTTCTAAAGCCCGGTCAAACTCTTGGAGATTTGAATTTGGGTTAGTCAATCTTTTTGGTCTACCCTAACCCTTGTGCACTGTAGCAACCGAGCCCCAAGCGCCTTCGGTTCAAACCGGTGCAACCGGCCGCACCCGACACGTTCGGGCATGTGTCACACCTTCAAGTGAATGAGAGCCGTAGATCTCCACGCAGGACGGTCAGAGTTTGCTGTGTCGTGCGGGTAGCCTAAGCACGTGAAGAAATCCCTGCCGTTGGATTGCCATCCTACAGCGCCAGCTTCGGGATGAAGTCGCAGCGCCCTTCCATTTCTTAGCAATTGATCTCCCCGTGAACGAGTGAGATCTGCGAAGGCGTGCTGGTCCTCCATGAACACGAAGCGATTGGCACCGTCGGATCTTCATCTGACCGCAATCAGCTGTGGTTTCAAAATCCTAACGTGTCTCCAACTGGAGCCGTTAGATCTTAATGAACGGGTCAGATGCGCTGGGACGTTCGAACCATCCCAATCCGCCCTTCAATTTTGACCGTAGGATCCAAATCGGGTGGTGTGCTATTTTTGGGGCCTACCGCTTTAAAGGGGTAAGAGTTGAAATGTGCGCAAGCCATTGGATTCAAAGTGAGCGGACCAGATCTAATGGGCCATTCGGACCGTCCGAATGCGTCATGAGATCTGAGCCATTGGATTCTAATCGGACGCACCTCACCCATTGGGCCGTTCGGACCATCCGAGTTCCGACTCAATCTCGGCCGTTGGATTCAGATCCAACCGCTCGGTCCTTTTTAATTCAAAACTTAAGGGCGCGCTTTAAAGGGAGACCATTGGATTCTAATCCTGTGGTGCCACTTTAACCCGCGTGTGCCTAAGATCCGGATCTCGCTGTGGCCGTCGGATTGAGATCACACGGTCCACGTGGCTAGATACCGGTTGGAGGTTATTTTGTCCATCTTATCGCCGCCGTCCACTTCCAATTGAACAGCTGTCATTCTTTTAAGCTTTCGATGAGTAGTGTTGTCATGTGAGGCTGCGGCTGACAGCGTGGGGCCCACATGTAATTGGCACACCTCTCTTCTTCCTCGCAAATGCACGCAGCTACCGACCCAAGCGCTGGTGTGGTGGCGTTACGCCGTGGTTTAGCAATTAATCTTTTGACACCTGGCATCAAATTGCCACCACATCATCTCTAGACACTTCTTGTTTGCTCTGGAGGTTTGCACTGTAATCGGCCCTAATATCTATATAATAAAGTCTTCGTTCATGTCATTCTTGCTCATTTTGGCAATTTAGGCAACTTGTTACAAACCTTTTTCCCAAATTTCTTTTACCAATTTCAACTTGGTCAAAATTTCCAAAGGAAATACCATCCCATGTTGGTATTATGACTGGGAAACAATTTATTTGAAAACCAGATGAATTATTATGGCCAAAAATAATTTTTGTTGAATTTTTTTAGAAATTATTTTGATTTTCCGAAAAATAATTGTTTTTAAATAAACCCTATTCGATTTAAATGAATTATTTATGTATTTATAAAGAAGAAACTGTGATTTCAAAATTTATTTGGGAAGAATATCATTCCAGTAGCAAGTCTGCAAAATTTCAAGATTTTACAAATTTATTTGCTATATTTAAAAGCCCAGTCAAACATTTTGACAATTTAGACAGTCCTGGTCAAATCTTCCGACCCAAACCCTCTCGAATCAGAGCGACCGGACGAGTTCGAACCATGCGGTGAGCCCAACCTAGTGCGCCAGGTCCGGCTCGGGCCGTCCCACTCGCACGCGTCCAACCCTAGCCCAATCTTCGCCATTCATTTCTGCGCGGGTGGTCCTGATCGCATGTGACGTTCGGACCAACTTTAACACCCACGTGACTTCAACCGTTGGATGCGCAATGGACCACCCAGATTCAATGGGAGGTTCGGACCACCGGGGCCGCCTTGATCCTGAGCGTTGGCTTGGAAATCAACGGCAATGGAGCCCTTGGTCCGAAGAGCTCCCGCGAGCGCCTCATCTTGGGCCGTTGGTTCGCGATCGGACGACTCTTGTTGATTGGGCCGATCGGACCACTTCAGCGCCCACCGAATCGCAGCCGTTAAAACACGATCGCATGGCTCCTGTTGAGTGGGCCGTTCGGACCACTTCATGTGCGCGATCGTGGCTGTCCGCTGAGGATCGGACGGTGGTCAGTCGTCGCCGTTGTCGCGGTCTTGTTGATGGCGCGCTTGCCCTCGGGGCCCGGTTGTCGTGGCGATTTTGCTCCCTCGCTATGTCTTGCTAGCTTTGCGCGCGTTGCATGCGGTGGTTATCTCTGGGGCCCGCACGCCGTGAAGGGTTTTGCTCTCTGTGTGCGTTGTATGGTCAGATACCCACAGGACCCACGCCAGTTGACTTAAATTGTGTTTTCTCTCTGGTTTTCCACCGTAAGCACTGTGGTGGCCGAAATGGGGGTAGAGCACAGTATTTTGAGGATATTTATCCCTTAATATCTATCCTAAGTGCCACCTCTTGATCTCTAGACCCTTCTCGGTTGCTCTACACATTTTGTACACTATATAAACCCTAGATGTGTAGTCCTGCCATTGTTGCCACAAAGGAGTTCTTTCACTTGGTCATCCTTTCCAGTGAAGCTCTCTGGTCCTTCTTCCTTTATTCAACTGCAGGAAGACCTAACTCTCATGCTAATATGGTGTTGGTCATTTCTTGTAGGTTGAACTTGTGTTTTTCCTCTCTGTCACCTTGGACCAGTGAAGCACTCTCTTGAGAAAGCTTCATCCTGGTGAGTTAGGTTCCATCTTTTCTTAACAAGAATGTGACTAATGATCTTTAGAGACTTAGTTTTACCATTCTTGTTTTGGTTAGAATCAAAGGAAGAACTTGTATCTTTTCTGTTGACCAAGACCTGATCTTTCCTCTCTAAACCCTAGCTGGTGAGTTAGTCTTTCCTTCTGTTGGCTTAGGCTCCCTAAGAACATTAGTTATCCTCTTGTAACACTCATTGATCATGTGGTGTTCCTATCTTGATTTAGTTAGAAACTTGTATTTTAACTTTTCGGTCTTTTATATCGTTTTCAAGAATTAGAGTTTCTTTGTCAAGATACTAGTCTAATTAGGTTACAAGTAAACCCTAGTATCATTAGACCTCCATTTTGGTTATTATAATCACTGGAACATCTTTTAGTGTAAACCTCTTTATTGTTAATCTGTCGGCTAAAACCAACAAGTAATGAAATTCCTATTTCCTTCTGTAATCTAGCCGGTTAGGATTAGCATTAATAAATGGTGATATTTGTAACTTTTCAGTTAGTTCTAACTTTTAATTAAGTTTACCATTCTATGTATTTCCTGTACATCACCGAATTCTGGAAAAAGAAGTCTTTACTGTTTTGGAGTAAACCGACAAAGTCACCTTTTGTCTTTTTTTCTTTTAAACCGGTGGTTAAGTTCAAGACTAGGAAGTAATGACATTTATTGCCTTTTGGTAGTATTAGATCTCCTTTAAAGCCCTAGTGTTACAGAGTCTCGTTAATCACTCGAAAGTGGTTTAGTGTCTCATTCTTCGTTTTTGGATGTTAATCCAACCGACCCAACCAACAACAAAAATCTAAAGTCATAAATTGCTATTAATGGCACTAATTGATTAGCTAGTACACGGCACTAGTTTTATACACTTAGTTATCTGTAGTATCCCATTTATACAGAGTTAAGCCAAGAAATTAAATTATTTATAGTTGTCCTGTTCCAAAGTATAGAATCATTCGTAGCTATTTTCTAATTAGAAAATCTGGTTATCAAATGTCAGTAGATGATATATATGGGATATTACCCTTAATAAATTAGATATAGCTTAAGCATACTATTACTTATGCATTATCATTTGATCATGCATTCTTTTATGCATTTTGCTCTCTGTTTTTCCTGTGTTCATTGGAATTCTTTTATTCTCTTTTAGATATTGGTTCTTCTGAAATTGTTGAGCCTTTTGTTGAACCACAAAAACCTGAGCAAGAGGTTATTTACTACTATCAAGGCAAGCTTCCTCTCTACACCATGTTGATCCTAATCTTTTGAACTGTAGATTTACAAAATACAGTGACACTGTGCATGCAACTTTCTAAAAATTTATTTGTGCCCTGTTCCTAGTTAGTTATACCCTGAACTTGTGGCTTATCTTTCATTTAATCATACACTCAACCTAAGGTAGTTTGTGATGTTATTATATTTAATTTTAACTTTTGCTTAGCCATGCAGTCCATAGAACGGTAGTGTTTGACAAGCTTAACTTGTCAAACCTGGGAACAACAAATAATTTGTATTTATCTTTGATCCTTGTTCAGTTTATTTGATTTGGAAATGCTTCTAAATCCTGTTATCAATTAATTCAAATCTGGACAAGTGGATGCTAGTGATGGTGCCTTTGCTCACGAGATTTGGGAAATGTGGATGTCTTGTCTGGGTTGATTAAGGACTGAACTCTGACCATTTAATTCAAGTCCCAACGTACTTCCACACGCAGTGTATGGGCGCTGTTTGGTTAAGTAAAGGGTTAATATTATTGAGTTGGATACTGGAGAGTAAGGACATGTGTATTGATTTCATATGGCATAGATGCTTAAGTCTTCGGGCCGTGTCGTATGCCATGTGGAGCTTATATTGATATCAGATGTTCTTAGAAGGGTAAGGGCGTAGATGTGTTACATCGCATGTACGTTCCTTCAGGGCCCCGACTGTGGTGTAAAATGCGTGGCTAACACGAGTTTGCATTTAATTGACTGGGTCGGCATTCCCGGTACAACATGTGAGCCTTGGTTGAATATATGCTATCAGTCGTTGTTTAAGCGGGATCAGTCTCACATGGGTCATCCAACTCAATAGTGTTAACTTGTTGAAAAATACCAAATCTTAGTTTACGTTACCACACACCAAAGGCAGTGTGTTTTTATTCCGGAGGCTTACGGGCTAACTAAGTCATGTGGGTAAAGATGTACACCCTTGCAAGGTATGAAACTATTCGAATAGCCATGTCCACGATTCTGATTTATACTTGAATTAATGTCATCTGTATAGATTTTGCTCTAAGTTTGGTTTTGGGAATTGGTTCGCATGATGGTTGTCATGCACATTTAATTGTGAGTTGTTATTTACTCTTATTACTGCTTATGCTTATAATTACATTTATTCACTGTTTTAGTCCAAATCCATTTATTAAAATTGCTTTGTCAAAACATAGCAATTGTAGGTTAAGATGTATCGCTTATGCAAAATGGAACCATTTAAACCTTCATTGATAACCTTATGCATATAAAATTCTATTCCTTTGTATAGGTTCTAACAAACACTTTCTTTTATTAGTTTGTGTAAGACTTGCTGGAGTACCTTTCGTACTCGGGGTTTTATGACCTCTTGTTGCGGTGAAGATGGTTTTCTTTATGAAATGCCCGTTAGCGCCGATCTGGGTGACGCTAACGAGTGATGCTAGTTCTAGTCTCGACGCAATAGCTCATGGGATGATGGGGCCATTGGTGGTTTTATCGCTTATTTTGCTTCATTGTTGTTCTTTTGTTAATGACCCAAGGTCATCTGTTCTGTAGCAATTTCGGTTCTTGTAGCAGACCTGACACTGTAGCAATCGAATTTGAGATGTAAATACTGATGTATAATATTATGTGAATGTGTGACTTGTATGTGATTGATGCAATGTTGATTAAGGATATATGGGCAATAGTCACTAATCCTGGGAACTATTGCATGGCATATATCCGGGAACCTAAATGTTGGATTGTTACTTATTATGATTATGCTTCTAGTATAATTTTTATTAAGGACATTACACTGTTCCTTAATTAAGAATTATGCTACAAGTATAATTTTTAATTCGGCGCATTCCAATATTTGAGGGTCTCACAGCGTTGGTATTAGAGCATACGTTTGCCTGTAGGATAGAATTAGCATGGTTGTACCTTTAGTGAGTCTCTGTGACATTATTTTAACTTAAATTAATTTCTAAAGATCTAAGTCTGCTATCTTTTACTTCTTATCTTCTTTTAGTATCAATTCTTATCCAACTTTCATTGATTTTTCAAGATCGCTTACCTACCTTGTCTCTACACTTAAGGGTCTGTGTGATGTGTTCGCCATAGTTGTGTAATAGGCTAGTATTGTATTGAATATTGTGTAATAACCTAGCCTCTGTTCTGTATAAATACTGTGTGCTAACTTTTGCATTTTGGAACTTGGTGCTGTCTTGGTGATTAGTTGGCTGTTAAATAGAGGTCGGCTTTTGTGGTATTGAGTTCTGTGCGCTTTTTGTTCATTTGGTTCAAATGAATTGCTTTTAATGAATCAAATGCACCCTTTTTGCTGTTTGGTGTGTCCTTGTTTTGATGTTAATTGGCTGCATGTCATGGCATTGTGCATAATTAAGTTTAGTAATTATTTCCCTTCTTTCTCAGAATCTTGTATGTGTTAGCCCGAAGGTATCCTTGTTATGTTGTTAACCATTATATGGCAACAGGATGACAGGACCAACCACTCGATCGCGAACACAACAAGAGGAGAGGTTCTCCACTCCTGTTCTCCATACTCAGGGAGAGCAGACTGACCCTTCCGGATCTCATGGTCCGCAAGGTGGTCGTCAGGAAGAGGAACTTCCACCACCCCCCACCATGGCGGACGTGCTCATGCAAATTGAGCGCAACCGCATGGATCGACGCAAGATATTGGAGCAGATTATGCGTAATACCTCCGCTACTTCTACCCCACCGGTCGAAAGCAGAGTTCAACATGGGCGGGTAGTCTCGTGATTTTCAAATAACTAACCCGCCAGTGTTCTCCGGCTCCCAGATCCAATGGAGGCAGAGGATCGGCTTCAGAGATTGAAAAGAAGTCGACCATTGCCCAATGTTCTGAAAGGAGAAGGTTACAGATGCTAGCTACCACCGACCGACCACTAGTAATTGGTGGGATAATTATCGGGCTATCCAACCCATCGGACATACTCCTACCGGCTTGAGTTCATGGAGGCTTTTCATGAGGCCCATATTCCCGAGGGAGTAATGATGCTCAAGCGGCAGAATTTCTCGCTCTCAAGCAAGGGCGAAAATCGGTGACCGAGTATCTTCATGAGTTCAATTTTCTTGCTCAGACGCCGACGATGTTTCGACCGACACTCGTCGTCGAAACCGCTTTCATGAATGGGTCGTTCAAGAATTGCGCTTGGCTTTGGCAATACAAGACTTGAAATTTTCAAGATCTTGTGGACAAAGCCATAATTGTCAAACCAAGAGCAAGGCTTTGAAGATTCACTAAGCGGCGAAGGCCACCCAATTTACATATAGTGGTCGTTCATCGGACCGCGTCGCGGCGACCTCGATCTTCCGAAGCGCCACTCGCCCCACCTAGGCGCCGGTGTTTGCTTTTAGCCACCGCCATCCATTGGGCGGTCCCGACCTAGTGGACACAGCCACCCATCGCTATCAATGTTAGGCGGGTGTGATATGCTATCATTGTGGGCGCCGACATTTTATAACCAATGTTTTGCTAAGGCAAAGGATTACCACTGCTCACCATCTCCAGCTACTATGCGTTCTGCACCTTCCCCAAAGGCGGTTGTTAAGCCTGATCCTATTCCTGTCATGACCATGTGAATCAACCGATCGTTGAAGAAGCGGTAGACACTGAGGTTATCCTTGGTATGCTCCTAGTTAATTTCATCCAAATTTATTGTTCTATTTGACTCGAGCATCCCATTCTTTTATTAGTAGGTAGTTTGCTACTCAACATCAGTTAGATATGCATCTGCTTCATCCACCTCATATTATTCACTCGCCTGGGTTAGTATTTATGACTGATCAAATCTGCCTTAATGTCAATATCAATATTGAAGGGGTAGATTTTTGGGCTGATCTGATTGTGATAAACTCTAAAGGGATAGATGTCATTTTATGTATGGACTGGCTGTCCAAGAATTACGGCCAAATCAATTGTGCCCAACGAACTATATCCCTCACTAATAAAAATGGCCTTTCAGTCATTTTTCAGTCTAGAACACATTCATTCTCACCTTGGTGCATTGAAAGCCGATACCAATCCTACCTTGGAGTCAAGACCGGGTAGTGTGTGAATATCCGGACGTCTTTCCTGAAGAACTTCCCGGTATGCCACCAGATCGGGAAGTAGAGTTCGTGATTGAACTAGTTCTGCATCGCTTCCCATTTCAAGAAGACCTTATCGCATGCCTTCCAATGAGCTGTTTGAGTTGAAGAAACAGCTTGGAGAATTGCTTGACAAAGGATTCATTCGACCGAGTTCCTCACCTTGGGGATGCCCGGCTATCTTTGTCAAAAAGAAAGATCAGACTTTACGGATGTGTGTGGATTACCGTCCGTTAAATGAGGTTGCTATCAAAAATAAGTATCCTTTGCCCCGAATTGATGATCTATTTGACCAATTAACTGGAGCCCGTGTCTTTTCTAAGATTGATTTGCGTTCGGGCTATCATCAGATCAAGGTTAGAACGGAGGATATTCCTAAAACCGCATTCTCTACTCGTTATGGATTATACGAGTATACTGTTATGTCCTTTGGTCTAACAAATGCTCCTGCTTATTTCATGAATCTAATGAATTCAGTATTCATGGAATTCTTGGATAAGTTTGTTGTTGTGTTCATTGACGACATTCTTATCTACTCCAAGTCTGCTGAAGAGCATGAACAGCATTTGAGACTTGTGCTGGAAACACTTCGCAAGCATCAGTTATATGCCAAATTTAGCAAGTGTGCTTTCTGGCTCAAGCAAGTTGCATTTACGGGACATGTATTATCCGAAGGGGTATTCTCATTGACCCCAAAGAAAGTACAAGATGTACTAGATCGAAGCGACCAAGAATGTTCCTCAAATTCAAGTTTCCTTGGACTTGCGGGATATTACCGTAGGTTCATCGAAAACTTTTCCAAGATTTCCAGACCTCTGACTCGGCTTTTGAAGAAAGATAACAAATTCTTTTGGTCGATGGAATGTAAAAGTTTTCGACTTTTGAGAAAGCTCTGATCAAGCTCTGTTCTCACTCTTCCGGATATCCATAAGAATTTTGATATCTATTGTGATGCATCTCGCCATGGACTTGGTACGTGCTTATGCAAGAGGGCCGAGTTATGGCATATGCATCCGCACAATTGCGACCTCATGAGATTAATTATCCCACCCATGATTTGGAATTGGCAAATAGTAGTCCATGCATTAAAGATTTGGCGACATTACCTTCTTGGCAATCGCTATGAAATCTATACCGATCATAAAGCACAAATACATATTCACGCAAGTTGATCTGAATATGAGACAAAGAAGATGGATTGAATTGATCAAGGACTACGATATGGGTATTCACTACCATCCTGGCAAAGCCAATGTTGTGGCTGATGCTCTGAGCAAGAAGTCACAATGCAATTGCTTATCAACAATTCCTTCGACTAAGAGCTTATGTACTGATTTTCAGCGCTTAAGTCTCGAAATGGTCGAAGTTGGATTTCTTGCTGCCTTAGAAGTAAAGTCAACACTCGAAGATCAGATTCTGGAAGCCCAGAAAACTGACGCTGAAGTAGCAGAGATCAAGGAAAACATGAAGGCAGGTAAAGCCAATGAATTTTCTGAAGATGCTCGTGGTACCATTCGATATCGCAATTGTCTGGTTGTACCCTCAGATCCACAGCTGAGAGAGCTAATTTTAAAGAGGCTCATAATTCCAAGTTTTCATTACATCCCGAAGTACTAAGATGTACCAGACTTAAAGAAAACATTTTGGTGGAGCAAGATGAAAAGGCAAATTGCTCAAGATGTTGTCAATGTGATATTTGCCAAAGGGTTAAAGCCGAGCACTTGAAACCTCTTTGGTACCCTTCAGCCTTTACCTATTCCACAATGGAAATGGGAAGAAGTCGGTATGGATTTTGTTACCGGACTTCCCAAGTCTCAGAATGGATTTGATGCCATTTGGGTGATAATTGATCGTCTAACAAAAGTGGCTCATTTTATCCCTGTCAAAACCACTTTTAATGGCAAGCAATTGGCAGAACTTTATATTGCTAAAATTGTTTGTCTCCATGGTGTTCCTAAAGTTATTGTTTCAGACCGTGGATCTCAATTCACTTCCCATTTTTGGAATTGTCTTCATCAAGCAATGGGAACTGAACTATCCTTCAGCACTGCTTATCATCCTCAGACCAGTGGTCAAACTGAAAGGGTGAACCAAGTGATGGAGGATCTTCTTAGAGCCTGTGTTTTAGCATATGGCAAGACT
The DNA here is from genome assembly GCA_036346405.1 of Phyllostachys edulis. Classification (NCBI taxonomy): domain Eukaryota; kingdom Viridiplantae; phylum Streptophyta; class Magnoliopsida; order Poales; family Poaceae; genus Phyllostachys; species Phyllostachys edulis. The sequence goes on along the minus strand of CM070553.1, from coordinate 63,651,274 downwards.
TGGGAGAAATCTTTGCCGTATGTAGAGTTTTCCTACAACAACAGCTACCAAGCAAGTATTCAAATGTCACCTTTTGAAGCCTTGTATGGAAGAGCTTGTAGGACTCCATTGAATTGGTCAGAATCTGGTGAAAGACCATTCTTTGGCCCAGACTTGGTTTTGGAAGCCGAAGAGCAAGTTCGTCTGATTCGAGACCGTTTGAAAACTGCCCAGTCTCGTCAGAAGAGCTATGCCGATCATCGACGTCGTGAGCTAAGTTTTGAGATAGATGACTTTGTCTATCTTAAAGTGTCGCCGATGAAAGGTACTCATCGCTTTCAAGTGAAAGGAAAGCTAGCACCTCGTTATATCGGACCTTTCCGAATCATTGCAAAACGGGGAGCCGTGGCATATCAGTTGGAACTTCCCGACACTCTGTCGGCAGTCCATGATACCTTTCATGTTTCTCAATTAAAGAAGTGCCTCCGTGTTCCTACCGAGGCTACTGCTTATGAAAATCTTGATCTGCAACCAGATCTCTCGTATCAAGAACAACCAGTGCGTATCCTCGACGAAATGGAGCGTAGGACAAGAAATCGCACTGTCAAGTTCTTAAAAATTCAGTGGGCTAATCATTCCGAGGATGAAGCCACATGGGAGCGTGAAGATCTGATGAAGATTGAGCACCCCCCACCTTTTTGCTGTTTAATACTTGTCCTTGAATCAAGAAAGGCAAGGTTAAACAAAGCAATGTAAAAGAAGATGTAATAACAGCACTATGTTGTTATGTAAAAATCTTTTCTTTCTATCTTTGAAAGAAATAAAGACAACAGATGTTGTTTCTTTAGAAACATCATTTTAGTTCCACCTTTGTCCAACTTCCAAATTATAAGAAATCTCGGGACGAGATTTTCTTAAGGGAGGTAGGTTTGTAACAGCCTCAGCCCTAATATACAGTAATAAAGTACTGTTCATGTCATTACTGTTCATTTTGGCAATTTAGGCAACTTGTTACAAACCTTTTTCCCAAATTTCTTTTACCAATTTCAACTTGGTCAAAATTTCCAAAGGAAATACCATCCCATGTTGGTATTATGACTGGGAAACAATTTATTTGAAAACCAGATGAATTATTATGGCCAAAAATAATTTTTGTTGAATTTTTTTTAGAAATTATTTTGATTTTCCGAAAAATAATTGTTTTAAATAAACCCTATTCGGTTTAAATGAATTATTTATGTATTTATAAAGAAGAAACTGTGATTTCAAAATTTATTTGGGAAGAATATCATTCCAGTAGCAAGTCTGCAAAATTTCAAGATTTTACAAATTTATTTGCTATATTTAAAAGCCCAGTCAAACATTTTGACAATTTAGACAGTCCTGGTCAAATCTTCCGACCCAAACCCTCTCGGGCACTGTAGCGACCGGACCAGAGTTCGAACCATGCGGCTGAGCCCAACCTAGTGCGCCAGGTCCGGCTCGGGCCGTCCCACTCGCACGCGTCCAACCCTAGCCCAATCTTCGCCATTCATTTCTGCGCGGGTGGTCCTAATCGCATGTGACGTTCGGACCAACTTTAACACCCACGTGACTTCAACCGTTGGATGCGCAATGGACCACCCAGATTCAATGGGAGGTTCGGACCACCGGGGCTGCCTTGATCCTGAGCGTTGGCTTGGAAATCAACGGCGATGGAGCCCTTGGTCCGAAGAGCTCCCGCGAGCGCCTCATCTTGGGCCGTTGGTTCGCGATCGGACGACTCTTGTTGATTGGGCCGATCGGACCACTTCAGCGCCCACCGAATCGCAGCCGTTAAAACACGATCGCATGGCTCCTGTTGAGTGGGCCGTTCGGACCACTTCATGTGCGCTTCTCGTGGTCATGTCCGCCGAGGATCGGACGGTGGTCGTCGGTCGCCGTTATTGCGGCAGGCCAGATGGCGCTGCTTGCCCTGGGCCCAGCTTGTCGTGGCGATTTTGCTCCCCGCTATGCGTCTTGTTCTTGTGTGCGTTGCATGCGGTGGTTATCTCTGGGGCCCGCACGTCAGGGAAGGGTTTTGCTCTCTGTAATGCGTTGTATGGTCAGGATACCCACAGGACCCACGCCAGTTGACTTAAATTGTGTTTTCTCTCTGGTTTTCCACCGTAAGCACTGTGGTGGCCGAAATGGGGGTAGAGCACAGTATTTTGAGGATATTTATCCCTTAATATCTATCCTAAGTGCCACCTCTTGATCTCTAGACCCTTCTCGGTTGCTCTACACATTTTGTACACTATATAAACCCTAGATGTGTAGTCCTGCCATTGTTGCCACAAAGGAGTTCTTTCACTTGGTCATCCTTTCCAGTGAAGCTCTCTGGTCCTTCTTCCTTTATTCAACTGCAGGAAGACCTAACTCTCATGCTAATATGGTGTTGGTCATTTCTTGTAGGTTGAACTTGTGTTTTTCCTCTCTGTCACCTTGGACCAGTGAAGCACTCTCTTGAGAAAGCTTCATCCTGTGAGTTAGGTTCCATCTTTTCTTAACAAGAATGTGACTAATGATCTTTAGAGACTTAGTTTTACCATTCTTGTTTTGGTCAGAATCAAAGGAAGAACTTGTATCTTTTCTGTTGACCAAGACCTGATCTTTCCTCTCTAAACCCTAGCTGGTGAGTTAGTCTTTCCTTCTGTTGGCTTAGGCTCCCTAAGAACTTTAGTTATCCTCTTGTAACACTCATTGATCATGTGGTGTTCCTATCTTGATTTAGTTAGAAACTTGTATTTTAACTTTTCGGTCTTTTATATCGTTTTCAAGAATTAGAGTTTCTTTGTCAAGATACTAGTCTAATTAGGTTACAAGTAAACCCTAGTATCATTAGACCTCCATTTTGGTTATTATAATCATCGAACATCTTTTAGTGTAAACCTCTTTATTGTTAATCTGCTTTCATAAAACCAACAAGTAATGAAATTCCTATTTCATTCGTAATCTAGCTTGTTAGGATTAGCATTAATAAATGGTGATATTTGTAACTTTTCAGTTAGTTCTAACTTTTAATTAAGTTTACCATTCTATGTATTTCAGACATCACCGAATTCGGAAAAAGAAGTCTTTATTGTTTTGGAGTAAACCGACAAAGTCACCTTTTGTCTTTTTTTCTTTTTAAACCGGTGGTTAAGTTCAGACTAGGAAGTAATGACATTTATTGCCTTTTGGTAGTATTAGATCTCCTTTAAAGCCCTAGTGTTCTGTAGCCCTGTTAATCACTCGAAAGTGGTTTAGTGTCTGTTACTGTTTTTGGATGTTAATCCAACCGACCCAACCAACAACAAAAATCTAAAGTCATAAATTGCTATTAATGGCACTAATTGATTAGCTAGTACACGGCACTAGTTTTATACACTTAGTTATCCTGTAGTATCCCATTTATACAGAGTTAAGCCAAGAAATTAAATTATTTATAGTTGTCCTGTTCCAGTGTATAGAATCTGTTACTGTAGCTATTTTCTAATTATAAAATCTGGTTATCAAATGTCAGTAGATGATATATATGGGATATTACCCTTAATAAATTAGATATAGCTTAAGCATACTATTACTCATGCATTATCATTTGATCATGCATTCTTTTATGCATTTTGCTCTCTGTTTTTCCTGTGTTCATTGGAATTCTTTTATTCTCTTTTAGATATTGGTTCTTCTGAAATTGTTGAGCCTTTTGTTGAACCACAAGAACCTGAGCAAGAGGTTATTTACTACTATCAAGGCAAGCTTCCTCTCTGCACCATGTTGATCCTAATCTTTCGAACTGTAGATTTACAAAATACAGTGACACTGTGCATGCAACTTTCTAAAAATTTATTTGTGCCATGTTCCTAGTTAGTTATACCCTGAACTTGTGGCTTATCTTTAATTTAATCATACACTCAACCTAAGGTAGTTTGTGATGTTATTATATTTAATTTTAACTTTTGCTTAGCCATGCAGTCCATAGAACGGTAGTGTTTGACAAGCTTAACTTGTCAAACCTGGGAACAACAAATAATTTGTATTTATCTTTGATCCTTGTTCAGTTTATTTGATTTGGAAATGCTTCTAAATCCTGTTATCAATTAATTCAAATCTGGACAAGTGGATGCTAGTGATGGTGCCTTTGTGCACGAGATTTGGGAAATGTGGATGTCTTGTCTGGATTGATTAAGGACTGAACTCTGACCATTTAATTCAAGTCCCAACGTACTTCCACACGCAGTGTATGGGCGCTGTTTGGTTAAGTAAAGGGTTAATATTATTGAGTTGGATACTGGAGAGTAAGGACATGTGTATTGATTTCATATGGCATAGATGCTTAAGTCTTCGGGCCGTGTCGTATGCCATGTGGAGCTTATATTGATATCAGATGTTCTTAGAAGGGTAAGGGCATAGATGTGTTACATCGCATGTACGTTCCTTCAGGGCCCCGACTGCGGTGTAAAATGTGTGGCTAACACGAGTTTGCATTTAATTGATCTGGTCGGCATTCCTGTACAACATGTGAGCCTCGGTTGAATATATGCTATCAGTCGTTGTTTAAGCGGGATTAGTCTCACATGGGTCATCCAACTCAATAGTGTTAACTTGTTGAAAAATACCAAATCTTAGTTTACCCGGCCGGCACACCAAAGGCAGTGTGTTATTATTCCGAAGGCTTACGGGCTAACTAAGTCATGTGGGTAAAGATGTACACCCTTGCAAGGTATAAAACTATTCGAATAGCCGTGTCCACGGTTACGGACGATACTTGAATTAATGTCATCTGTGTAGATTTTGCTCTAAGTTTGGTTTTGGGAATTGGTTCGGCATGATGGTTGTCATGCACATTTAATTGTGAGTTGTTATTTACTCTTGTTACTGTTTATGCTTATAATTACATTTATTCACTGTTTTAGTCCAAATCCATTTATTAAAATTGCTTTGTCAAAACATAGCAATTGTAGGTTAAGATGTATCGCTTTATGCAAAATGGAACCATTTAAACCTTCTGTTGATAACCTTATGCATATAAAATTCTATTCCTTTGTATAGGTTCTAACAAACACTTTCTTATATTAGTTTGTGTAAGACTTGCTGAGTACCTTTCGTACTCAGGGTTTTATGACCTCTTGTTGCAGGTGAAGATGGTTTTCTTTATGAAATGCCCGTTAGCGCCGATCTGGGTGACGCTAACGAGTGATGCTAGTTCTAGCCTCCACGCAATAGCTCATGGGATGATGGGGCCATTGGTGGTTTTTATCGTTTATTTTGCTTCCGCTGTTGCTCTTTTTGTTAATGACCCAAGGTCATCTGTTCCTGTAGCAATTTCGGTTACTGTAGCAGACCTGACACTGTAGCAACCGAATTTGAGATGTAATTACTGATGTATAATATTATGTGAATGTGTGACTTGTATGTGATTGATGCAATGTTGATTAAGGATATATGCGCAATAGTCACTAATCCTGGGAACTATTGCATGGCATATATCCGGGAACCTAAATGTTGGATTGTTACTTATTATGATTATGCTTCTAGTATAATATTTATTAAGGACATTACACTGTTCCTTAATTAAGAATTATGCTACCAGTATAATTTTTAATTCGGCACATTCCAATATTTGAGGGTCTCACAGCACCCTATATAAACCCTACTTTTTGGCCCACTGCCATTGTTGACCAAGAGAGAGAGAGCTTTCTTCCTCCATTTCTTCCGAGAGAGGTCTCTCTTGCTCTCATTCTTGTTCATCCATCTCGATGCTTAAGTCACTTTGTAAATGAGTTTTGGTATCACTTGTAGGTTACTACCATGAGGTTGCTCTCTGTTGACCAAATCATTAAAGTACCACTTTGTGATTTCTTGCTCGGAGGTATGCTTCCTCCTTCTTGTCAAGAACGATATCATGATCCAAATAGCTTAAGCCCTCCATTAAACTCATTCTTGGTCAAACAGGAGTTGTGGAATTTGCATCTTTTCTGTTCGGCCGAAAACTCAATTCATCTTCTCCAACTCCGGCAGGTGAGCTATATTCTTAATTCTTTTCTGCTTGAGCTTCCTTAAGATCTCAGTAGCTCACTTGAATCGCTCACTTGTTCATGTGATGCTCAAGTCTTGTTATAACCGAAATGTTTCTTTTTATAACTTTTCGGTCTTTCATATTGTTTTTGAGCTCTAGGGTTTCTCTTGTCATCCTTTTTAGCCTAAAAAAGTCTGGACTAATCCCTAGTAGCATAAGCAGCCACCGCTTTTACTCTTGTTGCCTCCGATTCAACTAATTAACAAAATCCCCTCTTTCTGTTACTGTTGCCGGGCGGACCGACAAGAGTGATATCCTTGTTCTTTCTGTTAATCTTAAGTGATCAGGGTTAGCAGAGTCCTATCTAAATTGTTAGGCTTACTGAAAAGATAGTGTGGGGACCCCGAGATCAGATCCGTGTCAAGCTAAGTAATTACGCTGAAAGAGCATAATACTTATCATGAGACGAAAACGATTCCGAGTACCCGGATAGGTGTCCCATGTTAGCTCCCAAGGATCAGCGACTAACATGCACATATCCAAACACAACATTGTATTCACATCCATACACAATATACAAGAATAAATGGAAATGTAAATACAACATTAATGAATAGAAACATAATATACAAGTTTGCATAAAAGGGCCATTCGCCAAACAATAAATATCAAGAATAAATTGCAATGGAAGACAAACTAAAATAGTAGGAATAACCGAGTTGGCATGCCCACAATCCCACAAGCAACCAACTGGAGTTAAAGTCGTAGCGTCAAGAACTTTACCCAATTCAATGACTTCTCACCAGAATAAAGAAATTTTTAAGTACAAAGTTGTACTCATGAGACTTTTCAAGAAAAATAAGGATGCATGTAAGTATCAAAGGAAGGCTACTACACTAGTCCATTTTCAGCATAAAGCAAGTTTTGCAATTAAATAAACAATATAGATTCAAATTGCCATTTCTAAAATATTTAAAAAAAAAACATGGTACAATAGTAAGTAATGATCATCAATAGTATAATCTTCAATAATAATCAACACACGAATATACCATTCGTAACACCATTCAATCCATAACCAATTAACATGCGAACATCGCGTTCAAGATATCAATTCAGATTTGAATAAACTAACATAATGATACACAAATTTTAACCATAACCCCAATTAATTCCAAGTCTAACAATAAGCAGCCACAAACTCAAGCGGTCAAATCAATAGAATCGTGGACACGGCTATTCGAATAGATTTATACCTGCAGGTGTACTACTTACCCACACGACTTGATTAGCCCGTAAGCCTCCGGATGCCTCCGAATATAGCATACTTCCTATGGTATGCCTACGATAAACCAAGACTTAGTATTTTTCAGCAAGTTGATACCATTGAGTTGACTCACCCACACGCCGACGTAATCCCATTTAAGTGTAGGCTATCCACCTACAACTAAACGGGCACGTAAGTTGTGCCGAAAATGCCAACCCAATTAAATAAAGCTTAAATAGGGCTCGCCTAACTATAAAGAATTGCAATTGGCACCCTTATGGATCATATATGCGATGGAACACATATAAGCCCTCACACCACCAATCATCAACTCAACAATACCAACCCCTTATTTAACTAAGCAAATACCATACAGCAAGCGTGTGTTAGCACGAGTTTTGCTTGAACCGTAGGTACCCAAAGTTCGGTCCTTAATTGTCCGCACAAGACAAGCCACAACCCAAAGTGTGCACGAAGGCACCCTCCATAACCAACCACTTGTCCGCACCACCGGTTCATTTAAATGACAAAATTAACTCAACAAAACAGATACGAAGATCTGGATATTTCCTCAAATTCAACATAACCAAATCCATATAATCCTCAAATTTCATTAAGATTCAATTCGATCCATCGGTAGATGGACTAGCTCCATCACCAGTTATCGACTACAACTACTAGCATAGCTAAGCATCGTTCTACAAATTAGCAAACAACCCATATAGCATATAGCCTTAATCATTCAGGGTAAAAAGGATAATCAACATTCAAAGGAGGGCCAATGCAGCAAGTAGGAATTTAACTACTTCTACCCATGAACATATTTTTCAACATAGCATGCAATTTAGAGATTAAAACCATACAACTCATTTTAAAATCAGTAGGAGCAATATGTTCAAGAGGAGGGTGCTCGCACCTTTGCTGTACCACTTGTTCAATCTCAGGTTGCACTCATGTATACGTTCGTATCATCGAGAAATCTATCGAAAGAGCGATATTGCAATCAACACCAAATAATGCTGAAAATACAAAATACTCAAAAATGCATGAAATTTATACAGTAGGTAGATTATGATTTTTAGATGAATTTAGGTGAAAGGTTCATTCTATTTGGATTTACTATGTGAAACTTATGATGGTTTGAATTTCAGTTTCCAATACGTCTTAATTCCTATAATTAAGGATTTGGCCAAAATTTGTAGAGTATTGGTGAGACAAAATATTGCATAGATAATTTTAGAATAATATTATAAGACCAAAATAGTTGAGTTTACCTCATTTGGAGTTTTATGAATTAGTTATATATTTTCCAAGTTATCAACCCTTTTCTATAGTAAAAATAATAGAGTTAAAGGATCATTTTTATAAAACTACCTCTCTGTTATAGAGACATACTTGAAACCTATTTTAAAATAAAGTTTACTTAAAATGAAAAATATCACAACTGGTTTCATCCATTTTGGGGTTAATATGAAATAGTAATGAATTTTTCAAGTTAAAGACATTTTCTAGTGTATAAATAAATAAGTTTTGGATCAATTTCCACCAAATATGTTTTCTGGGACAGTGGCAAGTTTTAGACCAATTTTATAACAAAGTTCATTTAAAATTGAAATTAACCAAATTTGTTTCACTATTTTTGGAGTTAATACAATTTTCAATGCAACAATAATTCGTTTCGGAATTTCATAAACCATGCCCACCTTTCTCAATGGGGCTGACCTAGAACTCGCAAACACTCTTACTAGGCATTCTATGTATACATCTACGATGATCATACAGTCAAAATCAATCCTCTTATATGTTCTCATGATTATTTTAGTTAATCATTAACTAAATTGATACCGGTTTAATGAGAGTTTCTTAACATGACTTGCATGGAAGGTCCAGCTCATGTCAATGATTATTTTTGTTATTATTTCCTATTTAACAAGGAAATTCCATGTTTTAAGTGTGTCCTTTTTATAGCCATACATGACTAAGCTTCATGCTAAGGTGCAACTATTACTGGTTAACTTCCAACTAATGATTTGTAATCTCTAATTGCCTTACCATCTCATATCCTATTGTTACTAATGCTATTATCTAAACTAGGATATATGGCTTACTATCATTTAGACAGCCATACACCAAGTCTTGACTCTTAAATAGCTTGCTCTCTTTTAGATTAATTGCTATTGGCCAACTAATACCTTCTAGCTCCTTATATTTGATATGGAAGTAGCTTACTGTAAATTTCATTTATCTTCTTACTGTTCATGTTCAGATACTCTGAATTATTGAGAATGGGTTGCTTCAGTTAACCTAAAGGCTAATTGCCACCAACTTTTTAAGCACAAGTATTAGTACTGATAAACGATAAAGACCTACTGACATTTCAATTTGCCTCCAACCAACTTCTCTTGTCTGCTCATCAGTTCAACCAACAGATTTTTGAAATTTTGACAACTACCCTTTTTACTTAATCAGTCATTCACATTTGCTTTCGGATTAGGTTACTTCTGTGAATTATTTGCCTAACAACTAATTGAATGATTAACATCTTCAACTACAGAATTAACAATGCCATCTGCCTAAAGACAAAAGCTGGTTTTCAGATTTGATTACTTACATTAAACAGTTGGCCCAAAGACTAATTAGATTAAGACGACTCTAACTATTGCATTACAGTGTCATAAGCCTGTTGACAAAACTGCTTCTTTTCAGATTCTAACATTTTTCAGACCACTAAACACACACCTACACAGAACACTTCCTGACATTGAGGTGCTCTCAATACATTATCTCTTTGGAAATGACTTATTCAAATGTCAAATAGGTTTGAGTAAACTAGAAGTTAATCCAAAGGTTTAGCAGCAATTGGCTCTAGCTGTTCTTACTGGAGGCCCTTCTGCTCAAGCACCTACAATAGCAAACAGTCTCCTGCTTCCTTCATTCCTTTAAGTAGTTTTTCGGATTTGAGGTACTAATAACTATAACTCCCTGATGATACAAACTTCAATTCTTTGTTAACTTAGGAAACTTAGTTTTCGAATTGCGTGCAATTTGACAAAACAAGATTTCTTCTAAATCTCTTTTCTGCTTATCAGTTTAACCAAAAGACTATACTGATCTTTTAACTACTCTTCCCACTAATTCATTTTCCCATTTGCTTGGCACACTGCTGAGTGGCATCGATTTCAGGCAACCAGGTGGTTTCCTAAAATCCTTACAGTGATCCCATTGTCAGAGAAGAAGGTTCTTCAGGGAGGAAGCTTACAAGAACAGGGCAGACAGGGGCTCGGGTGAGGTATGCCACCGGCGAGGGGAGTGGCGTCGAGGCACCAGCACCCACCAAATTGGATTGCCCGAGGGCTACTGGAGCTCAGGGTGGTGGCAGTGCGGCCTGAGCTGCACCGAGGCGGCGCGGCGAGGTGGTGCGGTGGCCGGACCTGGAGGAGAAAAAGGGGCGACGGCGTGGGATGCAGTAGCGACCAAAATAGGGAGGGCACGAGCACTAGGGATGTCAGTGGGTCTCACCGTGGTGGTCACCGAGGTCGGAGAGTTGCCGAGGTGAGCCGGCGACGGTGGCCGACGGCGGCATGGAGAGCTTCACCGGTGCTGGCGACCTGGAGGGGGACAGAGCACGAGTGAGTGATGGAGTAGGGTAGAGGGAGTCTAGGGGATGCTCATGGCCGGAGGAATTGAAGAGGGGTTCGCCGGAGGAGAAATGGCGGCGGTGGAGGCGACGTTGGCCGGAATTGGAGAAAACGGATGCGCTCGGCTCCTCGGTGGCGGATTCTCCGAATTGATGGATGGCTCGTGCTCCTGGTGAGGTTAGGCGCACCGTGACGGGGTAGTGGGTGGTCGGGGATCACCGGAGCTGCCGGAAAGCTAGGAGGCGGTGCGGCCATGGCCGAGAGCGAAGCTCGGGCGCTCGGCTCCTTGGCTTGGATTGAGCTTAGAGAAGGAGGGGGAATGGAGATGGACAGGATGCTGGGGCAAAAGGGAGGCTAGGGCGCTCACAGGAGCATCCATTTGCAGGCAACGGGCGGAGGGGAGGCGTGGCGTCCATGCAAGGCGTGCGAGCTGCGCTGTCGCTGCTGCTGCTCCCGCGTGGAGGGGAAGAGCTGGGCAAGGCAGCCGCGTGGGCGAAACCACGGGCGAGGGCGAGGAACGAGGCGAAACCGTGGGCGGGCTGGTCCAAGACCGGGGGCAGAGTTGGGCAGGCGCAGAGAAGAGCGGCCGCGTGGAGGGCGATGCCTGAGCGCGAACGGGCTGGAGGTTGAAGATGGGTGCACAGAGGGCGGGCCCACCGGCAGTGACAGCGACGCGAGAAGGTTGAGTCGAGACGAGTGGCTCCGGTCTGAACAGTGGAATGGCTCGGTCCGAACTGCTACGCGATCTTGGCCACTCAAAACAGATCGGACGGCTCTCGCGCGAATTGGTTGGGTCAGACCCAAATAGAAGGTGGCTCGGTCGGGTTGGGTGCGGGTCGGTCAAACAGTGCTGAGCCCGAGTCGAACTCAGTTTGACCAGGAAAAAGAGAGTTTGACCGAGGCTTTAAAATTAGAAATAAAATTCATAAAATTCTGAAATAATTTAGGGGTGTTCCTGGGACAACCTAGTTTCCAATAAAATTTCAAAACATACTGTTCATGGATTAATTTGTGTAATTTAAATTCAAACCTAGAAAAGGTTATAGATTTGAGTTTGAATTTTCTAAGGGTTAAAACTATCCCCAAAAATTTGGGAAAAATTATATTAATTCAAGATAACCATTTTATTATTTTAATAAATTATTCCCAGATGATGTTCATAAGTTTATATTTCTGTTTTCTTTTGGAACCTCAAATTGAGTTGTATGTTTTCTTTGATTTCCAAATTTCAAATTCAACAATTTATGCAATTGCTCCAGAAAACCAATGTATGTTCAAAAGTTTTAATTTCTCCTCATTTTTATACATTTGAAACACAACCCAAGTGCAATAAATGATGCAAAAGATTCAAAACACTGCGCATAATAATTGAGATGCATACTAATTATCGTTTATTAATTTGGGGATGTTACAGATAGTGATAGCCTAAGTCAAGATTCTTGTTTATGTGTGTTTCATAACCTAGCACATAACTGATCAAGTTGTTTCTCTGTCATATTGTCGGGTAAATCAACAGTATGCACAATAGAGTCGTCTTTTGCCGATTCTTATCAATAAGTGTTAGCAAAGGATGGTCCAAGGTATTATCTATTCTAAAGATCAGCTTTTGCTCCAAGTTAGATCTTTTTCTTGGCATGTTTTCTTTTTAGCCAAAAGGAATCAAATATGTGATTTTGCTGTTCTGCCGATCAAACCAACAAGGAGCTGTAGCACCCTCTCTTCTGGCAATCATGTGGGTAATGCTAGCAAGGGTTATTTTAGGTTACTATCTTTTCCAGAATTGGCTTTAACTTTAGCAAACATCTTTTGTTCAGTACATGTCCAAATTAGCATAAGACTTCAATTTCTAGTTTTGTTGTTTACATTGTTCGTCACTTGACAAAGACACACAAAGAAGCTTTGTAGTCTCTAATTCTGGTCACTTAGTAGTATTAAATGATAAGTTAGGTTATTACCATAGTTAAAAATACTTTTAGTTTAGGACAAACATTTTATTTGTAATATATTTGGATCAACAGACCATTCTTTTGTAATCTGCCCCATTTCCAGTTTTCAAAATCTGAAACTATGGGTCCAGATTAAACTTCAAATTTGGATAATTGGTATTAACTGATGACTAAATGATAAGTTAAATCTTTAATTTTACCTGATTAGCTTCAATTTAAACAAAAATGTCATTTTGTTCATAATATACTAAAACAGTAAACTTCATTAATATGTTTACTTTATAGTTTTTCCAAAAACCTAAAACTGTAGCTCAAAACTGAACCTTAAGATCTTGTCAATTAGTATCAATAAATGTTAAGTTAGCCTTTTAGCTTTACTCACTTAACTGTAATTTAATCAAAAATTATTATTTCGCTTATAGTATAATAGTCATCAAATCATTCTTCCGTAATCTGTTCCATTTTTAGTTTTTCTCAAATATGAAATTGTAACTCCAAACAGAACCGTAATTCTTGTAATTAGTAATGTTAAATGTTAAATTGGGATTTTAATTTTTCCGAAAATGGTTATAGCTTAAGCAAAAGTATTTTGCCTGTTAATCAACCAATTCTTTTTAACTTGTCCTGTTGCAGTTTTCCATATCTAGAACTGCGAGATTATGTTAAACCCTACACTTTGATAATTAATATTAGTAACCTGTTGGTCCAATTGATCTTTAGACCTTAAAATATTAGAGATTAATCATCTTAAGAATAAGCATTAATTTGGGTAACTAAAACAAACTTAGCCAAGTTAAACCCAGGAAGTTGTTGTCTTTTTCAAATTACATGTGAATAGTGTCTTAGTAGTTAGTAAGTTATTGAAATAAGCTATTCTTTTGAATACTTGTTAAGGTTTTAAAAGATTAATTAAGAAGAGAATATATAAGAGGATTGATTTTGACTGTATGGTCATCGTGGATATTAATATGGGTATTCATCTTTATTGGGTCCGATATAGTTTAAGCATATTGTTAATCATGCATTACACTCTTGATCATGCATTCTTTTCAATATTTTGCTCTATGCCATTTTCTTGTTATTCATTGGATTTTATTTGACTTTTAGATTCTGGTTCTTCAAGTATTTGTTTCCATCTCGAGCAACAAGCACCGAACAAGAGGTTTAATATTACCAAGGCAAGCTTCCTCTCGCACCATGTTGATCCCAATCTTTTGAACTGTAGATTTACAAAATACAAGGATATCAAGTTGCATGCAATTTTCTAAAAGTTATTTGTGATCTGTCCCTAGTTAGTTACAACCTGAACTTGTGGCTTACCTTAAATTTAATCATACACTCAACCTAAGGTAGTCTGTGGTATTAGAATATTTAGTTTTAAATTTTGCTTAGCCATGCAGTCCATAGAACGGTAGTGTTTGGCAAGCCTATCTTGTCAAACCCAGGAATAACAAATGAATTTTATTTATTTTAATTCTTTGTTCATCTATTTAAATCAAATGACTCCAAATCTTGTTGTTAAACTGATTTCAAATCTGGACAAGTGGATGCTAGTGATGGTGCCTTTGTGCACGAGAATTGGGAAACGTGAATGTCTTGTCTGGATTGATTAAGGACTAAACTCGACAAATTTCAATTCAAGCCCCAACGCATTTCCACACGCACCGCAGGTATGGGCGCTTGCTTGGTTTAGTAAAGGGTTAATGCTATTGAGTTGGAAACAGGAGAGTAAGGACATGTGTATTGATCTCATATGGCATAGATGCTTAAGTCTTCGGGCCGTGTCTTATGCCATGTGAATTTTTATATCGATATCAGATGTTCTTAGAAGGGTGAGGGCGTATATGTGTTACATCACATGTAATGCACCTTAAGGGCTCCGATTGCGATGTAGTATGTGCAGCGAGCGCAGTTTGTATTTTTTTGATTGGGTCGGCATTCCCAACAACATGTGGACCCCTGTTGAGCAGATGCTATCATCATTGTTTAAGCGGGATCGATCGCACATGGGTTGTCCAACTCAATAGCGCCGACTTGTTGAAAATACCAAATCTTAGTTTACGATACCGGCATACCAAAGGCAAGTGCTATTATTCTAGATGGCTTACTGCCAACTAAGTCGTGTGGATAAAGATGTACACCCCTGCAGGGTTAAAACTATTCGAATAGCCGTGTCCACGGTTACGGACGACACTTGAATTGATGTCACTTGTATAGACTTTGCTCTAATTTCGGTTTTGGGAATTATTTCGGCATGATGATTTACATGCAATGTTTGATGGTAAATTGTCACTCTATTATTGTTATTGTTTATGATTATGCTCTCATTTACTTACTGTTTTAGTCCAAATTTATTTATAAAATCGCTTTATTAAAACTTAGTAATTGTAGGTTAAGATGTATTGCTTTCTGCAAATTGAACCACTATAACCTTCCTGTTGTTAACCTTATGCATATAAAATTTCTATTCCTTTGTGTAGGTTCTATTAAACACTTTCTTTTATTAGTCTGTGTAAGTCTTGCTGAGTACCCTCCGTACTCAGAGGTTATGACCTCTTGTTGCAGGTGAAGATGGCTATCTTTATGAGATGCCCGTTAGCGCCAATCAGGGTGACGTTAACGAGTGAAGCTATTTCTTTCCTCCACGCAATAGCCTGAGGGTGATGAGGGCCATTGGTGGTTTTGCTGTTTATTTCAAGTTTCCGCTGCCAAATTATGTTTGTGACCGGAGGTCACTTGTTCTTGTAAAACTGAATTGTAAAAGTCTGTATAAATTAATGTAAATGTATGCCTTGTATGTGTGATACAATGTTGACTAAGGATATATGTGCAATAGTCACTGATCCTGGGAACTATTGCAAGATATATATCTGGGAACCTGAATATTGGATTTGTTACTTATTATGATTATACTTCTAGTATGATTTTTAATGTGGGAACTGCATTGTTCCTTAGTTAAGAATTATGCAACTAGTATAATTTTAATTCGGCACATTTCCAATATTTTAGGGTCCTTACAAAACCATCCGATGCAGACCAAATGGTCCTAAGGCAAGAAAAGCAAAACTCAAGCGGTACGACTGCAAGAGCCAGCGGTGAGTCCAAACGCTAGGGAGGTCTGGACCTAAAGGAGGTCCGGGCCTTATGATCCTAACAAAGAGGAGGTCTGGATCATTAGATCAAGCAGCAGAGAGGTCTGGACCCTTGGATCAAATAGAGGAGGGATCTGGATGGTTAAGATCTCAAAAGAGAAGGTCCTAACGGCCAGATCTGAACAAGGGGAGGTCTGAGCGGCTAAGATGTCCAGAGAGGAGGTCCTAACGACCAGATCTCAACAAAGGGAGGTCTGAGTGGCTAAGATCTCTAGAGAGGATGCCCTAACGGCCAGATCTCAACAAGGGGAGGTCTGAGCGGCTAAGATCTCCAGAGAGGAGGTCCTAACGGCCAGATCTCAACAAGGGGTTTTTATGTGATGAAGACCATGCTTGAGCGATAGGTCCAACTAAGCAAGCGGTAGGTCCGACCTGAGAAAAACCGAAGAACACAGAAAAATCCAAAGGAGTACAGAGAGGTCCTAAGGACACAAAGAGGTCCTGAGGGTTAGATCTCTCAAATGGGACCCCAACGGTTAAGATCAAAGCAAAGGAGAGGTCCACGGAAACAAAGATACGCGGGGAAAGCTAGGGCCGTTAGATCAAGATCGAACGGGGCCAAGCGAAGGGGCCGTTCGGACCAAGCGAAGCCCTCACCAGATTAGGGCCGTCCGATACGGATCGGATGGCTCTTGATGGGTGGAATGTTCGGACCGTTCGAACGCACCTTCAGGATCGGGCCGTCCAAAAGCTTCAACGGTCCTGAGGCGAGGAAGGTTAAACCTAAGCGGCACGACCGCAACAGAACAGCGGTAGTACCGCAAGGACGCAAAGGAGGTCTTCAAGGAATCAAAGGAGGTCTTAACAAAGGAGGTAGTTCCGGCACTACCACAGTGGTACGACCGCAACAGAAGGGCGGTAGTTCCGAAGGAACAAGCGGCAGTACTGCCAAAGCAAACGGTAGCACCGCACAAGCGCTAGGGAGGTCCAAAAAGAGCTCAAAGAGATCCAATTGTACCCAAAGGGTTCGAATGGACTGGAGGAGGTCCAACTGAACACCAGGGAGGTCCGATTGGAAGCGGGGAGATCAAAAGGAGCTCCATGTCGACACAGGGAGATTCAAAAGGATTTCAAGGACGTCCAAATGAACTCAAGGAGTTGAAATGAACTCTAAGAGGTTCCCGGGGAGGTCCAAAACAGAGAAGGAGGTCTAGATCAAAGGAGATCTAGACAGAGAAGAAGGTTTAGACCAAAGGGAGGTCTAAACAGAAAGAGATTCAAACAAACAAAGGGGAGGTCTGAACTTGGGGAAGTCTAAACAAAGGATTACAAGGGGAGGTCCAGAGAACAAGGGAGGTCTAGATCAAAGAGAGAGAGAGACTTAGAGGGAAAGGCTAGCCTAGAGGGCAACCAAGGCCAACAAAGAAAAGAGGCTAAAAGCCAAAGAACAACAAGGAACTTCAACGAACAAAGAACACCGAACAACTGGGTTTAGTTGAAGTTTAGTTAGGTCAAGTTAAAGCTCTTTTAAAAATCTCAAGTTATGCTGTGAACTCTCACCAACCAAATGGTTATTTTTATTTTAAAAAGCTTAGAAAACTCAGGACGAATGGGACGTTACAAACCTACTCCCCTTAAAGGGAATCTCGACCTCGAGATTCGGGCTGACTAGAGAATAGGTTAGGGAGCTGGGTTCTACTCACCCTTCCAATTACTTCCTCTTTGAGTGATACAAAACCGAGCTAACGTTGCACCAGCCAAAGATTTCCAAGAGACGGGTTGAGCGAACTTGCCCACAAGATCAAACCGCTCACTACAAAATGAACGGCTCAAAAGCGAAAGAAGGTTGGGGCAAACAGGAGGTCCAGAGGACGAAAGGAGAATTACAAATGAGGTTCAGAAGGATAGGGGGAGGTCCAAGAGAACACGGGTAGGTCCAAAGAAGGTCGAGGATGTGCAAAAGAATGCAAGAAGATCCCAAAAGAATATAAGGAAGTGCAAAGGAACGCAAGGAGATCCGATGGGTCACTGGGAGGTTCAAAGTTTATAGAAGAAAGTCAATTAGCCACAAGGGGATCCAAATGAACACAGGGAGGTCCATTTGAACAGCAAGAAATCCAAACAAACACGGAGAGGTCTAGAGGGACAGAAAAGGATTCACATGGACTTAAGAGATTCAAACCAACAAAGTCCAATCCAATGTTTCAAGGTAAGGTCCAGCAAAACTCAAGGAGGTCTGGACTTTAGAGGGGCTTTAAGCACAAGAGAGGTCCGAGCCCTTAGATTTAGACAAAAGGAGATGGTTCAGAGAACAAGGGCTGGGCCAAAGGATACACGAAGCAAAACAAGAAAAAGGGAGGAACTCTAGCAAGGCCCTAAGGGAACGGTTGGCAAGGATCACCTGGAGGACTGGCGGTTTGGCTTGGAGCTTGTTTCCGCTGGGGGCAAAACTTGGCAAAATGACCCCATTGATGGCATTTTAAACACTAGATGCGTTCGGCAGACTTGGCGTTCTTGGGTTGCTGGTTGCTGGTGCTGCTGTCCAAGGTACGAATGTCCTGGCATGCGGCTGGATGAGGTGCTGCCACAGAGGTTCCGAGGGGGATAGGTGGTCCTAGGTGCTGACGTTGCCTAGAAGTCCTGGCTTGCTGAGGAGGTCCCTGCTGAGCATCGGACTGTGGCATACTTGCCACGAAGGTCTGCGGAGGTTCTGGTGATGAGGCTTCCTTTAGTGGGCACTGGCTGGCGAAATGTCCCTTTTCCCAGCAGCGAAAATAGGCGGCACTTGAGGCTTGAGAAGGCTTCTTTTGTGGCGGGCTTCCCAAAGAAGAGCTGGGGAGCAACAAACCAACAGGCTGGTCCACGGTTGCTTCTTGGGGCACTGGCAAATCCAGACTTCTATATTCACATAGCTGGGACACAATCCTTCTGTGTAACAACCTCAGCCCTAATAAACAGTAATAAGATGCTGCTCATAGCATCACTGTTCATTTGGCAAAATGGGCAACATGTTACAATCTAATTTCCCCAAATTCTAGCCAAAAATTCATATTTGATCGAAGCTTCAAAAGAAAATACCACTCCATGTTGGTATTAAGACCGGGAAGTATTTTATTTAAAAGCCAGATGAATTAATTTGGCCAAAAATGATTTTTGTTGAATTTTTAGAAATTATTTTGATCTTGAGAAAAATATTTGTCTTTAAACAAAACCTATTAGGCCTAGATGAATTATTTATGTATTTCAAAAAGGAGAAATAGTGGTTTCAAAATTTATTTAGGGAATATATCATCCCAGTAGCATTTCTGCAAAGTTTCATAATTTTACAAATTTATTTGCTATTTTTAAAGCCCCGGTCAAACTTTTGAAATCTTAAATAGGGTTAGTCAACCTTTCCGGTCTAAACTTGACCCTTTTACACTGTAGCGACCGAATCTGGGTCCAAACCATGCAATTGGGCCTCACCCGACACATTCACGCGCGTGTCCTAACTTCCAGTGAACGAGAGCCGTCGATTTCCTTACGAACGGACCAGATCAGATGGGCTGTTCGGACCACTCCAATCCGCCTTCTAATATTGACCGTAGGATCTAAAATGTGCGGCACGTGATCATCAGGCTATGCCATTTTTAAATGGCAGAAACTGAAAAGCGTGTGAGCCGTTGGATCCTCATTGAATGGGCCAGATCAGATGGGCCGTTCGGACCGGTCGGAGGTGCCAAGCGATATCCACCGTTGAATTTCGATCGGACGGACCACATCCATTGGGTCGTTCGGACCACCCGGACCTCCCTTCAATCGCGGCCGTTGGTTTTAGATCCAACCGTGCCTTCCTTTTTGTGCCTAAATGCGCAGGCGCGCATTAAATCTTGGGCCGTTGAATTGTGATCGAACGGCCCTTGTGGATTGTGACCTTCGGACCACCCGGACGTTCCAGCCATCCTAGCCGTTCAATTGAGATCGCACGGTCCATATTGAAGGATACCGGTTCAGTGTTATTTGCCCACCTCATCGTAGCCGCTCATTTCTAATCGGACGGTTGCTGTTCCTTGAGGCTTGCTGTGTGCTGTGCGTGGCTGTGACTGCCTTTGGGGCCCGCTCGTCAGTGGTGGCTCTCTCCTCCTTCTCTTGCTGTGCGCCGTCGCCGATATCCTCGCCAAAGCAGTGGAATGCACAGGGAATATACGAATATTCCTTTGATATTTATCCTTAGTTGCCACCTCATCGGCTCTGGAGAGTTCTCGTTTGCTCTAGGAACTCCAACTCTTTATAAACCCTACTGTCTACCCTTCTGCCATTGTTGACCGAGAGGAGCCCCACTAGTTTGCTTTCCTTCCCAGTGAAGCTTTCTTGCTCTTACCCTTGTTCAGCTTTGAGCATGCCTAAATCTCATATTAATGTGGATTTTGGGCATCTCTTGTAGAGTTGGACCCAGGGTTTACTCTCTGTCAACTTAAGCAAAGTGGGAGCACCACTTCGGTGAAATCTCATTTTGGTAAGTTAGACTCCATTCCTTCCTATAAAAAACATGGGTGGTAGTCGTTAGAGCTTAAGTTTCTACTATTTTTGTTTTGGTTAGACTGGTGTAAAGGACTTTGGATCTTTACTGTTTGACCAAGAACTTGATTTCATCTCCTCCAACCCTAATTGGTAAGCTTAGACCTTACCTCCTGTTATCTTAAGCTCTCTAAGGACATCACTAGCTCACTTGAATCACTCACATGTTCATGTGATGTTCCAACCTTGCTTTGACTGAAAAGTTCTTTTTATAACTTTTCGGTCTTTCGTATCGTTTTTAAGACATAGGGTTTCTCTTACCAGTATATTAGCTTATTTAGGTCCTAGGTAAACCCTAGTATCATAAGTAGACCATCTCTTGATTATTAAGGTCATCAATTCAGCTTAGTGATGCAAACCCTCTCTATTAGTTATTGTGGGTCCAAAACCAACAAATGCTCAACCCTTCTTTTCTTTCTTTAAACCGGCGCTTAAGGTTAGCATTGATGGATTGTGATATTAATTACCTTCCGATAGCTCTAACTTCCATTTAAGGTCTTCGTTTTGTGTATTTCTTCAAGACAACCAAATCGAAAGAGATTCTTTCTCGCTTTGTTGTTGATCAAGCGACAACATAGACAAAGAAGAGTCCAATTTCTTAAATTGCTATTGATAGTTATTAAATGATCGACTAGGTCACAAAGACTAGTTTAAATACACTTAGCTCTAGCACAAGATCCCATTTACATGATGTTTAGCTAGGCAAGTAATTCAATTATGAGCTGTCCTGTTCCAGTTTCAAAAATCTGAAACTGTAGCTCAATCTAAATTCCAAGCTATAGTGAATAGTACTAGCAAAGGTTAGTTGTAGTTTATTATTCTTAATTAAATTATTGTACCTTAAGCATGTTGCTAATCATGCATTAAGCCATTGACCATGCATTCTTTTTATTCATGCTGTTCTCTGTTTTTCCCTGTGTTCATTGGATTTTATTTTCTTTTAGATTCTGGTTCTTCTGAGGTTATTGAATCTGTTGTTGAGCAGCAAGAGGTTATTTATTACTACCAAGGCAAGCTTCCTCTCTGCACCATGTTGATCCCAAAATTTGTGAACCGTAGATTTACAAAACACAGTGATACTGTTGCATGCAATTTTCTAAAAATTATTTATGATCTGTCTCTAGTTAGCTACAAACCAATCTTTGTGGCTTACCTTGAATTCAATCATACACTCAGCCTAAGGTATTGTTTGTATTACAATAATTAGGTTAGAACTTTGCTTAGCCACGCAGTCCATAAAACAGTAGTGTTTGGCAAGTTTATCTTGTCAAACCTGGGAATAACAAATGAACTTTATTCATTTTGATGCTCTGTTCAGTTTATTTAAATCTGAAATGACTATAAATCTTGTTAATAAACTGATTTCAAATCTGGACAAGTGGATGCTAGTGATGGTGCCTTTGTGCACGAGAATTGGGAAATGTGGATGTCTTGTGCAGGTTGATTAAGGACCTAACTCGACAAATTTCAATTCAAGCCCCAACGCATTTCTACACGCAAAGTATGGGCAATTGCTTGGTTAAGTAAAAGGTTAATGCTATTGAGTTGGGAGCAGAGAGTAAGGACATGTGTATTGATCTCATATGGCATAGATGCTTAAGTCTTCGGCCGTGTCTTATGCCATGTGAATTTTATATCGATATCGATGTTCTTAGAAGGGTGAGGGCGATATGTGTTCCATCGCATGTACGCATTCTTGTGGCCCCGATCGCGGTCTAATATGTGTGGCTAACACGAGTTTGCATTTAATTGATTGGGTCGGCATTCCCGACACAACATGTGGGCCCCTTGAGCGAGATGCTATCGATCGTTGTTTAAGTGGGATCGGCCTCACATGGGTTGTCCAACTCAATAGCGTTAACTTGTTGAAAAATACCAAATCTTAGCTTACCCTACCGCATACCAAAGGCAAGTGTGCTATTATTCCGAGGCTTACGGGCTAACTAAGTCGTGTGGGTAAAGATGTACACCCTGCAGGTTTTAAAACTATTCGAATAGCCGTGTCCACTTTGTGGACTTTACACTTGAATTGATGTCACCAGATAGACTTTGCTCTAAATTCGGTTTTGGGAATTATTTCGCATGATGGTTGTCATGCAATGTTTGATGATAATCGGTCACTTTATTATTGTTACTTTATATGATGATGCTCTCATTTACTTACTGTTTTAGTCCAAATTTATTTATAAAACCGCCTTGTCAAAACTTAGCAATTGTAGGTTAAGATGTATCACTTTATGCAAAATTGAACCATTAAATCCTTCCTGTTGTTAACCTTATGCATATACCAACTCTAATCCTTTGTATAGGTGCTATTCAATATTTTATTTTAATAGTTTGTGTAAGTCTTGCTGAGTACCTTCCGTACTTAGGGTTTATGACCTCTTGTTGCAGGTGAGGATGGTTACCTGTATGAGATGCCCGTTAGCGCAGATCAGGGTGACGCTAACGAGTGAAGCTAGTTCTAGTCTCCACGCAATAGCCTGCGGGTGATGGGCCATTGGTGATTTTGTTGTTTAGTTTTGCTTCCGCTGTTGAGCTTTTGTGATGACCAGAGTCATCTGTTACTATAGCACCGAACTAAATTGTAAACTGTTATGTATAATTATGTAAATGTATGCCTTGTATGTGTATGATGCAATGTTGTTTAAGGATATATGCGCAATAGTCACTAATCTTGGGAACTATTGCATGACGTATATCCGGGAACCTGAATATTGGAATTGTTACTTGTTACTATTATGCTTCTAGTATGATTTTTAATGAGGGAATTACACTGTTCCTTAATTAAGCATTATGCTACCAGTATAATTTTAATTCGGCACATTCCAATATTTGCAGGTTTTACATTCTGTTATTCTTACCGCCCGCTGCTGGTGTTACCGTTGCAATCAAAGTGACCTCTGGAAGGTTGTCGTCAGAGAACGTTGGACAATTTTGTGAGCACTGGCTGGCAAAATGGCCAATCTCTCGGCTTTTAAAACACCGAACTCCTGCTCTCAAGGTCTCTCTTTGAGAGGATTGACCACTAACACTGCCATGGGGCGCCTGCAAAGATGGACAAGGTGCTGATCTTGAAGGCTTTGACACGGCAATTGTTGGAGCTTTACTAGGTGGGGACTTAATCACACGAATCTTGGAGCTTCCTACAGCCTCTTGATCTTGGTTTAGCATCTTCCTCTTGAACTTGAGGTCCTGTTGACGACAAGGAGCTTCTATGTTGAGGGCTTCGGAGTGGACTTCTTCTGGATTTGATTCCTTTGCCCTGGCCTTCAATGCTGAAATTGCTGAAGATGACGGTGGCAGGGCAGCAAACTGGGGGTTCTGGTTCACCATTGCCATGATGGCAACAATGGTTTGGTTCTGCTGGTCCACCATGCTGACTAGAGCTGCCGCAGCCTAGTTCTGTTGAGCCATCATTTGATTCATGCTCTGCATCACGGTGCTCAATAACTGGGTCTGTGCTGTCAAAAACTGACTCAAGCCTTGATCGGCTAGGGCTGCCAGAGGAGGAGGTGCAAGGGGGTCGACACTGGCATTGGGGCCCATTGGTCCATTGTGACAAGCTGAGGGGCCGGTCTAATCCATCCTGAAACATACCTGCTAGGTTTAATAGATAAGGGGGAGAAAGCACAATAGGTGAGAGGGAAAAGCACTTAGACGAGTGAGATCAGGGGAGGTAGATAGAACAGCCTAGTTGGGGAAAACAGGTTAAACCTGAAGGAGCAAGGGCCCAGAGGCCAAAAGAGGCAAAAAGGTGCAATAAGTCCTCCTACTGGAGCTCTTCTTGCACTAGCTAACGATACAAGACTAATAGGGACCACTACACAGAAGGAGCCTAGCAACTAAGGCTATAAGGTTGGGCTGACGAAACGGCCTTGATCTGCAAGAAGTCCAGCAAGACATCCTTGAAAAGCAAAGACAACGCTGCCTCTTCGCCCATCCAGCTCTTTCCCCCAGGAGCTACTCGCCACAACCAAGGGCTGGGTGCTAGCTAAGAGCCAGGAAGCGGCCTTCCTATCTTGGCTGGGTCCAAAACTTATGATTGGAAAGGGTCCACCAAATAACTTCTTTCAAAGTCAACTAATCAAAGAAACCAATCAATCAATCAATCTCCCAAAGCATTTGTAAGTCATCATGGCTATCAATTCTTTCTTGGGCAAGCTTAAGAAATTCCACAAATTGTTCACTTTAAATTGCATCCTCCTTCTCTACCCACAACAAAAGAATTCCCAAACTCAACATCACTTTTCAATCTGATGACTCTAGAATCACTCCCAAGATCACTCAAATCCAATTTAAAAGAAGTTCTCCCGAGGGTCTTCCTTTAAATCACTGTCTTTCAATTGATCCACCAGATTGTTTGTCACCAATCAACCAAAAATGGGTTTAATCAATGCTACCATCAAAGGTAAACCCCAAACATACATTCCATATTCTGATCAAGATATACAGTTAGGCTAAGATTCCCATCAGATATGGATTCTCAATCTACTTATATCCAACTAAATCCAGTAAAAACCCACAAACTCAGATCCACGCTCCCAACTGAACTTACAACTTTCTTAAGATTCAAGGGTAATCCAATACTTTTTGATAATCCCAACAAGATTTCACAATCCTACATCCTCCAAGATCCAATTAGAACTTTCCATAATCAACCAATCCCAAAGTCTTTAATCCTCAAGATCAAATTCAAAAAGGCTTCTTTCAAGCTACCTAGCTTGGCATCCATCGCATTGGTTATACTTGCAAGTGTAGCTCTTGAGAACCTGGTGTGCTGTAGACTGCACCAGCAACACCATCTTCTCAGGGCTTCCAGCACCAGAACACGAAGGCTCGATCCTAAAGGGATTATAGAAATGAGGAGGCCAAATTAAGTTCAAAATACAATTCCAAAAGGGGTAAGATTTAAGAGTCTGAAAAAGAGGTAAGGAGGAACGGAATAAGGAGAGAAAAGAGTGAGGCAAGATGAGAACAGATCAGAACAAGACGAGGGAAGAACCACTAACCAAGTTTTAAGTTGGTTTGACTTAGAAAATAATTTTTGAAACAGACTAAAACGGCCATGCTAACTAAGGTTACGCCCTGTAGTCGATATGGAGCTTTGATACCACCTTTGTGAGGACCTTCTCGGGATACTTGGAATACTCGGATTTTTTTTTGCTACGGTACTACCGTTTTGGTGAGGACCGGTAGTACCGCCCACGTCCGAGCGCAGGTACTACCGCACTAGAGAGCGGTAGCACCACTTAGGTCCGAGCGCCTGTACTACCGCGCTAGGGAGTGGTAGTACCGCCCAGGGTACCCCGAGAGGAGGTCTGCTAGGACCTCCCAGGATATCTCAAGACCTCCTGGAGGTCTTGGCCTATGTGCACTGAGTTAGTCCCATGATCAGTCCTACTAACTCGCACAAAGACACATTGGTGTGATCAAATCCATACCACAACAAGCTAAAGGAATACAACAGGCAAATTATCAAATATTATTAAAGACCAAACGGTCAAGCTTCTTACAAGAGCCACAAGGGCTAAAACACAAAAGCACCTACAGCAGGAAACAAGACACCAACGTGTGAGTCCAACCGATCAGCCTACCGGCTATCGAGTGGAGGACGTCCCTAGGTCGCATGGTCTCCAAAGACCTCATCAACACAGAGCTTTGAGCTCCCTAGAACTTCATTGAGCTGTTGATTTAAACAGAGGGCAAAAGCCATGAGTACTTTTGGATGTACTCAGCAAGCCGTGGGGAGTGCATGCAATAATTCTTATGCAAGGCTTACCAAAAGAGAGTTGTATGGTTAGTTGCAAAAAGTAATATTTGGCAGTAAATAACATAATAGATTGCAAGGCAGCAAGTTAAAACAATAATACAATATTACCTTTGTTTCAAAGGAGGTCATGAGCACCCACTCACTTCCAAAACCACTCTGGAGCACCCACTCCAAAGCTTCCCAAAAGACCAATCGTGGGAGGTCTGGCCACACCCATGACCAAGACCTCAACCACGACCACCCTGGAGCACCCACTCCAGAGTTCCCAACTAGCCGCTGGACCTCATCTCGAGCCAACCATGACCCCTCTAAAGCCGGCCAAGGTCTCTTCGAGGCAAAGCCACAGTGTCCCGCAGACGCGCCCAGGGACACAACTTCACAAAAGCTACCCCTTGCACCACTTCTCCGGGAGATGTCCATAACCAAGGACTTGGCTATTCGAATAGATTTTATGCTCTGCAGAGGTGTACAACTTTACCCACAATCCATGATCTCTCTAGCGGGACGGGTTCCGGAAAGACCCTTGCTCACTTCCGATGGTGAGCAGTCTAGAGAGCGTGACAAGGCCTTTACAAAGCTTTGATTTAGCTCGGAGCTGCCCGTTAAGGTTTCGCTTCCGGATGGGTTGCAAAGCCACCGGATTCGTGCCCCCTCTTGCGCCGTTGCAATAAAACTTGCTCAACCACAACAGCACCAAGCCATCTCATTGCTAATTATTCGGCCCAGGCCATCCCCATAAAATGACCTTGTGGTTGCACGGATTACCCGGATCCACAGACACAAAGTTAAGTCCTTAATTGCTGCTCAAGCAAGACTTCCACAACCACAAAAGTGCAAAACACCCACTACTCACTCCCGGCCTTCTTGCCCAAGCAAAACCATTTTGGGTTCAACCCGGCCACTGGACCACCCAGTCCTGGCACAACAAGTTTTAAGGTGGTCTCGCACCACAATCAACACAACTTATGGCATTAAACCATAGTCGGTTAACAATGGCACCAACTAGAGATTTCATAGTCCATTAGTCAAGATTATTAATTGATAAGGCATGATTCACAAAACCCACGGTTCTATAGCAAGGCTAAGCATAATCTTACGGTCCCATGTTGGCATTAACAAAAGGTACGAACTAAATATCCATCCTAAGGTGTCCAAAGGGGATCATGTCAACATGTCAAGTACCCAAGTCGAAGGAGGCATAGTGTCAAATAGGAGAATAGCTACTGCCCAAAACAGTTCTATAAAAATAGCCATGCAAGTTTGACAAATCAAAATATTTTTTGTAAAATGGGATCAAGATGATCAAGGTCCACGACTTGCCTCTGTTGAAGGGAAAAGCTTTGGTTGGTGTAGCTTGAACCACGAGCTCCTTAGCAATCAACCGAATCTACACGTGCGCAAAGAAAACCAAATAAGCAAAGAAACTCCAAGAAATCCAAAGGAACTTACTTAAAGCAAAAGATAGGAGGTCCACTGAGAGGGGGAGGTCCGAGAAGGAGGTCCAGCGAATGGGAGGACCAAACGCACGGGGGGTCCGAACTAGAGGAGCTTGGGGAGCACACCAAAACCGAGAGAAGGCTAAGAATGGCGAACAGGGAGGAAATGGACACCCCCTGGTGCTCTATTTAAAGGAAAAGGGGAATAGAAGCACCACAACAGGGAGGTGACCAGGTTCAAAGCATTGGTAGAAAGGCATACTGCCAAAGGTACGAAAAAGGATTAGATTATGAGAAGGAGGGGACAAAAAGTAGAAATAAGTACAAAGGAAAAGACAACACTTTAATGTGACTTCAACCCATATCAAATGCACTTTAGAACCTGGGGCAAGGGAGTTAGTCAAAAGGGTGAACATATCGTCAAAGCAAATGGTCCCAGGAGGAGGTCCTGCGAGGGGATCCATAGTGGAGGTCCTGCGAGGAGGTCTGAGGACAGGAAGTCCTAAGACAACCAAGGAGGTCTTGACTACGGAGGTCCAAACGAAAGGGGGGGGGTCTAGACCACAAAGGTCTAAACACCAGGAGGAGGTCTAAACCGCAAAGGTTAAAACACAAGGAGATTCTATGGACAGGAGGTCCAAAAGACTACAAAGTGGAGGGAAAGATGGACACGATATCGCCAGCGGCGGTAATACCATGTTCAAGAAAAGGTACGACCGGATGACGGTAGTTCCGGGTTTATGTTGCGGTACAACCGCAAGCTAGTTAGGGCCTTGACGGCTGAGACAAACCAAGGGGAGGTCTTAACGGCTTAGATTCTCAAAAGGAGATTCTAAACGATTAAGACCAAAGACAAGGGGGAGGTCCTGACAGTTAGATCTCCAAGTGGGAGGTCCTACGGTCAAGATCAAAAGGGCCCTACGGTCAAGATCAAAAGGGCAAGGAGAGATCCGTGGAAATAAAGATGTGCGGGAGGAACAGGGGCCGTCAGATTTTGATCAGATGAAGCAAGGCTAATGGGCCGTTCGGACCAAGCGAACGAGTCAACGAGGCCAAACCATCCGATGTAGACCAAACGGTCCTAAGGCGAGAAAAGCAAAACTCAAGCGGTACGACCGCAAGAGCCAGCGGTGAGTCCAAACGGTAGGGAGGTCTGGACCTAAAGGAGGTCCGGGCCTTATGATCCTAACAAAGAGGAGGTCTGGATCATTAGATCAAGCAGCAGAGAGGTCTGGACCCTTGGATCAAATAGAGGCGGGATCTGGATGGTTAAGATCTCAAAAGAGAAGGTCCTAACGGCCAGATCTGAACAAGGGGTGGTCTGAGCGGCTAAGATCTCCAGAGAGGAGGTCCTAACGGCCAGATCTCAACAAGGGGAGGTCTGAGCGGCTAAGATTTCCAGAGAGGATGTCCTAACGACCAGATCTCAACAAGGGGAGGTCTTAGCGGCTAAGATCTCCAGAGAGGAGGTCCTAACAGTTAGATCTCAACAAGGGGAGGTCTGAGCGGCTAAAATCTCCAGAGAGGAGGTCCTAACGGCCAGATCTCAACAAGGGGAGGTCTGTGCGGCTAAGATCTCCAGAGAGGAGGTCCTAACGGCCAGATCTCAACAAGGGGAGGTCTGAGCGGCTAAGATCTCTAGAGAGGAGGTCCTAACGGCCAGATCTCAACAAGGGGTTTTTATGGGACGAAGACCATGCTGGAGCGGTAGGTCCGACCAAGCAAGCGGTAGGTCCGACCTGAGAAAAACCGAAGAACATAGAGAAATCCAAAGGAGTATAGAGAGGTCCTAAGGACACAAAGAGGTCCTGAGGGTTAGATCTCTCAAATGGGACCCCAACGGTTATGATCAAAGCAAAGGAGAGTGTAACATCCCAAATATAGGTTGTGTTTCAAATGTAACCAAACCAGGGTTTGTGTTTTAAATGTAATCTAATATGGGTGTTTGTTTCAAATGTAATTAAATGAGTAGAAATTAAAACTTTTCTCACATCTTGAAACTCTTGAACATTTCTATAATTCTTGACAAGAGTTGTGGAATTTAAAAACCTAAACCTCCTGTTGACTAAAGTCAACCCCTTAATCAACTTTGGCAAGAATCTGGTATTCAACGCTTAGAAATACTTTTTCTTGGTTCTAGGGATGATGTGCGACCCCTTTGAAAAATTTCATAATTTTTAGAAATTATTTGATAATTTTTGGAGGTAAGTCAAACCAGTTTGACCTTTGGTCAAACCCTAGAACAGCCTTGATGAATTTCTTGAGAAAAATGCAGTATATAAAAATCTTTGGAAATTTTATGTAAGGTTAACCCTAGAGTGAGGAAGCTCCAGTCAAAATTTTGGAATTTTTGGAGTTAGTTTGCTACCTCTAAAAATTCCTCCAAACTCAACCTTCAAATTTAAACTCAAATCTGGCACTATTCCTTGGGTCCGAGCCACCTTCAAGTGGGTCGAACCCAACCTCGTCTTAGCTCAGCCTGAGCCCCTCCCTCGCGCGAGGTCGTGCCCCATTGGATCGAAATCTAATGGCCACGACCTCCCCTCTCCTCTCATCGCCGTCAGATCAGGATCTCGCGGCCACGACCTCCCCTCTCTTTGCAGCGTCGTGCGCACCAGCCCGACCTCCCCTCTCTGTTGTGCTCCCTTGGATGTAAATCTAATGGCCATGACCTCCCATCGCGTCGTGTGCAATGGCCACGACCTCCCCTCGATGTTGCGCGTCCTTGGATGTAAATCCAACAGCCACGACCTCCCATCCTTGTCGTCGTCGTGCTTGACTAAATTTAATTGTAATAAATTTCAAAGTTCTCATACCAATTTAAATTAATTAAAGTTATTAATTTATTGGACTTTCTGAAATTTGAAAGATTTTGTTTGATTTGTTTAAAATTCTAAAGATTTAAAAGTCAAAAAATAAAATTTATTAAAGCTTTTAAAGTTTATTTGAGTTAAAATTTTAAAAAAAATAAAAATAAAAATTAAATTAATTTTGAGAATTTTCTCGAATTTTTTTTAAAGTTTTTCCTAAATTATTTTAAAGCCAAAATAATTTATTTGCAAAATTAAAAGCCAACTTTAGGTTGGAAATATTTTTATTAAGTCCAAAATAACTCTAGAGATTTCTGTGAATTTTTCTAGAATTTTTGGATTTTATTTGGTATTTTCTAAAGCCAATTTGAATTATTCTTGATTAGTTAAAATTGGAAAATCTCTTAAATTGCTGAAACCCTGTTGGTGAAATCTTTCCCGGCCGAAACCACCTCGCAGATTCGCCCATCTCGGCCCGATCTCGCCTTGCCAAGACCAACGGTGGTGACCGTTGGATCAAAATCCAACGGCCACCCGTGGTCCCCTTCCTCTTCTCTCGCTGCAAGTGGGCCCGGCCGCATTGTCTTCCTCCTCGCCTCCTTCTTTCTCGCGACGACAGGCAAGGCTCGACTCGCCATTAGCGGCCGCCTGAGCTCATAAACGCCACCTTTTCTCCTCCGCTCCTCCCGCGCGATGCGCGCACGAACCGGCGCCTCCAACCGCCCCACTCAGACGGCCGCCCCTCTCCGACGCCGGTTCGCCCACGCAAGACAACCGCCATGCCGCCACGATCCTCACAAGACGTTCTCCCTTCCTCCGCCGGCCCTATAAGAGGGAGCACCGGGCGCCTCACCATCCTCAACTCGCCGCCACCACCCACTCTCCCTACCCTCCGACTCGCCGGATTCGAGTTTTTCACGCCACACCGCGCATTCGCCGTCTCTACCGCCACCGTTGCCGACGATCCGTCCTCCGCCGCCACTAACGGCATCGCGGCGTCAAGGCCTACCTGCGCGCGCTACGCCTCGCCGAGTTCCACCGAACGCCGCGCCACCACTTCACCGAACGCCGCGCGCCTTTGCCCTCGCCGTCGGCGAATCCAACGAGCCCTTGCGCCGCTTGGGTAAGCCCTCGACTCCCGTTGCCTCTCTACCACACGGCACCACTCATACTTTCGGAGCGCCGCGAACGCCGGCGAAGCTCGCGCCGAGCCGACGCCGGTTATTGCCGACGTGGGCGTGCCGCGTCTTGCGCGCCATCTCGATGCCACGAGGCCCTAAACGCCCATTCGGCGCCTCGTGGCAACCACGCCACACACACGCCACCTCGTATAGCTGTGGTCCCGTGGACTTGGTCCACATGGACCGTGTCTCTGACCGTAGAGCCCACACTGCCGTTTTATTTTATTTATTTACCGAAAACCTCAGGGCTGATGTCAGCATTATGTAATAAATAGGTTTTCCTTTAGAAAAATAATTCAGAAAATAGATTAAATTGCGATTTGGGCTTTAAATTTAGAAAATTCATATCTTTTGATTCTTAACTCCAAATTTGGTGATTCCAATTTCTAAAAATTTATAAAATGATCATCTAGCTAAATAAATTATAATTAGTTGATTTGGAGCAATTTTAAACTGTCTGTTTAAAATTTAAATAATTTAAACTACAAATTTAGGTTTAAATTTGTAAAATTCATAACTTTTACATCTTAGCTCCAAATTAGATGGTTCAAGTTGCTAAGATCTTAGAAAATTATTGTATAACTAAATAAAATATAAGTATTCAATTTGGAGTTCAGTTTAGTCTTGTTTTATAATTTAAAATTCATTTAAATTCCAAATTTAGATCAAACTTGTAAAATTCATATCTTTTAAATCCCAACTCCAATTTGAGTGATTCAAATTTCTAAAATATTATAAAACTATTATCTAACTAAATAAAATATAATTATTTATTTTTGAGTTAATTTGAGTTGCCTTTTTGATTTGTTATTTGAATTTCGTTTGAATTTGGATCGTTTAGCGTATAGATTTTAATTTATTAGGAGAGTTAAATCCTTCTGAGGATTTAGAGAGTCAAGACTTCAACGAAGGCAAGTTACACCCTTGACCACATTGCACCCATTATTTCAAATTATTTAAATTCTGTTTTAAATTATTATTGCATGCGTATTTATATTCAAGTAATTTAAATCCTTGTTTTAAGCTTTATAGTTATTCCTATTCCATTGTATAGCCAAATATTGTCTCAGATAGACTATATGGAGGACCATTCGAATGTGATATATATACTGGAGGTAGAAAGTGGAAATATTGGATTATAAGATAACATGATCGTTGGATATGAGATTAGAGAAATTGATTTGTTGTTGAGGTTAATTATAGAAATATATTTTTGGGCATCAGAATATTGGAAATAGAAGTATAGGATTACACAATTGATGGACATGAGATTGTAGATATACATTATGGATGGATATTGAATTATAGAATCACGTGATTATTGGGTATTAGATTATATGAATACATGATGCTTAGATATTGATTATACAATTATGCAATTGTTGATTGTTGGATTATAGGGTAGAATAATTGTTGGAGATTGAATCATAGGAATGCATTATTAACGGATGAAGAAATAAGTGAACGATGGATATTGAATTGAAGAGATAGTTAATTATTGATATTGGACTTTTAAGATTGAATTATAGAAGTAGTCATTGTAGAATATTGATTTGCTTGGATGTTGGATTAAAGGATTAAATCTTGGTGGGATTATAAAAATAAAACTTGATTAGATCTTAGAATTGGATAATTGTTGATAATGGATTATCGAAGAATGGATTATAGAAATAGATAATCATTGGATATCGATTATCAAAATTGGATTATAGGATTACATAATCATCGGATTGATGGGTGTTGAATTATTAGAAATAATTCATTAGGGATTAATGGATTGATGGATATCAGATTATAGAATTAGAGCATTATTGAATGTTGGATCGATGGAGGTCAGATCATAGAAATAGACTGATATGGTGGATATTGGACGAATTAATATTGGAGTATAGGATCATGTAATTACTGGAGTTTGGATTATCGGATTATGAACACAGTACGGATGGTTCACTTACCGGTCTCGTACTTGACAATACCTTGACATTGAATCCCTCACCCCTTGTCACTCTAGATAAAACCTAGTTGATACAATAGTATGAACTAGGATCATTTGAAAATGTTGCATAGTCATGCTTAGACCAAAAATGTTGATTTGGGGAATTTCAGCCAAAAATCAAATATTGTTTAAATTGTATCCATGACATTGGTGTGTTATGGAAGTTTATAAATGACTTTGAAAAATAAAATAAAATGATGGTTTGTACTTGGGCTTAAATGGTTGTTTGGATGGTGCATGTCAATGCACGGGCTCAATCTGGGTAGGGTTGATGCCCATGGGTTTTGTGGAAAGTCGCCCAAGTCAATTGAGGACCGGCCTCTGAGCGTTCCTTTGCTATGCCTATAATGGGCTATGCCACATCGTGCAACCACATGTCCTGTATGGGCAGGATCTGGCTGACTAATTTGCAAAGTGCCATCGCGGTCGATCCCGCGGATTGTGTGGGTCCATCTCGGATGGCTGGTCATATTATGACCTCGTTAGTCCCACTGGCGTAAGAGGGGGCCCCTACAAACTCTGCGGATTTCTATCCAAGGAGGGATGCGAAACCTTAACGGGTGGATCATGTGGGATGGCGCATTGTAAAGGCTTTGTCATGTGCTCTAGATCGCTTACCTAAGGTAGTGAGCGGTGGCATTGACGGATGCCGAACAAACTAGAGAAGTCATGTCATGTGGGTAAAGTGTACAACCTCTGCAGAGTGTAAAACTATTCGAATAGCCGCGTCCGCGGTCATGGACATGCTAGCAAAGCCACTCAGAGTTAGACTTGGATTTTGATTTAAAAAGACTTCATCAACTGGTTTATCCAAATGGGAATTGGGCGGGAAGCCTTGTGATAGGAGGGTATCCTTCACCATTCATTATGGAGGTTATCCACACTATAAAACTGTCATTTAAAAATCTGATTTTAGATATGGTATAAAAATGGCCTTGAAAATTTATACGAGTATTTAAACTGAAAATGCTGCTTTATGCAAACTTAACCAATAAGCCATCCTTTGTTATATCCATGTATGCAAGTCATTCTGTTATTTGACGGGTGTAACTTGCGAGCACGGTAGTTGTGCTCATTCTTGCTTAATGCAAATAATTTCAGAGGAGAAGGAATTTACCATCGGTGTGGATCTCGACGACTAGGCCGCTTCCCCAGTCGATTGCCTGTGGCAGATCAGCTGGCCTCCACTACATCTTCGTCTTCCGCTGTGTTTACTTTATTGTTGGCCTGTAAGCCTCCTTTGTAATCAACTCTGTTGTTATTTATTAATAAAGTTGTGATATGATTTTGTTACCATATTTGTTTACTGTGTGAACTAGCTACTGATCATGGGACTAGTTCAGAAATGCACAGAGGATTCGGGAGTGTTAATCCCGGGTCTTACACGACCTCCCCTCTCTGTTGTGCACCGTTGGATCAAAATCCAACCGCCACGACCTCCCCTCGATGTTGTGTGCCCTTGGATGTAAATCTAATGGCCACGACCTCCCATCGCGTCGTGCGCAATGGCCACGACCTCCCCTCGATGTTGCGCGCCCTTGGATGTAAATCTAATGGCCATGACCTCCCATCACGTCGTGTGCACCAGCACGACCTCCCATCTCTGTTGTGCGCCATTGGATGTAAATCCAACGGCCACGACCTCCCCTCTATGTTGTGCGCCATTGGATCAAAATCCAACAGCCACGACCTCCCATCACTTGTCAGAGTCGCGCGCAACGGTCAAGACCTCCCCCCTCTGTTCTGCGCCATTGGATGTAAATCCAACAGCCACGACCTCCTATCTCCTTACAGCGCGCGACCTCCCCTTCTCTTTTCACAACCGTCCGAGGTAAATCTAACGGTTGCGACCTCCCCTTCCTTGTCGGAACCGTCAGATCTAGATCTAGTGGTCGCGACCTCTCCCTTTCCTTTTCAGACCACACCAGTTCAGATCTAATGGTCACGACCTCCCCCTTTTTCTTATCGAACGGTCGAGAGCAGTCACCTGTTCTTCTCCTACCTCGGTCTCGCGCGCGTGAGCCATGGCAGAGGGAGGGCAGTGCCTTGTCACCTCTCAACAGCTCTTTTGCTGCAAGCATTAAATGCGGGTTAGCCTTCCGCCCCCAAAGTCATGCTCCGACCTGCCCCCATCCCCTCTACGTCCTTGTTAAGCCATGGACCGAGCTGTGGGCTAAGCTCACCATGGAGCTTAACCCTGCTCATATGCCTCTGCTTCTCGGCTATAAAGGGTCCCCTTGTTCCTCCTTGGCTTCCTTTAAACAACTTCTCCACTTGCTCTCGGTTCCTTGAGCTCAAATCACCCATAAGCCCCTCGGCCGCCATTGTTGCACCTTGAAGCTCCTCGGTGGCAACAGGGTTCCAGTGGCTTTTCCTCCACCTCTTTGCTTCCAATTGAGCCTCTCACCTCTGTGGTCGAAACCCCTAACCTAGTTGGTTTCGACATTTTCAGGAGCGGGCTAATTTGGAGTTTGGTCCCCTTCGGCCGAAAAGCTCCCCCTTCTTCCTCAAGTCCGGTAAGGACCTCCTCCCTTCAATTCCTTGCTCTGGGAGCATCTGCGAGCTATATAGAATCCATCTTGATGACGCTTGTGCAGTTAATTTTGCTCAGTGCCTCGTCCTCGTTATCGCCTCCAATAGCCGTGGTCTTCATCGCGGGTCGCTCACTTTCTTCCCATCCCCTCCGCGACCTCCAGGTAACCTCCTGGTAGTCCCTAGGAGCTGGGCACCTACTTGGTTGAACCGCTGTCGAGCTCCTTTGCTGCTTGTCGTTTGGCCGTGCTTAGCACCGCCGCCCCTCTCCGGCTAGCCGCCGCTCTGGTCCACCACCGCAGGTGTGAGTGGTACCAGAGGGTGCACATTGCTATTGCGCACCCATAGCTGGCCGTAGCTCGCGTGGCCGTGGCCTGAGTCGTCAGCGGTGACCATTTCTTCACCGTCGGTTTTGCTATTGGACGGAGCCGACAACTGTAGCAGCTCGTTAGGACTGTCCCTTTCCAGATCTGCGGGCGAGATCTTGCGGGGCCGTATGTGTGCACTGTGTTGCGTTGATTGTGAGCTGCCCATCTCACGATCGACGGCCCACAGTCGCCGCCTCCTTTCGCGCGTGGGGTTTCCAAATGCGCTGCGCGCGATACAACTCAGGCCGTTGGATTCAAGATCAACGACCCATGTTCGTTGGATCTACGCGGGCGTGAGCGCGTTGCCCCGTTCATCTTGGGCCGTGCGATGCAAGATCAACGGCCCAGATTCGTCCACGTCGTTTCATTTTTAGGAATTCCCGATGGATTTATTTGTAAACTGAAAAAGGTAATAAACTTTGAAAATGCATAACTATTTCATGCTAGCTCCATTTGAGTTGATTCAAATTTTGGTGGCTCTGGTTTGAACTAAAATTTAATCTAAAAATGGTTGTAAGTTTAGTTCGGCTCCAGAAAATGAATTTGTAAATTGGTTTCAAAATTAACTTTAAATGTTGCTCTAAATGTTGCATTTAACTTGTAAATTGCATAAGTAATTCTCTAGAGATCCTTTTTGAGTGAATCCAATTGTGTTGGCTTCCTCTATTAGTGTACTAAATGGTAGAATAGGATTTAGGCATGTAACTATTTTCAAAAGAATTGTGGGTGCATTTTATTTGTGCTCTTTTGTATATCTTTGAAAAATTATAAAAAATGCATACTAGCTCCAAATGAGGTGAACTCAATTGTGTTATTCATCTCATGAGGTGCTTGAATTACCATAAAAATCCCAGTTGCAACACCTCTTTGGAAAATTGTGCTTGAGAATTTAATTCGGATGAACAGTAATCGATTTGAATTTTCCAGCAATTTCCAGGCTGAGCAGATTTGTTTTGGTCATAACTTTTGCATTGAGAATCCAAATCAATTGGTTCTTATTGATAAATTCTTTAAAAATCATGCTCTTGCTGCCGTAAAAATTTCAGTGCAATTGGAGATAATTTGCTATGGAGTCTTTTTGGTTTTCTTCGTTCTTATCGGTTCTTTTCGCTTTTTCGTTAGGTGCCGATGAGTGCGTTGATAATGAGAGTGTTCCCCTGCAGCAATTTGAGCATATCCAGCAAGGCAAGCAGTTTGATCATATCCCGTTAATCCCATTACTTTTAAAGTCTAATACCTTGTTTAACTTGTATGTATGCATGCTTACTTTGTGTTAAATTATCGATTAGTTAAGCCTATAGATGCATACTCTGTAGGTAAATGTTCATTCTCTACTACTAAGCCTAGGATTATCTTGTTGTAATTTAGGGTTCGATGGATGGACTCTTATCACTTAGTAGTTTACGTGATAATGCTTAGAAATGCTTAGATCACGGTAGAAATGGGCGGTTGTCGACTTATGTCGATGACCTTGATCAAACAAAAATTATTATTCCATTATGTCCAGCACTTGTGCTTTGTTACTTTGTAAAGAAACAAAAATGAAAACAAAATTGTTATTGATTTGGGCACAATGGATGTTGGTGTGATCTCATGGTGTGATGGAATGGTGCCTAAGTCCCTAAGGACCGAGTTACTTGGGCCACTAAACTGAGCAATCTTGCGTGCTAACCACACGAGAGTATTGGGAACCCCTCTTGGCTAAGTACTTTGGGAGGTATTAATTATGGGTCGCAGGTGGTTAAAACTGTTTTTATAAGGGAAGAGCACCCGCAGTTGCTTAGGCTGGGCCGGTGTCTCCTACCTTTCGGGTTGTCGCGACTCTTAATTAGCATCATTCATTGGAAATGCCTCGTAGGACTTAGCCGTGCCGGCATACCAAAGGAAGTGTGCTAAATAGCTTGGCGAAAAGGCGGTTTGGCATGTGGGTACATTGGTACACCCCTGCAGGGATAAAACTATTCGAATAGCCTCGTCCTAGGTTATGGACATGCTTGGCAAGGTCACTCAAGAACTAGACTAAACATTTAATTAAAACTTGTTGGGTGGTATGAATTGGGTGATTCATGCTATTGTTGGGGTGGCTATTGGGTTAGTCACTTCCAGGTTATTCTTACTGTTGTTATTATTATTGTATCGTTGTTACTTCAACAATTAAAAATGCTTTGTCAAATTGCTTTAAATCTATTACATTATTGCAAATGAAAACTTGCTTTATGCTAAAATGAGCCTAAAGCCTTCCACTTAAATAAAGCTTGCATGTAGCATATGTATAGGTCTGTTACTCTACACGTCAGTCTTGCGAGTACATTTTTGTACTCATTTGCTTTGCTTAATAACTTTCTTGCAGAGGAGGTGGAGCCCCAAGGGCCCAACTTTTGTGAGATGTGCTGTGGTTGGGACGACTAGGTTGGTGGCATGGTTGGTTGCCTTGTGGGCTAAAGGCAAACCATATGTCCTTCTTTTATTTATTGCCATCTTATGGCTTTTGCTTCCGCTATGTTTATCTTTCTTAGTTGTTATTTGGCCGGTCGGCCCCTTTTGTAATAACTCTACTATGTATGTCTTTTAATTAATTTAGTTCGTGCTTTGGTTCTATGTCTTGAATGGAATTGATGCATGATTTTGTAAAGGGGTGTGTATACTGCATTTCTGGGAAGTATATATATCTCGAAGACATGGGTTATTTTGTTTGTGATGCTAGGGTCAAGGGATGACTAAGCATTACAAGCCAAATAAGCCGGGGTCCTCACAGAGAGGTCCACAGAAACAAAGATACGCGGGGAAAGCTAGGGCCGTTAGATCAAGATCGAACGGGGCCAAGCGAAGGGGCCGTTCGGACCGAGCAGAGGCCTCACCAGATTAGGGCCGTCCGATACGGATCGGATGGCTCTTAATGGGTGGAATGTTCGGACCGTTCGAACGCACCTTCAGGATCGGGCCGTCCAAAAGCATCAACGGTCCTGAGGTGAGGAAGGTTAAACCTAAGCGGCACGACCGCCACAGAACAGCGGTAGTATCGTAAGGACGCAAAGGAGGTCTTCAAGGAATCAAAGGAGGTCTTAACAAAGGCGGTAGTTCCAGTACTACCACAGCGGTACGACCGCAACAGAAGGGCGGTAGTTCCGAAGGAACAAGCGGCAGTACCGCCAAGGCAAACGGTAGCACCGCACAAGCGCGAGGGAGGTCCAAAAAGAGCTCAAGGAGATCTAATTGTACCCAAAGGGTTCGAATGGAGTGGAGGAGGTCCAACTGAACACCAGGGAGGTCCGATTGGACGCGGGGAGATCAAAAGGAGCTCCATGTCGACATAGGGAGATCCAAAAGGATTTCAGGGATGTCCAGATGAACTCAAGGAGTTCAAATGAACTCTAAGAGGTTCCCGGGGAGGTCCAAAACAGAGAAGGAGGTCTAGATCAAAGGAGATCTAGACAGAGAAGATGATTTAGACCAAAGGGAGGTCTAAACAGAAAGAGATTCAAACAAATAAAGGGGAGGTCTGAACTTGGGGAAGTCCAAACAAAGGATTAGAAGGGGAGGTCCAGAGAACAAGGGAGGTCTAGATCAAAGAGAGAGAGACTTAGAGGGAAAGGATAGCCTGGAGGGCAACCAAGGCCAACAAAGAAAAGAGGCTAAAAGCCAAAGAACAGCAAGGAACTTCAACGAACAAAGAACACCGAACAACTAGGTTTAGTTGAAGTTTAGTTAGGTCAAGTTAAAGCTCTTTTTAAAATCTCAAGTTAAGCTGTGAACTCTCACCAAAACCAAATGGTTATTTTTATTTTAAAAAGCTTAGAAAACCCTGGACGAACGGGACGTTACAGAATGTGACCCATGTGTCGGGATTACATTCCTCCACCTCGCTCCAGTTCCAGCTCCTATTTTCCTCAAAGATCACATCACGACTGATGCAAATCTTGTCACGACATGGATCATATAGCCTGTGTGCCTTGCTCCCTGCTTCAATGCCAAGGTAGACCATTGGAATGCTCCGATCATTATCACGACCTGGCCCAGGGCACACCCGGGAGGTCCCTCAGGACCTCCTGGGAGGTCCGTAAAGGACTTCCCAGGACGTCCCGAGAGGACATCCCGGTAGGACCTCCAGACCTCCCGAGAGGTCGAATAGACCACCCGGAGGTCTGGGGTCCCGACCCGAGGAGGTTGTTGGACCTCAGAGCTCCTCAAGCACCACGCGCTACCCGAGGGAGGTCCGAGAGGAGCCAACCCGAGGAGGTCGTAGGGCTTGAGGACGAGCCTTAAGTCCATCATGATCCAAACTGGTCCCGAGGATCATCGACCAGCCTCACAAAGACGCAAGTGACAGCAA
Organism: Phyllostachys edulis; assembly: GCA_036346405.1. Lineage (NCBI taxonomy): Eukaryota > Viridiplantae > Streptophyta > Magnoliopsida > Poales > Poaceae > Phyllostachys > Phyllostachys edulis. The sequence goes on along the minus strand of CM070553.1, from coordinate 63,610,353 downwards.
AACATCCACACAACCTTATTAACAACAAAAGGAGGTTTGATTACAAGGGTTGCTTACAAGCTCCAGCAACCGAGAGCACACAAACGCAGCAGAAAACAAAAGATATTGTCCACCCATTACACCACAGGTGACTAGCTAGAGGACGCGGCCTAATTGAGTTGGTCATCTTCATCATCATAGGAATCTTCACCTGCTCAATTCATGAATGAAGCAAGAGTGAGCACCACAACCGTGCTCGCAAGTTACACCCGTCAATTAACAGAATGACATACATAGGGATATATCAAGGGGAAGCATATTAGGGTTGATTTGCATAAAGCCAATTTTATTTCAAATACAAGTATTAAGTTTCAAGGTAGGTTACAATAGTTAAAATTCATGTTTGTGAAATCTATTTTCAGTTGGATAGCATTCATCATGAAGATGGTGAAGGATACCCTCCTACACATGGCTTCCCGCCCAAACCCACTTTGGTTAAACCACCAAAACCAGTTTCATAGTTCTTTTGAAAACCAAAACCAAGAGCTAACTTTGAGTGACATTGCCAGCATGTCCATGACCGCGGACACGGCTATTCGAATAGATTTACACTCTGCAGAGGTTGTACACTTTACCCACATGACATGAATTCTCTAGTTTGCTTGGCATCCGTCGATACCACCTCACACTTCCTTTGGTGAGAGGTCTAGAGCACATGACAAGGCCTTTACAATGCATTGCTCCACCGCAGTCCACCCACATTAAGGTTTCGTAGATCCCCCCTTTGGATACAAACCCGTTGGGTTAATGGGGTGCCCCCTCTTATGCCAGGTGGGACTACAACAGTCGTAACATGACAAACCACCGCCTCCGCCGGATCAACCACGAAGGAGCTTTGCAAATTAGTTAGCTAGGTCCCACGCCCCATACTGGAGACATGTGGTTGCACAGTTTTGGAATAGCCCATTATAGGCTTAGCAAGTGGTGTCTCAAAGACCGGTCCTTAACCGACTTGGGCGACAAACCTCAACCCTGGGGCATCGGATCACACGACCCCCGTGCATAGACATGCACCAACCAAACCAACTAGCTTCGCCCAAGTCAAAACCATTTTTCATTTAATTTGCCTTTCAAACCTCCATGGCACACCAATGCCATGGCCATTTGTAAAACCTCCATGACACACCAATGTCATGGCCGAAATCTCCATGGCACACCAATGCCATGGCCCAAATTATTTGATTAAGTGATATTTTGGTCAAAACTCCCAAATCAAGATTTTGGTCTAAGCGAGACTAAGCATTTCATTTTTCAAAGCTACGGGTCCTCACTATTGCAAGAACCAGGTTTTATCTAGGGTGACAATGAAGTTGATTTCAACATGGAGAGTGGTCATACCAAGCAGTAGGCATAACTATGAATTGAAAGATAGGCATTGAAATAACTTAGTAAAGTAAGCATGCATACATTCTTGAAATCAACATCGGTAATTTGAAGTATTGGGTGCAACATGATCAAGAGTGTAACTTGCCTTGCTCAAAGTCTTGAGCTGCTTCCTCTCCCTCACTGAACTCGGGCTCCCCACGGTCTTGACAATTTACATGTAAAAACCAAATGACTCAAATAAATTTCAAACAAGATTCCAAAGGACTCCAAATAAACTTAGATACAAAACCAACAGAGAGGATAGGAGGTCGGGAGGAGGTCCAATGAGCTTGATGGAGGAGGTCTTAGGACTCAAGGGAGAATGTCCAAGAACTGGTTGGAGGAGGTCCAGAGGTGCTCAGTTGAGACAGAGAGGAGAAATGGAGAAGAAAGTGAGAATGGAGGGCTTCCCAAACTATATATAGTGGAAGCCAATGCACATGACCCAGGATAGGGCCATCAGGAGTTGGTAAAGAGGACAATGGGAGTAGGCAAGGAATGTGACAACGGTATGACATGAGTATTGAAAAAGTGAGAGCATTTAATGTGATACAACATGCATTAAATGCTGTGGAGACTTCCTTGCACTAGGACATAGTCAAATGTAAAGAAAACTGGGAGTGTGACTGCCCCGTGGGACAGCCAAGACCCGCAGAGGAGGTCCTGCAATGACCTTGAGGAGGTCTTGTAGTGAACAAGGGGAAATCCTCACCCACAGGGGAGGTCCTGACGGTTGGATCTCCAAAGAGGAGGTCCAAGTGGCCAAGATTAAGTGCACCAGAGGAGGTCCGCAAGGGCAAGGAGGAGGTCCTCTCCCGCAAGGGAGGTCTAGACGGTTGGATCTCCGGACGGGAGGTCCAACGGTCAAGATCGATTACAATCGGGGAGGTCTACAAAGGTAAAAGGAGAACCTCACTCGCAAGGGAGGTCAGAGCCGTGGGATCAAATCCAGGGGAGGTCTTGACGGTTAGGATTTCCAAGGGGAGGTCCTCACGATCGGATCTGCCAAAAAGGGAAGTCTGGACGGCCAAGATCTCCAAAGGGGAGGTCTTGACGGCCATATGTACAAGGAGGAGGTCTGGACGGTTAAGATCTCCAAGGGGGATGTCTTAACGTCCAGATCTTCAAGGAGGGAGGTCTGGACAGTTAAGATCTCCAAGGGGGAGGTCTTAACAGCCCAGATTTACAAAGAGGAGGTCTGGACAGTTAAGATCTCCAAGGGGGAGGTCTTAACGGTCCAGATTTACAAGGAGGAAGGTCGGGACCGCTGGATTTCGATCGGACCGCCCAGAATGATCTAAGGCTCAGGGAGGGTGGGATGTTCGGACCATCCGAATGTCTCACCAGGATTAAACCGTCCAATGCAAATCGGACGACTCGTAATCAATAGAGATGCAAATAGGCAAGGAGAAGGCCCTGGAGGACTCGGGGAGGTCCGAAAGGACACGGGGAGGTCCAATAAAGGTAAGGGGAGGTCCTAGAGGACATGGAGAGGTCCTGAAGGACGCAGAGAGGTCCAATAAAGGTAAGGGGAGGTCCTAGAGGACATGGGGCGGTCCTGAAGGACACAGGGAGGTCCAATAAAGGTAAGGGGGGGGGGGTCCTAAGAAGCGGTAGCACCGCATGGCGCGGGTGGTACTACCGGGCTGGTACTGAAGGGAACCTCCAGAGAAGGTTTCAAGGATACAAGCGGCGAGGGAAAGTCCAAGTAAACCCGAAACGCTTCAACAGGATTCTAAAGGAGCTTAGATGAACATAAGGGTGGCGCAAGCTTGGGGAGGTTGTAAGCCAGGGAAGACCCGAGAGGGAGAATCGGACCCAGGGAGGTCCAAGCGTTTGGGAGGTCTGGACCAGGGGAGGACAACACAAAGGAGGTCCGAACCTCTGGATCCAAACGAAGGAGAGGTCTGGGCCATTAGATCCCAGATGAAGGGAGGTCTAGACCAGAGGTGGGTAAAAGATGAACAGAGAAAGGAAGATCTTCAAAACTCTGACAACTCAACGAACCAACAACGAACTTTTAGTTGAAGTTTGGGTTAGTCAACTTAAATCCATTATGTTATTTCAGGTTAAGCTTTGAATTCTCATCAAAACAAAATGGTTCTTTTTATTTTGAAAATTTCAAAAAGGTTCTAAAAATCAGGGTGTCACAATCATCAAGATTCTTGACATGTGTTGATGGAACCTTCATATGAGTCGTGTAGCCGAACACTTTCAGGTGGTCTAGGCACGGCTTATTTCTAGTCCACACCTCATAGAGGGTAGAGGCAAGGAGTGCTTTAGTGGCCACACGGTTCAGAATGTATACCTCGTGCCTTACTGTGAGGACCCCGGCTTATTTGGCTTGTAATGCTTAGTCATCCATTGACCCTAGCATCACAAACAAAATAACCCGTGTCTTCGAGATATGTATACTTCCCAGAAATGCAATATACACATCCCTTTACAAAATTATGCATCAATCTCATACAAGACATAGAACCAAAGAACGAACTAGATTAAACAAAAGACATACATAATATAGAGTTATTACAAAAGGGGCCGACCGGCCAAATAACAACTAAGGAAGATAAATAACAGCGAAAGCAAAAGCCATATGATGGCGATAAACAAAAGCCATACGGTTAGCCTAAAGCCCAAAAGGCAACCGACCGGGCCGCCAAGCTAGTCGTCCCATCCACAGCACATCTCACAAAAGTAGGGCCCTTGGGGCTCCACCTCCTCTGCAACAAATTTATTAAGCAAAGCAAATGAGTACAAAATGTACTCATAAGGCGGCGACGTAGAGTAACAGACCTATACATATGCTACATGCAAGCTTCTTTAAGTGGAGGCTGTAGGTTGTTTTCAGCATAAAGCAAGTTTTCATTTGCAATAATTAAATAGATTCAAAGCAGTTTTGCAATTCATTTTTAATTTGCAAGTAAAAGCGAGAAAACAACATAATAACAATAGATATATGACAACAACAACCTGGAAGTGACTAACCCAATAGTCACCACAACAATAGCATGAATTACCCATTCATACCACCCATGTCAAGTTTTAATTAAAGGTTGTAGTCTAATTCTTGTGGAAAATAACCAAGCGTGTCCATAACCTAGGACGAGGCTATTCGAATAGATTTAACCCTGCAGGGGTGTACCAATGTACCCACACGCCAGACCGCCTTTTCGCCACATGATTAAGCACACTTCTTTTGGTATGCCAGCATGGCTAAGTCCTACGAAGCATTTCCAATGGATGATGCTAATTAAGAGCCACGACAACCCAAAGGGTAGGATACACCGGCCCAGCCTAAGCAACTGCGGGTGTTCCCAATCCCTATAAAAATATTTTAACCACCATCGACTCATAATTAACACCCCCCAAAGTACTTAGCTAAGAGAGGTCCCATATCCCCCTCGTGTGGTTAGCACGCAAAATTATTTGGATCAATGGCGCAAGTAATTCGGTCCTTGGGGACTTAGGCACCATTCCACACACCATGAGATCACACCAACATCCATTGTGTCCAAGTCAAATAGTTTTCATTTTCAGTTTTGTTTAACTTTACAAATTAACAAAGCACAAGTGCCGGACATAATGGAATAATAATTAGATTTGTGTGATCAAGATCATCGACTAAGTCGATGACCGCCCAATTCTACCGTAATCTAAGCATTTCTAAGCAATACCAACACGTGATCTACTAAGCGATGAGAGCTCATCCAATGAGCTCTACATCACAGCAAGATATTCCTAGGCTTAGTAGTAGAGAATGAACGTTTACCTATAGAGTATGCATCTATAGGATCAACTAATCGATAATCATTTAACAACAAAATAGAGCATGCATACATACAAGTTAAACAAAGTATTAGACTTTGAAAGTAATGGGATTAAACATGATCAAACTGCTTGCCTTGCTGGAGCTGTTCACTATGCTGCAAAGGTTCACTCACGGGATCAACGCACTCGTCGGCATCTAACGAAAAAGTGATAAAGAACCGATAAGAACGACGAAAACCGAAAAGGCTCAACAGCAAACTTTCTCCAAATTTTTACAGCAGCAAGAGTATGATTTTTAAATAATTTAGCAACAAGAACCAATTGATTTGGATTCTTAATGCAAAAGTTATGGCCAAAACAAATCTGCTCAGCCTGGAAATTGCTGGATAATTCAAATCGGTTACTGTTCATCCGAATTAAAGTCCCTAGTACAATTTTCCAAAGAGGTGTTGCACCTGGGATTTTTATGGTAAATCAAGCACCTCATGAGATGAATAACACGATTAAGTTCACCTCATTTGGAGCTATGATGCATGTTTTATAATTTTTCAAAGACATGCAAAAGAGCACAAATAATGCACCCACAAATCTTTTGAAAATAGTGACATGCCTAAATCCTATTCTACCATTTAGTACACTAATAGAGGAAGCCAACAAAGTTGGATTCACTCAAAAAGGATCTCTAGAGAATTACTTATGCAATTTACAAGTTAATTGCAAATTTTGGAGCAACATTAAAAGTCTATTTCTAAACCAATTTGCAAATCCATTTTCTGGAGCCGAACTGAGCTCACAACCATTTTTAGATTAAAGCTTAGTTCAAACCAGAGCTACCAAAATTTGAATCAACTCAAATGGAGCTAAAATGAAATAGTTATGCATTTTCAAAGTTTATTACCTTTTTTAGTTTACAAATAATTCCATCGGGAAAACCTAAATTCCAAAACGACGCGGACGAACCTGGGTCGTTGATCCTGGATCGGACGACCCAAGACCTGCTGGCAGCACGCGCTCACGCCCGCGCGGAACCAGCGAATGCAGACCGTTGATGATGCATCAGACGGTCCAGATTGGATCGCGCGCGGTGTGTTTGGAACTCGCGCGCGCGAACGGGGCGGAGGTCGTGGACCATTGATCGCGAGATGGACGGCCCGCGACCAACGCACACAGTGCACACGCGCATGGCCCTGTGAGATCTCGCCCGCAGATCTAAAACTGGACGGGCCTAGGACATCGCTACAGTGTCGGACTCGTCCAACAACACACCCGACGGCAAAGATCTCCTCACTGCCGGCGACCTACGGCACGACGGTGCCAATGGGTGCCAAGTACAGGTGCGTAATAGCAGTGCGCACCACTGGTACCACTCACACCCGTGGTGGTGGACTAGAGCGCCGGCGAGCCAGAGGAGAGCGGCGCGGTAACACACGGCCAAAAGTAAAATGGAAGGAAAGCTCCGCAACAGCCATACAAGCGGGTGCCCACGCATCTAGGGACTACCAGGAGGTACCTGGAGGTCGCGGAGGGATAGAGGAGGACTGAGCAGCTCTGGCAACGAAGGACCTTGCCGGCGCCGAGGAGGACAACGTGGAGAAGAGGACCTGGGCACAATCAACCGCACCGGGTCATCAAGATGCATTCCATAGAGTTAGGAGGTGCTCCCAGAGCAAGGAATTGAAAGGGGGAGGTCCTTACCGGTGATGTGGAAGAAGGGGGTGCTCACCAACTCCAAATTAGCCTGCTCCTATGGAGACAAGCTAAAATCAAGTTAGGAGAAAGCACCAGGGTGATGAGGGGCTCAAGAGGAAGCACATAGAGCTGAGGAAGGACCCTTGGAACCCAGTCGGCACTGAGGAGCTCCAAGGTGCAACAATGGTGGTCAAGGGGCTCATGGGTGCTTGAGGTCCTTAGAGCAGAGGAGAAGCTAAGTGGTGTTTAAAGAGTGCCAAGGAGGAACAAGAGGACCTTTTAAAACCGGGGAGCAGAGGCCATGAGCTAGGGTTAAGCTCTATGGTGAGCTTAGCCCATGGCTCGGACAAGGACGTGGAGGGGATGGGGGCAGGTCTAAGCAGGACCTAGGGGGCAGAAGGCTGACCAGCATTTAATGCTGGCAGCAAAAGAGCTGTTGGGAGGTGACAGGGCACTGCCCTCCCTCTGCCATGGCGCACGTGCGCAAGACCGAGGAAGGAAAAGAACAGGCGACAGAGATCCACCGTTTGATAAGAAAAGGGGGAGGTCGTAGCCCTCGGATCTGATTCGGGGTGGTTTGAAAAGAAACGGGGAGGTCGCGACCACAAGATCTCGAATGGGGAGGTCGCAGCCGCTAGATCTCCATCGCACGGTTGCGAAACGAAAAGGGAGGTCGCGCGTGGAAAGGGGATAGGAGTTCACGGCCGTTGGATTTGCATCCAATGGCGTGGAACAGAGGGGGGAGGTCTTGCCCGCTGCGCGCGACGCTGACAAGAGATGGGAGGTCGTGGCCTTTAGATTTACATCCAAGGGCGCACAACATCGAGGGGAGGTCGCGGCTATTGGATTTTGATCCAACGGCACACCACAGAGAGGGGAGGTCGTGGCTGTTGGATTTCAATCCACCGGCACACCACAGAGAGGGGAGGTCGTGGCTGTTGGATTTCAATCCAAGGGCACACAACAGAGAGGGGAGGTCATGGGCATTGCGCACGACGCGATGGGAGGTCGTGGCTGTTGGATTTCAATCCAACGGCTACGAACAGAGGTGGGAGGTCGTGGCTATTGGATTCTGATCCAACGGCACACAACATAGAGTGGGAGGTCGTGGCTGTTGGATTTTAATCCAACGGCTACGAACAGAAGTGGGAGGTCGGGCGATTACGCACGACGCTAAAGGAGGTCGTGGCGGTCGGATTTTGATCCAACGGCAACGAACAGAGGTAGGAGGTCGTGGCTGTTGGATCTTGATCCAACGGCGCACAACAGAGAGGTGGGAGGTCTGGCTGGTGCGCACGGCAGAGAAGGGAGGTCGTGGCTGTTGGATTTTGATCCAACGGCACACAACATCGATGGGAGGTCGTGCTGGTGCACGCGACGCTGACAGGAGAGGGGAGGTCGTGGCTGTGAAATCTTGATCTGACGGCAACGAGATGAGAGGGGAGGTCGTGGCTATTGGATCACGATCCAACGGCGACGAACTGAGGTGCGGGAGGTCTGGGCCGTTCGGCAAGACACTGAAAAGGGAGGGGAGGTCATGGCCGCGAGATCTAGATCTGATGGCGATGAGATGAGAGGGGAGGTCGTGGCCGTTGATTTGGATCCAACGGAGCACGACCTCGCGCGGGGGAGGAGCTCGGGTGAGCTGGGCCGCGGTTGGTTGTGGCAGAGGTCGTGGCCGTTGATTTGGATCCAATGGCGCACGACCTCACGCGGGAGGGGGAGCTCGGGCTGAGCCGGGGAAGTGGGTTGGATTCGACCCACTTGGAAAGTGGCTCGGACCCAAGGAACAGTGCGAGGTTTGAGTTTAAATTTGAAGGCTGAGTTTGGAGGAATTTTTAGAGGTAGCAAACTAACTCCAAAAATTCCAAAATTTTAACTGAAGCTTCCTCACTCCAGGATTAACCTTACATAAAATTTTCAAAGGTTTTTGTGTACTGAATTTTTCTCCAGAAATTCATCAAGGGCTGTTCTAGGGTTTGACCAATTGAACAATTGGTTTGACTTACCTCCAAAAATTATCAAATAATTTCTAAAAATTATGAAATAATTTAGAGGGGTCACCCATCATTCCTAGACCCAAGGAAAATATTTCCTAAAGTTTGGCACATGATTTGTGACAAGTTGAATAAGGGTTTGACTTTAGTCAACAGGAGCTTTGTGTTTTTGAATTCCTCAACTCTTGACAAGAATTATAGAAATGTTCAAGGGTTTCAAGATGTGAGAAAAGTTTTAATTTCTACACATTTTCTTACATTTGAAACACACACCCATTTATACATTTGGGATGTTACACTTACTACCTCCCCCCAAAACCTTCCAGGCATCTGCATGCTCTTGAGCAAACTTCTCGCCATGGCCACCACCGTCCTATTCCTGCGCTCCACAACACCATTTTGTTGTGGCGTATAGGGTGCGGTGAGATGTCACTGGACTCCTTCATTCTCACAGAAAGTGCTGAAGGCATTAGAGAGGAACTCCCCCGCACCCCCATGATCTGTTCTGAACACCTTCAGTTTTTGGTTGGCCTCGTTCTCCACAAGCGCCTTGCATTTTTTTTGAACTCATCGAAAGCATTGCTCTTCTCCTTGAGCATGTACACCCACATTATTTGGCTATAGTCATCGACGAGGAGGAAGAAGTACTTGTGGCTGGCCATCATTGGTGGCGTGATGGGGCCACATAAATCAGCATGGACGATCTCGAGCCGCTCCTCGGCCCGATAGGCTGCCACACTAGGAAATGGGAGGCGCTTCTGCTTGGCAAGTAGATAGCCCTCGCACACTTGAGTGGGGTGGTCAATTTTGGGTAGCCCGACCGCCATTCCTTTCTCAGCCATCAACTTGAGGGACTGAAAATTTACATGTCCCAATCTCGCGTGCCACAGCCAAGCAGGGTCGGATATGCTTGCGATCACGCACACCGGGTTACAAGTCTCCATGGCCACCTTGTAGAGATGATTAGGGGAGCGCCTAACTTTCATGAGCAGCCTGCCACTACGATCATATAACCACAAGAAAGCATCGAACATAACAACTTTTCTACCTACTTCAGTTAGCTGGCCGATGCTAATGATATTGCTGCACAAGCTGGGTATATAGTATACCTCTGTCAAAAGCCTTTGTTCACCATTCTTGAACTGAAACAACAACGTTCCTTTTCCTTTGATTTTTATGGTGGAGCTGTCTTCGAACTTGGCGTGGCCCTGGATGGAGTTGTCTATATCGTGAAACATATCTCGTTCGCCTGACATGTGATTACTAGCACCATTGTCGAAGTACCATATGTCAGAGCTAACATGAGTTGCTCCGTTAGCTCGCAGCCGGGGCTCCACCTTATCTTCATTCAACAACACCAATTTGCGTGACTTTGCGCTCACCGCTAATAGCATTGCTGGTTCCTCCTCCTACATGCGCGTAAGGTGCGCCTCCTCCCAGACCAGCGATTGGACTTCGGGACCCTCTGTGTATAATGCACTAGTCCAGGATCACGCTAGTGCACACAGTGTTAACAAAGGTGGATATCGATCCACACAAGCGAATAATAGCATAAACGATAGTTTGATTAGTAAATAATGGTTTGACCTTACGGTCGAGTTTACATTTATTCAAGCCACGCAGGGCTAACAGAGAAATAAAGCAGCGAAAATAAAAGCGGTAGTGGCACCCCATCGATTCACCACAGGCAACCGACTGGGATCAAGACCCTCACGATCAGGCACCTTCGATAAACTCGTCCTCGAAAGCTGGTGAAGACTCCTCCTCTTACCTTGATTCGTCAAAACAAGCGTGAGTACACACCGTACTACATAAGCCACACCACGTAAATGTAATGTATACATCTTTGGCTTTTTACAAGGGAAAGGCATTCTGTGGCTCTTTTGCAGAAATGCAATATTTGCAGTTGAATACAGATAATAGATTGAAAACAAGTAAAATGAATAGACAATAATAATTTAACAATTTATTTCACAAAGACACACACAGCCTAGACAATTTTATTCACATAGCTGGATGATTTAAACCACACAGCTCCTTCCCACACAGTTTATGAAAATCTACCTAGTGTGAAATCCCGAGCATTGTCCATGACCATGACGCTGCTATTGAATAGATTAAATTACACTCTGCAGAGTTTGTACACTTTACCCACAAGATACAATTAGTGTAGCTAACACTAATCATAACAAAGCATTTCAGATACCTTATCTTACTATGCTAGGCCCGTCTCAAAACAGACATGTGGTCGTACAGGGGGCTCAGTTCAATAGCGCACATGGTGAGGTCCTTAATTGACCAAGGCAAGACTTCCACATGCTAACTAAACCACACAGACACACAAATTGTTATTCACACAGTCCACACAGTCCACCATCTCACACAGTATCCACCCCTTGCCTCAGTCCAAATCCTTTTACCACCCCGTTGGTTAAAGTGCAACACATGCCATAAAGACACATAGTACACACAGATTATTCAAGATTTCATATTCACTTAGTCAGATTGATAATTTGCAACTTCACAAGAATAAATGAGTCGTGGCATGGCTAAGCAATCTACTCGTACTAACCAACCCACGTTGGTGCTACAATATTTACCAACTAAATATCAACTAGGGTGACAAAGGATCAGGGCATAACAATTACACAAGGAAGGCATAACAATTTGGAATTAACTACTGCACCCAAAAGCTTTTAAATAAATACTTGAATTAAGATGCAGTAATTTGAATTAAAATACTTTTGTAAAACTGGGAAGCAAAATGGTCAAGGGTATAGATTGCCTTGAAATAAGTTTATGTGGTGGTCCTAGTCTTGGAAAGCTCCTTCTTCTTCAACTCTTCCAACAGCGTCAAAGTCTACTCGCAACCGAAGCACAAAAACAAAATAAATAAATAACAGAGGCAAAACAACTCCAAAAAAAAAATCTCCATTAGGTAGATCTTGATTTTAGACGAATTTAGAAATTTGAATGGGCTGATTTGGAGTTAGGATGCAAAAGATATGGGTTTTCAAAGTTTGAATCTAAAGAAAACCCTAGAAATTGGATTTACTGGAATTCCGAATTATTTCTTAATAGAAAAATCAGAATATTGCGCAAGCATGACATCAGCATGACGTCAGCGAAGGATTTTCCGGGAATTAAAAGAATTAAAGAATTAACTGACATGTGGGACCCACATGTCAGTGACCCGGCTCACGGTAGACTGGGTCTACCGAGCCTCGGTATCTGGGGCGGGGTGGACTACCACGCAGCGCCTGACACGCTGGCCGACGCGCGTCTGCAGAGATTTACACGCAGCGGGCGCCGAGGTGGTCGCCACCGGGCACGTCCACGCGGCGGCGGCGAGGGCTCGGGAACCAACGCAGCGGCGAACGGTGGCTCGCCGGCGAGGGTGGGTGGTACCAGCGGTAGAGGGCGCTATTGCGAACCTAGGGGTGTGCTCACCGGTGAGAGAAGACGACAGTGGCGGCCGATGAGCTCAGCGGCGGAGAGGTTCGGTCTTGTCGGACGGGCGCTCGGCGAGTCTAAGCGGCAGCGAGGTCTGGAGGTAGAGGCTGCGACAGCGGACGGCGGTGTGCCCCACGGCACGCCAGGCGGCGGCGGCGATGCAATTCGAAGAAATCGACCGGCGGCGAGAAACTCTAAAAGCTCGAATCGACGGCGATGTGGAGGCTCTCGGGTGGAATTGAGCGAGGGGTTTTGGGAAAGGGGGCGACGCGGTCCCGGGGGTGCCTTTTATAGAGGTCGAGGAGCTCCGAGGCGGCGTGGCGACGTGGAGGTCATGGCGGCGGTTGCGACTTTGTGGGCGTAACCGGCCACGGGGACGAGGGGGGTCGTGTGGGTGGTGGCGGTGGCGGGCGTGGAGATCGTGCGCACGCACGCGGGAAAACGGGAGCGGTTGCGGCCGTTCTGGCTTCGCTGTGAATCCATGGCGGTTCTTGTGCGAACGCAGCGGAGACGAAGACGGCGGGACGAAGGTGGTAGGGTCCACTGGCGGCGAGACGAAGCAGGCTCGGGGCCACCGGCGGCGAAGCGAAAAGCGGGCGTGGCGCATGCGTCCGCTGGCAAGATGGGCAGCGTCTGAGGCCGGCCGTATGAACGAGGATGGGTCAAGGAGATTGACTGAAGCCAAATTGAGAATTAAAATACATTTTCTAATTTAGAAAAAACAGAGAATTCAAATAAGCAAAGGAAAATAGCAAATACACTCAGAAAAATTCTAGAAAATATAACTGAGCACATAGAATCCAAATAAAATAGTTTTGACTATTGTTCATGTTGGAATTATTCATATTAAATTGTTTTGATACTAAAGTCCAAGTTTAAGCTTTTGAATTAAATTCAAATAAATCCAAATGGTGAATTTTCTCACTACAACTATTTAAATGATTTTTAAAGCTCTGAAAAATTGGGATGTTACACAAGTGCATACACAACTAGCACAGCATACCGTGCACTCATGGGTGATCCTCTCATGGTTCGTCCCGTGACATCCTTTATCCCTGCACAGTATCTCGAAGCGAAGCTCCCTTGTGCCCATCTTGAATGCCCGGTGCATCTCACCCTTCTTGCTCTTCTCCTCCACGTACATGGTGATCAAAGCAGAGTAGAGTACTCTATCATTTGCCATGGCGAGTGATGTGTTGTTGCTTCTATCAACAAAGTAATTTGTGGTATCGTGGATAATTGCCTCCACAATACCAACCAAAAGGAGGCACATTGCGCCGTGCATGACCCAGTTGTACACTCGGCTAGATTGGTTGTCATGACACCATATCGAGCATCGTCCCTGTCATGTAGCAGCAACCACTTCTCCTTAGGCTCATACTCAATCCAGTCCGAGAAGCATTTCACCAGCGCCCCCCGTCTTTCTCGCCACACTAGGACCATCTGTGGGTAGCTATGGCAATACTTCGGGCACCTGGTCAGCACTTGTACCAGCCTTTTTTGCTGCCTCCCTTCTGTGTGTCTAGGTCCACTCATCCAAAATCTTCCAGAGTGCTTCAAACTTTCGCTACTGGTTCTGGTTGCACAGCCTCTTGGACAGGTTCATCAAGTCCTTGTCGCGGAACTGCTTGTAAAAGTTTGCACCCAAGTGCCTCATGCACCACCTGCTCTACAGATCCGCCCATGGAAGTGGTTCGTTCTCTCCTTGTTGTAGCTAAGTTATTGCACTCAGCAGGCCCACATGCCGATCATGTATGATGCATACGTTAGGACGGTCCTGTACAACAGAAATCCTCAATTTCCTCAAGAACCACAACTAGTTGTCCGTGTTCTCGCTTTCAACGAAAGCGAATGCCACAGGAAGAACTTGTTTGTTCCCATCCATCGCTATTACAGTTAGTATCTGGCCCTTGTACTTTCTTATCAGGAATGTACCATCCGCACACAAGATTAGACGGTTGTGCTAGAATGCATTGATGCATAGACCAAAGGCGAAAAATGCTCGCTTTAGTACCCACTTGTTGCCTCACTTCGGATGCGTGGAATCTTGAATATCGACATGAGTGCCGGGATTCCAATCTTGTATGACTCAGAGTAGCCCAGAGAGGTTGTGGTAGGAGTCCTCGAATGTACTAAACCTTGATTTCAATACCTTCTGTTTTGCCCTTCGTGCCTTGACATAGCTGATTGTGTATTGGAACCTTACTTCAATCGCCCGAATGATGGATCGTGGCTCAAAATCTAGATTATCCACGATCTCACCGTACATGATGTTGGCGATGAAGCCTGATGCCAGGTTCCTGTGGGACTGCATTGACTCAGCGACGACACATGTGTGAGGGACCACTGTAGAGCATTTCTAGTAGGTGTCCCACTTAGGCTGAAATGTGTGCACTCGCCAAGGGCATCCCTCTATGTCGCGCTTCACATCGTAGCATCTTGGGTTAGACTTGACGACTTTGAATGTACGCCACACCGACGAGGCCCAGAATTTGACCACCTCCTGCATAGCCTCCTTGCATTTGTACATAGCTCCTTGCTTGACCTCGATCTGGTCGTACTCCCATGGCACACGGGAACCTTTGTTAATGACAAGATTGTCGTACTGGTATGTGTTCCACTTGAATGGAACCGTCTGCTGGTCCATAGCATCCTCGTCGTTGGATCCTTCATCTTCTGACAATGCCATGTAGTCCTGGTCTTCGAGATCTATCTTTTGCACTAGGGCTTCTAGCTCCTCACCCTCGTTAGCAAGCCCATTGGCTTACCTAACTGAAGGAGCTCCTTCCACAGGGTCTTCATCGACAGGATCAGCAACTCCTAGACCTTCGACCACTGTGTGCGTTGCGCTGTGGCTGGAGTCCCCGACTTCTTCTTCGGCATTACCACTCCCTTCTTGTTCAACCGCCAATGCAGGAGCAGGCTTAGCATATGCCTAACCTAGAAGGACCAAATCCCACCATTTCTCCCTCACCCTACGTATATATGACTGCCATGACCTTGTTCCATTGAGCTACACTAACTCCCAATATGTGCCTTGTGGTGCTCGGTTAGCAAGGTAACTCAATCTCAGATCATACACATCATGGTCCAAATCGAATGTGTGGAACAACCACCGCATCATAACACCCCATGTACGCTGCTCTGGTCTTGTTAGGGTCACGGTCGCCGATTGAAAATAACGCAAATCAATCCCCACGGGACTCTCAAGAATAGTCCCCTGACCGTAGTAAATTTTGAAGTTGGTTGTGTCCGACATATTTGATGTATTGTACCGTAAACAAGATTTCCACGATTAACCACATATCTAAAACTAAACTACCCACTGAAAAGGATTATGTACAACATACTACACTACTTAACCATACATCTAAAACTATGTAATCCATTCGGTTAAAAAAAAATTACCTGAAAGGTGTGCGATCGGACAGGCAACGCTTCGCTAGCTTCTCTCCTCTCCTCCTCTCCCTTCCCTCCCCCTCTTTCTCTTTGAAACCTCTCTGTACTGTTGAAGCCCTTGTTGCCATTGCCTATCCTATTGCCATTCCAAATGGCGACAGTAGCCTAGTTTCGTAAAAAAAAAAAATCGACTATTTATTTTTGTAATTTTTGAAAAATAATATTATTTAAAAAAAATCAAGGAGTGGGTTAGAGTGAATCGGCTGGGGGAAAGAAATGGCAGTGAATGAGGTTTTTGTATGTTGGATGGGGTTGGCAGTGCAAAGTAATGGGTATGTAGGAGTTTCGCTTGCCCCGGTCGAATTGGAAGAGAAAGCGACGATACAATGAATGCATGACATGATATGATTTTTGAAATGCATGCGAAATAAGAAAAATAAATTAATTTAATTTTAAGCTATCACTTTCAAATAATTTGATTTAATAATATTATTTATTTTATTATTATTTTTAGCAACTTTTTAAAAACTTCGAATTGATTTTGAAAGTAACCTTTTAATTAAACACGTGAAAATTTTAAAACACAGTTGAATATTTAAGATATCGCCAAATAAAATATTAACATCCCGATTTTGAAAATCGGGGTGTTACTTAAGGAAAGCACGCCGTGGCCTAAAGGGGGAGAGTGGGTCGAATGAATTCAGCCCACGGAGGATTTTGAAAATAAAGAATTGATTTGGAATAAAAGAAAAGGTTGAAAAATCAAATAAGCCAAGATAACTAACAAACAAACTCAGACAATTCCATGAAAATTCAAATGTGCTTATTTGGATATTCTAAACTCAAATAAAATACTTTAGAATTAATTGAGCTTCAGATTATTCACAGTAAATCATTTTTATTTCAAAAAATTCCATTTAAGATTTATTTAATTCCATAAAATTTTGGCAAAATTGTGGAAAACCCTAATTTAACAAAAGAGTTCGAAAAGATCAAAAAATGGAATGTTACAATTGAACTGAGTTTCCCTCTACGCTTACGGTGCACACTACAAGAAGGCGAGACCAGCTCGCGCCAGGTGAAGGGGAAGGAGGATCTGGCCGGGGAGAGGGAAATGGCGTGTCGTCTACGTGTCTAAGTGTATCCATGTCAGCAAACAGGACCGTTGTGACGCTGTGGGACTGGTGCGGTTTTATGTAACATGTGGTCAAAGTAAATGTGGTTTGTGAAACATGTATTTGTGGTTCTACAGTAGTTTTGTGAATAGTAAAAAATGGGGCTTTGATGAAGAAAATTTGTCTCATCGTTCCCTTGTTGACTTACCAAGTTACCATACTGCCCCTCCCTCCTGGACGCGGATCCTCTAACTCCATCAAGCGAAGTCACATTGTGTAGTCACTAATAGAATTCACCTTTCAACTAAATCTTATGTCTCCTCCCATCTTTGGCAGTCTAGCTTAGGGATGTCAACATGGCAATTCGTCAGCAGGCCCCTGGAACATTCCCGCCCACGATTATTCCCCGATCCCGATCGCGATCCCTAACCCGACTACACAAACGGGAGGAGTTCCTCCTCTTCCCCACCCCCGATGGGGAATGGGGACCCGCTGGGCCCGTTACCTGATAATAAGTAAGTGCACTAGTTGGAAACTAATAATAATCAATAGCAATGTGATAATTAAATTAGTACAAAATGTATAAACTCGTTACAAAGTGCAAAAAAATACAACCAAAACGACTACATATCCTAGTCTAACAACTCAGTCCACCGACTGACTAGCGACTTTTTTTTCTTTTCTATACTGTTAGGACTTCCTCTAAGAAGAAAAAAATGCTGACTAGGCATCACACTCGATCTACAAAACAAAAAGAATGAGCAGGAGTATTTTTTAAGTATAGGAATTGTAGAATTTCGGGAATAATTGTGTGTATCCCTTAGGACCCCCCACATACTTCATTTATAGTGCTAAATACTACAATCTGACTCGGACTCTTAGACTCACACATGACTTGGACTCTTATCTAAACTCTAATATCTCAAACAACTATAATATCTCCAACACTCCCCCTCAAGATGGGCATGAGATAGCAATCATACCCATCTTGTTACATATTGCAATACCATTATTAGAATATACCAAAACCTAACATCCATCAACTCCATAACCAATACCATCACAAAGACCAAAAGTTGCTTACTACCAATACTACTAGGGACGTCACTAAATCCATCTCCACCATCTAACAGTTGCCTCAATGTCGAGACCCAAATATGCAAATATGGACCTCTGTGTATACTGCACTAGTCCAGGATCACGCTAGTGCACACAGTGGCAACATCGATGAAATATCATTCCATATGAAAAGATAACTAAGAAATAAGCAAATAACAATAATTATCAGAGTAACGACCTTAAGGTCAAAGCTTACAATTAATGGACGCAGGTGGGCGGCTTATATAGGCTCTGGAAGGGAGAGTATGTGAGGGAGCCGCTGGCGCTGTCGTGTGCGACGTGGACACATGCGGCCATGTCGGGAAGAAGAAGGAGACAGGGCACTGATAAGCGGACCCGCACGGCAATGAGGAGAGGAGAGAGCTAGCAGGGCTGCGCGGGAGAGAAAAGAAAACATGGCCCAGGGCAGAGCCAGGCCGAAAGAAAGGAAAAGTAGAATGAGCCAAGCAGATTTGGCCCACGAAGATTTAGATTTAGGAATTGATTTAGAAATTTAGAGAAAGGCTAAAATTCAAATGAGGCCAAATAAACAGCAAATAAATTCGGGAAGAAACCAAGAAAATACCAGAAAATTCCTTGGAACATAAGGAACCCAACTAACACTGTTTTTCGTTTAATTGATGCTTACATTAGTCAAATTAAATATTTTAAATTTCAAAAATTCCCAATTAAGCTTTATTAATTCAAATAAAATTGGGGAAGTTTTTTAGGGACTTAAACTACTCAAAAGATTTTTTTTAAACCCAAATTTTGGGACGTTACACTCAACCTCAACCTCCTCTTCCTCTACCCTCATGCCCCCAGCCACCCCCGGCCTCCACCTCTCTGCCTACACGGCCCTAGTCTTGGCCTCCACCACCTCTACCTTTGTCACAGACCATTACGCATGACTCCCATCCCAATTCTGTTTTGAACCTTTCCTGCAACACTATTTTTGGCACCCGTACCAACACCACTGCACGACACCAATTCCACCATTAGCACAACCACCAAAGCACTACCTGAACAATCTTCTCCCCCTGTCTTCCATGCCTTTCACCGTAATCTCCGATACTGTCACCAAGCAACACAACAGCTAGAACTCTTAGGAAACACACCATCCTCTCTCTCCTTTCCCAAACACAACACACGCAGCCACACTAGATCCTCCACCGATCTAGATCCACACCAAATCCTCCTCAATCATACCACATCCCCCACTGATCTGGATCCACACCAGATCCTGCCACACTAGATCAGATCCTCCACACCGAATCATAAGATCCTTCGCCCTTGAAGCACCCACACCAGATCAAATCCTCCACACCGGATCAGATCCTCCACAACAGATCCAAGATCCACACTGACACCATACCAGATCACCACACCAGATCCTCCACACCTGATCACCATGTCCCCCTTCTCTCTTTTTTCTTTTCCTTTTTTCTCCTTTTCTTTTTTTCTTTCTTCCCTTTCCTTTTCCCATTTTCTTCCTCCCGACACCTTTTGTCTCTTTCTTCCTCCTGACGCCTACTTCACCTCTTCTTCTTCCTTTCTTCTTCTTCCTCTCACCTCCCCTCCCCTAGTGCCTTCTTCCTCCCAAGCGCCTCCCGTTAGATCTCCTCCAAATCCCGAGCGCCTCCCGTCGGATTTCTTCCTCCGCCCTCGATTCTCCTTGTCCCACGAAGCCTTCTTCCTCATCCTAAAGCCTCTCGACCGGATCCTCCACCTCCCGAGTCTTCCTCTCCCCTGATCCTCTTCCCCCGCCTTCTTGTTCGCCACTACCGTAGTAGTGGCCTTCTTGCGTGCCATCTCCACTACCCTCTTGTCCCCCTTCACCTCCGGCCACTGGATCCCACTGCCTCCAGCCAACCCGCTTCTCTTCCTCGAGCACATCTCCTCCCTCCACCTTCTCCACTGTCGGCCTGAGTGCCCCCCGAGCCTACACAGCCCAGATTCAGCCATCGGTAGTCGGATCTGGCTGCCTCCAACTGTCGTCGCACCGTCTCAAGCTACCTCCACCGCTCGGTGCCGCAGCCAACCTCCACTGCCTTGCCTTCGTCTCCGCTCTCTGCCTCGACCAACGCCACCTCTGTGTCTCCTCACGCCGCCCTGGCTTGCCCAAGCATAACCCGGCTGGCCGCAATTCGCTCCCATGTCACACGGTCGTAGAGGACCACGTGCAACGAGGCAGTGTTGTCAGCAAATTGACAGATGGCGGCGGCGGTTCTTGAGGTAAGGGTTTTTTTATTGGGTTAGCGTTTTGGGTGGATTGGCTCTTATATCATGTAAAATTTCGAGAATAATCGTGTGTGTCCCTTAGGACCCCCCACACCCTTTATTTATAGTGCTAAGGATTACAATCCAACTCGTACTCTTAGACTCGTATACGACTTGGACTCTTATCTAAACTCTAATATCTCCAACAACTCTAATAAATCCAATAGGAAAAGATTCACATAGCATCACAAAGAGAATGAACGATTCAAGAATTTTAGCATCGAATGTTAAACAATTTGCCACATGCTTAGATGTCTAGTTTTTTGACTAAATCCAATCTCAGTCCTTAGTACATGCTTTTGTAGACTTCCTGTACATCTATCTGGAAGTTGGACAACAAAAATGATATTTGCAGATGCAAAATTTCAAACTTCTCTATTAATTAAGTTAAATAACAACTAAAATTTGTTGATTTCATATTACATAATTCCCTAGACAAAAATAATTGTTATCTGGAGTCAAACATATTTTTAACTTTGACCAATAATAATTCTACGAATGCTTAGATTGGTTATACAAAAATGAAATGAGTATATTTGTCTCAAAAAATACTTTCATAACACTATGTTTTTTGGTGTTACAAATATATTATAATAGAAATTGGTAATCAAAATAGTGTTTTGAAACTGTGTCAATGCCCAAACTGACACTTATGTGTGACTAGAGTGGGTAATACAAAAATTATGCTTGTTCAAAGCACAGATTGAAATAAATATTACTGTAAAAAAATGAAATAAACATTATTGCAAAAAAATCTCTTCCTAATGTATAGTTTGCATTTTTTTTAGGAACGTGTATAGAATGCATTTGGCATCGTATCTCTAAGAATGGTGTTATTTTCTTCTGGATGTGATAAGGTAGGCAAATAGAGTGCATTGTTCCCTAAAAAAGATGGGAAAATTGTAAATAACCCCCCATAAGTTAGCCTGGGTTTGATGTACTCCCTTACAAGTATTTGTGGCAAAATGCCCCTCTCCCAGTGCCAAGTTGTTTGATTGCCCCCTACGATGGCCATTTCCCCACTAACTCTTGCAGTTTTTGTTGACATGGACTCCATGGCGTGCCAGGTCAGATGTGAGGCGTTTTAGCGTGGCCATTAGGATTAAGTGTGCGGCTTGAGTCAGGTATGGATGGGTCAGGCAGTGTTTCCCTCTTGCAATCAATCAAAACGAGAGGAGATACAAGAAGGAGGGAGCACTACTACAAAAAGGTCTTCACAGACGGTTCAAAAACGTCATCACAGACGGTTTCGTGAGCCGTCTGACTTTATGGGTCAGTGATGATATGAGGTCATTGTAACGCCCGTCCTAGGGGTCACTCGAGAGGTCCTCCAAGTCCTCCCGGAAAGTCCACCAGGACCTCGCAAGAGGTCCAGCAGGACCTCTCGAATGTCCTCCAGGACCGCCCAGGAGGTCCAGCAGGACCGCCTGGAGGTCCTGGGAAAGTCCCTGAGGAGGTCGTGGAGCCAAGGGGTGCCCCAAAGACCTCCCACGACCAACCCAGGGGAGGTCGTGGGGAACTGAGGTCTCCTCAAGACCTCCCACGACCAACCAGAGGAGGTCGTGGAGGGCCGAGACTACCCCAGGACCACTCACAACCAGACCTGAGGGTGGTCGTGAAGGACTGCGGGCACTCCAAGGTCCCCTGTGCAACTGAGCTAGTCCCAAGGATCAATAACCAGCTCATCACAGCATACAAGAGTGGTAGCATACACTTCAGCGAGATCTTTATTAATATCAACAAAGTTGTTTACAAATGGGAGGCACACAAGCCAACAAACCAGAACACAGTGGAAGATAAACATAAAGGCCATCCGATACACCACAGGCAATCGGCTGGAGGGCGCATCCTAGACGTCTAGGACCACTAGGTCCACAGCAAGATCTTCTCAAGCTTTCTTTTCCCTGCTCAAAAGATAATTTCAAGCAAGAGTGAGCACAACAACCGTGCTCACAAGTTACACCTGTCAATTAACAAAATGACATGCATAAATGGATATCTCAAAGGAAGGCATATTATGGTTGATTTGCATAAAGCCAAGTTTCTTTCAAATACATGTACTAAGTTCCAAGGCAGTTAACAATATCTAAAATTCATTTTATACATCTCAGTTTTTAGTTGGGTAACATTCATCATCAAGATGGTGAAGGATACCCTCCTGTCACAAGGCTCCCTACCTAAACTCCAATTTGGATAGAAAACCAAAACCATTTCACAAATCATTTTGAACCCAAAACTGAAATCTAACTATGAGAGGCTTTGCTAGCATGTCCATGACCGCGGACACGGCTATTCGAATAGTTTAACACTCTACAGAGGTTGTACACTTTACCCACATGACATGACTTCTCTAGTTTGCTTGGCACCCGTCGATGCCACCTCACACTTCCTTTGGTGAGAGGTCTAGAGCACATGACAAAGCCTTTACAATACATCGCTCCACCGCAGTCCACCCACATTAAGGTTTCACAAATCCCCCCTTTGGATAGAAATCCACCGGGTTAATAGGTGCCCCCTCTTATGCCGGGTGGGTACAACATAGTCATAAAAGACATGCCATAAAAGACCACCCACTATTCCGCCGGATCAACCGCGGTAATAACTTTGTAAATTAATTGGCCAGGTCCCACGCCCCATTCTGGAGACATGTGGTTGCACAGTGAGGCATAGCCCATTATAGGCATAGCAAAGGATCGCTCGCAGACCGGTCCTTAATTGACTTGGGCGACAACCTCAACCCAGGGGCATCGGATCACACGAGCCCCGTGCATAGACTTGCACCAACCAAACACCCAGATTCGCCCAAGTCCAAATCCATTTCCATTTCTTTGCTTTTGCAAACCTCCATGACACACCAATGCCATGGTTAAAAACATTTAAATAAATAATCATGATTTTTGGCCAAATTTCCCAAAACAGAATTCTTGGTCTAAGCTCAACTAAGCATTCCTTTTCAAAATGCCATGGCTTACACTATTGCATAAGCACCAGGTTTTGCCTAAGGTGACAAGTAGGTTTGTGTAACAGCCCAAAATTTCAATTTTGGTTAAAGTTTAAAATTTATTTGAGTTTGTGAATTTTTTGAAATTTTAAAAGCTTTTTCCTAAATATTTTAAACCTAAAATAATCTAATTACAAAATTTATTATCAAGTTTAAGTTGGGAATAATTTTATTAAGTCTAAAATGTCTCTAAGGATTCATGAGAATTTTTGTAGAATTTTTGGACTCTTTTTGCTATTTTCTAAGTCTAAAAGGAATTAACCAGATTATTTAAAATAGAAAACTAAAAGAAAACTCTTAACAGTGCTTGGGCCGAAACCCTAGCTCGGCCCACTTCCTCTCTCCACGCGCGCGGCCCGAGCCGGCCCACCCGCGCCCCATCTCCCTCACCTCCCACTCCCCTCTCCCTCCACCGTCGGATGCACATCCGACGGCCCACATCGCTCCACGCCGCCCCCTTTCCTTGGCCACCGATTTCAAATCCAACGGCCGCCACCCATCTTCCTCCCCACCTCCTTCCACCTCTAACCGCCGCACAGAACCGCCATTGCCGCCGCTTGGGAGCTTCGGGGCCACCTCCCCCAACCACCCCGATCTTCGCGCGTGCGTGCGCGCGAACCGCACGCACGAGCCGCCCCCACTCCCCCTCTCTCCCCTCTTCTCCGCGCACGACTCGGCCGCACGCCGCAACCACCGCCGCCACGTCCTTGCGCGCGATCTCCTCCTCCCCTCCGCCCCGGCCCCTATAAAAGGGAGCACCGGGTGCGGCTCTTCCTCCTCAACTCATTTCCCCCATTCACTCCTTCTCCCGAGCTCTCTGTTCGCCGGAATCGGAGCTCCTTCACGCCGGCCACCGCGCGCTTCAACCGTCGATTCCGCTGCCGCCGTGACAGCAGCGTCCCGCGCCATCACCATTCGCCTCGCCTCGGCGCCGAAATTCTGCGCCCTCGCTTCGTCGGAGGACCCCGGGCGCCGAAGTCGCCTTCAACCGTAGCTGCGCCGCGCATCTTCCTCGCCGCCACCACCTCCGTCCCCTCCTCGTCGCGTGGGTGGCGCCCTAGACTCACCGTCTCCTCCTCTTCCTAACGACGCCTCACCGCTTCGCCTGCAGCCTTTGTGGCGCCGGCAACCCTAGGTCCCCGCGCCGGCGCCGCCCTCGCCACCGTGGCCTTGCCACGCGTGCGCCACGCGAGCGCCACGAGCGCGTCACGTCAGCCCCAGAGCCCACGTGGTTGCCTACGTGGTAGCCACGTCGCACACACGCGCCACCTCCCCATGCGCCAAGCCCCATGGACTTGGTCCACATGGACCGTGTCTATGACACGTAGGCCCCACTGTCAGAAATCATTTTAACTTAAATTAAATTCCGAAATTCCACTTCTTGGCATCGACATTATGCATTAATAGATTTTCCTTTAGAAAAATAATTCGGAAATTGTTTAAAAAGCGATTTAGGATTTAAATTGTAAAATTCATAACTTATTCATCCTAGCTCCAAATTACATGATTCAAATTGCTAAATTCTTAGAAAATTATTATCTAACTAAATAAAATATAATTATTCAATTTGGAGTTCATTTTAGATCTGTTTTAGAATTTAGAAATTCTTTTAAAATCCAAATTTAGATTTAAATTTGTAAAATTCATATCATCGATTTCGACTCCAAATTTATTGAATTAAATTTCTAAAATTTTGTAAAAAGATTATCTAGCTTAATAAATTAAAATTTGTTTATTTGGAATTAGTTTAAATTGTCTCTTTTAAGTTAAAACTATTTAAATTGCAAATTTAGAATTTAAACTTGTAAAATTCATATCTTTTAATTCCTAATTCCAAATTTAGTGTTTCAGACTTATAAAGTCTTCTAAAATGATTATCTAGCCAAATAAAATATAATTATTTTATTTGGAGTTAGTTTAAACTATTGTCTTGTTTTCATTGGAATTTCAATTGATTGTCGTATTTTCACGTTTAGATTACTGACGATTAGAAATTTGATTCTTCCAAGCTTTAGAATTTCAAGACTTCAGCGAAGGCAAGTTACACTTTGACCATGTTGCACCTACTATGTTAAAGTTAATTAATTCAGTTTTAAAATTATTATTGCATGCATATTTTTAGTCAATTATTTTAATACCGTGTTTAAATGCTTAGTTATTCCATTTGTTGTTGTATGGCCAACTTTGAATATTGAAATGTCATCCTTGTCACCATAGATAAATTGTTTGGAAATGCTTAGCAAATGCTCAAACCATGATTTTGATTTTGGGAGGATTTAGCCAAGCCAAATCATTACAAATTTGTTTAAACTTGAACCTATGGTATTGTTTTACCATAGTGTTATTGTAAAGGTGGTTTTACTAAATAAAATAAAGATGGTTTGGACTTGGGCGTAACGGATGAAAGGTGGGTGCGAGGTTTATGCACGGTTTAATCTGGTTAGGATTAAAGCCGGGGTTTAATTGGAAAGACGCCCAAGTCAATTAAGGACCGACCTTTGGCGTTCCTTTGCTATGCCAAAATGTACCTCCACATGTCCTGTATGGGAAGGACTGGCTTAATAATTTGGGATACCTCATAGATATTAGTGCCATGTTGTATGAGTGGGTGTTGGTTAGACAGTAGTCCCACATGGCGCAAGAGGGGCTCCTGAGGATGGTTAGTCAATGGAAGCGAAACCTTAGCGGGCATGAGTATTGTGAGGTAGATCATTATAACGACCTTGTGATATTTGCTCTGTCACACACGCCTTAGGAAGCGTGGATTGGCCGACACAAAGGGTATAATATCTCGTGTGGGTAAAGCTGTACAAACTCTGCAGTAGAAAACTATTGAATAGCGCGTCATGATCATGGACATGCTAGCAAAGCCACTTTGAGTTAGACTTGTTTTGGTTTTAAAATGAATTCAACGGATGTTTTCGGGATGGTTA
Source organism: Phyllostachys edulis (assembly GCA_036346405.1). Lineage (NCBI taxonomy): Eukaryota > Viridiplantae > Streptophyta > Magnoliopsida > Poales > Poaceae > Phyllostachys > Phyllostachys edulis. The sequence goes on along the minus strand of CM070553.1, from coordinate 63,584,213 downwards.
GTCTGTGGGAAAATTAGGCGGTTAGCCATTGTGATTGGAGGATATCCATCACCTTTGTTGGAGGTTATCTACATTATACATTTGTCATTAAAATTATGATTTTAAATCTTGTATGAAAATGGCCTTGCAATCTATTATGACTATTCAAATTCAAGCTATTGCTTTCATAAAATAACCCCGCCATTGTCCTTTGTTTACCATATGCATGCATTACAATTCCATATTGGGTGTAACTTGCGAGCACGGTAGTTGTGCTCATGCTTGCTTTATGCAACAAAATTTCAGGAGAAGACTATTATCAGGACGGTGAGGACACCGACGCCTAGGCTACGCCCCCAGACGATTGCCTGTGGCGGATCGTTCTGGCCTACTACTATCTTTTTATTTCCGCTGTGTTATTTACTCCTTTATTTGGCTTCATGCCCATTTGTATCGAACTCTGATTTACTATTAATGCAAATGCGAGATTTGGTTGTGTTATCATTTTTGTAACTGTGTACACCGGAAATCCTGGACTGGTGAATGAACACAGAGGGTTCGGGATCTTTCGTTCCTGGGTCCGACAAAAGTGGTATCAGAGCCGTGTCGACTGTAGGTCGTGGCCTTAGAATTGTCTTAAGGACTTATTTTCAAAAACTAAAAATTATTTTGAGTCTATCCAGAGTCATCCTCAACCTTTCTCTTTAAAATGTTTACTAACTCATCTCCCTCTCAAAATTTTAGATGGCTGAAATACCGGACGCTACTTCCCACGGAGCCTTTACTGGATACTGGGCCGAGATACTTTGGGAAATAATGCAGCACCTGGGTTACCGAAAGAGGCCAACTTTTCAAGGATTCAAGTACCAAGTGGGAGAACAACAACTGTGGAGAGTAGAGGTGCTCATCTACTCCAATCTCGCACCGGACACCGTCTTCCACGTCTTTGACGCTCCGATCCGGCGCGATACCTTTGATGATGGCATCCAGGATGCGGCAAGAGAGGCAGTCCGCCACCTTCGCTACACCTACAATCATCGCCTTCAGGGCACCGGGTTTCATTACTACCCGATGCACATTCCGACCCGACTCGACAGTACTTTCAACTCTGCTAGAGACGAAGATTCCCCCGAGCTGACACACCAGGTGGACCTAGCTAAGGCTTTGGACTACGCCTATGGGAACATCTTGAATGACTTGCTCACCGCTCAGAACAGACTACAGGAGGCAGAGGAGAAACTGAAGACCGTAACTGCGGAGCTAGCTAGCTACAAGGCCGGCGAGGCTAGCTCCAGTGAGCCGGATTATACCCCTAGTACCCCATAATAGTTATCTTCCCTGTTAGCTCGATCTTTAGTTGCGAATTATGAGCTACTATCTTATTTGTGGTAGCCATAATCTTTGAATAAAATGACTTAATAAAGGAACTTTTTGGAAAAGCTGTTCTTTGTCTTGTGTGCTCTTTGTGTTCTTGGGCTATTAGAATTTACCCCCTTAGAACTTCCTATCTGTCTATCTCTCCTAAATCTTTGGAGTTCTAGCAGATGGTGACCACCCGTACCGGCAGCGGCAGTGTCCGAGGTCGGGGCAACGAAAACGCAGATTACCAGGAGGATCCCGTGCAGCAACCACCACCGCCACCAGCTGAAGGACCAGATTGGCGTCAGATGATGGAAAACCGAATCATCGATTAACCTCCTAGCTCGATCCCTCGGCCTTGCGAGATGTCACGAACAACAATCGGATCGCACCACTACCTCCACCTACGCAAAGATTGACCATGGTGGATTTTATGCGCATCGCCCACCGACCTTCTCCAAAGCTGACCTGCCGATGGATGCCGATGGCTGGATCCGAAAATCGGGAAGAAGCCGGATGTCACTCGATGTCTTGATCGTGAGAGAGTCTGTTTGCCTCTCACCGACTCACCGTCCCGTGCATCGAATGGTGGGATAACTACAACATCTCCCATCTTGATCGCAGACTATCTCTTGGAAGGAGTTTGTGCGGGCTTTCCGTCATGCACATATCCCGAGGATAATGACCTCAAGAAGAAAGAGTTCCAGCGCTCAAACAAGGCAACCGCGACAGTGGGTGAATACCTGCACAAGTTCAACCAGCTTGCTCGCTATGCCCCAGCAGACGTGGCTAGTGATGAAGAAAGGCAGGAAAGGTTCATGGATGGTTTGAACGATGAGATCTCAGTTCAGCTGGTCTCCAATGACTACACTGACTTCCAGCAGTTAGTGAATAAAGCTTTTCGCTAGGAGGCCAAGCATCTGCGGATGGAGAACATAGCGGAGGATGGCGCTCGAAGTTCAACTCGGAGGGCAACCCAAACCTCGCTTTGCTCGGTCTCGGCCACCTCGAGTGGAAGGTTCGATCTTCTACACCCGAGCTCGATGACGGCCACGGCGCTCCAACTCTTCCGGCTTCGCAACAATGCATCTGCGAGCGGTTTCATGAAGAACCCAACTTCATCGCCAGTAGGAGTGACATGCTTCCATTACCTTGAGGCGGACATTATGCCAACAAATGCGAAGAGATAGCGATGCGACACCGGCCGAGCCCGCATCAGAGTACCGACCACCGGCGGCACCCCAAAGCCGGCGGGCGATTCACGAAGGGCGTGTGAATCACGTCCACAGCGAGAAGCTTCGGCGGCACGGGCGTCGTCCTTGGTACGCGTTTCTTGTTAATTCGATACGGCAGATTCTGTTTGATTCGAGCTTCGCATTCTTTTGTATCCAATAAGTTTGTGGGCAAAATGGGTTACCAATTTCTCCATTAAGTAATCCTATGATAATCCATTCCACAGGCTCGAAATGAGAACCGATTCTCTATGCCCGAATCTTACCTAGAGATATCCTGAGTTTCCTTCATGGCGGACTTGATAGTCTTGCATTCTCAAGGTCCGGATGTAATACTTGGAATGGACTAGCTAGCCAAGAATCAGGACGGATAGATCGTGCCAATAGGTCTATCACGCTCACCAATGAGGAAGGAGTCACAGTTGAATTCAAGCCCAAGACCTGTACTGGTGGAAGTTCCATACTGACCAGCTTGAAGGAGTTAAAGCTTGAAGATATACCAGTAGTACAAGAATTCCTGGATGTTTTTCCTGATGATCTACCCGGCATGCCACCGGATAGGGATGTCATGTTCTTAATTGACTTAGTCCCAGGGACCGCTCCAATCTCGAAGCGACCCTACAGAATGCCGGCTAATGAATTGGCAGAGATGAAGAAACAAATTGAAGAGTTGCGGAGCAAGGGATATATTCGGCCAAGTTCATCACCTTGGGGAGCATCTGTATTATTTGTCAAGAAGAAAGACAACAGCATGAGGATGTGCGTGGATTATATATCACTCAATGAGGTGACAATCAAGAACAAGTACCCGCTACCTAGGATTGACGATCTGTTCGATCAACTGAAAGGAGCAAGTGTCTTCTCGAAGATTGATTTGAGATCTGGTTATCACCAACTGAAGATTAGACCAGAAGATATTCCGAAGACAGCTTTCACCACCAAATATGGATTGTACGAGTTTACAGTAATGTCTTTCGGTTTGACGAACGCCCCTGCTTATTTTATGAATATGATGAATAAAGTGTTCATGGAATTCTTGGATAAGTTTGTGGTTGTTTTCATCGATGACATTCTTATCTATTCAAAGAATGAAGAAGAACATGAGGACCATCTCAGGATAATTTTGGGAAAACTCAGAGAGCACCAGCTTTATGCCAAATTCAGCAAGTGCGAATTTTGGCTAAGTCAAATGGCATTCCTTGGACATATTGTGTCATCAGGAGGAGTGGTAGTAGATCCAGCCAAAGTCAAAGCAGTAATGGATTGGAAACAACCCAAGTCTGTCACAGATGTGAGAAGCTTCCTTGGATTGGCCGGGTATTATCGCAGATTCATTGAAGGTTTCTCCAAGATAGCAAGACCAATGACTCAACTTCTAAAGAAGGAGAAGAAATTTGAATGGACAAGTGCTTGTGAGGAAAGTTTTCAGGAGCTGAAGACGAGATTAGTTTCAGCACCTGTATTGGTACTACCGGACATTCATAAGGATTTTGTAATTTTCTGCGACGCATCTCGTCAGGGACTCGGTTGTGTATTGATGCAAGAAGGCAAGGCTGTAGATTATGCATCCCGTCAGTTGAGGCCACACGAAGGGAATTATCCAACTCATGACCTTGAGTTAGCAGCGATTGTGCATGCATTAAGGATCTGGCGGCATTATCTCATCGGTAACCGCTGTGAAGTTTTCACGGATCATAAGAGTCTTAAGTACATATTCACTCAGTCCGACCTTAATCTCCGACAGAGAAGATGGCTAGAATTGATAAAGGACTATGACCTTGAGATTCATTATCATCCGGGCAAGGCGAATGTAGTTGCGGATGCCCTGAGCAGAAAGGCGTACTGCAATACCATATCGGTTCAGAAAAAATCAGCCAGAGTTGTATGAAGAATTGAAGCATCTGAACTTGGAGATTGTTGATCAAGGATGTGTGAACGCTTTGGAAGTTCAACCAACACTTCAGAGTCAGATCAGAGAGAAGCAGAAAGAAGATGAAGACATCAAGGAAATCAAGAAAAATATGAAAAAAGGCAAAGCCCCAGGATTCACCGAAGATGAGCAAGGAACGGTGTGGTTGGAAACCGCATCGTGTACCGGATCGGCGAGGATTTAAAGCGATCGATTCGAAGGAAGCTCATGAGTCGCCTTATTCCATTCATCCGGCGATACCAAGATGTACCAGATCTGAAGGAAAAGTATTGGTGGGTCGACATGAAGCGAAATCGCTGAGTTTGTTGCCCGATGTGATGTTTGTCAGCGAGTCAAGGCGGAGCATCAAAGACCCGCTGGTTTGTTGCAACCGTTACCGATTCCCGAATGGAAGTGGGAAGAAGTTGGTATGGATTTCATCACCGGACTTCCTAGGACCCAAACAGGGTGTGATTCCATTTGGGTGATAATTGACCGTTGACGAAAGTAGCTCATTTCCTTCCGTCAAGACCACTTACGGCGATAAGTTGGCGAAATTGTATATGGCCAAGATCGTGCTGTCTACACGGAGTACCCAAGAAGATCGTGTCCGACCGAGGTTCACGATTCACATCTAGATTTTGGCGATCGCATGAAGCCTTGGGAACCAGACTCAATTTCAAGATCGTGCATATCATCCGCATGAGCGGATGGCGGACCGAAACGAGTCAACAGATTCTTGAAGACATGCTTTGAGCCTCGCCTTGGATTACGGAAAAAGTTGGGACAAGAATTTGCCCTATCAGAATTTTCAGATAACAATAGCTACCAAGCCGGTCTTGAGATGTCCCCATTTGAGGCTTTGTATGGCGAAATCGAGAACTCCGCTCCTATGGGATGAAGTAGGAGAGCATCGAGTTCTTTGGGCGGAATTGATCAAAGAAGTGAAAGTAAGGTTAAGGCAATAAGAGAACATCGAAAGTAGCTCAAACCCGATGAAGAGTTATCTTGATAATCGTCGTGAGAGTTGACCTTTCTTTGAAGGAGATTTTGTCTATCTCGAGTTACTCCACTCAGGAGTAAGAAGGTTCGAACCAAAGGAAAACTTCGCACCCAGTTTGTGGGACCTTACAAGATTTTGGCAAGAAGAGGTGAAGTTGCATATCGGCTTGAGCTACCAAAGATCTTTGTCCATTGTACACAATGTCTTCCATGTTTCACACTAAAAGAAGTGCCTTCGAGTGCACAAGATCGAGACCCTCTGAAAGCATTGAGCTTCAAGAAGACCTCACTTATGTGGAACAACCGATCAAGATTACGGGCGTCAGAGCGTGTCACTCGGAACAAGATCATCCGTTCATACAAAGTTCAGTGGAGCCACCACCCTGAAAGTGAAGCCACTTGGGAGCGGGAAGAAGACATTAAAGCTGGGTATCCCCACCTTCTCGCCAGTCAATCCTGAATCTCGGGGTCGAGATTCCCTTAAGGGGGGGAGGTTTGTAACAGCCCAAAATTTCAATTTTGGTTAAAGTTTAAAATTTATTTGAGTTTGTGAATTTTCTGAAATTTTAAAAGCTTTTTCCTAAATGTTTTAAACCTAAAATAATCTAATTACAAAATTTATTATCAAGTTTAAGTTGGGAATAATTTTATTAAGTCTAAAATGTCTCTAAGGATTTATGAGAATTTTTGTAGAATTTTTGGACTCTTTTTGCTATTTTCTAAGTCTAAAAGGAATTAACCAGATTATTTAAAATAGAAAACTAAAAGAAAACTCTTAACAGTGCTTGGGCCGAAACCCTAGCTCGGCCCACTTCCTCTCTCCACGCCAAGACGGCCGAGCCCGCCCACCCACCCCCCATCTCCTCACCTCCCAATCCCTCTCCTCCACCGTCGGATGCACATCCGACGCCCACATCGCTCCACGCCCCCTTTCCTTGGCCACCGATTTCAAATCCAACGCCGCCACCCATCTTCCTCCCCACCTCCTTCCACCTCTAACCACCTGCAGAACCGCCATTGCCGCCGCTTGGGAGCTTCGGGGCCACCTCCCCCAACCACCCCGATCTTGGCGTGCGTCTTGCCTGCACGCACCTGCCTGCCCCCCCTCCCCTCTCTCCCCTCTTCTCAAGCCGACTTCGCCAAGACGCCGCCGCCGCCGCGCCCGTCCTTCTTGCGCGATCTCCTCCTCCCCGCCTGCGGCCCTATAAAAGGGAGCACCGGGTGCGGCTCTTCCTCCTCAACTCATTTCCCCCATTCACTCCTTCTCCCGAGCTCTCTGTTCGCCGGAATCGGAGCTCCTTCACGCCGACCACCGCGCGCTTCAACCGTCGATTCCGCCGCCCGTGACAGCAGCGTCCTGCCGCCACCACCATTCGCCTCGCCTCGACGCCGCTGGTTGCTTCGCGCCCTCGCCCTCGTCGGAGGACCCCGGCGCCGAGTCGCCTTCAACCGTAGCAGCGCGCAGCATCTTCCTCACCGCGGCCACCTCGTCCCCTCCTTGTCGCGTGGGTGGCGCCCTAGACTCACCGTCTCCTCCTCTTCCTAACGCCGCCTCACTGCTTCGCCATCAGTGCCTTTGTGGCCTTGGCGACCCTAGGTCCCGCCACGCCGCCCCCCCATCATCGGGCCTTGCCACGCGTGCGCCACGCGAGCGCCACGAGCGCGTCACGTCAGCCCCAGAGCCCACGTGGTTGCCTACGTGGCAGCCACGTCGCACACACGCGCCACCTCCCCATGCGCCAAGCCCCATGGACTTGGTCCACATGGACCGTGTCTATGACATGTAGGCCCCACTGTCAGAAATCATTTTAACTTAAATTAAATTCCGAAATTCCACTGCTGGCGTCAGCATTGCGCATTAATAGATTTTCCTTTAGAAAAATAATTCGGGAAATTGTTTAAAAAGGCAGATTTAGGATTTAAATTGTAAAATTCATAACTTATTCATCCTAGCTCCAAATTAGATGATTCAAATTGCTAAATTCTTAGAAAATTATTATCTAACTAAATAAAATATAATTATTCAATTTGGAGTTCATTTTAGATCTGTTTTAGAATTTAGAAATTCTTTTAAAATCCAAATTTAGATTTAAATTTGTAAAATTCATATCATCGATTTCGGCTCCAAATTTATTGAATTAAATTTCTAAAATTTTGTAAAAAGATTATCTAGCTTAATAAATTAAAATTTGTTTATTTGGAATTAGTTTAAATTGTCTCTTTTAAGTTAAAACTATTTAAATTGCAAATTTAGAATTTAAACTTGTAAAATTCATATCTTTTAATTCCTAATTCCAAATTTAGTGTTTCAGACTTATAAAGTCTTCTAAAATGATTATCTAGCCAAATAAAATATAATTATTTTATTTGGAGTTAGTTTAAACTATTGTCTTGTTTTTATTGGAATTTCAATTGATTGTCGTATTTTCACGTTTAGATTACTGACGATTAGGAAATTTGATTCTTCCAAGCTTTAGAATTTCAAGACTTCAGCGAAGGCAAGTTACACTTTGACCATGTTGCACCTACTATGTTAAAGTTAATTAATTCAGTTTTAAAATTATTATTGCATGCATATTTTTAGTCAATTATTTTAATACCGTGTTTAAATGCTTAGTTATTCCATTTGTTGTTGTATGGCCAACTTTGAATATTGAAATGTCATCCTTGTCACCATAGATAAATTGTTTGGAAATGCTTAGCAAATGCTCAAACCATGATTTTGATTTTGGGAGGATTTAGCCAAGCCAAATCATTACAAATTTGTTTAAACTTGAACCTATGGTATTGTTTTACCATAGTGTTATTGTAAAGGTGGTTTTACTAAATAAAATAAAGATGGTTTGGACTTGGGCGTAACGGATGAAAGGTGGGTGCGAGGTTTATGCACGGGTTTAATCTGGTTAGGATTAAAGCCGTGGTTTAATTGGAAAGACGCCCAAGTCAATTAAGGACCGGCCTTTGGCGTTCCTTTGCTATGCCAAAGCGTACCACCACATGTCCTGTATGGGAAGGACTGGCTTAATAATTTGGGATACCTCATAGATATTAGTGCCATGTTGTATGAGTAGGTGTTGGTTAGACAGTAGTCCCACATGGCGCAAGAGGGGCTCCTGAGGATGGTTAGTCAATGGAAGCGAAACCTTAGCGGGCATGAGTATTGTGAGGTAGATCATTATAACGACCTTGTGATATTTGCTCTGTCGCCTTAGGAAGCGTGGATTGGCCGACACAAAGGGTATAATATCTCGTGTGGGTAAAGCTGTACAAACTCTGCGAGTAGAAAACTATTGAATAGCGCGTCATGATCATGGACATGCTAGCAAAGCCACTTTGAGTTAGACTTGTTTTTGGTTTTAAAATGAATTCAACGGATGTTTTCAGGATGGTTAGTCCTGTGGGAAAATTGGGCGGTTAGCCATTGTGATTGGAGGATATCCATCACCTTTGTTGGAGGTTATCCACATTATACATTTGTCATTAAAATTATGATTTTAAATACTGTATGAAAATGGCCTTGCAATCTATTATGACTATTCAAATTCAAACTGCTGCTTTACGCAAAATAACCCTGCCATTGTCCTTTGTTTACCCTATGCATGCATTACAATTCCATATTGGGTGTAACTTGCGAGCACGGTAGTTGTGCTCATGCTTGCTTTATGCAACAAAATTTCAGGAGAAGACTATTATCAGGACGGTGAGGACACCGACGCCTAGGCTACGCCCCCAGACGATTGCCTGTGGCGGATCGTTTTGGCCTACTACTATCTTTTTATTTCCGCTGTGTTATTTACTCCTTTATTTGGCTTCATGCCCATTTGTATCGAACTCTGATTTACTATTAATGCAAATGCGAGATTTGGTTGTGTTATCATTTTTGTAACTGTGTACACCGGAAATCCTGGACTGGTGAATGAACACAGAGGGTTCGGGATCTTTCGTTCCCGGGTCCGACAGTTTGGTCCAAGATCAACAGTGGCCTTACAAAGGATTTAGGCATACCTACGATTTTAGACACAGGTATTGAAATACTTAGTAAAGTAAGCATGCATTGCATTTGAAATGGAACATAAATACGTTGAGATAATGTGTAACATCCCAAATGTATAATTAGGGTTTGTTCAAGTATAATTATATGTGTAGAAATTAAAACTTTTTCTCACATCTTGAAAACCCCTAATCTCTCATGTAATTCTGGTCCAAGAGTTGTGTAATCCAAAAACACAAAGCTCTTGTTGACCAAAAGTCAAACTCATTCTCCGTTTATCTTAAATCTTGTGCCAAACATTTGGAAAATATTTTCCTTGGTCCTAAAACTAATGTGGGACCCCTCTGAAAAATATCACAAGTTGTAAAACTTGTTTGATAAATTTTGGAGGTAAAACAAATCCTTGAACAACCTTCATGAATTTCCTGAGAAAAATGCATTGCATAATAACCTCTGGAAATTTTATGTGAGGTTAATCTCATTGTCAGAAAGCTCCAGTTAAAATTTCATGAATTTTGGAGTTCATTTGCTATCTCAAATAATTCTGCTAAGTTTCAGCTGTTAAAAACTAAACTTAAAAGCCTACACTGTTCCTTGTGGGCTAGCCACTTTGCAAAGCTGGTCCAACCCAACCCACTTCTGGCTCGTCGATGTAACATCCCAAATGTATAATTAGGGTTAATCAAGTATAATTATATGTGTAGAAATTAAAACTTTTTCTCACAACTTGAAAAACCCTAAAATCTTATGTAATTCTTGTCCAAGAGTTGTGTAATTCAAAAACACAAAGCTCTTGTTGACCAAAAATCAAACTCATTTTCTAATTATCTTAAAACTTGTGTCAAACATTTGGAATATATTTTCCTTGGTCCCAAAAACTGATATGGGACCCCTCTGAAAAATATCATGAGTTATAACACTTGTTGATAATTTTTGGAGGCAAAACAATCCTTTAAACAACCTTCATGAATTTCCTGAGAAAAATGCATTGCATAATAACCTCTGGAAATTTTATGCAAGGTTGATCTCATTATCAGCAAGCTCCAGTTAAAATTTCATTAAATTTGGAGTTCATTTGCTATCTCAAATAATTCTGCTAAGTTTCAATTGTTAAAAACTAAATTTAAAAGCCTACACTTTGTTCCTTGGGCTAGCCATATTCAAAGTTGGTCCAGCCCAACCATGTCCGCACCTCGCAGACCTCATCTCCACCTTGATCGGTCGCGGTGTTGGATTTACATCCAACAGCCACGACCTCCTCATGGTCAACACCGCAAAGACCTCCCGCCTCATGAGGTCATTGCCGTTGGATCAAAGATCCACGGTCATGACCTCCCACGTGTTAAACCTCAAAGACCTCCTCGAGTCTGTTAAACCATCGCAGCGAGGTCATCCCACTTGTTGAGGTCGTAGCCGTTGGATCAAATCCAACAGCCACGACCTCCTCCTCAACATACTCGGTCAGTCCTCCCACCTCACGTGAGGTCATAGCCCTTGGATCCAAGATCCATGGCCCGACCTCCCTCACCGTTAAACTAAACAAACCTCCCACCTAACCAAGGTCGTGGCCGTTGGATCGAGATCCAACGACTCACGACCTCCTGCGATATCAAGCGCTCACAACCTCCCCATCTTTTGTTGTGCACCGTTAGATTAAAATCTACGGTCACGACCTCCTTTTTGTCTCATGCGCACTGAGACCTCCCGGCAAGACGTGAGATCGTAGCCCTTAGATCTAAATCTAAAGGCCATGACCTCCCTTGTGCGTTGCAAGCTCAGACCTCCACCTCCTTTGATCGGAACCCTTAGATCTAAATCTAACGGTCTGACCTCCCTGCTGTTGCGCATCATATCGAGACCTCCCCATCAGTCGGTGCCCTTGGATTTAAATCCAAAGGCCATGACCTCCCTCATGTCTTTTGATCGCGTGCGGTTAAGTCCTCACCGGAGGTCCGCGACTGTTGGATGGAGATCCAACGCTTTGGACCTCTGTCCCTTTTCCTCACGTGCGTTTTTCGCGATTAAAAATCGGAGGGCCACGACCTCCCATCCTTGATCGTGTGGTGGGACCTCCTCCCGGCCACTTAAAATATAATGGTTCAAAAATTGGATCCGATGGTTAGGACCTCTCCCGGTCTTATCCAGCGGTCACCAAGACCTCCTGTTCTTCTCCTTCCTCTGCGCGCATGCGTGCTCTCTCGAGCGGTGGAGTTAATCGCGCCAGCCTCTGTGCACCTTTTGACTCTCTCTGTGACCGCATTTAATCTTTGGTCGACCTTTCGCCTCTCATGTCCACTCGGACCGCCAGGGTTGTCAACTTTATGTCATGTCCACCCCATGGACCAACCCGGGGCTAAGCTCACCATGGAGCTTAGCCCTCCTCATAACCTTCACCTCGGGCTATAAGTGTCCACTCGAGCTCCCGTTGGCTTCCTTTACACACTTGGAGCTGTCATACCGATGTTTGGTGAGCTCCTAACTCACTCACCTCCTCTCTAGTGGCTGCCATTGTTGAAGTCCTTGGAACTCCTCGGTGACTCAAGGGTTCCAGTGGCTCCTTCTTCAACCCTTGCTCACTTTATGCTCCCCAAACCTCTGGAATAACCCTAACTTATTTTGTTTGGGCATTTTTGAGAGGTGGACAAAGCCGAGCTTGGAGCCGGTGCCGTGAGTCAAGCTTCATTGTCTTCCCCAACTCCGGTCATCACCTCCACGACCTCCCGGCACCTTAGGACCTCCGGTACCTCCTGTTAGTCCTTTAGTTCTTTGCACCCGCTGAATGCATGTTGCGGAGCTTAAGTTTTGGCACACGCTTGAATGTCGCGCGAGCTCCTTTTTGCATTTTGTCGTTTGGCGTATCGCCTTCGTTGTCCTCTCGGCTCGCCGGCGTTCAAAACCGTCGCCGCCGTTGAGAGGAGGTCCTTTGGGTGCGCATGGTTATTGCGGACCGCGGTATTATTGGATCTCGCCGGCGAGGTCTACATCGCCGCGATGACCACATCTTCTTTCGGGTTTTGTCGGACACAACGGCAGCGCGTCGTTGTCGTTTTAGGACAGAAATCCTCCATGTTTAATCGCTAATCATGTGTTCCAATCATTGTAATCATTGGATGTCTTAGCGCCTTTAATCCACCCTTTATTGCGTGCATTTAAGACCTCCGGTAGCGGACCTCCTGTTGTCCCGCGCACATTAATCTCTTGTCCAAACACGCGTGCGTGTGCGCAAGCACGTGGTCGCGAGCTCTGGACCTCCATGACCTCCTCCGAGGAGATCTGGGCGTCCAAGACCTCCTTGCGCATGTCGTGGCCGTCCTGACCTCCTGGAGGTGCTCTGGACGTTAGGACCTCCCTTAGGACCTCCCCTAGGTTATCTCAGCCGTTCATGACCTCCCCGGGTAGATCTTGACCGTCAAGGTCCTCCCTCGGACGATCTGAACCATCGAGGACCTCCCTTGGAACATCTGGACCGTCCCAGACCTCCCTGTGAGGTCTTGACGATGCAGATCTTCCTTGGAGAGATCTTGATAGTTTAGATCTTCCTTTGGAAGATCTCACCCGTTGAGGACCTCCCCTTTAGATCTGGTCCGTTCCGGACCTCCTTTCCATGTTGTGGTCCGTTGGATTTCGCATCTACGGCCCCGACCTCCCCTCACCTCGCGCATGTGCGTTGCTAGGAGGTCCAGGACCTCTGGACCTCCTGTGCGCGTGTGCATTGTTCACCTGGGAGGTCTGAGCCGTTAGATCTAAGATCTGTGGCTCACGTCCTCCCATACCCTTGTGAGTTTTCGAAATTCCAGTGAGGTCTTAGTTAAACTGAAATAAGGTATAGACTTTAGAATTTCATATCTCTTTCATTTTAATTCCAAATGAGGTCATTCAAATTGTGTTAGCTCTATCTTGAACTTGAATTTAATCCAAAAATGATTGTAAGTTGAGTTCAGCTCCAGAGCACAGTTTGCCATTAGATTTTAAAACCAACTTTAAAATGTACACTCAAATTAATGCTTAACTTGTAAAATACATAACTAATGCTCTATAGATTATTTTTGGGTGAGACCAACTTTGTTGGTTTCCTCTATTAATGAGCTCACTATGAAAATTAGTTTTGAGCATGTTGCTGCTAGGAAAATGAGGACTTGTGCATTATAATTTTGTTCAAGTTCTTGTTTTTGAAAAATTATAGAAAGTGCAATATAGCTCCAAATGAGATGAACTCAATTGTGTTATTCATCTCATGAGGTGCTGGTTTTACAGTAAAAATTTCAGCTTCACTTCTGTTCTAGAAAATGTTGCCTCATAATTAAATTAATGAATAGTGCAGTTTGGTATTTTAGGGGCTGAGCAGAATTGTTTTGCTCATAACTTTTGCATTGAGAATCCAAATCAATTGGTTCTTGTTGCAATATTCCTAAAATCACCCTCTTGCTGCTGTAGAAAATTCAGAGAATTTGGAGTTCGTTTGTTGTGCTGTCTTTGTTGTGTTTAAATCGTTCTTATCGGTTCTTTCTCGCTTTTCCGTTAGGTTTCGACATTTGTGGTGATCCCGAGAGTGACCCTCTGCCACAACTTGGCCAGCAACAACAAGGCAAGCAGTTTGATCATTTCCATCATTGTCCCATTACTTTAAAGCTTAATATATCGTTTTACTTCTATGTATGCATGCTACTTTGTGTTAAATGTAAGCTAGCAAGCCTATAGTTGCATAATCTGTAGGAATTGTTCATCCTCTACTACCATGAGCCTAGGTTATTTGCTGTGGTGGGAGCTCGTTGGATGAGCTCTTATCATTAGTAGTTTTGATGTAAATTGCTTAGACATGCTTAGTTATCGGTAGTAATGGGCGATCATCGACTTAGTCGATGGTCTTGATCACACAAGGATAATTATTCCTCCTATATGTCCAGCACTTGTGCTTTGATTAATTGTAAAACAAAACTGAAAATAAAGGATTGATTTAGACTTGGGCATATTGGATGGATGGTGCGGTTTTTGGAATGTGGTAGTATGCAGAGTCATTAAGGACCGAGTTACTTGCGCCACTGTTACGAGCAATTTTGCGTGCTAACCACACGAGGGGGATATGGAACCTCTCTTGACTAAGTACTTTGGGAGGTGTTAATTATGAGCTGGTCGGTGGGTATGTTTTAATAAAATGTGTGTGTGTGGTGTTGGGAGGGAGCATTGGCAGACCGGCTAGGCTGTCTAATGTGTCCTTATCCCCGTGGGTTGCGGCTCGTAATTAGCATCGTCCATTGGAAATGTCTCGTAGGACTTAGCCGTGCCGGTATACCAAAGGTAGTGTGCCTAAAGGAAAGGCGGTCTGACGTGTGGGTACATTGGTACACCCTTGCAGGGTTAAAACTATTCGAATAGCCTCGTCCTAGGTTATGGACACGCTCGGAAACGCCCCGTAAGAACTAGACTCAACCATTTAATTAAAACTTGATGGGTTGGCATGAATGGATGTTCATGCTATTGTTGTGGTGACTTGGGTTGGTCACTTCCAGGTTGTTCCTGTTGTTGTTATTATGTTATTATCTCGTTGTTACTTCAACATTTAAAAATGCTTTGCCAAATTGCCTTCAATCTATTATGTTATTGCAAATAAATGTTGCTTTATGCTAAAATGAGTCCAAAGCCTCATCCACTTAAATAAAGCTTGCATGTAGCTATTTATAGTTCTGTTATCTCACACGTCAGTCTTGCGAGTACAATAAACAAGTTATTGTACTCATTTGCTTTGCTTAACAACTTTGTTGCAGAGGAGGTAGAGCCCAAAGGGCTTTACTTTTGTGAGTGTCTTGATGGTTGGGAGGGAGAGCGACTAGCTTGGCGGTCCGGTCGATTGCCTTGTGGGCTAAAGGCACACTTTGGTTGGCTCTTATTTTGGCCATCTTTATGGCACTTTTGCTTCATTGTTATCTTTTTGTAACTATTGTTATTTGGCCTAAGGGCCTCTCTTTTGTAATATCTATTCCATATTAATGTTAACTTCGGTTTGTTGCTTATGTTCTATGTGTTTGTATGGAATTGATACATTCTTTTGGTGTGAGGTATGTATATTGCATCTGGGAGTATACATCTCTCGAGACCGGGTTTATTTGGTTGATAATACTAGGGTCAATTGGATGACTAAGTATTATGAGCTTAATAAACGTCGGGGTCTCACATCAGATCTCCTCTCCACCTTGATCAGGTCGTAGCCGTTGGATTAACATCCAACCGCCACGACCTCCTCCTCAGCTAACGCAGCCAAGTCCTCCCCACTCACATGAGGTCTTGGCCGCTGGATCAAAAATCCATGGCCATGACCTCCCCTCGCGCTCAAACTACTCAGACCTCCCCTTTTGCACTCACTTGAGGTCGTAGCCGTTGGATCCAATCCAAAGGCCACGACCTCCTCTGCAAACCATCGTTGCGTGGGTCTTCCACCTCGTTGAGGTCGTAGCCCTTGGATCCAAGATCCATGGCCATGACCTCCCCTCACTGTTGAACTAAGCAAACCTCCCACTTTGTTGAGGTCGTAGCCGTTAGATCAGATCCAACACCCGACCTCCCTCAAAATATCCAGCGCTCACAACCTCCCCATCTCATGTTGTGCACCGTTGGATTTAAAATCCACAGTCACGACCTCCTCCTTGTCTTGTCGCATTAGACCTCCCACAAGACGTGAGGTCGTAGCCCTTAGATTTAAATCTAAAGGCCATGATCTCCCAGTGCGTTGCAAACTCAGACCTCCCCTCTTTTGATCGAGAACCGTTGGATCAAAAATCCAAAGGTCTGACCTTCCTTGCCTTCTGCATAGCGTCTCGCACCTCCTCGCCCTCTCATCACCATTGGATCTTAATCGATGGCCATAACCTCTTGTGCGCCACTGAGTAGTGCTAAGACCTCCCTTTGGTTGTGCGCCTTGGATTTAAATCCAAAGGCCATGACCTCCCCTCATGTTCTTAAGTTAGGTATGCGGTTAAGACCTCACAGAGGTCCGCACTGTTGATTGAAATCAACGCCTTGGACCTCTGTCCCTTTTTCCACGTCAAGATTCAAGATGATGGAAATCGGAGGGTCACGACCTCCCGATCCAGATCAATGGCTGTGATCTCCTCCTTCTCCTTTTAAAACTTACTGCTTGATTTAGATCTGAGGTCACGACCTCCCCTCATTTCTAATCGGACGGTGGTGGGCAACTCTGTTCTTCTCCTAGCTCTGCCACGTCACGCCATGGCGATGGAGGAGGCGGTGATCTGTCTTGTCCAACGGCTCTTTGCTGCGCAGGCATTTAATGCGGTCGAGCTTTTAGCCCCAAAGTCATTTGTGCAGGCCCTGCTCCTGTCACCTCCACGTCCTGTCCAAGCCGTGGACCTCCCTTGGGCTAAGCTCACCATGAGCTTAACCCGTGGTCCAGGACCTCTTTTTGCCCTAGCTATAAAACCCCCCACTGTTGCCCTTGGCTTCTTTTCCACCATTCACCATTTGCTCTCGATTCTGTGGAGCTCAAACCACCCCGACCTCCTTGGCCGCCATTGTTGCCCTTGGAGCTCCTCGGTGGCTCTGTGCTCCCGTGGCTTTTCCTCTCCGTCTCTTTGCTTCAATCTAAGCCACTACCCTCTGTGACCAAAAGCCCTAACTTAATTGGTTGGGACATTTTCAGAGAGGCCTAACTTGGAGCTTGGAGCTTGGAGCTTGGAGTTGGCCGTGGAGCAACCCTTCTTCCCCAACTCCGGTCCTCCACGTCCCCAACCTCCTCGGCACCTCCGCGACCTCCGGTAACCCTCCCGGTAGTCCGTGAATCTTGGCACCCGCGTGTATGTTGTTGCGGAGCTTGGCTGCACGCTTGAATGTTCATTGCGGAGCTCATTATCGCTGTTTGTGTTTTGGCCGTGTGTTTTGCGCCAAATCTCGGCTCGTCGCCGTTCGAGGCCACCCGCGCAATGAATGGTCTGGCGTGTCGCAACACTATTGCGCTGCGTTGGTGCTCTGGATGGCGCCGGCGAGGTCCTCATCGCCGGCGACAAGCCTTGGGAGCCTCTCGGGGTTTTGTCGGACGACAATGGCACCGTGCCATTGTCGTTAGGACAAAGATCTCCGCTTCAATCGATCATCATTGCTTATCATTAGTAAACTTCGGGTCAGCCTTTAATGCCTTGTCTTACGTCCCCTTGTTGCGCAATTAAGGCAGCAAGCTTAGCCTCCCAGCGTGCATCTCTGGGACCTCTTTGCCAAAGGATCACCCGTGGACTTTTGGCAAAGACCTCCCAAAGACCTCCCAAAGACCTCCTCGGGGTCCTCTTTGCAAAGACCACCCCGGTCTTTTGTAGGGACAACCCCAGACCTCCCTCCTTGCGATCTTGACCGCTAGGACCTCCTTGTGGGAGATCTTAGCCGTTGAGGTCCTCCTGTGTTGATCTCCACGTGTAGGACTTCCCAGAGGTCCTCTTAACCTTGTGGACCTCCTCGGGTAAATCTTAGCCGCCTGCACCTCCCAAAGGAAATCTGAGCCGCTTAGGACCTCCCTTTGTTAGATCTTGGCCGTTCGGGACCACCCTAAGTGGATCTGAACCGCCCAGACCTCTTTGTTGTTGTCTTGACCGTTAAGGTCCTCCCCAGGACAATCTAGGCCATTAAGGTCCTCCTTGGAAAATCTGGACCGTCCGGGACCTCCTCGAGAGGTCTTGGCGATGTAGATCTTCCTTGGGGAGATCTTGATAGTTTAGATCTTCCTTTGGAAGATCTCGGCCGTCGAGACCTCCCTCGTTTGATCTGGACCGTCCGGTCCTCCCTCTTGTGTTGTGGTTAGTTGGATGCGGTATCAACGGCCACGACCTCCCCTCATTGCTTGCGCGCGTGGCGGAGGACATGGACCGTTGGATCCAAGATCAGCGGCCCGTGTTCTCTGGACTCTTGAGTGCGTCTTGCGTTTCCTCTGGAGGTCTTGGACCGTTTGATTTAGATCAGCGGTTCACGTCCTCTCCCTCTCTTTGGTTTTAGAAATTCCAAGAAGCACTTATTTATAAACCTGAAAAAGGTATGAACTTCAAAATATCATAACTAATTCATTCTAAATCCAAATGAGGTCATTCAAATTGTGTTAGCTCTGTCTTGAACTTGACTTTAATCCAAAAATGATTGTAAGTTGAGTTCAGCTCCAGAGCACAGTTTTGCCATTAGATTTTAAAACTCACTTTAAATATACACTCAAATTAATGCTTAACTTGTAAAATACATAACTAATGCTCTGTAGATTATTTTTGAGTGAGACCAACTTTGTTGGTTTCCTCTATTAATGAACTTACTATGAAAATTAGTTTTGAGCTTGTTGCTGTTATAAAAATGAGGACTTGTGCATTATAATTTTGTTCAAGTTCTTGTTTTTGAAAAATGGTAGAAAGTGCAACATAGCTCCAAATGGGATGAACTCAATTGTGTTATTCATCTCATGAGGTGCTGGTTTTACAGTAAAAATTTTAGCTTCACTTCTTTTCTAGAAAATGTTGCCTCATAATTAAATTAGTGAATAGTGCAGTTTGGTATTTTTAGGGCTGAGCAGAATTGTTTTGCTCATAACTTTTGCATTGAGAATCCAAATCAATTGGTTCTTGTTGCTAAATTCCCTAAAAATCATCCTCTTGCTGCTGTAGAAAATTCAGAGTGTTTGGAGTTTGTTTTCTGTGTTGTCCTTGTTGTTTTCGTCGTTCTTATCGAATCTTTTCGTCTTTTCGATTAGGTGCCGACGAGTGTATTGATCCCGTGAGCGATCCTCGGCAACAAGTTGTCCAGCAACAGTAAAGGCAAGCAGTTAGATCATTTCCATCATTGTCCCATTACTTTAAAGTCTAATATTTTGTTTAACTTGTATGTATGCATGCTTTTGTGTCAAAGTATTTTATCGTTTAGAGGTAGCTATTCCTATTGCATAGTTGCCCCTAAATTGTTACCCCTGCCACAAACCATAAGTTACTAATATCGCTGGTGAATTAGAGCCCGGTGATTTAAGTATGCTCTTTTATTTGCTTTTACGGTGTCATGCTTAGCAATGCTTAGATAACGGTAGTAATGGGCGATCATCGACTTAGTCGATGGTCTTGATCACTCAAAACTGATTATTACTCCTATATGTCCAGCACTTGTGCTTTGATTAATTTGTAAAATCAAAAACTGAAAACAAAAGATTGATTTAGACTTGGGCATATTGGATGGATGGTGCGGTTTTTCGAATGTGGTGGTATGCCTGGGTCCCTAAGGACCGAGTACTTGGGTCACTAAGCCAAGCGATTTCGCGTACTAACCACACGAGGGGCATATGGAACCCCTCTTGACTAACTACTCTAGGAGGTGTTAATTATGAGCGAGCTCGGTTGGTGTGTTTTCAAAACAAATGTATATGTATAGTGTGGGAGGAGCATTAGCTTCCTGGAAGGTTGTGTGATGTCTCCTTCTCCCGTGGGTTGTGCAGACTCGTAATTAGCATTCATCCTTTGGAAAGGTCTCGTAGGACTTAGCCGTGCGGCACACCTTCGGAAGTGTGCGTAAAGGAAAGGCGGTCTGCGGCGTGTGGGTACAGTGGTACACCTGCAGGATAAAACTATTGAATAGCCTCGTCCTAGGTTATGGACATGCTTGGTAAGGTCGTTCAAGACTAGACTACAACCTTTAATTAAAACTTGACATGGTTGGTATGAACGGGGAGTTCATGCTATTGTTGTGGTGACTTGGGTTAGTCACTTCTAGGTTGTTCTTGTTGTTGTTACTATGTTACTATCTCGTTGTTACTTCAACATTTAAAAATGCTTTGCCAAATTGCCTTCAATCTATTATGTTATTGCAAATGAAACTTGCTTTATGCTAAAATGAGTCCAAAGCCTCATCCACTTAAATAAAGCTTGCATGTAGCTATTTATAGTTCTGTTATCTCACACGTAAGTCTTGCGGAGTACTTTATGTACTCATCTGCCCGTGGTTGTGGCATTTTTGTGGCTTTTGTTGCAGAGGAAGGAGGTGAGCCCCAAGGGCTTCACTCTTGCGAGATGTGCTTCGGGTTTGGCGACTAGCTTGGCGGTCCGGTTAGTTGCCTTGTGGGTAAAGGCACACTAATTGGCTTTTGTTTTGGCCATCTTTATGGCACTTTTGCTTCATTGTTATCTTTTGTAATTATTGCTATTTGGCCTAAGGGCCTCTCTTTTGTAATATCTATTCCATATTAATGTTAACTTCTGGTTTGCTGCTTATGTACTATGTGTTGTATGGAATTGGTACATTCTTTTGTTGTGAGGTATGTATACTTGCATTCGGGAAGTATACATCTCTCGAGACCAGGGTTTATTTGGTTGATAATACTAGGGTCAATTGGATGACTAAGTATTATGAGCTTAATAAATCCGGGTGCTCACAAAAGTTGGTATCAGAGCCGTTATGACCGTAGTAACGCAAGCTTGGTCGTCCTTAGGATATTTTGAAAACCTATTTTCAAAGCATCAAAGGAGTTTTGAAAGCTTAGGTAAATTCTCGGATTTTATTCCTTACCTATCTTAGCTTTCTCTTCTCATCCCACTCTAATTTGAGTTTTAAAAGTTGTTTTCCTCTCTTCCCTTCTACAAAATAGTTGATATCGATTAATGGGGTTTTGAGGAATCAATGAGTTTGGCAAATTGAAGTGTTAGCTGCCTATTTACAAGGTTTTGAAGCTTCTGGAATGGCCAATTTCGACTGGAAGCTTGGATGCAAAATCTGGACAGCAAGCGTCAATTTCCGGACAGCAAGCTCAAAGGTTCTAAATAGGGTAGAAAATGAGAGGTTAAGTCAACTAACATTTATGGGAATAAAAGGGTAAGATGTGATACTAGTTAGCTAAGTATCTAACACTTATTTCGCTGCATTAACCTTGCTCTCTAATAGTTTTAGATCTCATCTTACAATCTGATTTTTAATCTTCTCAACCAATTACTCGTTCATTCAATACAAGTTAGTTGTGTTGGGAAGTTGGCCTTTAATCTTATGTCTTCCTTGCTGTTTTGGAGTCATTTTGGGAGCTTTTAAAGTGCATTCCTTGCTGTTTTGTTTCCTCTTTATTATGATGTCTTTGGCTTCTTTCGTTCTTCTTGCTTCATTTAGTTTACATTTATTACCATCTAATCTATTATTAACTTGGTAGGGTTCTATACCACCTGTTTTGTTAGCTCTCGGTTAGGGTGGTATTTCATCCCCTAATCATTGGCTTCTCCTTTCCGTTCTTTAGCTTCTAATCTTGAGTTTCCTTGCTAACCTATCTCTTGAGCAGGATGTCTCGACTAGGTCAACAAGCTGGTTGGGATGAAAATCTCCTGGCTCCAATGTCGGTCGGGACTAAAACGCGCCTCCGCCTAGAGTGTGTTTCAATTGTGGCGAGGAGGGCCACTATCCGTCCCGCTGTTCGAGGAACAAAGAACGCCACCGGTTTGCTTTAGTTGTGGTGAAGGAGGGCATTTCACGAAAATTGCGGACTAGGAAGAATCAAGGTCTGTCGGCGTTGTGGCGAGGAAGGACACTACAACAATCGGTGTATACGCTTGTCCAAACTGTGATGAAGACCATTTACCCAAGATTGTCCAACCGCCAAAGTTACTTGTTTCTTTGCGAGGAAGCGATCACTATCCCAAGGAGTGTAGCTTGAACTCGTGATTGCCAAGTCATTGGGCTACAGCGATCGTTTTTTTTTCGGTCATCTGCAAGCATTGCAATCGCCAATGCCTCCAAATCGAGAAGTTCTTGGGTGATTTATGCGAGGAGTTGGGGACAAATTACCATCCATGCCTTCCCGACTTTCGACTTGTGGTGAAAATCCTGTTGTTGCTATGGGCAGAAAGAGAAAGTCAGAGGATCGTCGCAGGTGTCAAGAGAGGACTCAGGGTGACTCCAGCACGGTCACCGGTGTCACTTGTTTCTTCTGCAATCTCAAGGGCCATTATGCTAATAATTGTCCTAAGAAGCTTGCAACAACCCCTTGTCGCTCGCAGGCCGTGCCTCCATCACGTGCACCTGCGAGTCAGCAAGGTGGTCCCCGCAAATCAGATGCCGGGATCACTTGTTTCTTTTGTAGCAAGAAAGGGCACTACGCCAACAATTGCCCTTTGAAGCAGCACAAGATCGTTTGTAATCCAGTCGACTCCATCTCAACTGAGAAAGCTCTGGAGGCACCTGACGTCGTGTTAGGTACGCTTCTCGCTAACTCTTGCTCGGATATTATTTTATTCGATTTAGGAGCATCTCATCTTTTTGTACCTCAGCCTTTTGCTGCTGTTGGTGGTCTCCTTTTCGCTCCTTTGATTGGTTTCGTTGCTCATTCACTCTCCCGGTTTGGAGTTGAGAGCTGAGTCCGAGTGTCGGAATGTCCCTGTTGAGATTGAGGAAGTGGAATCCATGCCAAAAATTACCTCTAAACCTGTGCAAACCATTGAAATCGATTGGTTGTCTGCACGTATGGGATAAATCGATTGCACCAGGAAGCTTATCTACCTCACAAGTCCCTTCGGTGAGCGGGTTCATTGTTCACGAGCCGCAAGGTCCACATCTTCTCACTCTTAAAGCAAAGCCGGCTCGATATTCGTGAAGTTCCAGCGATGTGTGACTTCGTCGATGTCTTTCGAAGATCTTCCGGATGCCTCCCGTTCGAGAACTTCGAGTCGTCATCAAGATGGTACCCAGGTCGCCCCGATTTCAAAAAAGGTCTACTAGTCTACATCGAACCCCAAGAAAATAACGATGTCATCTGGGTTGTCATCAACTGCGTGACGAAAGTGGCATAATTCCTTCCTGATACATCTAAGGGCATCACATACCTATTATTGCCTCGAACCTTCGTGGCCTAAACGGCCATAATCCTTTGTAAGAGACTAGCTGCGGAGGGATGACTCCGTATAGCTAGTTAACCGACCAAGGTCTCGTTTGTTAGTGGAGTAACAGACAAATTGCTCCACCAACTAAGAACGACCTTAGTCCCTCTAAGATAGCTAGCTGCGGAGGATGACTCAGTAAAGCTAGTTAGCGGTGAGATCCCGTTATTCTTGGAATTAACCAAATAAATCGCTCCGAATTAACGGACAAGTTGTTAGGAATTAACCAGACAAATCATTCCACCAACTAACCACAGCCATGCACCACCAACCATCGAATCAAGAACAAGCTCTCAGTCTGTCAAAAATAACCTTCTTGTAGGTTTTCCAAAGGATCTCTACATATTCCGCATCGTAAATTTGCACAGTGTACTGAAGACGATCGTGCTGATCGTGCTTCTCTGCTCACGTCTCAATTTTGACATAGCCTATAAGAGGCTACGGAAACTCGAGTTTCTTTCAGATTAGCTTACCCTCATCAACTGATGGTCAGACCGAAAGGGCCATCATCATTTAAATCGTTATGGGCGAGTTAGCTCCTCGTCGTGGATCCTTACGCGTGCTCGAAAGAAAGGGGCTATCGCCTATAAGATTGAAATTACTGCTGCCCTTGAGGGAGTACATGATGTTTTCATGTGTCCCAAGATGAGGAGTGCCTCCGTGTTCCAACCGAGGAAGCTCCGTTGGAAATTCTTGTTGTACAAGAAGTTGGGTCAGAATCGTGACCTGACGAGAAACAATGCAATAAAACAAATCAAATAAGATCCGGCTCGTCAAGAAACGAGCTGGGAGCAATATGTAACTAAATAAAGTGTTGGTTGGATGAACATAGTTCGAGAATTAGGTCGAAACAACAAAAATATTATAAATGGATAAGAGTCTTAAAGGAAGGTTTGTATCTTTGAAGAAGCTAAGCGAAGATCAAGGAATCGTGTCCTCAAGATCCTAAAAGTTCAATGGCCAAATCATTACGTGGATGAAGTTGCTTGGAAGCGGAAAGACTACCCATCTTCCTTCCTCTTTGAGCCAAAATCTCGGGACGAGATTTTTGTAAGGGGCAGATTTTGTAACATCCCAAATGTATAATTAGGGTTTGTTCAAGTATAATTATATGTGTAGAAATTAAAACTTTTTCTCACATCTTGAAAACCCTAATCTCTCATGTAATTCGGTCCAAGAGTTGTGTAATCCAAAAACACAAAGCTCTTGTTGACCCAAAGTCAAACTCATTCTCCGTTTATCTTAAATCTTGTGCCAAACATTTGGAAAATATTTTCCTTGGTCCTAAAACGAATGTGGGACCCCTCTGAAAAATATCACAAGTTGTAAAACTTGTTTGATAAATTTTGGAGGTAAAACAAATCCTTGAACAACCTTCATGAATTTCCTGAGAAAAATGCATTGCATAATAACCTCTGGAAATTTTATGTGAGGTTAATCTCATTGTCAGTAAGCTCCAGTTAAAATTTCATGAATTTTGGAGTTCATTTGCTATCTCAAATAATTCTGCTAAGTTTCAGCTGTTAAAAACTAAACTTAAAAGCCTACACTGTTCCTTGGGCTAGCCACTTTGCAAAGCTGGTCCAACCCAACCCACTTCCTGGCTCGTCAGATCTCCTCTTCACCTTGATCAGGTCGTAGCCGTTGGATTAACATCCAACCGCCACGACCTCCTCCTCAGCTAACGCACCAAGTCCTCCCGCTCACATGAGGTCTTGGCCATTGGATCAAAATCCATGGCCATGACCTCCCTCGCTCAAACTACTCGAGACCTCCCTTTTGCACTCACTTGAGGTCGTGGCCGTTGGATCCAATCCAAAGGCCACGACCTCCTCTGCAAACCATCGTTGCGTGGGTCTTCCACCTCGTTGAGGTCGTAGCCCTTGGTTCCAAGATCCATGGCCATGACCTCCCCTCACTGTTGAACTAAGCAAACCTCCCACTTTGTTGAGGTCGTAGCCGTTGGATCAGATCCAACAGCCCACGACCTCCCCTCAAAATATCCTGCGCTCACAACCTCCCCCATCTCATGTTGTGCATCGTTGGATTTAAAATCCACGGTCACGACCTCCTCCTTGTCTTGTGCGCATTAGACCTCCCACAAGACGTGAGGTCGTAGCCCTTAGATTTAAATCTAAAGGCCATGATCTCCTGTGCGTTATGCAAACTCAGACCTCCCCTCTTTTGATCGAGAACCGTTGGATCAAAAATCCAAAGGTCTGACCTTCCTTGCCTTCTGCGCAGCGTCTCGCACCTCCTCGCCCTCTCATCACCATTGGATCTTAATCGATGGCCATAACCTCTTGTGCGCTTCTGAGTAGTGCTAAGACCTCCCTTTGGTTGTGCGCCCTTGGATTTAAATCCAAAGGCCATGACCTCCCCTCATGTTCTTAAGTTAGGTGTGCGGTTAAGACCTCACAGAGGTCCGCACCGTTGATTGAAATCCAACGCCTTGGACCTCTGTCCCTTTTCCCACGTCGCGTTCGCATGATGGAAATCGGAGGGTCACGACCTCCCGATCCAGATCAATGGCTGTGATCTCCTCCTTCTCCTTTTAAAAACTTACTGTTTGATTTAGATCTGAGGTCACGACCTCCCCTCATTTCTAATCGGACGGTGGTGGCAACTCTGTTCTTCTCCTAGCTCTGGCGCGCACGTCGCCATGGCGATGGAGGAGGCGGTGATCTGTCTTGTCCAGCGGCTCTTTGCTGCGCAGCATTTAATGCGGTCGAGCTTTTAGCCCCAAAGTCATTTGTCTTGAGCTGCTCTGTCACCTCCACGTCCTGTCCAAGCCGTGGACCTCCCTTGGGCTAAGCTCACCATGAGCTTAACCCGTGGTCCAGGACCTCTTTTTGCCCTAGCTATAAAACCCCCCACTGTTGCCCTTGGCTTCTTTTCCACCATTCACCATTTGCTCTCGATTCTGTGGAGCTCAAACCACCCCGACCTCCTTGGCCGCCATTGTTGCCCTTGGAGCTCCTCGGTGGCTCTGTGCTCCCGTGGCTTTTCCTCTCCGTCTCTTTGCTTCAATCTAAGCCACTACCCTCTGTGACCAAAAGCCCTAACTTAATTGGTTGGGACATTTTCAGAGAGGCCTCTCTTTGCTTGGAGCTTGGAGCTTGGAGTTGGCCGTGGAGCAACCCTTCTTCCCCAACTCCGGTCCTCCGTCCCCAACCTCCTCGGCACCTCCGCGACCTCCGGTAACCCTCCCGTAGTCCGTGAATCTTGGCACCCGCGTGTATGTTGTTGCGGAGCTTAGCTGCAGCTTGAATGTTCGCTGCGGAGCTCATTATCGTTGTTTGTGTTTTAGCCGTGTGTTTTGCGCCGCCAATCTGACTCGTCGCCGTTCAGGCCCACCCCCGCAATGGGAATGGTCTGGCGTGTCTAACACTATTGCGCTGCGTTGGTGCCTTGGATGGCGCCGCGAGGTCCTCATCGCGGCGACAAGCCTTGGGAGCCTCTCGGGGTTTTGTCGGACGACAATGGCACCGTGCCATTGTCGTTAGGACAAAGATCTCCCCTTAAATGCGATCATCATTGCTTATCATTAGTAAACTTCGGTCACCTTTAATGCCTTGTCTTACGTCCTTGTTGCGCAATTAAGGCAGCTTTAGCCTCCCAGCGTGCGTGCATCTCTGGGACCTCTTTGCCAAAGGATCACCCGTGGACTTTTGGCAAAGACCTCCCAAAGACCTCCCTCGGGGTCCTCTTTGCAAAGACCACCCTTGGTCTTTTGTAGGACAACCCCAGACCTCCTCCTTGCGATCTTGACCGCTAGGACCTCCTTGTGGGAGATCTTAGCCGTTGAGGTCCTCCTGTGTTGATCTCCACCGTAGGACTTCCCAGAGGTCCTTTTAACCTTGTGGACCTCCTCGGGTAAATCTTAGCCGCCTGAGACCTCCCAAAGGAAATCTGAGCCGCTTAGGACCTCCCTTTGTTAGATCTTGGCCGTTCGGGACCACCCCAAGTGGATCTGAACCGCCCAGACCTCTTTGTTGTTGTCTTGACCGTTAAGGTCCTCCCCAGGACAATCTAGGCCATTAAGGTCCTCCTTGGAAAATCTGGACCGTCCAGGACCTCCCTCGAGAGGTCTTGACGATGTAGATCTTCCTTGGGGAGATCTTGATAGTTTAGATCTTCCTTTGGAAGATCTCAGCCGTCCAGGACCTCCCTCGTTTGATCTGGACCGTCCGGTCCTCCCTCTTGTGTTGTGGTTCGTTGGATGCGGTATCAGCGGCCACGACCTCCCCTATTGCTTGCTAGCGCGGCGGGGAGGACATGGACCGTTGGATCCAAGATCAACGGCCCGTGTTCTCTGGACCTGCGCAGGCGCGTGCGCGTTTCCTCTGGAGGTCTTGGACCGTTTGATTTAGATCAACGGTTCACGTCCTCTCCCTCTCTTTTGGTTTTAGAAATTCCAGTAAGCACTTATTTATAAACTGAAAAAGGTATGAACTTCAAAATATCATAACTAATTCATTCTAAATCCAAATGAGGTCATTCAAATTGTGTTAGCTCTGTCTTGAACTTGACTTTAATCCAAAAATGATTGTAAGTTGAGTTCAGCTCCAGAGCACAGTTTTGCCATTAGATTTTAAAACTCACTTTAAATATACACTCAAATTAGTGCTTAACTTGTAAAATACATAACTAATGCTCTGTAGATTATTTTTGAGTGAGACCAACTTTGTTGGTTTCCTATATTAATGAACTTACTATGAAAATTAGTTTTGAGCTTGTTGCTATTATAAAAATGAGGACTTGTGCATTATAATTTTGTTCAAGTTCTTGTTTTTGAAAAATGGTAGAAAGTGCAACATAGCTCCAAATGGGATGAACTCAATTGTGTTATTCATCTCATGAGGTGCTGGTTTTACAGTAAAAATTTTAGCTTCACTTCTTTTCTAGAAAATGTTGCCTCATAATTAAATTAGTGAATAGTACAGTTTGGTATTTTTAGGGCTGAGCAGAATTGTTTTGCTCATAACTTTTGCATTGAGAATCCAAATCAATTGGTTCTTGTTGCTAAATTCCCTAAAAATCATCTTCTTGCTGCTGTAGAAAATTCAGAGTGTTTGGAGTTTGTTTGCTGTGTTGTCCTTGTTGTTTTCGCCGTTCTTATCGAATCTTTTTCGCTTTTTCGATTAGGTGCCGGCGAGTGTATTGATCCGTGGCGATCCTCGGCAACAAGTTGTCCAGCAACAGTAAAGGCAAGCAGTTTGATCATTTCCATCATTGTCCCATTACTTTAAAGTCTAATATTTTGTTTAACTTGTATGTATGCACGCTTTTGTGTCAAAGTATTTTATCGTTTAGAGGTAGCTATTCCTATTGCATAGTTGCCCTAAATTGTTACCCTGCCACAAACCATAAGTTACTAATATCGCTGGTGAATTAGAGCCCGTGATTTAAGTATGCTCTTTTATTTGCTTTTACGGTGTCATGCTTAGCAATGCTTAGATAACGGTAGTAATGGGCGATCATCGACTTAGTCGATGGTCTTGATCACTCAAAACTGATTATTACTCCTATATGTCCAGCACTTGTGCTTTGATTAATTGTAAAATCAAAACTGAAAACAAAAGATTGATTTAGACTTGGGCATATTGGATGGATGGTGCGGTTTTGGAATGTGGTGGTATGCAGGGTCCCTAAGGACCGAGTACTTGGGTCACTAAGCCAGCGATTTGGCGTACTAACCACGCGAGGCATATGGAACCCCTCTTGACTAAGTACTCTAGGAGGTGTTAATTATGAGCGAGCTCGGTTGGTGTGTTTTCAAAAACAAATGTATATGTATAGTGTGGGAGGAGCATTAGCTTAGGGAAGGTTGTGTGATGTCTCCTTCTCCCGTGGGTTGTGCAGCTCGTAATTAGCATTCATCCTTTGGAAAGGTCTCGTAGGACTTAGCTGTGCAAAGACACCTTCTAAGTGTGCGTAAAGGAAAGGCGATCGGCGTGTGGGTACAGTGGTACACCCCGCGAGGATAAAACTATTGAATAGCCTCGTCCTAGGTTATGGACATGCTTGGTAAGGTCGTTCAAGACTAGACTACAACCTTTAATTAAAACTTGACATGGTTGGTATGAACGGGGAGTTCATGCTATTGTTGTGGTGACTTGGGTTAGTCACTTCTAGGTTGTTCTTGTTGTTGTTACTATGTTACTATCTCGTTGTTACTTCAACATTTAAAATGCTTTGCCAAATTGCCTTCAATCTATTATGTTATTGCAAATGAAACTTGCTTTATGCTAAAATGAGTCCAAAGCCTCATCCACTTAAATAAAGCTTGCATGTAGCTATTTATAGTTCTGTTATCTCACACGTAAGTCTTGCGGAGTACTTTATGTACTCATCGCGCCGTGGTTGTGGCATTTTGTGGCTTTTGTTGCAGAGGAAGGAGGTGAGCCCCAAGGGCTTCACTCTTGCGAGATGTGCTTCGGTTTGGCGACTAGCTTGGCGGTCCGGTTAGTTGCCTTGTGGGTAAAGGCACACTAATTGGCTTTTGTTTTGGCCATCTTTATGGCACTTTTGCTTCATTGTTATCTTTTGTAATTATTGCTATTTGGCCTAAGGGCCTCTCTTTTGTAATATCTATTCCATATTAATGTTAACTTCTGGTTTGTTGCTTATGTACTATGTGTTGTATGGAATTGGTACATTCTTTTGTTGTGAGGTATGTATCTTGCATTCAGGAAGTATACATCTCTCGAGACCGGGTTTATTTGGTTGATAATACTAGGGTCAATTGGATGACTAAGTATTATGAGCTTAATAAATCCGGGTGCTCACATAATGGGTGCAACATGATCAAGGGTATAACTTACCTCCTGCTTGAAAGGCTTCACGGATCCATTGCTTCATAAAGCTCGGGCTCACCAGAGGCGTCGAAGTCTACACATTTAAAACAGCTCAAGATCAAATAAAGATGTGGATATCATGGGGATATGCCCATGATCTTAGGATGATGAAACAATTGGCAATGTGGCTTTTGGTTTGAAGTTTCATGTGTTTTCGACAAAGTTTGATTCTGTCAGTCGTGGCCAGTCGGCCCGGCTTTTATCTTGATTGTTGATATAAGTGGTGAACTGATTTTGGGATAGGTTATATCCATATTTGTTAATGCATATGTGTTGCATATTGTATGTTTGGCTAACGTGGGTCAAGTTGTGAAGAACTTGTTCCGGATTAAATGTTGCTTGTCTATTCTTTGTCTTGGTGGCTTGTAGGTCAATGACGGTCAATGGCGGGAGGATCGGGACTAAGCTTGGAGAGCCGAGGTCCGAAACGATCATGGATGCGGGTGAGGTCAAGTGACACAAGCATGGCGCAGAATGGACTAGGATGACCGAGCAGGCGGTTGGTC
This sequence comes from Phyllostachys edulis, assembly GCA_036346405.1. NCBI lineage: Eukaryota > Viridiplantae > Streptophyta > Magnoliopsida > Poales > Poaceae > Phyllostachys > Phyllostachys edulis. The sequence continues at coordinate 63,553,510 of CM070553.1, read as the reverse complement.
TGTTGGTTGGATAAAGCGGCACGGGAGTCGTTGCAAGTGCTCAGTGGTGCCGGTGGGATCCGGACGGGAGAGACTTGACGACATGGAGCCGTTGATCAACCTACACGTGGCGAAGCAGGCGATTGCTTCATGATCTGTGGACTCGGTCTTTTGGAGAAGGATCGAGAAGGGGTATTTTGGTAATTTTACCAATTACCATCTTGGTGACCTTTTGACTAATCCGCGGCGCGGGTCGGCGCATGGTGAAGCGGTTTAGATCATTCGACGATGAAGACGGCGCTTTGAGATGCGTGCGTGTGTGTTCCGTTGATGTTGGGCCTTAACGGAAGCCCATTTGGGTTTTAGGGTTTAGTGGCTGCCCTATAAAAGGAATTGTGATGGTCATTTGTTGGGTTGGCTCGGCCCTGCAAAGAAATGCAGAGGCTTTAGGTTTGGGGTCTTTGAGGAAAAAAAGCCGGGGGGCGTTTTGGGGAGCAAGTGTGGCGGCGCCCCCTCATTGCTGGAAAAACAAGAAGCTCCTTGTGGCGGCTGCCTGTTTTGCCTAGTGTGTCACTTGTGGCCCTGCTAGAATCTGGATCTCGGCCAGTTCCTGTGAGAAACCGACCTTGTGTGTGCGAGCGCCTTTTAAGAAAAGCGGCGGCTGTTTCCGTGAAAAACAAAATCGCTTGATGTTTCAGATCTGTTTTTTTTTGTCTCCATCGGTCTGCAGTGTTTTGATCAGTTGATTGCCGGCAGGTTCTCTCTTGCGTTTCTTTTTATTCGACTCAGATCTTGGCTCTAATTCTTTGCGGCAAATAGGAATTAGGGCGGCGTCTTACGTAGCGTGAAGGAAAAGCAGATTTTGGATTTGTTTTTTTTTTGTCATCAAAGATCCGATCGGTCTCTTGGCTGCTGCATGTCCCCTCTTTGACTGCTACTGGTTTTGATTTTTATTTGCTTGCGCCGATTCTTGCCTTGGCTGCTTGAGGATGTTCCCTTGTGCGGTATTGAGGATGCCCTGTGCGGCACCTTTTTAATGCGGCTGTAGAAGTGCAGTGGGTGCTTGATCAATGAATCGGCTGTTTTGTGTGCCCCTGTTTGACTTGATGTTATTTGCTCTGGCTTCTTGTTGTTTATTGTGGCAGTTTGCTTTTGATTTTTTTTTATCACCGGTTTTCACTGATTCAGTTGCTGTTCGATTTCTGCTTTATCAATTTGCTAGCGGTGTCTTGCGACTGAGCACCCGTGAGATCCAGTGGGCGGCAGCTAGTTCATGAAGTGATTATTTTATAGTTTGTTGTTTGATCTATTGTCTTCTCAGCTGCCGCAGAATTCAGTCAAGGGCGATGGCATCTCGGTCTTTGACCGGAAAATTGGTAGATCTGTCTTTGCCTTGAAAACCAAATCTGGCCGAGCGAGTATAAATTGATTCCTTGTGCGGCGGCCAGTTCATGTAAGAATCGAGATCCTTTGATGTGCCAGCAATAATCGCCATTTTTGCTTGTTGATTTGTGGCTGCATCTTGTTGTTTTGCTGGTTGGAGTTGGTTCTTGTTTATCTACCTTCTTGTTGCAACAGATTTGTCATTTCGGCATTCTGAGCCGTGTGACCTCTTTGGTTATTGCTCTTCGTGTATGAAATCGGTTGTGCTCCATGATCCAAATCATATTCCTTTGTTCGGCTTGTACTTGCCACTGTTGTAGCCCGTGAAATCTTGAGTTGACCTCGGCTGCCCATAGAGAAATCAGATCCTGTGTTGAGCGCCCTGTTCTCTGTGCTCCCAAAAATCTGTAGCACCGGTTCTGAAGAATCTTGAGTTCCTGGCGACGACTGCTCAAATTGATTGCCGTGTTGTCTTTGCCTCTTGCATGTGAGCACTTTCATCAGCCGAAATCAGAGTCTCATACATTGTATGATTTGATGATATGACATATGTTTTGATCTCTGCCGTGAGAGGATACTCTGATTTCTGTGCATGCAGTTATGAGTTGTTTTTGATCTTTTGTGTCGGGGTTTAATCGGATTCAACACAGATCATCCGCTGTGCCTGTATACAGATCTTCATAGCTTTTATAGCTATTGGAGTGAAAGTAGTGTTGAGTTCGATCGAGGTGAAAAATAGAGAAAGCGTCTATTCACCCCCCCCCTCTAGTCGCCTTTCGGTCCTACAATTGGTATCAGAGCCAAGTTTGCTCTTTTGTGATCTTTATTGATCTTTGAGCATGGCGACAGATATGAGGACTTGTGAGCGCTTCCTTGCATCTTGTCGTGGTTCTTTTACCAATGGTGTTGGTCGGAATAAGATATTTGAATGTATGATAAGTCTAATGGCGATGGAGGAGGATTTCTCCTGTGATATTTGTGGCGAATCCTTTTGTTTTGATTGTTCTAGTTTCAGGGATGAGTCAGTTTTAGAGCTCGAGGAGAAGAAGCCCAGTGACATATGCACAGCAGCTTTTGAGGATGAACATGATGGAGAGGATTTTGATGATAAGCCTTTTGATGATAGTGATGACTCTTATGAGGACGATCCCCTACTTGAGCTTAGCAAGGTGAGTAAAGAAAAACTTGTAAAAGTCTTATATTCATATGATATTAAACTGCTTGCTCTTAAGAAGAAAGTAAAATTGTTAGAAAAAGAGAAGAGTGATTTGTCTCATGAGCTCTCTGAATTGAAAACCTCCATTAATGGTTATGATTCATTGCTTGTAGACATAGAGAACTTGAACAATTCTTTTGCATGCCTAAAATCTGAAAATGAAATCTTGAAATCAAATGTTTCTATGCCTTGTGATTCTTGTATTGCCTTACATCATGAACTTGACAATGCTAAGTTAGAAATAGGCAATCTTAGTTCTATGGCTAGAAATAATTGTGATTCTTGTGTAGGCATGCTTGCTGAAATTGAAAAGTTGAAATTGTCTAATTCCATGCACCTTGAGCAATTCGAAAATGCTAGGGCTGAGATTATTGAAATTGAAGCTAGGCCTTGTAGCATGTGCTTAGAACATGAAAAATTTCTTAAAGATGGTTTAGTCTCTTGCAAGAATTGTGCTTGTTTAGAAACTGAAATTGATGCTTTGAATTGCATGCTTAATTCAAATGCATCATTAATTTCTTGCACATCTTGCATTTCATTGAAGAGCGAGGTTGAGTCTTTGCGCGATGATATGAGCGCCAAGTCATGTGACTCTTGTATTTGCCTTCACTCTGAGATTGATGTTTTTAAGATTTCTCTTGCATCTTTGCATTCGGAGTTGGAGTCTTTTTGTGCTAAACGTGAGTCACTTGATGTTGGTTTTTGTGGCATCGCTTTGGATAGCTCTTCTTTGGTGAGTTCGACTCTCACGGACTCTTCTTGTGTTGTCCAAAGGATTTCAAAAGACAAATGTGCTTCTTTCTCAAATGGTACTAAATCTTCAAAAGAGAAGTACCATTGCACATTTTGTAAGAAGAATGGACACACTCTTGAGTTTTGCTTTTGCCGTTTGAAACATGAGCATCGAGTGCGTCGTCGTACCTCTAGGAACACGCATAGCCTTTCTCATGGCATGTGTGGGTCTAGTGTCGATACGAGGACGAGTCATGATGCTAGTTCTTCCAGGACTTCTTCTTTGAGCGACAATGGTGCTTCGTCCTCTCGGATCGTGTCTACTAGTAGACCTTTACACCATTGCTCATTTTGTGGGAAGAATGGACATCATGTAGATTTTTGTTTCCGGCGTGCAAAACAGATGCGTCGAGCTCATGCTTTTGATTCTCCTAGTGGGCATAGTCTTTCTCATGACATGCACACTAAAGATCCTAGCATGAAGACTCGATTTGTTGATGGTTTCTTTGACACCTTTTCTAGTGGTGTCGGACAGCACCGTGGACATGGTTTGCATAGTTTTGGTTTTGGTCCACGAGTTGTCCCGAGACAGGATTTCCGCCATTTTCCAAGAGGTGGACCTCGTTTTGTTCATCGAGGTACACACCCACGGCGAGGTTGTGTGAGTTTCTTTGATGCTTTTGTTGGTTCTCATCATGGTGCTTTCAAGCAAGGCCAACGCCGCTTTTCTAGAGTTGGACCTCGTTTTCCTCATCGAGCTGTCCACTCGCGGCGTGCCTCCAAGGATGAGATTGGATCTTCTTGCATGGACCATCATTTGCATCATGCTAACTCACATAATGTTTCGACTGCTTCTGGTGGTGGTGTGTCCAAGGTTTGGGTTCCTAAGCATTCGCTCTCTAACCCTTCGAGACCCAAGACTCGGACACCTTGCCTTTCTCATGTGTAGGTACCAAGAACGCGGGTTGGAGAACATGGACTTAAAGGATTCTGATCTTTTGCTTCATTACTTGATCAAGACACTTGATGGTTCTCCACTCCAATGATGGCCTCTAAGAGGCATGTGCTTTAATGATTGGGATCTACACCTGTTTTGTGAGCTATCTTTTACCTTCATGCTTTTCTTTCATGATTATTCATACTTGGCATGTTGTGCTTGCTTTGTGCTCACTTGTACCTTATTGGCATGTGTTAATCCTTTGATATCCTTCATCATGCCTTTTCTTTTATCTTGCTTGTATATCCATGTATCTTATTGTTATTCATTATTTCTATGGATGTATAAGCTTGGTTTTGTCTTCAAGAGCTTGTACTGATTTCATACATTTATCATATTGCTCTTGTTGATTTTTGTCTTATGTATCCACTTGTTCACTTGATATCCATGTTAGCATACTTTATCCATGTCTTGTTCTAAAATGCTTTATGCTTACATAGTTATTGTGCTTTACTGTTAATTGTGGATGCATGAGTCTTGCCATAGCTTTCACTAGCATGCTTTGCTTTTGACTGTATATATGATGGGTGATATGCTATGTGCTTGTTTGCTTGCTCCTATGCCTTATTGTGGATTAAGGATAGTTTGAGCTTTTTCATGTCTTGGATAGCATGTGCTGAATTTGTCTTGTCTATCTCCATGCTCATGTCCTGAACTGTTGATTATATACTTTTATGAGTTTTGGATCATTTGCTGCTATCCTGGCTAGTCATGTGTCTTGGTATTGTTTCCTAGATATTATTTCACTAACCCAGTACCAAGGCATAGACTTTTTCTGTCTCTTTGGTGTAGTCTTTCAATTGAGAAGAAGAACATGTGGTCCTACAATTGGTACTTCTTCATTTGTGCCTTCAATGATGACTATCACTTCTCGGAGACGAAGGAATTTGAGATGAGGATGATGGGTGAGCGCAACTACCTTCTGAAGCTTCAAGGATTGGATCTTCATCCATCATGACTAAATCTCACTGCCAAGCAGTGGGACTCGGGTTCGAGCTTCTATACCCTACATTTGTGTATGGTATCTCTAGTCTACCTTGCATTGCATCTGGTTCATGTCAGGTGTTTGGTTTGTCGAGTTCAGGGTAGATAGGAGGCTCTGTTCTAGCACGTGTCTTTTCTAGGCACTCCTCTTATCCCATGATTTGCTAGGATGCATTCTTCTCACAGCCTAGGTCGAGCTTGTCTCCCGATCACTAGTGTTAGCAGGTTTTTGAGTTGCCTGTAAGCTTTTTAGTGTTGGTGTTTCGCTCCCTAGCTTTTTGAGTTGCTGTTCCTAGAGATCTTGTGGTGTTTGAAGTCTTTGTGTTAGTTTTTGTGGAGTCCAAGGTAAATTGGCAGATCCCCTCAAAGCTTTTTAGACCCAACAAGGTTTGCCACCTTGAGATGCGAGTAAGGGATAATTTATCCCTATGGGTTGGTTTGAGGGGGAGTTGGTTCTTTTTGGAACTTTCTTAGTTCTTTTCTGAACCTTTTCTATTCATCTGAACTTTCCTTGTTCATTTGAGCTTTTGTGGATCTTTTCTGATACCTTTCTCAAGTGGTATCTTCTTGATCTTTTTAGGCTTTTTAGTCTTTTGTGCATCTCATTGTATCATATTACATACAAATGAAAAATCACAAAAAGATACTTGTAATATAAGCTTTACCGCTTCTTTCTTTTAATTAATGAAGCTTTGCTTATTACCCTCTTGAGCTTTAGTAATTCAATTCTTGCTCAAGATTATGTCTAGTTCTTTGACTTGCTAGAATTATCATGTTTTAACATGTGCAGCAATGTCTTTGCTAAATGAGCTAGAACTTTAATACAACTTGAACTGAAAATTGCAATTTGTGGATCTTTTAGCTAGTTGCACAATTAGTGATCTTTTTGTGACATTGGCCCTGTCAAAATTGCTTTGTTAGCTCTGGAATCTAGAATCGAACATCTTTGAGCCTTTTGTTCCTTTAAAGAATCTAAAACAGTCCTTGTGCAAACTGAAAAATGATCTCTTTTGTACGAAAAAACTGATCTCACCAATTCTTTCTCATGAGACGGCTTGCCATTGTACTAGGCATGAACTCAGGGGGAGTTTTGGATGACTTAGACCACTCTTTTAAGCTTTTTGTTGCTTGGGATGGTCGTAGTGAGGCTTGAGATCTAGCACATGGCTAAAAATACAAATTGTCAAAATTGGTTGAAGCTTAGGAAGAGATTGTGGATGGCTCCTAGTCCAGGATCTTCTTTACTAAGATAGACCTTTTATCAACTTGAATATTCATTGCAAATGAAAAATAGTTGAAAATTTGGGCTTTTGACAAAAACTTGAGCTAAATGATTTATTTCATGAATTTTGTCTCTAAGATGGTCTTTGCTAGCTTCTGGATCTCACAATGACATTCTGATATGGCCATTATCACTTTAGGATAACTGTTGTTGAACTTGCTAATTTTGATGCATTGCTTAATTTAATCCAACAACATGTGATATATTGAGCTCATCAGCTTAGCTTTGCTATATATGTCTTAACATGATCTTGCTAGCTTTGTCAGGCTTGTTGTATCTTGAGTAATGGTTGAAATGTTAGCCTGTTCAATTGAGTAATCTCCAAAGCTTCTTTTACCTAAAAATTGAAAAATCAAAACAAAAATGAAGCCACCCCATTGCATTTCATGCATGCTCTTTCTTTTGCTTCTTCCTTTCTTGTGCATTTGTCATCTCTGGATGAGAGGAAGGGATGATTCCTTGATGAATCCATTGTCAAAGGGGGAGAAGATATAGCGAAAATGTAATGTTAATAAAGAGCTTTTTGGTTATGGGGGAGAAGTTTTGTAAGGGGGAGAACTGGAGAAATTGAAAATGATGATCATAGTGAGGGGGAACATTCATATTGTATTCTTTTGGTCTTATTGCCTTTTTGAACTTGAATTGCAATTCTTGTAGACTCACAATGATCTAAGGTCAAATAGAACAATCTTTCTTTCATATGGACCTTAAGTGAGATTTTTGTCGATTCTCTGGAATTGGAAGCCTTTGTGCTTTCTTTTGTCGTATCTCACTTGTTTATGCTATTCTGGAGCCAGCTTGGTCATTTCCATTGCTTTTTCTTGCAAATGGACCAAGTTGTGCCTTTGTGCGAAAACTTCGAGTATTTTACTTTTCAAACCACAAACTTACATTTTCTGAGAGATTGCCAATGTGTTCATCAAGGGGGAGATTGTGGATATCATGGGGATATGCCCATGATCTTAGGATGATGAAACAATTGGCAATGTGGCTTTTGGTTTGAAGTTTCATGTGTTTTGACAAAGTTTGATTCTGTCGGTCGTGCGGTCGACCGGCTTTTATCTTGATTGTTGATATAAGTGGTGAACTGATTTTGGGATAGGTCATATCCATATTTGTTAATGCATATGTGTTGCATATTGTATGTTTGGCTAACGTGGGTCAAGTTGTGAAGAACTTGTTCCCGGATTCGTGTTTGCTTGTCTATTGCTTTGTGCGGTGGCTTGCGTGTCAATGATGGTCAGCGGCGAGGAGGATCGGGACTAAGCTTGGAGAGCCGAGGTCGAAACGATCATGGATGCGGGTGAGGTCAAGTGACACAAGCATGGCGCAGAATGGGCGAGATGACCGAACAAAGATTGGTCTGTTGGTTGGATCAAGCGGCGCGAGTCGTTACAAGTGCTCGATGGTGCGGTGGGATCCGGACGGGAGACTTGGCGACATGGAGCCGTTGATCAACCTACACGTGGCGAAGCAGGCGATTGCTTCATGATCTGTGGACTCGGTCTTTTGGAGAAGGATCGAGAAGGGGTATTTTGGTAATTTTACCAATTACCATCTTGGTGACCTTTTGACTAAACCGCGGCGCGGGTCGGCGCATGGTGAAGCGGTTTAGATCATTCGACGATGAAGACGGCGCTTTGAGATGCGTGCGTGTGTGTTCCGTTGATGTTGGGCCTTAACGGAAGCCCATTTGGGTTTTAGGGTTTAGTGGCTGCCCTATAAAAGGAATTGTGATGGTCATTTGTTGGGTTGGCTCTGCCCTGCAAAGAAATGCAGAGGCTTTAGGTTTGGGGCTGCTGAGGAAAAAGAAGCTGGGAGCGTTTTTGGGGAGCAAGTGTGGCGGCGCCCCCTCTTTGCTGGAAAAACAAGAAGCTCCTTGTGGCGGCTGCCTGTTTTGCCTAGTGCGTCACTTGTGGCCCTGCTAGAATCTGGATCTCGGCCAGTTCCTGTGAGAAACCGACCCTGTGTGTGCGAGCGCCTATTGAGAAAAGCAGCAGCCGTTTCCGTGAAAAACAAAATCGCTTGATGTTTCAGATCTGTTTTTTTTTGTCTCCATCGGTCTGCAGTGTTTTGATCAGTTGATTGCCGGCAGGTTCTCTCTTGCGTTTCTTTTTATTCGACTCAGATCTTGGCTCTAACTACTGCAGCAAATAGGAATTAGGGGCGGCGTCTTCTGTGCGCGTGAAGGAAAAGCAGATTTTGGATTTGTTTTTTTTTGTCATCAAAGATCCGATCGGTCTCTTGGTTTGCATGTCCCATCTTTGGCCTCTTGGTTTTGATTTTTATTTGCTTGGGCGATTCTTGCCTTGGTGCTTGAGGATGTTCCTTGTGCGGTATTGAGGATGCCTGTCTGTCACCTTTTAATCTTGTTGTAGAAGTCGATGGGCACTTGATCAATGAATCGGCTGTTTTGTGTGCCCCTGTTTGACTTGATGTTATTTGCTCTGGCTTCTTGTTGTTTATTGTGGCAGTTTGCTTTTGATTTTTTTATCACGGTTTTCACCGATTGATTCTTTATTCGATTTACGCTTTATCAATTTGCTAGCGGTGTCTTGTGGCTGAGCACCCGTGAGATCCAGTGGGCGGCAGCTAGTTCATGAAGTGATTATTTTATAGTTTGTTGTTTGATCTGTTGTCTTCTCAGTTGCCGCAGAATTCATCAAGGGCGATGGCATCTCGGTCTTTGACCGAAAATTAGTAGATCTGTCTTTGCCTTGAGAAATCAAATCGGCGAGTGAGTATAAATTGATTCCTGTCGGCGGCGATTTAGTGTAAGAATCGAGATCCTTTGATGCGCCAAAGATAATCGCCATTTTGCTTGTTGATTTGTGGTCGCATCTTGTTGTTTCTTTGGTTGGAGTTGGTTCTTGTTTATCTACCTTCTTGTTGCAACCGGATTTGTCGGCTCGGCATTCTGAGCCGTAGCGACTTCTTGGTTATTGCTCTTGTGTGTATGAAATCGGTCATGCTCCATGATCCAAATCATATTCCTTTGTTAGAACATACTTGCCCTTTGTTGTAGCCCGTGAAATCTTGAGTTGACCTCGGCTGCCCATAAAGAAATCAGATCCTGTGTTGAGCGCCCTGTTCTCTGTGCTCCCAAAAATCTGTTGCGCCGGTTCTGAAGAATCTTGAGTTCCTGGCGGCGACTGCTCAAATTGATTGCCGTGTCGTCTTTGCCTCTTGCATGTGAGCACTTTCATCAGCCGAAATCAGAGTCTCATACATAGTATGATTTGATGATATGACAGATGTTTTGATCTCTGCCGTGAGAGGATACTCTGATTTCTGTGCATGCAGTTATGAGTTGTTTTTGATCTTTTGTGTCGGTGTTTAATCGGATTCAACACAGATCATCCGCTGTGCCTGTACAGATCTTCATAGCTTTTATAGCTATTGGAGTGAAAGTAGTGTTGAGTTCGATCGAGGTGAAAAATAGAGAAAGCGTCTATTCACCCCCCCCCTCTAGTCGCCTTTCGGTCCTACAAAAGACCAGAAAGGGATTCAAATGAATTCCAAATAGACATAAAACAAGAACCACAGAAAGGTTTGGCGATTTGGAAGAGGTCCAAGATGCTGGCGGGAAGGAGGTCCGATGGATTGGAGAAGAGGTCCTGTCGATGTTTTAGAACCGATCTTACGTAAAGATTGTTTGATTCGGGGGGGTCTCCTAGAATGGAATCACGCAGAGAGATTGACACGGGTAATTTTATACAGGTTCAGGCCTTCTCCGGAGAGAATAACAACTCTACTCCTGTGTGTATATGGTATTGAGTGTATTCTGAATAATCAGGAGAAAAACTAAGACTATTACAGATGATAGCACTTGTCTTCCTGATAGCCCTCGATAGCGTGTCGTGCGCCTCGATTACTCTGTCCCTTTCCCTCTCGACCGTTGCTGTATATTGTCGTGAAGGAATAGCCGTTTTCCCTATTTGAAGAGCGCCTCATCAAATCCATGCTTGGCGACGCGTTTGCGATAATCATCGGGATGGTAACTCCCTCACGGCGGGCAGTTACTTGTCAGAGATAATGGGGTATTGCGTGTTATTATTTCGCAAAATAACAGCTTATGTTGACTGTTTGGATTCCTTAATCAATTGGACCCACTCGCCTGTAGGTTTTATTGATCATAGGGTGGTCATAGCTGACCTGGTCGTAGAAGAACTTACGACCATAAGGTAGTCGTAGCAAGACTTACGACTATGGGGTAGTCATAGAATAACTTACGACTGGGTAGTGATCGTAGAAGAACTTACGACCATAAGGTGGTTGTAGCAAGACTTACGACTATGGGGGTGGTCGTGGAAGAACTTAAGACCACCTGGTGGGCTTCTCCCTTGTAGATTTAAGGGGTATACCCAGGGACTACATGACATCATATTTACTCATAATAAAAAGATAAAATGAGGATTATTAGATCCTCGTCACCTAGCCCCCCAGCTTCAAGTGAAAGTAACTTACTTGGTGAAGGAGTCGTAGATGGTCTTACGGCCACGAGAGGGTCGTAGAAAGATGGTCGAAGGAAAAACTCTTCGACATTTGTGTACTACTTGTTGGGTCACTGGTAGGCTACGATAGCTACAAACAAAAATTTCTACCACGCAAACCAGGAAGCCATGCAAGTAGATGATCATAGATCGTTACCACGGACATGCGAGCAATGGAAGAAGGGTTGGAGCAGCCTGGTCCAACGAAGAGTGCATCGATGTAGTGGTCGTAGTCGATCGTCAACGTCCAAAGACAAGTCGATGTAGTGGTCGCGATCGATCGTCTCCTTGACAGACGTCTGCGGTTCCTTGTGAAGATCGCGGATCGTCCTCAAAGCGCAACAATCGTAGTAGCGCCTCTCACGGTATCCACACGTCGAGGAAGGAACAACCGAACGCTGTTGTGCGGCACCAAATCGCCGCAGTCGAGCTCTCGGGAAGATGGCGGCTAGGGTTTGGTGGTGTTTCTCGTATCCCACCCACCTCATGCACCTCCTTATATAGTGCTCGTGGCGGATCCTATCCGAACACGTTCTGAATCATATTCGTCTTGGTTTGTTCCAACCCGTTAAGTGTGTGACCACAGCAGGTTCATGTGTAATTTGGTTGTGACTCGGAAACCGTTTCCGATCACGAGTAAATGCGACTCCTAGCGAGAACATATCGATTCGAATACACACAAATTATATCGAGCGAACCTTAATGCAATATGATCTCGACTAGGTCCTCATCACTTACGACTAGGTCCTATCTTTATCTGACCGGTTCAGTATTTGGTCACGACGAGTTCGTAATTGCTTACGACCGAAAGTTACGACCACTCTGTGACTACGTTCGACCGATCTCCGACTAGCTTGTATCAGATCGACCGATCCGTGGCTGTTGAACTAAGCGACCTACTGTGTATACTCCTTTGCCTCACGATGTCCGGGTGAACTCCGGTGAGATGTTGTGTCATCCATGGGTGCTCAATACTTTCTCGTCGAGTGTCGAGATAACTTTATGTGGTGAACACTTCGACTACTAGTGGCATGGCCATGAACTTTCTTTATCCGATCACAACAAGGGCCCAGAGACATCTCTCTGTTATGTTAGGAGGGCAAATCCATATCGACCAAATACATTCCTCTCCATGTTTGAGCATGCCCAAAGCTACCTTTATGACTACCCGATTCACGGTGTAGCGTTTGGCAACCCCTAAGAGTGCTCTTACACATGTAGGAAACCATCTTGATCTCGGTCTAAGGATTATACATCATCATTGCTTGAGACCAACTAATGACACATAGATTCATAACAATCTCAATAGTGTCTCAAGGTGGGTCTTATCCAACATCATGTTCTCTAACATGTGCCCATATTATTGGTTTGATATCTCCATATCTATGACTCGTGAAACATAGTCATCAACCAATACATATGCTAGTCTATTCATATGTGTCCTCATATGTTTACGACCAGGGATCGTATAAGAATAATTATCGCAGGAATATAGAGTTTCACAACCAAGTCACATACTTGATAATAAATATTAACAATATTATTCTAGGAACAAGATAACACATTATCCAATGTCATGAACATAATGAAATATAATCATCTCTATGATTGCCTCTAGGGCATATTTCCAACACTACTTTGACCAGAAATATGCTTGATCAAGAAGGTTGCTTATGACTATCAAATAGCCGTAGAAAACTCCTACGATCACAAGGTGGTCGTAGTATGGTGATCGGAAGAAAATCCTTTCTGATTAATATTTCATTTGGTCAAAAAGATCTGACCAAGAAAGTAATTTTTGCTTGAGGTGTAAAAACGAACCTGATTTTCTTGAACGGACAAGTTAGGGAATCGCAATAGTCTCTCACAGATGTGTCCGTTGGAGCGGTTCCCGAAGCGGTGGCAACCTTTGGATTGCCACGCCTTCAGCCCAGGCATACGGTTATAAATACTTACCGGGGGTAAAACTTGGGTTTCTACTTTTCCCCAAATCGCTCCCGGTGTTCATCGAGTTCTTGTCTTCTCCGCCACCAATTCAATCGTACCTTCTCCGAAAATCTTCCTTAATCCAAAATCTCCCCTTTCTGAGAGAGATGGCCGGGAAAGTTTCTGAGTGGGCTGAGTCAGAGACGGATGCGGTGAAGATTCAAGCCTTAATCGATCTTGGGAAGATTCGAGAGAAAGTTCTTGTGAAATGGATTGCGGTAATTTGGACAACATTGGCGTCGGGGGATGGACAAATCCCGTCTTCGGGCATATTGTGAGTGTGGCCTTGATTGCCGCTCACCCTTTCTCACACTCGTGCTCGAGCACTTTGGGGTGGAATTAGTGAACCTCGGTCCTAATTCCATCACTATGCTTAGTGTATTCGTGTACTTGTGTGAGGCGTACCTGGGAATTCCGGTGGACCTCGAGCTTTTCCAATATTAGTATAGAATGGCCCGGCAATCTGGAATTGCTGGAAGTTGTGGTCTGAAGCTCCATGACTTGAAGTCGAGGGAGTATATTCAAATGTTTACTAAATCTTCGTAGTCGGGATGGAGGAAGAGGTGGTTTTACTGGAAAATCACCCAAGAAGACAGCCTTACTTTCGAGGGGAAGGCTGCCGAAAAGAATTCTTCATGGGATTCGACTCCCAAGGATGTCAGCCGGATTGCCCCCTATATTCGAGCCATCAAGGACTTGAGAGAGGAGGGGCTGACTGGATGGTATGTGGTGAAGGATTTCATCACACGTCGAATTAGCCCTTTGAAGAAATGAGTACCTCCTATGTGGAGGTACACGGGGCCAAAAGACCCGACTAGGGACTACGAGGAGGGTAAGTGAATTTTCAACTTAGCTCTCGGTTTGGTCTTTCCCACAGTTGTCTAATGAATGTCTTTATCTGTTTACACAGATCTTTCACATGCAGAGATTGATGTTCGAGTTAAACTCATCTGTGAGAAGTCTCCGCCACTCAGAGTGGCGGTTCCTCAAATCCTTGCGGTTTTATCCGCAGAGGAAAATATGGAGCGCCTAAAGGTAATCAAGAGTTGATTTTATCCTTAGGACTTCATAGTCGTAGAAAGAACTTCGACTAGGTAGTGATCGTGAAAATCTTACGATCAAGGAAATGTCGAGAAAAACTTACGTTGAGTAGTGATCGTAGAAGATCTTCGATCGAGGAAGCGTCGTGAAAAACTTCTACGTTGGATACTAGTCGTGAAAATCTTATGACCGGTCGATAATTCTTCTTTTACGCTTTTCTTTCTGAAAGTAGGTATGGAAAACCGTCGGAGACGACGAAGAGGTCGACTGATAACCATCGATCTTGGGATGACAACGGACAAAGGCTCGGCTCCTCGACTAAGCGTCGACTCACAAAATTCGCCGAGAAGGGAGGAGCAAGCTCGAGTTCTTTATTTCGACGGATCCTCTGCAAAGTCTCTGGCGAATCTGGCGGCGGGTGAGGTTGAAGGCTGCTTGCCGAGGAGGCGAAGAACCTCTTAGGCATAAAGCCCACAAGGCCAAGGTACCCTTTTATTATGACAAGAAAACTTTCGCGGTTTACGCCACTCCTAGTTTTGTCAAACAACTAGAAAAGGAGAAGCTGGAAGGACTTTATGTCTTTTGTGAAGGACAATGCCGATCCAACAGAGCCTACAGTTGAGGGTAGCGCTGCTCTTGGAGTGGTCGAGACTAATCTCGACTATCCGGAAAGTCAGGAGACCAGAGAGATGGTCCCTGTTCAAGATCCACGACGAGGGCGTGGTCGTGGTGAGCCCATTCTTCAACGAACTCGACGGGGCGTGGTCGTGAAAAGAAGTCGAAGAAATCTTAGATTCGAAGATGACTCCTAAGTTCTGGTTAGGTCCAAGGTGCGGTATGTGAAACAAGCTAAAGTGTAAGAACAACATTTACCTTTCGCTTTTCACAACCTGACTTGCTTTCCTTTTGTTGATTTTAGCCCGACTCCTTCAGCCCCCGAGGACGCTTCTATCGAGAAGTCCATTGCCGCCTCTCCAGCGGTCGGAGAGATGACAGCGGAAGTGATCGAAGGATCATCCACAGCCCGGGTAGTGGAGGAAGTCGTGGCACCTGAAGTGGTTACCACAACCACTGAGGTAGTAGATACGACCACTGAGGTAGCAGCTACGACCACTGAGGTAGTAGCTACGACCACTGAGATAGTCGTGGAGATAGCAGAGGCAGCTGTAGAAACCTCTGGCCAAGGTAGTGATGGACCTGACCACCATGCCGGAAAGAAAATCGTTGCAGACGTTCCTCCCGGTACCCAAAGAGAAACTGCAGTTACAGAATTAGAAGACGATGAGTATTTCAACTTCTGTGCTGATTTCTTTGGGCCTGCTTCTATCGTAGGGTCTTCTGCTTTTATATCTCGCGATCGAGTCCCTCATCCCAAAGATATTCCCAACAGAGGGGAAACTTTTGACAATGAGCGTCTCGAGAAGGTTTGGTGGGACCAAGTCGCGAAGATAGGCAGTGAAGAGTCGGCGTTGGTTTACTCGATGTTTGCTCAGTCGACCATGAATGTAAGTATTTAAGGATACTTATATATGTGGCCTTCCCTTGCTTCTTACTGTCTTTCTTTTTACAGAAAGCTCTGGAACAAATTGCTACTGTTGGTGAAAATCACCGACAACTTATAGAGCTACGATAGGAAAAAGCGGAACTCTGCGAACAGGCAGAGAGGTGGTAAGTCACTGTTATTCATAGTCGTTTTAGAGTTTGACTACTTATACAGTGCTTATGAGGTTTGTCGTGGAAAAACTCACGACTGGGTGCTAGTCGTAGAAAGACTTACGACTAGTTGAATAGTGTTCATGTCTACTTTTAACCTTTATAGGTTAAATAGCAACGAAAAGACCCTAGCCGACTCGCTCGATTATGAAAAAGAGGAGTCGAGAAAACTAGGGAAAAAGGTAGGAGACCTCTTGAAGAAGCTTCAAGAGGCTAACTCTAGCTATCGTAAAAGTCTTGAGGAAGAGCTAAACGATGAAGTCTTGAACTTAAGACTGTTTATGTTGTTGATCTTTACCTAACTCTTGCTTCTTTTCAGAAAAAGAAGACGACATGAGAAAGCTTTGGTTATTCACGAGATTTCTCGTATAGCCAAAGATAAAGATCAAGAAATTGAGAGGCTGAGATCTCGACGAGCAGGTAAGCAATTCTTTACCTATAGTCCTTTACAAGTTCTTTTCCTTTTTTAACCCCCATTTCTTTTTTAGAAATTGAGCTTGAATTGGGAAGGCTCGAAACTAGGGATCTGGAAAAATCCTTGATCCTTGACGAGACTGTCCGCATTGCCAAGGAAAATACAAAGGACATCAAATTATGGGAGGAGCGGCACGCTGAGACCATTGCTTCTCATAATGAAGAAATCAAGAAGTTAGATTCTCGACTAGTAGGTAAGGAATTCTTTTACCTGTTCTAGGAGTTTATTTTTGCTTGACCAGTCTTATTCTTTTCAGAGCAAGTGGTCGAAAATAAACAACTCCGCGAGACTTCGACTCGTA
Organism: Phyllostachys edulis; assembly: GCA_036346405.1. NCBI lineage: Eukaryota > Viridiplantae > Streptophyta > Magnoliopsida > Poales > Poaceae > Phyllostachys > Phyllostachys edulis. The sequence continues at coordinate 63,536,928 of CM070553.1, read as the reverse complement.
ACCAACAGGAGATGAAGTCGATGAAGATTAATCTTTAAGGCAACATCACGCTCCTGAACAATATACTTGGTGAGCTACGTAGTGAGGAAAAACTCCTCAAGGCGATCGATAGTTTGCTCACATAAGTACTATTGGGGAACAAGTCGAACTTTGCAGAAGCTGGTGACCACTCAAGGCCAACCAAATTTGAGTCAATCAAGGAGGCGGTCGAAGGTGCGATAAGTTATGCATTGGCAAAACTTAAAGCTCATGACCCCACCTTAATGTACAACCTATCGAAGTCGACTTCGACCGCCTCGAAGGCGAAGCAAGTCGTCGATGGAAGAAATACAACCAGTTGGTAGGAAGGTCTCGGAGGAGATGCAAGGCTCTCCTCTTGAGTAGTTTGTAAAAACACATGAAAAACAAGCTTTTGTTGATGTATTATATAATCCATCTTGTTTCACGCAAACCATCTTGTCAAGTAGTTAGTAACTCAAAAGATAATTAACGAAAGAAAGACTAAGAATTGAAGTCAAATTAATAATTTTATCCTAGCCTCGACTATTTGCTTAGTTTGTTTAGACAAACTAAGTAAATAGTGTTAAAAAGGTTTACAAAGAGAGGTTTGGTTAACTTGTAGTTTTGGGCACGATTGTCATGCATTTGAGTCGAAAAAGTGGGAGCGAATCGACACTAGGAAGTTCCTTCTAGTGGGCGACCACGTGCGAGAGAGAAAGTCTTCGACTAGGTGATGTTACCATCTCCGACTAGGTTAATTAAATCGAGAACGGCAACTTGAGTTAAGCAAACGTCTAGAGGACTTCAAAAAATTCGTTCACCCTTCCTTGGTGGACTTGATAAGCTGTCCTGGTAGCAAAAGTAGGAAACTAAACAAAGCTATGAAGTTCCTTCTAGTGGGCCGGACCATGTGCAGAGAGGAAAGACTTCGACTAGATGTGTTTCTTCCTCTGACCAGTTGAGACGCATCGAGTACACCAAAGGCGGTTGAATAAATCTAAGAAAGTGCACTCTGCTTAGAGTATTTTTCAAAATAACTGAAGGAATAAACTAAGGTGAAAAGAGCTGGCTCTAAAAATATTTCGACCAAATAGAACCCGAGCTCTTTGTATTGGCGGCAAAATTGAGTAACGAGTCGACACTAGGAAGCTCCTTCTAGTGGGCAGGACCACGTGTAGAGAGGAGAGGCTTCGACTAGGTGATGTTACCTGCCTTTCGACCAATGTAAAGAAAACTGGGTGTTTGGAATGTAGTCGAAAGATTATGAAAGCACTACTCAAAAGTAAGACAATAGAGGTAGAAAGAACCTGAGTCTTTATTATTTGAATAGTTGGTTACACATAAAACTTGCGTAACTGGTCGATGTTCCAAGAATCTGAGAGAACCTGGCCGTCTTCCATTGCCAATCGTACTAACCCTAGACGGGTAACTTCGACCACTGTGTAAGGACCTTCCCACTTGGGAGAAAGTTTGTTCCGATTAGACTTAGATTGGCAGAGCCTCAATACCAAGTCACCTCTGACAAGGTCTGCGAGGTTGGACCTTACAATCATAGTATCTGCGTGGGGCTTGTTGGTAGGCTATTTGAGCGGATTAAGGCGGGTTTCTCCTTTCTTGAGTAGGTTAATGTCATTAAGCTCGAAGTTGTTCTGGTTGGAGTCATTGAAAGTTTTGACTTCGTGTTGACCGTATCTTTAGTTAGGAGGAAGCATGGCTTCGACTCAAGACCCGAGAAAAAAGGGGTTTCACCAGAGTCCGACTAGTAGTCGTCTGAACGCCCATATCGGAGGGTAATTCTTGTACCCAAGCCCCCGAGCGCTTGACGAGTTGATCGAAGACTCGGGTTTTAATTCCTCGTATTATTTGGTCGTTTGCACGTTCGACTGCCCTATTGCTTTGGGGATGGGCCACAGAAGCATAACATAACTTGGTACCCAACTCGTCACAAAATTCCTGAAATTTTGCGCTCAAAAATTGTTTACCATTATCTGTAATTATTCGACTCGGTACTCCAAATCGAGTAATTACGTATCTCATCATGAACCGTTTTACCGCTTCCATTATTATCCCAGTCACAGGTTCGGCTTCGATCCATTTTGTGAATGTATCAATAGCCACAAAAAGGAACTCGAAGCCTCCTGGAGCCTTGAGGAACGGTCCTAGGATATCGAGACCCAGTGCAAAAAGGCCAAAACAGAGATATCGTTTGTAGTGCTTGAGTGGTTGGTGTATTTGCTGCTATGAAATTGGCATTGGACACACTTTTAACCAACTCTTTAGCATCGTCTGAGTACATTGGCGATAAAAACCTTATCGAAAGGCCTTACTGACCAGCGTTCTGTAGGAAGCATGATTTCCACATATGCCACCGTGTATGTCGTGAAGGAGTGTGTGAGACCCCGGGGTATTTAGCTCATAATGCTTAGTCGTACCACCGACCCTAGCATCACCAACGAAATATCCCGTGCGTCGGGAAAATATGTACATCCCAGAAATGCTGTACATACACCCTTTTACAAAGTCATGCATCAATTCCATACAAACATAGAACTCAAGCACGAACTAGATTAATTAAAATACATACATAATAGAGAGAGTTATTACAAAAGAGCCGACCGGCTAAATACAACTAAGAGTTAAACAAAAGCGAAAGCGAAAGCCATAAGATGGCGATAAACAAAAGAAAGCCATATGGTTTGCCTTTAGCCCACAAGGCAACCAACCAAGCCACCAACCTAGTCGTCCCATCCACCGCACATCTCACAAAAGTGGACCCATGGGGTTCAACTTCCTCCTCTGCAACAATTACAGTTAAGCAAAGCAAATGAGTACAAAAATGTACTCGCAAGACTGACGTGTAAGGGTAACAGCCTATAATTAGCTACATGCAAGCTTTATTTAAGTGGAAGGCTTTAGGCTCATTTTAGCATAAAACAAGTTTTCATTTGCAATAATGTAATAGATTTAAAGCAATTTGACAAAGCATTTTTAATTGTTGAAGTAACAACGATACAATAATAATAATCAACAGTAAGACAACCTGGAGGTGACTAACCCAATAGTCACCACAACAATAGCATGAATTACCCAATTCATACCACCCAACAAGTTTTAATTAAATGTTTAGTCTAGTTCTTGAGTGATCTTGCCAAGCATGTCCATAACCTAGGACGAGGCTATTTGAATAGTTTTATCCCTGCAGGGGTGTACCAATATACCCACATGTCAGACCGCCTTTTAAGCCAAGCTATTAGCACACTTCCTTTGGTATCTTGAAGCACGGCTAAGTCCTCTGAGATATTTCCAATGGATGGTGCTAATTAAAAGTCATAACCCAACAAAGAGAAGGACACATCGGCCACTCAAAATTGAATTACTGAGATGTTCCCTCATATTATAATAACATTTTTCTTTTAACACCACCAACCAGACTCATCATTAACACCCCCCAAAATACTTAGTCAAGAGGGGTTCCCAATACCCTTGTGTGGTTAGCACACAATATTGCTCAGTTTAGTGGCCCAAGTAACTCGGTCCTTAGGGACTTAGGCACCATTCCGTCACACCATGAGATCACACCAACATCCATTGTGCCCAAGTCAATAACAATTTTGTTTTCATTTTTATTTCTTTACAAAGTAACAAAGCACAAGTGCTAGACATAATGGAATAATAATTTTTGTGTGATCAAGGTCATCGACATAATGTCGATAACCGCCCATTTCTACCGTTATCTAAGCATTATCAACGTAAACTACTAAGTGATAAGAGTCCATCCATCGAACTCTAAATCACAGCAGGATAATCCTAGGCTTAGTAGTAGAGAATGAATATTTACCTACAGAGTATGCATCTATAGGGTCAACTAATCGAATATTTTAACACAAAGTAAGCATGCATACATACAAGTTAAACAAAGTATTAGACTTTAAAAGTAATGGGATTAATTGAAAATGATAAAACTACTTGCCTTGCTGGATATGCTCAGATTGCTGCAGGGGAACACTCTCGTTATCAATGCACTCGTCGGCACCTAACGAAAAAGCGAAAAGAACCGATAAGAATGAAGAAAATCGAAAAGACTCCACAGAAAACTTCCTCCAATTGCATTGAAATTTTTACAGCAGCAAGAGCATGATTTTTAAAAAATTTAGCAATAAGAACCAATTGATTTTGATTCTCAATGCAAAAGTTATGGACAAAACAATTCTGCTCAGCCTGGAAAATGCTGGAAAATAGAAATCGGTTACTGTTTATCCGAATTAAATTCCCTAGCACAATTTTCCAAAGAGGTGTTGCACCTGGGATTTTTATTGTAAATCAAGCACCTCATGAGATGAATAACACAATTGAGTTCACCTCATTTGGAGCTATGATGCATGTTTTATGATTTTTTAAAGACATGCAAAAGAGCACAAATAAAATACACCCACAATTCTTTTGAAAATAGTGACATACCTAAATCCTATTCTACCATTTAGTATACTAATAGAGGAAACCAACAAAGTTGGATTCACTCAAAAAGGATCTATAGAGAATTACTTATGTATTTTACAAGTTAAATATCACTTTTAGGATAACAATTAAAGCCTATTTCTAAACTATTTTAGCAAACCATTTTCTGGAGCCGAACTAAGCTTACAACCATTTTTCGATTAAAGCCCATATCAAACTAGAGCTAACAAAATTGGAATCAACTCATTTGGATTCAAATTGAAATAGTTATGCATTTTTGAAGTTTATTACCTTTTTCAGTTCACAAATAAATCCTTCGGGAAATCCTAAAATCATGACGACGTGGAAATGTCTGGGCCGTTGATCTTGCATCGCACGGCCCAAGACGAACGAGGCAACGCGCTCGCGCCCGCGTGAGATCGACCAACGTGGACCGTTGATTTTGAATCCAACGACCTGAGTTGAATCGCGCGCGGCGCGTTTGGAATCCCCGCGCGCGAAAGGGGCCGTGGTTGTGGACCGTTGATCGCGAGATGGACGGCTCATGACGAACGCTACACTGTGCACATGCCCAACCTATGCGAATCTCCGTCGTTGATCTACAAACGGGTGGCCCACAGCAAACGAAGAACAAAACGCTAACGCGATCGAGACCGCAGATCTAACAGATGGACGGCGCACAGTGAGCCACATCGTGCACGCGCTGACACTGTACCGGCGTGTCTGACAACGCGCTCGCCGGCTTCAACGGCGAAACGTCGGCGACCTAAAGCACGGCGGCGCGATCTGATGCCAGCTACGGGTGCGCAATAGCAGTGCACACCCACTGGTACCACTCACACCTGCGGTGGTGGACCAGAGCGACGGCTAGCCAGAGAGGGGCGGCGGTGCTAAGCCTGACCAAGCGACAAGCGACAAAGGAGCTCGCGGCGGTTCAACCAGCAGGTGCCCGGCTCCTAGGGACTACCAGAGGCTACGGAGGACGCGGAGGGGCCGGGAAGAAATTTGGCGACTCGGCGGACCAGACCCGCCGTGGCGGAGACGACAACGTGGAGACGATGGCCTGAGCGAAATGAGTGAGACCGGGTCACCACATTAGCTTCAATAGAGCTCAAGGATGGTCCAGGAGCAAAGAATTGAAGAGAGGAGGTCCTTACCGGCGGCCAGGGTGAAAATGGTGCTCCACGGCCGAAAAGGGGAAAAACTCAATTCAAGCTTGTTCCTGTAAAGGCAACTTAAATTAAGTTAGGGGTTTTGCTCACGGAGGTGGGAGGCTCAAGCTGACGCAAAGAGAGGGAGAGAGAGGAGCCACTGGGGCACTGCCTTCACCGATGAGCTCCAAGGTCAACAATGGCGGCAGTGGGTTCGGGTGGTTTGAGCTCAAGCAAACATAGTTGGTGCAAGCATGAGCTGCGGGGTGGTGAAAGGAAGCTAAGGACGGAGCAAGGGAGCTTAAGTAGCCGAGAGGCAAGGAGGGCAACGGGAGAGATCTCCCACGGTCAAGCCTGCCATGGGAGCACTGAGGGCGATGGGAGCGGTGGCAGCGGACTTTCGGCGGACGCCTGCAGCGAGGCGTTAATCTTGTGAAGACCCGTTAGCTGCTTGGAGGTGACCCGCATGACCCACGCTCTGCACACGCCATGGAGCTGGCGCTGGCGCTGCGCTGCATGGGCGAGAGGAAAACGACGACGCCCCGCCGTCCGATTTGCATCCAACGGTTCCCACGCGATCGAGTTAGCGCAGTCTTGGTATAGCGTGGATCGTCCTATGAAGATCAACGGCTCCTGGCGCCGCCACGTGACCTGGCTGAGGTGCGATTAGTTGACTCGACCGAGCCAAGTGGCTCGAGCCAGGCTTGGGTCCGAGCCCGAGGAATAGTGCAAACCAGTTAGGGTTTAAATTTGAAAGCTGAGTTTGGAAGAATTTTTAGAGGTAGCAAACTAACTCCAAAAATTATGAAATTTTGACTGGAGCTTCCTCACTCCAGGCTTAACCTTACATAAAATTTGTAGAGATTTTTATGCACTATATTTTTCTCAAGAAATTACTCAAGGTTTGTTCTAGGGTTTGACCAATTGAAAAATTGGTTTGACTTGCCTCCAAAAATTTTCAAATAATTTCTAAAAATTGTGAAATTTTGCAAAGGGGTCACACATCATCCCTAGAACCAAAGAAAAATATTTCCAAAGTTTGGCACAAGATGTGTGACCAAGTGGAATAAGGGTTTAACTTTAGTCAACAGGAGATTTGTGTTTTTGAATTCCACAACTCTTGACAAGAATTATAGAAAAGTTCAAGAGTTTCAAGATGTGAGAAAAGTTTTAATTTCTACACATTTTCTTACATTTGAAACACACATCTAGATTTGATTACATTTGAAACACAAACCTAGATTTGGTTCCATTTGTACATTTGGGATGTTACAGAGTGTTAATCCTTCGCTCTGCGGAATGCATTGCATGAACACCCCTTGAGTACCTCGTTTATAGAGGACTCCTTCAAGCAAAGTATACATTTTGGCTTTTCGGGATAAGCGATCTGCCTCGGGATCGTCTTCGGGTACGGAACCCTTCTGAAGATACTCATAGATGGGAGCCATCCAGGTATCCTCGTATTCTAGAGAGGCCGTCTCAATAGGAGGTGTCTACGGTTAAATCGACGAGGGCGGCTTGGAGTTGTTCCAAGAAGACTCCTTTTGGTACTACAGATCGGGAAGAAGCTATTCGAGCAAGCCGGGCTGCGAGAAAATTATCCTTCGAGGATGAATTGTGCCTCGAAACCTAAAAATGCTTTTCTAGCTTACGCACTTCCGATAAATATTAGAGACATTGTCGGGTTAGAGCACTAGTACTCTTTCCGACTTGATTCACGACTAGTTGAGAGTCTCCTCTCACGAGTAGTCCACGAATCGAGCGCTTTCGCGGCTTCGTATGCCGACTAGCAAACCTTCAGATACGCCATGTTGTTAGTGGCCTGAAAGTTTAATTGTATGGCATACTTTAAGGTCTCTCCGGTAGGAGATACCAAGACCACCCCAGCCCCCGAGACACTTAAAGTAAGCGACCCGTCAAAGTACATCGTCCACTGGTCGTGGGAATCGTACTGGGGATCCTGAACAGGTTCAGGATTTGTCCATTTGGCGACAAAGTCTGCCAAGATCTAGGATTTAACGGCCGTTTGGGACACAAAATGGAGGTCGAACTCCCCAAGCTCGACTGACCATTTTGCCATCGTCCATTGTTTCCCTAATACGGAGGATCGCTCCCAAGGAAACTCGGATAGCCTGACTATTTTGTCCGCTTGAAAATAATGCCGCAGTTTCCTCGAAGACGTGAAGAGGGCATATAGAAGCTTTTGGACCTGAGGGTAACACTCCTTAGGCCCGTGTAAAACTTCACTTACGTAGTAAACCGGTCGTTGTACATTTTCACGTTCTACGACCAATACTGCGCTTACTGCCTGTGGCGTGGCAGCTAGGTAAATTAAGAGTGTTTCTTCTGGCCTCAGAGAAACCAGAATAGGAGCACTCGTCAGATACCTCTTGACATCCTCAAAGGTAGCGTTTGCCTCGTTCGACCACTCAAAACCTTCGTGTTTTCTTAGAAGTTTAAAGAAAGGTAGTCCCTTTTCTCATAGTCGTGTGATGAAATGACTTAAAGCCGCCATGCACCCTGTGAGTTTCTGGACTTCTTTCTTTGTGGTTGGAGGGTGCATTTGGAGAATGGCCTTTATCTTTTTGGGATTTGCTTCGATTTCCCGTATAGATACTAGGAATCCAAGCAATTTTCCTGAAGAGATTCCAAAAACACACTTCTCAGGATTGAGTTTTAAGCGATGTTTTCTGAGGTTGTCAAATGTTTCTTGTAGGTCAGTGATATGATTAAGTCTCTTCATGCTTTTAACGACTAGATCATCAACATAGGCCTCTAGGTTTCGGCCTAGTTGAGATGAAAAAGTCGATTGCATCAAGCATTGAAAAGAAGCGCCGGCGTTTTTTAGACCAAATGGCACTTTGACATAGCAAAATATACCAAATGGTGTAATAAGCGCGTCTTTTCTTCATCGTCTAGACACATATTGATCTGGTGGTATCCGAATATGCATCTAAAAACTTAACATTTCACAACTGCGCAGAGAATCAACCAAGCGATCGTCTGAGGTAAAGGAAAATCATCTTTTGGACAAGCTTTATTAATATCGGTGAAGTCTCGCTTTATCGCCATTTGCCGTTTGACTTCCTAACCTACAAGATTAGCCAACCACTCTGGGTGGTTGACTTCTCTTATAAAGCCTACTTTAAGTAGCTTATCCAATTCTGATTTAATAGCATCTCGTCGATCGGGGCAAATCTCCGTAATTTTTGTTTCTGGTACTTTGTCGGTAGTAAAGCTAGCATGCTCGATCACCTCCACAGGGACTCGGACATGTCGGATGCTTGCCACGCGAAGACATCTGCGTTAGCTCGGAGGAAGGTGATGAGGCGTCTTCCTACTTGGGGTCGGAAGTATCCCGATCTGAGCAGATCTTGAGGGCTCCCGCATCGAGAGGAACCTCTTTGACCTTGTCGTTCGGCTTTGGTGCGACTTTAGGCCGACTTGCTGGTCGAAGGTGACTTTCTTCTCGAGTTGGTATTTGTCCAACCATCTCGAGGATCGATGATCGCGGTATCGCCATCTTCTTGTCACAATGAATTGTTATTACTCCTTTGGGACCTGGCATCTTAATACATTGATACCCGTAATGAGTAGCCATTAAGAATTTTGCCAAAGTTGGTCATCCGAGTATGGCGTTATATGCCGTATCGAAATCAACCACATCAAAGGAGATTTTCTCTGTCCTGAAATTACTTGGTGAACCAAATGTTAAAGGAAGAGAAACTTGGCCAATAGGTTTGGCTGAAGACCCCGGTACGATCCCATGAAAAGAGTATCGTACCGGTCTTACCTTAGTCCTAGGTACTTTCATCTCGTCCAGGGCACTCGTAAACAAGATGTTTAACGAGCTGCCACCATCAACCAAAACTCGATTGACCTGACAATTGTTGATGGTGGGTTCGACCACGATCGGATATCGACCTGGTCGAGTCGAAGGAATCGGGTAGTCACCCTTCTCGAAGGAGATGGTGACTTCCGACCACTTCGGTAATTTATTGACGAGAGGAGGATCTATGGAGTTTACCTCACGTTCGGCAGCTTTAAGCTGTCGCTTTGATTCGTATGCCGATGATCCCCCGTAGATGTGTTCGACGGTATGTTGCGGATCCTGGAACGGCATCTCCTCATCGTCGTCTGATGACTTATGACCACTCGTTTGTCCTACCTGCTCGAGAGTGGGAAGTGGTCCTTTGCCGTTGTAGTAGTCCTCGAGCTTTCGTTGGAAGACCCGCAGTTGCGAAGGTCATGTCCTTCCTTTTTATGGAAAGGACAACACCTAGGCTTATCGTTCTTCCGATCGGGGCGTTTACCTTTGCCTTGGCCGGAGTGCGGCTTGGAGGTGTGTGGCTCTTTATCATTTTCAGCCAAGACCTCCTTGGAACCACTGGCTTGGAGTTTTTGACCCTTCGCCTTGTTCTTCAACTTTTTTGCTTTCTTATCATTCTTCTTACCAACTTCGCCTGGCTCTCGAGAGGTATTATTTTCTTGATCGATTGTGTTGTTCCACTCGACCGCCTCAGAAGCAGTTGCATATCGATCGGCCATCTCAAAGAGTTCGGCGACAGTAGTGGGAGGATTCAAAGCGATATCTTCTGTTATCCTTTGTAACACCCCAAATGTATAAACAGGTGTTTGTTTCAAATGTAATTAAATGTGTAGAAATTAAAACTTTTTCTCACATCTTGAAACCCCTGAACTCCCATACAATTCTTGTCCAAAAGATGTGGAATCCAGAAACACAAAGCTCTTGTTGACAAAAGTCAAACTCATTTTCCTCTTGTCACAAATCTTGTGCCAAACCTTTGGAAATATTTTTCCTTGGTCCTAGAGCTGTTGTGGGACCCCTTTGAAAAGTATCATAAGTTTTAAAACTTGTTTGATAATTTTTGGAGGTAAATCAAACCCTTGAACAGCCTTAATGAATTTCCTGAGAAAAATGCATTGCATAAAAACCTCTGAAAATTTTATGTAAGGTTAATCCTAATGTCAGCAAGCACTAGTTAAAATTTCATAAATTTTGGAGTTGATTTGCTATCCCAAATAAATCCCTAAAGTCCCAGCTTTTAATTTCAAACTCAAATGGTACTCAGACTGTTCCTTGGGTGAGCCACTTTCCAAACGGGTTGAACCCAACCTCATCCTCAAGCCAAGAGACCTCTTTCCCCACTTGTGGTGCGTGCTTCTTTGGATCAAAATCCGGCGGTCACGACCTCCTCATCGGCCACCTCGGCTCAGACCTCCCACCTCACTGAGGCCATAGCCGTTGGATCAAATCCAACAGCCAATGACCTCCCCTTGTTATCAAGCACACCAGACCTTCCACCTTGTTGAGGTCGTAGCCGTTGGATCAGATCCAACAGCCCACGACCTCCTCTCGATATGTAGCGCACATGACCTCCCCCTTCATGTGTTGTGCGCCGTTGGATTACAATCCACGGCCACGACCTCCCTTTTTGCATCATGCGTATCAGACCTCCCACCCGGGTGAGGTCCTAGCCGTTGGATGCAGATCTAGCGCCCACAACCTCCCTTGTCCTCTCCTTGCCATTGGATCTCGTTTCAACGCGCGAGATCTGTGGGCCGTTCGGACCATCCTTTTTAAGCCATTAGATTTAGAGCGCGCGGTCTCTGTTGAGTGGGCTATTCAGACCACTCCTGTGAGCCCTTAGATCTAAATCTAAAGGCCATGACCTCCTTTACGCTTCTGCATGAGGCTCGAGACCTACCCTCACTTGATCGGCACCATTGGATGCAAATCCAGCAGTCTGACCTCCTTTGCGCTATCTTGTGGCGCTTAGGACCTCCCCATTTGTTGTGCGCCCTTGGATTGAAATCCAAAGGCCACGACCTCCTCGTGCTGTTATGGGCCCTTGGATTGAGATCCAAAGGCCATGACCTCCATATACCTTTGGCAGTATCGCGCGCAGCGTTAAATCCTCCCCCTCGGACCAGTGCCTTTGGATTTAGATCCGATGGCCAAGACCTCCTAACCCGTTTTCCTTTGCGCATCCGCGCAATGGTAATCTAAGGGTCAGGACCTCCCCAACCCTGATCCAAGGGCTGTGACCTCCTCCTTTCTCTTTAGATCTTACTGTTTCAAGATCTGAGAGCCAGGTGTAACAGCCTCAGCCCTAATATACAGTAATAAAGTACTGTTCATGTCATTACTGTTCATCTTGGCAATTTAGGCAACATGTTACAAACCATTTTCCCAAAATTCTATTGCAAACTCCTAATTAATCAAAATTTCCTAAGGAAATACCATCCAATATTGGTATTATGAGTAGGATGTATTTTAGTTGAAAACCAGATGGATTATTGTGGCCAAAAACAATTTTTATGAAATTTTTAGAAATTATTTTGATTTTCATAAAAATAATTGTCTTTAAATAAACCCTAGTTGAGTTAAATAAATTATTTATGTATTTTTAAAGAAGAAACAGTAGTTTTAAAATTTATTTGGGGAATATATCATCCCAAAGATCAAGTCTGCAAAATTTCAAGATTTTACAAATTTGTTTGCTATATTTAAAAGCCCTGGTCAAACCTCTTTACAATTTAAACAAATCTAGTCAATTTCCTACTAACTCCTGTCTAGCATCATGTGGCTCGGCCTTATCTGGTTGGACCCAAACCATTGCAGCATAGCCGTGGCGCTGTCGCGTCTTCCAAGGTCCAAACTCCCACCCATCTCGGCCCTTCATTCTCGCTGAACGGGCGGATTAGTTGGGCCTTCCGACCGCTCCATCCCCCTTCCATTATTGACCGTTGGATCCTTAGCGTGCGGCCCATTCTTTGTGACGTTCGGACGCTTTGGGCCGCCTAGATCTTGGCCGTTGATTTGCGCGATGCGGCGATGGAGCCCATGGTCCGGCGCGCGCGGCGCATGGCATCTGGGACCGTTGAAGCTCAATCGCACGGCTCTGTTGAGTGGGCGACGGACCACTCTGATTCCCCATTGAATCGCAACCGTCAAATCCAAATCGGAGGGCTCCTGTTAGTTGTGACATTCGGACCACCCGCACACCCCTTTGATCTCGGCCGCTGGTTTTAGATCCAACGGCGATTTTCCCTTGGGGCCGAAGATCACTGCGCGCAATCAGTCCGGGACCTTTGGATCGCGATCGCGCGGCTCTGATGGATTGGGCCGATCGGACCACTTCCGTGCCCAATGAATCGCGGCCGTTAATCGTGTCGAGCGGTTCTGTTAGTTGGGAGGTTCGACCACTCTGAGACCTCGCGATCCTAGCCGTTGGCCTTAGATCTAGCGGTGACTGCTTCATGGGCCGAAGAACAACCACACGCATGGCATCTTGGGCCGTTGAAGCTCAATCGGACGGCTCGCATGAATCTGAGATGTTCGGACCACTACAGGAACCGCGCGATCTGAGTCGTCCGCGGGAGATCGTGTGGTCCGGGTCGCGAGATACCGGTTCAGTGTGTCTTTTGCCTCCGCGCGCAGCCGCTTCGTGGTGATCGAGGGTTGCTTGTTCTTGAGATCGGGCTGGTACGTCTGTTGCATGGCTCTATGATCTTGGACCCCACATGTCAGCGGCGGTTTTTGCTCCCCTGCGTGCGGTGCACCAGTGCAACATTTCTAGCCGGCGTGAGAGGTGGTGAACAGTGCTAAAGAGGATATTTATCCCTTAATATCTATCCTAAGTGCCACCTCTTGATCTCTAGACCCTTCTCGGTTGCTCTACGCATTTTGTACACTATATAAACCCTAGATGTGTAGTCCTGCCATTGTTGCCACAAAGGAGTTCTTTCACTTGGTCATCCTTTCCAGTGAAGCTCTCTGGTCCTTCTTCCTTTATTCAACTGCAGGAAGACCTAACTCTCATGCTAATATGGTGTTGGTCATTTCTTGTAGGTTGAACTTGTGTTTTTCCTCTCTGTCACCTTGGACCAGTGAAGCACTCTCTTGAGAAAGCTTCATCCTGGTGAGTTAGGTTCCATCTTTTCTTAACAAGAATGTGACTAATGATCTTTAGAGACTTAGTTTTACCATTCTTGTTTTGGTCAGAATCAAAGGAAGAACTTGGATCTTTTCTATTGACCAAGAACTGATCTTTTCCTTTCCAACCCTAGCTGGTAAGTTAAACCTTAAGTCTTATCATCTAAAGATCCTTAAGAACATCTTTAGTTTCCATAGACCACTCACTGGTTCATATGATACTTCAAACTTCTTTTAACTGAAAAGTTATTTGTATAACTTTTCGGTCTTTCATATCGTTTTTAAGATATAAAGTTTCTTTGTCAGTATATTAGCTTAATTAGGTTTTAGGTAAACCCTAATATCTTAAGTAGGCCACTTTTGACTACTAAAATCATTAGATCATTTATTTTGCAACCTCCTTCGCTGTTAATTTTGTTGGTCCAAAACCGACAAATGTTCAATCTGTCTTTTGTCTTTTTAAACCAGACGGTTGGGGGTTAGTATTGGTAGTTATGCTATTAAATACCTCTCTGATAGCTCTAACTTCCATTTAAGTTTCCATGTTGGGTAATTTTCTAATCCAACCGAAAAAGGTAATCTTGTCCTTTACTGTTTTGGGTGTTGGTCAAACCGACAGCCCCAAACAGCTTCAGTCCCAATTATTAAAGTGCTAATGATAAGTATTTAATGACTAGTTGGATCACAGTACTGATTTAAATACACTTATCTGTAGCTCTAGCTTTAATATACTTAGCTACGTGCAATATTTCAATTGTATGAAGTAGAGCTAGCTAATTAATTTAATCATGTAATATCCTGTTCTAGTCTTTAAAACCTGCTACTGTAGCTATATTTCTAAATTTAAAATCTGGGTAGTAAGTATCATTAGATGGTATATATGGGTTATTATCTTTAATAAATTAGATATAGTTTAAGCATACTGCTACCCATGCATTACCATTTTGATCATATATTCTTTTATGCATTTTGTTCTCTGTTTTTCCTGTGTTCATTGGATTTTATTCTCTTTTAGATATTGGTTCTTCTGAGTGTGTTGAGCCTTTTGTTGAACCACCAGAACCTGAGCAAGAGGTTATATACTATTATCAAGGCAAGCTTCCTCTCGCACCATGTTGAGCCTAATCTTTTGAGCTGTAGATTTACAAAATACTGGTGACATCAAGTTGCATGCAACTTTCTAAAAATTTATTTGTGCTGTTCCTAGTTAGTTATACCTGAACTTGTGGCTTATCTTTAATTTAACCATACACTCAACCTAAGGTAGTTTGTGATGTTATTATATTTAATTTTAACTTTTGTTAGCCATGCGATCCATAGAGCGGTAGTGTTTGACAAGATTATCTTGTCAAACACAGGAACAACAAATAATTTGTATTTATCTTTGATCCTTGTTCAGTTTATTTGATTTGGAAATGCTTCTAAATCCTGTTTTCACTTAATTCAAATCTGGACAAGTGGATGCTAGTGATGGTGCCTTTGTGCACGAGATTTGGGAAATGTGGATGTCTTATGCGGGTTGATTAAGGACCTAACTCGACCATTTAATTCAAGTCCCAACGCATTTCCACATGCAAAGGTATGGTATTTGTTTGGTTAAGTAAAGGGTTAGTATTATTGAGTTGGATCTTTGGAGAGTAAGGACATGTGTATTGATTTCATATGGCATAGATGCTTAAGTCTTCGGGCCGTGTCGTATGCCATGTGGAACTTATATTGATATCAGATGTTCTTAGAAGGGTAAGGGCGTAGATGTGTTACATCGCATGTACATTCCTTCAGGGCCCCGACTACGGTGTAATATGTGTGGCTAACACGAGTTTGCATTTAATTGGTAGTCGGCATTCCGGTACAACATGTGAGCCTCGGTTGAATATATGCTATCGATCGTTGTTTAAGCGGGATCAGTCTCACATGGGTCATCCAACTCAATAGTGTTAACTTGTTGAAAAATACCAAATCTTAGTTTACACTACCAAGGCATACCAAAGGAAGTGTGCTATTGTTCTAGATGGCTTACGGGCTAACTAAGTCGTGTGGGTAAAGATGTACACCCTGCGCAGGTATAAAACTATTCAATAGCCGTGTCCACGATTCACAGACGATTTACTTGAATTAATGTCATCTGTATAGATTTTGCTCTAAGTTTGGTTTTGGGAATTGGTTCGGCATGATGGTTGTCATGCACATTTAATTGTGAGCTGTTATTTACTTTTGTTACTGTTTATGCTTATAATTGCACTTATTCACTGTTTTAGTCCAAATCCATTTATTAAAATTGCTTTGTCAAAACATAGCAATTGTAGGTTAAGATGTATCGCTTTATGCAAAATTGAACCAATTAAGCCTCCTATTGATAACCTTATGCATATAAAATTCTATTCCTTTGTATAGGTTCTAACAAACACTTTCTTTTATTAGTTTGTGTAAGACTTCTTTGAGTACCTTTAAGTACTCGGGGTTTTATGACCTCTTGTTGCGGTGAAGATGGTTTTCTTTATGAAATGCCCGTTAGCGCCCGATCCGGGTGACGCTAACGAGTGATGCTAGTTCTAGCCTCCACGCAATAGCTCGGGATGATGGGGCCATTGGTGGTTTTGCTTTTATGTTTTTGTTTCATTGTCGTTTTTTTTGTTAATGACCCAAGGTCATCTGTTCTGTTGCTAATTCGGGTACTGTAGCAGACCTGACACTGTAGCAGCCGAATTATGATGTAATTACTGATGTATAATATTATGTGAATGTGTGACTTGTATGTGATTGATGCAATGTTGATTAAGGATATATGCTAATAGTCACTAATCACAGGAACTATTGCATGGCATATATCCGGAACCTAAATGTTGGATTGTTACTTATTATGATTATGCTTCTAGTATAATTTTTATTAAGGACATTACATTTGTTCCTTGATTAAGAATTATGCTACCAAGATAATTTATAATTCGCACATTCCAATATTTGAGGGTCTCATAAGCGTTGGTATCGAGCATACGTTTGCTGTGAGGATAGAATTAGCATGGTTGTTGCCTTTAGTGGGTCTCTGTGACATTATTTTAACTTAAATTAATTTCTAAAGATCTAAGTCCGCTATCTTTTACTTCTTATCTTCTTTTAGTATCAATTCTTATCCAACTTTCGCTGATTTTTCAAGATCGCTTACCTACCTTGTCTTTTCTCTATAGATGAGTGGCTGGTATTTGATTAAAGAGACTCGAGCCGAAGAGGTGGATGGGTTTCCTGCTTTACTTCGAGATATGATGTGGCGGGCCAATTTCACATATCAGCCAGAGTATGCCATCTACCGTCGAGACCGAGGTCCTGGTATGGAAGAGTACCAAGCTATCATTAATGTGATCGCCAGACAGGTGGTGGGTAGTGTCCCCTACTGTATCCACGTGCGTGCCACTTCCGAGTCTATGGTACGGCAGAAGTCTGCGCGTAGGATGATGGGCCTCCTTCGTCATGATCTGACGGAGCTGTCCCAGCCACCCTATGTACACTTCCCGAAACATGGCCCTAGATCGGATGTGATTGCGTTTGATGAGATTCAGTTTGGAGAGGACCCATACGTACGCGAGCTAGCGAGGTTGGTCCGTATCATGGACCAAACCTATCACTGTCTCGTGTGCGAGTTATGGGAAACCCGCCGTCGTCTGCACGAGGCACAGGAGTATTTGAGGATTGGTGTTGCTACAAACCGCGTTCCTCGTAACGTGCTTTACGGCAACAACGAGATCCCTCCAGCTGCCACTGTACCACAGGGATTGCGACTTCCAGAGGTGCCGGGGCTTGTTCCTGTCCTTGGTTAGTGTCGTCAGGCACGGTTGTCTGCTGGATTTCCTCGCACTCAACGACCTACACACTCTGGTGGCCATCATTTGCTGCTGGGTTCCCCTACTCGTCTCATTAGCCCTAGGGATCCCATAGATACGGGTTCACCAGAAGCTCATCTGTTAAATGAGTTCCCGGTGAATTTTAACCGTAATGACTACACTTAGGGGCTGGGTGATGTGTTCGGCCTTAGCTGTGTAATAGGCTAGTATGGTGTGCTAAATATTGTATAATAGACTAATGGTTGTCCATTAAGTAGTGTGTAATAGCATAGTGTATTTATTGTAAAAATCCTGGGTGTCGACTTATGCATTTTGGGAACTTGCTGTTGGTGGTCGACTTGTACATTTTAAACTTAAGGTGTTTCCTATTGGTTGTTAATAAAAACTGGAGGCCGACTTTTGGGTATAATTGGTTACGTGCATTTATAGTGTTGATGCAAAGATATATTATAAATAATTGGGCGATCCCTTTTACGTACTCGGTTTTGTTGTGATCATGGTGTCGTTTCAAATAGCCTTTTATAATGAATTGGAGGCTGCACTTTTAACTGTACTGAGTGTTATTGTTTTGGTATTACTTGGCTGCATGTCATGGCATGATGCACAATTAGATTTAGTAATTAATTCTTTTCTATCTCCAAATCTTGTATGTGTTAGCCCGAGTGTATCCTTGTTATGTTGTTAACCATTATATGGCAACAGGATGACAGGACCAACCACTCGATCGCGAACACAACAAGAGGAGAGGTTCTCTACTCCTGTTCTCCATACTCAGGGTGAACAGACTGACCCTTCCGGATCCCATGGTCCGCAGGGTGGTCGTCAGGAAGAGGAGCTTCCTCCACCACCCACCATGGCGGATGTGCTCATGCAAATTGAGCGCAACCGCATGGATCGACAGCATATTAGAGCAGTTGCGCGTAATACCTCCGCTTCTCCTACCCCGGTGGTCGAAAGCAGAGTTCAACATGGGCGGAAGTCTCACGATTTTCAAATAACTAACCCGCCAGTGTTCTCCAAATTCTCGAGATCCAATGGAGGCAGAGGATTGGCTTCGGGAGATTGAAAAGAAGCTATCCATTGCCCAATGTTCGGAAAGGGAGAAGGTTCTGTATGCTAGCTACCAGCTGACTGGGCCAACTAGTAATTGGTGGGATAATTATTTGGCTATCCAACCTACTGGACATACTCCTACCTGGCTTGAGTTCATGGAGGCTTTTCGCGAGGCCCATATTCCTGAGGGAGTAATGATGCTCAAGCAGCAGGAATTTCTCGTTCTCAAGCAAGGGCGGAAATCAGTGACCGAGTACCTTCATGAGTTCAATTTTCTTGCTCGGTATGCCCCTGACGATGTTTCGACTGACACTCGTCGTCGAAACCGTTTCATGAATGGGCTATCTGAAGAATTGCAGTTGGCTTTGGCAATACAAGACTTCAGAAATTTTCAACATCTTGTGGACAAAGCCATAATTGCTGAAACCAAGAGCAAGGCTTTGGAAGATTCACGGAAGCGGCAGAAGGCCACCCAATTTACATATAGTGGTCGTTCAGTCAGGCCGCGTCTGTGGCAACCTCAGTCTTTCCGAGCACCAGCTCCAGTTCCACCTAGGGCGCCGGTGTTTGCTTTTCGTCCACCGCCACCCGCTGGACAGTCCCGACCTCTTTTGCCCTAACTATAAAACCTCCTTGGTATCACCCTTGGCTTCTTTTACACACCATTGAGCTTTTCCTTGCCTGTGCTTGGCCGAGCTTCTCTACCACAGACCTCCCCCTAATCGCCATTGAAGACCTTGGAGCTCCTCGGTGGCACAAGTGTTCCAGTGGCTCTCCTCTCCATTTCCCTTCTTCAATTTATGCCATTTCCCTCTGTGACCAAAGAGCCTAACTCATTGGTTGGAACAATTGCAGAGGTGGTCTAAATCGAAGCTTGGAGCTTGGAGCTTGGAGCTTGGAGGACTCCCCTTTTGGCCGTGGAGCTCTTTGTCTTCACCAGCGCCGGTCCTCCCCTTCCACGACCTCCTCAGCTCCTTCAGGACCTCCAGGTAATCTTCCTGATAGTCCTTTAGAGCTGGGCACCTGCTTGTATGTCGCTGCGGAGCTCAATTTAGCTGTTTGTCATGTTGGCCGTGTTGGCCGTCGTGCTCCTCTCCGGCTCGTCGGCGTTCAAGGCCGCCGCTGCCGTCGAGATTGGTCCCGGTGTGTGCGCAACACTATTGCGCACACGTTGGTGTCCTTGGTTGTCGCCGGCGAGGTCTGCATCGCCGGCGATGACCACTTCTTTGCGTTGAAAATTTTGTCGGAACGTGTCGTCCAGCGCGTGCCGTTAAGACAAAGATTTGGGGCAGTAAGTGCTCCATCATTGGGAGCAATTACTGCTGTCTTAACGCGCCTGGACCTCCTCGTTGTCCCGTGCATTTACTCCTTGCCCCCGCGCGCGCGCGTGCGCGAGCACTGTGGCTTTGGATCTGGATCGTTCAAGACCTCCCCTCTGGTGAGATCTTGACCGTCCAGGACCTCCTCCTTTGGATCTTAGCCGTCCAGACCTCCCCTGGAGGTCTGAGCCGTTAAGACGTCCTCCGCGTAGGACCTCCTCGAGGTCATCTCAGCCGTTAAGACCTCCCCGAGTTGATCTTAGCTGTTGAGGTCCTCCCAGTGTAGATCTCAGCCGTTAAGGTCCTCCCTCGCTTGTTGTGGTCCGTTGGATGCAGCATCAACGGCCACGACCTCCTTTCCAGTTAGCGCGCGCGCTGCTGGGAGGACATGGACCGTTGGATCCATGATCAACGGCCCATGTTCTCTGGACCTGCACTAGCGCGCGTGCGCGTTGTTCTATTGGAGGTCTTGAGCCGTCAGATCCAGGATCTATGGCTCATGTCCTTCCCTGTCTTTGTGATTTTTAGAATTTCCAGAGAGGAATTATTTGTGAACTGGAAAAGGTAACAACTTTGTAAATGCATATCTAATTCATTTTAAATCCAAATGAAGTGATTCCAATTGTGTTAGCTCTGGTTTGATCTGAGCTCTAATCTAAAATTGGTTATGGGCTCAGTTCGGCTCCAGAAAAGAGTTGGCTAAAATAGTTTAGAAATAGGTTTAAATTGTTATCCTTTAAATTGCATTTAATTTGTAAAATGCATAAGTAATTCTCTATAGATCATTTTTGAGTGAATCTAACTTTGTTGGCTTCCTCTGTTAATGCACTAAATGCTAGAATAGGGTTTAGGCATGTCACTGTTTGTAAAAGCTTTGTGGGTGCAGTTTAGTTGTGCTCATTTTCATGTCTTTGAAAAATCATAAAACATGCATCATAGCTCCAAATGAGGTGAACTCAATTGGGTTGTTCATATTATGAGGTGCTTGTTTTACTGTAAAAATTTCAATTGCACCACCTTTCTAGAAAATTTTGCTAAACAATTTAATTGTGTGAATTGTGGCAGATTGCATTTTTAGAGGCTGAGCAGTTTTATTTTGCTCATATCTTTTGCATTAAGAATCCAAATGAATTGGTTCTTGTTGCTAAATTCTCTAAAAATCATGCTCTAGCTTCTGTAGAAATTTCAGAGCAATTGGAGTTTGGTTGCTGTGCTGTCTTCTTGGTTTTCTCCGTTCTTATCGATTCTTTTCGCCTTTTCGATTAGGTGTCGGCGAGTGTGTTGATCCCGTGAGTGATCCTCAGCAACATCTCGAGCAAAACCAGCAAGGCAAGCAGTTTGATCATATCCCATTGTGTCCCATTACTTTAAAGTCTAATACTTTGTTTAACTTGTATGTATGCATTGCTATTTTGTTGTTAAATGATATCGTTTAGTGATCCTATAGATGCATATCCTGTAGGTAAATGTCCATTCTCTACTACTAAGCCTAGAACTACCTTGCTGTGATGTAGAGTTCGTTGGATGAGCTCTCATCACTTAGTAGATCACGTGTTGGTATGCTTAGAAACGCTTAGAACGGTAGAAATGGGCGGTTGTCGACATTATGTCGATGACCTTGGTCACACAAAAATTATTATTCCATTATGTCCATCTCTTGTGCTTGTTAATTTGTAAAATCAAAACAAAAATAAAAATGAAAGCTATTTGGACTTGGGCACAATGGATGATGGTGTGATTGTTGGGTTGTGGAATGGTGCCTAAGTCAACAAGGACCGAATATCTTGTTACACCAAACCAAGCAATTTTGCGTGCTAACCACACGAGGGGGATATGGGACCTCTCTTGGCTAAGTACTTTGGCGGGTGTTAGCTTCGAGTTGCATGGCGGGCTATTGGGCGAGTAGTAGTGGGTTATCCACTGCAAGGAGCACTACCCGTACAAGGGGGTGAGCATCTTTGATGACTCCACATCAACGTATGGGGTGGTTGTAGCCCCATATGGGCAACTCATGGTTAACACTCAATATTGGAAAGGTCTCGTTGGACTTAGCTATGCCGGCACACCAAAGGAAGTGTGCTAAATAGCTTGGCGAAAAGGCGGTCTAACGTGTGGGTACATTGGTACACCCCTGCAGGGTTAAAACTATTCGAATAGCCTCGTCCTAGGTTATGGACACGCTTGGGGAAGTCTTTCGAGAGTTAGACTACAACCTTTAATTAAAACTTGACATGGGTGCTATGAATGGGTAATTCATGCTATTGTTGTGGTGGCTATTGGGTTAGTCACTTCCAGGATTGTTGTTCTCATCTATCTTTTGTTATTATGTTACTTGTCTCGTTGTTACTTGCAAATTAAAAATGAATTGCAAAACTGCTTTGAATCTATTTAAATATTGCAAATGAAAACTTGCTTTATGCTAAAATGAGCCTAAAGCCTTCCACTTAAATAAAGCTTGCATGTAGTTAACTATAGTTCTGTTATACTACACGTCAGTCTTGCGAGTACATTATTTGTACTCATTTGCTTTGCTTATTAACTTTGTTGCAGAGGAGGTAGAGCCCAAAGGGCTTTACTTTTGTGAGATGTGCTGCGGTTGGGAATCGAGCTAGACAGCTTGGTTGGTTGCCTTGTGGGCTAAAGGCAAACCTTGTGGCTCTCTTTTGTTTATCGCCATCTTATGACTTTTGCTTCCGCTGTGTTATCTTTCTTAGTTGTATTTGGCCGGTCGGCCCCTTTTGTAATAACTCTATATGATGTATGTCTTTTAATCTAGTTCGTGCTTTGGTTCTATGTCTTGAATGGAATTGATGCATGATTTTGTAAAGGGGTGTGTATACTGCATTCTGGGAAGTATACATACCTCGAAGACACGGATTATTATGTTTGTGATGCTAGGGTCAATGGATGACTAAGTATTACAAGCCTAATGAGCCAGGGTCTTCACAAAGTTGGTATCAGAGCCATACTGACCATAGAAACCCTAGCTTGTTCGTCTTTAGGATGTTTTGGAAAACCTATTTTCAAAATATCAAATGGTTTATGAAAGCTTAAGTAAAGTCTCTACTTTTACTCCTTACCTATCTTAGCTTTCTTTTCTCATCTCACTCTAATTTGAGTTTTAAAAGTTGTTTTCCCTCTCCTTCCCTCAAAAGATAGTTGTTATCGTTTAATTGGGTTTTGGGGACCAATGAGTTTGGCAAATTGAAGTGTTAGCTGCCCATTTACAAGGTTTTGAAGCTTCTGGAATGGCCAATTTCAACTAGAAGCTTGGATGCAAAATCTGGACAGCAAGCGTCGATTTCCGGACAGCAAGCTCAAGGTTCTAAATAGGATAGAAAATGAGAGTTTAAATCAACTAAAACTTGTGGGAATAAAAGGGTAAGATGTGACACTAGTTAGCTAAGTATCTAACACTTATTTCGCTAGTTTAACCTTGCTTTGTAGTAGCGTTAGAGCTAAAATAGCTTGCTGAAATTTTTCCTTCTCTACCGATTACTCGTTCATTCAATACGGGTTAGTCGTGAAGGGAAGTTGAGCTTTGGTTGGTGTTTACCTTGCTGTTTTTAGAGTCTTTTTGGGAGTTTTTAAAGTTAATTACTTGTTGTTTTGGCTTTCGTTTAGGGTGATATTCCATTCCCCTAGTCGTTAGCCTTCGCTTTCTTTAGCTTCTAATCTCTGGGTTTTGGTTGCTAACCTCTTCCTTCCCCTTTCAACAGGATGGCCGGTCGCACTCATAGCGGCCAAGGCCAGTCAGCTGGTCCGGATGAGGAGCTTCCTCCTCCTCCGACCATGGCTGAGGTCCTTCTTCAGATAGAACGCAACCGTACAGAAGACAGGAGGGTGCTACTAGATGTCATCGCGCGCAACACCTCCGCCCTTACCGGTGCTTCAGGATCCGGGCAAGGGAGTGGTCATCAGCCGTGTGGAGGACTTGTGGAGTTTCTTCGTACTCAGCCCCCCACCTTTTCAGTGTCGAGGACCCGCTTGATCTGAGCATTTATCGCTTGCTGGTGGAGCCTTCGGCATCATCGCGCAGCGGGAGCATGAGAAGGCATTGTTTGCATCGCACCAGTTTGAGGGTGCAGCTTTGTCATGGTGGGAGAGCTTTCTCGCCATGCAGCCCACAGACCACACTGTCTCTTGGGAGGAGTTTCACATTGCCTTCCGTCGATCTCATATCCCTGCCGGCTTGATGAACATCAAGAAGCAGGAATTTCTCGCCTTCGAGCAAGGCGTAGCTTCGATCATGGAGTATGTATACGAGTTCAACCACTTAGCTCGTTATGCTCCTGAGGATGTGGCCACTGATATGGCCAAGCAAACGAAGTTCAGGGGTGGATTGTCAGAGGAGCTTAAGGAGAAGCTATCCATCGTCGACTTCCCTGATTTCCAGACCTTGGTTGACAAGGCCATCGTCGCCGAGCATACTGGTAGGGAGCTTGTGGATTCCCACAAGCGCAAGTGGGAGGCCTACAAGTCGTCCAGGGCGGGCTCTTCCCGTTCTCACTTCGGGCATTCTCAGGGGTCCCGTGCTCAGGCTTCAGCACCCCCGAGGTCGTCAGCACCTGCCCCTCGCCCTCCGCAGGACATGTTTCGACCACGTGCACCTGCGGCTCAGCAGGGTGGCCTCCGCAATGTTGCCGAGGTCACCTGTTTCTTCTGCAACCAGAAGGGCCATTATGCAAACCATTGCCCTAAGAAGACTGGAGCGGCCCCTCATCCTAATGGAGGATGCGGGCAAGGTGGTGGATCTTCTCAGGATCAGAAGATTATCCCCGTAGCCCAAGGCGTGGGTAGCGGTCGCGTCAACGTCATCTCTGCTGAGGAGGCACAGGAGACGCCTAACGTCGTGTTGGGTACGCTTCTTGTTAACTCCCATCCTGCTACGGTTTTGTTCAATTCAGGAGCATCTCATTCTTTTGTATCTCAGTCTTTTGCTGCTGTTAGTGATCTTCTGTTTGCTCCTTTGTTGGTCCCGTTGCTCATTCGCTCTCCCGGTTCGGAGTTGAGAGCTGAATCCGAGTGTCGGGAGGTTCCTATTGAGATTGAGGGAGTAAGATTTTTGGCAAATCTTATTCTCCTCAATGCAGTGAGCTTAGATGTGATTCTGG
This sequence comes from Phyllostachys edulis, assembly GCA_036346405.1. NCBI lineage: Eukaryota > Viridiplantae > Streptophyta > Magnoliopsida > Poales > Poaceae > Phyllostachys > Phyllostachys edulis. The sequence continues at coordinate 63,512,040 of CM070553.1, read as the reverse complement.
GCATGGATTGGTTGTCTCAGCACATGGGGCAAATCGATTGCGCCCGGAAGCTCATCTATCTCACCAGTCCCTCCGGCGAGCAGGTTCGCTTTTCACCGAAGCTGCATGGTCCACATCTCTTCGCACTTGAAGCGAAGCCAGCTCCGGATATCCGTGAAGTCCCAACGGTATGTGACTTCATGGATGTCTTTCCCGAGGATCTTCCAGGGATGCCACCGGTTCGTGATCTCGAGTTCGTCATCGAGTTGGCTCCCGGTACCGCCCCGATTTCGAAGAGGCCTTACCGGATGCCACCGAATGAGTTGGTGGAGTTGAAGAAGCAACTGGGTGAGCTTCAAGAGAAGGGTTTCATCTGCCCTAGTTCATCTCCGTGGGGTTGTCCAGCCATCTTCGTAAAGAAGAAGGACGGTACTTTGCGCATGTGCGTCGATTACCGTGCGCTTAATGAAGTGACAGTAAAGAACAAGTATCCTTTGCCCCGCATCGACGATCTCTTTGATCAGTTATCTGGAGCCTGAGTCTTCTCCAAGATTGACTTGAGAGTGGGATATCATCAAGTTCGGATCCGACCTGAGGATATTCCCAAGATGGCTTTCTCTACTCGTTATGGTTTGTACGAGTACACCGTCATGTCGTTCGGCTTAACCAATGCTCCTGCCTTGTTCATGAACCTCATGAATTCGGTCTTCATGGAGTATTTGGATAAGTTTGTCGTGGTCTTCATCGATGATATTCTTATCTACTCCAAGAATGATGAGGAACATGCCGAGCATCTGAAGCTTGTTTTGGGCAAGTTGCGTGAGCACCAGCTGTATGCGAAGTTCAGCAAGTGCGCATTCTGGTTGAAGGAAGTGGCCTTCTTGGGCCATGTGCTTTCAGCAAGAGGCATAGCTGTTGATCCTAGAAAGGTCAGCGATGTGCTATCCTGGAGTCAGCCTCGTTCGGTAACCGATGTGTGGAGTTTTCTTGGTTTAGCGGGATATTATCGTCGCTTTATCGAGAATTTCTCCAAGATCGCGAAGCCAATGACAGAGTTGCTCAAGAAAGACAAGAAGTTCGTGTGGTCCGCTGAATGTGAAGAAAGCTTTCAAGTATTCAAGACGCGTTTGACCACCGTGCCCGTTTTCATTCTTCCCGATATTCATCGGAGCTTCGATATCTTTTGTGATGCTTCTCGTCGAGGCCTCGGTTGTGTCCTTATGCACGAAGGTAAGGTAGTGGCCTATGCATCAAGGCAATTGAGACCTCATGAACTCAACTATCCTACCCATGACTTGGAGCTAGCTGCTGTGATTCATGCACTTAAGATTTGGCGACATTACCTTATCGGTAATCGTTGTGAAGTGTACTCGGATCACAAAAGCTTGAAGTATTTGTTCACCCAGCCAGATCTGAACCTCAGGCAAAGGAGATGGTTGTAGTTGATCAAGGACTATGACGTGGGTATTCACTACCATCCGGGCAAGGCTAATGTCGTTGCCGATGCGCTTAGTCGTAAAGCGCATTGTAATGCCTTGTTGCTCAAGGAGCATCATCCCACCCTTCTAGAGGAGTTTTAGCGTCTCAACTTGGGCTTGGTTGAGCTGGGTTTCCTCGCTACCTTGGTTGTGCAACCAACCTTGGTGGATCGTATCAAGGCCGCTCAGCAATCGGATCCTGGAGTGAACAAAATCAGGCAAAATGTCAAGAACGGAACAGCCAAATGCTTCTCTGAGGAAGAGCATGGTGTTGTGAGGTTCGGACAACGCCTGGTGGTTCCAAAGGACATGGAGTTGTGGAAATTAATTCTCCGCGAAGCCCATGATTCGCCTTTGTCCATTCATCCCGGGGCCACAAAGATGTATCAAGATCTCCGTCAGGGATTTTGGTGGACCCGAATGAAGAGGGAGATCGCGAAGTTCGTTGCCGAGTGCGATGTGTGTTGTCGTGTGAAGGCCGAGCTATAAGACCTGGGATTAACACTCCCAAATCCTCTGTGCATTTCTGAACTAGTCCCATGATCAGTAGCTAGTTCACACAGTAAACAAATGTGGTAACATCCATAAATCGAATAACTTTATTAATAACCAACAGAGTTTATTACAAAAGAGGCTTACATGCCAACAATAAAGAACACAGCGGAAAACGAAGAAGTCATAGTAGAGTCCAGTTAATCTACCACAGGCAATCGACTGGGATAGCGGCCTAGTCGTCGAGATCCATACCGATGGTGAAGTCCTTCTCTTCTGAAATTTGTTTGCATAAAGCAAGTATGAGCACAACTACCGTGCTCGCAAGTTACACCCGTCAAATAACAGGATGACATGCATACATGGGTATCTCAAAGAAAGGCTTAATATGGTTGATTTGCATAAAACAGCATTTTCTTTAAATACTTGTACTAAGTTCCAAAGCAGTTACAATAGCTAAAGTTCATTTTCTAAATCTCAGTTTTAAGTTGGATAATTGTTCATCACAATTGGTGAAGGATTCTCTCCTATCACAAGGCTTCCCGCCCAAGTCCCATTTGGATTGAAATCCAAAAACAAGATTATCAAAGTCTTTTGAAATCAAAACCAAGGTCTAACTTTGAGTGGCTTTGCTAAGCATGTCCTTGACCGTGGACACGGCTATTCGAATAGTTCTTAACACTCTGCAGAGGTTGTACAGCTTTACCCACATGACATGATTTCTCTAGTTTGTTTGGCATCCGTCGATACCACCGCTCACTACCTTAGGTAAGCAGTCTAGAGCACGTGCCAAGGCCTTTACAATGCGTCATCCCATCGTAGTTATGCCTCGCTAAGGTTTCGCTATCGTGAAGCCGCGCCAAACGATAACCCCTCTTGCGCCATGTGAGTATTAACAATAAGTCTTCGCGACACCCACACAACCGGATGGCGCAACCACATTGAAACGCGTTGCAAATTAGTTAGCGAGTCCCGCCCATACAGACATGTGGTAGTACGATTGTGGCTTAGCAAAAGCGGCTCTCAGGCCGGTCCTTAACTGACTTGGGCGACTTCCAAAACAATCCCTGGGCCTCAACCATTCGCTGCATTGAGCCCGTGCATAAACTTGCACCCACCAACCATCCATTTCACCCAAGTACAAACCATCTTTTGATTTTATTTTGTTTTCAAAATCATTTCCAAGAGTCCATGGTAAAACAATACCATAGCTTAATTTTAAACAAGATTGAATCATTGGCTAAATTTCCCAAATCAAACACTTTTTGGATCTAAGCATTGCTAAGCATAAAGTTTTTCAATCAACGCATCTTGTTAACACTATCGTATTAACAAGAGTTTTATCTAGGGCGACAAGGTATGAGGATTCAATGTTCAAGATTTGTCAAGTCTGAGACCAATAAGTAAACCATCCGTCTTGTGCTCATAATCCAATAATCCAAACTCCAGCAATTATGTAATCCTTTACTCCAATATTAAGTAGTCTAATATCCACAATATTAGTCTATTTCTATGATCTGACCTCCATCGATCCAACATCCAGTAATGCTCTAATTCTATAATCTGACATCCATCAATCCATTATTCCTTAATGAATTATTTCTAATAATTCAACACCCAACAATCCGATGATTATGTAATATAATTTTCGATATTCCGATATCCAATGATTATCTATTTCTATAATATATTCCTCGATAATCCATTATCAACAATTATCTACTCCTAGAATCTAAACAAGTTTTATTTCTAAAATCCCACCAAGAGCTAACCCTACAATCCATCATCCAAGCCCATCAATATTCTATAATGACTACTTCTATAATTCAATCTTAATAGTCCAATCTCAATAATTAACTATTTCTACAATTCAATATCCATCGATCACTTATTCTACATTTGTCAATAATGCATTCCTATGATTCAATTTCCAACAAATGTTTCTTTCCCTATAATCCAATAGTCAACAATTGTATATAATTGTATTATCAATATCTAAGAATCATGTATTCATATAATGTAATATCCAATGATCATGTTATTCTATAATCCATTCAATATATGTCTCTATAATTCAATTTCGACAATTCCATCTTTGCAATATTTATCAATAGACTAT